>OX637513.1:12405000-13698585 GCA_951799955.1 Apamea anceps | reverse complement strand
TTACTTTTAAATGTTCACGTGATATTTCCAGGGTTAATTAAAACAGTATCCACGAATGACAAATGTGGTGATACTTGAATGTATACTAGACCTCGTATTTTTTTTACCACTTGACGAAAATTCCGATTAAATTGAAACTTCACTAAGATTGTAATTATCCATTTGTCACATAGATCGTTTTATGACGCGCAAGCGACATTCAACCTTAGGGTGATAAACGGATTACGAGGTCGACTATACGTCCAACGCACCCTGAGCGTCCAGACCTACCATATTTTTACCACAGCATGAGCTAATCTAGTGGTGGCCAGTGGTAACGGCTCCGAGTTGAGGTCGTGGGTTCTTTCAGACAGGTGCTTTACTTTGAGTTAATAATTTCATCACCATTCCTCTCAAAACGTTGAAGGAAGACATCGTGAGGAAACCGCCATGTCTTAGAAGCACAAAAACCGAAGACATGTAACATCTACCAACGCCCACTGGGCCCGCGTGGTAGATTACAGCCCACGCTCTCCCGAAGAGAGGAGGCCAGTGTTCCAGGAGTGGCAACATAAGCTGACCATGATCTAAACTATACAGTTAATTCTATATATTTATCTCATATAGCACGTATATGAGATAAATATATAGAATTAACTCAAAGAATTTATTTCGAATAAACCAATTACAGGCACTTTTGAATTGTCAAGGGGTCGGTTAGTTAGAAAGATGAAGCTGGCTGCCCATTCCAAAGTGTACTCGTAGTAGGTACCTATGGAGAAAAATGGGTAAGAAACTCCACGAACACTCTTTGAAATTATAAACTTGTTACTAAATATTGAAATATCATTAATGTTGAAATTATACATGTGAGAACGATGTAGTTACGTTAAAAACTTGCGTATTAAAAAAAGATAAAAACAATTCAGAAATTAAAATAAGCCGTGGCAGCTAAGATATGACCAGTCCCTACTGAACTGTTCTAAAGAAGATACACTTTAGTTACCTAAATTTGTATGTACGTAAGTAAATTCTAAGCGCGAAACTCGAACAGTAACTTTGATGAATATTCATCGTCTACAAATATTATCCCAAACTCGAATTTTACCCACACCTTTAGTGTAAGTCTTTGCACGTGTAGGGAATTAAAATTGTAGGAAGGTATTATCTTACTTTGAAGTAGCATAAACCGACGAAAACTTAACAAAGTATCCTAAGCAATTTACGTTCAGTCATTTTGATCACACCTCCATATGCCAAGAACTAGACATCAAAAAGCGTCTGTCTGTCTGTCCAAACGCGCCGATTTTGAGACTTTTACTGACAGAACTGATATTATAAGCAGTAACTTAGGCTACTTTTATTTTAGATAAAGAAAAAACTGGCCAAGTGCGAGTCGGACTCGCGCTCGAAAGGTTCCGTCCCATTATATATAAAAATCACGTCTGTTGTATGGGAGCCCCCCTTAAATATTTATTTTATTTTAATTTTATTATTAAACTAAAAATACAACTGAGTATTTTATGAATATTTTAAGTGCCTACCTGTTGCCATTATTGATATCGTTGCTCGATATATATAAAAGGCCAAAAAAAACCGCGGTTGTTGTATGGGAGCCCCCCCTAAATATTTATTTTATTTTGTTTTTAGTATTTGTTGTTATAGCGGCAACAGAAATACATAATTTGTGAAAAATTGAACTGTCTAGCTATCGCGGTTCTTGAGATACAGTCTGGTGACAGACAGACGGACTGACAGACGGACGAACAGACAGCGAAGTCTTAGTAATAGGGACCTGTTTTTACCCTTTGGGTACGGAACCCTAAAAAAGGATTAGTAAAGAGGCACATTATGGTTTTCCGACATCCACGCAAATGAAGCTAGTTAGCAATATACCAACAAAATATGGACATTTAAAGAGTCTGAATTAAATTAATTTTAAGTATTTTATTTATTTTTATAAATATACCTACGTTGACAAACACTGCCTTAAATTAACTCACATGATAAAAAAAATCAAAGGTCGGAAATAAAAAAGAAGAACGGAATAAGGACGGAAGGTCTTAAACATAACTGACGAAATGTGGGTGTACTAATATATATAAACCGCTGCCTCACCCTTTGGAAAAACTGGCGTGATGTTACATAATTAGCCTATATTGTTCCCACTGCTGGGACACAGGCCACCTCTCGGTGAGAAAGAGTGGGCCGTAATCCACCACGCGGGCCCAGTGCGGGTTAGCAGATGCCTCATGTCTTCGAATTTTTGGTTCTAGGACATGCCGGTTTCCTCACGATGTTTTCCTTTACCGTTTTGAGAGCAGTGGTGATGAAATAATTTACACAAAGTAAAGCGCCTGCCTGGGTTCGAACCTACGACTTACAACTCGTAAGTCGCGGCCGTTACCACTTGGCTACTACTGCTGCGTGATATTTTGTTATGTGATAAAAATATATATCAAAACACAGAACTTAGATATTAATAACATAACAATATCATCCACAGAATCCATACACTACACGTCTTCGGAAAACACCTATATAAAACCAGCAATGGAAGAAAGAAAGAAAATGCAATGCCCAAACAAAACCTATTACAAAGTTTTCAATGTACTAAAGTTGTGATGATACGGCTTTTTACACACGCGTGCGGAACCTTATAAAGTAGGTATAGGTAGCTAGCCGGTAGGTAGCGTAAAGTAATGCAATTAAAAGTTGGTGGCGTGCGACATTGCCCGCTTTGTGCGGCAATTACCTCTGTAAGTGCCGTAAGTGCTTATAATGCTTGAAGGTACGTTTTGAGTTAAAACGTCGTATGTGCGTTGTTCGTAGTTTTTAATGGGATAATAATAGTTAGGGCCCCTGTGACGGTGGAAAGTGGTGTTAGTGACGTCGTATGTGAGGGTGTAGTGCGGTAAATGGCGTAGGTTGACTTCCGGAGTGAATGGTTAAAGGCTCACCATGAAAAGTTTTTTACCGAAAACAAGACTAAATTTAAAAATGAAAACTGGTGCTATTTATTCCTTTGTCGTCTGGGTCTATTAATTGAGCTGCTTAACATTTTATTTTATTAATTCGTGTTAAATAAAAATGTATGTATTTTGAATTCCCCTTTAGAAGACACAAAAATCTAAATAAGTATCAACTTTAGGAGCGGTTTTAAACTTATACAAGCACTCATAAAGTTCACTAGTTTATTTATTGTATAAGTTCTAACAGCACAGCATCGATATGGATCCGGCTCGAAGGACCGACGTTAACTTCGTAAAACCGATTGATGTCCTACAGCCGGTCATTTAGCCACAACCCTTTGACGTCTAACATAGTTATACAGGCTGCAGTCTTAACATAGTTATACCTACAGGTGTCACAGATGTAGTTAAATCGGTGCGGTAAAGCAATCTCCGCGGTTAGCCGCTGTATGGCTATCGCGTTAAGCCGTTCAGACACGGCCAGAGCTATGTTTGAACGCCATCTTGTTCACCGCAGTGATTGACCAAAGGACGTTTGATCTTGGTTGTTGAATAAAATATGGCTGTCGGTATGAGAGTGGTAGAGATTTAGGGCCGGTTGCTGCAAACATACGTAAGTCAAGGCCATAATTTTGTAATTGTAATTTGAAACAACGCTTTTTTTTGGTTTGACGATAGTTAGCGTCATTTTTGACGTATACGCGTGCGTCAAGTAGTCGTGAAACAACCCGCCCTTAAGAACGTGTTAAATAATTATGCAACGAAGAATATGATACAAATAACCACAGAAATAGGATTATTAATTGTCGTTCTCTGTCTTATTGGAAGACCGAAAAAAACAATACAAGATAAGGCACTATACCACAAAACATAAATAAAAAAATAAGAAAGCCTAAAATAAGAAATGTTAGTGATTAGTAGCAAGCAATAAAGGATGCTGCGTCTATGTAGTACTGGACAGGATATTAATTAGGATAAGTGAACTAAGCATCACTTATTGCAACTCACACACATCACACAACTCACACTCGTACTCACTAACACACTCACTCGTGACACACACATCACACTTACTCGCGCTATCTGGCACTTTCCTGCATAACGCTCATTCTTTTGCAGAGCAGTTTGTTTAATGTTAAGATACCCGCTTTTTTTATTTAATCTTTATATTTTTATTTTATTTTTATTCTTGCATGTTTACATTGTCTACATTTCAATTGCATTGAAAATGTAGTAGCAATGTAGTAAAATAGGTTCTTGTGGATTATTCAAGAATACTGTGGCCAATGATAAAATAACCTCGTTTTAAAACCAAATTCTTTATATAGTCTGGACATTATAGTTTATTGTGTATAAAACTTTTCTTTCTTTTTTTTACTTTTTATTTTCTCTTTTACTTATAATGAATGTTAAAAGACATTTAACGAAGTCGAGAGTCACTGGTACTCCCCGTCATTGTATTTTTATTATTGGATACCGTACCCGTGGATCTCCTGGTTACGGAGATATTGAAGTTCAAAATTCCAAAATTTACTGACGTTTTTTTTTTTACGAAAATAAGTTTTTAATTTTATAACATAGCTTTAAATAGCCCCACGATCCCTAGTCTGTTGCATGCACCATAAGCACAATGTTTTGCGTGTGTACGCAAATAGCTAAATTTCACACCAAAAATAAAAGTATTTTCCCTGCAATTATTTATGTGCAATGTTATTTACAACGTAGTTGACGGCTACGTGATGGGATTTTTTACAACCTATATAACACGACTTCATGTCCGTCTATATGCCAACAATGTATACTCCCGTTCAACAAAATACATAGAATTGATGGGTCATTTAGGGATAACTTACGCAGCAATGCTTCAACAGAAAACTCGAATCTACAGAGAAGAAAAGTACTTTTGCTTGTTTACAAATGTAGGTAGGTATCTGGTTTAATTGCCTTCCACGATACCTAAATAAAAAGAACATAAAGATCACAAGATAAGGTTTCTTTCGTTTTAATTTCTTACAACCGCCAGTGAATAGGTTGATCAAAGAAGGTAACTTTATAATCTAGAACATTTTATATTAAGAAGCGAGATACTTTATCTAAGTCTGAAGGCTAAATTCTACCTTCCGAGGTACTGATAGCTTAACGAGAAATACTTTGCCAAGAAATGAGTCATTAAAATGCTATTGAAGTATTTATTTACAATATACTGCGTTTGAAGTTTATTTACTTAACATGTAAACAAATTTTTTTAATACTTTTAAACTGTACGAAATATGTAGTTAATACTGTGAGTATTAAGTCACACGTAGTTTGCGCTACAACTTCTAAAATTTTTATGAGTTTTTCAGTACTACTGGTCCCTGTGAAATCAATTTAATTTATACAGATATATAGTTGATATTTGTTTAAGAAGAAATACCGCCAATTGAAAACAAGGATTTGATATACCATAATACGTAATACCTATCTTGTTGCAGGTATGTATGTTTATACGACATAAAGTGCAGCAGCATTTTCTTCTCAGATAAAATGAGATTTTTTCTACGATACCCCTTTTGGCCAATCATGATATTAGTGGTACTTATTTTGTGAAAATCCAGGTCGCTCAACGCGCTATAGAGTGGGCCATACTCGAAGTTTCTTTGAAGGGTAAGATCGGAATGAAATTATCCGGAAAAGAACCGGAGTACAGACATGACATAGCTTGTAAAGTAAACAAGCTGAAGTGGCCATGGGCTGGCCATGTTTGTCGAAGGACCGATGGCCGGTGGAGTAGACGAGACCTGGAGTGGAGACCACGCATCAGCTAGCGTAGTGTGGGACGCCTCCAAGTTACGAGACGGACAGACTAGATGCGGAAGGCGGAGGACAGAGTGTTGTGGCGCAGCCTGGAAGATGCCTCTGTCCAACAGTGGATTGCGATAGGCCAGTTTGATCGACCTATGTTATTTTCTATGTTCAACATTTACAGATGTTAGACGTGTACAGGTACGCATATTGATATTGACTGATAATGTTGGTTAAATTCGTGCTTTTTCATGATTGTTGTTTTTTTTTTTTTGTTAATTTAAAATTACAAGGAACTCTAGGCTAATAAAAACATTAAAATATTTTAAAATAGCACGAAACCCATTAGAAACACTAAGAGTATGCTATGTACATCATTTTTGCTGGATTATGTGATCTTTATCTCATGAGTGGGTAAACAAAACCAAATAAATAGTAGAGATTTCATATCTGGCAAATACACCTTTTTTCATACAATGAACACGGTAAAAAGGTGAACTGTTAAAAGTGGTTCTTCAAGCAAAACGCGATGCTTATTCGCGCCATTACACATGCTCAAATTACCATATAACGACCCATTAGAATTGCCTGATCTGCCAACTCGCATTTAGCCACCTAGGACTAAATTACTTAACTACGTCTTGTTAGAGAATTTTTTATTTAAGTACTCTATTTTCGCTAGAATGATCTTTATTTTCAACGTAAAAAGATGATAATGTATTCATAATGAATAAATTCCAACTTATAATATAAATGCGTAAGTGATTTTGTTTGTTACGCTTTCACGCTAAAACGGCTAAACGGATTTGGATGAAATTTGGCAATTTGAAATTAATAATATAAATGCGTAAGTGATTTTGTTTGTTACGCTTTCACACTAAATAGGCTAAACAGATTTGGATGAAATTTGGCACACAGATAGACACTGGCCTGGGTAAGGATGTAGGCTACTTTTCATCCTTGATCCCAGCACGAATTAATTCATTTTATTATATATGTAAACACGTTAAATTGGATACAGATAAGACATATTAGTAATGAGTACAAAGGTACTGTTTATTTCTTAAGAAATTTCTTCCAGCAGACCTCTGAAAGGAGAAATGAAAAAGAAATGTAGACAATAGTGTGTGAGAACAAGAAGAGAAGAATTTGATTTTGTGAATTTAGTTTTTATGGGCAGTTCTTAATATTTATTTAACAAGACGAAACGGAAATTATAAAACCTAGTATTATAAAGCCTGGTTCTTAGTAGGTTTTTTCTTTTAAAATATGTACGGTCACCAAAGGAGATAAGTAACCAGGGCCGTCAGATATAGTTCAAGTTTTGTAAGAAACCGATGGATGTTTTCGAATAAATTTTAGTTTAATTAATAGAAAACAGACAGTTCATTTATCATCGGATCATCATTAGATAACATCTATCGGTTTCTTACTAAACTTCTACTATATCCGACGACCCTGGTTACTTATCTCCTTTGGCGACTGTACGTAATCTAGTTTGGAACTTGTTTGTACTATACTTCGTGTAGTGATAAATATATTAAGAATACAAAAGATTGATTAAATATCGATCTTTAAGCAAAAGATTAATATTTAAAGCAGTCTTTTCTGTCACATGTTTTAGCATGTGTAAGATAAAACAATTTTAGGAATAGTAACTGCACTATCCTATATTAAAATCCGGCTTATAGGAGATAGGAGTCGAATACGAAATAGGGTTTTCTCGAGCACATTGTCACGTTGGCGGGCGCTAGAAAACTTGCAGCTTAGCGCAGCTTAGCGCAGCTCAGAACTTTCCAAAACCAAATGGATTGAATAGTTTTCTGCAGCCTTTTTCTCCACTATATACGGAAATAATAAATAGAGAAATATGAGAAACCTTGAAAAGTTTATAGTTCAATGAAATGTACTTTGCCAACCTGAATGACCCCTACACATTAATTCAATAAAGCATCTTTGCCTTTTTACTATACGCAAACATAGAGGGATCTTGGATTGTCGTACAAAATATTCAAAAATAGCAATTTAATTAACGATTCTATCGTTTCAGTCACCTTCAAGATGTATCGTTTATTGAAACACTTTAAAATTATCCATAAAATTCGATGTTCTATACCGGCTTACTTTTTTTCCCGTCTGGATAAAAACAAGGTATAAAAGGTGAACGGATTAGAAGCCATAGAAATGTCTTTATGTTTCACAAAAAAAAAACTTTTTTTTACATTAAATCTTTTGATTGTATAGAGTATCAGTATAGATGATATGAGGAACAGGGAATAGAGTTCACTCATTCTCCATTGAAAAGGGAGGATTCTCCGACCAGACGGGTTTCGTGTTTGGCGGGCAACTGCCCGACGATTGATGTCGGGACGTTCTATGTTGCTAGTTGCGCGGAAAACTCTGCTTGCGCGATGCAGGATTTTACGTGACGTTTATTATTTAGATTCTGTAAACTATAATATTAATTTCATCCATGAAGACAATGTAGCATTTAATCATGAATCAGCCTATTGTCTTACAAACTCATATAATTGGCTTCTGAAACCTACTTGGATGATCAAGTTGTCAGAATTATATTAGTGTAGTAAAGGGTAGCTGCTGCTGTTAGACAAACTATGTAATCCTTTTAGTCCTTGTTTTCTAACTTAGTATCCTCATAGACTGTTCTATAACGACCGTAGAGGGTCATAAGTTAACTTTAGGTTATTGTTTATAACTCTTTTAGACTTTAGTACCTATATCGTTTTTTATTACGCAGTCAAATCTAAGCTTACCCATGAGCGGTGGTCTACATAATCAGCCTATCATGTTCCCACTGCTGGGACACAGGCCTCCTCTCGGTGAGGGAGACTGGGCCGTAATCCACCAGGCGGGCTCAGTGCGGTACGGTAAGTGATTAAAAGTATTTATTACAAATTAACCGTCCGTCTGTCTGTCAAGTCCCTTTTTCTCAGGAACGCGTGGAGGTATCAACCTGGAATTTATATCAAATACTCAAGTCTACTGACCCTTCGAGCTGTGAAAAAATCAAACTTCTAAGCCAATGCAATCAAAAGATACAGCCGTTTATGCCGCAAATTTTCGACACTCGCAAGGTAATCAAAACCTGCAGGGTACTTTTCGTGAACTCAGAATCTTGAAATTTGCTACGAAGCAACGTCTTATAGCACAGATAAAGGAAAAATTGCGAAAACCATAAATTTTTAGTTACATATCTACAAATTTGTACGGAACCCTCGGTGCACGAGTCCGGCTTGCACTTGACCCTTTTTTTTTTTTACTTTTTTCCTTTTAGCTCGGGTCCTAAGGATCATTGCGTGACGTAAAATAGCTTATAGCCTTCCACAAGAATTGGGCTATCAAATCCTACTAATATTATAAACGTGAAAGTTTGTATGGATGGATAGATGGATGTTTGTTACTCTTTCACGCAAAAACTACTGACCCCATATGGATGAAATTTGGCACAGAGATGGTTTATAACCAGGATTAATATATAGGATACTTTTTACCCTGATATTCCCACAGGATCGAAACTTATGCGGGTGAAACCGCGGGGCGCAGTTAGTAGAAAAATATTTCTTCAAATCCTACCGATAGTTCCAGAGATTACCGCGTTCAAACAAACAAACTCTTCAGTTTTATTTTTAGTATAGATATAAATAAACATAAATATCGTCAAAATGCAATTGCATTGGGATTTTGATTGTGTTACGCTTACCCCGCTGGTTTTCAAGATTGAACAAAGTATCATTGGGTTTTTCATTTGAAATTTCTCCCCTTGTCTGGATTTCCTACCTACATTTTTTTTTCACAAAAACGTTGCCCCACACTAGGAATTTCTCCTGTATCGTGGGTGCGTTTACAAACATTTAAACTCACATACACAAACAGCCAGACCCGGAACAACGACTTGTAGGCCATACAAATATTTGTTCCGTGCGAGAATCGAACCCGCGACACGCAGCGCAGCAGTCAGTCACTTAACCACTGCGACAGCCAACCGTGTCGTCAACATAGGAATTGACTGGCCAAATGTCGTTGTAAAATTCGTTTAGGAGCAATTTTGCCTACACTTTCGAGGAAAAAGGCGTGATGTTTTTATGTTGCTACAGCTGTGTAAAACGCACTTCAAACTAGGTACTCTATTTTCATAACAAACAGTGCTTCGTTTTACTGGCGCGGAGATGAGAATAATTTAGAATAAACTCAGGCGAGGAGCTACTCCTAAGACTTGTTTTAAAGTTGTACTTAGATTACTAAACGAAGGAAAAGTGATATCTATTTAGCATAATGTAATTACTTCAAGTAAAGTGTTGATTAATATTTTTCTTAAGAAAATCATATCATTTTTCCTTGGAGGAAACTGAATCTGTAAAATCTAGTCCCGGTTTCTATATTCAAAGAAAAAATCGAAAGAATACATACCAATAAATTGCTAACAAGTTACCAATCGCATTATATATTTAAAGAACAGTAAATAATAACTAATTTGATCTCTTATGATTTAACTGCCTCCTGTAACTTGGGCTAAAACATTTCAATGCATTTCGATTCAAATTCTTGTAGGTATAATCTCTACAAAAAATAGCTTAGGTATAAACAGCAAAATACCTATATTTGAAAACATTCCGTCAAAGATATAGGATTTGCGACAAACCTCACAAAGTGAGCCTCTGATAACCCAAAAAGGGTCTATCAATATGCTAAAAATGATCCGGAAAGGTTGTATACCTATTTATATAAAAAACAAAAGGATATTCTGGCCTGATCGGTGAATGCGTCCGTTGAAAGGCCATTGGCCTTATTTATAGTTGCTTTTTGTTTGATTAACAACTTTAAAATCACGTTAATGCAAAGTGGGATAAGATAGTAGGTATCGTGTCCAGAAAAAAATGAAAGGGTATTTTTACCCAGCTAACCGGGATCTAATGCCTCCATCTGTGAAATTTTGGCACGCAATAGGACATGATTTTCAAATGTGTGTAGTGTATGAAAGCTAACAGAAGCTCTAAAATATTAGACGATATCTTATTATACAAAGCAGGACGTTACAATTAAAAAAGGACTTGTTTGGCCAAGGTGAAGCCTAATTTACAGTGTGCGATTTAATTTCCTGTGGCATACCATAACTTGAAGTAACAATAAAAGTTGCATCATCTAAACGCAGTTTAGACGACACGAGTAATTTTTAACACGCTTTTTACTTGTAATTATCTAACTAACAATGTAACAAAATCTTAGAAGTCAATTTTAACCTATTTTACTACTTCTAATTATTATTGTCGTATCGAAACGAAACTTTATATGTATAATGTAGTTTGGAAGACAAAACTATAATTTGGTATCTTGGAGCTGATCTGATGATGGGAACAGGAGATGGATAGTGGAACTCTTCAGTGACTACTAGCCCTTTCAGTATGGGCTCATATGATTTCTTTTGACGAGTGCAATAGATTGCACCTGGTGTCGAGGGTCCGATGATGGGGCCAGGAGGTGGATAGTAGAACACTTTAGGGTCAATTTGTAAACCCCTCGAGTTTGCTAGTAGCCCCTAATATTGTCTTTTTTTTTAAACGTTTCCCCACACTCAATTCTAAAAGCGTGGAGCGGACTTATAATTAATTCAAAAAGCGCTTAATTTTAAGTCAATTTAAGTATTTTATAATTAAGGCTTTAGTTTTATTTTATATCTATAGGCAAAAACTTGTATAGTGTAAACGAGGCATTATGGAAAATCCCTAGGGGAAAACCGCTACCAAACAGTGTTATTATTCTATTAAAAATCTGAAAGCAGAAGTCCGTATAATATGAAAAGGTAAGAGGGTCTAGGGCTGTCGACGTTAAACTTTTAATGACAATGGATTTTACTTTGAGTGAAAGAAGTTTTAAGAATTGTATTAATACTCTGTGGTGAGGATGGGCCAAAGATTTTCATGTGACTGTACTTTGTCCAGTAGGTTAACCGTTTTTTGACAGCTGCCTTATAACGAACTATTCTAGATTACGTAAAAGTTAACTTTAAAATGCGAAATAAGGTACTGCCTAATCTTTTTGAATTATCCTATTTATGACTTCTTATAGACATTCTATTACCATACGTGTATCAGTTTTGACAAAAAACATATACTTGCCTAGTGAACAGGGTATAGAGATTCAATGTAAGAAAAAGTAGTGCTATTTTGAACCATGAAACAAAAGACTGAACCAAAGATTCCGAAATATGGTTGAAAAAGGAACATTTTGTGGAATTCGAAGTTGATTATCTTCTGTCTCCGTATTCTCCACTCTGAACAAAGACAAGAAGAGTAGAGGGAATCTTCTTTTAGATAAAAAAAAAGATTAATTTATTGAACCCGTGTTACAATTATTACCTTAAAACTAACTTAACTTAATGTCGGTTTGTAACTGTTAGCGATCTTCATATGAATCTTTACGGCGGACCCAAAACTAGGCGTCGCGGCGGCGCATGTATCTTGGAGAAGACCATTAAAGCATAAAAGCATACTCGTAATAAAAGCCGATTGAGAATTTAATTATTTATAACTCTTACGATACCAGAGAGGGTGTAGGTGATTCTTTGGCAGGAACTACGTGAGCGTGAAAAATATTATAAGCCGTAAACCTTATAATATTGTTACGAGCTTCGGGTTCGTGACAATAAAAATGCCGATAAAAATTACCAAAAGTTACACTTTAATCAATCAACACTAACAACAATTCAAAACACACTAATTATAAAACACAATCGCTATTTAGTCGCACTTGAAGATCGCTTTCGATGTATTCGCATTTATCGCTAATCCAAGTCTGATTGCTCGCGGTTATTCCCGGCCTTATATAGTGCCGCAGATAGTTCCAGAACCTTCTATTGTAGAACCGTCTAGAATGTTCGAGTACATACCGGCCCCGACTGACTAGATGTTGATAGTTCTAGTAAGTTCTAGCTTCGACATATCTACTCGTCAATAGATGGCGCTGACGGATGGCGTGACTATTAGTTCTACTATTCCATAATAGATGGCGCCAGTTAGTTCTGCCAATCCACAATAGATGTCGCCAGTGGTAACTAATGTCACCGTGTATCAGGCATTAATTGGGGCGCGTAACACTGCCCCCTCCTAAGACATGCTCGTCCCGAGCATTATCGGCTCCATAATAACGCGCCAGTCGATCCACATGGACGATCTTAGGAGTACCTCTTGCACCTTTCCGTATCCGGTAGGTTACGTCATTGATCTTTGTCACAATCCGGTACGGTCCATCCCATTTAGCTTGAAGCTTAGGAGATTTCCCTTTGCTGCGCACTGGATTGTGCAACCACACTAGTGAACCTTCGTCGAACCCTTTACTGTTCATTTTGCGGTCATAACGGGTTTTCATCTTTTCAGACATTTGCTGGCCCGATTGTCTGACGTGCTCACAAATGTCATTCATTTTATTCCGCAAGTTATTCGCATAATCCGTTATACTGCATGGGGCATCAGGTGGTATTCCGGTGATCAGGTCTGCAGGCAGCCGTAATTCTCTTCCAAAGTTTGCGAAGGCTGGTGTCACCGATGTACTTTCGTGAACAGCGCTTCGATATGACAACAAAAACGGTTGTATGTGCTTGTCCCAATCTCGTTGTCGATTTTCCACAACTTTTGCTAGGTACCTCTCCAGTGTCTGATTAAATCGTTCCACCATTCCATCCGATTGTGGGTGGTAAGAAGTTGTTCTTGTTTTATGAGTACCCATAACTCGACAAGTTTCCTGGAATATTTGGGACTCAAAATTCCTTCCTTGATCACTGTGAATCTCTAGTGGAACTCCAAAACGACAGAAGACTTCATAAACTAATTTATCTGCAACTGTCGAAGCTTCTTGGTTTGGAATGGCGAAGACTTCCGGCCACTTAGTGAAGTAATCCATCACAACCATGAAATACTTGTTGCCACTTTCACTTTCCGGAAATGGCCCCGCAACGTCGAGGGCTATCCTCTCCCATGGTGCGCCAACATTGTACAATTTCAATGCACCTCTACTACGAGTCTGAGGTCCCTTTACAGCTGCACAACTTGTACATTTGCGACACCAGTCCTCAACATCGTCCCGACAGTGGACCCAGTAAAACCGTTCTCGTATCTTCAGTAGAGTCCGTTTTACTCCCAGATGACCTCCTGAACAACCATTATGGTACAGCTGTAGAACATCCGGTACTTGAGTTTTAGGGACAACCATTTGCAAATGACAGCTGTCTCCCCGAGCATTTTCCCATTTACGGCACAGGACTCCATCCTGAATCACCAAGCTGTCCCATTGGGCCCAATAGCTTTTTGTGGTCGAACTCATCGCTGAGACGTCGCTCCACCTGGGCTTAGGAGCTCTGGCCATCATCCATTCCAGAATCGGCTTGATGTCTGAATCTTCCTGCTGTGCACGTTGTAGGCTTTCCT
Source organism: Apamea anceps (assembly GCA_951799955.1). Taxonomy (NCBI): domain Eukaryota; kingdom Metazoa; phylum Arthropoda; class Insecta; order Lepidoptera; family Noctuidae; genus Apamea; species Apamea anceps. The sequence continues at coordinate 13,684,412 of OX637513.1, read as the reverse complement.
TCCACTCGATGCTGAGGTCTGTCTTGAGCATCCTCACAGGTACAACTTCTTTACTCTCTTGCCTAGTCTTCAAGGCGGCCGTCTCATCCTTCCGCTGGTTGACATAAGTACGGTCCTGTTCGGACCGCGCATGCGCTTCGCGTCGCACTCGCTCCAACTTTTTCTGTTCCATGTCAACCGCGCGCTTCAATTCTTCTAAACGTTCTAGAAGGGCTTGCTGTTCCTGGTGAGCCATAAGCAACGCCTTCTGCTGGTGCTGGGCGGTGCTGTTAGCTGCACTGCCCTCTGGAGATCGACCTTCATCTCTTTCTGCAGTTCGCTTGGGGCAACTGGATCGAAGGTGGCCCCTTTCCCCACAGCCGTAGCACCTAGGGCTGTATCCTTTATTGCGGTCGCGAACTGTAGCCGCTGCAACCTCCCTGACGCGATGGGAACGATGATCCTGTCGCACGGCTTCCACCTCCAGTGCATGGGCCAAGGCGTCCTTAAGCGTCCCGTGGTGCCCGAGCCTCACAGCAGCTCTAACTTCAAGGTCGCGGATGCCGTCAATGAATGCCTGCACCAGGTTAACATCAATAAGCGCAGGTACGGACTGGTATGCTTTACGCACCAGCTTCTCCACTTCAAGGGCCCACTGCTGCAGGTTTTCATTGCTGCGTTGCACGCGATCCTTGAGCTGCGCACGAAACACGTGTTCCAGGTGAGCGTCGCCATACCGAGCCTCCAATGCCTCAAGGAGTTGCTCGTAAGTCACTTCCTTTCCGAGAGCTTCCAGAACGGTTAGGGCCTGGTCGCGCAGGCCTAGGGTGAGGGCAGTCATGGCCTGACTTTTATTCCAAGCGTTCGCCTTCATGACAGCCTCAAACTGAATTTTGTAGGCCGACCAGGAAGAAGTTCCGTCGAACGGTGGCACTTTGAATCCACGTAGCGAAGGTGTTGTAGCTACGGGAGCTGCGATTCCATCCCCAAGATTAAGATAATCCAGCGTTTTCTTTACGTCAGCCATCACGGTTTTCTTCACGTCAGCCACCACGTTGTCAACCCGATCACTCACTTGGTCGATCCGGATTTCAGCTTCCGACAGGCGGTCGTCATGTTGAGCAACCTTATCCTTCACCTCCTTCATGTCCTTCCCTAAGGTAGCGTGAAGGTCCTTCATAAGGAGCATCTGCTCTTCCTGGCGGCGCGCTTGCTCCTCCTTATCACGTTGGAGCTGTTCTTCCAACCGGCGAGCCTGTTCCTCCTGTCGGCGAGCCTGTTCCTCCTGTCGGCGAGCCTGTTCCTCCTGTCGGCGAGCCTGTTCCTCCCTGTCACGCAGCAGCTGTTCTTCAAACCGACGGGCCTGTTCCTCCTTGTCCCGCTGGAGCTGTTCTTCCAACCGACGAGCCTGTTCCTCCTGTCGGCGAGCCTGTTCCTCCTGTCGGCGGGCCTGTTCCTGCAGCATCATCATCAGGGCAGCAAGGTCTGGTGCTGCTGATGCTGGAGCTGCTGCGGGCGGGTCGGCCTCCGTGGTTGGTAGCTGGCCCTCCGACCTCTGCGGCATAGCTCCACCAAAACGTCTCTGGTCCGTCTCCTGTTGGCGTTGATTCCGGGTACGGATACCCTCCGTGTCGTCTTTAGGTAAAATCGGCATGATTAATCCCACTTCTGACACCAATTGTTACGAGCTTCGGGTTCGTGACAATAAAAATGCCGATAAAAATTACCAAAAGTTACACTTTAATCAATCAACACTAACAACAATTCAAAACACACTAATTATAAAACACAATCGCTATTTAGTCGCACTTGAAGATCGCTTTCGATGTATTCGCATTTATCGCTAATCCAAGTCTGATTGCTCGCGGTTATTCCCGGCCTTATATAGTGCCGCAGATAGTTCCAGAACCTTCTATTGTAGAACCGTCTAGAATGTTCGAGTACATACCGGCCCCGACTGACTAGATGTTGATAGTTCTAGTAAGTTCTAGCTTCGACATATCTACTCGTCAATAGATGGCGCTGACGGATGGCGTGACTATTAGTTCTACTATTCCATAATAGATGGCGCCAGTTAGTTCTGCCAATCCACAATAGATGTCGCCAGTGGTAACTAATGTCACCGTGTATCAGGCATTAATTGGGGCGCGTAACAATATTTTTGCATAGTGGAAAACAGAATATACCAGTGTTTCAATATTCATAAGTATAATCAGGCTATAACGTTCCCACTGCTGGGACACATGCCTCCTCTCTGTGAGAGAGAATGGGCCGTAATCCACCACGCATGCCCAGTACGGGTTGGTAGATGTCACATGTCTTAGAATTTTTAGTTCTAGAATATGCCGGTGTCTTCACGATGTTTTCCTTCACCGCTGCTGTCAATATTCATAAAGATACTAAATTAATTCATAATCAGAAGTAAGTACAGTTGTAATCTTTTAACCAAAATTACAGAATTAATGATGTCGATAGCCCTTTTAGTCATATAACCTTAACAATTTCTGTACAAAATTGACCCAAAATTTAAGCGAAATAACAGGCAAAATTTGTTGGAGATTCAATAAACATAAACCAGAACTTTGTCTTGCGACTTCGACTTTATAAAGTGTATTTTACAAACATTCAGTTGAAAAGTTGAGGAATGAATGGACATTGAAATGTTTGAATTACAGACTGGTCCTTGCAGCAGTGGTGGCCCAGTGGTAACGGCCGCGACTTACGAGTTGTAGGTCGTAGGTTCTAACCCAGAGAGGCGCTTTACTTTGTGTAAATTATTTCATCAGCACTGCTCTAAAAACGGCGAAGGAAAACATTGTGAGGAAACCAGCATGTCCTAGAACCAAAATTCGAAGACATGTGACATCTAGCAAGCCGCACTAAGCCCATGTGTAGTGGATTACGACCAACTACCTCAGACAGAGACGATTCCCGAGTGTGCGCCATGTGGCTCTTATGTCTTTGAAATTTGAAGGATATTCATCGTTTATCAAATTCACACATTATAATTATCAATTTGCCGTGTAACAGCCATTTTATACAACTGTCAAAGAATGGCATTTGTGGTTTGAATATAAATGGACAATTTAAGTTAGGCAATTTGATAAACAATTAATTCCCCGACTTTATAAATTGCAATGTATTTGGGAAATGACACAACTACAGCATGAAGCATCTCTCTTGCTTCTGCATTTCACCTGGTCTGTTCCAGATTTAGAGGACGGACATACAGTGCTAACGTCTAACTTCATGCATAATAATAATATTTACCATAAAGTTTGCCAGTATACTGTATCTACGTGGACGCAGTAAAATTTCTGAATGCATACAATTTGTCGTGATGTTTTACATTAATGTAATTGTATGGAAGTTTCTCAAACACTGTGTATTTTGTAACTAAATTGTTCTCACTGTAAATTTATCTTTATGGTTGAACTTCTATTCTGACCTAGATTTTTAATAATTCTTTATGGATTGTGCCTTTAGTTTCTATTGCCCTCATCATCTGCCTAGCCATTTCCCAACTATGTTCGGGTCGGCTTCCAGTCTAACCAGATACACCTGAGTACCAGTATTTTACATGGAGTGACTGCCTATCTGACCTCCAGAACCCAGTTACTGGGTAATACGAAACCCCTTGGTAAGACTGGTTGTCAGACTTTCGGGCTTCTGACGACCCGTAACTTCTGTCAAAGATCCACGAATGACAGCCGGAACCAAGGGTTCAACGTGCTTTCCGAAGCACGGACGGGTCTTGGTATGTAGATGGTCACGCATCCACAGACCAAACGGTAAGTGTAGCTTAACTTGATCGATCGACCCCTGCAGCTCTTATTACTTGGACTTTTTTCTTTGGCCCTACACTAACATAATATGTACTTCTTCTTTCTTATATGTTTGTGTAGTTACTGCCCCGTAAACAAAACAAAGATGTATGCAAAAATCGAAAGCCAAAAAACTTGACAAAAACTTTCATAGTTGAAGCATTTTGCTATTATGCGTGCTATTATTTGATAAATAGTCTTATAATGATTTCGTGCAAGGTAGAAACATTTTCACTAGTGACGATGTTATGCTACATGGTACATGTCATTAATGTACCAAACTTGTACACATAAGTCTAAGTAAATTAATTAAGTTTAAATTAAATATGTTTTGTCTTGGAGGGCTTATAATGTTTTGGTAAGCCAAGGACATTCTCGTGGAGGTTATTAATTTATTGAAAGGTCAAAGGAAAAGACGTAGGTAGGTCACGATGTAACGATATTTATCCATTATTTATGTTCAGGCTTTGAAAAGGCCATCGTTCTTATTAGTCGTTCTGTAGCGGCATCTACACCGCCACATGCGAACTATGTACGCATCATACTGACGTCACGCTAAATTCTGCATCACGCAAGCAGGATTTACCGCACAACTAGCATAAATACAACGTCCCGACATCAATCGTCGGGCAGCCCACAGGATATGAAACCTCCCTTTTTTAAGGAGGTTGAGTAAACTTTACTACCTGTTTCTCATACCTCTATAGTTCTAAATACTAAACGGATGGATAAACGGCCTTAGTCTTCATAAATGAAGACTAAGGCCGTTTATCCATCAGCACTGTCAAGAGACGTCAACGAGAACGAGATGACGGCGCCGAAGTAGCGATACATACATTTAGTATGTCATACATACGTCACATTCGGTTCGAATAATATTCCTTTTTTGACGTCTTATTGATTGTGGCGGAAGAGAAACAGTGTAAAACTTATCGTCCATGACGCAAAAGTAATCAGTTACGAGTACAAACTCAAATCACCATTGAGTAGTCAGAATGGCGGTCCGTACACGACGCGACTTACCTACTAAGGCGTTATTAACTACATAGTTTGTGATGGTTGCATAATAAGCCTATTATGTTCCCACTGCTGGGACACAGGCCTCCGCTCTGTGGGAGGGAGTGGGCCGTAATCCACCACGCGTGCCCAGTTCTAGGACATACCGGTTTCTTCACTATGTTTTCCTTCACCGTTTTGAGAGCAGGGGTGATGGAATAATTTACACACAGTAAAGTGCCTATCAGGATTCGAACCTTCCACCTACAACTCGTATGTCGCGGCCGTTAACTTTGGACCAACACTGCTCCCAAACATGTACTCGTAACATTAAATAAATTTCGTCTGAAAATTTATTGAAAAGTGTACCTACTTCAAATTGGGATTAAATCCAGAGTGAGCTCAAGCGTTGACGTCAACTAAGAGCATACTTATTACCGATGAAATCGAGGTCTTTGTAGGTTTAATAGGAATGATGCTATCTGAAAACGAACTTCTATTTAGCTAGTAACAGATTTCTTATCAGAAAATTGTCGTTAGAATTTTACTAAGTGATTACATTCCTAGTGTAATCATTGATATAAATCAAAATTGGAATGTCGAAATGAGTTCTATGTTTATGTTTTGAAATTATATATTCTTTTCTAATAATTTCCATAATTTCGACAGAGTTTATGTGCGAGTAGCGGACCTGGCAGACGTCGTCCTGCCCGGTTGAGTCATCATATACCGACAGCAGCGCCACCTACCGGGTCCAATTGTATTTTCAAACCATCCAGGAACCCGTTGAAATATACACACAAAATTTCATCCAAATCGGCCCAGCCGTTCTCGAGTTTTAGCGAGACAAACGAACAGCAATTGATTTTTATATACTCGTACGTATATAGATTAAAGTCCAAGGTTCCTAGGTCCCGTTTTGGATTATTATATCATACCTATGTATTCTAAGTTCCTCAAAGTCTATACGTTTGTTGGTAATAAACAGGTTTTCATTGATTGATAAAGCAAAATGTTCATTATCATACCACCACGCCTTGTTTCCACAAAGGGCTGAGCAGAGGTGTACCTACAGTACATCCACATTTGGCCAGTTATGTTTAAGTACCATTTAAGAGGGGGCGACCCTATTACCATCAACCGGCAGAAATTCCAGATAGAAAAACTCTATTGGGTTTTTATTTCTCAGTAGCAGCTCGGAGTCTGGGGACCTACTCCGAAGTGCAAAGTGCGAATGTTCGGATCGGACCGACACATGGCCGAACCGAATATTATTGAAAAATGCGAAAAAAGTTCCGATCGGCTCAGTTGGTTCGGGACTATAGTCAATATTCGAAAGAGTGTAGGAGTGTAGGATCGGAACCGACCGAACCAAATACCTAGTAACTTCGTAGCAGGAAACGGCCGAACATTCGGCCATCATTTGTAAAGTGTGAAAGTGTTATTAAACTTTGCCCGGCCTCAGAATAGAACCCAGGCACTCATGCTAGATATAGACCAACAAAGTAGCCGAATGGTTGTATATCAATAAACATCTAAGTATCTATCGCTCGGAGAATGATGACCTGTATTCTAAATTACTGTAAAATTGTCATCATATTACTTCTTATTTCTTTCTTGGTGTACAGACCAGTCTATCAATAATATCAATCTAGAATATCAATCTACTACAGTCTGCCAAATTTCTTTAATAGATTTTCAACGTTATCGCTAAAGCATTAGGTTTAAGGTTAATTGGGAAAATTTGACAGTTTCTCGTATATATCGTTTCCCTTTCATATTATTGTGCCTCTAACCGCTGTATTGTTATCAATCGTACGATACCATTTCTCATCGTAAATCAATTCCTTGTCTGTTCATAGATTTATTGTTGTGCCATTATTTTCCTTGAAACTCCTTAGCTTTTGTGACGTAGCCGAGAATTTAAGACCTTGACGTTTTGCCTTATTGCGATAGGTGGGTGAAAGGTTCACAAATAATTTACTTCAATTTAACAAAACTGCCACGTCTTGTAGTTTTCAATTGAGTGTCTCGTAAATAAAGGCCATGTCATTTGTAAGTAAATTGTGTGAATAAAGGTCTTCGATGGTTATATTATAAAATTCATGGTAAACTGTGCACTCGCTCACAGAGAACAGGCTTGTGTCTCAGCACTGGGAACATTAAAGGCTGATTATGATTGTTAATTGCCCATTAAACATAACATAATTAATACAGAAATACACGATCTTGATGTTATAAAAAAGTGGGTGGGTGGGTTAAAAGTAAAAAAAAAACCGAAGACCTAGTCTTGGTAAATAAATAAATAGAACCAATGTTTGGTTCTATTTATTTATTATATTATATTATTTTATTTATTTTTTAAGATTTTTTTTAACATCGTCAAAACATAAATATCTTTTTAACTAAAAACTTCATTAAAACAGAAACATTCGCATCATATTTTGAATGAAAATACTTTGAGCACCTTTTCATTATTGTACTAAAAACTTAAGGCGCCTAAAAATTTAATGTAACAGCATTCAATTTCACTTTGTCTAAAGAAATTTTAATTCCATCAGACTTAATGGGCTCGTGCCCAAACTTTGCTAGAAAATAAACATTAAAATTCCCAACGGAGAGGTCGCACAACCGACATAAAATAGCCAGCTTAAATTATTTGCATCACAAAACTGGTCACAGTCCCCAACACCCCGCTGGGACTGAATGTGACCAAGAAATTATACTTTTGTATTACCTAGCAGTTTCGCTTAGTTAGCCGGTTACATAAACTTTTCACATTTATTCCGAAAAGTTGGTCCATTCAGCTCCCACGTTCGGGCTTTAGCCGCTACCTACAACTCTACAACTAGATTTGATTGTATGCTCAACAGAACTGAAGTCAGCTTGTAATAAGCGACCGATGTAATTCGAATTAATGACATAAAAGAACGATTGGACCGAAAATTTTTGGGGAACTTTTGGGACTTCTATAGATTTAAATTATATCCCCAAAATTTATTGGATATCCCGAATTTTCGAAGAGTTTCGTCAATCTGTTATACAACTTTTGCATGATGATATAATTTTAAAGAATAATTTCCGTCGTTTATTGATATAATCATTTTATGTAACACGTATAATTCAGTAATTTATTCAGAAGAAGTGCCGTAAAAATCCTACATAAGGGTTAAATGTATTATTTTCTGGATTTGTGTAAAATTAAATTAACACATTATTATTAAAAAAAACTTTATGCTGTAGACAAAAATAATAACTAATATTAGTAAACTCATTTTCGTGTACGAATGTAATTGCCAATAAAAGTACATTTTTCCCTTTAAAGCACAAGTGCTTGGCAAATAAAAATGATTTATTCGAGCTTTCGCAGCCAGTCCTACTCTTAAATTAACAAAACGGAGAAATATTTTGGGGTTAAGACATAAAACAGAAACTGCGATTTGTTCTCTTAAATCAAATGTTTGTTCCAACATTGGTTGTCAGAGAAGGCAAACAAATCATGACGAAACAATATCCAATTATGTTTGTCAAGTTCAGTAGCTGCGTTAAATAACAAGTAATTACCGACACCGCTGGCTGTAGGCCAAGGGGCATGGTGCCAATGCCCCGAGCAACCTGTTGACTTGCGAATTGGAAAACATTGTTTATAAAACGCAAGGAAAGGTGAAACCTACTATTTAAAACTACATCTGCAACCCCGGTCGTTGCCCTTTCAAAACTCTAGCTTAATATTAGAAATATTATGGAATTAACTATCCGTATTTTCATAGACATTGAAAACGTTGGAAGCCATAAAAGTGTGAACTTTTTATTTATAAGACGGTAAAGTTTGTTCTTGATAACAAAGTTTTTAGTTTGATTGAATCTAAAATATTCTTGCGATTCTGGTAGGTATTTAGAGTTGCTGAAAAAAGATTTTGCAAATTCTATCACTGACCTGGACATGATACGGTGCCACCTTCTCCTCGCCTTTGATCTCCACGTTGATGTGCAGTCTGATGGCCCCGGATACTGCTGACTTGTCAGTTCGTTTCTCCAAGTTGTACCAGACGTCCATCTCGCCTGACAGGGTTCGTACCTACATAATAATCGATTATTATTTTTGTTTTACAACGCACCAAATTCGGAAACCAAAACGAATCCAATACCTATATAATTTGATGTTCACATTTGGGCCTGTTCGTCACACAACTACTAACAGTTTCCATACATAAAAAGATCAAAGAAATAACTAAACACAAATATAGCCACAAGGGATAAAATACCAACAAATTATTCCACCTAATAAATATTTATTACCTATGAGACTAGACACAGCAAGGGCTTTTCATCATAGTTCAGGTGTCAAGAACATGACAAGACTATGGGCTGATTTTTCAATCGACAGATAATTTTTATTCGTGGAATAAAATTGGCGTCTGACAGATTTTGTATCGAAGAACTGTCAAAAATTCAAAATTATTCCTCGGATAAAATTATCTGGCGTTGGCAAAGTCAGCCCTATGATGAATTAATATTTCGATTACTTAGGGCTGATTTTTCAATCATCTGATAACTTTATTCGAAGAATAATTTTGAAATTTTGACAGTTATTTCATACAAAAACTGTCAAACGTCAAACTTATTCCTCGAATAAAAGTTATCTGTCGATTGAAAAATCAGCCCATAGTCTTGTCATGTTCTTGACACCTGAACTATGATGAAAAGCCCTTGCTGTGTCCATTTTGTTTCTGGAAAGGCACTTGTTTTTTTGTTAACAAAAATGCTCATAAGAAATCAATTTTCGAAAAACTTATTTACCTCGATGATTGTCTGACCCAAGAAATCGTCAGATTCTCTCGTCAATTTCTGGCGCAGTTTTGATTTCAAATCGTTGTCTTCATCCCATACTCTCACTTTAATACGGTCAGATGAGTTATGGCATTCACTGGAAAGGAAAGTACAGAATAACGCTCATTGAAATGATAAACATGAAAGTTTTCGTTTTCATGAATAATACGGCGTTTTTCGGGTTCACGGTAATTTTTTTATTTATTTTTTTATTTATTACACGAAATGTTTCCTTTGCCATTACAGATAAATCTAATGCGACAAAGTAACTTAAAATATACTTAACTAAACCTTACTTGCTACACAGTACGTGGCCCTCGTGAACTCACCCAGTGTACAGTTGTCAGTAGTGTCAATCCCTAGCATTATTTGGAATGACAGCTCACTCCACGCTCACTTCACCTAAGTTTTCACGGTGAGATGGTTACAGAATCGCACTGCTGGTGAATAAGTCTATAGCATCCGCCACCGTGTTGAGAGTGTATGTTTATACTCACAAGTAAAACTTCTCGTTCCACACGGGGTTCAATTCCTGAGGCATAGTTCTTGTTCTCTTTTTCACTTTGCTTACTTGGACGGTAACGTAGGGGTCTGAAGTTCCACTCTTATCTTTCGCGATGAGACCTTGAGCACAAATAACTGCCCACGAAGGGCCAATTTAGTATTTCATATTGGCATTTCATAACAAGTATTTTTAATATTAAAAATCATACATACTACATAATACAAATATTTTAGTAGGACCTCATAAAGAGGAACTTTTTCTCAAAATGTAGATTGCTTACAGAAATCATATTTCAAATATACTGCTTCAGTGGGTCTACGTATAGTAAGAATAATATAGCAGACAGATATTCCAAAACCCTCCGGAACGGTTGAGTAAGTTCCAGTAGACGTATTTCTGGTAAATCTTTCGAAAGTAACATACATTCATATTCATGGTTGTTTTATAACTACTTATTATGGTTTCATAAAATAGTCTACGCAATGTACTAAATTTACATTACGCTCAGATTCTTCGCCATGAAGCATTATTAGCATTTATAAAGCTAGCCTCAACTTACGCTAAAGATAGCCTTACCAAGCTATCGTCTACCTTACTTACCAAAGTAGGCATTCTGTGCTAAAATTTCTTGAAAATCTATAAACAGGGTTCGTGTGATCAGAATGGGTCAGGGTCAAAGAAGAAGACACTAGCTTCAAACTACCAAACTTTTTGTCTATGCCCAAATTCGATTTCTAAAACAAGTTGAACATAGCGCCTACATTATCGCAATTTCTAATGCAAACTTCGACCAAGAAGAAAGTTTCAAAGAAGAAGTATATAGATATGCGCGGGAATCAAGTCTAATGATACTGGAATTTTCACGAATCGAAAAGTTATTGGCAATAACAATAGAGAGGTAGAAATTTCGGGATAACTGGGGTCCTTCATTCGGCATGCTATTATTCCTTCTAAATGTTCATTCACTTACAAACGACTACTGAAGTATAGGTTTCTATCATCGTCGCACTGAAAATTAAACAGGTTAATGTTCGAGATGTGAGGCCCTATCTCGATTCATGTTATAGTGAACGAGCTTCGACAATCCAAATTAATTTATTGTTAATTTGTGACTCTCATGCAATTTGTGTCAATTTAGCAGACGTGCTGCCGAGTTGTGGATTTGCAATGAACGATGAATGATGTTTTGATAAATGAACGTGGTTTGAATCGTGTCGTTTCAGTGTTCAGAGAGTATAAAATTTGTGTGCGTGACAAGAATAATTGAATTTGTTTTATCATCAGATTTGAGTGAAGTGTTATAGATTCGTGGAAGTTCCTTAGTGTTAATGATTAAATCAAGCTACGTTTTTATCGATGGAAGTGGTTAGAGGCGGTGCATTAACGACCGTGATATTTCGGGTAAGTATTTGAAGTATAGATATGCAATAGATTTCTTTTTTGATATCTGCTGAAGCTGCAGCTTACACTTACTAAAGCATTTACTTTATTCAACTTAGCATAATTATTATACTGTCTTACAACGCTATTACGCATTTTTATAATATTACGAAAATCATAATTTGAAGCAGATATCAAAAACAAGGGAAAAGAGAATTCAGGCGAAGAGTCTGTCTAATAGTATCAAAATTGCGAGCGTGCGGTTCGTAGCCGCAAAAGACCACCGCAAACCTGTAATGGCGATCTTGCAAGACCACTTTGATGTTCCTTCTATAGTGACTTGCTTGGCCTGTTCTAGACTGTCAATGTGAGTGTCTGGGTCGACGTTAAAAGTCCGCCTGGCCGCCACATGAAACGAAAGATTGAATACAATTTAGTGTTGTGTTTGTATTGTGTTTTTATGCCTTTCGATGTTTTCGCCTCGTCTGGTACCTAGATCCTAGAGGAGAACATTTAGTGCAAACACTGTACGTCAATCGAACCTGTAATGGCGATCTTCGCGCTCCATTTTGATGTACCATCGAGGACTGATTGCTTCACTGTGCTCATGTGCGCTGCGTGAGGCTCCCCTTCGATGCTGAACACGCGTCTGTCACATACACACTCGTGTCAGCGATTGCTTTCCGATATTTTCATTTTACTCAACGGCATTTTCTATGATTATAACGTTACTTTTCATGACATCGTCAGAAATAGCTCTTTTACCAGAGATTTTCTGTTATATAAAATGGATTTCAAAGGGGGTGTTATTTACGTGCAGTTTAGCTATTGCAAGTTTATGTGATGCCTTTATTTCAGCTAAGTGATACTAGACAAAATGGTGTTGTAGGTTTATTATTGTTGAGGTAAATATAAAATCGTATACCTGAATCCGACCCATTTAAAGCAAATCGCTGAACAAAGTTTGGAATTTATACATTATCGTTAATCAAAATTGGAAGTATCATTACCTGATCAGTTCGAAAATCTCGGGTTTGTCGCGTTCGCGTTGTTTCATTCTTTCCTTCATAGCTGTGATGATGGAATTTGCTTTGTCTTCGGCGCCATGTTTGGAAGACTTTTCGGCCGCCCCTGCGAAACACACTGATCAGGCAGTGCCGAAGTAGTTCTTGTTAGTTGCGGGATGCGCCGGGACGGCCCCCCGCCCCGCGCCCACACCCGCTACGACCACTCTTGGCTTCAACCTGACAAGACTCTAACTTCGATATGCAAATTCAACAAACTTAATGTATGTCAGATCTGATCAGGTTATCGACCTCGAGCGGCGCCGGCCGGAGCGGATCTGAGCACGGCGCCTGACAAACAAAACTCAATACAGTTCAACGCTTTGTTAAATTATTACTTTTTCAGTGATATTATTGGCAGCTTATTAATATTAGGTATATCATTGGTAGGTGGGAAGACACTGTATCAACAAGCTGCCAAGTATCTCCAAAAGGCGTTAAAACTGCATCGTTCACTAAAACACCCTCTGTATTTGTATGTTGATGTATTGTTTGTTCGTCCATTTACCAATATTTTTAAACGAAACTCGTTACATATATACAAATCGATACTTTTAATCATTTAAAGCGCTGAACATCTTCAGGGATAGAAGTGAAACATAAAGATAGTAAAATTAATACAGGAACGTGGAACTCTATAAATCAATTAAAGTAAAATAAATAAACTAAAGGACCACATATAATATAGAAGTGGACAGACACTGGATTGCGTGCACACATTGCTAACAGGCACATCGTAACAACACTTTGCATTAGTCGGATTTGTTTGGGCGTTCGTGTTCTTAAAGCTTCTAAACCGCTTTGTAAGAAAACCGGTGTGTAAGATAGTGTAAAATGTAAAGTAGGGTAGAAAACAGTACATAACACAAGTAATTTAGTTTAATAGGGCATTAACATGTTTCGGCGCTGGGCGGGGCAACCCGAAAGGAACTAACGGATGATAGGACCGGAACCCTATCTACGTGAGCTACATGTCCACACTTCGAAAACATTGAATATTAAAATGATATTACTAATACACAGCACAATCTAGTTAAAGAAATAAATATTTAAACAATAAAAGAAATAGTACTTACGTCAGCAAATAAGATATAATCAATCCAATATCTTGAATCTTATTGAATTTAGAATACTAACATCAAAGTAGAAATAATTAATGATCATAATTAGGTAAATGATATAAATATAAGGTATAAATTCAAATGTTGAATTCAAAGTGTAGACTAGGAATGAAGATGGCGTGCAGTCGATGATCTGTTTTGTTAATTAATAATTTGTTCGTCAAACGCGGTTCACCTAACGACTGCTCGCCTACTGATCGTGCAATGTCAATCTAGAACCGAATATTATGCGAATAATAAAATTTGGAATATAATATTATCTGTGTATCTCATCGATAGCCATGCACACCGATAAAGCAATGGTCAAATCATCAATTGGGAAAGGAAAACACATCATGCTATTTGCATTATATGAGGTCAGAGTAAACATGAAGAAAAGGGAGATAAATAAAAACCACAAAAACATAATTACAACAACGACAAAAAATATAAGGAAATGTATTATTCCTATGATTGCGTGAATCCCGGTAATGTCGCTAGTTGTGTCTTTCTGGCGAATGGTCCTAGCTGTGTTTTTAAACGTGAATAATGTTTGATCACTGATGTATAGCGATCAATACATGCAAAAAACTTTACACATGCATATCAACTGAACTAGAATGGCAGTAATTTTTTCTACGACATTCTGGATTTTGAATACCATTTATTACCTTCAACACAGACATCACCTAGAGAATGGAATCTAACAAATTAAGTAAACATCTAATAGACTTATATTAACATTTTGAATTTAAAGAGCGCCACTTCATAATACCAATAAATATGAAAATTGACAAGATCTGAAAGCAGCAACTAAATCTTCAAGCGCTGGAAGACAATCTCAGATATAACAAACAATGGCCATAATTTACGAAACTGATTTCAAACAAATAGATAACTCGCATTTGGGATGATAAATCTATGAGTCTCCATTATATATCTAATGTAGACTTGATCAAAGTGCGGGCACAAAGGTCATAACTCTCGACCAGACTTGCTCTCCATTAAGTACTGTTACGGAGTGGGTCTTGAAACGGTTTAAAAAAAAAACAATTAATTAAACACTGGAATTTAATTGAATTAGAAAATTACAGAAAAGGAAAGTATTTATCCGCGACGACGTTCAAATCCACACTGACTATATGGCTCTAGAAAAGTAGCGATGTGGCGGGAATGCTGACACGACATAGACGGTTCCACGTGTAGGACTAGTTTAGCCATCATTATTATTTTACATGCCTTTGCGTGTATTATAAGATATAACAGCCCCCCAAATAAAATGGAGCATCTGAGATGAAAGATGCGAAATTTAAGATTCACAGCAAATAGGATTTGAACGTCATTGTAGATTTATAAACTGTTACAAACTAAGCACATAGGTAATAAAATAAATAAATTAATTAATTAATAAATTATTAATATTTTATCTAGGAATAACGAGATTTAGTAGCAGGATTAATTTTGTTTTGTTACTAAAATGTTTCGTTTCAATGATGTTGGCCTTGTTATTGACAGATCAGGCTCAGCAGGTTCTTCAAATACAGATAGTTCAATAGCTTGTTGAGGATGACTGTGGTTCTTCACTTTCTTGGAATTATTACATTGATTAAATATTTGTATCCAGCATGAACTTTTTCAATTTGGGCATATTAATTTTCGACCTCTGTAGAGTAGGTATAAAAAGAATAAAATAAAAAATGTGTAACTTATTAACATATAATGAACTCCGTACTTTTGAAAGTGAGTTGGATCTTCAATGTTGTTTAAGTCTTGTTATAAAGATTTTAGATGCATACTAGCTTGTTATAAGGAATCTAGGTTATTAACGTTATTTAATTTTGAATATGGTAAACGTGAAAGCGACTTGTTAACTCTACTCCTCTCACAGCAGTCACCTTCAACGAGATTGAAATTGGAAACAACACGTGAGCTTACATTTACGAAAACATTTGACGATGGCACAAATTGTAAAATTTTATAAAAGGTTTTGCAGTTTTTAGTTAAAGACAATATTCCTGTACCAAATAAAGTTTCGTCAAAGCTACTGCCATCATTTTCACAAGATACGTCATGACATTTGCCTGGCTCGGATAGAACAAATATTCATCTATTATTATTAATTTTGTGGAATACTTCGATAACGCCTTTTAACAACTTAATCTCGCAAGAGTTAGCTAGCTTACTGGCTAATTCCGTGATAAGAATAGTTTCACAGATCGGATTCGCGATACTTGAATATACACTTTCTAATTCACATATGTAAAATTTTTCACTAATCACTTTGCACTTGTCTACGCTTTGCATCGGCGAGTAGAACATATGATCAACTGTTATTGCAAGGTAAGGGCGGTTAGGAGCGATAAGTGCGAATGTATTCGGTTGTGAAACGTCCTATGGAACAGGCATTAGAATGATATGATATTTAAATATATAAAATTCAAAGTCCTGACTGACTGACTGCCTAAACCGCTGGTCCTAGAGTCATGTAATTTGGAGGGTGTGTTCTTCGTGAAGAGTAGGCATCCACTAAGAAAGGGTTTTTCGAAATTCCACCCCTAAGAGGGTGAAAAGGGGGGAATTCGTTTGTATGAAAAATCTTATTCCTTGAGTTAATAAACTTGAAACTTGGCACGAATACTTATCTAAATAAATTATGAAGATTGTCAGTTGTTTTTCTTCTAAACTACCCCCTAATAAGGGATTGGGGGGTTTCAAAGGTTGTATGGAAGAATTTTAGCGCGCAGTCCGATTTACTCGAAACTCAGTTATACCTAATATTGAAAGTAAAGAATAATGTGTATCAGGGTTTTTTGAAAATCTACCCCTGATGGGCTGAAATGGGGTAGTCAATTTTTCAGGGGAGGATTTTACTGCATGGCTTGATTAACTCGAAAATCAGTATAAATAATCTTTGAGTCAAGTTATGAATACATCCCAAACGATTTTTTTTAAATTCCACCCCTGTGGGGGTGAAAAGCGGGGATACAGTTTATATGAAAAATCTTCGTCACTAAGTTAATAAACTTGAAACTTTTCAAGAATACTCGCCTAAGTAAGTAATAAAGTTTATCATTATAAGTTTTTCAAAACTACCCCACAAAGGGGGATATAGGGGTGTTGACGTTTGTGTGGAATAATTTGAATGCGCGGTCCGATTAACTCGAAACTCAGTGTTTATACTTAAGACCAGAAACAAAGAGTAACATGTATCAGGGTTTTTCAAAAATCTACCCCTAACGGGTTGAAAAGGGGTAGTTAATTTTACAAGGGAGGATTATAATGCGTGGCTTGATTAACTCGAAAATTGGTATAAATAATCTCTGAATCAAGTTATGAATTATCCCAAACGATTTTTCAAAATTCCACCTCTGTGGGGGTGAAAAGCGGGGGATACAGTTTATATGAAAAATCTTATTCATTTAGTTAATAAACTTGAAACTTGAAAATGTAAAGTTGTCGAAAATTTACCACTGACGGGACAAAAAGGGGTAATTCAGTTTTTAAGGGGAGGATTTGAACTTGAAACCGTATGTTACATTTTCACGCCTAAACCACTGAACTTCTGATTTGGCATAGAGATAGATGGCATCCTGGGGAAGCACATACATTTATATATCCCGTTAGCATGTTCCCGTGGGATAATTTCCGACATCCACGCGGGCGAAGCCGCGGGCAGAAGCTAGTAAGTTATATACTTGAGGTAGGACGAGCGGGATTTTAATTACTAGAATTATTTTGTTATTATGAAAATAAGATATAAGTTTCGAAATATCAATAACATCGTAAATATTTTGTAATGACAAAAATACAGGGAGTTCATAATACCTTGGCATATTATTCATATTCTATTCAAGTTCGTTATACAGTTGATAAGGACTAAGTACAGTCGGGTGTAGAACATTCATTTTACTAAACAGAATCGCGTTATTGATATCCTCGATGTCGAACGCCAAGGAAATAATGATGCTTTCGATAGCATTAAGGAATGCGTTTATGCTAGATTTGTTGTCCAACTTATCGTTTGAATTAGTAAGTTGTTGAAAAGCTTGATCAATTATTTCAAGATTTTTACTAAGCCGTTTTTCATTTTCATTCAGTTTAGATACTGAGCTATTAAACGTTGTAATAGTTGATTTGATTACGTGAATATTATCTCTCATTAGGCGTGTTAATTGTTTTTCATCCGTCTGTACTTGGTCTATAGCGTTTGAGAATCTGTCACCGTCAGATGCCATGTGATTCCCGTTGACTTTAACGATTTTATATGGGTTTTTCCAAACTGGAGACAGAGCTTTGTTTTGCTTGTGGTGACACTTGAGATACACTTAGTCACCGATATTGTAGGACATTGAACAAATGATTGTCATTTGATGTGTTGTATGAGGTGTAAAGTTCGCGTTCTATGTCGCGAATGTTAGGTTGACTTGTAGATAATTCTATAATTTCTTTGCAATAAGGTACAGAATCGTCTAAATCAATTGTTGTAGGATAGACGATTAATTTGCACTTGGCCTTGAGTAGGGATTCTTTAAATTCTTGAATAACTGTATCGAAACTAAAACTCGGCTGTTTAATAAGTTTTAGATACTTTTCATAAGTATCTGTTGTGGATGGCGAGGGACAATCATAGGGCGAGTTTGAAGGATTTGGAGAATTACTATCGTCGACGGCGCATACGGGACGATTTGAGTCATTACCATCTTGCGGAGGGAAGCGCGATAGAGCGTCGGCTTTGCAATTTAGTTTTCCCTGTTTATGCACTATCTCGTAGTTATATTCCTCTAATTTTAAACGCCAGCGAATTAATTTAGAGCCGGGGTCTTTAACATTAAATAACCAGACCAGAGGTTTATGGTCGGTAACGATTTTAAACCGATAGCCGAAAAGATAGGGACGGAAAGTTTGTACGCTGAATACAATGGCTAAAAGTTCTTTTTCTGTGGTGGAGTAATTGCCTTCGGCTTTATTCAGCGTCCGTGATGCATATGCGATAGGTTTGTCCTTGCCTATTTCGCCTTGTGATAATATTGCGCCTACAGCGTAATTGGAGGCATCGGTTGTCAACACAAAAGGTTGACTGAAATCAGGATATTGTAAAAGAGGCGCTGTAGTAAGTTTTTGTTTTAAAATAGTAAAAGCGTGTTCTTGTTCTCCTGACCAATTAAATGAGATGTCCTTTTTTAAGTTAAGGGTTTAGATATCTTAGAGAAATTTTCAATGAATCGCCCGTAGTAGCCGACTAAACCTAGAAAAGATTTGATGTCTTTAGGACATTTAGGAGTTGGAAACTGAGTGACGGCCTTGATTTTATCAGGGTTGGGATAGACACCTTTGTCGGTGATTATGTGCCCTAGATACGCAACCTCGTGTCGTAAAAACTCGCACTTTGTGGGTGAGATGAAATTGACGGAATCTATTAAAGACTAATTTTAGCTTTTCTATGTGAGATTGAAGATTTTGGCTGTAAATAATACAATCATCTAAATAAATATAGCAATGAAGACCTTGAAGACCAGATAGGATAGTGTTCATAAACTTTTGGAATGTAGCAGGGGCATTCTTTAATCCGAAAGGCATTTTTGTGAATTCGTAATGCCCAGATATTTCGTTTCCTACTACCGTAAAACCAGTCTTAGGCGCGTCCTTAGGATTTAAATTTAATTGGTGGAAACTGCTTACAAGGTCAAGCGTAGTAAAGTATTTAGAATGACCTAGTTGGTCCAGGATATCTGTAATTAAAGGAATAGGATAAACTTCGGTAACAGTCACTTCGTTGAGTTTCCTATAATCAATAACTATCCTCCACTTTTGCTTATCCGACGAGTCTATCTTTTTGGGCACTACCCAAATAGGGGCGCTCCATGGTGATTTTGAAGGACGAATAATGTTTTGGTCGAGCATTTTCTTTATTTGGCTCTCGACTTCACCTTTGTGGCACTCGGGGAAGCGATAAGATTTTGCGTGAATTGGGGCAGCATCTCCAGTACTTATCGAATGCTCAATAGCATTAGTATAAGTTAAAGGCTCGCCCTCGAGGTGGAAGATGTCTGTGTAATTAGAGCGACATTCTAAGAGCAACTTTGTCTCCTCGAGATTTAGATGTTCTGTTCGGATGAGATCTAGTACTTGTTGTGATCTATCTAAAGACGCATTATCAAGACTATTAATAAACTGAAGATTTACGTGATTAGACAATTGGGAGGTAGGCGATACGTTTCCGAAGGGGACTAAATGAACATAATAATCTTTAAATATGACTTGAGACTCAGTGGTATTCAGTATTGAGATATTAACCCGACTGATAGGTATGACTGAGACAGCACAATTTGCTAAATAAACGCCTTGGGCATACATATGATCGAAAACAAAACCTTCTTTCATAAACTTTAAATCTTCTAAGGAATTTGATACAGAACATTCTACTATCGCTTCGGAGCGAGGTGGAATAATATAAAGAGGGTTACTAAAACTTAGCGGTATGAGATGACCAAGAATGAGCAATGACTTTTGAGAATACTTAACGTCACATTCAAGTTTTTGTAGGAAATCATTACCTAAAATACCGTCATAATTAAGCCGTACTTTATTACTGACGGCGTGGAAAGTGTAACTAAAATAGAGTTTAGAGTTTGAAGGAAAAACATGTTCAAAATTTATGGTGAATGACCCTAAAGTTTCATAACAAGAGTCGTCTTCACTTCGAGATTTTGAGTGGCCTTCAGTTTGGGACTGGTTACCCTGTCGCATGGCAACATGAGGTTTTGAGCGGCCTTCAGTTTGGGGCTGGTTACCCTGTTGATTAGCCGGATGATTTTGAGGTCGGCTTTCAGTTTGGGGCTGATTACCCTGTCGATTAGCCAAATAAGATTTGAGATGACCGTCAGTTTGGGGCTGATTACCCGGTCGATTGGTCAAAATTGATTTAAAAGATTTAGATTTATTATAGTATAAATGACATTGTGGGCTTGTAATACGAGAATTTGTTGTGCCGTGAATACGGTCGGGCGCAGTGCGGCACGCTAACGACACCCGACTGTTTAGTTTAAATCGTCAGCACTTTCTTCGATTTCTTCCCATGATTCAACTTAATCGGGTAAAGCCATGAACGTTATGTTGAGTCTGAGGATTATTTTTCCTAGAATTGTTGTATTTGCGCCTATAGCATTGAGAAATATCATGACCCGTTTTCTTACAATACCTACAGACTACGTCTGTTGAATTATTGGGTTGAGAATTTGGTTGATATCGAAGGTTAGAAGGTGTTTGAGAGTTAGACGGAGATCGGATTTTTTTCAGACACTCATTTTCTATGTGACCAGATTTATTGCAAAACTTACAAAAACTTTTGAGCAAAGTTTCGTATTTTGTCTTCTTCGATCGCGATGTTAATAGCGTCATTCAGAGTTTTAGGATTTCTACACTGCACCATACTACTAAGGTTAGGTTGTAAGCCAAAAATAAAAGTATGGAGAACTAGGTCTTCCATCATTGCAATTCTATCTGCCAGATCTTTCTTAGTAGTTTCAGAATTGTTAATTTCCGTCTGCATGTCGGTGAGACAGGTTTCCAAACGCAAAGAGAATTGTGACACTGACTCATTTTGTTGTTGCCTACAAGACTGCAACTCAAAGAATAAGGACTATAATGTTTCCTTTCACCAAAATTTTGGCGAAGGAATGACTGTAATGAATCAAAGTCATCGAAAACTTTGTTCGAGCAAGCTATTTGAGCTTTGCCTCGCAATTTGGATAAGATATATTTTAGGAGCAATTTTTTCTGACTCTCAGACGTTAGGTTTGGTGAATTTTGGCAATTAGTTAAAAATGCGGACAAGGTGTCACGATCTCCATTGTATGTGTCAATAAAATCGCATAGAATATTAATAGGATATTGTTCGCTAAGTAAGATTTCGCCCTTATTCATCTTGTTCATAGGTTGTGTAACGATTAAAAAGTAAGGATATTAGACAGAATAGGAATTTGTAGGGAAAACGAATAGATACTATCGGGGACAAGGGGTTAGCAATAAAAAATTATCAAATGTTCGACTCACAGCAGCATCGTAAGAAGAAGTATGGACATCGCAGACTTCGAATAAGGCAGGTAAGTTGCGCTCGCAGCTCGGCAGCAGCTCGTAGCACCGGAGGCACAGCAGTACGTCGGCAGAAACCTGTACGGCAGCAGGGCTTGAACGGCAGCGGTGAGGCGAGTTACAACGGATACGTTTCACACAGACAACGTGTATGGCAGCGGTGCCGACGGCGACGGCATCAGGTGAACCAGGTAAGCACCTAGTTGAACAGGATGGTGGCAGCAGGACCCGACAACACCGTCAGGTAACAGGAACACGTGGCACCGCGCAGCGGTGATAGGTTAGAGGGTGGCAGGCTTACGTGGTAAGACTTATTGTCGCAGTTCCTCAGCCAGCAACACGCAGATTTCGCAGAGTTTGTGATTTGCACACCAAATAGGGTTTGTAAGAGTTTGTCAAGATGCACTCCGCGGATTTTATAGGGATACCAGCCAACGATTGCTGAGTATCCCACTTCTGACACCACTATTACGGAGTGGGTGTTAAACGGTTTTAAAAAAAAAAACAATTAATTATACACTGGAATTTAATTGAATTACAAAATTACAGAAAAGGAAAGTATTTATCCGCGACGATGTTCAAATCCACACTGACTATATGGCTCTAGAAAAGTAGCGATGTGGCGGGAATACTGACACGATATAGACGGTTCCACGTGTAGGACTAGTTTAGTCATAATTATTATTTTACATGCCTTCGCGTGTATTATAAGATATAACAGTACCATTGAAACTCTATGTGTGTGGGAGACTTGGGGACTAACTCCCACTTTCGACTTATGTAACAACGTCGCTCATACCCCGATTTAAATTTTCATCTCTCAATCATTTATTTTCATTGTCTTCAGTTGTGATCTGAATACCAATAAAATGTTGTACCCAAATTGTGCTGCCACTTTTAGATAGCAAAGGATTCAACAAAGCAATAAATGTTAAGGCTTCAAAGATCTAGACTAACTTAATTGAAGACGAATGCCTCAACATTACGTAAATAAATAATTAAATTACATAAAGCGGAACGGTCCAAGCTCGCGTTGAATCGTGTTCCGTCTTGAGCGCTTTAAGTACAGTGTTCTTCAGAGACTGTGCATTAAATATTGATTTTCTACTGCGACGCTGTGTATCCAAAGATCTTGTCTACAACAAGTGACCTGTCAAGTGCTTCTTGACTCACTTGAGTTTAATAAGGAGAGAACTGCGCTTCCCAGCCAACTCTAAAAACCTAAACATTTCCCGCTGCTCGGACGCTCGCAAAGGTATCTCTGAAGTGACACTCTTTAAGATTTAGATTAGATTTTTGAATCACAAGATTTTGGTAATCGTTGCCTTTGTGATTAAAAACTGTACATTGAAATTTTTTGCACACACAAATATATATTATCTTGTGATCGTAAGTAGGAGAATATTATTCAATATACATTTTTGTAATTGCTCTTTTACATAAGCAAATAAAAGCGGATATTCTCATACTTGCTTACACTGATAAGGGAATATACAACATTGATATTGCAGGAATTTGTTCCATTCTTTAAAAAAAAGGTTTTTCATATCTGAAGGCTATATTGTGCAGAATACATTGATTTATCACTTTTTAAGGTAATGAAACCAATCCCTTTCACTTATATAACAAAAATGTACCCATAGACCATCACAGGGCTCCACTTACTCTGCAGGCAGTCAGCATTGAGCAAATCCTTGCACTTTTCGTGACACTTGACACCACATTCAGTGCACCTTACACCTTGCCTGGCGATGCCCCAAAGTAGCCCTTCACACTCGTAACAATAAGTGGGCGAAGTTGCCGTCCATAGAACGAAGTTGTGAGGCGTGGTTGATGATATTGGGTAGATGAGTGCTTGCAAAGTCTTCTTGTATACGTGCATTTTCTGTAAGACCTTATTAAATCAGTAATGGTATGCAGGTAGATGTCAATTTTAGTAAGTGATTATGGGTTTCAACTCACCAGTTCTTCGTCATTCAACGTAGCCCGATGCACAGCTGACGTTAAACCTGCATTCCTCTTCGTTGCGGCCATGGTCTAAACAGCAGAAAATATATGAGTAATGGGCTTACACATCTCACTTCATCCTCAGTATGTAATGGCACTGAGTCTTGTGTCTGCTATTTCTAATCAAGCTCTGAATTGCCTACCTAACTACTATTTTGAAAAGTTTACTATTGTTAGTTCTCTAGAAATTGAGAATCCTTTGATGTCATTTGCAAGTTGAAGCTACTCATGCTTTGAAAAAGCTGTTTTTAAGCCTGTCTTTTAACAAAACTTTATCTACCATCTCGAAAATTTCAGTAGTTCTTATACCGATGAAAAATTCGTTTGACTATACAAAAAAGTAATTTTAAGTGCGTGTAAAGTAAAAATGTGTGTGTGTGTGAGAGTCGGTATACAACACTGAAACAGTATTACATTTGAGGGATCATGTTAATTGATTTTGTGATGAAAAAGACTTTTCAGTCGCAAAAATAATATTTGCTGTGATATTGAAGCTTCGCAATGAAAACGGAATCGGCAAGCACGTGCATGTTCCCAGTGTGGAATTCAATTTTCATTTTTATTATTCGTTCATGTATGCTGTGACGGTGTTATGCAATCGTTGGATGTATAACAATATTATGTAGCTTTACCTTTTATACTTAACCAACATCTGAAAAATGATCTAAAGCAGAAACATGCAGAGGCCAAATCAAATTAAATCAAATTTCAATGCAAGCACACTATGTACAGTGAGTGAAAAGAGAAAAAACTTGATTCAAGGTTGGTGACCAACATTTTATCTTTTCACTGTCGATCAGAACTGCATGCATAGAAAAGAAGTGTTATTGGGATAGAAATACCTTGAGAACCTGCAGGTCCGTGGTAAGGGGGTAAAATGCAATGATATTATTAATTTTTATCAGGAAATAGAGTCGTTCATTCGGTGACTACGGTTCCGCTACTGTCGTTTTTGCTCCGGTGACCCCTAGTTTAACTTTGACACGATACAGTAAGGGTTGGGTTGGTATCTAAGAATAGGTTAAAGGCCATCTAAGTAGTAAAGATCAGAAGGAAAAACACAATACAGGTAACATTGAGACATCAATGAAGAGAGAAGGGATCAAATAGGCCTCTTTTGGTTTTTTTTTTTCTATTTGAACAACAAATGGAGAGTTAGTCATAAATATAAAATAAGGTTTAAGTTCTCGAAGCGTGAATAAATACTATATTTCACCCGCGCCACGTCATATTTTAACGATTTATAAGGTAACTTCCTGTTATAAAATTTATAAATTATCCAAGAGCAAAATTCAACGACCGCGATGCAATTTTCTTTAACAATCTCCCCATAAATTGTTCAAAACACATAATATGGAAATTTTCCGTGTAGAAGAAAACATTTATTACGCGCCTAATATTACTAAGCTTCAGGAAGCATACGTCGATGCGAGCTGTAAACATTTACGACCAGTTTCAAATATCTACCTTCCATAACCCTGAGTGCTGATAAAGGCTTGTTATGCCAGGATAGCCCTTTTGTAATAGCTTCAAGTTTTCAAGATAGTGAATTGAAACCGGCCAGAAAGAAAGATAGCTAACTTCCATCGGATTCGTAATAATAGAGATAGGTTTATATCGATAAGAAAAAATTCAAACGGTACTTACAAGTTCTGAGACGAGGGGGATCGATTTCCTCCTAGGCCTGATATCGGGCATGCTGTCAATGTTACTGTAGAACGGATTTTCGTTTCCTGGCGGCCTATAAAAACGGTTCAGTTAGGTTTAATTTGTTCAAAGGAAGTTTACATACCTTTGCTTTGATAAATATGAAAGTTGTACAACAAAGTCCCGGGATTTTCTGTGAGTGGTAGGTATAATTATTAAAAAATATTAAGAAGATTAATGATGAATGTCTCCTATTATTATTATTTTTCTCATTTTAAATACCCAATTAACATAATTCCATTTTAGTTGTAATTTTCCAGGTTTTTTTTTTGGTAAGTTTATTATTAAATCATATTTTTAGTTCACATACCCATTTCCTCTACCTCCATGCTCGTTGAAACCAGCGGAGCCATTCTAAAAAAAAAAAAAAACAATAAATAAAACAAAATAAAAACTAAATAAAAAGCTAACATTTCTTTATTAAAAACAAATAACAAACAACAACACAGTAATATTAAAATATGATTAATTTTCTATGACAAATGATCCGAAGTCATGATAGACGAATGCATTTCAGAAAACAAAAGTTTTAGTTTTTTTTTTGTATTAAAAATGTTAAAAAAAAAATTATCGACCATCTGAATCGTTTTTCTCGTAAGAATTAGTTTAAATAAAATTCATTATTAACACTTTAAGGGGCCACTAAGGCGTAATAATAATACAACTTATATTGTGTCTCATTCATTGTCCTTTAATCAATTAAGAATTCAATCATTATTGGTAACTATTATTCTATTGTTACCTGTGAGTTGAATGCGGGGTAGTTGCGTATGACACATAAAATGGCAATCTAACGCAATGCATTTATTTTTTACCCCGTTGGACACACCAAAATATGAGTTTTCTTAAGGTTAACAAAAAGTAGACAACATGTTTTCTAAAGTGATCCTGTGAAGGGATTTGTCATGGAAACTTAACCGTACATATTCAACACTTATAATAAAACAGCTTACATGGAGAATTAACCTCACGATAGAACACAATTTATAGTATAGTTAACAATAGTAATAATGCTTGGGCAGTTTATGACTGTAATGATATCTTCATTTTTGATCATGAAATAATCACTGAATGTATTACTGTAGGCACAATTCGAACAAAATACGTCTTCCAATAACTTCCAATGGCTTGAAATAACATTGTCCCAATTCTATAATAGTTGTCGTAAATAGTAGTGCTTAGGGCCCTATTTCACTGGGACACCACGGATCACACTATGGTTGCGCTGCCAAAAAGTGTTTGGTTGGTTGCAGTACCGACCGGATGCCTGGTGAGATACCCATCATAAAGCTATGTATATTTTTCATATGTCATTAGGACACCATGGTGGGGCCACCATGGTCGCGCTGCCAGCTAAGTATACTTAGCTTTACAGTGTCATGAGGTGTCCAATTGGTTGCGCAACCAACCATACGTTTTTTGGCAGTGCAGCCATAGTTGCGCCAAAATGATGTCCTCATACCTGCAAAGTTAATAATAAAATAATTCACTAAAGAATTACCTAATCTGCCCATAATAATTATAATTATTATAATTCTACACAATATCATTCAACATCTAAAACCTTCCGCTAAATATGTTTATTACATACAAGTGCCAGCTATATTTTTATGTAAGTGTAAATAGCTATACGATTACCTAAGCCGTGTGACATCTAGTAAATACGTTACGATGTATATGTTATTTATCCTATTATGATTATTTATATAATTCACTCGATTGAGACATTTAGGTAACAATGGTTGTGAAATGTTTTCAAAAATAGAGAGGGGAATATAAACTGGTAACTATTGGTTTTTTGGAAGAAATTGTTTTATTTTTTTACCCGACTACGGCACTACATAAATAAATTATAATTTATGGTTTTTCATTCATATGTAATAATGTAGATATGTAAATAACATTGGCAGCCAGAAGCTAATAGCAATATTAAACCAAAGTGTCGGTTTGGTTCAATCAAAGATTCAAGTTAAAGGAGATATTTTTGTCCTCACTTGATTTTGAGATCAAAGACAAATGGTCTAATAGAGAAGGTGACTTGTCCGTAGACTTGGACGTCCTGTCCAAGGTTTCATCATAATAATTATGTATTACGATGAAAGTCCTGTCCAAATCTACGGACGACAACGATACGAAAACGTATGTACGTTTTATTAGTGTGGACCTGTTACACTGTTTTTACTTCATACAATTAAGTATATGGTATGTATAATTATATTTTAATTACTGAAAAATATGTTATGTGTAAAGTTATCTCTAGTACCTATTATTTTTCTTATCTAAACCGTAGTCGAGTGTTTATATTGAATATTATTGCTTATCATTTTGAGTATCCGTTCTATACTGTTTATAAAATAGTGAATATGTATTTATGACTGAGAAATGTTACTTATTTCGATTCCCTATAAATAAAAGGAACATCTTTCTTTGATATGAGATGATATGACCATGAATAAATTTTGTACGACAAAATGCTCCCCAAGCCGATACATGGATGAATTTAATTATAGACAGCAAATTCATTAATTTAACTCTAACATTACCAAACAATATCTATCAAGCAACAAACACATGATTATAATACTGAGTATATAATTGTATGTAAAGATTACCATTTTTCCAAGTATAAATATCGTCAAGCAAACCTGTATTAAAATTGTATAATTGTTTGGTTGAATATCATCTTAAGCTTTATGTAAAAATCCTTTAATACATATAGAAAGTTCTTAGTACCCTATTGCGTTGGTTATACCTAATTATTGCCTCAATTAAATAGAAAGAGCGTCAATAGTAAGTAAATATCATATAAGTATAATATTGTATATACGAGCACCCTATACTATGCATTCAAATACATATTTAGCAGTACATGGAGAAAAAGAAACTGGTTGAAATATTTCTCACAACCGCAGTTAGTACTTTAGGTCAAAACTACCTAAAATAACGTCAAAATTAAATATTTTAACAGAGCCCTGCTTTTGGGGAAATTGAAGATTGAAGACTTGTGTAATGTTTCAGTAAAAGTTGTTTAAAATGGACGACTATAAATAACAATTACACATCCTACTTGCTAATCTATATAATAGGTATGTTATATTACGAGTAACTACATTTGTATTGGATTAGAGTTGTAAAGCGGGTTAATAATGTTAGCAATGGCTTGAGTATATCAGTCTAACTATGTATTAGATTAATTTCAAATAACCATAGAAGTAACCTGCAGCTTATAAAATATTTCTAAACAACTTATATTTAACTCTTAACTCTAATTTCATGAAACTTTTGCATAAGATAACTTACACCTGCGCTGACTTTATCCTTTTCTGCGAGCGGCGTCGTAGCTGCTGGCGTTTCTGACGTCTTCTCTTCGGCTTTTCGGTCTTTCAATGCTTTGAGAAGCTTCCATTTGCTCCCAACAGGAGCGTCCTGCTGAGGCGGAGGCTCTTCAAGAGGAAGAGAATCTTGATGAATTTGTGGCATATCATAGTCATCATCTAGTTCATCACCACTTTGAACAGGACTGTCGGGTCCTGAAGTTTCTCCTGAACCGGAATCCTCAAATGACTTATCATCATCGGATTCCCTGTCTTGTATATCATCTATTGTTTCTTCGATCACTGGAAAAGTTGTTATATCTTTCCAAGAATCTTTTACTGGAGATTCGTCATACTTTTGTTTAGTTGTAGCTGTCTTTAGTTTAAGTTCCCTCAGTACAAAAGACATTTTTTCTTTTAAATATTCACCTGAGTCTTCGTCTATTTCGTCGATTTCTGGCACTTTCGGCACGGTCAGTTGCCGCTCAGCCTCTAATTGAGACTGATGTTCCATTTCTTCTAATTTCCTTAGTTCGTAACAATACCATTCATCTTCAGAATCGATACTGTCCTCAGTACTCTGTCGCCTGGATGACACTCGGGATCCACTCCTCCAAGAATGGGTACTCCTACTATCGTCATCGTCATGTTTATTTGGTATTTCCAAACTTTGCTGATGTCGTGGTTGAAACTTGTTTGGTAGGCCTCGAGTACTCTGTATAGATGGACTCCTTTCTGGTAAGTTATTAGAGTCTTCATTTAGGGTTAATGTATTATTTACCACTTCAGGTGGACTTGGTTTACGAATTCTCCTTTCTTTTTGTTGATTCACAAATTCCTCGCTTATTTCTTCTTGTTGTTCTGCCTCCCCTTTCGGAGGAGAAATGTCGTTTAAATGTTCATCTGAGACTGACGTTGACTTACGTAGACGATATTTACCTAAAGCTCTCGAAACTGCAAATTCTTGCGAGCTTCCACTATACGATTTATTACTTTCGCTTAATCCTTCATCAGAAACGTTTGAAGTCTTTTTCACGTCTCCAATAGTAGCAAAGAGAGACCCAGGAGATTGATTATCTTCCTTTTCATCTTCTTCAAATAAGTCGACATTGGATATATCGGTGTCAATGTCCAATTTTTCTAGTTTCGGTATGTTGTCTTTTTTCATTTGACTAACTCGTGCAAAATGAAAGTCGATATCATCACTTTTATCTCTCGGTATAACACTACTGGCTGCTGTTAACTTTTCAGGTTCTTCTATTATACATTCGTTGTCATCGTCGGGAAACTCCATTTCTTGCTCTTGTATTCGTTCTTGTATCATTTGCTGTTGTTCTACAATTTCTTGATTGTTTATCTTTCTTTTAGGTTTGGGTGCTACTTTTGGGAACATGCTACCTTCATGTGTGGAGTCCGAAAATACGCTATCACTATCCTCTGACTGAGCACTGGATCGACCCCCGGACCATTCAGTTTCAGATGTCTCTGGGTCTGATAGTGATTGATGACTGGCTTGCTGCTTTCGCCTTGCTTTTTGTAACAAACCAGACATTGAAGCCACCAAATGATATTTCTTTTTCCTTCTTTGAGCGGATAATATTCTTTCTTTTAATGTTTTCTCTTGCTGAGGTGGTTCTACTGTATCAACACCAGAAGGTAGTGAGTGTGATCTATGTTTTTTAGGCAAATGCAAATCTGGGAGCCAGTGACTCATCGATGACATAGCGGACTTTAGTGATGAAGTCCGCTTTGGTTTTTTGGGCTGTTTATCTTGAGTCTTGCCTTTATAGTTGTTGGATATCGATAAGTAGCCTGACTCAGAAACAAGTATACCACTTGACTCAACATATTGCTCTTTTCTCGTTTTACTATGTTCAGGTACAGCGTCTTTGTCGAAACCTTGATTTTCATACATAACATTACCATTTCGTTGATCATATTGTTGCTGTTTAAAGTATTCCTGTTGTAGTTGATTTTGAAATTGTTTTCTTTCAGTTATACTCAAGGAATGTGATTTCAAGCTCGATGTTTCCATTGAACTGGTCGGGGATCTACTGCCACCTTGCCACGAGATCTGATCTTCTAAAGGTGTTCTTTTAGGCGAATCATACCTAGTCGATGTAGGGTAATACGACAGAGCATCAGTGAGATTGCCGGGAGGATATCCAGCGCGATGTCCTTTATAACCATTTTGATAAAAGTGTGGATCATTTGCGCCCATCGTATTAGCTCTAGTCAGGGGTCGTTTGTTGGCATTCGCCGCCGACATGACTACAGTTTGTGCATGATAACTAGGTTCCGGCGGATAAGAATCCACTGCGGGCCTCGCAACAGATTCAGAAATTTCATTTCTATCTAATAATTCGGAAAAACTCCTATCCTCAGACAACATTCCTCTCGGAGTACTATACACAGTTGTGAAAATTGGTTGCCTATTTCCAGCTACGGAATATATTGAAGGGGCTTCGTTTCCGTAATAATATTCCCCAATATTGCTTATTTGAGTCATTTGATCTGTTGCCGAATATGGAATATCGGTTTTTATGTAATCGCTATCCACTTTTCCTTGCAATTTACTCAAATCTCTAGAACTAATGTCTTTCGTCATGATATCTGTCTTTCGTAAGTTGTAATCGCTCTTTAAGTTTGTCTCTTCAAAAAGATAAGAATCCACAAGCGTTTCTATATATGGTTTTGGTTCGACCTCATACGACATTCTTTGTATTGGTTGTGGGGAAGGATCTCTCATTTTATGAGAATCGTGACTTCCATGCGTAGTAATTCTTCCCATTTTAGGTGAACCTGGACTTTTTTCTAAACTTGACCATCCACTCATAGATGATAATCCTGAATCAGATTTTGCAGCTACAATATTTGCTGAATCCCTCTTTACGTGCTTAGGCGAAGTTTTCGGTGACTTTGGAGATCTGGGACTTAAACGCATACCATCATGGGGCATAGCGCTATTTGTGGATAACATTGGTTGATGAGCAACCAGTTCGTTGTTGTTTTCTATTGATGGAAACCCGTCTGTCCCACATGGTGGAGCTGGTGGTGGGGGACTCGGAGATTTTCTAAGCCTGTTATCTTCATAACTTAATTCATTAGTACTAGGTCCGTTGTATATTTCGTGAATTGACATGGGAGAGAGTTGTTCTGAACCACCTGATTTATAAATCTCGTTTAAAGGCTGAGATAGGCCTTTGTTAGAAAAATAATTTTGTCTGGAAGTGTCTGTTATTTGATACGGAGAACTATATTCAAATCTTTCCCTTGAAAGAGCGCTGGGTGATTTAGATGCTTTAGCTGCATTTATCTCAGCATTGGCTACAGCCGAACTATATGCCAGACGCCCAGTTACAGTCGTATAAGGTTCTGTAGTAGTTCTCTCTGGTACAAACTTTCGACGAGGAGACAGAGTTGGTGGCAAATAATCTATTGTTCTATCCGTTACGTTATCAGTTAGTGACAACCTAGATGGGGATTTCTCTCTTACAATAGAATCTTTAGGCGCCGCCAACATAAAATCATCAAAGCTTTTCATCATGTCGTTAATAGCCCAATTGTCACCACCTGGATAGACGCTTTTCAGTTGTTCATTTATTATATTGCCATCTTCAACCAATGCCTTTGCTTCTATTTCCCTGTCACGTTTTGATAGTTTTTTTGTTTCAGGACTAAGAAGCCTCGTTTTCAAGTCTTTTAACTCTCTGGAATCTTTGTGTAATTGTGTTGTCAATCTATCTAATTCATGTAATTTATCTACTGTAATTTGATCTATTGTACTTAAAGCAGACAAATGTACCAAATCTCTTTCACTAATTACAGGTCCACCTTTTAATCCGCAGTAATCTTTATAGTCTGATGAACTGTATATTTGTCTAGAGCTTGTTGGCATCATTTCTATATCTGGTTCTTCTGGAGCTTCCCAAATCATATCTAATTGTGATGGTGGCCTAGACGTTTCATCGCAAACTAAATCATCACGATAGGCTTGATTTAAGCTCTTATAAAAGGCTTCATTTGATTCCATTATCTCCTCTTGGTGGTCTAATAATACTGAACTTCGTCCAATATCTAAGCCTTCTTCTATGCCATCTTCGACAGTGCCGTTTCCTAATATTTCTCTGATCACTTCTAACCGAGTGATGGGATCTCTGGCACTGACAGTTCGGCATGTGTAAAAGTCCAGTAAAGTTGATATCACACCTTGTTGATCGGCAAGCAACGTCTCCAATCGCTCGAGACGTTCCCACATCCTGACATATTCTTGGCTGAGCAGGTCGAGCGCTCGCCATGCATATTTGAGTTCTGTTTCGAGAATATTGAGACGTGTGCCGAGACGTTCCATATAGTCGCTGATGATATAGTCGCCGGAGTAGGGGGGCAAGTCGGGAGGAAGCGCGAGGGAGCCACAGTCGTCCATATCGACCTCGGCAGCCCCATTCCCGCCGTCCTCGCTTTCCTCCATCCCGCCGCTTGCGCCTGCCCCAGCATTGTCGTGGATATCGCGCATCATCTTCGGATCGGACAGTGGGTTGCACATAACATTTTGCACTATGAGTCATCCCATATCGTTTTATTGTTCACACTTTCGACTCGAAACAATCCTATGCCACTGACAGTCCTCACTAAAGTCATTGTATCACACTGAATGTTCAACACGTCATATTGTTAATTTTAAAGTTCACTTTCTAAATCTATTAATATCTGTTTTCAACACTTTTAAAATGTATACTTTGTACTTCGACGGAATGAAATTGATAATTAGTTTACATCAAAAATATACTTTGAGTTACACTTATCACTTTACTGCAACAAGAAAAAATTTCATTAGCGGATGTCGGGTTCCACTGGTTTGGGCATAAGACGGCTTATGTGCATACCAGTGGGTGGGAGGCAAAGGAATACCTCGGTGGAACATGTAAACTTTGTAGCCTGCGCGACCCAATTTTCTTGACGGAAATGTTCAAAATATATTAAGGTCGAGTTTTCTTAAAAGAAAGTTTACATGGTCCCGTGTGAGGCAGCTAAGCGGTTCGTATTTGATTCCACGTGAGCAAATGCATCTCAGAGGTGGAAGGCGTCGCTCGGCTAGGGAAGGAAATAGGATGAACCGAAAGGAAATTAGAGCCGAGTCCCACCACCGCTTCGCTTAAATAAACCGTAGGACTTTTATTGGATTAGGACAGTACTATTGTTACAAGTGGTAAACAAAACTCCGAAATATTTTTTGTCTAGATTTATGTGTACCTATTTACATTACAAGAAAGCTACGTTTTCCTCCACACAAACTAAATAAATGAAGAACGTCTATAGGGCAATACGTGACTGGATCACTAAGGAGGAATGCCTTTGATACCACATAGAGGAATATTTGAAGGAGCATGTCACACACACCTACGTCTATATAAGCAATGTGCGTTGACGTTTTGTCATATGATAAATACTTCATCCTAGAAATATTCCTATAAGTCTTTATGTCCAATAATACGTACGCAAATATTACATACCATCCTTCATAATGTTTTCATTTTTATTAAATACCGATGTCTCAGTTATGTGACGTAAGTATATCAACGCTGTTCTAATTCTCGAGGGTTCATTATTCCGTTTATTACGAAGATTGTTTTTGATGAAATGTTATGGAGGACCGTCATCCAAGCTTAATTAAGAACGTTCAATTATTATTTTTTATATTACTTTATTAATACTACGAGTATTAATAAAGTCATACAAAAAATAATAATTTTCTGTAGCATTTTCATCTTGGTTCGAAAATAAATGATAACATTTTAATAAAATAATAACTTTTTCCGTGTCGTAGAACACTCGAGAGCCAAGGAAGCTTCCAAGTCGTTAGTCCCATTTATATAGGTAGGTACAGATAAAATGGGCCCTACGATCGAATAAACAATAATGCCTTATCGATGGAATGGGGCGTCTTGATTTCTTTACACTTAGAGTTGTTCAAGAATCGGTTCCCGATATCGAAAGAATTTTGTTTTTCTTTGTTACGAAACTAAATACATTTTTTGGTTTAATAAGTAATGTAAATAATGTAATGAAGTTCGATTATATTTTATAAATAAATATATCTTTAAAAAGTCGCAGATTTAATTTTTTTCAGAAATAAATGCACAAAAATGAGTATAGAAAATGTCGATCACTTGTAAACTATTTTGAACTATCCACTCAAAATTCCAATCTCATCATCGTAGCCTTTAACAGTTTACCAACTTAAAATTAAAACAAAACGCACTATAAACACCACGACGAACATTAATTTGGTAACTTGCAAAGACATTCCGGAACTCGAAGATCGCTAAAGTAAACCTCCAATACCAGGAACGACTTTACGGCCGCCAATGTAAAGTAATCACCAACCAATTGTCTTTCTCCTCACGCAACCTAAATTAGTAGCTAAAGTCCGACACAACGATAAAACTGGTTGGAAATGTCCTATTGTAACTGTTGGATACTCTCCAAAATCTACCAAGGATCTTTTGCTGAACACTAATTGGATTTGTAGACCTCTCTCTATGAAAAAAGAATAAGAATTCCACTGGGTATTATTTCACTATTAAAATTATGTATATTCATTCTAAAATGCTGGAATTTTTACTTGAGAAAGATTTTGAGAGGTTTTTGAATTGTTATTTTGTCGATCACAAACCAGGGATTATCTGCAACTACTTTTGGGGTCGGCTTCCATTCTAACCGGATGCAGCTGAATACCAGTATTTTACGCCTATCTGACCTCCACAACCCAGTTACTGGGTAACACAAAACCCCTTGGTAAGACTGATTGTCAGACTTTCGGGCTTCTACTGTTTTTCGTATTGGGTTATCGTAACGACTGTCAAATTACCAACAGCTTAACGTGCTTTTCCGAGGCACGGAAGTATGTAAAGATAGTCGCCCATCCACGGACCGACCACGGCAAGCGTAGCTTCACTTGATCGATCGAGCTGTTACTATTTAGCCACAAAAAACAGGAATGTGACCTTAATTTACTAGATTATCAATTTTGTTACAAATTATTGTTATCCCTTTACCTAACACACGCATGTACTAAGTACATATACGTAATAAAAGCTTTTGCCCTGCCGTTATTACTTCGATTTCACTTAGCATTGTTTCTGACTTTTGTCCCAGCGTGATGTTGAATGGGCGATCAAATGGAAAAATCATTTTTAAATCCAACTCTACTAGTTTCAGAGTTTTTCGCGTGCAAAAAAAACAAACAAACTTTCCAGCTTCATTATTAGTAATAATATTATATATTTCTACTATTTTACTTAATAAAGCCACCGCTTCTGCAACTCACAGCAAAGAAGTTCCAGCTCACATCAGAAATAATCCAATAATGATCAAGGTACGATACTTTAACTTAAGTAGAAGGATTGATGGACCTACAAATTTTCAAAAGAGCTTTCGGTAACAAGCAACAATTCGGTGAACCTTGATGCGTGCACACAAAGTTTTGCCGATACTTGAAGCAATATTTTGAAGTAAGATTATTTGCGTATATATCGTATTACGTGTAGGCAGTTACGTAAGCCCGTGGCCTGCTAGAAACAATTATTTTATCATAGTTTTGACGTAATAATTCCTGTGGTTAAACGCGTATAAGGAAAATCTAAAGAGTGAACTGTAATATATTACTGGCGACTAGTCACGTGTTACAATGATCCACCAGCATTCTGGTCATGTTTGTGGCATGTTATCATTTTCTATTATTAGAAAATATATTGCCCCTCCTGTCCTGCCCTCTTTGTCCCAAAACATGCAGTCAAAGTGACCTCTGCGCTGCCACTGACGCCGTGGTAGTGGCAAAGTTTTGGGCCAACCAGCACCCTAATTGCGTAACACACAATCAATCGGAATCGGTTTCATTTTGACAGTTCAACAACATTCATTGCGTTATTTACGTGTTGAGCAGACAAATTTTTCGAACTTATGAAGCAATGGATTAGCAATTTGCTTCAAAATGATTCAGATTACTATTGATTGTGTGTTACGCAATTAGGGTGCTGATATAAAATTCAGTCGGGCCAGCGACACGAAGGAGAAGAAACAAATATATTGTAAGATATACAGGGTGGAAAATGACCCATTACATAGCCGTCAACTACGCATTCTGTACATTAAATTAAGTGACATTGCATAAAAATAATTTGAGAGTTTTATTTTTGGTGTGAACATTTGGTTTGCAGTAGTGCGCAATGTAACACACGCAAAAGATTGTACTTATGCATGCTACGTACAGGGGTGTTGGGGGTATTTAAAGTTGTGTTATTACATTAAAAACTTGTTTTCGTAGAAAAACCTCAGTAAAAGTCGGAATTTTGACCTTCAATATCTCCGCAACCAAATGGTTCCCAAGTTTCCCATTATTAGCTTCACATTTATGAAATTCTTAACGTCTCGATGTAAAATATGAATGAGATGAGAATGAACATTGTATTATTAAAACTGTTAAATATTAGGAAATAGTCCTAACTAATATTATAATTGCGAAAGTAAGTTTGTCATCCCGAAAAAAAGTGCTGTTCCTGAGGAAAAAAATAAAAGAAAATAAAAAAATCAGATGATCCATACATTATGTCGAGTTATGCGAACATAAATCTATGGATCAACAGATTTTTTTTTCACGATTTCAGGGTTATTCCCGTAGTAAAAG
This sequence comes from Apamea anceps, assembly GCA_951799955.1. Taxonomy (NCBI): domain Eukaryota; kingdom Metazoa; phylum Arthropoda; class Insecta; order Lepidoptera; family Noctuidae; genus Apamea; species Apamea anceps. The sequence goes on along the minus strand of OX637513.1, from coordinate 13,646,929 downwards.
TTGTTCATATGGACACTCAACATTAAGAACAACTTTTACAATGACTCCTTTTAAGGATTAACGATCAAAATTTAAAGGTGTATGTATACATTCAAAAGTAAACGAGGGTTATTAAACAATCAAATCCTGAACTTCGTTTACACCAAAACAGACCTGCCATGACGATACACAAAGGGTTGGTGAACGATTTTTGTACAGGTGCCTTTTCAATTTCAACCCTTACCGTGGTCACACATAAATCTTACATGTCAACCTTACACAGAATTTATGAGACCGTCGCTCTATTAACTTAGGGTGAAAAATGTTGTTATTTAAAAAATTGAAAAAGAATGTTCGAAAAAAAGGGGTTAATATTTAACAGTTTTTCTGCTTCATTTATGAATTCAAGAATTTCGAGTACTCACAAAACGCTCTCCGTTAACGCGATGAAAATGGTAAGTATTCAAGTTAATCCTACGACGGTAGTGTTTTATTCGAGACACGGCTAATCGTTTTAGTGCCTCAGTTTCTAGGAGTAGGTAAAAAGTAAGTGGGTTGATAAAGCTGTAGAGTAAGGTGCGAAAGTTTGCGACTGTTTTATGTCGCACTAGCTGCGCCCCACGGTTTCACCCGCATGAGTTTCGATCCCGTAGGAATATCGGGATAAAAAGTATCCTTTAGTAGTTTTTGCGTGAAAGAGTAACAAACATCCATCCATTCATCCATACACGTTTATAATATAAGTAGGAAGTGACGCTTAATATTGGTAGGAGTGCGCGTGAGCATGTTTCTCTCAACCATTTTTTTTTCTTTTTGTGTTTTATGTTCTTTTTTGCGTCATCTTTTCTTTCTTAAATATATAGGTATATGGACAAGCAGAAAGATACTTAGTTTCAATCTGGTCATAACGAAAGATAACCTTCATAATACTGTCTAAGTCTACTCTGGATTAAATAGGTACCTACTACCAGCATTATATCATCGTCCAGTAATATAGAACTAGTTTCATATACTGTCACTTGGCTCTATTCAAAAGCGATTTGCTCTTTTATTTTTTAATGAAAATTTATGTTGATATGAACATAGTATTTTCGAACCCATAAGTTTATGCAATGTGTCGTATTTCATTGTTGTTTTCGTTATTTCAAGAAAAAATCGATATTGAAAGTTTCCAAGTGTTGACATATTAGTGCTCTTGACTGTACAATGTTCGTTGTTTTATTATATAAAGTTAGTCTGTATACTTATCGTGGTACGGATAATTGCTCAAGCCACAAGCGTAATCCGCAAAGTTAGTTTTAGTTTTCAAATCCATTTAGTCCTGTCTAGTGATTAGTGCTCACCGTTTTTGTGCAAAGCGAACGGCTAACTTATCGTTCGTGACCCAGTATCATTTTTAAACCGTTTTAAGCTTGAATGCTGTAAATTTACTAACTATTTTATTTGTTGCTAAGTGCTATATATACTATTTGGAGTTATTGCTTTGTTTGTGCAAAGCGAATGGCTAAATTATCGTTCGTGACACAGTATCGTTTTTAAATCGTTTTAAGCTTGAATGCTGTAAATGTACCAACTATTTTATTTGTTGCTAAGTACTATGTACTAACTATTTGGAGTTATTGCTTTGTTTGTGCAAAGTGAATGGCACAATTATCGTTCGTGACACAGTATCGTTTTTAAACCGTTTTAAGCTTGAATGCTGTAAATGTGTTTAGATTTGTATTATTTTGTTTGTTAGACCAACATTACGAAACAAATGAAATCTATGTTTTGAAATTGGTAGAACGATTCGTTTATTAATCTACTAGTTTCTACACGCGACTTCGTCAGCGTAAAATTTCTTGTTCCGCAGCCTACCTCACTTCGCTTTCTTTCTGTCTTTTTCTTTGTGCCCGGCTCGTAAGAGTTATAGCGTGATGTCAAATAGCCTATAGCCTTTCTCAAAAATTGGGCTATCAAAGACAACAGGATTTTTTTTAAATCCGACTGGTATTTCCAAAGATTAGCGCGTTCAATAAAACAAATTCTTCAGTTTTATTGTTAGTATATAGATTAACATAAGTGCCAAACCTCACACACACGAATAGACTTCTTATAAATGCAAGTGTAATCGATGTTATTTTCTAAAGAAATATGCTTTCTACTGTATTCAACAGAGCAAAAAGAATCAACAAGCTGCAGATTAAATTCCTTTAAAAAAAGGCGTCAATTCAAAGGCACAATACAATAAATCATAGGAGTCGCAGCCAGTCCAGTTCCCAGCCACAAATGGAGTAGGGATTAATACGCTAGCGTTCAGCTGTTGGCATTCGTTCAAACACGGCAGATGTTACTTCACGGTTGACTCAAGACTACTGGAACGATCTGGTATACTTTATATTCACGGAAAATTATGGAAAAATGAAAATAATAATCCTAAAGCGTAGGAAAGAGATAATAAGGTGGTACTTGGTGGAGCAGTTTTGAATTATAACAATTAATAATACTAAGACGAACAGCTGCTGTTGATTGAACTAAGAACCTATTTTGAAGGTCAACTAGGTCATAGGAAGATAAAAACAGGAGAACTAAACTCTGGCAACAAGTCGGAAATTAATCATCGGGGGCCCGTGGCTAAATAATTACAGCCGCACAGGTCGATCGATCAGGTTAAGCTACGCTTGCCGCGGTTGGTCTGTGGATGGGTGACCATCTTTGCTTACTGAGACCCCTCCGTGCATCGGGAAGCACATTAAGCCGTTGGTCCTGGCTATTACGGGTAGTCAGAAGCCCGAAAGTGTGACAACCAGTCTTACCAAGGGGTATCGTATTACCCAGTAACTGGATTATGAAGTTGAGATAGGCAGTCGCACCATGTTAAATACTGGTATTCAGCTGTATTCAGTTACACTGGAAGTTGACCCCAACATAGTTGGGAAAAGGCTAGGCAGATGATGAAGTCAGAAATTAATGAAGCCTTAAGGAATATTTCGACAATAATATAGTCATAAGTCGTAGAAAAGACTGAACAACCCTGATACAAGAAGGAGTTTGAAACCAACATTTAGATATCATCCAAGCGGCAAGATGATTAAAACCGATCCAGAACAAAATTCTGCCATTGTTGCCAGAATTTCCGAAACTAATCAACTCCTAAGAGATATTTTGTCACTGCATCTTTACATAAGTTCTGGAGTTTTAACAGCGGTTGCTTTCGTACATAATATTTCACAATGCAGAGTTGCTGAACAACTTAATCATTGCAGAGGCTAGAGATTATTAACAACGCGACAGGATGCAGTAGTTGGCAGTCGTTCAAACGTAGCAGATGTCACGCCTTGCGCTCCAGATTGTTCCGTAGTGAGAATGTAAAGAGCATATTTGATGTACCTAGCTGGTTTCCGGGGTGAAATTGTGCTGTCTTTGTTGGTGTTTTGAATTTTTTTGAATGTATAAATATAAGTGTAACCCCAATTGTATAACTCACTTTCATACGCAATGGGACGGATTTTCAAGAAAATTCCTAATCCTATGCTTCATATGTGTGCAAAACACATGTGCTGGACGACATAAATAACGCAATGAATTTTATTGGATTGTCAAAATGAAAAATATTGCAATTTTTTGTGTGTGAGAAAAATTTATTGGTTTTAGAATTGCCTAGTTTAGGTGACGGTTTTTCTGCGTAAAACCAAAACCTTTCTACGTAAGCGATTATTTATGATATATTTTTGCAACAAACAACGCAACATTTACTCTTAAATAAATGAATTAGGTAGCTGGGTTATCTTTTCGTCATTAACCATCATGCTTCTACCCTTATCTCAGGAGTCGGCGCAACATGTATTTTTCATCCATACTTCTCTATTAGTGGTCATCTCGGTAGTCACCGCCTATCTAGCCGTAACACTATCAATACTAAAACCTAAATGTTCCTAGATAATACGTTTAAACAAACTTTCCAAACAGGCAACTCCATAGATATTATTTACACTTTTGTTAAGTTTACCAGCGAAGACAAAACAATATTGATTTAGCGAGTACGTACCCACAAAGGCGTGAACACACGAATTGAATAAATTATCGCCAGTACAAGTAAAGGGTGCTTTATCGACCTTAGGAACGTAATTCAAGGTTATAAAAAAGTAATATTAGATATTCAAATGTTTTCAAGTAGGTACGGTACGATTAACATCAATTTTTTTTTTTGGATTTTTAAAAGGATTCTTAAAAATCTTGAACTACAATATATTATATTAAAAAAGTCAAGTTAAAGTCAAATAAGAAATGAATCTTAAATGAGGTTCAGACGCTAGCAGGTTAAGCTACCCGAAACTGTCAAATTTTCCCAATCAACCTTGAACCTAATGCTTTAGCGATAAAGTTGGAAATCTATTTAAAAAAAATTGACAGATTGTAGTAGTTTGATGTGCTGGCGTCTGTACTACAGTTATCATGAGAAAGATTTTAGCCAAACGATATCATTAGGCCTAGGATAAAGATTTGTCTGGACTGCCTCGTTGGTCTAGTGGAGCGTGAGGTTCTGGGTTCGATTTCCAGGTCAGGGAAAGTGTTATTTAGTTTTTCCATCTGGAATTTCTCAGTAGTAACCCGAAATCCCGAAATGGATTTGTGCCCCGTTGATGGCAATAGCTGAAGCTGAAGTGGCAATGGGCCGGCCATATTAACCATAGAACCGATAACTGTTGGGTAGACGTGTGCTTGAGTGAAGACCGCGTATCGGTAAACGTAAGGTGGGACGCCCTCAAGCTACGTGGAGCGACGATCTTCGCAGGATGGCTGGTAGCAGCTGGATGAGATTTGCCGAAAATCGAGTTGGATGGCGTGCAATAAGAGAGGCCTATGGCCAGCAGTGGACTGCTATAGGCTGATGATGATGATGATGATGATGGTAATAGGCTCGCCCCCCATTACTTGGGATTTTAACGTCACAGATAAAGGCGTGTTACGTAATAAATATTAAGTAAAAGCATGAACTTCTGCACAATGTACACCTAATAATAAAACTAATAAAAAAGTAATTTTTACAAAATACAATATTGATGTTCATTCACTGCCTTATCTAAGATTCGGAGAATAAACACATAAGGATTCCTACGTGTTCGATCAATAAGATAAATGTGTGTTGACTGTTCCTATTGAAACGTTTTGTGGTATTTCCTGAACATTTTCCTTTAAAGTTGGCAAGTCTACACATTGCAGGCGAAGGTTAAATGGGCCAAATAATGTTCTTTATGATTGGGGTAGTGGTTGAAAATACGCTTTTATTTGAAGTTCACGTAAGTGTGATTCGGTTTTATACGGTAATTGTTCGTGTTTATGTTTTTATGTCCACCTTAGTTAGTTCAAAATTATCTTAGTAATGAATGTCAATCAAATTCCTAAACATTACATTGTTTTGTAGTTAAAAGGTTATTCTATCTTTTTGTAGACACACGCAACGAGCGTTTTACAAAAGTAATAAACGCAGAAACGCTCTTCAGTTTTATACCTAAACGTGAAACGTTATTTGCCTTCTGTAAACCGTTGAAAAATAGACGACAGAATTTCAACGCTCATAAAAACTCTCGCATTTCCCCGCACTGAGGCTGTTCAAATAGCACAAAAGTTTCAAAACGTGGAAACAAGCGAAAAAAAAGCGTTTGTGAGGTAAGTATGTATAAGCGGGGATTGTCAACAAAACGATTTTGAGCGTGAGTGTACGTCGCCGTCGGTCGCCAGCATATCGTCGACTCATGCCCATTTCATTCAGTCGAAACGTTTTTCACACCCAGTTTTTCGCAGGTTGCGGAAAAAAATATTTTTCACTATCATACTGATGGGATCACGTAGCACGATTGGCTTCTAATAAAATCCGTTTTTGGATCGAGCTTTACTGTTCGACGAAATTTATGGATTTCAATCGCGAAAATATGCGAGTATATCCATGTGCATGAAGAGGGATGTGTGCTCCGGTTTATCAGTGCAATTTTTCATGTGTGTTTTTGTATGAACGATTTTTCCATTCCCATCGGCTGCAGATGTTTTGATAATCAGAATAGAAGTGTCAAATTGGGATTATTTATTGGCTAAGTTACTTTTTAACCGATGAAAAAATGGAAGCCGTTCTCAAGTCGACGAGTATATTTTTCACGCTTCATTTGGAAGTAGGCATGCTTGAACACATCAACGTCAACCTTTCCTATAAAAGGTGAGTTTATCTTCACTTTGAAAATTCAAACCTTGTTATGGGAAATACCAATACCAAATACCTTGTACCAAATTCACTTACAAATCGTCCATTATATATCTATCACGTTCACAAAATAAACGACACACCTTTCACAAAATAAACGCCCTCACCACGTATCTAAAATTTTCCTACATTTCAAAAAACCTTTAATAAAAACGGGTTCGGGCTTTGACACGGTGACCCAAGCTGTCAGATCCCCTCGTCCATCGGGACCGGTCCCTTTGCTGACGTTTCTCTCCACATATAGCAATATAAACCAAGCGTCTCATTCGGGAATGTCAACAATACGTCTAAAACGGCAAATGACGGGAAAAGTTTTAAACTTCGTGTTAATTGTTGGTTTCACAGTGTTTTGTTTTTTCTCTATTTTAATATTTACGTACATTTGCACTTTATAGACTACTAGCTGCGCCCCGCGGTTTCACCCGCATTAGTTTCGATCCCGTGAGAATATTGGGATAAAAAGTATTCTATACATTAATCCTGGTTATAAACCGTCTGTGTGCCAAATTTTATCCAAATCTGTTATATAGTTTTCGCGTAAAAGAGTAACAAATATCCATCCATCCATCCATACAAACTTTCATGTTTATAATATTAGTAGTATTAGGACTAGAGCATAAGCTATTTTTTAAAAAACTGTTATTTTCGGTTTTGTCTTGATTAGAACTGGAGTAATGTGGGTATTGCTAAAAGTGATATTATGTTATTTTATGAGTCAGTGTTGATTTTTTTTTTTTTTTTGAGGATGGGTAATCATCAAATGACCCCTCCCGCTCTGGGTGGAGCAGAAGGGAGTGTCAGACTCTTACTGACTAAAACCCACCCGTGTTCCTTCCTTAGCCCTTTATGTTCCAGGGCAGCGGTAACCCTTTCGGACAATCCCGCTACCCTGAGTCAGTGTTGATTGAATAAAAATTACCAGCTCACTTCGATATCGTCTAATATTATGAATGCGAAAGTTTGTAAGGACGGATAGATGGATGGTGACTCTTTCACGCAAAAACTACTGAACGGATTTAGATGAAATTTGGCACACTGATACTTAGTTTATAACTAGGATTAACACATAGGATACATATTATCCCGATATTCCTACGGGATCGAAACGTATGCCCTTGCTTATTTTAATTTAATTTAATATTTGAATTGTTTTTTTTATCTTCTCAATACGGACGCTTTTAACGTTCTTCATCGTTCTCACATGCATAATTTTGAACATGAATGATGTAACCAATACTTTGTAACAATATTATTATGATTTAAAAGAGTGTCCATGGAGTTTATTGCCCGTTCTTCTCCATAGGTATCTACTACGCTTTGGAATGGGCAACTAGCTTCATCTTTTTGACTGACCGACCTTGACAATTCAAAGTGCCTGTAATTGGTTTATTTGAAATAAATAGTTTGAGTTTTATGTGGGTGAAACTACGGGTAATGCTAGTAATATAATAATAATAATCAGCGTAAATTTTCTCTCTGTGGGGCAAAGGCCTCCCTTTTCTTTTTCCACTCAACTCGATCCTGAGTCAATATGGACAAATCCCTCATATAGGCGTCAAGTTCATCCTGCCATCTATGCCTGGGTCTTCCGCGATGCCGTTGGACGTTTTTAGGGACCTATATTGTGGTGGTCTTAGCCCACAATGTATCCACCTGCGACAAACGTGTCCAACCCGGTTCTATTTCAGCTTAGCTGCTTTTTGGGTGTCGTCTGCGCTTTGTGCCTTAGAGCGCAGTATCGTGTTCCGTATCTGGTCGGTTAGTTGAATTCCAAGTGAAGAAGTAATTATTTAACTTTTATCAGGACTTACAAAATGTTTTCAATTTATGTTATTTCAAATTAAATAAATATCAACTGTATTATCAATTTATCGTGTAAATTAAGTTGATTTAAGAGTGACCAGCACTATTGATAAACTTATAAAAAGTTTTAGCGTAAATTGATCTTTATCGTGTAGGAAAAGTATTTTTTCCATAAACTCATATTTGTTTACATTTTTGGCAATTCAATCGTGAACGCAGATTAGTTTAAAACATCTTAATAAACATCACATCTATTAATTAACCTTTTATAAGTAACCAAAGAATGTAATAAGTGTCTATCTGTTAAATTACTTTGCGATAATAAATTCCATCCTTCTCCCCCATAACGTAATTTGCTTCTGAGTAATTTCAGAGTAATCTATTGCTTTGTTCCCAAAGTGATTAAGTTCCAGACAGACTTTACTAATACAATATAGCCCAGAATTAGGACAAGCCGGAATTATTTTAACTAAACAAATACTAAATCATGGTCAACTTAAATCTGTGCCCCAACCATAACTCTGTAGAGCCAACGAGACGGAACTTAAGTACCCCAAACAAGAGGAGATTTGTTAAGGCAGACAGTGGAAGGTATCAGTATCCAAGACTTGGAAACTGAAATATCCTTGTAATTTCTATACAACGTATATGCTATACAAATGTATAGGACAGCTGATTATTTTTTGCAATAACTATATTGTCCCATGGAAAAAGGGTGACTTATTTGTGATACACGCTTTTAGGTATGTAGTATATAACAATGTCGCTTTTCGTGTTTATTTATGTGACCGCTTAGATCTACTTAACTACACAAAGGATTTTAGATGCGGTTTTTACCAATTGCAGAGAATTTATTCTGGAAGGTTTATTTGTTTATTTTACCATTTATGTACACACACATATACAGACATTGAAAAACAGGGCAGAAAAAATAGGTACAGAGGTGATGCTGGCTGGTGATGCTTATGTGTACAATACATTTCTATTTAACTTAGATATGGCACAGAAATCTCAACAGTTTGATATGTCGCCACATCAGTAGATGGCAACCGGGCGAAGCAATTTATATAACTACTAGAACTACTGAAAGAGTAACAAACATCCATCCATCCATGCAAACAAACTTTCGCGTTTATATTATTAGCAGGATACACTACATCATTTACGACCACACAGGCGGCATGCTTAATTGCAGCAAATGTACCACCCGAGAATTTCTTAGACTTGCTTCATCTGATCCATAAATAAAATGTGAAAGATAAAACAGTAATTACATTGGATCGCTCCGCCCATAGCTGAGAGTAGGCCACCCCATTCCGTCTGGTGGACTCCATAAGCGGACTATCTGATTATATCAGTCGGAAGTCCGGACTCCGCCAGTACATAGATAGCATCTTATTGCTAAATTACATAAGTTACTATATCAGATATAGTAAGATATACAAGATTCTTGTTTATCGTCTTAACCTTCTCTTTATACATCGTGTCATAAAGTTTTTCCATAAATTCAGTATATGATACTAGGCGCACCAGCGTTGAAAGTTTTCGTCGGTTTATAAACAATAAAATGTTCCATATATTATTTTTACGTAGTTTTTAAACCGTGTATAACCGTGTTTAACTCTGACAGCTGGCAACTGAAGAACAAAACTACAAACCCTTTTAAATATACAAGAAACTTATTTTTAGAATATTTATTAGAGTTCATTTGACTTCCAGATTTTCATGTTGTTCTAGGAATCCGATAAAGAATGAATGTAACAGCTAGTTGTCTAGACAAGTTGTGCAAATTCTAATAATAAAGTAGATTGGGTTGCCATGAGACCTTCAGGCAATAGCTTAGCTGGTATGTACACGACTGCTACTACAAACATTTTGTGTAAACGGTTTTTGTTATAATGAAAAGTGAACTTTGAATGAGAAAGTTGATGTTATAAATATAATATGTTATGTATATAAATGCATAATTATAATAAGTTTCAAATTCAATAATTAAGTCCTAATAGGTAACTTAAAATTAAATCACAACATAAAACCCTAAAACAGAAATATTTTTATAGAATATTTTTTTGTTGGCGGTCCACATAGCCAAAAGCACAACTTATATTTTATTTTTACCTAAAATAAATTCCATCGACGATAAGTGGATACTTTGAATAAAATAATTGATGATACACATAATTTGAAACGTTGACACGATAATTTCAGTCTCCAAGACCAACACTAACAGAAATTGGTAATTTTCCTATCAATACATTTTATACCACTTAACAGAAAGTAACGAAAGGTAATCCAACAGCTGTTAATTTATTTACTTAGTTATCACAAAATAGCAAGAAATATAGTAAATAATAAAGTTGACATAATAATAATTATGGTCCCACAGCTGGGCAAAGGCTACTCTATTTCCACCTCTCTCTGTCCAGAGCTGCAGTTAGCATAATTATTATTATTAATAAAAATATGAATCATTATGGAAACTGAATGTTTAAAAATTCAAGACCAAGCTGAACACAAAACACTTAAACTATTTGGAGATAAAACGAAAGTTTCAGAAATCTGCATTATAAAATCGGGCGAAATATAAAACACCAAGACAGTTTTAGCCAAACTAGGTCAAAAAATCGTCGACGAACTTTATATTGGTACAGAACAAAAGCGGTTTAACGCAGACCCTGAACGACGTATAAAATACTAAAGTATTACAACTGAGAATCGTAAAGGGAACCGACCTTTATAAGAAGAGAAATGAGGTCAACAATCATTGGACTCACAATATAATAAATGGAAGAATTCCAGCCAAAACATTGAGGTGAGGGAATTTAAATTCGTCTATAAAATTACTCTTTAAACTTATTTTAGGCATTCATATTGCCATTTCCTTATTGTTCTTTTTCAATATCATCTGACGTAATAAAGAGAAGGATATTTTAAATTGATTTGGTGGCAAAATTGATACAATTAAATCAATCATTCTTCCACCTCTATTGTTACTTAGATTGCCAAGTTTGCACCTCGGAGTGATTTTATAATGCTGCCGCTCTCTTAACTGCCTTGGCTACCAAAACGGCTATTAAAGGCCTTTACCCCCGATTGGTCTGCCAACTATTATTCAATTCCAACCACTATGTAACAATCTGCCTTACCTACGAAAATTTGAACTTGAACGTCGTCCATCGACACCAGAGCCAATATTATAAAACCATTAATCAATTCCCGACAACAGTCTAGCTTAACATAGAGGTACCGACGTGTTCTTACCTTAACAGGTCTTACAAAGCAATTTGCTCTTAATGAATAATGTCAAAGGGTTTATTTTCAATTGGCGTCTAGCGCGACGTTTTCCTTCGGTTCCAAACACACACACCCTTTGTGTCCCTTGCGACCGGTGCTATCTAGGCTCTGTTTTCTGTGGTGGCAATTTCATAAATTAAACCGCACCGTGTTGGGAAATGTCGCCGGTAATGTTGTGCGTAACTTGATTCAGGTTGTTTGTATAACGCATTTTCTCCGAAAGACGACGACTCGAAAGTACTTTTTAACGTATCGATTTAGTCGTCGTGCGCTTCATTGATATTCTTTTGCACTCCACTAGTGTTTTAGTGTCGTTGTTTCCAAGTGTATTGGAACGTATATCGGTAACAGTACACTTTCGCATAAGGAGATAGCGCTCCAGAGACTACTGTATGGAGATCGCGCTTCTAAAGTACCTTATCTTAGGCTCGTTTAAGTGGAATTTCGCGATTTTTTATATTCTGTTTAAATTATATGAGACTCGAAATCGTTCTTATAGGTAGCTTAGGTAAGTCACCAACGAGCTCCTTAAACGAAATCGTCAAACATTTTCAAGAGTCTAAGCTGAAGAATTTCGCAACTCCTAATACTTTGGAACCTTTGCAAATACCTGAGTCCCTAGCACAGGTAATAAAACTTTCCTGTTTGAACAACTCGTAACATGCAATTTCCTCTGAGCATTGCTATAATTCAGTAGTGTATTACAAACTTTACGTAGGTACAGTCAACAGCAATAGTAGATGTTCAAAATCAGAAATTCTAACCTAATGAACGGAGTTCGCGTCAGAACTGTGTGGCGTCGAAGTGATTCAAAAGTATGTGATTGTAAATTATACCAAACATTGACTACTAGTACGCCACACAGTTCTGACGTGAACTCCGTTCATTAGTATTGAATTTCTGATTTTGATCATCTACTTTTACTGTTGACTGTACCTATGTGTTAGAGTAGGGACAGTTTGTGAACGGTAAATTATTTCTGAGGGTAGAGGGCTAAGTTTTTATCGTTATTGTGGTCAAGTTATATTATGTGCTGAGGCATATCACGCAAGCTTTTACAAGTTATTTTATAGGTAAAAGAATTTCTCGTGCTGCGTTAGCTCATTGAGATCGGCTTCTTCTACGCACGCGAGGAAAAATGCTGACTTTTTTTTTAATGTCTCCCGCATCGTATCTGGGTCAACGTTTCCTGACATTTTCTTACTTCCTCGAATGCATTTACACAGCGAAAAATGCGAGCTGAATATGCTAGTAACGAAAACCTTTTGAATACCAACAGCCGTTTAACGCTGTTGCTTAAAAATTGTAACACTTTTTTACCATTTTAATGCACGTCCCTAATGAGTAAGGCAAAATATTTTTGTATTTATGTGACAGCTACCGTTGGTAATGGTATACACATTAAGTATTTATTATTCAGAACATTGGTAAAAAACAAAGACACTTCTAATTTTATAATATGTCCAATATCAATAATAAGCATAATAAGCCTATAATTTTCCCCCTGCTAGGACACAGGCCTCTCTTCGAGAGGGAGTGGGCTGTAATCTACCACGCGGGCCCACTGCGGGTTGGTAGATGTCACATGTCTTCGAATTTTTGGTTCTAGTATATGCCGGTTTCCTCAAATTTTCCTACACCGGTCAATAATGTAGTGGTCAAAATTGAATTTCTTTCTCATTCATTTAACGCAATTTATCTGAATGACGGTTAATAATTTAACCGGGTCACACTTAATAGGTCAGGCGGCCATTACATGTCGTTTGTATCAAACGCTAACGCAAACAAAATCAACGGCTGTAGCACTCCACGTTTTTATACGGCAACACGGCTTCGCAAACATGTATGGGAATGTGAAACACAAATTGAAAAAATTTATGAATAAAGGGTCGTTTAAAGAAAATTTAAGAATTGTAAAAAGTTACTTGAAAATTGATTTCATTTCTGTAAGTAGGTTTGTACAAACACTTGATAATAATAATAATAATCGTTTATTTGCCTGAAATATGGTGCTTACAGACGTCATAATACAATTCATAGTACTTCATATTCCGCCTACTAAATTCAGCATGCAAATTTTGGATGTGCCATGATTCATGAATTACACGTCAATCAATTATTATTTTAAAAACTAGACGAGGTCGGCGTTTCTTCGAAACGCCAAGACAACACAGGGTTCAGTATGTCTAAAATTCAGGTTTAATAAAACAAAAATCATCTCTTCGAACTATAGTGATTCTGTATATGTAAACTGTGTCACATAAATACGCATCTTTTAAAGTTGCTAATAATACAACTCCTATCAATGGAGCTTAGATTTTAAAATTTAGTTAGGTCTGTTCCTTTTAAACGTAATATCTATTTTGTAGCGATAAATTGTTTTGATTTAGTATCTACCTACCACTATTAATTTACAGTCACAACCGAAAGCTTTCACGTAAATAATCACGTGGCATCATCATAAAAATTCTAATTTTAATTTAATCTCACATCACAATAAGCGGGTGTCAGCGTTATTCATTCGTCTGATTCTCGTTAGCTGAAGCTGAATGCCGAAGAAAGGTTTTCTAGCGGTATCCGCGAGAGGCTTTGTTCAGTAACCGGTTGAATCCGGTTCGGGCCGCTAATGAGGTACAGTCACGAACTATTCACAATCGGGCGCAATCTCGTAGTAAAACTGACCTCGATTGAATTGTTGATGAAAAATGATTTACTCCACTGAAGTGCTTTTTGTTTTGATTTAGAACTTAGTTGTTATTGTTTTAAATAACGAATACTAAACTAACTAACTAAAGACTGCGCGCAGAGCTGAATCATGACTAGGTGCCTTTCGTGAAATAAAAATAATATGAAGAAACTGTTCCACCTAATCGCGCTTATAAAAAAAAACCGCAAATGTTCCTACATTTTTGACATTGAATGTCACTGTGGTGAGATTGCGACTAGATTTTGAACGTTTTTAATTATGGGAATCGGCCTCCATGATGGATGCTCAGCAGTAACGGTTGCGACCAGTGGACCCAAGAGGCAGTAATTAAAAAAAAACGAATTTCAAAAACCTCTCTTTATTTCAAGCATATTGAATCAAACCATTTCGCCGGCTGTAGCAAAGCGAATTGAATAAACAAGCCTTGCACTGAAACTTTCATCGTATATTCAGTGCAGCATTCCAAAACAATTAGTTTATATCCAACAGAGCTCTCAACTGGGCCATTACTTTCTAGATTTAGAACCTAGTTTAATTCAAAACTGAATCAAGTTTGTATGAGAAAATTCACTTTGTAGAATTGTAGATTTTCGTACATAAAATCTAGCTTATTATTTAAGAGAGGTGAAACTGTGGTTTAGTATTTAGTCTTTTGGAAGTTACAGACCTTTAGTATTATGACGTTTAAAGTGAACTCTAAAATCTGATGAGGTTTTATTTTACAGTCAACAAAATTAGTAATTTTCCTGACTCCGTTGGGCTTTTCACGAAGTTTCTAGATTCGACAACAATTATTTTTAATACTAGCTACGCCCCGCGGTTTTACCCGCATAAGTTTTGATCCCGTGGAAAAATCGGGATAAAAAGTATCCTATGTAATAATCCTGGTTATAAACTATCTGTGTCCAAATTTAATCCAAATCCGTGTTGTAGTTTTTGCGTGAAAGAGCAACAAACATCGGATGGATGTTTGTTGCTCTTTCATCCATACAAACTTTCGCATTTATAATATTAGAAGATGGTCAAGGATGAACTAAGTAAGAAAAACATGTTACCTTTAATCCTTCACAGAACACATACCATTTCAAGCTTAAAGTCCAAAGTGCATTCACCCCAGATAAGATAAACCTTATGAAAAGACACGCCGTCCTAAATAGGGCGATGGTAAAGGTCTGTAAAATAACCCATGACATAAGCAAACTAGAGAGGGATGACATCAGAACTTGTTCAGGACACACCTCATTACACTCGGTAAAGGAAACTGAACTTGGAATATTTGGGACTGGAACCTTTATCCCTAGAACTATACTTCTATAGGACGAATATACAGGATGAAATTGAAAAGGTGCGCCAAACTAAAATATCTAATTCAACGTGTTAAAAAGTGAATTTAGAGCATGTCATACGTACTTTGTACGTAGGCGAGCGATTTGGCAACGTCGTCGCGCACCCTTTTTTTCGTAGGAACGATCAAAATTAGGTAAATACCGCTAGTTCAACGCATTGCCAACTTGCTTCATGTTGTGAACTCTGTGATGAATGGATAGCTTATCGGACAAGCGCTTAAATTGATACTATAATTTTCTTTTTTGTATTAATATTTTGAAAACAATTTTTTTTTTCTGGGACGACCATAATTCGTGCCTTGAAGGAAATAACTTAGTTTGCACTATCTAAGGCGATAACTACAGGATTTAAAAAAAATGGATTTGGAAAATTCCATTTTATAATGATTATGTAACAGTTACTGCACCTCCTATTTAGATTTGGCGCAAGTTTTTAATTTCATCCTGTAAACTGCCTTTTTGTTACGAAACTTTTTGAATAAATAATGTATTTAATTTGTGCTATTTATTTTGTATGAAAAGTTTTGGTTGTCTTTGAAGATGGGACTAAAAGAATAACTTTGAATTAGTCACATTTTTATTGTAGTCAGTAATTGATAAAATTCGGAGAAATTTTTATTAGCTTACTTTCTTTGGTATGAACTTTTCAATCATTAAGTACTTTTTGAAGACTAACAAATTAATTTTTGCCTCCTACGTGAAATATCATGTCTACGAGAAAACAGACACATACATACATGCATAAACTCACGCTTTCTTCTCATGGGGGTAGGGAAAACTATAGAACGCCACCTGCATACTACATACTCCTTTAAAAATTAAGATATCTTTCAATCTAAAAAAAAGAAAAAAATGCGGAAATATAATCCGAAGCACCATTTTACACGTGTTATTAAGAATAGGTGGTCATTTTTACTTTAACAATAATAACAATTTCTGAAAATTTGATGTTAACATTAGACCTTTAAATACCGACGCTTGGAGTATGATAAGAACATTTAAATCCATTTATTTCGGTTTGCAAGTACCTTCACGCTTGAATAATATTATTAAATATTAAAGGTAAATGCATTGCTCATTGACAAACGAACAGGACGAATGACGTGCTCACTTTAAACTCACCTAAGTTTTTACTGTGAGTTTTCTTACAGAATAATTAGACCGGATGTAATAAATTCAATTTTCTTGAAACGAAAAACGAAATGCTAGGAGATCTTTGAGCGTATGTTAAAAAGTTTATAACATCGATTTAACAGACAATTGAGAATCGTCTTCTTAGCGTGTCGATAGCAATCTAAATGGACTCGGCCCAGAATTCGGCTACTTGTTTGGCGCCATCAGCAGCGGCCATCAGTGCCTGCAACGTGCAGCTGACAGGACAGGACACGATATTAAGTGTCCCACCGTTTGTGGAACAGCGCCACATTTACACTCCAAGGCGGAGTCGTCTATATTCATAGACCATGAATCACCACCTGAACAGGTTGTCCTTGTTTCAACCAACCTGAGTCCAGAGTCGGAATTAAGGTCTATGTTGTTGTCTAGGTAAATAACATGATTGTTGTTGCTAGGAAGTTATTTACCTAATATTTTATCTAAAAACTGTACAAAATACGAAAAAGCTTTTTTCATGACAAGCAGCAGGTACTCCTACGTATCGTCTGAGCATGTACATCGAATTTAAATTAAAAATATGTCCATGAATAGTGACCACGCTCGGGCCCCAATATAAGGCAAACAACACGAATTTACATACAACATAAGCATGAATGAGTTGCACTTTTCTTTCCAAGGTCGGATTTCAGGGAGCATGTATAGAGATATCGCGACAACTGTTCAGACCAGATATAGGTCTTATTGTCTGCAGAACGGTCAGGCCACATTAATTATACGAGGGATCATCAATCAAGCCACTTCCCCCTACACCCCCTTTCACCCCCCTTCACCCTGTGCACCCCTTACAAGAATAATACCCATCAGTGACAATTTGATCTTAAACGCAACGCCCTTTAAACCTTAAGAAAGTTGTCAAGTTTTATTTCAAATCGTTATCGTTCAATCTTGCGGAAGAATTTCTTTGATAAGTTTAGAATTATGTTCTATTTTTTGGGCTTATCAGGCCATCGGGGAGCGATATATTTTTAGTGCGAGGTCTTAATGAAAAGGAAGAAAGAGTATTGTCATTTATTTAAAAAAAAATGTTGTAAATGCTTTATGCAGAGTGTAAAAAGACATTACATAGCCGTCAACTACGTATCTGTGCTTTTCAATGGGCAACTAGCTTCAACTTTCTGACTAACTGACCGACAATTTAATTTTGACAATTCAAAAGTGCCTGAAATGGTTTAATTGAAATAAATGATTTGAGTTTGAGTTTGAGTTTTCGCATCCAACGGGTACCTGCGGCCTCTGGACCGGTACCTCGGAACCGGTCGAAGTGGAGGTGCTTGGGGGTGGCCTATGTCCGGCAGTGGAAGTCTTTCGGCTGAATGATGATGATGATGGTGACGTATCTGTACATCAAACTAAGTAACTTTTTGCAAAAAGAATAGCTGGGAAACGACTTCCAGTTTTGGTGTGAAAAATCGCTGTTTTTGGCAGTGCACAACGTAGCGCACGCAAAACATTGTGCTTATGGGTATATGCAACGGTACATGTGTCGTAAGGGTATTTAAAGTTGTGTTATAACATTAAAACTTGTCTTCGTCAGTAAAAGTTGGAATTTTGACCGTTGATATCTCCGTAACCAGGTCTATGATCCAATACAAAAAAATAATTTAATGTGTGAGAGTACAAGTGATTCTCGGCATCGTTAAGTGTCTTTTTAAATCTTTATTTTACGTTCAAAATTACCTAGAAAGCCATTTTTCCGATATCGATAATTTTATTACTAGCTCCGTTTAATAAGACATCGTACTTTTCTTGTTATGTATAATTTAGCACTTATAAACAAAACAACAAAGAACTCTTCAAGCAAATAGCTTCTTTTACAGGGAATTTTCTTTTTGTATCATGTGACATCATGATGAATAACAAGGTTTGAAAGGGATGCCCCACAAAAAAGTTTTGCGAAAAAAAACTCTTGAACGATGTTTTTAGGTCTGTATTTTGGTAATGTTATTCTCGGTTATCACATAGGGAATGAGGAAAAAGTTGCTGAATCTGAATTGTATGTGCGTCAAATTGTACAAGAATGTTACAAAGTTAGATTTCATGGCATTTTTTCGTTTCTTTTCGTCTAAAAAGAAACCGAGTCTATTCAACTGAGCCTGGACCGAACACGTTTGCAGCATGTTGGATGTATTTTGGGCTAAGAGCCCCACAACATGGGTTACTGTAAACGTCTAACGCCATCGCAAAGGCATGGATAAATGGTGATACGAACTTAATGCTTATAGGAGGGATTTGTCCATACTGACTTAGCATCGAGTTGAATGGAAAAAGGAAAAGGAACAGCCTATCGATTCTGTTAAAATCTTACCGTGAAAAGTTAGGTGAAGTGAGCTTAGAGTGAAAAAAAAAAAGTATTAGTTGGAATGACAGCTCATTCCACGCTCACTTCACCTGAGTTTTCACGGTGAGATGGTTACACAATCGCACTGCTGGCCCTGAAGTGGGAAAATATAGGATGACTATTATTTTCACTATTTGGTCTAAACAGTTAAGAATTGCTTAAACTGATTTATGAACTAGCTTGAAATTTCTGACTAACTGACCCACTATTTAATTTTGACAATTCAAATGTGACTGTAAATGGTTTAATTGAAATAAATTCTTTGAGTTTGAGTTTGAATAAAGGTTAGAAAAAAATAATTGGCGTCATTAAAAGCAGCAGATGCCTTACATTTTACTACGTAATGTCGAATTTATAGTAACCTATATATACCTACTATTAATAAAGCTGAAGAGTTTGTTGTTTCTTTTTGTTTAATTATTTGTTTGCACGCGCTAATCTCTGGACTAACAGTCGGATTTCAAAAAATATTTTTGCATTTGATACCACAATTCTTGAGGATGGCTATAGGCAATTTAACATCACGCAAAGACATTAGCAGCCAATCAAAAAGAAATAAAGTCAGAAAGAACGCTTAGCGAAAACAAAGTAATATCATATGTAGGCGATGCGATGCGACGGGGTGGGTTCGGGTGAACACGAAATTTCATGCGGACGATGTCGCAAGCAGAAGCTAGTTTTAATATGAAATTAGGCCAAAACTAGTTTTTACAAGTTTGGGCAAGTGTTTTGCAGTGCGATTCTGTAACCATATTACCGTCAAAACTTACGTTAAGTGAGCGTGGAGTGAGCTGTCATTCCAACTAATGCTAGGGATTGACACTATTGATAACTCACTCTAAGCTCACTTCACCTAACTTTTCACAGTGAGATTTTTACAGACGAATGGCTGTTCTGTTGTTTTTGGGTACCACCTATTACCAAATAAATGTAATATCTTACTAATATTGGATGGATATTTCGTTCACGCAAAAACTACTGAACGGATTTGGATGAAATTTGGCACACAGATACAAACCAGGATTAATATATAGGATACTTTTTATCACGATATTCCCACGGGATCTAAACTTATGCGGGCGCAAGCGCGGGGCGCAGCTAGTCATATTTATAATCGAACTCAAGTCTAAGACGGTCTTCTTCTAAGCGTGTTGATAGCAATCTAAATGGACTCGGCCCAGAATTCGGTCACTTATTTGGCGCCATCACCAGCGTCCTTCAGTTCCTGTAACGTGCAGCTGACAGGACACGCAGGACACGATATTAAGTGTCCCAAGTGTCTAAGACGGTGTTATAGGTAGTTGTGAAGTACTAAATACTATGTATAATACAATAGGTCCTAAGTCAACAGTACAAGACAAAGCTATCGTAATTCAATCAGCTTCAACAATGCCAATAATGACTTAATATATCTTGCAACCAGGATATACATACTTTGCATGTACAGTCAACTTTATGTAGGTAAAGTCAGGCAAATTAATTATTTAGCAAATTGACTCCCATCATAAATTGTCCGTATATTCAAATCACAACTATCATTCTTAGACAATTGTATGAAATGGCTATAACACGGTAAGTTAACATAGTCTGTTAATTTGATAAAAGTCAAAATACTTGGTACAGCCCTAATAATGAGTTAATTGGTTCCTTATTATCATGCCCTCATCAGTCATTTAATTAGACCCTGCCACGGACATGATAAGAAAATTGACGAAGAATAAGAACCATTATTATTAATACCCTGGGGAAGTCGTTTACCCTTACTGCTAATACTTCTTTAGTAACGTATGACGTCACCATTACGAGCTTATATTGGGGAAAATTACGTGTTATGGTAACACAATTATTAATTCTGTCAAAAGTTTGGAGTTCCCATAGATAATATAGCTACCTCGGCTGTCATTCGTGGATCTTTGACAGTCGTTACGGGTAGTCACAAGCCCAAATGTCTAACAACCAGTCTTCCCAAGGGGTATCGTATTACCCAGGGTTATCGTATTATCGTATCACCCCGACTTTCGGGCTTCTGACTACCCATAATGACTGTCAAAGATCCACGAATGGCAGCCGGGACCAACGGTTAAACGTGCATTCCAAGGCACGAAGGGGTCTCGGCATGTAAAGATAGTCACCCATACAGAGACCGACCGCGGCAAGCGGACCTTAACCTGATCGATCGACCTATGCGGCTGTTATTATTTAGCCACGGGCCCTTCAAAATACGAAATCGTACACGTGTGTTAAATTAATGTCGTCATTAAAGCGGTACGCTGTATACCAATAGAATGAAAGTCAAAAGTATTCTAACTGCAAAACAACAGACATTGGTCACTGAACAGTATGTTAACTCTACCCTTTTGTGACCCTCAAAAATGATCATGGGTAATTGTTCAATGGTCAACATTCAAGCCATTTACCACACATGTTTGCCAGTCTCAAATTATATTATAAACAAGCTCCTGCCCGTAATTTCGGAATTATTATTGTTATTTTTATTCGTCTTTGACATATCTCGGGACCCTGGGGTCCCGGACCTTTGGAAGACGTACGAGGGGCCGAAGCCAACTCGCAGAGGCCCGTTAGAAGTTTTCAACGAAATGAGGCACCAACCGACGATTATCCCTGTCCGCACTATGCAAGTGCATCAAAGACAACCCTCGGTTGGTGCAGGACTATTGCAGACCATGGAAACAAAATATACTGGGCTATGGGTTTGGGTGGCTTTAGTGGATCGGTTACCTTGAACTTATTATTAATGTGTGGCGAATCTCTCCCATTGATATGATTATTATTGACATTTATGATTATTATTTTTTCATTGTTATATTGACATTTATTTAATTCAATAATACAATTTTAATGGGATTATCTGTTAATGACTGCATGATTATGATCAATAGATAACTTAAATAAAATATGTAACTTTACTTTATTTTATACTAGCCGCGCCCCGCGGTTTTACCCGCATAAGTTTTGATCCGTGTGAAAATCGGGATAAAAGTATCCTATGTGTTAATCCTAGTTATAAACTATCTGTGTGCCAAATTTCATCTAAATCCGTGTAGTAGTATTTGCGTGAAAGTGTAACAAACATTCATCCATCCATCCACACAAAATTTCGCGTTTATAATATTAGCAAGATTTGCACGCCGAAATTAAAGGTAGAATAAGAGAACAATTTTGCACATTTCACCTGATTTTAATTTTTTTTATTTAGTTATTTATTTTGCAAATATGGGTCATACATAATAGGTGTTGACACATTAAGGCTCAGCCATATGTCACCATTCGGCATGCAGCAGCTGAATACCAGTAGTTTACATGAAGCGACTACCCATTACTTAGTTACTGGGTAATATGATACCCATTGGTAAGACTGGTTGTCAGACTTTCGGGCTTCTGCCGACCCATAACGACTGCCAAAGATCCACAAATGACAACCGGGACCAGCGGCTTAACGTGCTTTTCGAGGCATGGAGGGCAGATATGTATGATGGGGTTACAATCCTGCATAATTATCAAGACCTCTTCGACCCATCCACGGACCAACCGCGGCAAGCGTAGCTTAACCTGATCGATCGACCTGTACAGCTGTTATGACTTAGCCACACGCCTAAGTGTTACTTAAAATTCATGACGTAAAATATTGAAACGGCTCTGTTGGTATGGTTTTGTCAGATAGTTTGAACCTTATGTGTGGCATATCATTTACAAAGGCTTGGTAAACATAACATGTCTTTGTCTTTTTCCTGTCAATAAATAGGGACACAATAGGAATTCCTTTTTTTTCGTAGCAGTATATCTGGTTTATTTTTAAACGTTGCGTTTAGCAGCTTTCTGACTACTTTTTGAAGTTTGAACGTTGAGCAAAGTTAATATATAAAAGGGTTTATGTTTAGACAGTGCACTAGGCACAGTCAAAACTAAAATGGAAATAGAAAATTGTTTATAATCCTGGCAATACCTACATAAGCAGGACATCATTCTCCTACCCAGTCCCAATTTATTTGGGGTCGGCACCACATGTATTTTTCTTCCAAACTTACTCTTTTACTATTACTCCTTTTCTTGGTACTTTCCTTCCTTGCCATAATCCTCTTTCACACAGTCCATAAATCGTATCTTTGGTCTTTCCCTATTCCTAAAGCCATTCGTATTCATACTCAAAATTTTCCTCACGACATTTTTCACAGTCCTTCGCATCACATGCCCTCCGACAACGGATTTCCAGACAACTTTTTAGTCACCGATGCCACTTCTAGACTTCCTTTTATGTACAAATTTCTTATTCCGTTCATTCACGTAACACCACACATCCCTCTTAGCATTCTTACATAAGCAGGTACAAAGGATAAACACAAATTGTGATATCAAAAGTGGCTTTTAAAATACTACCTACAGCTAGATTATATAGATTGTGTTAGTACCCGTCAGGAGATTTGGTTTCCAGAGTAAATGATGAATTATTACAAGAAAGTAGATTCAATCACATAAAAACTAGATAAGGTCTCCCATCTGATTACTCTAAGCAGAAAGGCTGAAACAAACTCAGAGGTCACAGTCTCTTTAAAGTCCAGACATAATCTTGGTCAGATCATAATGATGACCATGTAGATTGGTGTCTGAAATGTTCTTTTGAGTAACTTGTCAACACAGTTTTTTCAGTACATTTCAACAACTTTGAGTATGACACCGTGCATCATATTTTTCAAAGTCTGTTTAAAATTGCCTGAACTTGACTCATATCTGCGAACAGTATAATTGACAACATTTTTGTAAATGTAACTTGTCTTCGACATTTACATGTCAGTAAGAGAGGACAATATATTGTAAACCATTTTAGTTTCTAAGACGTCTATATGTTTATGAATAAGGGTGAATATCGTTTGCATTTAGCGAACCTCGGAAGCAGAATCTAGTCAATGTGCGCATGGCTGGGTTCTTTGATCCGTTCAGTAAAATGAATCTTGATTTATAGACTGGAATAATGCTTAGATAAAGACAATCAGTCGCTTTTTGCTTGAAATAGTTATGCAGAACCCAATATAATTTTCATTAGTTTCCATGACAAAAGATGTTCGAGAATTCTAAAATGTATAAAGAATCTCTTGTCTCGTGATGTTTGAGTTCTAAAATGCCTATTTGACTAACTGCAGTATACAGTAATAGAGATTTTGGGTTTTTGCCTTTAAAAAATGCGATAATTACATAGCAAAAACGTGATATTTCGCTTTAATTTTTGTAGAGTTTAATAACTGTGCAAAGGTTTGAAAAAACCATGGCTTTTTTAATATATAATTACATGCTCGTGCAAGAAACACGAATGACCTGATTATACACTTGAACTAATTTTAAATATAATAGCGTAACACAATGTATTAAGCGAGTAATCAGAAGCCTATTATTACGCACTTAGTTCTTAATTAGTTTTATATTTAGACGTTAGTATGTGAGACGACTTCTTCATATATTCCTTTGTGGTGGCTTTCAGTACATAGGGAAGTTGGTCAAGATTATGAGCAAGGAAATTGTACAATTTATATCACAACTCCCTTTAATCTACGAGCCTATTCACACGCTACGGAAACTGTAATATTCACAAGTAATATTAATAATTCGCCCGCGTAGCGCTCACGTAGCTTATGTTGCAGCCCAGGTGCTACGAATCGACAACGCTCACGATAGTTTGAATGAAACTTCGTAACGATATTAGACGGTACACATAGGATATGTTCTTGGATAGCTGATAGTTTATAAAGTGCTAAGTTACCGTCTAGGCGGTAATAAAGATAAAAGCCTTAAAAGTTTTCTTTATGCGATTTTTTGCCGCTCATCGGAATTTTACTTCTAGCATATTATATGCCTTTATAAACAATTTTCATAAATTACTTTCAACATTATTTTAGTTAAAAAATTCTATACAAAATAATTTGAACATTCACACGCTATAGAATGTCGCTGAATATATTTACGCGGGCAATTACAGACACAACATTTTTTTAATCTATAAAAAGCTTCCTCCTATATTCTATAGACGCGTATAGCGTTACCACTGAAAAGCTTTTGCCATTACGGTCGTTACATAATTGATTAACTAATTACACTACACGGACGGTAGGTCGTCACGTCGAATTATAAAATCCTCACGTGGCTGAATTATTACAATGATAAACGGTCACTTCACATCACTATCACATGGGTTTTGTTTACCACAGGATAGGGTGGGTAATATGTACAGTTACGGGATATGGGTAGGTTCGCGTTGGGCGGTCGGGCCGCCACGCGCGGCCGGTATTGTGGCCGGCGGAGGTCGCATGTACCAGTGTGAACGCGGCCGACCGGGCTGCTGGCGCCCGGTGCACTGGTGCGCGCGCCGCCCCCGCCGCCGCCGGCGCGCGCTCGATATCCGCGCCGCGCCCCACACGACTCATTATACCACCTGTGAGCACCGTCAAAACACCGCGCCATGGTTTCGTGAGATCTACCCCGCGTCGTAAACTTGCACCGCCGTATTATAGCCCAGCGTTAGGGGGCTGGAACACGTTCACAGATCCAGCGGTGATGTCGTTTCAGAATTTCTCTCGCCAAGTTTCAGAACCGTTTATCACGAAATGAAACTCATTAGAATCGATCAAAAGTTTCGCTTCCGAGCATGTGTTAAGTTTGCTTAAATATTCTCTTTGATATCCACGTCATGACTGCCATTAGGATATTAAAAAGCCAAGTCTATCATGGTTTTTATAGCAATAGCTTAGAAATAAAATTTCCTATAAAGCTTGTGGAGATAGAAAATAGGGTGAATGGAGGCTGACATAAAAATCAGATCAGTCTTGCTCACGGATGGTAAAAAAGCTCCTGCGGTGAATAGCGGTCATCAATTATTTAATCGAGTATTTCAATTGGGCGGAATTAATTAATTTTTGCGGAGATGGATTCTGGCCTACTAAGCTTTTGTGACCCTCGCTTAAATATGTATTTTTTAAATACACACGATTTCCTGCGGTCATTATGAATATATTAATTTACTAGCAGCGCCCCGCGGTTTCACCCGCATAAGTCTCGATCCCGTGGAAATATAGGGATAAAAAGTAACCTATGTGTTATTCTGATCTATAAGTATATGTTTAGTACTTTGAATATTATCTGCCTAGCCTTTTCCCAACTATATTGGGGTCGAATTCCAGTCTAACCGGATGGAGCTGACCTAAGCTACCGTAAAGTTTCATCAAAATCCGTTCAGTCGTCTTTGCATGAAAGAATAACAAACATCCATCCATCTATCCATCCTCACAAACTTTCAAGTTTATAATATTATAAGGATAACTGAAGGACTTAAAATGTTTGAAATCGATCTTCAAATCTATGTATTTCGAACTTTTCAAAGATCAAAGATGACTTTAACGCTGATAAATCACTAATCAAATCATAATAAGATAAATATACTACAGGAAAAGTTTCCCCATTTTTTCACAGCCAAGCAAATTATTATAGCCCCATAAAAATAAAAGATGAGCATAGTCTAAAAATATAATTCCCATGTATGTGTATATCGGAAAGGGTAATAATATCTTCGCCCATGTTACATTGCATGACAACATCACACAAACTATAGTGTTGTTATGGTACAGACGCCAGCACATCAAGCTACTAAAATCTGTCAAATTTCTCCAATAGATTTTCAACTTTATCGCTAAAGTATGACGGTTCAAGGTTGATTGGAAAAATTTGACAGTTTTGGGTAGCTTGACCTGCTGGCGTCTGTACTTCTGACTTCCAAATCGCTTGTGAATATGGAAATAGAGAAAATATGTGCTATCGGAATTGTAAAACAATCGGATTTTATTCAAATTCAATGGTTTGTTAAGCATTTAAATGTAGTTTTCGTTTAAAAACAAACTCGCTCAATGTGAATGATTGATATTTAGACTAAAAATCTACCATAACCTATTTGGGGAAAATGAAGTGTAGATAAATAATTCGTTTGATATTTATAATGATGTTGTAGTTTTCCCTCGCACATTTTTTACTTGTAAATGATAAGAACACAACACAGACCTTATAAATGACAAGTTTCTATAATTTAGAGGGTGCGTATTCTAAAAGTTGGCAACGTCGTAGGTACACCTCATCATCATCACGTTAATTTCCCTACTATGTTGAGGTCGGCTTCCGTTCTAAACGGATGCAGCTGACTACAAGTATTTTACATGGAGCGACTGCCTATCTGGCCTCCATAGCCCAGTTTTTGGGTAATACGTACCGTATACTCTTACCCGTAACGACTGTCAAAGATCTACATATGACAGCCAGGACCAACGGTGTAATGAGCTTCCCATGCTTTTCGAAGGTATACTTAAAACTTAATATGACAATATTATTTTACTGATATACAATGCGATATTTCATAACTTAATGTACCTAGACGAATGAATCAAAACAACGAAATATAGTTGACACCTATTTGCGACGTTGCCAACTTTCTGAATGTGTTTACCACAAAAAGGCTGCTAATATCAAAGATCCTCTCTCGAGTATCATAAAAGGTGGATATACATATAATGGATTAGAAGAAGAGGATGCTCTCCCTCTACTGGTTACTACCGTAACAACTATCGGAATGAGGTCAATTACGTCTTTGTCAAGTATCAATGTCACATTATATCCACTGTATTAAAATAATTTCTGTGACCCCGAAGCCCGTACAAACAATGTATCGGCTATACGTGGGCTTATTCTAACAGACTTCAGCCTAAATTTGGTGGATTAAGTGTAACAGTTTAATTAACTGTATTTTACGAAGACGTGAGAAGGTGTAGATGTCGAGACAGAAGTAAGTGACCGGAAAATTGGTCAATACAATTCTGAAAACTATGCATCATATTGGAAAAGGAATTAGTTTGAAGTGTCTAGTTTACATAATTACCGTTGTGATCAATTGTCATTGATAGGTCATTAATTGGATTTCAAATTCCGCTATATTGTTCAATACTTCAGCATTAGTCACTTCAACCAACCAAAATAGGATTTGTTTCAACATTTAATCAAATTCAATTCGAATTAACATGAAAATCCGCAATTATTGACATATTATAAGCCTAAATCAAATTCAATTCATATGTAGCGTCAATTCCATCAAGTATTGAATTTGTGCATTCAAAATAGAACGTCAGTAATGACCTAACTTCATGAACGCGGAAATGTCAAACACAGCGTCGCTGGAAGGTGTTAACGTGCTAATCTAATTGCTTTTGCCTGCATTTCTGTTTGAGTCCTATACGATATAAATTGAAGTTTCTGTAGGTGTGTTTTGCAATACGGTAGAGGAAACAGTTTCAAGTTTGTGTTAAGTATCTTCATTAAAATGGTAAGTTCAAAACGTGTACTGTTTATTTCTGGGGAAATTATGATACTTATAAGGCTTCGCCAACCCGTCTTAAGCAAGCGTGGTGACCAATGCTCGTGCCTTCTTTGAATGAGATGTGACCTTTGTCCGACAATGGGACAATAGTCATCATCTGCCTAGCCTTTTCCCAACTTTGTTGGGGTCGGCTTCCAGTCTAACCGGATGCAGCTGAATACCAGTATTTTACATGGAGCGACTGCCTATCTGACTTCCACAACCCAGTTACTGGGTAATACGATACCCCTTGGTAAGACTGGTTGTCAGACTTTCGGACAATGGGACAATAGTATGCTGTTCTTATTATTATTATAAGACTTCAGTCCAGCGTCAGTTTCACCTTACATAACATAATCAGCCTATAATGTTCCCACTGCTGGGACACAGGCCTCCTCTCTTCCAAAGGGAGTGGGCTATAATCCACCACGCGGGCCCAGTACGGGTTGATAGATGTCACATGTCTTCGAATTTTTGGTACTAAGACATGCCAGTTTCCTCACCATGTTTTCCTTCGCCGTTTTGAGAGCAGTGGTGATTAAATTATTTACACAAAGTACAGCGCCTACCTGGGTTCGTACTCACGACCTACATTCGATAAGTCGTAGCCGTTACCACTGGGCCACCACTGCTTAGTCTTACCTTAATATCTACAAATTCTCTCAAAAATAAAATTGGTAAAATACATTCCTAACTTTTCATGCTTACAAAATAGTTCTTAGTTCAAGCCAAACAACATTACTAGTGCGTATATTTCCCAAGAAAACTGGGACGTAATGTATTGTCACTTAGATCCATCGGATCGGACAGAATTTCAGTATCTCAGATCTTATTTCAAGGCCTGGACAAGCATAAAAATAGAGCGAGCATCTATCAGAACTTTCTAAGATATATTTTCTGATTATACCGCTCCATTTTGTTGAAGTACTTTTTTCGGTTTCAATTTTAGTCAAGCGGTTATTTTAGTCATAATAGTTTGTTCTTTAAATGTTTTAGTGAATGATATTATGTAAATACTGCCTTGGAGTTTATACTGAATTCTGCCTAGGCAGATGATGAGTAAATACAACCAACAATGTTGAGGTCGACTTCCAGTCTAACCGGATGCAGCTGAATACCAATATTTTACATGGAGCGACTGCCAATCTGACTTCCAGAAGCCAGTTACTGGGTAATACGATATTCCTTGGAAATAAAATAATCAATAATCAATGTGAAATGCAGAAAATATGATAAAAATATTTATATATTCTTACTAGCTGCGCCCCGCGGTTTCACCCGCATAAATTTCGATCCCTTGGGAACATCGGGATAAAAAGTTTCCTATGTGTAAATCCTGGTTATAAAGTATCTGTGTGCCAAATTTCATCCAAATCCGTTCAGGAGTTTTTGCGTGAATCCATCCATCCATCCATACAAACTTTGCCATTTATAATATTACTAGGATGAGACGAATGCACTTAATACCCCAATAAGATATTTGTAAGGCGCATATGCCTTTACATCTACACTACTACTGTAGAGGTTAAAGTGTATTTGGATGTAGGAGGTAATTTTCGGTAGTACTGATCAGAGGAGTAATTCTCGTAATTTTAAGAACGTTCACAGTCTGATTTCAGTCTCAATCTGTCAAAAATACGTCAAATATCCCTACATTTTGACAAGTTTTTGACATTTGTTTGACGCCGAGATGAGACTGCGACTAGATTTTGAACGTTTTTAATTACGGGAACACGGGCCCTGATTTCAAAAATTATTTCACTAATGAGAAGCGACATTACCCTGGGGATATTATTTAAAAAAAATGAGAAAGTCTGCTTCACACGCGGACAAAGCGCTAGTCTTATCTAAATTTAAAGTCTCATTACTGAGCAAAGGTTTCCTGTCTACTACATTTTCCATGCTATTGGAAAGACATATCCCTGAACTGTTCATTAATAAAATCGTTTTCAACTCCGTTAGATTTAAATAATGTAAACTATTCTAGTCTAGTTTGGGCCAAGCGTAATTAGAACTATGGCTTTAGTATTAATTGGTACTACTCTGATCCGTTGGGAGTAGTTAATGTTTGGTTATAATTATTGGATACCTACCTAATCAATGTATATAATGTGAATTTAATAATACAGTTTATAATGAATGGTGTTTGGCTGTAGTAAATAGAGGTAGGTACTCGAATGAAACGTGAATTATAAATACGTTAATGTCATCTTTTAAAGTCTACTCAAATATCAACTTTATTTTAATACCAATTAAGATGATTTCAGAGTGACTAGCACTATTGAAAAAGTTAGAAAAATGTTTGAAGTTGTAGCGTAAACTGAACTCTATTGTGTAGGAATTAAAGTTATTTTTCCATAAACTCATATTTGTTTACATTTTTGGCAAATAAGTTGCGAATGTAGATTAGAGGCGATACTATGTCTAGGGCACTTTAGAAGGGGGTTTCATAAAGGTACCTTATTATTTTGAATTATTAAACAAGTGACTAAGGGCGGATGTTACCAAAGTCAGTTAGTTCTTTTATCTTTTATCCGTGGAATTAAATTGCCGTCTGACAGTTTTTATATGGAAAAGCTGTCAAAAATTAAAAATTTATTCTCAGAATAAGAAATTCGACCTTAGGCGAACTACGGCCGATTTAGACTGCTGACATTAATTTACATTTTCTCTTTTTCAAATACCGTTGCCGAGCGCCATCTTGAAAATGAACTCTATTTAATTAAAAGATGTCTTTCGTCCGTATTATGAAATTACCGTTTTTTATCCTGATCAAAGGACCAGAAAATATCTAGTAATCACATTACTAATAATGTAATTACTACATATTTTCCTGTTCCCTGTCCCTGTCTTATAAACCACATGGTTCATGGTGATCAATTTAATTAGACCTGGAAATAGGAAGGCTAATCTCATTTTATATGTTTTGTTTGATTATTTGTTTTATTGTTATTGTTTTGTGGCCATCTGCCAATATCGTCTTGTTGTATTGTCCATGTCAAATTGACAATTAATGTGAGTTGTCATTGGTCCCTGGCCTTGACATCATCCAATAGGCAAAAGTGTCAACATTATTTTTTCTACGCTTGACTACGAGTCTTTTAACTAAGTGTATCTTATGTTTTATTTTTTTATTATTATTAATTTTTTTTATTTTTTATTTGTAACTGTGCGTTCTGTTTGTGCAGAATAAAATATTTTTCTTTCTTTCTTTCTTTCTTATATGTTTCTATTTATTTAGCTCGTAATGTCCGACTACTGGGCAAGACCTCCTTTTCCCTTTTCTACCACTTTATCTAATTCTCTCTATAATCTATTCTTTCTCTAAATAATCTATTATTTAATCAATAAATCTTATTATTATTATTATTATT
Organism: Apamea anceps; assembly: GCA_951799955.1. Classification (NCBI taxonomy): domain Eukaryota; kingdom Metazoa; phylum Arthropoda; class Insecta; order Lepidoptera; family Noctuidae; genus Apamea; species Apamea anceps. The sequence continues at coordinate 13,615,280 of OX637513.1, read as the reverse complement.
AATTTTCCGTCTATCCTCTGCTATTGCTGGCCAGTCCTTTCTGTAAGAGTCAAGTTCGTCCTTCCATCCTCACCTCGTCATCATAATCTCATTTTCTATATAAATAAAACAAAGTCGGGTTAGTTACACCATTTATAACTCAAGAATGGCTGCTGGACCGATTTGTATGATCTTTGATTTGTTGGATTTGTCTCCACCCCGAATAGCGGATTAACTATAAAAACAAGAAAAAAATTCACGAAAAAAAATAATGAAGATAGTTAATTTTTTCATACATTTTGTATGGAACGGCTTTTTGATGATATCTCGAGAACGAATTGACTGATTTTAGGACATAGAATACTTTTTATCCCCATATGCCCACGGGATCGATACTTTTGCAGGTGAAATCGCGGGGCGCAGCTAGTTTTTATTAAAAGTTAGAACTGTGTGAATTTCTTTTGAACATTTACAAATGTTGTGGCAGAAATCGGAAGCCAGCCAAAACTACTCATTTTAAAATCACATTTGTTTACTACTTAAACCGCTTAGCGCGAACGTTGTAAAAGCATAAACGTTTCGTCGCTGAACTTTTACAGCCTACGTAATATAAACACAAAAGTAAGCTCACGTACTCACAGACGTAAAAATATCGCGGCGGGATTTTATCGCGCGCTGGATTTTTCACTCTTGGTGTAAAGGCGAACATTGAGAATCTAACAGAGCGCATCCCAGCGCGTCAAAAAATCACACTGTTGGATTTTCAACTCTCGGCGCTAAACTGTGCGTTGAAAATGAAGTGCGCGAAAAAAAATCGCCCGAGTAGACCTGAGTTTGTAAAGCAATAATAATACACAAGTATTATGACCTTCGTGATTTGACTACCCACATATACATTTGTTAATATTTAAATATCGCTAAGCCTTTTTTATGTGTGTTAATCCTTATGTATTTTACTTCTACATAGTCTTACAAAAGTATTACGAAGAGCTAATATGTAAATGTATTGTTGCGTGTAAAATATTTTAAGCACAATTGTATGTGCGCGTTTTATATTAAGTCCTTCAAAATCCAATAAACTACGCGATTTAATCTTTAGTACTGGTAACCTCCATAACATAATTTCACGCCTTTTCCCATGGGGGCGGGCAGAATCCATAGAACATTAATGCTCGGGAGTTTGTTGCGCTACTTTTTCTTCCCAGCTAAAGCCCAAGGAAGTGGTGACGGGCGGGCGTTTTGAGGACTGTCTTATTTAAATTTTGACGTCGTTCGATTTGATTACATACTCTACCTGTGTAGATACTTACTGATATTACCTACTGAAATTAAGAAATACAGCCGGCTCATTTAAGAAAATAAATGCAAGAATAGAGTATCCTAATAATTAGTGGTCACAGCATAACTTCTTAGGGGTGATGATTGATTGACATGATGACCAGTCGGACAGCAAAATCGGATCTACAACGTGGCGCTACAATGGCGACATTATTTTAACACACGGATAGGGCTAGTGGCCAGTAATCATAAAAATTATAACAACATAAAAAAAATCGTAACTTGAAAACTTCCACCTGCACCGCTCGCCGACATAGAACCCTCTCTCTTTCCTTTAATTCGCCTTCTCTTTGCACGTTATTTATTTTAATTACATTGATGCGATGTTATGATCCGTGACCTCGGCAAATGACCCCTGCGCTACAGTTCTTTCAGTCAGGCTGCTCTAAAATGCTATTTTAGAAAATTGATAATAAATAAATAAATATTAATGTTTAATTAAATTAAAATATATTCATGAAACTAAAACGCGAAACCGTATACGTGTGTTAAATTAATGTCGCCATTAAAGCGCCACGCTGTATATTTTGCCGCCCGATTGTGTGCCGAATCGTGCCGGCCCGAACAAGAGCACGTCTTACTGTCTTAGCATACAGCATGCGAAGATAGATTTAAATTACCAGTCACGATTTTCAGCAATGAGGTGACAAAAATGTTCCTCTTTTAGAGTAAAAATATTCGACGTCACGTTCTATGCATTATTTTGTACATTTTTGTAAGGAAGGAAGCCGTTTATTTATTTTACGGCCTATTAATATTATAAATGTGAAACTTTGTATGTTTGGATGCTAGTTACTCAATCACGCAAAAATGGCTAAGCGGATTTGGATGAAATTCAGCAAACAGCTTGTATCCAGGTAGTACGTTCGCGTGGGAAAATTTCCGACGTCAACGCGGGCGAAGTTGCGAGTACAGCTAGTCTTTTACACAATCCATCCATCTTTTCTTTGCTGAGGTACGGCAATCTTAAATAATTTAAACTACTTGGAAAGCTTCGAATGGTTTTTACCTCGTTCAACACTTATTATCACTTTCATTAACATTATAGTGCGACCCCCACTTGCTGGAGTGCCCTAAGTGCCCGGTCACCTGCACCTTGGATGACCTAATGCCGCCCTGATGTCGCAATCAGCGTGGCCACCTACTGGGCTCAAACAATATAAAATATCGAAGAAGAGTACCATCGACACGAAAAAAAGAAAAATATTATAGTTATAACATACCAACCAACAGCTAAATAATAATGTGTTTTATACACTAAAGGTATTATAATAACTATCTATGACGCCGTGTGCGCTAGAGCTCTGTATCTATATAGGTTACGTAAGAGATACCTATATACGTTTAGTGCTTAGTATCGTATTAAAGTTTATACACACTATAATGTGCGGGTATCGGGGTAAACTGACATTAGTGTTGCCTATGCTTAAGCGTTATCGATGCGGTCGAAAACTGGAATTAAGGAAATGGATAACGTCAACACGTCTTTAAGCGGCCATATTTAGTTAACCTTCCGATGAATACCGTCAGTTTTTATTCTGTTCGCACAGGTACTACTTATATCATTATGCCGTATGAGCCTTCCTAGTTGTTGTCACTTTTATGTAACTATAACTCGTCTTTGAGCGATACTTCATCATTTTGCCAGCCGAATGTAGGCAGACTATCACCATTCCCACCAAAGCGGTGGGTATAACGCCCTCACCACCAAATACTAAATCAGCCTTCCATATCAGTTACCAAAAGTATGGCCATGTCTTATACTATTTGTCTTTATGATCTTATTTCCTTATAAGATTGGAATCCTCATCATTATCATCAGCCAAATAACAGTCCACTGCTGAACATCGGCTTCTGTAATTGAACGCCATATAGCTCAATCCTCGGATTCTCTGCTGCTACCCTAATATCGTCGCTCCATGTAGCCTAAGGGGGTTTTCAACAATGTGCATCTGTTTTTGTAACAAAAGTATCTGCTGACAAAAATACTGCATGTGGTATTTTTTTATTCGGCTGAACTTGGATCGAACCCATCAACTACCCTATTTAAATCCCGACAAAACCAGTAAAAAAAGAAAATAATCGGATTATCCTTCAAAAAGTTGTCGAAATAATTCATCTTAGACCCGTTACGAAAGCATCGAACGTTTTTCTATAGACCCATCATAACCCTCCCTTCGCCCGGCCGGATTGTGGGTCAAGGCCTCCCTTAAACCCGGATATAACTCCGTACGTACCCTCATTATCTGATTCTTTTACAGGAAATCTCATTTTGTGAACAAATTAAAAGGTGTATATTTTTATGTGATACGTCATAGCATTGCCTTTGTTAAAGGAGTGTGTGCTTTTCGTACAGTTGAAATTTTATTATTTTGTGTACTTGGTTTAAGAATCTATGGAAAGGAATGAAGATTTCTCAACGCAGGAAGGTTGTTTTCACAATGCCTTGAAATGAAACGAAAAGTATCATACTTGACAACGCTATTATTTCCACTTTATCCTTGCAACATTTCAATAATGTACGAAAAAGATAGTCGTTTGCATGAAGAATCTTAAATGAGATACACGTATAAAAGTTACATGTTAAAATGTAACTTAAGGGTCTGATAATTTTGTTTGATTGAAAATCAGTAGTTAATACAAAAGCTATGCCAGCAACAGCAGTATCATCCATAATTGATGAGAAAGCCAACGGGCCCAAACATGAATAACTCATTCAGCTAGAAGTCTCTCAGTTCGGAGGAATTATCCGATCATACAATTTATTTTCATACTGATCCCTGAGTTGGGTATAAAACGATATCTGCTGGTTACACCTGAAGGTATACATACTTACTAAGCTGTAATAAGAGTTGACGATAGCGATGTGAAGCTCGTAATGAGAGCGACGAAAGATCGTATAGACTATTAGCTTAGTTATAATATACTATACCATGATTTCAAGGAGTATTAAGATCCCGGATCAATAAATAGACGATGATATGGATGAAATCATAAACGATGCGACATTATCTGTCATAGAAACAGTACCTGTTAGAGTATGACTTGTAAGCAAGCATATAATATCTCAGTTTGAATATAGTATAAAACACATTACCACTTCAATAGTCGATAACGACAATAAAAATGAGCAAGAGCAACAATCTCCCGAACATCACACGATATAACTGAAAAGCTACAACAAAATACACAAGATCTTAGACGTTTCCAATATAAAAATTCCTTCAATATATATAACCCTTGGGATGATCGGGAGAGCTCGTACTATCGGCCTATCCACTTGATCCTCCATATGCCTATAGTGGCCACTCAACAAGATATATTACAGGGTAGAAAAGGGTTACGTTGATAATTTGAAGTAATGCCAAAAGCCCTCGTTAGAGTCTGTATGAAAAAGATTGATATATGAAGAGATAATGCTAGAAGACATCCAGAAATGTCGACGAATTTGTCCAACGATTATTGGTCGGGGCTGACTGAATAAAATGAAATACGTAGGAGATCTTTTCAGCTAGGAATAAATTAGACCTTAGACACTGTTATCTATAGGGCTTGCTCAACGACTCGCAAGAATAGATGAAAATATACGTGAAAAAAACCTAAGAGTTCATTCTGAAATGTTTTTGTTAGTTCCCATTAATATTTAACTCTCGCAACGAGAAATTCTAAGCAACTAAAGATTTAGATGTGAGTTTCATTTTCATTTAAGTACCTGCAGAATTTAAGTGCAAATCAACTATCCATTTCTCGTTTCCTAGGTACAGTATAAGAGCTTACATTGCAAATTTCGGGGATGCCTGTCCCGAAGCTTTTCACTCGACGATGTCACAAGCACTCGCTCGAAATAAGCACGTAAATAAAGCTATACACTTGAGTAAGTACATAAACAAACATTTCTCTCTCTCAAAAGTAAATGAGCGGAAGTAAAACAGACATAATAAAGGACACTGGATGATAAAGTTGTATGGGAGCTGGTTTATGAACAAATCAAGTTTTTTTCAGATGGTCACATAATTATTATTCTTTTTCCTGGTAAATATATCTCTAACGTTCCTTAGACCATACTTGCCCAGTTTCCTAAAGATTAAAAATAAAAATTATATAAAAAGAGGGTATGTTATGACCACGTGATAGAAGTGAAAACTTACGACTAGAGCCGAATACGAATTTACCCGATTCCCCGACCCGAGCGTGACGATTCAGTTTCGTTCACTATTCAGAAAGAGTGCAAAGTCCTCTAAAAGAAGTTTTCACTTAAAGTGAGTGAAGGATACAGGCATAACATAAACTGTGATATAAATATAAATAAAACAAAGATCTTGAACTGCATATCAACTCATTTGTTTTTTGTGTAATCACAACGCCGTTTTTTCATAAATGTGATTCTCAAATTAAAAACGCAATATGCACAGCGTGGATGGAAGTGGTGATATAATCACGCACATATTAAAATGCAATGTGATCGCAACGTACGAGAATGTGTGTCGGTCGCATTTATAAACAGCACGAATGATATAACCATGGCCTGCATGAAATTGAATTGCGTATACAGATTGAATAGTGATGCTGCGAAAATAGTAGAGATTAATATTAAGTTTTCGGATTATCCTGGTTTATATCGAACTTTGGAAATTGAAACTGGTTTCAAGGTCACTTAATTATCACAGAGTAATCGGAAGACAGCGCGCCCTAGTGTCTGTTGTAAAATACATTATCAGCCCGTTCCCATTGCTGGGACACAGGCCTCCTCTCTGTGAGATGTGTGAGTAGATTGTTTAAAACACTAATCTCAAAAAGTGCTGAACTAATTACATACATTCATATTTTCACCAGTATGCCTTTCGCAGCTACTACATTGATTTCGTTGATTTTATTTACCTGAATGAAGACAAAGAGACTTTTTCACTCACATCTACTGGAGCTATCTAGGTACAGACGTCAGCACATCAAGCTACTACAATCTGTCAAATTTATTTAATAGATTTCCAACTTTATCGCTAAAGCGAATTTGACAGTTTCGGGTAGCTTGACCTGCTGGCGTCTGTACATACAAAGCCATTTGTGATAGCATAAAGTCAGTTATGAGTTTCAGTTTCCAAATTGTCCCTCCCAGATACAGTAATAGTCTACACATGTCTGGTTTTATCTTAATGTAAAAACACTGCTATGTTTGCAGAAAAAATGAAATCCTAGAAATCTGCAAAGATCACAGGACCGTCTGAACAAAGAAATATGGAAATTCAGCACTTTCTTAATGGTGTAATAGAGTTAGGCACTAGACAAAGTTATGCTACTTCCAAGTCTTGGAGATTCGCCAGAATATCTGGCCTAGTATGTTGACATAATCGTTATATCTTAGCGTACGAGCTTTCACTATATTTGGCTCATTTTTCAATGTCTTTATCTTTTTAGACAGTTACTTGTTGGAACGAAGTTCTTTAAAGCGACTGGCGGCAGGAGTAAACAGGTAGAAATCGTCATGTAACGAAAAATAATTATGGGGTCCTTGCGATTTTCTCTATTTCTCTGTCTGTCTGTCGGAGACAGAGAGGGAGAGAGATTTTGAAATCCTCAGTAAACAACTAAAGGCGAGACAATAATTTAATACCTAAAATAATACTTATCTTGCGAATAGATTTCGCTGAAAAACTGTCAGACGTCAATTTTATTACCCGTATAAAATATATCTTTATAACTTTGGCAAAATCAGCCCTAAAAACAATAATTCAGTTAATTCGATGTGACTAAGGTCTAGTTAAAAAAAGATCGTTAAGCCCTTGACTTAAAAGCTTAAAAACATTCTCAAAAATAAAATATAAAAAAACACTCAACGTCATTTAGTGTTTACACGGTAAAAACGTAATTTACGAAGTAATTAAAGAATTAGGGCGTGTTCAGACGCGCGTAAAGTTAGCGACTGATTGTCGACGTAATTGTTTTGCCAGCGAAACGTTAACGTGGCTGGCTGCGTTTGTTTTAGTGAAGACAATGTGCTTTGTATGGTATTTAGCTGAATATTATTATTTTTGTTATATTTCTAAGTGCTATGTTAAAGAATAGCTACAAAGACCTCAAGAAGTTTGTACATTATTTTTTATGAAGCCAAATAGGTACATTTCATTCTATAACCACTATTTACATAGATAATCTATATGGGTCTACGTAATATATTATCATGCTTATGCTTAAAAATGTCAGAAAGAATAATAAAGAATCATCTGATTATTGCGTTTTTTATTCACAGTCTGCTCGATCAGAGTTATTCCATTATATTTATATTCCCAGCACTGATTTCAACAGCACTTGCCTGAACTGCACCTCACAAAAAAGAAAGGACCTCACGCCTCAGCCGCCGCAGGAGACGCTCCGGGCGTCGGAAGCCGCGTGACGACTCCCGGCCACCGTAGGCGTGGGCCTGCGGGCGGTGAGTAATGGGTAACTCACCGTCCGATCAGGACCAGGCCCGTGCCGGACGGCGTGTTGTGTTCCACGCGCGCCTCAAAGAGATGTCAGCATGAGTGACGGGGCCCCATAGGGCCGAAGCCTGCCAGGGTAGCGGGATTGTCCGAAAGGGTTACCGCTGCCCTGGAACATAAAGGGCTAAGGAAGGAACACGGGTGGGTTTTAGTCAGTAAGAGTCTGACACTCCCTCCTGCTCCACCCAGAGCGGGAGGAGTCATTTGATGATTTCCAATCCTCAAAAAAAAAAAAAAAAGCACTGCCACTAACCGCACTGAAACAAAATTTTGTAACATGCGGTTCGGTGGAATAGTTTGTCAATATCGTTTTCAGAGCCTTAATTAAATATCATCATCATGATTTCAGTTGAAAAACTGCTGGACATAGGCCTCCCCCAAGTACCGCCACATCCAACGGTTTTGCGCTTCTTGCATCCAGCGGATTCCTGCAGCCTTCACCGGTCCACCTTGTGGAAGGCCTTCCAACGCTACGTCTTTCGGTAAGCGGTTGCCACTCCAGAACCATTCGGCCCCATTGGTCATCTGTTCTGCGAGCAATTTGGGCCGTCGACTGCCACTTTATTAAAATATACTCTGATGAATTCATCCCACTTTAAATAGGTACATAACAACTTAGGCCCAGTTGAATAGCAATATTTATTCCTAAAATGCTAGCTGTTTATTCAAAATTCCGATCTTATTACGATCAGCGATGAGCCCGATTTTGATTAATTATTTACAGTCAAAAACAGCTGTGAAAAGCATCACTGTTCTTGGTAATTAGCAGACAAAATTTTCCTCAATTAAGTAGCTGTCAGTATCACCGAATTAGACAGTGATCGGGACTGATCGATTGTTGTTGTGTTACCCGGATTTTCGAAAAAGATAATCTTTGTAAAAGCTTTTTTTTTTTGATGATTGAAGATGTTGTCCTATACTGTGGTTTCATTATATCAGAGATGTTTTCACTTTCTTAAAAATCACAAAAAATATTACCTCAAAAAAATTTGAAATTGGATTTTCTAATTTTTATCCAAAATATACTTTTGTAGCGATTCAAGTCAATCCCTACAGGAATCCGTCTTTCCTTGTATTTCACCTGCCTAAATCATGTCAGAAGAACAAAAAAAACGACCATTGTACCAATCCATCGTCCCATCAGATTATAACTTATCTGAGCTCCTTACTTTTTCTTCAAGTTAAACTGTATAACAAATGTTTAGCTTAGCGCAACCTTCAACCATGAATTACGTAGACTGACAGATGCCTGACCTTCGGAGCTTTTTGAAAACCCCGAATTTTCCAGCGTTTATGAGGTCACAGGTGGATTTAGCTGGCAAACTGATAGAGATACTCCATTAGTAATTTCTAATGATAGGTACCTTTATTGGAATAAACCCCTTTGAGATTTTTTAGAAATTGAGATTGAAGCTGTAAATGGCCATTATTTGTCCTTCAGGTTACATTATTAATAAATACAAATACTGGAAAGACATGAGCATTTTCAAGTATTCAGTACGACTAGTCTGGATTTCTTCACAATGTATACTTTTAGGGAAAGTCTAGGGCAGTTTAGTGATTATAACGTACTAATATTACCCTCACACACACATACACCTTCACCCACTCAAACACATAGTTAGTAACTTTTATTTTAATAATTTTCTTTCTTTTTAATTACTAGTCTGGAATAAATGTACCATATATTTGACCTGGGCGTTGATAGCTGCGCCACGGTTTTAACTTTTGTAGCTAAGTATCTTCGTTTTCTTTTGTAATTTTGTGTCCTGAAACTTCTTCCAAATAAACGTTTATTATTATTATCATTTCCTTTATTACAATGTAAACATATAAATTATATTTTTAAGTATTAGAATATAAAAAGTATAAAAAGTATAAAAACATTTAAAAATATAAAAAATAGTAGCTCACTGGTATCGGGAACAGGGTCCAAGCTACCTGTGGTCAGGGCTCCAGAGAAAGGAACCTTCTGACAATGCGAGCCGTGTCCAGGAGTATCGCTTTCTGAATCAAGCCCTTGATTCAGAAAGCGTGTTGTCAGGTGTTGGTCGAGGCTCTTAGCTATTAAGTCATTGGCTGTGACGACTATCGTCACAATGATCGCTGATTATTATTATTTCCTTTTTTACAATGTAAACATAAAAAATATATTTGTCGGAGTCATTCGTTTGACTATTCGGAACGTTAGCGCCATCTCGTGGCGCTAGACAGAGTCTAGCCTGAGTTCGTGGGGAGACCACATACCTTCTCCTACATATTTTTAAATTTTAGAATATAAAAAGTATAAAAACATTTAAAAATTTTAAAAATAGTAGCCCACCGGTATCGGGAACAGGGTCCCAGCTACCGGTGGTCAGGGCTCCAGAGAGAGGAACCTCCTGACAATGCGAGCCGTGTCCAGAAGTACAGTGTCCACTATTATTATTATTATTATTGTACATTGTCATGACAATGAAAAATCGTTATTATATTTACCCCTGTAAGAACTAGCTTAAACCATCATATTATGTATAATCTAAAATATTTATGGGCATTCTAAAAACAATCTTCGTACCTCTAAATATCGCGTGTTGAAATCTCATAAAAGCTCGTGATTACTCAATATTTGAGCTTATCTCATTTTATTACGCCCTTGTGGGTTAGATGGTTTACAGGGTTATTAAACATAATAATTTATTAATGCCTTTGCCCATTTTGAAGGGATAGTGTTGGAAATGCTTTTCTCGGATAGAAGCAAAATGTTGTTGAAAAGATTTCTTTGAAATTAGGGACCTTTTTCATCGGTTCCTTTATTTATGAAGTTGTTGAAAATTAAGTAACTTGAATATTTTAATTTGGTTAAACGATGAAATTGCTTAACTGGACATTAGGTATAGAAATTACGGTACGTGCGAACTTAAAATAAATTCAAGCGAGCTCCAACTATTATCCAAATTCGGCTGTATAAAATATCCCAAGTTTCATTTTTATAGAGACAAGACAGTGAAATAGTTTAATAAAGCTGGTTATATAGTGCTTTCCAGATGACACTAATAGAACACAGTCACTTGTAGTTTATAGTCCAAGATTTCATCAACCGCACTTAGAACTAACACAGGTGCTCATTATGTTAAAAACAGTAAAACTCCACGTTTACTGTTTTTCTTGCCGGCTCTTCTCCATAGGAAACGACCAATTAAGACCTAGCTTCTGACGTTTCACATGTGCCCATGTAGGTTTATGTGAAATAAAATATTTTGATTTTGCCCGCAAAAGATGATGAGAAGCGCTTAGTGCGTATATATGGTATATTAACCAAATAGGGGTGGAATCCCGCAGTGCGTCTGGACTCTCGATGGTAAAAAGGTGAAGGTGGGATGAGCTCATGTAGCTCTTGAGCACACTCCCCGAAGTACAGTCAAACTAATTTCTCTGAAACTAATTTCTCTTTTTATATTAATAGTAATCTTTTATTTCTTTATCTTTTTTTTTTTTGGTTTTCTGCCTAGCCTTTTCCCAACTATGTTGGGATCGGCTTCCAGTCTAAACGGATGCAGCTGAATACCAGTATTTTACATGGAGCGACTGCCTATCTGACCTCCACAACCCAGTTACTGGGTAATACCAACCAATTGGTAAGACTGGTTGTCAGAATTTCGGTCTTCTGACTACCCGTAACGGCTGTCAAAGATGCACAAATGACAGCCGGGACCAACGGCTTAACGTGCGTTTCGAGGCACGGAGGGTTTATTTTCCTGAAATGCCTTAAAAACATTAAAAAAACACGCTGCTAATTTAAAACTAATGTTGTTTGTTGCTATATTTTCCGACTGAGCCAAACGTTTCAATTAGCTGCGTAAGCAGGAAAGTCTTATCTACAGGGCGACACTCTTGTGGGTCAGTACGATTTATACGCTTAGGCGGGTGTTTCATTAAAGCGTTTGTACTATAAGTAGACCTAATTGTTTTAGACTACTGCAGGAACCTACTGTTTCAGCAAGCTTACGCTTAATCTATGTGTAGCTAATTATCATCATCATCTGCCATAGCCTTTTCCCAGCTATATTAGGGTTGGCTTCCAGTCTAACCGTATGCAGCTGAATACCAGTATTTTACATAGAGTAACTGACCTCTAACCTCCACAACCCAGTTACTGGGTAATAGAATACCCGATAGTAAGACTGGTTGTCAGACTTTCGGGCTTCTGACAACCCGTAACGACTATCAAAGAACCATGAATGACAGCCGGGACCAACGGCTTAACGTGTTTTCCGAGGCACGGAGAAGTCTCTGTATGTAAAGATCACCCATCCCCGGACCAACCGTGGCAAGCGTAGCTTAACCTGATCGACCTTCCTGTGCGGCTGTTATTATTTAGCTACGTATAGTAAAATTAGGTACCTACAGGATTTTGACCTTAATTTAAGGATGATCCTTTTTAGGGTTTGTTATCGTGTTTAGCGAAAAAACGACTCCTATTTGATTATTTTTAGAGTCGAAAGTAAAATAGATTAACTTTTTTACACCTAAATATAAGTGTAGAAACTTATAATCTTTCAACTGTATTCAAAAGTCTAAAAAAACTAACCTTTTTATAGAACTAAGAAGCCTTAATTCTCCTCCAGTTCACAACTTAAGACCAGACTATTCCTAGCCTTAAATAACAACTTGGACAGACTTGGCGTAAACTCGAATCGATAAAGCCCGTATTAAATTAGGAACTACTAACATCTGTGAGGCTCCGACTAGCCAAGATAAGCATCGCAGCTGCCTTAGAAACATGCTTGTTAAAAAATTTCTAAAGGAAACTTGGGCCAGGAGAAATGTAGCATAATAACATGATGTTGTGAAAGGAAGTTATTATTGGTATTTTGAGCATGCGTTTTGTATGTTTTGCTCTGTCTTCTTTATCAGTGTAACGTAGGGTTCTTTTTTACTTTACAGTTGATGAAAAAATCATAATGGTAGGTAGGTATATCCATGTTTAAGGCGAGTTTTCATTGTTGTTTATCGGTAATTTTGCGATTTTTTTTCAAACGTCGTCAGTTTTACTGTATTTTTTTTTATTTTAATCCCAACACATTATCCTGTGATCAATCATTCACAGGATAATGTTTTGGGATTAAAATAAAAAAATACAATAGAACTGATGACGTTTAAAAAATCGTTATAGCCTCTAGAGAGAAAAGTGATTATTGAAAAAAGTATATTACACCTCCACACCCAAGAGGGTACCGGTACGTTCCCTTCGAACCCTAAGCCCCAAACGACAGACAAGGGAATTTATATATAAAAGGGAAAGCTTAGACTCAAAAATGATTTATGGACAATTTGATATTTACACAGTTCTATGACACGGGGACATTTGGCATCGCTGGCAACGCAACAAGTGCCATATGTGACTGTGATGTTCGTGCCAGTTGTGGCAACGTTGCCAAAGAGCCCCCAAGTCCCCACACCTTGCCAGACGCTTTTATTGGGCTTGTTAACGGTACTGTAAACACGCGTGACTTTTACGAGGCTGTAGTCTTGGCAAATACTTGTTCCGGTCAGATAATATATTGGAAGAGAAAAGACCTTTGTGTGGTGTGCTTGTTCAAAGTTTTAGGTCCTGAGTGTCAGGTTTTAGAATTGTTTCTATTGTGCTGTTGCGTGAATTGGAATGGAAACATTTTCATGTGACGTGTGTGTTTTCGTGTGTGTGTGTGTGTGTTTTCATTTTTGTGTGTGTGTGTGCCCCCCCCCCCCCCCCCACACACACAAAAATGAAAACACCAGATATACAATTCCCACGACATACCGAAAAAACAAACAAAGCCACTTCACAGCAACAATTAACTTATCAAAGCCATAGAACCGTCAGAGCTGCCTTAATGAGTACATTCAGCGAACTACGAATAAAATTCATGGACATAAATTAATTAAGCAATCGGAACAACAAAGACATTGTCACGGATATCCGTGTCGCGTGACAGTTTACCAGGGGCTGTATAATTGGAGGCCTAGCACGAACTTTTGTCTTGAATTTTAATCTTAGATTGACAAAATCTCTCTGGGCTGCAGTTCTTGGGTTAACCAAGCTCGGTTTTCTCTATGGTCTAAACTGAATATGGATATTATGTATTTAGTCCTTCTTGTGAAATATTTATAGTCTTTTTTGGGTTTGAAAAAATCAGCATGTGTGCATACAAATGAGGGTCACGCGTCGACGACAGAGGCAACTGCAACCGTCGACGAGTGTCAGTGTTAGCCGTCAACGCGTGTCGCTCGTGTATTTAAGTACGGTGCTCATATACACGATTGGCATGTGGCCGACGGTTGTCGCTCGAGTATATCCACCCTACTGTGTTCCCTGATTTACATGTCCACAATTGGGGGTCTTCTTCGCGTATCGATGGCAATCTAAATGGACTCGGCCCAGAACTCGGTCACGTGTTTGGCGTCATCACTAGCTGATTGTTGTTAGATGATTATTTTACAAAAGGCTTCTGCGGCATTGCACTATAGCAGTATTTCCATTAAATAACAAACAAAGAATTATTTTTTTGTTTGTCAGCTGGAATGAGCATTTTATGTAGATAATTAAATAGTTTTATACACAAAAGAATTCGTGGTTCTCCAGCTCTAAAATAATTAAGACGTAAAATTAAATTGCAGGCATCTCAGTGAAAGAAAACCACAGTTAGGAAGTTCTGTATTTACGTAAAGTTCCGTAACTAAAGCAGGATAATACGAAACAGAGCAAGTAATAAAAAGAAAGCAGGATTTCGTTTCACGAGAGTTCCTATGAATAAAGAAAACACCGAAGAACTATCTGCTTTGAAAAATATATTTTTTAAAGTGAAGACTACGGTAAAATTATTTACAATCATTTTGAAATATTACGGGCACTATTTTACATAAAGAAGAATTGCCAAACTTAAGTAACAGTGGGCAGGGCACATTGCTCGCAGAACAGATGACCGATGGGGCAGAAAGGTTCTGGAGTTGCGACCGTGTACCAAAAGACGTAGTGAGGCGGAGTGAAAGCAAAGTGGACAGATGACCTTGTGAAGGCCGCAAGAATCTGCTGGATGCGGGAAGCACAAAACCGGTAGAAAGGATTAAAATTTATGTTATAATTCGGTGGACTAGAATTTATAGTGTATAGAATTTATAATTTTTTCACTAACCTTTACACTAATAATAAATAACTTGTGTCCTAAAAAATATTACCAGTCAGCAAGATGGTAAAGGCTGTGCCTCAGGTACACTCTAGTATAGCTATTCATGGTGACTATTTTGATGCATAGCTATTTCGAGATTTCTAAAGAACCGTACCGTTTGCGTTTCATGTTGTCGCAAAAAGGTTGTTATGTTGAACAAAATATGCTTCGCGAGCGTAACAAGTATGTATTTACAGGATTAAAATCATGAAAATCATCAATGGGATGTATTGTAAGTATTATTATATTGTGTAGTAATCTAAGTTCATATATAATCCTATTGATTGATATTTCATGATATACTTATTTCGATGGGAATAAAAAGGTAAGAATATGTAAATTTCTCGGGCTACCTAGCGCAAAGCCCTTAACAACATTGATTCAATATACACAATTATATACATATATCTAATGGAGAGTCGACTATTTCGGTAATCGATAAGGCCGCTTCACGTATCCATTTCTCTGTTGATAAAACCATTCAGTTGGCAGCAGGATACTAAATGCTAACAGTTGTACAGATTAATGTTGGCGTTAGCTTTATAATGTTGGCGCAACTGGTAGCTGCAGTATTATAGTTTAAATGTAGAATTGTATTATGCATGCAATACTGTTGGCGCCTAATTACGCTTCGATATGCGTATTACATAGTTCAGTGGGCACGTCCGTATTGTGGTACCTATGGGTGTTGCTAACTCGATACATCTTTAGCTATGTTCTAATTGAGGGTCACCTAGTTGAGAGTGTCCCGCCGCAGGGATCCGCTGGATGTACAGAACCGGTCGAAGTGGCGGCGCTTGGGGCGTATGTCCAGCAGTGGATAGTGAGTCTTTCGGCTGTAATTATGATCTTGAAACAAACTTCATTTGTAAGTTTTTTTATTCATACTTTATGAATCTTTTCTATAATGCCACTCGCCCCAGCTTCGGTTACTTCCCGGTGCCAAGCGCAAATAAATCAAATCAATGATGCAAATAATTTTGCAATAAAACACATGCTGAACAAAGGCGCATTACATGTACTGACAGGGTAGGAGCAATAAATTCACAAAAGAGGTCATGCTTACACGGATTAATATTGCGTTTATCATTTCTGACGTAAGCACTCACTGGGGTGATTTTCCGAACGTGTGAACACATTGCTCGCTATATGAGCAATGGCGTAATTATCATCCAATATCGACCGAGCAATGAAAGAAAATAGAATGTCATTGTAATTATGTTCGTTAGATAACGTAATGGCAAAATTGCTTACGAAAAGTTGTTGTCAAAAGTTTCGTGTTATTTCATCCTTGAAATTATTTGATTGAAATTATGAGATTGTTCAATAAACAAGGTTGAGCACTGCATAAATTATTCAAATCGCATAATTAAATTTCAGAAATCAACAGTAGGTAATTATTTTGTTTTGATTTAGAATAATAAAGTCAGGCGGAGATAAAATCATTAACAATCACGCTTCTTTCGCTGGTGATGGCGCCAAACAAGTGGCCAAATTCTGGGCAGAGTCCATTTAGGTTGCTATCGACACGCTAAGAAGAAGAAAACGCTTCTTTCCTAATTAATTAAACCAATAATAATTGGTTTGCCCTTGAAATTGACCCCTAAAATTGCATTTTTCATATTTCAGAATATTTTATAATATTCCTCCATGAATAATTTCGACATAATCGTATGCAAAAACGTCTTACAGCAACAACTGCACTACGGAGAATTTGGTACTAATTATGCGAAATCTCACGAGTAATGCTCACAAATCTCTTGCACGACATACGACGGTATTTGAATACTGAACGTCACGAAATACGTCAGCACTAGGGGTATTAGATGCATAACCTTACAAGGCTTAAGTCTCTAAAACTTATCAAGTTCGGTTTTTGACGTCATTTCGTGAAGTTGCTGTGTTTGTGGCGGAGAAAATGTCTATGTTTTATAATAATAATAAAAAGCTTCGAGTTACTGAACCTTGAAAAACAATGCGAATAAGATTCCCGTTTCAGAGAAAAACGTCGAAAATGAAAAATATTGTTTTACAACATTTCGTTCGTTAGAAACTGGTTTCGAATGTCAAAATGAGTACTGAGCAGCATCGATATTATTATTACCCTTCTTCAAATCCGAACGTTACAAGAATATTCCTCCAGGGTCATCCCATAAAAACATTAAAATGAAATTGTATTCTCCCAAATGTTTCTCTAAAGGCTTTGGCGAGTGAGCAGAGTAATAACATTCAAAGAGACCGCTATGCCAACTTGGGGGAGGAAGAATGGTTGGATACAGCGTAATTAAAATTTTAGGGACCTCACAAGTTATTAGGAATTCCCAGAGTGTCTCCGGCCCGGCAATTTGAAGGATGACCTCGGAAAATTTCGGGTGTTTCAGACATGCATGCGTCGGTATTTATATTTGGTATACTTAATGGAACCCATAAGCGCGCGTCATGTGATCTTTATGTCATTGACACAAGGTTTAAACTCCATTGACGCGCGTTCATGAAATGTTACAACTATTATCCATAACGATCGACATTTAAATGTTGAGTAACCAGTGTTTTGAGTAGTTATTTTTAGCTATTAGCCGGTATTAAAAATAACTAAAAATAACTACTCAAAACACTGGTTACTCAACATTTAAATATCGATCGTTATGGATAATAAAAGGCATATTTCGAAGAAGTTTCTTCGACTGAAATAATAATGTTATTATCTATTTCTTGGTATTGATGGAAATGTACAATATTTTTCTCATTATCCTAAAAACACATGTTCTACCACTTCTAACCATCTCTTGTTTAATTAAACATACAACGGACTTTTACATCAAGAATCACCATTCGCCATTCCATCCATCGCCATTTTCGCCATTTTGTGCTTCTTCGCCATTTTGAACAGATAGGCCTAGCAACATTTTACAAAACATATACCTGACTTCCACAAAATCGCGTTTATCAGTTGTTTAGGCTAAACGCCTTTTAAAAACGACATAATTATATGGACTTTGACATAACACTAACATTAAACACTCGTTCAACAAGTGTTTAAGTTTTTGTAGTAAGACCCTTAAATGTCATTATTAACTGAAGATGATTTTAGATTAAATAGTACTATTTTAGGACCGGATAAAACGCTCGTTCCATCATAGACCTCATCCATCGCATTTCCATCAGGCGTGATCAAGCTCAAGAGTCATGTCGTGATGACTCTTCAACTAAATGAGAAGAAATTTAAAACATGCATTAAACGCACACTATGTAGACAAACATATTATAAGTTGGATGAGTATATCGTAGATAAAAATGCTTGGCTTAATGCTGGTCCTGCTCCACAGGCACTTGGACTGACTAGTTGATCACAATTTCAATATTTGGAAGAGATGCTACCCCTTTTTTTGTGTTTCTGACATTACGGACTTAATGTTTATTTTATTCAATCAAGATTTAATTCTTAATACTTCAATATTAAATACCTTTTCCTAATTGGTAGTAATTTTTTTTTCTCATCTCTTAAATAAATTGCAAACTACAGTTTTGTATAATTTAGAAGCATTAAAAAAAAAATGTAAGAACCATGGATCTGTTTTTTATGATATTTTGATGTTGACTTGAAAGAACATGGCAGTTGAGAAAATGTCATGCTCACTTAAATGTCTCATTGGTGGTAGCGCGTGTGTTGGATAATTCGGTTTCCTACAAAATGGTTGAGCTGGGTGGTGCTGATCCACGGTGTCATGTTCATGACAGCCGTGACTGTCACCGTCGGTTGAGACTGGTCATCTCTTAACTGCCAGGGCTTATTTTTAATTTTATATTTTAAATTGTTTCTTTTTTTTACATTTTTCTCACATAGAAGCAATAACAATAATGTATCCAGGATTTTGTAATAATATCTTGATTTAAAAGAGTGTTCTTGGAGTTTCTTGCCCGCTCTTCTCCATAGAGATCTTCGTTTTGGAATGGGCGACTAGCTTCAACTTTCTGACTAACTGACCGACTATTTAATTTTGACAATTCAAAAGGGCCTGTCAATGGTTTCATTGAAATAAATGATTTGAGTTTGAGTTTGACTGCCTATGAATTTTTTTTTTTTTCTATATATTTAAAAATTTTAGAAAAGCAATTTCCGTAGAAAATAAAGCCTTAATCAAACTAATTTGCAATGAACCACCATGTTTGAACGGGTCAATTGGGTCCCAATAAAACGTACATAGTAACTTTATTACGGGTGACTGTTGAATAAATTTACCGTCGCTTCCGATGGCCCGGCCAAACTGACATGTCACACTTTCCGCTACGCTACACACTAGTGATGCGACACAATCGAAGCTATACGCTTCACTATGAAACGACTGAATAGATTGGAATTTATTGTTGTTGAAAAATCGATGCCAGTGGTTTAATTTTAGAACCAGTGGAAGCGGTTTGAAGTTCGAATACGTTATGTCATTGGATATAAAAATAGGATTGATTGTGTTACAAAATCACTTTCCATTTTGTATTATTCTACTTGTTTGCGGATTTTAAGTTCTTAAAAGTCTTGGGTTCGAAAGAACTTATTTCGTGATTTTTGTTAGTAAACTCCTAAAGATATTTAATTCTGGGTGTATCTCTAACAACCAGAGTGTGAATTATCATGAGTTCATGACGCAGAGTGCACAAGTTTTTTGTTATACTCAAGCAGTTTACTTGAGTACTTGTGTGTGTGTTAGATATAGTTAAGTTTGATCCCTGATGGTCAATTCTCGTATTTTAAAACGTTCAAAATCTAGTCGCAGTGTCATCTCGGCAACAAACAAATGTCAAAGATATGTCAAAATGCAGGGAAGTTTGAGGTATTTTTGGCAGATTGAGACTGAATCAGACTGTGAACGTTCTTAAAATGACGAGAATATTACGAATTACGAGAATTGCCCCTCTGATCACACTGTGGACATCGTACCGTCCATTCACAGATATTTTACCTCAGATTTTGCATTACTCTCCGAATCACAGTGGTCTTTATACTTCTTGTAATAAGGTTTGTCTGCTGGATTGCTGCTACTGAC
This sequence comes from Apamea anceps, assembly GCA_951799955.1. Taxonomy (NCBI): domain Eukaryota; kingdom Metazoa; phylum Arthropoda; class Insecta; order Lepidoptera; family Noctuidae; genus Apamea; species Apamea anceps. The sequence continues at coordinate 13,595,261 of OX637513.1, read as the reverse complement.
AAATCTGTCAAATCACAATGATCTATATTCTCGATATTATAAGGTTGCTGTTGGGTTGCTGCAGTCAGAGGTAAAATAACTGTAAAAGGACTGTGGTAAGTTTGCCGAAATGTATCGCGATGTTAATAACGTTTTAAGCGCAAGGCATCTTATTTTTTTACTGCAGTCCATTTTACAATAAAGTTATAATTCATAAAAGATTCAATAAAGAATAGCTGTTGGAACTACATCTCTATTCGCACAATACAGCTGTCCGTGTCCGCCCGTGTGTTACAGCGGTTTCCTTATTGCGCGGCGTTTGCACTGGGTTGCAATATGCTATGATGACCCATACTGTTTACAGTACACATGGTGGCATATCAAGCTAAACATGTGTAAGTATGTGTTTAGTGTTTTTTATGCGTATTATTTGTTTTGTAGTTACATTCTATTCTAAGTACTGTTTTTTTTTACTTTATTACTTATTAGTTTACAGACGACAGCAGGTCAAGGTACCCGAAACTGTAAAATTTTCCCAATCAACCTTGAACCTTAATACTTTATCGATAAAGTTGAAAATCTATTAAAGAAATTTGACAGATTGTAGTAGCTTGATGTGCTGGCGTCTGTACACAATCATATTTAAACCCGACTTGGTTTCCGTACGTCAGTTTTGAGTGACCACTGAAAACCACTGTGGGTCCCCCCATAGCACAGCATCATGCTGAGTGGAAGCCTTCTTGCCACAGTCACGACGTGCAGCTACCGACTATTTCTGTTCTGCATTTTTTATTCTGATATTCCCACGGGAACGAGAATTATGCGGGTGAAACCGCGGGGCGCAGCCAGTATTTCTATAAACTGGCCTCGCTTTGTACGCAAAGCAAATGCGATACCAGTTTAAGTATACTGAAAATCTCCAGCTTGATTTACAGCGAGATCTGTAGCTATAATAAGTTCCCATACTTACTCGTAGTTACATTTAGTGAGTGAGGTTGCAACCACAGTTGACAGTGGAGTTATTTAATTAACAATAAGTTAATTATAAACTTGATTTAATATATTTGGTTAAGACGCTTTTAAAAGCCTTGAAGCTTCAGGCAGAACTGAAAGATATTTCTATCAACTGAAGGTAACAGTTGTCCAGACCGACTTTCGGTCATGATAGCCAATCTCAGTGCAGACTAGCCTTCGGCGTGTGAAATGTTATAGTGCACAAGTATATCCGCGAACACAGATGCACTGTCGTAGTCCGATGGGACGGCAATCCGACACGACTGCAGATATATCAGATTTCTAAGAGACATACCAAAGTAAGATTCGCAAGAAACAGAAAGTATCTGTTTCCTCTATTTTAGATCAAAAACTAGCAACGCAAAGGCTCTGTTTAACCACTACCCTAAAAGCTTTGCATTTACTTGCCTAAGTAAAATTCCAACTAAATTAACTGTCAGAGGCTTTGATTTATGAACTATTTTCTCTGCATACCCAGAGGATGGGTTTTAGTATAACAATATTCTAAACATCTCGATTCTTCTCGAATCAGAAGTATAGTCATAAAGAGGATTTATAAATGTTTCGACCAGAGTTTGTCTTATTGTGATTTTGGAGAAAGGTATTTAGGAGAGGTAAACTTACAGGTGAACCTACGGTAATCAGCTGAAAGGTGCTATGAAAGCTCATGGGTATCATCTGCCTAGCATTTTCCCTACTACGTTGGGGTCGGCTTCCTGTCTAACCAACCGGATGCAGCCGAATACTAGTATTTTACATTAAGTTACTGCCTATCTGGCTTCCACAACCCAGTTATACGATACCCCTTGGTAAGACTGGTTGTCAGACTTTCGAGCTTCTGACGACCCGTAACGACTTCCAAAGGTACAAAGTGGTCACATAGACAGACATGGTAAGTAACTTGGTATTTATATATACTATGTGTAGACAAAGAAATTGTCTACGAGCACTCTAAGGGCATAAAAACCACGAAGTGGCGCGCTCGACGTCCTTGTTTAATCTGAATCCTCCAATCACCAATGATAAAGAGATTGTTTCAGTTAACTAATAAGAAGTAAATATGACCATAGTGAACATGATCATCATCATCATCAGCCTATAGCAGTCCACTGCTGGACATAAGCCTCTCCTATTGCACGCCACTCAACTCGATTTTCAGCAACTCTCATCCCGCTGCTACCAGCCATCCTGCGAAGATCGTCGCAGAACAGACAGATCGTCGCGTGAACATGATCACCGCAGGCAAATTTATGTCTAGTATAGCCAGAGAATCTAGCGTTTCATTCCTGTACCTCGAAACGTATTCGATTTCCATCTGCCAATATAGTCGGCGCGAAATTGGACCCAAAATTGTAGCAATTTGTGGAACATTGCTTTTGGGGCAGATAGGTATCAATAAATAAATAACTATTAGCTGAATTAAAATTTAAATGATTCGGATTGATGGCAAAAAGTTTCGAAATTGTTGAGTAAATGAACATTTTCAATACGGATGCAGATACTGTTTCAATTCGATTTCGTGGCTGAGTGAAAGCGATTATTGTCAGTTACATATTATTTCTATTAAAGTTTTTACTGGATTGCCGCTTAAATCCATTTAAAGAGCTGTGTGGGATTTTCCTTCTTTGATTTTTGTATTATTCTTTGAGAATATTTTTATAATTGAAAGGCTTGAGTTGGACACGACCTCTCCTGATTATGTGGTCAACATTGATGCACGCTTACTTTAAAGAAATCTCTGGAATCTATATAATCTGTAGGATATAAAAAATCGCGAAGCAAAATCTTCAAAAAACCATCTGTAAAGATTTTTTTATTACGTTCCTGGGAACCTTGCAGGTGGATACTCTGCTATCCTGAATAAAACAGTCACCCATATAATATTTTTCTCGTAATTGAGGAAATTATTTACTCCAACATTCTGCGTTGTGTTATCTCTTTTATTCTATTTCCCCCATGAGGACCGAACGCGTAAATATAAAAACATTTATGTTATGTATATATAGAACCTCCCAACTAGCAAAGTGATCCTATAAAGAATGATTATAAGTCTGACTCTACTAATAACGTTCTTATAAAGGCATTGCGGTAGACTATTTAACTTATAATAGCATTTGCCAAGCCTTACCTTATTTAAGTGCATTCGTTTTTATATCTCGGTCTTATAGTTAGCTACAAGACTGACGTATAAAACATCTATAGGATACTTTTACTAGTAATAGCATTTCACAAACGTAGATATTCTCAAGAGCATTTGCTTTTATAACTCAGTCTTATAGTTAGGTACAAGAATTTCTTTTAGGATACTTTTAGGAATAAGTCTCTTATAATTGTTTACGGTAAAACCAAATAATCCAGAACAAAATTTTGATCCTATAGTAGCATTTCGTGAGAAAACAAGATATAATAATATAGTTAGCTGAGATCACTATAAGTTTGCGCCGTTATAGTTTTGCTCGAGACTCTTTTAAATCTAATTGTACTTAATAAGAGTGCTATTTGATCAAAAAAGCTGATAAGCTACTAGATCAATAACTTTATTAGTAAACATCAGCCATTTTGTTGAGATTCAATTGTTCCTCTTCGTCTTGAGAAAATAAGTTGAACATGAATTTAAGCGATTGGAAACGATTGAAAAGGAGTGGTGGTTACAGGAGAAAAGTGACAAATAGATATAAAGAATTAATGAAGCCAGGTTCTACAGGAATAAAATCAACAGGATCAGGAAGTAAATCAAGCGCGTCAAGTGCAAACGCAGGTGAAGTAAATGAGGGTTCTGTGACCAAAAATATTTTTTCACCCCTAGCCCACCACTCAGAAAGTGAAGAAGATGAAAATTGGGAAGAAGAATACGATTTAAATATCGAAGAAACCACTAACTATGAAAAAAATCATGAATTGCTTAAAGATATACAAAGCTGGGCTATAAAATTTAATATACCTCACCTAGCCCTGAACGAACTATCTACTATTTTGAACAAAAGATTATGTAATGTTTTACCTAAAGATGCTCGGACTTTATTACATACGAACAAAGAAACGTTGCATATTACAATCTCGGATCCAGGACAGTATTGGCACAACGGATTGATTAAATGTCTAAAAAATACGCTACAGGGTCTGGATTTGAATAGTTTAACAAATACGATTTCATTAAATATAAACATAGATGGGTTGCCAGTATACAAAAGTTCAAGACATCAATTCTGGCCTATTTTGTGTAACATCTTTGAAATATCCCACATTCCTCCCTTTGTGATTGGTAAATATACACTATTTGAATATCGTAGGTGCTTAGTTAAGTTATATACATAAAACACAATAAATAATATTACAATTTTTTTTTTTAATAAAGGTATCTATTCTGGTGAAGGAAAGCCATCTGATCTGAATGCATTTTTGGGGTATTTTGTGAAAGAAATGAGGGAACTTGAAGAAGATGGATTAGTCCTGTCGTCAAATGAATCTAGAATCAAAGTCAAAATAAGAGCCTTCATTTGTGATTCCCCAGCAAGGGCCTTAATTAAAGGCAAGTTTCGTATTGTTTTTTTTTATAACTAGAATATCATACGGGCAGACGATCCACCTGATGGTAAGTGATCACCGCCATCTATAGACACCTGCAACACCGGGGGAATTGCTGGTGCGTTACCGAACTTGTTGAAGGACTCTTTTACGCTTTTTTTAAATACACTCGAGAGCAATGAATCCGGGTCGCTTGAAGAATCCTAAAAATCTCGGAAACTAAAAATGCTAGGTTAATGCAATAAATTGTATTTAATAGACAATGTAATACTCCTTAAATGAAGGTATTAAAACTTCTTAGTTATTGTAAAGTTATATCATAAAAAAATCAAATTTGAAAAAGGGCCACTTTCGAAGATGGAATTACGAAATTACAGCATTTGGTTTTGCTTTTGTTTGTAATCTGCCATTTATGTGGGTACATAAACCATGTTGATAGTGCTCTATATTCATTATTCAAGCTGAAATTATGTCGCTTACGCCTGAAGAATGAACCAGAATACTTACAATGCTGGAAACCGGCCGGAGTCAGCGCGATACAGCCAGGACTGTCGGTGTGTCGCTGTCAACAGTACAAAGAGTTCTCCGACGTTACGAAGAAACTGGTTCTAACCTACGCAGACCAGGAACGGGCAGAACCAGGTGTACCACAGCACGAGAAGACCGATACTTGGTGAACACCATGCTTCGAAATCGCTTTCTCACAGGAACTGAACTCACAAATCAGTTTCGACGCCTCGGAGGAAGTAACCCAAGTGCATGGACAGTAAGACGTCGGCTTGCTGAATCTAACTTAAAACCCCTTAGACCTGCAAACGGCCCTAAACTGGAGCGTGGGCATCGTATTTCAAGACTAAGATATGCCCAGAGCCACGTAAATTGGAGTATTGAAGATTGGTCAAAAGTTATGTTCTCCGACGAATCAAAATGTATGCTCTACAAGCACGATGGAAGACACAGAGTGTATCGAAGACCAGGGGAAAGATTCAAGCAAGCATGCATCGAAGAAAAAGTAGCCTACGGTGGTGGGTCTGTACTTGTGTGGCCCGGCATTTCTTCTGAAAGTCGCACAGAGTTGGTGATCATAGAAAACGGCTCTTTAACTAGCGTAAGATATGTGGAAGAAATCCTCAATGATCACGTTGGTCCATTTATGGTCAATTTAGGTGAGGATGCTATATTTATGCATGACAATGCCCGACCTCATACAGGTAGGATTGTGAATGACTACCTTCAAGAGATGAACATTACTCGTATGGAGTGGCCAGCGCGCAGCCCGGATATCAACCCGATCGAGCATGCTTGGGACGAGCTAGGCAGATGCGTAAAACAACGAAACCCTCCCCCAATCACGCTTCGTGAGCTCAAAATTGCTCTCACAGAGGAATGGGAGAATATTCCCCAAAATCGTATAAGAACCTTGGTGTACAGCATGCCAAACCGCGTAAACGCAGTAATGGAAGCACGAGGAGGCAATACGAAGTATTAAAATTCAAGAAAATCGTGATAAAGTTCAAAAATTTCATGTTTCCTATTTTTGTTTTAAGGAGAGATCAGCAGTTTTTTTCTTTATGTAATTTTGTGTTAATAAAATGTATTGTGACTCATATTTTTTTTACTTTCATTTAAGGAGTATTACATTGTCTATTAAATACAATTTATTGCATTAACCTATCATTTTTAGTTTCCGAGATTTTTAACATTCTTTAAGTGACCCGGATTCATTGCTCTCGAGTGTATAATAAATATAAATGTAAAAATATAGATGTTTGTTCCGCTTTGACTCTCCTCAACGGCTGAACAGAGTTGGATAAAATTTGGTAAGTAGATAGATGAGGCACTGGATTAACTATTGAACCCACTTCTGGGCACAGGTCTCGCGATATAAAATGTGGTCCACGCGAGCGAAGCCGCGAGTGGAAGGCTATTTATTTAATATTGCTGAAGTATAATCTTTGTGATCATTCATTAAAGCTTTCTGAACAGTGCCAGGGCTGCGTTGATAAAATGTATGGTTTATCTATCACTACTGTTATTAAAATACATTTTTTACAGGAGTCATAAATTTTAATGGAAAGCATGGCTGTCTGAAATGTACGGTGATTGGCGAATATTCACATAAATCAAATACTGTAACATTTCCTAAGTTCAATTGTCCTAAAAGAAACGATAAAGACTTTCGTGCAAAAAAATATGAAGAACATCACAAACATGACTCTCCATTGTTGAAATTAAACATAGATATGATAGAGGATTTTCCTGTGGCAGACTCATTACACCTAATAGACCTTGGTTTGATGAAACGGCTGTTGATTGGATGGCGTGATGGAAAGTTGGGAAAATACCTAACCAAATGGAGTGCTCGAGATATTGATATTGTCAACAGTTTTTTACTGAATTGTCAAATGCCCAAAGAAATACACAGAAAAATGAGATCTGTAGATGTTTTGGCCCATTGGAAAGGTTCCGAGTACCGATCTTTTTTTTATTATCTAAGTATTATAATTCTGAAACACGTGCTCAAACCCGAACCATTTTATCATTTTTTAAACTTGTTTTGTGCTATAACGATTTGTTCAAATGAAAAGCATTTGCCACTCTTGCGGATTGCTGAAAAAATGTTAGAAGATTTTACAGAAAGTTTTAAAACCTTCTATGGGCGAGACTACGTTACTAGTAACATACATAATTTAATACATATAGTTGAGGAAGTAAGAAAATTTGGAATTCTGCAAAAGTTTAATGCATATCCTTTTGAAAATAAACTATACGCTATTAAACAAACTATCAGACAAGGAAAAAATCCATTACAGCAAGTTGCGAGAAGAATAATTGAAAAACAGTTAATAGAAACAGAACATCTTAACGAAGAAATTGTACACTATCCATTTATAAAAAAGAACCAGCGAAGCGGTTTATTGGTTTTGCACCTAGAAACATATGTTTTATCACCAAAAGATGAAGACAAGTGGTTTCTTACTGACGAAAATCATGTAATAGAATTAAAATCCGTCATGTTGAAAGACAACATAAAGCAAGAAATAGAAATCACGGGATATCGTTTTTACAATATCCACGACGCTTTCGAAAAACCATTAAAATCTTCTTTTTTGAATATTTATAAATGCGATTGTGCTGCTATTGAAAAATCGGAGGTAATTTGCAAAGTTCAAAAAGTAAAATGTAAACTTGTTAGTATTACATATAACTCAGAGATATTTTTCTTACCATTGTTACATACGCTGTGAATTGTAAGTGCATAAAATAAAACAATACTTTATTAAAATTATGTTTTATTCAAAATTAGATAATTATTTTTTAAAGTCTTGGCAATCAGTCTTATCGATGAGTTATCAGCTACATTATGTTTCATTCTTCTTCTTCAATCTTAGCTGTCTTGTACTAATAAACGTTATAAGTTATAACAAATAAAACTTTACTAAAGTTAACGAAATATTTCAGTATAGCTATGTCATAAAGATAATTAGAAACCTATTATAAATGCTTAAATTCTTTAACAATAAAATATCAAAAAAGTTCAACACAATTATCTTTACTGACTAAGTAGTCTTTAGTCTCACTATTAGCACGATTACAGTAAAGTAACTAACTGTTTTCAACTATAAATGAAAGTCAAAAACTATAAATTTCGTGATACAAAGTCATGAAAAAAAGTATTAAAAAAGTAACACAATTGTAAGTCTTTTAAAAATCAACTAAAAGTAATAAAAATGAATTCTGTGGTTCATTTTAGTTACATCATTTCCGCATAGGTACCATTTATATACAGGATGGCAGGGACATCGACGCGCAAACTGTAACCATGAATTCAGCACATGAGTTTAGACCCCATAGAGTAGAAATTTTTCGTCGGTTATCAAAAAAAAAATCTTCTGTTTCATAGAAAAGTGTAATACCCACGCGGTCAAAATTTTCCATACATTTTGACCGCGTACGGTCAAAATGTTCCATACATTTTGACCGCGTAGGTATTACACTTTTTTTTTACACAGCAATATTTTTTTTTAATAACCGACGAAAAATTTCGACGCTATGGGGTCTAAACTCGTGTGCTGAAACCATGGTTACAGTTTGCGCGTCGATGTCCCTGTCACCCTGTATAGATGCAAAAGTCACATAATCACATAATACAAACAGATAACAATATTTATAGTAACTAGATAAAAATTAAATACTCAGGAACCTATTTACGAGTACCTAGAATCATTCATTAAGTAAAAACTGGTATAAAAACCTAGTTAAAAATCTTTTCATGTTAGACAAAAATTTCCCCTGTAACATCTTCAACTTGTATTTGGTTACCAGTAGTGGCTTGTTTCTCTATAAGAGGCTGCTTAGGAGGCGTTTCGTTTGTAACCAGATTTTCGGAAGAAGTCTTTTTGACGCTGTTTTTTCCTCTGCATTTTTTTGTAGAAGCTCGTTTAGGTTCGATTTTGCACCGTTGATCAGCATTTCGCAAAATTGTTTTAAAAAATTTATGACAGTCAGTTAAATGAAATGACGAATCTAGCTTGTGAATTAAATCAAAAAAGAAACCAATAGTCTTGGAGAAACCTTTGAAACAGATCTTTTCTGTAGGTTCATTTTGGGAACGTGAGGCTCCAGTCCATGAACACGATTTGAAAAACTGTCTTTCGAACATAATATCAATAATAGCATATGCAATTGTGGTTCCTTGCCCTGTGCCTTTAGTGCACATCACACTTAACTTTCTTTGTAAATCTTCTCTATAGTCAGAAACCATTACATTTTTTTCGAACTCTTCTAAATCTTTTAAATCTTTAATTGGTTTTAACGCCAATGAGTGATTTTGTTTCTCTGTAATAGATTTTTTAATGAATTCTTCATTCATAACTTGTTGTTCAGTCACTTTTAACAATATCGATTTAAGTGTATCATGTATTACACCTTGATTATTTAGTGTTGTGTTTAGGGTCTCCATTATAGTCTTCATATCGTCATTAATGGATTTTAGGTCACTTTTAATAGTGGAGATATCTGTTTTCATGGATTTTAAGTCGCACTGTTCTTCTGATAAACTTGTTTCTTTATTAATGTACGAGTATATTAGGGGCGTATCCGACTGATTACTTTCGGGTATAACAACGTATTTTTCAATATTTTCTTGCAATGCGCTCAGCAGTGTTCCAGATGGAGTTGACTCTGACGGTGTAGTCATTTCGTAATTAGCCTAAACAATAAAATATCTTGAATTAGCTAAACGAGATAATAAAAGTTTTTTTTTAATGTAAGCAAAAGTTTAGTTAGTACGAGTACAATACAGCTTACACATAGGTTTCAGACGGTGATATACTAATAGTAACAGAACATTTCACCATGTTGCTATCTAATAAGCTCTGCGTAATAGTTAATTAAACACTGACAAGCTGTTAAAGATACACAGAGGAACCGCTTGACAACTTAAGCTCTGATGTCAATGATCTCAATGAAAGCCTCATAAACGTTAAGTATTTGTAACTTACCATAATAACTTCTTCTCCACCTTCAGGCATTGTTGTTGAAGAAGCATTATGCTTATCATTCTGAAAATATTATTTATTGAAATAATTAAAAAACTATCGACAGAAAGTTTAAAAGCAACCGACTTCGATCGTGTGGTCGTGATAGATTATGCCCTCAGAGTGGCTGAGGGCATAATCTATCGGAAATCATGAAAAATCGATTCACAATTTGTGAAAATATCATGTAGCGTACATGCACATTAGGTATTTCAGAAGTAAATCCGAAATCAACTAACTTTAATTCAAAAGCACCTATAGTTACAAACCTGTAGACTTTCTTCTGCCATGATATTATATGACAGCTGTGGAACATCATAGCACTTGCGCCGCTTGTTTGCTGAAACGTCTTCTATGTCAGGTTCTGTTTCTGAATTATTGCTCATTATATCAATTTCATTTATTGCATCTTGATACGTTTTTATATTTCGCCTTTTTACCGCACAGTTTATTTGTGTCCAAGTATCATCGGGCTGACTACCTTCATCTTTTTGTAACTTACTCGTATGTGACTGTTTTAGTTTTCTGGGCCAATACAAAACTCCATTACTCTCCCATTGATGTGGTACACATGTCAATACAATGTTGCCCTTTTCAATGGTTTGAACAATTTTGAAAGGCATTTTTTATTCTTTAAACCTGTAAACAACATTTTTTGATAAAAATAATAAATACCAAACACAAATAACTAGCTTAGTACTGTCAAGCACACGTCAAGCTATACAGTGCAGCCTTATCGCGCTCAAATTTGACATTGCCACAAAAGTGTACAGCTTGACGTGGGCTTGACTGTACGCACGGCTACACATCAAGCTATACAAAACCAGTTTTAGCTGACCTCGCATTGTATAGTATTTTCGTACAATGAGAAGTCAGCTTATACTGGTTATGTATAGCTTGATGTGTCGCCGTGTGTACAAACAATTTTTGTATTAATAATATTAACAAGTATTTATCGCACCCGCAAGTCAGTGAAAACACTTTGACCTTGAGCTGGCCTCGCTTATTAGAGAGTTTCAATACAATGCGAGACCAGGATATACTATTTTGTTTCCACTTACGTGTTGGTTTGACGTACGATGTACAAGGTTAGGGGTTCAGGAGGAAGCGAGACGCAACAGGACAACCTCTGGTTTAGGGATTCCAGAGAAGTGCACCGATAACATACCCGGATGTTTTTAAAACTGTTTATTTCACAACCCAATGTTTCTCGTTCCGTTTCCGTTTCAGGGGCATAATCAACTCACTTGAAATGTAGTGAAATTACATAAATATGGCGGTAACAAACCCTTCGCACAATAAGCACACGCGCGCTCTTCCTCTACTCAGGCGCTACTGCTACTGGTTCGGACATGCAAGCGTCCCCCCGCACCTCTAGCACCCGTACTGCGTACCGAACTACTGATATAGTTTTATAGCAATCGTAATCGTACCTTCAAAATATTTGCCGAACAGGCGGCGCGGGAAGATTCCTTGTTAATTTGATTGCTCAGACGCATAATGTTTGAAATCTTGCTAACATAAAAATCATCATTTTTTTTAACCGTTGAACATAATAGTATGTCCTCATAATAATATTATTTATTGGATAAAATTAATCAAAAAGTAAATGGCACTAATTATGTCTGTTCAAAGATTATGTGGATACAAAATTAGTAGCAAATTGTGCATTCATCTTCGACGTAATGGTCATATATGCTGTACTGGGAGCAAGTCGGGCACCAAAAAAAGATTTGATGCAATAAAACTATTATGTTTTCTTGACTACAAATGAAATGAGTAGGTCTATACATATTGTTTAAATAAACTGGAAATCCACACCCATTGCAGCTATCGGATAACACAAAATGTGTATTAGTCCAAGGCCATCTCATATTTTTCAGTAAAATCACTGAATATTTGGTCAAAAAACAGTCGACATCAAGAAATGCAACCATCTTGTTAACTAAATCCTAAAAAAAGTAAATTTAGCATTAGCAGGCATATTTCAAGGGAACCCTAATTTGTTTTTAAATGGAGGCGAGTTATCTGGACTGAAACTGCTACAAGTACTAATTTACCTACAATGATACTACAAAGTACTTAATGAAGAGCAATTTCAAAATATGGCGAATATTCATAAGAATTGATGAAATATTTTATTTACAACAATATACTAATGTGCTATTTTTCGAAGGGGATTGTGAAACTAACTAAATTGCGGTACACATTTACAGTAAAAATGACTTCCCCACGAGTTCCTACACTATATTTACAATATATTTTTAGCAATTAATGTTCTACAATAATACAAAATAATAGTAAAAGAAACTTACGTTTTTATTAAGTATTTACCACAAAACAACCGGAACCACCAGCCGAAGGAACAACAAAGATAACTTCTATTAAAATATACTTATTACTAATAACTAAGTACATTACTAGTGCATTATAAACAAGGTTGCTTTAGTAAGATACTTATGTCAGATACTAACAAGAGCGTTTGTGCTTGTAATTGTGTAGTCTCATGTCATTACAGAAGCTATTGCGCTTCGTCAAGTATATTATAGGGCTTAGTAACATTTTAAAAGTTGATTATAAGATAGTTATAGAAATAAACGCTCCTATAACTGCGCCCAAATCCAGCTTTGTAGCATGATACAAGTTTCTTATAAGTGACAATAAAATTAGTCTTGAGATCGTTTTAAGTACTGATTTTGCTAGTTGGGCTGTGACGGAGTTTCATGCTACTTGAAGTTTCCCCTCCCTTTGATAAAGTTTCAAGAGGCAGAGTTTCGTTTGCCTCTGATGTAGGTACAGTTGACCTCATAATGGCTTTATCAACCAATGTCACTTGCACAGTTTCACGTCAAAAAACTACCAGAGCGACAGTTCCCATATTTTTAAGAACGTTTGAATTCTAATCTCAGTCAGTAAATCTGTCAAAAAACCTACGTTTTAGAAAAGTTTATGACATTGATTGTTGAGAGAGATTGCGACTTGAATTTGAACGTTTCTTAGTATGAGATTTGGCTTTAAGTTATGTTTGGTTATGTGACAGTTACATGGTATCAACCACGAAGGTTTCAATTTACTGGGAATTTTGACAAAAGTGTCAAATCATTTACATGGTTGACTATAAATACGTCGTTTCAGACCTGACCTATATTTGTTATTTGGATATTGAAAGCAGTATGTCAATAAATTTTTGCTAATAATTTCGATCTAGTAGCGTTGTGTTGCGCGTTTTATTGGGTTTGCGGGTTTTACAAGGCCTATAAACATTCCTGGTTTTGGGGCACTAGCCGTGCTTTTTTAATTTTGTGGGACATTGGCGTCACCACGTATTTAATTTTGTATCAAAATATTTCAAAAGATTTTTCCTAAATTACCACTGCACACACAGACCTCCTCTCTGTGGGAGGGAGTGGGCCATAATCCACCACGCGGGCCCAGTACGGGTGGGTGGATGTCAGATGTTTTCAAAATTTTGGCTCTAGACATGCTGGTTTTCTCTGGTGTTTTCCTTCGCCGCTTTGACACCAGTAGTGTTGAAACTCACGGCCTAGGTTCGAACTCACGACCAAGACCTCACCACTAGGCCACCACTGCTCCAATTCTTTCTTTTTTTTTTTAAGTGAAAACTTCTTTAGCGGCATTGTGCACTTTTGCTGTGATGGGTAAAAAATGTTAAACTCGCGTCAGGACACGTGACCTGATCAAAAATTCGTACGACGGAGCTCGCGTCAGGACACGTGACCTGATCGAAAATTCGTAAGATGGAGGGAGAGTTTTTTGTGATGGGTAAAAAATGTTAAACTCGCGTCAGGACACGTCACCTGATCAAAAATTCGTAAGACGGAGCTCGCGTCAGGACATGTGACCTGATCGAAAATTCGTAAGACGGAGAGAGAGTAGACCGCATTCCAAAATATCAAAAATGCACAACGTTAATATTTAAGTTTTCACTTCTGCCGGCACTCCCGGAGTGCCGGCAGAAGTGAAGTCCCGGCAACCCGTTTTTTTTTCCTCCTTTTGTTTCATTTTATACTAAAATTTAAGCCGGTACCCGGTTAGTATAATATGCACAGCTATCAAAATATAATTATTTAACCGCAACAAATGCGTCAGCTTAATTCAAAATTGTAATACTTCCCTTGCATAAAACATCTTCCTACAAAGTTTATAAAATATTCTACACAGCGAGCTGACGTCTGAGTACAAGTTGAAGTTCCTTATCTAATAACATTTACCTGTACATAGCATAATTTTATTTATCTTTATTTCAACCCGCATAGAAAAGTTATTATGCTAAAAAACTGAAGACAAACGAAACCAGTCTCTATAAACTCTTCGTAAAATACAATAATTAGTTGTTGTTAACACTATTGAGTTCCAACTACCTAAAAAAATCTTCGCTGTCATAAGGCATTCAGAGTAAAAACAAAAATTGTTGATTGAAAGTCTGACAACGAATTGTATTAAGGGGTAGTACCCAGTATGTGGGTTGTGGAGGTCTGGTAGGAATTCGCTCCATGTAAAGTACTGGTATTCAGCTGCCGGTTAGACTGGAAGCCGACCCCAACATAGTTGGGAAAGGCTAGGCAGATGACGAGTTTCTTTTCAATAGCAACAAAATAATGTATTCGGTTTTCATAGAACGATACCTAACCTGCTCTATTTGCCTACATACTAATGAAGGATTACACAAAAAAAAAAAACTCTTGATGCCCTCTGCACATACCTACGTAGTCAATCGATCAATCAACTCAGCCTATCGCAGTTCACTGCTGGACATAGGCCTCTCCCAAGCTGCGCCACAACACCCTGTCCACCGCCTTCCGCATGCAGTCCGTCCCAGCAACCTTCTTTAGGTCGTTCGTCCTGGGAGCATAGCTGGGGGGCGGCCCACACTATAATACGCTTATCGATACGTGGTTCCACTCCAGAGGGGCAATTCTCGTAATTTTAAGGACGTCCACAGTCTGATTTCAGGCTCAATCTGTCAAAAATCCTTCTAATTTTCCTAAATTTTGAAAAAATTTTGACATTTGATGAGATTACGACTAGATTTTGAACGTTTTAAATTACGAGAATTGGCCTTCAGGACTCGTCTGCTCCACCGGCCATCGGTCCGTCAACAAACAGGGCAGCCAACTGCCACTTCAGTTTGCTTACTCTGCAAGCTATGTCGGTAACTCCGGTTCTATTCCGGATTATTTCATTAAAACCTACGTAGTACATACCTATATATTCTCTATACCTCGATTTGCCTTCCGCCTTTCGTCTTTCCTCCGCGCAATATTCCTTTATCAGATAACGAAAGTCACATTTGATGTAATCAAAGATGCGACGAGGCGATTTTATCGAGCGTCATGAATAGAAGAAATGAATGGAGTCGGCTTACTCTGCAGACTGACTTATTGACACTAATGAATTTATAGACGAAGCCTCTGTAATATCAGTTCCTGAATATCTGAAGAACCAATAGGTTCTTTGTTCGCAAAGTGCTGAGTTAATATCATAAGCCTGGTAAAAGGTCTGTTGGAAATCATGAGAAGGTTTTTGCGTCTCATTTTACAACATTATTATTTGTTAGAAAATATCCGTATTTTCCATGAAATATGAGACGTAATAATATATTGCTGTAGGAGGTATCAGTGTTTAATAACGCAATCACTGAGGTGCTCGCTTTTTTATGAAAAAAATGTAATTACCTAATAGGGTCACAGGGTCACCACAGATGCTCAAAATCTATGTCTATGTCTGCCCAATTTATGTCAAATAATGATTAATAATAATCCTACTAATATTATAAACGCGAATGTTTGTATGGATGGACGGATGTTTGTTACTCTTTCACGCAAAAACTACTAAATGGATTTGGATGAAAAATGGCACACAGATAGTTTTTAGGCAGGATTAACAAGGATACTTTTTATCCCGTTATTCCCTGGGGATCGAAACTCATGCGGGTGAAACCGCGGAGTGCAGCTAGTGGTTCATAATCTCCAGAAAAATTAACCCTTAATTCCAAGTGTAATTATAAAAAATACAAAGTTCCCAAAAACATCGCAGACATAAAATACACGCAAAAATAAATCTCCAAAAATATTTCAAAAGACTGGGGCCAGATTTTCAATTATTATAAAGCACGAGTCACGGTACATTTTAACTTACTCCGCTAACTTGTCACTCCCTATCCTCCTTCTGTACCCACACAATATATCCGTATTGTCCTTTGTACTCCCTGTCATGTGTCTCGTGTTCTGTTACTATGTCGTGTAGGTATGCCTTTGTATGTGGTCAGAATGTTTCCTATATGGGAAGCATAATTTGTATGTACAGTGTCACTTCTGTAGTCTGTGATGTGTTAGTTCAGTGATTTGGCGCAAGATGTGACTCTATAGCAATTGATTCCCACCTCTGTCTGTCTTTTACTATCAACTATTAGTTGACTTAGGGCATTATTGAAGCCAGTACCGGGTGTGGGTATTCATTGAAATTAGAGCCAAGACAAATTGTTTTTTATTTTAAAATGTTAGTATACTATTACTTAATTTAAGTAAGTAGCTTAATTTTAAAGTGGCCAGACATCCTTAAATTATATCATAAATGTGAAAGTCAGTTGGTTTGTTACACTTTCACTCTAAATCGGCTGAATGAATATGGATGAAACTTGGCACACAGATAGACCATGACCTGGGTAAGGACATAGGCTACTGTTCATTCTGGATCGCAGACGAAGTTGCGGGCAACAGCTAGTATGTTAAATTTTTCGTCAGTTATCAAAAAAAAACCTTCTGTTTCATAGAAAAGTGTAATACCTACGCGGTCAAAATGTATGGAACAGCAATATTTCTTTTATTAAACGACGAAATATTTCGACGCTATGGGGTCTAAACTCATGTGCTGAATCCATGGTTACAGTTTGCGCGTCGATGTCCCTATCACCCTGTATAAACTTACATTTCCTCATACATAAAGCAGTAGGTATCCAAGACCACACGAATACAAAGCGATCGAATCAACAACCTCATTAGCCAAGAAGCGTGCTAAAGGCGTTCAAAAGTGATGAAGTAGGTTTACGTGTATATGCTACGTGTCTCTCTCATTTATAATTCAAGAGCTTCTATAAATACTACAAAATCGTTGTGGAAAATATCACCATACACTTAGTTTCCACATTAGCCTTAAATATATTCATTGGTCTTGGTTTTTGGAGTACCCGACTCTGTGCTAATTAATAATGTAAGGATTTATAATTTTATTTGACTTATTTAAGTTAGGTACGAGTAAATAAACATTTTAGTTAAGTAAAGTTAAGTGTCAAATTGAAGACTGAAGGTTCATTCATTCATTCATTTCATTCCCGTAATTTAAAACGGTCAAAATCTAATCACAATCTCATGTCAACGATAATCGATGTCAAAAACTTGTCAAAAATGTAGGGAAATTAGAGGTATTTTTTTCAGATTGAGACTGAGATCAAACTGTGAACGTTCTTAAAATTACGAGAATTGCGCCTCTGCTTATTTAGCCATAATTTGTGGTTGAAATCCCCTAAATGCCAACATGCATAGAGCAAAAATGTTCAACAATTTTAAAATCGATGCCCGTTTATTTTTCTTCTTAGGAAAGCAGTCCTGCCGTCTATTCTGTAAACATCTTACATCAATCTCGCTTGATTTAAGGAATATTGCTACCGTAGAATTGGACGTTGTGAACTGTTTTCGTGCTTATTACCTACCGTTTTATAGGCTCTGAAAATATTATCAATGGTCAGATTTAATCCTACCAATATTATAAACGTGAAAGTTTGTATGGATGTTTGTTACTTTTTCACGCAAAAACTACTGACTACTGAGCCCCCGGGGCGTAAATAGTAGCTAATAAAACGCGCCTCATCAATTTAAATGTTGTTAATTGGATAATGTTGTTAATCGGATATCATAACCTAGACATTTGATATTTCTTAAAATTGTATTGTGTTTCGATAAGTTTAGACTCATTTTAAAACTCAGTAGTAAACCAAAAGGTTTTGCAGTGCCCTGACAGGTGTCATGTACAGACGCCAGCACATCAAGCTACTACAATCTGTCAGATTTCTATAATAGATTTTCAACTTTATCCCTAAAGCATTAAGGTTCAGGGTTGATTGGGAAAATTTGACAGTTTCGGGTAGCTTGACCTGCTGGCGTCTGTACAAAAACTGACGGAAATGTATTGTAAAATGTGTGATGTGCAGGAGAACAAATAAATAAATTACGAGTCTATTATTTGCTTTTATAACATCAATTTACAACTACAAATTTAATTAATTGACGATGCATTCCATCAGTTTTAATTGAAACAATCCAACTCCGAGTGACGATACAAAATTAATTGAATCGTAATTCTGTGAATTCTGTAATTGGAGCACAATGAGGCTTTCAAAGAGAAGTATCGTTAAAAGAATGAAAAATTATAACGAAGTTCTTCTCTGATATTATTTCATAACGTAAGCCTTATGAAATAATATCAGAGAAGAACTTCGTATAAGGACTTATGCTTATAAGGTGAGATGCTTCCAGTAAGTGTTTTTGCGAAATCTCTTTTTGACCCTGCTGCTACGAAATACTTAAAATTATAATGAGGAGAAGAGGCGAGTATTTAGACGAAAAGTGAATATTTTATTTAATAACAAATTCACTAACGTAAAATTAAACCCATGGCGCTTCACAGTTTTGTTAGTTTATTATGAGCAGCATTCTCCTAGATGCCTTGTGTTTAAGTGGCATGATTCGGCACAGCCTGGCGGCGAAATCAAATACCTAATATGTACTCGTAGAGATTCGGAAAAATCCCGCGCGGATTAACTCGCATTGTGCCGAACCGACCCGAACATGATTCAGGAATAGTAGATGCCGAATGGAGTTTTATTTGATGGTAGATGCCGAATATGTGTAGTAATAGTTTCAGGTCGGCTTTACTGTTCAACAAACACCGCCGAATCGAAGGTGTCGACCCGAGTAAAGCACTCCTAAGATAAGGTATAAAGTTTAAAGTATTTTTTTTTTTTTTCACACACACAGGCCATTATAAAATTTGGCATTTGGCAGTAAATGTTTAAAAACTAAATAAATATCAAAATACGGAACTCAAAATATAACCTTGATTTATAATCAAACATTCAGTTTGCGACGTAGTTTTATCTCTGAATAGAGTTAATTATTTAATTAATAATATTTGTTCCAACAATAACTTGTTTAATCAATTTAAACTTTGACAAACGTTATTGTTTGTGTGAGACTAATTTGTTAGTAGTTTTGCTGTTATTGTTAACTAGCTGCGCCCCGCGATTTCACCCGCATAATTTTTGATCCCGTGGGAATATCGGGATAAAAAGTATCCTATAAGATATTCTGATATATAAGCTATATTACTGTAAAGTTTAGTTTTTGCGTGAAAGAGTCACAAACATACATCCGTCCATCCAACCATCCATCCTCACAAACTTTCGCGTTTATAATATTAGTAGGAATTAAGAAGTAAGATTTATGGAATGGTAAACAGGAAAGGGGTTTTATCGCCGAGCTATTTACCATACCTGGCACTATTAAAGAAATTACCTACAACAGCGGTATTGATGATATAGATGCCATAATTACCTTGATATGGAATTTTGCGGTTCCTGGTAAGGTATTATAATGGTATACCGATTAGATCAATAAGGTTGTAGCGGCATCTACACCTCCACATGTGAACTACGCACCATACCGACGTCTCGCAAAAATCCTGTATCGCGCAAGCAGAGTTTACCGCGCACCTAGCATATATACAACGTCCCAACATTCAATCGTTGGGTAGTTGCCCACCAGACACGAGAACCGTCTAATCGGAGCAACCTCCCTTTTTTATGTCTCCCTTCCATATAAGTTAACACTCCTTTTTTTCCTTTTTCCTTACTGCTAACTATCGTTGGCCAATAGTTTCTATACAATCATATAATTTTTAACCCCTTTAGGGGGTGAAATTTAATTAGTGAAAAAAAAGAAACCCTTCCTTAGCGCTTACTTTCGCTTTATGAAAAACTCTTGTACAAATATCATGCTTCAAGGCCCAGCAAGCAGTATTTACATAATAATAAGATTTTTATTAAGTACAAGAAAAAGAAAAGGTATATTTGAGTAGACTTGTTTAAATTCCTATGGGCCGATGCCTGCCAGGGCCGTGGGTTGTTCGAAAGAGATACCCTGGACATCGATATTGGTGTCAAAACGCCATGAGGTATAGCAATAATAATCTCTCCAAGTGTCCAGTTAATATAGAATAGATAAGGCAATACGATTTTATTAGGTTAAAGATAAGAAATAATAAAAATACTTATCTTTCGTCCTTTCGTTGATTGCTTTTTATCTGGGAAGAGGTGTTTGGATTTTTCATCTTTTTTTTTTATAAATTATGGTTGATAACACATTTGCTTATCTCTTTGTATCACATAAGTGGTGGGAACCACTTTGCACACCGCGCGTTTCTTAAGCGTTATTACAAACATGAAAAAAACTAGGAGTTTTTGAAAGGTTTAATAATCTGGTAATTTTCTGAAAAATCTGGTTTTCTGGTAAAAAATTTTCGTGGTAGGTTTTGGTTATAATCATATTTTCGACCTTATTGTTATCACAGCGGTTAGGCCGTAGGTTTTTATTTTTATCTCCCTGTGTTTATCTCAGCAAAGTTTTCAAAAAAATACAATTCTATTTTGTGAGAAAATACGACAAGCCATATTATGATAGCTCGAAGCTATGTAGTTTGGTAATCTTCTTGATAAAAATACTTATAAAAGAGTATTCATTCACGGTTCCAACTGTCAAAAGCAATCGTTAAAAAGCAAAAGAATAATAAAAGACTGAACATTATTCAAGCTCAAATGAAAACAAATATAATATTTGTGCGAAGTAAAAGGAACGTTTTAAATAAACGCCCAAAGTTCTGGAAAGTTTTCTTTAGAGGCTTTTCCTCATTACAGAATATATTTCTTTTGTTTCTTTTATAACAATCTTTTAAGAAAATTAAACAATAGATAGAATGGACATCAAGTACTAGTAATCTGAATTCGCGATATATTCGCCAAAAATGTAAACAAATATGAGTTTATGGAAAAATAACTTTAATTCCTACACAATAAAGTTCGGTTCACGCTACAACTTCAAACATTTTTACAACTTTTTCAATAGTGCTAGTCACTCTGAAATTAACTTAATTACTAATAAAATAAAATTGATATTTGTTTAACTTGAAATAACGTCAATTCGAAACAAATAAAATTTGAATATAGCTATCTATATCTTATGAGGGTTACGTATCTATGAATGACATAATATGAAAGAAAGAAAAATAGGTTTTTTTTTGTGCATACAAAAAGATAATTAACTCAAATAATAAATAAAAACTGAAATAGTCGAATTCTGGTTTTATGAGTAGTTGGGCATAGAAGAAACTTTGGTTGACCTTGATTGATCAAACCCAGGGCCTAAAAATAAAGCCACCATTGCGAACTCTAGACGAATAGGGAAGAAATACGAATAGACTATACCTACAATTGTATTAAAGTAATTCAGAAATACACCCCTTGGGGTAGTTAATTAAGCTAAATTAATATCCACAGCGTGATACTGTCTTCTGCCAACGGTGTCCAACGTGACAGGGCCCAGGTCTGTAGAGTTGGCACGTGCTTTGACTGATACATGTTCCCGTCTCTATCTTACACTTGTAGTTTGGCAGTTGGGAGACAGTGACAGGAACAAAGTATGCGCTAAGTAACGCTTATATACATATTTTTTATAATATAATATTATCTAGCAGTGGTTGATAGATAACTAACTATTAACAACAGTCCTTTTATGATCGCATAGTTAAGCTATATTCAAATTTTTATTTATGTTTGAAATTGACGTTATTTCAAGTTAAACAAATATCAACTTTATTTTTATGGCAATGAAGTTGATTTCAGAGTGACTAGCACTATTGAAAAAGGTATAAAATTGTTTGAACCTGTAGCGTAAACTGAACTTTATTGTGTAGGAATTAAAGTAATTTTTCCAACTCATATTTGTTTACATTTTTGGCAAATATGTCGTGAATGCAGAGTAGGTCTCCCTTCTTTTACTTACATTACATACACACACACACACTCACGCCTTCTTCCCATGGCACTAGGCAGAAACAGAACGCCGCCTGCTACGATCCTTACAGTACTCCTTTTGCTTCATTTACGTTCATACTTCAGAAGGCCAATTCTCATAATTTAAAACGTTCAAAATCTAGTCGCAATCTCATCTCGGCGACAAACAGATGTCAAAACTTGTCAAAAATGTAGGGAAATTAGAGGTATTTTTGACAGATTGAGACTAAGATCAGACTGTCAACGTTCTTAAAATTACAAGAATTGCCCCTCTGGTCATACACGCATGCGAGTATGTACTCCGCACCTGACCTTTCTGAAGAACATCACCAATACGGACACTATAGTTATTATGTCCTTTAATTAGATTATTTGATCATTTTACTAATTAGGGTTACTTATGCCGTGACCATACAACTTACCTAAACTTTTGCTGAGTACTATTACTGGGTACCATTACTGAGTACCTTACTTATGAGCCATTACTGGGTACCATTACTGAGTACCATTACTAATTAACAGTACTGAGTATCATTACTTAATTACCACTACCTACTTATTTCGTTGACTTGGTTTGCAAATAAAAAGGTTCATTTTCAGCAATAAACTGTCCTATTGATACAATATTATCATTTTACAAAAGGGTACTTAGAAAAAGTAGAATAAAATCCACAAGCTCAGGTATAACGAGATACATTTCTTCTGAAAGCCAGTGCTCACTGTCGACAAAGAACCTCGTATGCTTTGCAAAGCGCTCTTGTTAAGCCCCATTCGGGCTTTAAAGCTTAGCGGTAGATTTCACTGCTTCCATTTTTTTCTTTTACTTGATTAGCACTTAAGATTTTCTGTTTCTAGTGCAGTGTGTTCCTTTTTATTCGCAGTAGTTATTTTAAAAAATTAAATGAATTGAAATATTATTATTTTTATTTCTGTGAAAATTGACTTTGTAACACTTCATTTTTTTGGTAAACATTTTCAAAGTAAAGTTTGGTGTTTATTGTACTTTATATCGGGTTGTTTGTTTCGTACTGAAGTACCTAATGTGTTTTATTAAACATCAGTGCAGTAGAAGCTACTGGATGCCAACCTTTTGACTACAATTTAAATCCTCGTGAGACGTGATAATTATCATAATATCATGCTTGTGTCGTCTACCGGGTGTTTTATACATTCTTGTACAGTTTTCAAGTCTTAGTAACAGCCAAACATCTACATACTTATTTGACTTGACGTTAGTAAAAAGATTCATCAAAATAACTCGGCTGTAAAAAAAAAAAAATATTACACAGCACAAGAAATCCAACTGGATGAAAAATAGATACAGAACTCCCGTGTTCAATATCTCGTAGGTAACAAATAAGCAAGCCACAACCAGATCTAACCCTGTTTCATTGGGATTCATCTGACAGGAAAGATAAATCTAACATGAATCCAGTAAGATACGTCAGCTCTGATAGTTTGCGAACCGTGCGTCGAATAGTCTAAAACATTACCCTCTTATTAAATCGGGTAAAATAGGACAGTTTCCCTGCAAGCCTAGCACAAACGTGCGGAGTAAACGCAACGTGATTACTAAGATTTGAAAATTGAAAATACTCCTTTTGCACGTAATATTAACTTAGTTTTAAGACTTTTTTCATATCAATGGGTATATCATCCATTGATATGAAAAAGTCTAATTGTGATAGCATTATTCCCAGAATAAAAATAAATGTGGCTAAATAATAACAGCCGCATGGATCGATGGAAGTCTACGCTTGCCGCAGTCGGTTCCTGGATGGGTGACATATCGAGACCCCTCCGTACGTTGGAAAGCATGTTAAGTCGTTCATCCCGGCTGTCATGATCTTTGATAGTCGTTACGGCTAGTCAAAAGACCAAAAATCTGACAACCACTCTTACCAAGGGGTATGGTGTTACCCAGTTATTGAGTTGTGGAGGTCCAGGCAGTAACTCCGTGTAAAGTTCTGGTATTAAGCTATATCTGGTTAGACTAGAAGCCGACCAACATAGTTAGGAAAAACGCTAGGCAGACTGATTGGGTAATATTAATTGAGATTGTTGCTAAAACTTAAACCAAAATGCGATAGGATAGTTGTAGTTTCGATTCGAAACCGAACTTATTTCGTTACGTTGCGTTTACGTCGCGCGTTCGTGTTAGGGCCTGTGATAAGACACGACAAACGACGTTTACTAGCAACCATTTGTTATTTGTGCAATACGGAATGCAGTTTTTTTGTTTTTGCGACAAATGGGACGTATTTTTTATGATCTGTGTGCGCGAGACTGTCGCGTTGTTGCGAAGTAAGTTTACGTATACAGAAAGGATATTTTTACACATGCGACTTATTTATGGGTAGCTCTAAATAGTTTGCAGTCATTTATTTTGAATTTATTATGTGTTTTTCTAGTGTCGTGGTCGTAGTTTTTGTTGTTGGGAAATATGATTTTATATAATAGTGTATAGTGTATACATGAGAGTAGTGGTTTCCCAGTGTTCTTGGCCTTGAGTTATGGGTTGTATGTCGTGTGTTCGGATTATATTCGATACCTCCTAAGTATACTGAGTCAACTAACAAATTTAGGTATTTTTATATTTTTATATAAACGTACATGATAAATCGTGATCTTAAAGTTTGTGTTAAAAAAAAATAAAAAAGAACAATAATTACCGAGATAATTTCACGTATACTAAATCAATTTCAACATCAGTTAAAATCGTACATTGTAAACTGATCTAAATAACTTTGAACCAGTGTACGCGGGGCGTGAGGGGGGACGCATCGATACAAGTATGATACAAGTTTATTGCGGCTCAGTAACGACAGCGATTCTGACTGATCTCTAATTTGTTAAACCTTATATTTTTGAGCATTAGAAATGCCTAGATTGTTGTGTTATTAATTTCTATTAATATTGTTTAACGTAAGTTACCATTTTGAAGAATCAAAATGTATTTTTCGCCATAATTAAGTAGGAATATCTTTTTAACATAATAGCTTTACTAAAAGCTACAACGTAAACAAATCACTATTAAAAAAAATATCAATGTTCCATCATTAAAGTTTCATAAAAAACAACAAACAATCAATCATAATAAAAACAAAAACAGGTACTTCTTTAGTAAGTCAATAAAAATAATAAGAACTAAAAATGGTAACAAATCAACATTTAACAAATTATCAATGTTCCATACATTGATAATTTGTTAAATGTTGATTTGTTTTTACTTGTAGCTTTTAGTAAGGCTACTATGTTAAAAGAAATTCGTACTTAATTATAGTGAAAAATAGGAATTTCATTTATTTTTTAATAGTCGCAGCCGCAAAGTCCACATGCTTCGTGTACCTCGACGAAATAATAAACTATTTTCGAATAATATATTTTGTATGGCGACCAAAGTTTATAATAAACTACCAGACTGTTTTAAAACTCTTAACTTTAGGACATTTAAATCTAAACTATTCGATTATTTATTATGTAAATGCTATTACTCGACTAATGATTTTATGAATGAAATGAAAAGTTGACTTAAATATTAGAATCATTATATTCTGTTCTTATTATCTCTTTGACTTAATTTAATCTTTTTGACATTTCCATTCCTAATATTTGACTAATTTTCAATTTGTATGTTATTCTAATTTACCTAATATTTAATTCTATGTTATATATAACCAAAACCCTGAAAATGTATTTGTACGCCGGAAACGGCAGAATACTATGAACTTTTAAAATTATGTAACAACTCTGTAACAATATTCTGACAAATAAATGGACTTTGACTTTGACTTTGAATAAATTAATTGATTTCAACTAATTCTAACGGATCTAACGACAGCGATTCTGACTGATTTCTAATTTATTAAACCTTATAACTATTTTTTGAGCATTAGAAATGCCTGTTGACTGTTACGTTATTAATTTCTATAATTTTTATTATTGTTTAACGTAAGTTACCATTTTTAGTTCTTATTATTTTTATTGAACTACTAAAGAAGTACCAGTTTTAGTTTTTATTATGATTGATTGTTTGTTGTTTTTTATGAAACATTAATGATGGAACATTGATATTTTTTTTAATAGTGATTTGTTTACGTTGTAGCGTAAAGCTATTATGTTAAAAAGATATTCCTACTTAATTATGGCGAAAAATACATTTTGATTCTTCAAAATGAGTTGTTATTGGTTCATGATTCTTGTTCTTCTTCCTAGCTTTTATTAATCCCACATATCGTAAGGTATTACAAAAAAAATACTAATAAAAAACTTCGGTAAATTACATTGGTCCAGTATACGTTGAGGTTTCAAATGTTAACATTGCTAAGTACTTTCCTAGTATAATGAGTCAAGTGATATAATTTCAACATTTTTTATTATTAAGTGAGACAGAAAACCCCGGAAACAAACAAAAGGAAAATTATATTAATAAAATGACAATCTATTTCATGTGATTTTGGTGTAAACGATGGATTTTGATGGACAACGTACATGAATATAACTGGTAGTTAAACCATTTCACTATTGAGTCCCGCCGGCGTATACCAAGTCATGTACATAAAATGTCATTTAAAAACAAAAATCAGCAAAATCATTTTATACCAAAGGAAGAGCTTACAATTTTTATTAAAAAAACATTTACTTTATTTCGAATTAATTTGATTTCATTAAAATATAAACAATTTGCCTTCAAATCACTCTCCTATAAAATAACTATAATGTCAGTTGACTCATTATACTTAGGAGGTATCGATATGCTGATTGTGCTATGGTAGTGTGTGCGGGGGCTACGTTCAAATACTTTAATATTCTGACTGGTCCTTCGTAGCTATATAAAGGAAAGTGCAAGGGGAGGAGAGAGCTTTGCCCTGCAGAATATATAAATAGGATTATAAAAGCGTGTATCACTATTTTTTTTTTTTTTTGGGTGTGAAATCATCAAATGACGTCTCCCTCTCCGGGCGGAGCGGGGAGGGCGTGTCAGACTTTTACTGACTAAAACCCACCCGTGTTCCTTCAGTTGCCTTTGCTAGGGGCCGCCACGCCTGAACGTTCACTGATGAGCCAATTAATCAACTTCTTGTATAGAAATTAAGTCAGGAATATCGAAGTACGACCAGTGTGGAATATTGTGTAAAAAGACATCAAACTGGCAATGACGCAACTAATTAACAAAGAAGCCTAAAAACAATACGTGTAAGAGTGACAACGCTACATGTAAGTTAAGAGCTAAAAACAGAAGCCGCACGTACTAACACTAAATATTTTTCATTTAGTTCTTGCTTCGTCGTTCGCTCATTTCGTGAGAAAAAATTTAGCGACGATAATGCCGAGAAATTGTCACTTTTTCGTCAAGTCTACTCAAAGTCTGAAACTTTCTGGAGATTAAATAATATTCAGGCGATAAAAAATCTTTAAGGCGCCAAAGTGTCGCTTATTTATACCTACAGCTGCTAAATAAAAAAGACTGAATTAAAATGTCTGACGCTTAGGGACTAACCACACTTATTCAAGTCTGTTCAGCTTTTGTCCCTTGAAAACAACGATTTTGTTAGGAATGCGTACGCATCCGTTCAGGTTTACGGATCAAAATCGTTGGTTTTTATGGACAAGAGCTGAATAAGTGTGGTTAGTCCCTTAGGCATCATTTACAGGCTGTTGTGTAAAACTAGAATCATTGACTTGCCTCTATTTCATTGTTACTTAATGATTGATATAGTGACCTTATTGTAAGTATTTACTTTTGTATGTTTACATAGGCTTAGTATTAGGCATTAATGTACTATTGTGCTTTTTCGCAGAGTTGTTGAATAATTATTTTTATATACCAGTTTTATTTAAAAATTTAATTCCCTTTAATTGAAATGTAAAGTGATGGCCTGAAACACAGGTTTGTATTAAACCTAGTTCGGGTGGCTCGCTACCTAACACTCGAATTCCGAACTATCATTACTTGCACCTGTAATTAAAAAATATTTTAGTTGTAGTTTATTTTTAGGTACTATAATTGTATGGGAAATTTGCGACTCTTGGATAAATGAACACCTTTTGTAAACATTTTATTAAATAAATTATTATTATTTTTTTATTGGTGTTGTTCAGAAAGGTCTGGTGCCTAGTACTTGCAACCAAAGTGCGATTACCTATGATCAGATGTATGAACGTGAACGAAGCAAAATGATTATGTAAAGATCGTAGATGTTCTGTAGTTTCTGCCTAAACGGGCTTGAGTTTATGTACATATGTATGTGAGTTGATAGTTCATAAGCTTTAGCCTAGAATTCTAGTTAGATGTGAATAATACGACCTCGTAACTGTAGGGCAAGGAGCTTTTGTCGTATACTCGTACATAAGTATATAGTAGAAAGTAGTATTAGCTCACATAATAATTACGTGTGGTCGATTTTACACCAAGCTAAATAAAACATGGCTTGCTTGCTTCTTATTTATAATAATAATAATAATAATAATAATCTTTATTTCTTCTCTCTACACAAAGGTTCACATAGCTATAAATAGGGACAAGAAATATAGCGTTTTGACAAAATGCAAAAACATGATCCTTTGTGAGAGACTGGCGTCCATACTAGGATACCCTGTGTGACGGATCACCAGGCCCTCACCCCGAATAAACCAAATTAACATTACCATTACATTACAACGGTTAATTCTATAACTCTAGACAAATTATGCAGGGAAAAAAGAAAACATGTACTTATAACTTTAAATAATTAACCAAAAGAAAAAAAAATTATGAACAATAATAAAAAAATAAAAAATAGGTTTAGTGTAATGTGTGTGTAGTGTGCAGGTGAAGTGTGCTGAGATGTTGAATGATGGTGTGAATGTGGATGTGTAGGGTGTTAGTTACAGTAAAGTATCCGAAATGATTAAATATTACGAAGGAACTATGAGCAGCTGCTCCGTGGCATCATAGTCCAATTTTTGTAACCAGGCTGATAGTGTTTTTTTGCAACGCTGTTTGGGTAGAGCGTATATAGACAAAATTCTGTTAATTTTGTTATACAAATAGTTTCCAAGAAAACCGAAATGTCGACGGGAGAAAGCAGTATGGAATCGAGTTGTGGAACAAACTGCGTGTTTATGTCGCTTACCTTCAAATAGAGTGGGATTATAGGTAAGAAGAGAGTGTTTGCGCAAGATCGTATTTAAAATGAAAAGTTGACGTACAGTTAACAGTCCGGTTCGCTCATAAAGTTCTCTGGTGGGAAATAAGAAAGGCAGGAAATTGGTAACCTTTAGAACGGCCCTTTGTGCACGTTCGATCCGGAGCATTGATGTTTTTGCGGCACCACCCCATACAGTTATGCAGTAAGAGATTAGCGATTGGCATAATGCAAAATAGACTGATCGCAATAAACCAGTGTCCGCAACATGACGAAGATTTTTAAACACAAATATTAGTTTACGGATTCTAGTGGAAAGAGCATGTTTGTGCGAGTGAGAACTTAGTGTGCTATCTAGCATGACGCCCAAGTACTTTATTGAATCTGTTTTACGAAGGTGGGGACATAAGCAATGAGTATTATGAGACAGAAGGCACGAGGATGAATGAGCGGTAATTTTGAGATTATGGAGCGGATAAGATAATAATTGATTACATAAAAAAGGACAGTTAGGAGCCACTGTCCTTTTTTCTTGTTACAAGCCTGTGATTAAGTTATAACAGCCACACAGGTCGATTGATCAGATTAAGCTACGCTTGTCGCGGTTGGTCCGTGGATGGGTGACCATCTTTGCATACCAAGAACCCTCCATGCCTCGGAAAGCACGTTAAGCCGTTGGTCCCGGCTGTTATTCGTGAATCTTTGACAGTCGTTACGGGTCTTCAGAAGCCCGAAAGTCTGACAACCAGCCTTAATGACAACCAATCTTCGTTTAATTGAAATAAATGCTTTCCGTCTTATTACAAAACAAAATCTAACTTTACTTCTAGCCTACCTAAACCTTTGAGACAGTATTTGTATTTTGTACTTTATTTCGATTTAGACAAAGTTCTTAATACTAAAATGACAACTTAGCACCGAACTAAACTGTCATTTTTGTATAAAGAACTGCATTTCTATAACAGTTAGGTTCTTAATTCAATAACTGGCTCGGTGGTTTAAACCTGATCTAAAGAAAAACCTTGTTTTGTAATAAGGGGGGCTTTGAATTTTAATTTGATGCCATTTCAAAACACGAACTCGAAAGCAATGTAAGTCATCAAAGACTCACGAAATACCATTTCTAAAACAAAAGAGCCACCTTTATCTTTCACTCACTTGTCGCTTGAGTGAGGGTCGAAGTGAATTGTGGGTACAGAATAGTACCACTGATGTTTAAGAAATGAGGTCGCATGAGAGACTAACTAAAATATACAGCGTAAATGAGGTTGGAGTTAGAAACTTTTAATGGAACATAGCATGACCATGAAACTCTGCAATAGAGCTTTCACGGAAAAAGATATAAGTTTAACTTAATCCAGTTACGTAAGCTTTCGGGTATAAATATGGAAGTTTTCTCATGTAATTTAATAAGTGTAATCCTGTGAGAAATTCATCTTTTTTAGATTTTAATAAACTTGGCTTAGTATCTTAAAAATATGGAGAAAAATCCTGGATCCTCCTAAATCCAACTTTTATTATTAAGTCCAACCTTATGATCTTCATAGCCCCCGTTTGGTTCCCAGTAGTTCTAACTAGGTGCTGACTAGCAGAAAAGTAATGTTATATGTTATAAAACATAAACGTCACAAAAAACGCTATCCTAACACGAAACAAAAAAAAATCTCATCTCTGCTACATCGCATGCACAAAACGTTCAACTCGCACAAAACACGGAATTAAAGTGATTCTCACATTCATTCCGTGCTAACGTCAGATTCCGCGATTGCGTTCTCAAAAGGGTTAAATTGCGCAAATGTCAAACGTGTGGTGCGCTGGACTTGCGAACAAAGGTCGTTGTGTTATTGCGCGTCCCGTGTCCCATCACTATTGTGTCCCGGTCCCAGTAAGCAGCTTACTGGGACTGTGACACAATAGTCACTCACTGTTAGTGACTCTGTCTAGGGTTAGCGAGAGAGTGATATGAGTGAATTGCTTTGATCTTCAACTGAGGTCTTATAATCACAGCCTGTGATTGGGACATAGGCCTCCTCTCGTCGAGAGGGAGTGGTAATCCACCATGCGGGCCCAGTACGGGTTGATAGATGTCAAATGTCTTTGAATTTTTGGTTCTAGGACGTGCCGGTTTCCTCACGATTTTTTCCTTCGCCGTTTTAAGAGCAGTGGAACATTGCTTAAACGAAGTAAAGCGCCTGTCTGTCACACGTAAGTCAGGGCCATTACTACTGGCCCACCACTGCTCTCAGCTCAGGTCTAGTAGGTAGTTAAAGCAGGAAACAAATCCTGCACCCTAATTGCGTAACACACGATCAATCGGAATCGGTTTCATTTTGACAGTTCAACAACATTCATTGCGTTATTTACGTGCTGAGCAAACAAATTTTTCGAACTTATGAACCAATGGATCAGCAATTTGCTTCAAAATAATTCAGATTCCGAGGTGATTATTAGGGTGCCGGTTTGAGTAATTTGTGCGATGAATTCTAAACGGGTAAAAGCTTGCTAGGATAGGCTTTGAGGTTATCGTCTACGATTAAAGATAATTTGACTAGGAGAAAAGTGATTACCAAGATGGCGGCTAATAGAGTTGGTTAGAAAAAGCAGATATGCTGCGCTAACCTCACATGAATTGTAATAAGAGCATGGATGACGATGATTAAATTCGACTCTCTTCATTTTCGTTTGATTCGCTTCTGAACGAAGTAACACGATACTTGTATCTCAGAAGCCAAAGTTCCTCATAAAAATTGATTATTTCAACTTAAATGCAATCAGTTTAAAATGACTCTGTAATAACATGTATGAGTAGTGACAAAAATCATCATGAGGTGATCGGAAAAAAAATCTGTATCGTCGTAAGTTGTCGTACTTTATTTACAAGACACGACACTAAACCGTAAGAACGCCGTAAAGGAACTGAATTAATGTATCTAATGTATAATTATTCACTTCTGTCATTTCAGAACTAACTACGTCTATAATCTACGGAGATAAATGTCGGTCTCAAACTGAAGATGATCCACGTTTTTTATTACTACCATTCAGAGAAATGCCTTAAAAATAGAAAAGATTAATTCCGCTCAGCATTCCAAACACAGCATTTCAAAAATACGAACGTTAACCCTACGTTGGTCGAGTGACAGATGAATACGCCGCGACCGTCCGGATTTATGTTCGAAATTGGAAAATACGCGGTTCCGTTCATACCAAACGTCATTGTTACAGTGACGGTTTTTATTAGCAACGGAACTATTTTGGGACCTCAATACCTTTGTGACTGTAGAACATGTTTTATGCATTTCACATCGTAACAGTGGAACTGACGATTGACGACGCGTTGATTTTAAGTGGTGTTTTATTGTCTACTATTTCCAGTTCAGCTTTATGTTTCCAGCGACATTTTTGAAAAGCTTTTACAAAGTTGGGAACTATTAAAAGAACACGTTGAAATATAAAACGCGTTTTTATTTAAGTCTATAAAATTTAAAAGGATTTCAGCTAGTTACAACTATTAACGATGGATACTGGTTTTATATTTATTACAGTCATATCAGATGAAATAGTAACCTCATTGTAGTTGGATGTACTGGACACCTTTTAATGCATTCTTAAGTTCTTCTCCCCCTCCCCTCTTCTCCACCCACTGAGTCAAAATGAGGTTAAACGTACAAAGTTGCGGTTGAGACGAAGCAGATTGAGAACTACGTCATAGCGTTGTATTAAAAGGAACGCTATTCGTTACAAGCGGAATAGAATGTAATATAACACGACGATTCCCGCATCGAGAATAAAAGCTAGAAATACGTCTGTGAAACGAGACAAATAAAATACATAAATGCAAATTTATACGTAACATAATCACAGCGACGCGAGGAACGAAGTATACCAGATAATGTTAAATCTTAAAGTTTACGATTCGTCGCTATGTGGGGCTTTTGAACATCTCACGTCTCCAATAGTACCTATATTATAGCTTTTGCAAGATGTCAATATACGTGGAATGTGTCAAACGATGTTAAGTAGACGATTCGTATTCATAGCGCTTTATTTTAGCATGAAGCGTAGTCTCATATCAACAGTAATTCACCCAAATTACTGGATGGCCTCATATTCCGATACTAAACGCAGACGTGCGTCTTACTTAGCGGCATTTTAGTGGTCTTACATGTTCTTGAAGGGGGCAAGGGGTCGAATTATCAGGTTAAGCTACACTTGCCACGGTTGGTCCGTGGATGGTTGACCATATTTACATATCAAGACCCCTCTGTGCCTCGAAGATCACGTTAAGCAATTGGCCTCGGCTGTCATTTTTGTAGCTTTGACAGTCGTTACGGGTAGTCAGAAGGTCGAAAGTCTGAGAACCCTGAAGCCTGAGCCTGAGTCTGAGGGGTATCGTATTACCCAGTAACTGGGTTGTGGATGAGACAACGCAGTCGCTCCAAGTAAAATACTGGTATTCAGCTGCATCTGGTTAAACTGGAGGTTGACACTAACATAGTTGGCAAAAGGCTAGGCAAATTGATTGACAAGTTCTTGGGCCGTTAAAATGGCGCTTTGCGTAACGAGTGCTAACTATGGGCCCTGTCAATTCATAACCAATTCTTAAAAAAAAAATATTACATGCTTAAACGTAGTAAGAAGTTTTTAATAATAAAAACTCAGATAATATTATTATTAATATGAAACGGAATTCCTTTAACTATGGTCGTTACTATTATGCCCTGAAAAGATGAGCTCTGACTATCAAGTTTACGAGATGAAGTTATGTTTCTCAGTAGAAGACGAAATTTATTCTTATTTCGGTAAAAAGCAATAAAAACTGATAGAAAACTTGGCCGCCGAGTAAATCTAGATGCAGAATAAACCTATCTCTTAGCAGTTAAAATATTATTTCGAGTTTAGCTTTGAAGGAGTTGCTCTCCTTCGTCCGCGTAGTATTTTGATATGACCCAAGTAGTATATTTATTTAGATATGAAATGAATCTGTTTTTTTATGTTTTTCAATTTGTTATTCTTACAACTAGTGTAAAAACCCATAGCCGAAACGAGACTGTTTCTAATTATAACTAGCTTCTGCCTTCGTCCGCGTGAAATTTCTTCGCATCTCGTCGACGTTTTTGCTCAGCTCCTACGGGTTCTAGCGTGATGTTAAGTAGCATATAGCCTTCTTCAAGAATTGGGCTATTAAATGCAAAACAAAAATATTTTTTTCAAATCCGACTGGTGGTTCCAGATATTAGCGCGTTCAAACAAACTTCTCAGCTTTATTATTAGTATATATATAAAAATGAAACCTACAACGGTTGAAACACGGGACTTATATTGTGTTGGATGTTAGTGATTATCCGAAATAATCCTGACACCACAACAATCACAAAAAAAACCTATCCAAACATTGATTTATCGACAAGTCGTCGAACAAAAATACATGATCAGCTATCGATCGAACTGAAACTGCGGTCGCGAATCGCGATGTATCAAAAATTGACGCTGTCACCTAGAATCACGATTTATTACTCGAACTAGGTCACGATAGTATAAACGATGATCCGTTGTTAGATCTTACCAATAAATAACAAAACACGACCAGTTATTTTGGTACCTGTTATAGCTGTAAGGTCAAAATCGAAACTAACTTTGCCAGCTTATTTTTAGAATAATAATAATGATAGGCAAAAGCCTCTTCTCATACAAAGAAGGCATGAACATTGATCGCCTCGCTTGCCCAAGACGGGTTGGCGATTTCAGACTTATATTAACCCGATATCTTCATGATATTTTTACTTCACAGTTTGGTAATGTCCAAGATAAACAATATATACGTTTCACTAAACGACGTCCCTGTCCCCTGTCAACGTCATTCAAGTACCAAAAGATCTTTGGAATGTATTTCTATTACCGTGCCTGTTATTTTTAAACTGAATACGTAATGTCTGCGTCGGTCTGCGACGGAAAGTCACGACGTGATATAAGTCTAGCCTTGCACTTAGACTTGAAGCTCGAGGCTCTATTTTTGAATCGGTCGTGTAGCTTTGCTAGTCACTGATTGGTACGAAAATAGCTTACAGTATTGAGAATGTTTTTTGTTGTTTTTATTGTAAGTACTCGTATCATCATCTGCCCAGCCTTTTCCTAACTATATTGGGATCGGCTTCCAGTCTAACCGGATGCAGCTAAATACCAGTATTTTACATGGAGCGACTGCTTATCTGACTTCTACAACCCAGTTACTGGGTAATACGATACCCCTTGGTAAGACTGGTTGTCAGACTTTCGGGCTTCTGACTGCGACGATCAAAAATCCACGAATGACAGCCGGAACCAACAACGGCTTAACGTGCTTGCCGCGGTACGGAGGGGTCTTGGTATGTAAAGATGGTCACCCATCCCCGTGGATGGGTGACCATCTTTACATACCAAGGCCGTGATTAGTCCGTACCAATCACGGCAAGCGTAGGTTAACCTGATCGATCAACCCGTGCGGCTGTTATTATTTAGCCACTAGCCCCAAGGAAAATATTACTGCAAATCAAATATAATAATAAAATAATAAATAAAAATAATATTAATAAATAATAATAATATTTTAAACGCCCAACTTTTTACTGTTATTCATTAATTCCAATACCAAAATAGAGTAAGAAATTATTTGTTTATTTTTTAAAGTAAAACTGAAAAGCGGCTACACACAAGTTTTAAATGAATCCAATAATGTCTAACGAATTCTCTCGTAACGGTTAGTTACAGCCAGTCATATGGATTTAAAAAGTTTTAACTTACAGCCCTGATAGAGAAATATTGTTCAGAAGCACCACGTGTTTCAATTGAAATTGTACGATATTATCTTTACAACCTGTCTTCGTCCCGTTTCTGAGGAATCCGCTTGTATATAAACTATTTACGCTCAGACCTGTTTCCAAGGAGTCAGAGCTGATTAGTGAGAACTGCAGGCTGCTAGTATTTGCCAGTGTAACCGCAACCTGCTGGCAATTACTTCATTGAATTAACCTGCATGCGTGATATTTTAGTGGCTGTAGAAACTTTTTTTAAATAACATTTAATTATCTATGTGTCGGTGACAAATAATTAAATTCTCAATTCTTTATTGCGTACCATAATGCATATAATAATATTATTATAATAATTTATTTCAGTTAACTTTATATAAATATAGTTAGTAGGGAAATTATTATATTAATCACAGTTATGGACCCTGTCGGGCACAGCATAGATCAAGTAGGAGAAAGGAGGAAGAACACTGGGTGTTAAATGTGATACATTTTATTATTAGTTAACAAAGTAATTATAGTTTTCTTTTTCTTTTGTTTTTTTTTTTCTATTCACTTCAAAAAGAACTTTCAAGTTTTCAGTGTTAAGTAACACATCTCCTATCTCATTAGTCTCAAAATACGTTAAATTTTAGGTAATAAATCATCTGAAAATCTAGACTCGTAATTCAACGAGTGTGAGCAAGAATGTTAGCCTTGACATCTCCAGACAAATAATATATGTATATTCAGGCTCATATTATCTCATTTTGGTGCGAGCGACAGAAAATATTCAATATATCTTGCTAAGTTTGCGATAATGACATTTATTTTTAATTTATTACTTATATTTATATTCCAAATTATATTAATTAAATCTTCAGGTACCCATTGTGTGGAGGCTTTTGCCCAGCGGTCATCGTGCATACGGCTGATGTGACCCGCCCAATCCCATTTGAGCCTGGTGGTGTAGGCCTTCGCCCAGCAGCGGGACAGTACAGGCTAATAAAAAAATTAGGTAAATATATAACTGTGTTAGCAGTGACGCGTATCATATTTAGTTTGCCTTTGGACTGCTTAAGGCGAGTCTTGTTTTTGACACTTTTCA
Organism: Apamea anceps; assembly: GCA_951799955.1. Classification (NCBI taxonomy): domain Eukaryota; kingdom Metazoa; phylum Arthropoda; class Insecta; order Lepidoptera; family Noctuidae; genus Apamea; species Apamea anceps. The sequence goes on along the minus strand of OX637513.1, from coordinate 13,558,059 downwards.
TTTTAAAAGTTCGTACTTTTAAAACAAGCTTGAGCTATGTATTAAAATAACGGTCCAATCCAATTTTATATCAGATTTTAATATACAGGATCAAATTAAATTAGCTAGTGAAACTTCGCAGACGTGATGATGTCGATATCTAAACATGATAAAACAAAAAAGAAATTAATTTGATTTTGAGGTGTAAATCCTTCCCTATACTACGGGCACGTCTTTCCTATCATTACCGCACCCTCCGGTCTACTCCTTGATATGCAATGGTCGCTGAAGCACCATGAAACATGAGGCTACCACCACTGTGAAACATGAGGCTACCACCGCTATGAAACATGTGCGAAACTTGGGGTTCATTCGATTAATCGAGTATGGTATGGTGGTGGTAACCACGCTGGGATCGATGCATTTCGTTCATTCATTGCCGTAGTTACCGTGATATATCTCAAGACGCAGCCACCCTTATCCCTCGCTCTACTTTTACGACGTTCCAAGGATGATAAGCAGCAGCTCTTGCAGACTTGTTAATTCTGTTTTCTTTTACTCTTATTTCTTACAATTTATTTACACTGAGACTATTTATACACAGACACATCTGCAAAAACTTTTGTATGTATTTACATATGTTACACAAAAATAATTAAACATTAAGGAAAATTTGAATTTAGCGTTTCCCCGCCAGGATAAACCCGCTAAATTTAAAATTTTCTTTTAAATTTTTGGCAATTTGCAGGTCAGTGTCATGTTGATTAAAATATGATTCGCGAGCGTAACAAGTATGTATTTACAAAATTATAATTATTAAAATCATCAATACAACCCTCTAAGTTCACATAATAGATATAGTTCTCAAAAAAACCTAAGAAAATTTGATTCCGACCTAGCGCATCCTTAAGGACAAAATGCAAAATTATCCCAGTCTTACAGAATAATAAACACAAATTTTCCTTGTTAATAACACAAGTCAAAATGCCCTTTTGTAGGCGTAATTACAAGAACAAGACCCATTTACTGTGGCCAAGCAGTACAAAACACAATGGTCTTTGTCATGCCGCCCTTTAAAGTTCATACCAATGAATATTTAAAAACTTCTTTTAAAGCCGTACAAATAAAAATACATTCCCTTTGTATATCAAGCTCCGAAGATTCAGTTTGAACTTTCCACTGTCAGAATTAAAATTTTAATTACTTGAATAAGGGTCGGTTCACGATGTGAAAAAATACTGTAATTTTGTTTGTTCAAGTGTAATTTTTTATATTAATATTCCGGCTAGCATTCGTGGAGTTTTGACCGTCGTTACGGGTAGTCAGAAGCCCGAAAGTTTGACAACCAGTCTTACTAAGGGTATCGTATTACCCAGTAAATGGGTTGTGGAGGTCAAAAAAGGAGTCGCTCCATGTAAAATACTGGTATTCAGCTGCATCCGGTTAGACTAGAAGCCGACCCCATCATAGTTAGGAAAAGGCTCGGCAGACGATGATGATGATCTATGACTGTGTTTGTAAGTGGGGTTTACATTGTACCCTCATCTTTTAAGTAATTAACTAAGTGTGAGTACGAACGTTACAATGATAACTTTAATAATAACAGCCTCTTCTAGAAACTAGGTAAAAATTTTACTACCAGTTTTTATATGCCAGACCCACTTTATCTCTAACCTGAATAACTATGTATTTTTATATAAATATGTAGAACATAAGTTATGATCATAAAACCCATTTGCCTAGATCCCAGGCGTGCAATAAATAGTGCTGGGACTAAAATCAGGACAGCTCGTAAACTCCCACAAAGATTTGATACTAGGTACCCCCATTTAGCAAGACTACAAATAACAAACAGCGCATAGTTTTACACTAACACTGAGCGCACACTCGCGCATTCTGCATGCTTTCATCCGTCACTGCGACAGACAGTTTCATTCAAAGCATTTTTTCACAATATTTTTGCGATGCAAGCAGCAAGCTATTTCTAGTTTTCCATTCGAAATAGCGAAACAGAATTCCGATATTCCGTTTTATTTCTACTGTTGTGACTCCTTTCCGACTTGTGCTGTGAATGAAAATCAAGTTGTTTAGGAGATGGGAAAGATTTGGAGACCTTAGTAGACACACATCATGCTAGCAGGCTTAAACCTGAACTTAAGCTTCAGACCGAAACGCCTAGAAAGTTAAAGAGACTCTAGGCACTTTAAATTAAACCGCATTTAATTGAAGATTAGAAATTCAGCCGCTATCTATGTTTTAACTAAACCTCAGTACCCACACACCGATAGAAATCAAGTGCTCATTGGCATTCAGGGAGCGGCTGGAGTTGAGAATTTTGTGAAGTTTCCTTCGACGGACTTTGGCCGGGCGGCGCTCGTACGGTGCGGTGCCGGTGCCGGTATCGTGCCGTGTCTTCAGTGTGCGCTCAAACTAAACCGTCACGTAAACGTCTACAGTATACTACATGGAAGTTTAATGTCCGTTGGAAGCGGACGAAGCGAGATAATTAACAAAGTTCACGGGGTTACTCCGAGTTGATTCCCTTATAGATCGTCGGTTAGCTCTCATCACTCGTAAGATAAGTACTCTATTTTAAAAGGTCAGCGGAGTTTGTCCCAATTACTGTTTTAAAAGATTATTCTTGGAGTTTTGCATAATTCCTCATTTTATTACGCTAGCACAGGTGAAGCCCATATTCAAACCTATACCCAACCCCCCCCCCCCCCCCCCTATAACCTATAAATAAATAAAGTTTTAGTATGTTTTAATCCTGCCCTTTAAACTATAATAATGAGCTCATAGCATATCACGCATTTTGTAACAATTTTTCCAAAATATAAATATCTGTTTAGTAAATTTTCGGGGCTCAAATATTCAAGTACTTTTTCGGGAAGAGGTAGATTGAGAAAGATATAGTATACTTATACCCGGGCTTACACCCTTACGTAACTCAAGGTAAACCAAGGTAATTCAAAACAGAACTGCTTAAAGTGGTTCCGTCCCGATTCATATTTAGCACCAACGTAAGACGATATTCCAATTACAGCTTCTGAACTAAGCCCTAATTCGGACTGGCGTATCGATTAATGAACGGAGGCTAGCAGTCGAGTCAGTGACCGTTCCGACTAAATCTCCATCGTGCCGCAAAGAGCACGTTAAGCTCCAGCTTCTCGCAAACTAAGTCGTCCCATTAACTTGACATAAATAAAAACTTCGACCGATGACGTCAGAGGAATCGGAACGGGATAATACCAGCTCGGTAATTTGTTCTTGTTTTAGAGGTCACCTTGTTAAGAACTTATTGAGAGGTTCATCACGTTTGTAGGCAGTTTTTTTTTTTAAATCTGTGCCTTTGTTTTTGTACTTTTTTTATCTAAGCGAGTACATAATGTGTTCAAACTGTGATCCATGCTTTTAGCCAGCTTCTGTAAGAACTTACCGACATAAGGTGATCTGGGAATGCAACAATACGTACTTACAATACTTACGTAGTTACATAAGTCGAAATAAGGTTCGAAACCTTATTTCTTCTTATATAAAGTTTGGCAGCTTTTGTATGAAATAACTGTCAAAATTTCAAAATTATTACTCTTTTAAAGTTATCGGATGATTAAAAAACCAACCTATAGTAATACAGAACCTTTACCTAGTGCGATTTTCTCGTGAAGCTACGTGCTATGGTCAGTATTATGAGAATGATGATATATAGATTGAGATGAGGAATCCAAAAGGCATATTTCAGAGGAAACTCTGAGTGGGGTCGCTCTAGAAGTTGTCTTATTGGTTGTCAAAAAGATCATGTGCGTATAGTACTCTCAAGCAACGCTCTTATAACAGGATGTATGAAGGTTGACAAAGGGAGCAACGTACGGATATCATAAGAGTATATAGCGTTTCCTCCTATTCTATACATCACAGCCGACCTCTACCATTGAGTGCTATAAGATGCACAATCTTCCTTTCCAAATATATCGGGAAAAACACAGGCGTCTGAGGCCGAGACAATAAACGATACATACTTAGCACATACGTAGGTTAAGCATTATTCCTGTCACTGTCGCACAACTGAAAAAGTACAGGTGCAAGATAGAGACGGAACATTGTCTAAGTCTAAGCACGAGCATGGTGAAGTTTATTATATCTCGGATATCTTAAATGTAGAAACGCACATAATGTGTGTATATACTTTGTACGGTAAAAGGGGAGACAGACTGCCAGATTTCATAGGAAAACTGTTTGAAGTATACCTCCCCCTTTAAAATGGAAACAATAAAGGCGAGTGCTTCGAGTTTTCGTGGAATAATGAAATAGTACGTAATCTAAGCAGATTACGTACTATTTCATTTTCACTATGATTTATAATAATATTATAATGTTTCATAGAACCGTTTTAAATTATTATTAAAGAGATATTAACTAGTATTATTTTGTTTCTTTGATGCTTAAACAGTTCAATTTATTTTCCTCTAATCTCTATAGTATAATGTACAAGTTAAGTTGGCTTAGTACACAACGAGTTAAGCAGCTGTTTTGAGCGTGATTAAATGGATATTAAGTAAGAATTTAATACATATTATTATTATTGTGCTGGAGGAGGAGGGGCCCGTCGCTAAGTAATAACAACCGCACGGGTCGATTGATAAGGTTACGTTTGGCGTGGTCGGTCCGTGGATGGGTGAAAGTCTTTACATACCGAGACCGTGCCTCGGAAAGCACGTTAAGCCGTTCGTCCCGGATGGCATTCGTAGATCTTTGAAAGTCGTTACGGGTAGTCAGAAGCCCGAAAGTTTGACAACCAGTCTTAACAAGGGGTATCGTATTACCCAGTAACTAGGTTATGGAGTTCAGATAGGCAGTCGTTCCATGTAAAATGCTGGTATTCAGCTGCATTCGGTTAGACTGGAAGCCGACCCCGAAAAAGTTGGGAAAAGATTCGGCAGCAGGCAGATGATGATGATGACTTTCTTTCAGAGATTCAAATTCAAATTTTGAATCTCATTTCACATAAACCTACATGGGCACCTATGAAACGTCAGAAGCAAGAAGCACGGTGGTGAGCTGATCAGATTAGTTAGTTTTTTTTTATGAAAAACCTTGTTAAAAATTATGTAAATCACACTGAAAATTACAACATATTGTATGCAAAATATAAAATACATAAATTTTTCACTGTATGTGGAGATGAATGCTTATTTATCGGGGTCATGGGGCCTAAAACATACAAAATATTTCTATTAAAAGCGTCATTTATATCCAATACATTTATGGGCCATTATTTTTATGGGAGTTTCTTGTTCTAGACGGGGTTTTATGTGAAGAAGATTGTTTTAGTAACTACATGTTACATCAGCAATGTTTGCACATGCCAGAGTAGACAGCTTCTCAGCTGTCGTGCGCAAAAAGAATGCGTCTTTTCTCGCCAGATTGCGGGGCAGTAGCAACAGCCTCTTGACAGTTATTGCTGGTAGGCATGATCAAAGCCCCACTATGAGGCATCTTATAAAAACCACCCTGTCTTTAGTAGAATATAAGTACTAATATAGTTTATAAGTTAAATTGTCTACTAACATCTAGAATTGTAAGTTTGTTGGATCTATTGTTGTCAGTGAAATAAAGATTATTATTATTGTATTACAGTTATAACATATTTAAAAGCGTGACAACACAATAAGTCCAAGAAATTGCCATATTATAAGGTTTTGACAAGAAATAAACAATATTCTTCGGTGGGTACTAAAGGCTAATATTCAGAGAATATTAATATTATTAGTTTACGCGATTTTCTCTTCTCGACTCTCCTTACATCTTCATTAAGCATATGCTGGCATTTTAAGCTATTTTGGAGAAACCCACACTGCACTAAAACTCCAAACTTTTCAGCACAAAGGCAAACTAAAGTTAAAACGACTTATTACCTCGATGAATATTTAAAATGGCTGAATTAATTAAATTTCTTTCGCCAGAGATAATACTTTTAAAAATTAAAAATAGTTCTCGATTTTAATAGATTTTAGAAGTTTTAGTTTGAATGAAAAGTAAAACCATTAGCTGAAATGCTGTTTAGTTTTAATTATATAGTAAAATTTTATTATTCAAAGCGAAATGAAGTAAACGAGTTGTGTGAAGGTTTTATAGTGGACTAGCTGCGCCCCGCGGTTTCACCCGAATAAGTGTCGATCCCGTGGGAAAATCAAGATAAAAAGTATCCTATGTCTTAATGCAAGTTATAAACTATGTGTGTGCCAGTTTTCATCCAAATCCGTTGAGTAGGTTTAGCGTGAAAGAGTAACAAACATCCATCCATCCATCCATCCTCACTAACTTTCATGTTTATAATATTATCGTAGGATTTTATAATAGCTGTTATCTTTGTTAAAAGTTTTTTACTTAATACAATTCAATTATTTAATATCTGACGTCTTTTAGACTTTCAAGACAGAATCTATGATGAAAAAGAAAGTTGGAATCGATGTTTCAATTTCAATTAATGTTCAGGACTTTTAAATAACTCCCAGATCATTCTTATTGTTGAGCACGACTCCAAGCTCAACAAGACACTGCTTAATACACTCCCAGCAAAAATTCAAATAAAAATACAAATAAACAAGTACATAGGACCAGTGAAGGTCCATATAATTGCATCCCTGTCACTTGGACGAAACCTAGAGAGAATGCACTTTTATTACAGTACCTCGAAAGTGGGTCAGGACGGGAATAAAACGCGGGTAACTTCGCTATCGTCTGTATATCGTCAATGATTTATATTATGGTCCTGCGCAGAGAGATGCGGGAATAGCTATTGTTATTTACGAAAAATATGGGGTGCATTATCTTGGAACGACGGTGTAAAGTTTGAGTGTGGTGTTAAGAGGAATTGAGCCTGATGTTTATTTGTTTAATTGGATTGAAATGAAGTGTGATTTTATTGAACGCATACCGACTTATTACAAAATGAAATGTAACTTTAGTTCCAGACAGTATTTGTATTTTGAACTTTATTTCGATTTAGGCAAAGTTCTTAATACTAAAATGATAACTTAGCAGCAAATAAAGCTGTCATTTTCGTATAAAGAACTGCATTTCTATAATAGTTAGGTTCTTAATTCAATAACTAGCTCAGTGGTTTAAACCTTAAAGAAAAACCTTATTTTGTAATAAGTGGGATAAAGTTTTTGAAGAGACTATTTTCTTGTCTGGATTTGTGTCTGGTTGTTGACAACGGGCTCGCCTCCCATTAAATAGGAATTAAACATATCTGGCGAAGTGTGAGTGTCCTATAGGTACACCTCTGCCCCTTAGGGGATGCCCCTTCACAGTCTCCCCAGGGACCCCCTCCCCAGGGAGGGGTTGTGCAGGGGGTTCCGGAATTGATCTTTTAAGAGGAACCGAGACCATCACCAGGATGGTGATCACCGGGGTGGTTTTAGTGAGGTTAAAATCCCACACTCCTCCACCTCACTTCCCGGTGGTGGGATGCCTTTTGAAGGTTTCCCGACGAAAACAAACACCTCTGTCCAAGCTTTCCAAAAATCCAGGCGTGTTACGTAATTTTCTTGTTTTTTTGTTGCGAATATTAAGATACCAGCCGCGCCCCGCGGTTTAACCCGCCTAAGTTTCGATCCCGTGGCAATATCGGGATTTAAAGTATCCTATGTATTAATCCTGGACTATCTGTGTACCAATTTTCATCCAAATCCGTTCAGTAGTTTTTGCGTGAAAGAGTAACAAAAATCCATCCATCCATACATACAAACTTATATTAGTAGGATTGTTTGCAGCGTCATTTTCATATGGAAAAGGATTTATTTAAGGTAGCTTGTAGAAGTACCTAATATAAATTGGTAGAGAGCCTGGTTTGCACTGAACTCCTGAAAGTTGTTAATAAAAAGTAAATTCAATTATATTCTGATAAGGGCTGATTTTTCAATCATCTGATAACTTTATTCGAGGAATAATTTTGAAATTTCGACAATTATTTCATACAAAAACTGTCAAACTTCAATTTTATTCCTCGAATAAAAGTTATCTGGCGATGGAAAAATCAGCCCCAAGAAAAAATTAAACTAACAAACTTAAATTAAAGACCTTAATTCGAGAATTGGTTAGATACCCCCTGATATTGAACAAAGACACGTTTACTAATCCCAAATATCCAGACTATCCCTAAACAAATCTTGATCATCCAGAAAAGCCTACAGTCATGCATAGGCAATTAATCTCAGTAGGTACCAATAGTGGCACAAAAAACAACCTAAGACACTGAATGTAATAAATCTTCGGGCTGAGTCTAAAAGGCTTCGATTATATATATATATATATATAGTATATAACTGGGACTACGATTAAAGTTGTCTGGTCCGTGCTACTTATCGTGCTATTGCCAGTTGCATAAGTACTTGGATGTTTCTTTTTATCATGGAGCAAGATTACTGAGTGCACTTCTTGTGGCCTTTACGATCATCGATCATTGATCGATCGGCAGTTGAGAATATGTCATGCTCACTTAAATGTCTCACTGGTGGTGGCGCGTGTGTTGGATCATTCGGTTTCCTACAAAATGGTTGAGCTGGGTGGTGCTGATTCACGCGTCATGTTCGTGAACGGGCGCCGTCGGTTGTGACTGGTTATCTCTTAACTACCAGGGCTTATTTTTAATTTTATATTTTAAATTGTTTCTTTATTTCATTGTTATCACATATAGAAGCAATAAGAATAATGTACCCAGGGTTTTGTAATGAGTGTCCTTGGAGTTTCTTGCCCGTTCTTCTCCAAAGAGATCTACGTTTTGGAGTAGGCAACAGCTTCAACTTTCTGACTAACTGACCGACTATTTACTTTTGACAATTCAAAATCTTATAAAATAAACAAATGACTTGAAGCGCATTATGTTAGTGTTACTCAGTTAGTTTATTTGCACAGTAGTTATAATATTTAGCTCCTACAATATAAATTTGGATTTTATTATTTGTGCTATTTAATAGTGAATTTGAGAGCCGTGTTTGTGTAGATTATTTCATCACCACTGCACTCAAAATGGTGAATGAAAGGCGTGAAGACACTGGTATGTCCTAGAAACAAAAATTCGAAAACATGTGACATTAACCAACCTGCACAGGGCCCGCGTGGTGGATTATGGCCAACTCATTGGCTAGTATGTCGAAATCTACAATCCAATGAAGGCATTATTAACAATTTACAATGTAGGTTTACAGGCTTGGTTTTATATTTTGTCAACAAAGTATCGAGGGTAGTTTGAAATGTAATATATTTTGTACGTAAGTACCCTAAAAATAAAGGCATAACACAAAAATACACGGTTATGAATAAAGTTGCGCTTTTAAAGCCTCTTGGCCCCACTAATGAGAAACTTCGTGAACTAAAACAATAATTAAGAAACTCTAGCACGACTCACAATGCCTCTGAAAATGTTTTTCTGTATAAATACATTTTCTTTTAAACTTGAAACGGTACTCATCCGCCATTCATTTGAATTTTTCAATGGAAGATAAATAGTATAATGTTCGTTCCTCTACATCACAGTTTCCTTATTTTGCCCACCTTATGTTCACTCAGTGGAAGTTTTATTCTCGAGTAAAAAAGTGGAAAATGATGAAGAATACTTCGTAAACATGAAAGTTAGGATAATCTCACAAAAGCTAGGATAATTTACATAACACCATAATATTTTCATCTCGAAATGCGTAGAATTTCACTTCCCTCTGCATTTTATTTTGACACAAAAGTAACAATGGAAAGTTTAATGTCTCATAAAACCTTCACACAATGCAGCTCCATTTAAATTTGTGGTTTAATAAAAACATTTAAAATACTAAAAGTTAAATAAAAACGTATTAACACGACGTAATTTGCATCAAAAGTCAATTTCGTATACAATGCACATTTTTATTCTACCTTAATTAAAGTGAGAATTAATTGGAGAAAATTGTCATGTTCTGCTTTGGACTATAAGATTGGCACTCAATATTGCAATACGCTCAAGATCAATAGAACTGCTGTGAGTTCTATTAGCGGGAACGGGGGAATGTAAATAGGCTATTTGTCACTTGCAACCGAGTCGTGCCCGGGAACGATTAAGTGGTGCTATTATAAAGTGCTGGTTGGAATAAACTTTTTGCTTCTGTAATTAGGTTACTGGGAAATTTTTGTGTTTTACCTTTGTTTGGCTGTAATTTAAGGTACTTTAACACTTTTAAAAATATAAAGAAATACATTTTATTTTTCATATATTTGTCTCTTTATTTCTCTGGGGCTCGGAGAAGAAATATTTGTTATTCATTCTTGAATAAGATGTATTAAATGAAATTGCAACTTCTTTTTCTGCTTACGGTAAGAAATGCAGAACTACGTGTTACGTTTTTCTTATAACGTCAAACATTTGCAGTCCTGCAAATACGACTAAACAAGCCAATTGTGTCTAGAAAACTGGTGTTATGTGTCGAGTCCTAAGTGCACAAAACTAGCAATGGTGTAGCAATATCAACCTTGACACCTGGGGTATAAAGTTGGAAGTGAAAATATCTGTAAAGTTTTAAAAGAGTATGCACCAATGTTGTACCGTAGAGGTTTTCTCGCAATACCAAAGTGTGACTGCCCTCTTTTCTCACTGTGATGAGGTCAACCCACTTTGTAACAAATGAAATGACTGAAGGAAATATTGTGGGAGTGAGCTGGCCATGTTAGTCGAAGGACCGATGGCCGGTGGAGCAGACGAGTCCTGGAGTGGAGACCGCGAATCGGCAAGCGTGTGGGTCGCCCCCCAGCTAGATGCACCGACGATCTCAAAAAGGTAACTGGGACAGACTGGATGCGAAAGGCGGAGGACAAGATATTGTGGCGCAGCATGGGAGAGGCCTATGTCCAACAATGAACTGCGATAAACTGAGTTGAAGAAACTATTATGAATTCAGAAAGCCACCAAAAGTTGCTTACTGATATAAAAAGTAAGTCATCATCATCATCATCTGCCAAGCCTTTTCCCAACTATGTTGGGGTCGGCTTCCAGTCTGACCGGATGCAGCTAAGTACCTAAGATATAAAAAATCAGCATTGTAGGAAAACTTGTCCATAATAATCACTTTTTTTTCAACTACATTTATATTATTTTCTAATTATTTTTCACATTTTTCAATTGATGGATTTAATTCTTAGTTAAGTTTTTATTTTAGGTACCGTAGGTACTTATCGCTCTTTGATATGATTATTACGTGCCAGAGGCAAATTGTTTTTTTCCAGTAAGACCCACTAACTAACCACTGTTTTCCTTGAACCTCGTTAATTTATTAAATAGAAACCCTTAGGGTAAAATGAAACATCACAAATAATTAAAATAATATTTTTTTACCTACAAATAAGTCATAAAGGTGAGCTTACACTTCAGCGTTTTCATGACAGAGACCGTTCTTGCGAATTAAATAGTGTTACGTTGAAGATCCTGTTCAATATCCCGGAATGTTGCCATACACACCCATACACCTTTAAAGCAGGTCAATATCTATACTATCTATACTTCTATTATTATTATTATAAGCCTGTGTTGTCCCCACTGCTGGGCAATGGTCTCCCTTCCCTCTTTCCACTTAACCCCGGTCTACTGCGATTGTGGGTCAATTCTTTAAGAAGGAGTCTAGCTCATCCCGCCATCTCTTTCTGGGCCACCCTACTAATATTATAAACGTGAAAGTTTGTATGGATGGATGGATGAATGGATGGATGGATGAATGGATGGATGGATGGATGGATATTTGTTACTCTTTCACGAAAAAACTACTGAACGGATTTGGATGAAATTTGGCACACAGATGATTTATAACCAGGATGAACATATAGGATACTTTTTATCCCGATATTCCCACGGGATCGAAACCTACGCGAGTGAAATCGCGGGGTACTTAATAATATTATAAAGAGGTAAAATTTGTTTGTTTGTATGTAGAGGATAATCTCCAGAACTACCAGTCGATTTTGAAAAATTCTTAGTGCATTCTATAGCCCAATTCTTGACGAACGCTATAGACTAGGATCTTAGGACCCTGAAGAGCCAAGCAAACCGAAAAAAAGTCAGAAAGAACGTTAGTTACGAATAAATGTCCAAATGCGTCCACACCTTAATTCAAAATTTTCCTCTCTGAATTATTTACATTTAAGGCAAATTTTTCCTTATGTGTTCTTCAAAAATCGGCTTAAGAGACTATAAAGTTAAAGGGTTTCTTGGTTTTTGTGAGAGGAATTGAAACTAGAAAAAAAATTCGTTGTTAATTCTTTTGGAAACGATGTTCATTATTTTTTTCGCTTTGTGATGTACAGACGCCAGCAGGTCAAGCTACCCGAAACTTGAACCTTAACCTTAAACCTTCAACCTTGAACCTTAATGCTGTAGCGATAAAGTTGAAAATCTATTAAAGAAATTTGACAGATTGTAGTAGCTTGATGTGCTGGCGTCTGTACCTCTTTATTAAGAAATGATATGAGTAGAGACGCCAGCAGATCAAGCTATCCGAAACTGTAAAATTTTCCCAATCATCCTTGAACCTTAATGCTTTAGCGATAAAGTTGAAAATCTATTAAAGAAATTTGACAGCTTGTACTAGTTTGATGTGCTGGCGTCTGTACATAAGAGGTAGTTTGAAAATGGCACCAGTATCTGAAAAGTTGTGTGGAAATCGGTTATCGTGGTGTGCCTGGCATGTGTTCCTCACAAAATACTTTCATTTTTAAAGCTACCTCGGTGTAAACATAATCAAGTAAAATCAAATTACCTTGTTTCTCTTTTAATATTATATTTAAACGAATCTCGCCCACTCAACATTCGTCAAACAGCATACATTTTTTTTTTTTATAGTTGCCCCATACTAGTATTTCTCCTGTATCGTAGGTGCGTTTACAAACATTTAAACTCACATACACAAACAGCCAGACCCGGAACAACTACTTGCAAGTCATACAAATATTTGTTCCGTGCGGGAATCGAACCTGCGACACGCAGCGCAGCAGTCAATCGCTTAACCACTGCGCCAACCGTGCCGTCTAAAATTCCCAGAGCGTTTCATTTAACAAGAGGTAGAGCGGCAATGGCACGTCACGTGCATCCGTTCCATCTCTACGTACGACTCTAGCCGGGATAAGAATTTCCGTGGAGTGTGCATTTATGCGTAAAACAAGACTCTACCGGGGTCGGATCAAAATATTATGATGTAATATGAAGTCGTTAAATTAACGGATCGTGTTCGAAACTCAATACTGCGCTCCAAAACAAAAATAGCTGACGTGGCTCAAAAAGCTGCCCAACTTAAATAGGACTGAATCAGAATCAGAACTTTATTTGCTTCGAATGTAGGTACAGGTTTAAGATGTTATAAGTACATAAATTAATGAGCAGGACATGTGTGCCGTAAGCTGGACAACCTGTGGGCCCCAATAGCAGAACTTGTGCCGTGAGATACCGAGACCCCTGCGTGCCTCGGAAAGCACGTTAAGTCATTGGTCTCGGCTGTTATTCGTAGATATTTGATAGTCGTTACGGGTAGTCAGAAGCCCGAAAGTCTGACAACCAGTCTTACTAAGGGTTATCGTATTACCTAGTTACTGGGAGGACAGATAGGCAGGAACTTCATGTAAAACTCTCGGATATTATGTCTGCTATTCAATCTCCTTCACAATCCCAAAACACCATCCTATCTGCGGGAGCGTTTTTCCTACGCCCGTCCTTCAGATGCACCTTGTAGGTCGCATCTTAAAAACCTTCTTAAGTCCCCTCCCCATTCCACCGACTTCTACTCCTACTCCTTCACAGTGCACGCGGTTCGATTGTGGAATACACGGTAGTGTATTCCACAATCGCACCGCGTGCTGCAATAGTTTGGCAGTCCCTAATGTCAGGCGGTAGCCTGACATTAGGGACTGCCAAACTATTGCAGTTTTCAAAAGAAGAGTGAAAGAACACTATCTGTCCACTTCATCATAGTTGTGTATGTATTTATTTTATTTTAGAAGTATTTATGTATGTTTATTTGTATGTATATATTCTCGTAATATTTGTTTAGTTTTTAAGTGAATTGTTTGTTTTTGATTCTATGTATTATTGTTTGTCTCCTTTGCTCTATCACACGCTGTCTACATCTCTGTATTTATTGTCCTATCTCAGGTATGCTGGAAGAGATTTCTTATGAAATAAGCATCACCTCTGTACCTATTTTTTCTGTTCTGTCTTTCAATGTCTGTTTATATATGTGTGTACATAAATGGTTAAATAAATAAATAAAATATTGGTATCCAGCTGTATCCGGAATGGTAACGATCGCCACTTTCCTTCAGATAAGCCATCAGGTTCTTTGCCATCGAATTACATGCAAAGTTTTGTCTAATGACAAAATGCAAGAAATTGACTATGATTAGACCATAAATAATAGTAACGGATAAGGTCCACTATCCAGCAAAAGCTATAAAGCTATAGCTATAAACGAGCTATAACGACGTCATAACACCTTAACGATGTACTTTAATAATGTGTTACGGGCACATTAAATGTATTGCTATAAATATACAAAGCTATAAAATGTTTAAATGGGCGTAATGAGTAAGCTCTTCTAGTGAAGAATTAATGAATTTGTCAACTATTGGGTTTACGAGTTTGACAATAAAACTAAGGTTTTCACTTTCTTTCTGGACAAGGACATTTTCTTTTTCTCTTCCCCAAAAGACATCATCATCATCATTGGCGCCTTTGTCCCCCCCCTCCCCCCTCCACTGCTGAGTATAAGTCACCTCTCTTTTATGCCATGCTTCCCTGGTCTATGCGAGTCTCAGCCAGAAAGCCAATTCTCGTAATCTAAAACGTTCAAAATCTAGTCGCAGTCTCATCTCATCTCGGAGACCAGACTGTGACCGTTCTTAAAATTACGAGAATTTCTCCTCAGTTACTATCCCATGTCTTATGGTGGTCTTATATAAGATAATTTAATTGTATGTATTACCCATCCGTTCTTCTCCATGGAAAAAACGGGCAACAATTTTAGTAACTTCTTAAAACTTCATAAGTTGCTGAAAATGATCTTATTGAGATTTCGAGTCTACAATCAATAAAACTTTAACCCAGATAGCGGTTACAAGTAACAATGAAAAAGTTAATGTATGAAAAAAAATAACATAAATATCATTACATAGCATCACTCCTTGTTTCCCCGAAGACGTTGGGCAGAGATGTACGTATACGAGTAATAATAATAATAATAATAATAATAATAATATCCCTAGACATTTCACACAGCGCCATCTAGTCCCAAGCTAAGCAACCTAATGCTTGTGTTATGGTAACAAGATGACTGATAAACTACTTATATACATTTTTTTTTTTTTTGTAAATACGTAAATATTATAGATAGAAAAGTAGTACACCTACATTTCGCCAGTTAGGTTTAAGTTCCATGAAATAGGGAGGCGAGCCTATTGCCATCAACCGGGCATAAATCTAGGCTCCAGGCTGCTACTGAGAAATTCCAAATAAAAAACCCAATAACATTCTGCCCGACCGTGGATTCCAACTCAAGACCTCATGCGAGGCAAAAAAAGCAAAATAAATGCATCCATGTAAACTATTCTCACTGCTTTTACCTCGAACAATACATAGCTCAACATTAAACCCTAGTGACGATAAAGAGTTGAGCAATAAAATAAAACAGGAATTGTTCACGTTAGTGCTCAGTAAATCTTATTTCCCTCTGAGCCTTTAAATGCTTTAAATTGGCATTATAAGACCTTAATGCCAATCTCGTAATTTAAAACGTTCAAAATCTAGTCGCAGTCTCACTTCGGTGACAAACAAATGTCAAAAACCTGTCAAAATGTAGGGAAATAAGAGATATTTTTGACAGATTAAGACTGAGATCAGACTGTGAACGTTCTTAAAATTACGAAAATTGCCCCTCTGACGTCTATACAGCGTGTATCATAAAGATGAGGTCATATTTTGAGGATGTGGGCCAGACCATCAAACTGAA
This sequence comes from Apamea anceps, assembly GCA_951799955.1. NCBI lineage: Eukaryota > Metazoa > Arthropoda > Insecta > Lepidoptera > Noctuidae > Apamea > Apamea anceps. Next base: position 13,542,067 of record OX637513.1, on the reverse strand, counting down.
CAACTTTCTATATGGGACCAACATCGTAATCGCGAAAAAATTAGCGACTATCCCATATAAAACTCCAATAACTACTCGACCCAAATGTATGGGACGGCTGATTAATTTTCTGAATCTGTACCGGTGAGTTCTTAGGTGAAACTTCAGAACAAAATCTGATCTATTCAAAGAAATTTTTATTTGTTTCATGTTTTTTCACGAGATCGTGTTAATATATCATTCGGTTCCCTACAAAATTGTTGACCTCAATGGTGATCCACGCGTCATGTTCGGAAACGGGTGCCATAGGTTGAGACTAGTCATGTTTTAACTGTGTCTTCATTTGCTGCCTGTTTCTTTATTTTATTTTTTTACTTTGATCTCAGACATAGAAGGACCAAGAATAATGTACCCAGGATTTTATACATAATATCTTGATTTAAAAGAGTGTTCTTAGAGTTTCTTGCCCGTTCTTCTCCATAGAGACCTACGTTTTGGTATATGCAACTAGCTTCAATATTCCGACTCGTATTCGATTTGAGAAAGAGATGACCTGGACGCGTATCGCGAGGGCTAGTTCGAGGTAGCGCGGGAAAAGAGTTTCTGGAAGGATTTGGGGGAGGCCTTTGCCTAGAAACCGATTTCCGACATATCCAAGAGCAGTAATTCAGTTAATTAAAAAAGGAATTTTAATTTCCTCTTTAATCGACGCCATTCAACGATTTCACAGTTTCTGATTTCATCCTAGTCACCCTGTATAGTTCGAACACGTTTGTCGGTATAAAGCGACGGAATATAAGTAAATGTATGCAAAGTAGTTGTGAATGAACTGGCAAGAAAAATACGGTATGGTAATGTAGAAGGTTTTCAAGCATTTGTGTTCCTTATATTTTTCTTTCATTATTTTCATGAGATACGTCATCATGGCAGTGGTTTATGGGCCTAATTTTTGAGAAATGTCTTTTTGGTTACAAATCAGACATGTTTTATGTAGTGAGTACGTACTATCTATAAGTTTATCTAAAACATCACGTAGAAACCTGCGCTAGTCTTGACGCAGGCCTCATCATCACCATCCACAGCCCGACTTCTGCCCACTCCTGGGCATAGGCCTCCCTTTTCTTGTGCCCATCACCACGCTCCTGTGCCAGCCTCATCCAGGTTTTGCCCGCGATGGCAACAATGCAGACGCAAACTCAGTTATGATTAATGATCTGCTCAACTCCGTGTAAAATAAACCGCTACCTCTAAAGAGACGCATGTAGTGAAAAATTACAAAATATATCACTATCGTCTAAAAATCGCAATATTCTATAGATTCCAACCTTACTACCAAATGAAAGAAAAACCGGAAGGCCAATTCTCGTAATTTAAAACGTTCAAAATCTAGTCGCAGTCTCATCTCGGCGACAAACAAATTGAAAAAATGTAGGGAAATTAAAGTTTTTTTTTTGGCAGATTGAGACAGATCAAACTATGAACGTTCATAGACTTATGAGAATTGCCCGTCTGATGTAACGTTTACTTTGTTAACATACTTATTCGAAGGCTCTATTGAAGGCAAACGAGAAAAAAAAATCTGGAATAAAAGAGAATTAATGCAAAAATTCCTCTCAGTAGTTGGTTTATAAGATTTGTGAGTGTTACGTGTGGGAACTTAGGTATTTCACCTTTTCAGACCTTCCTAAGGACTTCGAATACAACGGCTGAAATATTAGTGCTTGAAATAGTCAGTGTCTGAAATAGAGTTAGTCAAAAGTAAAGAGAAAAGATTTGATTTTTTGTATGATTGTTTGTTACGCTGTCGTATAAAAACGGCTAAACGAATTAGAATGAAATTTGACACATGAGTAGACCATGACCTGGAGAAGGACATAATTTGCTTTTCATCCTGGATCGCAGACAAAGTCGCGGGCCACAGCCAGTTACTTATAAACTTGTAGAAATTCCGGTGCGGCCGTGTGGTTTGTGGTTAAGAGTAAGCTAAGCTTATCATGTACCATTTTTTTTTAATTTGTTTATCAGTGTAAATACTAATAATAACGAAGAATAAAAATGGCAACCTTGGCGTTAGATTTCTAAAAATCCACAATATATACCTACAGAAAGATTCATTTGGATAGTCTAATTTCAAATAGGATTTTGCTCAAGAATTAAAAAGGTAAAAATAATAACAATTTTTGATAAAAACCACCGTAAAACGAAAAGACTTATTCAAAATATTTCATAAATATAAAATAGTATCACGATAAAATCAATCGTAAAGAAGAGCTAAAAAAATTGAGCGTTATTTGTCATATTTTATGTAAACTGAAAAAATACTTTTATTTTAATGGTCATTCGATTCAACTAACCTCAAACGCATCGCAATTTTGAACCTTATTTGTTGCCGGAATACACTATTGTCAGTTTACCTATAAATTTGCTTCCTACCGCCTCAAGAATTCAAGATCACTCTTTCAACAATAAAGGAACAAAATCACAACGCAGTTTGATCATTCAACCATTGTGAAAGGTACTTTGTAAAGTTTCCGATAGTTAGAAGTCAGTAACGACGTCTAACAAGCAATTTGCAACTTACAACAATTCAGACGTTAATTGTTTACTGGTTGTTATTTTGAGAGGGAAATAAACACCTTTTGTATCGAGTCCCATCGGACAAAGTGAGCTGCGATGTCGATGCTCCTTTATTCCGTTTGTTGTAAGATTAATAAAAATAAAGGGGTATTTTATAAAATCGAAAAATATAATAATGAAAAACGTCGCAAAAATCAGCAAAATGTGGTTAGGATAGTTTTGAATATGAATGTCGATGGCTATAAGAGTAGGGGAAGACCAAAGAAACGATGGATGGACTATGTGAATGCTGATATGGTTAGAAAGGAGGTGACTATCGAGATGACGACTCATAGAGAAGTATGGAAGAAAAAGATATGTTACGCTGACCCCCCATAAATTGAGATAAGGACCGGACAATGATGATGTTAATGAAAAACCAAAACAAAAGCACACCTACCCGTGTGTGAAGGTCCTAACAAAGCGAATTATACCGCAAACTATTATTATTATTAACCTAATATAGTTGTCGCAATGACATATAAGAATTGCATTTGTGAGATTTAATAGTCGCAGATGTTGTTAAAATTGTCCAATCTGATTGTATGGGCATTACCGCTCTACACCTTTAGTGCTCACTATAACACTGCAGCGTTTTCACCTCTTTTTTTAATTTTTAAAAGAGGTGAAAATCGTGTTTAACTGAAAAAGAAATCTTTTATAAACGAAGAACTAGAATTATAAAAGAAACATTCACTATTCTTTTCTAAAAATACACGGTCTAACCACTTCCCCATTGCATTTTTCCAAGTCTCTCATTCCAGGGTCTCGTATTAAGGCGAGGGCATCTTCCTGCGCTTTGTAGAAACATTTCCGTGGCATCTCTTTCACAGAGCAAGCGTTTGTGCTCCCGTGTCGATGAAAATGTGGAGAATTTAATACGGTAGAACAATATTTTTCTTCAACTACGTATGTTTGGTGTGAGTTTTAAAGAAGGGGAAATGTTTTTGGAAGTGAAGGTGTTAGTTGTAGGTTTTCTCTGTCATATTAGGGTGGAAAATATTTTAACACTATTCTTCTTCTTAGCGTTTTGATAGCAATCTGAATGGACTCGGACCAGAATTCGGCTACTTGTTTGGCGCCATCACTAGCGTCCATCAGTTCCTGTAACGTGCAGCTGACAGGACACGCAGGACACGATATTAAGTATCCCATCGTTTGTGAAAGAATCGTTTTCACACTATTTAATCATGGATATTCGAAACCAATTTCAAATACTTGCCTGCAAGAGCAAAATCTTAGCCTATTTAGACCGAAAATAAATACTCGGGCTAAGGCACTTTCGCTAAATTAGCTCATTTGCTAAGGCTAGTAATTTATAGGTACATAAGCTAATAGCCGTTTAACTGCCCAATTTTGGCACATAAAACAAATCGCCTTCCTTCCAAAGTGTCGCGCACTATAAAAAAACCTAGTGACATTTCGGCTTATTAATCGATTTGAACGAATCTACTCGCCCGAAACGTGCGAATCGTCACTTTTAAATAATATTATACTTTCTATCGGTGACTTGCACGAAGTTAATTAAAAAAGATACGTTTCAGGCGAGAAAATTCGTGCAAATCGACCTTTCAACCACCTGCAGCGAATAAACGGAACAATAAAACGGAATCGGTAGTTAATATTTTACGATCCTCGGATAGCAGAGCAGAAGATAATTAAGACATAGCAGAACTAGCCAAACTTATATAAATAAATAAAACAAGGGCAAGCGAGAACGTAAAAGCTAGATAAACAGCATTTATAGAAAACCGATACCGTGTCGATAAAAGTCGGTGTTGACGACTTAACGTTCGCTCGTGGACGCGTCATAACCATATTATTTTTATTGAAATCGGATTGTCAATTCTCGTATTATTTAGAGTGGCTGGTTCGATGTATTCTTAATTTAAATAAGCGGGAAAGCCTCCCATTGTTTATTTTGTAGTGGACGATCTATTTTTTGTGGTGTACGACCGTACTCCACAAAAAATAGATCGACCATTCCTTATCTCCTTTGGTAACCACCAAAGGAGATAAGTAACCAGAGTCGTCGGATATAGTTGAAGTTTAGAAAGATACCGATGAATGTTTTTGAATAAAGTTTAATTTAATTAATAGAAAACAAACAATTCATTTATCAAATTAAATTTCATTCGAAAACATCCATCGGTTTCTTACTAAAACTTCAATTGTATCCGACAACACTGGTTAGAAACTGGTTAGAACCGACCCTGGTTACTTATCTCTTTTGGTAACTGTACAATAAAGTATAATTATATAAATAAATAAATACCAAAATCGTTTATAATAACAATTACTGTTTTACTATCAATGCTAAAAGAAATAAATGTAATAATAACCAGCCGAGTAATTGCGTAACAATGGCAATGGCTTTCATTTTGACAGTTCAACCACACTCCTTGCGTCATTTACGTTGTTAAACAGACGAATTTTTCAAACATATGAAGCAATGGATTAAGTTTAGCCTTCAAAATTAAAAGTGTGATTGTTACACAAGAGTATTATGGATATTTCACTAGAACTTTCAAAAAACTCGATTCTTTACGCCAAAAAAGTAAGTAGCCTTTATGTCGACGCAATTTTAATACTCTCGTCTTGTTGAAACGACACGATAACAGTGACTATGCAATTTTACTAGTTCATCGAGCTTAGGATACTGAAAAGCAAAAACAAACAAAAAAGCTTAAAGGGGATTTTTTTAGACACAGTATAATAACGTCACGACAAACTTTTCGCACGCACACAAAAGTGAACTTTTAGCATAAATATTAAAAGAGTTTTTAGTCAAACTTTTCATTTTGAAGCAAAAGACGAGTACATATTTCACTCACAAAGTACGTAATTTGAAGACAGTGTAAAAGTTAAATTATATTTTAAAATAAAGAGTAGGTATGGCCTTGCACGTAAATGGTACGATTATTTTGATATAGGTATGAAGAACTGATTCGAACTTGATTACTAACATAATCATCCTATAAATTTCCCACTGCTGGGACACAGGCATCCTCTCGGTGAGAGGGAGTGGGCCGTAATCCACCACGCTGGCTCAGTGCGGGTTGGTACCTAGATGTCACATATCTTCGAATTTTTGGTTCTAGAACATGCCTATTTCCTCACGATGTTTTCCTTCTCCGTTTTGAGAGCAGTGGTAATGAAATAATTTACACAAAGTAAAGCCCCTGTCTGGGGTCAAACCTACGACCTACAGTTCGTAAGTTGCGGCAGTTACCACTGGGCTTACCACTGCTTTACTCCAACTTGACTGATGTTTTCAAATCAAGAAGTCTCGTATTTTATTCTGCTAGTTTTTACAACATCATCATCTGCTCAGCTTTCTCTCAACTACATTAGGGTCGGCTTCCAATCTACATAACCGTACGCAGCTTAATACCAGTATTTTATATCGAGCGATTACCCGTAATGACTGTCAAATATCTACAAATGACAGCCGGTATCAACGGCTTAACGTGCTTTCCAAGTTACCACAATACAACCTATACCTACAACCTATACCTACCTATCCTACTTATACCTATTTCTGCCCTTTTCCATCACCTAAAGCAGCTGTAGCTGCTTATTGATGCCCATGTGGGCACATGGGCAAAGACCACAGAGCACGACATCGCCACGCCGGCCGGTCGGCCTTTAGTTTCTATACCTATGTCATCTGTGTCGTTGTGCGAGTAAATGATGACACGCTTGATTTCTAAGGAAAGTGTTGGCCGAGATGACACCGTACTCTGTGCCAAAAACCAAACAGACTTAAGTAAAGATACCCCCAGACAAAACGGTAGTTTACCTCTATATTTAAGCAATAATATACTCTTTTTTTTGGTGGGAAATCATCTAATAACTTCTCCCGCTTTGGGCGGAGCTGGGAGGGCGTGACAGACTTTTACTGACTCAAACCCATCCGTATTCCTTCAGTTACCTGTGCCAGGGACCACAGTAACTCTTTCGAACAACCCGCGACCCTGGTAGGTATCGGCCCTAGCGGGCCCCACCACTTTGTTCTGACATCTCTTTGAGGTGCGCGTGGAATACAACGCACTGTAATATACTCCTAATGGCCCCATCTTTACTCAAAAGACCCCTTGATTATCTTATATAAATCGCCTGGATTAGATCATAAAGGATCTCAATTTCTGGCTAATTACGACCATAGGACAACGCAATTCTCCGATTTTAAGATCCTATTTGCGATAATGACGACGTAAATGGAGATAAATTAGTGTAATCATGTTTCAATTGGAAACAAATTTTAATTAATAGTGTATTTTAGATAATGAAAACTAAAATTTTAGTACCTACCTACGCAGTACCGTTAAGCTCCCTTTGAAAATTGTTTCACTTTGTTTGAGATTAAATCTTTTTCAGTAAAGATTTTTTACTTCAAATATGAAAATTAATAGTTATTCAGTGATACAGCTTAAAATTGGTCTCTTGTCTATTTTTTAGTGATACAGCTAAAAATTGGTCTCTATTGTCTATTGTTTAGTGATACAATTTAAAACGTAACATCTTGTCTTGATAAAATAATCGTAAGATCTATACATACGATAGAAATACCATGAAATACTGTAAACTGTCCGATAAATGGATCATCGAAATCAATCTCTATTGGAAAACACAATATCTTGACTTTGACAAAGAACCTTCTGGTTATTCTTATTATTTATTCAATAAATAAATATATCTTTATACATCGTGAGGAAACAGCCATGATCTACAACCAAAAAATCGAAGACATGCGACATCTACCAACCCGCACTTGGCCCGCGTGGTTGATTAGGGCTCACTCCCTCTCACCGAGAGTAGGCCTGTGTCCCAGCAGTGGGAACATTATAGGCTGATTATACAAATATCTACTCATTGTACATTAAACATTCTCAGACAAAAAATGTCGTGAAGGGCTGATTTTTCAACCATCTGATAACTTTATTCGAGGAATAATTTTGAAATTTTGACAGTTGTTTCGTACAAAAACTGTCAAACGTCAATTTTATTGCTTGAATAGCGATGGAAAAATCAGCCCTTAGTCTAGGCCACAAAAATCACGCACAATTTTGACGAAAACAAAACCTATGTAGTAAGAATTCTCAAAAACCAAACTATCTCTTTTGTCCACAAAAATACATTATCTGGCGCACAAAACGAAGTGCAAACATGTGTTAATAAGATCTCCACCACAAGTGTTACGGTTTCTGAAGAGCACAGCACTAAAAACGTGTAGAAACCCTCTTAGTCGGTTTATGCTCGACCCAATTCTTGACACTTAACCGTGAAACTTTATACTGTGGACGTAATTACCGATAATAGGGATGGGTATCAATGTATTAGTTGTTTCGAAGTTGATATTGGAAAGAGGAAATTATTTATTAGGATATAGTAGTCTTTTGGCTGAAATAACAATGATAAAATAATAATAATAATAAAAACAGCGAGACATGGAGCGAAGTCTCCTGGGGGTTCGAATTTCTGACCGTGCAAGGAACACAATACTGTGCGCCAAAACCAAGATAACGGAAACTACTTAGAAAGCCGCTAAACTTAAGTGGGACTGAGCCGGACATGTTTGCCGCATGTCAGATGTCAATTGGGCTAAGAGAATGACCGATTGGGTCCCACTAAAAGCACGTAGCCATCGCGGCAGGCCGAGACGAAGATGGTTGGCCAGTCCTTTCGGTAGGAGTTAAGCTCGTCTCTCTCTCGCAAAAGACATAATTGTGCGGGAAAGGGGGACAATACAGGCTAGTTAGATTAGATTGGAATGAAAACTTTATTGAGTTCAGAAAAAACATGGTACAATATATTTTAAAAAACTAGTAGCAGATTACATAGGAGGCTTAGGTGCTTGATTTTTACAAATGCCCAGCCGATCTATTCTGTAAAAATCTCACCGTAAAAACTTAAGTAAAATGAGCTGTCAATAGTGTCAATCGCTTGCATCAGTGGCTCAGTTCACCTACGTATTCATGGTGAGATTTTACAGAATAGCACTGCTGGACCCCAAACTAGGAGTCTCTGTATCGTAAGGTGGATATTTGATTCACTTATATCATTATTCAATCTATATTTTTTTATGAGCAAATTGATTTTATTTGAGGATAATAATGTTTTGAATTTAGATTTTTTTACTTTTTCGGGTGTCAAGAGCGAAAATCAGCCTTCCATCTCGTTTCAAAGCTGAATCCGACTCAAGATTAAAATTATAACTGATAGTTTACAATCAAGATGGCAAGCATAATTACAGATTTCGTATTCTCGCGGGTCTTAGAGATTGATAAAGCTTTGCTATCTCTCTGATTATGCGGGTAAAGTTACATAAAGGAATTTATTTCTGCAATATATTCTAGAAATAGAAGGGTAGATATCATAGGTGTTAAAATCCCCGCCCATATTGGCAAAGACTCAGGTAGATATTCAGATAAGTAGACGAGGTTCCGATATAGACAATGGGTATATTAACATGAACGACCGTTTTTCAAATGGTTTTTTAAACAATATGAAATTTCGCAAGTCAAAGGATAATTTATTCAATTTGGTGAGCTTAATTCGGAAGATAGTATTTTTTATAATTTAATTAATAACGTAATTAAAATAGTGACTTTTTGGGCAGTATTTTTATCCCAATTTCGTCGCTTTAAGAAATTTCTGTAACTTTTTACGCAAACACCAGCAGTGAAAAAGCCTCTTTTGCAGATTAGCATCTGTAATTAATTTAAGCAAAGATTAATAAATAATTAGTGTGCTAATCGGCAAAATATGAGGCACGGTGCCTTTGTAGATTTGCCTACTAAGTAAGGAAAGTAATTAGTTAGGGTCCCCAGCTTGCCCTTGAAGTTAGTATGATTAAATATGCGTCGGGCGAGTCCACTTAACCCAGTTACTTGCACAAGCCATTAAAACGAACTTTATCCTTTTAAGTTAGAGTTGTATTTTATTGTATTCTTTGTATTTTTACAGGGATACCTACAAAGAAGTAATGTAACAGGAAAAGAAATACACCAAAATTTGAGATTTTTTTACAGGCAGAAATCCAAACGATAATATAAGAATGAATGTCAGAAAGAGACTAATGGAATGTAAGTGAACGACTGAGTGAGTAAGAGAACGAAGGGGTCTGGGAGAACCAATGAGGCTGAACGGTATGAGGACAATATACATAGTTAAAAACGATACGTTAGTACGGTGTTAAAAACGATTGTAACTTAAAATAAACGTGAGTCTTAGAATAAGAAGTAATTTTATTAGTATTTATAATAATACGGTCATAATAAACTTTTCTCTCATAAATAAGACTGTTTCAAATCAAAAATCAAATCAAATCATTTTTATTGTGGACTATAGGTATACGTCATAAATACAGGTCTTAAATAATTAAAATAAGTTCAGCTATGTCCCGCCGTTGAGGCATGCAATACAAATCAGAAGTTAAAACACAATAAGTCATATTAGTCTCGATACATATATCTATATCTCGTATATCTCGACCATTATGCTCCATTTCAAATTATTTTAAAGCTTTCATTTTCCTGTCATTTCTTTCCAAATTAAAGACTTCCGCCCATCTTCGTTGAACAACCAATTTTTATTTCCCACTGTGATGGTTCCAACATTTTTATTGGACGAAGGTTTTTCTAAAAATAAATTCAAAAGAAACACGGAAAAAAATGTAAAAGAACGAGTAAAAGGCTGAAATGATCAGTGGGTATTACAATTTACGGGGAAAAAAATGAAAGAATTCGAACATTTATATTGCCGAGATTTTCTTAAAGAATGGGAAAAAAGGACTATTGCCATGTTATTGTTCATTTATACGAGTGCGTGCAGAATGTAAAATATATAGAGGAATATTTGTTTTCGTGAAGATTTCAGATTTTCACACGTACACCAATACATTATGTCGTTTTGCATGATCCATGGGCTTTTCAGCACATGGAAATATAAAACAGAATAATGGTGATGTCGATAGTCTAACACATTTGGGGTTTTATACGATTTCATGAACTTCACGAATTGACCTTGCTATCTGATTCTTAAACGGTTGGTAAATAAGAAAGAGACAGAAAAAGTTTAGTGCTATCCGACGGGAAAAGTTTTCTGGAGGAATAGGATCACGTATCCTCCATAGACAAGGGAGACCTCCGAGCAGACGGGTGTTGTGTCTGGTGGCCTGGGTGCCTCAATAAATTAAGGCCAGGGAGTTTACACACAAATGTACAGAGGTGAACTACAGCGACGGTTGTATGTATTCTAGTCGCACGGTAAACTTTGCTTGCGAGATGCAGGATGTTTGTGTGACGTCAGTGTGATGCGAAGTTCGCATGTGGCGATGTAGCTGATGCCGCCACAAAAGTTCACAAAACAACCATAACTAAATATCATTACAATGAATGATTTAAATTATTCAACTGCAAAATATGGTTTTATTAAATACAGACTATATAATTAGCAAACATTTTGACCTCAAAATGACATCCGGATGTGTACATACGTAATCACAATCAGCATGCAGAGTCGCGGTCTGGCCTGGGACACGAATAGATTAATCAGTGTATTACTGATTAATCTATTCGTGTCCCGCCATAAATATAATAAAATTAAATCCTTTATCCAACTATGCAAATATTTTGATTTAAATTCATTATTTTTATTTGTTTTACTGAATCGCATTAAAACAAAAACATGTTGTCCAAACATGTAGTCCATTCAAATAATGTAATTATCTTCCATGTAATTTGTTAACATGTAAATGTGTAAACGAAAAAAAAAGTGTTTTTATAGGTACTTAAAAGATTTCCTGACAACTGATCAGTCGTCGGGAGTACTAGTTTGGAGTTCGAAAACGGCGGAACGAGCCATGTTACTCTATCGAGGACCCCATCTGGCTGGAGGTTCCCTAAACTCAATGTTTCAATTTATATTAAATATAATATAGTCTAGTTTCCATCATGTACTTTAAGATCAACGTGCGTAGGAAAGCAGCTTAAGTAATTATGGATCAAGCTATGATTCTGTCAAGCTTATACCCGCTTGCATCTTGATAATATTATAGAGTAAATATTAAAATTATGTTAGCGTGACCCGAAATGTTGTAAATATTAAAATAAGAGTATGACGTAAACTTGTTCATGGAATTTTCCTACGAAAATATCGACATTTACCACCATTCTTGCCTAACAGATTGAATTAAAATTACCTCTACGAGAGCCTGTACTTAAAAAAATAACTGGCGTCCCCTGGACAGCCTTCAAGCTACCATTTTTCTGACTAGCCAATAAGCCAATAGGCAAGACCACCAGTCAGAGTACCAAGATATTTTCATACGTTTTTGCTGATACGAAAGTCGAAGAAAGATAACAGATTAGTGACTTAAGAATTAAAATTTGTCTACTGTATTTAAGCATGCTGTATGCAGCAGATAGTATGCTATTTCCTTCAAATAAGTCGTAAAATCAAAATCAAAAGTAATTTATTCAAATTAGGCTGAGAATCAGCACATTTCGAACGTCAAAATTACAAAAGCTAAAATATTCACCACTTCCTAGTGCTTTCGCTGGGAACAAGAAGTGGCGCGACAAACTCTCCAGCAGCACAGCTGTCTGTTCAGTTAGAAAAAATTGCTTCTATACAATAGTAGGTATGCAAAGTAGTTAATATTACGAGACACAGAACATTAAATTAAACTATGTACATACACACAGAAGCATATGCATACACATAGAAGTCCAGCAGTAGAAAATGGCCAGACAAAGTTTTTCCAATGATACAGCTTATGTCTGTGCTCAGGCCTAAGAAACTGATCACGAGAGATAACCAGTAAGTAACATAAACAAGTTACGAAACACAATCCCCTTTATTTGTTGCTACATACAGTATCGTAACTAAATTACTGGAGCTCTACGCCTTGCTAAGATAGTGTCAGATTTATTTGCAGCCTACAAACGAAGCCTAGCAGGGCTGTGAGGAATAAACAAACGGTTTTATTTCTATTTATGGAAGTATGGAAGGTTCACTATCGATTTGGGCAGGAATAACAGCGTAGTAGTTCTACCCAACTATTTGTTGTAATAGAAGAATACTGTCGTAGGAGACCTTAGTACTATCAAAACAAATGACTGTCAATTGGGATTTCTGCCTGTACAGCGTAACTACAAGACTTTTTAGCTCGTATTGACAGTGTAAAAAAAATTTGATTGTAGCTGTTTTCAAAGTTTTGACTTGTAAAATTGTATCTTGGGTATTTTTTAAAGATACATTTTATTAGTTTTCTCTTAACAGTGATGTCATAAAGTGTTAGAAAACTAACGATGGATGTCTATTTGTATAGAAGAACCCATGTGGTACCTACAAATTAAATCCATAAAAGGTAACCTACATACTCCAAAGGGGCAATTCTCGTAATTTTAAGAACGTTTACAGTCTGATCTCAGGTTCAATCTGTCAAAAACACATTTAATTTCGCTACATTTTTGACAAGTTATTAAGATTGATTGTCGCTAAGATGAGATTGCGACTAGATTTTGAACGTTTTTAATTACGAGAATTGGCCTTCAGCTCTTTCATAATAATCACTGGAACGCAACGTGTCTGTACAAGACGAAATAACATATATGCGCTGAACCCTTCAAACAAAAAAGCATCGCCCTTTTTCCGTATATCCACATCACGCAAAAACCCTTCCCGAAAGAGCCTGTAACAATACATGTACCGTCATTATTACAATATAAAAAATGTGTGTCGAGAATGACAGATTCGTTCTCTCACATACAACTTGATTGTACAATCTAGAGGCCGTAATTCCGTACGTGTTGCCTGAAACGGAAAAACGTGTGACGTATAAAACATTTTTGAAGTTAATCACTCAGCGAAGATTTGCGAAGCGAAGGAACTTTTTATAAATAAAACAGACACGATACGATTATGTTTTCAAAAAAACAGTTGAAATTGTGATCCCGTGCGGACTAATCATAATAATTACCTAGGTACTGCCGAACATGGCAATGAAAACTCATTCGTAAAAGAAGAAAGTGTTAAAGACGATTGTTGATAACTTTATCGTTTCCGAAACAGGTTAGGTATACAAATATCAGTGTAGAAGCATCTATAGCTGTGTCTAGTTTTCTGATTTGCAGTCTGGTTTGGCCTAATGATATCGGTAAGTCTGCAAATCAGAAAAATGTAAACTTGGGTCTTCCGATGTCTATAACAACTGACTGCCTCGTCGGTTTACTGGTCGCAAGCGCTATGAGGTTCTGGGTTCAATTCCCAGGTCGAGCAAAGTGTTATTGTACTTTTCCATATATAGAAAGAATGAAAGAAAAATATGTTTATTGGCATTACAGCAAAATAAACACCTACTACCTACCTTAAAACTATAAAAAGTGAAAACAAAGATTACAATGCCAAAAGGGCCTCTGCTCAGCATAATGTCAGATGACAATACAAGGTGCACCACCTGACGCTGATTTTCAGCTGCAACCTACGAGTGCCACAAGCTGGAATAACAAACATATAGGGAAGTATAATTTCTCAGTAGCAGCCTGGAGTCTGGAATTTATGCCCAGCGGTCGCAATACGATCTTGCCCTATTACATGGAACTTAAAGTCAGATAGGAAACGCCGGCCTCATCTAGTTTTAAAATATGATTCACGTGTAAAAGTGTTTGTACAAACCTACTTACAAAATAAAATCATTTATCATTTAACATAATTGGTGAAATATAGGTGCTCTTCGGGGACACAAGGCTTAAAGAGTCACAATACAACATCGGTTTCGGTTTTCGTATAACCGGAGTGACACGTAATGACTAAAATATAATGTCATAGGCATAAATCATGCAGATTACCACAGCCATACGAAATCCGGTTATAAAAAATGTGAATAACTTTATTTAATATACCTGTGAACATTTCAGTATAGAGCCTGGCATAAATAGCAACTTCAAAAACAAGACGTGTTGTTATGTTATATTCAAAATGTTCACTTCGTTTACAACAATACCGATAAGTACTTGGCCCAGTACATCGAACTCTACAATCCAATGCGCTACTAACCCAATGAAGGCATTATTAACTATTCACAAAGGTGGCCACACAATACAAATAGTAAAAGGTTATGTCGACGAATCGTTAATTCATTGGCACGTCAGCCATTTCCCTTAACTGTCAGTAAGACAGGCGGTACACTGAACGGTTTTCTTTCATTTGTGGCGAGTTCCGGGTTCTATTTCTGCAGTATTGTTCTGTTGGTTATGGATTTATCTCGCCTCTTTTTGCATTGTGTGGTTTTATTTATTATTGCGTACTTAATTATTGTTTGTGACTTTAATATTTTGTGTTGTGCAGTAAATTATAATATTTGCTAAGGTGCTGGTATATTTTTGATGACTGCAAAATTGAGAATTAAGTATTCTTAAAAATACACTTTAACAAGTTTTGGTTAATTATGATCAGGATCAGGTTTATCATGTTCTAGACAAAAACGAAACATATTTTGCGATTAAAATGCCACGTAAATGATCTCTAGTTAAAAGTTCTATTCGTGTATTATTAATACAATGCACACAAAAGATGAAATTCAACAAACAAAACTTTAATCACTGCCTTTTATAGTTAACAAATCAGATAAGGCTTTCGCATGTCCACACTGCAGCATTCTATACCAATATGGATTAAACTAGTAAAACAGTATTGTAACTTGCGACATAAATGTTGCTATATAATATTAACTTAACGCGACATTAGACAATAGTTACCGTTCCATAGTAAGACAAATATTGCAATAGCTACTTGACTTACTGTTTGTAGTTCGGATTAAGATTGTAGCTTAAAGGGGCTAAGTCAGAGCGTGACTTAATGGTATAAGATTTGGGTTTATTCATAAACGTTACTTAATAATTATCATAATCAGCCTAGATTGTTCCCACTGCTGGGACACTGGCCTCCTCTCTTCGAGAGGCTGTAACCTACCACGCGGGCCCAGTGCGGGTTGGTAGATGGCACATGTCTTCGATTTTTTGGTTCTAGGACATGCCGGTTTCCGTACGATGTTTTCCTTTACCGTTTTGAGGGCAGTGGTGATGAAATTATTTACATAAAGTAAAACGCCTGCTTGGGTTCAAACCCACGATCCCGTAAGTCGGGGTCGATACCAGTGGGTTACCACTGCTCTCAAATGTTGCTTGGTGGTAAGTAATGATTAGCGACTGTTTTACCCTAAATTTTTGACGTTTAAACGTCTCTTAACTTTTAGCAACGTTTTAGCGACTATTTTACCCTACATTTTTAAAAAAAAAATGTATATAAGTAGTTTATCAGCCATCTTGTTACCATAACACAAGCATTAGGTTGCTTAGCTTGGGACTAGATGGCGCTGTGTGAAATGTCCAGGGATATTATTATTATTATTATTATATTTATTTTTGACGTTTAAACGTCTCTTAATTTTTAGCGACTGTTTTACCCTACATTTTTAACGTTTAAACATCTCTTAACTTTTAGCGACTGTTTTACCCTACATTTTTGTCGTTTAAACATCTCTTAACTTTTAGCTGTAGATATAAAGGGGAACACCGATGCCATCTTTTTATACTCATTTTTTTTTAGATACTTCCCTTTTCTGTAAGACATGTGTTAATTTTGTGATTCTTCTTCTTTAAAATGTTTATACAGTCATTTTGAAATCAGCTTACATTATGTTGTGTTGTTTTTTTTTAACTTGTTGTTGTCACTTTATATCAAAAATTCAGTTACAAAAATTCCTTTAATTGGTATTACAGGAATTTTTGAAAGTATAGATAATATAGATTTTTTTTCTTATAGTACAGACGCCAGCACATCAAGCTACTACAAACTGTCAAATTTCTTTAATAGATTTTCAGCTTTATCACTAAAGCATTAGGTTCAAAGTTGATTGGGAAAATTTGACAGTTTCGGGTAGCTTGATGTGCTGGCGTCTGTACATACCTAATAGAAATATCAGCTAAAACTCGATGAATCGTCAAAGTATATATACGTTTACAACGTATCATTACTGTAATGGACATCAACAATGGCCCCGGAATTCAAAAATGACAAATCACTACTCATGTTCTCGAAGTCCGATCATAAATTATGAATGAACTTGTCTATTAACGCCGATTCATCATTTATTCAGTTATATCGATTTAGTCTTATGTCGATAAACCGATTCGAGCTACGAAATCAGTTGCGGTTAACCGGTGAACCTAATCCGACCAATACATTGCTGAATTTGTAAATTATCGGTTATAGAATATAATAAAATTATAGGTAAGTCTGGGTAATTTTGTTCATAGAAATTACCTTCTATACATATTATCTATCTAACTATATATAAAATAAATATATTAATAATAATAAAGCTGAACAGTTTATTTTTTGTTTGTTCCAGTCGGATTTGAAAAAATATTTTTGTATTTGATAGCCCAATTCTTGAGAAAGGCTAGACCCTTAGAGATCGAGCAAAAAGAAGAAAAAAGGCATTAATATTTTTTTTTATATTATTAGTTGTGGCACCGCCCGTGATCAGAGGACGCACCTGAATAGAGCGCACGTAGCTCGCACCTTCGTCGATCGCACGATGTGTGTACCTCCACCGCCTGCGCCCGCGCAAGCCCCACGCTGCCGCCGGCGCTGGGTCTTTAAACCGCGATCGCTCGGTCATCCGCGCCAGTCGTTAGCCTACTCCGACGGCGAATGCACGCGCTAATCGTTCCAAAATTGTAATTACGTTTCTTATCCTAATTTGCCTAAAGTCTCAGTTTTCATCCTAATTCTTATGTCTGTATCTTTCTAGTGCTTGTTCTTGCTCAAAACTGTATCCTCTTCTTAAACTTTCTCGCTAATTAAACTTCTATATTCGACTTGGAAAACGCCTGTCATTTCTTCACACACCCTCAGAGCAACCACAAATTGGTGACCCCGACGTGATCAAGATGACGGATCCGAAAAGCGTTGGGTGTGGCCCTGAAACCCTGCGTGTGGGAGTACGCGCACCCCCTTTTTGGCCCGAAGAACCTGGATTGTGGTTTGCCCAGATGGAGGGACAGTTCGCGCTCGCCAATATTACCGCCGACGCAACTAAGTTCTACCACGTTATCGGTGTGTTGGATCATCGCTTCGTGGCAGAGGTCAAGGACATCATCACCAACCCACCAGCGGTGAATAAATACGACAAGCTTAAGGCGGAGTTGATCAAGCGGTTATCGGCTTCGCAAGAGCGGAAAGTGAAGCAGTTGCTAATGCATGAGGAGTTGGGGGACCGGAAGCCGTCTCAATTTTTTTAGGCACCTGCAACACTTGGCTGGACCCGCGGTACCCGAAGAATTTCTGAAGACGCTGTGGTCTAGCCGGTTACCGAATAATATTCAGACTATTGTGGCTTCCCAAACGGATTTACCCATAGACAAGATGGTGGACTTGGCGGACAAAGTCCACGAAATCGCGCCGACCGGTGTCCAACAAGTGGCGAGTGCGGCGGCCCCAGTGACATCTACCCTCATGGAAGGTATGGAAGCGCGAATCGGTGAGTTAACCAGGCAAGTAACTTTACTCGGTCAACAAGTGAGTGAAATGCGTGTGCAGCGTCGTGAACGCTCCCGCCAGCGATCTGGGAGTAGGAATTCCAGGCATAGATCTACATCGCGGTCACGTCAGCCGCCTGAAAACCACCCTCATTGCTGGTATCACTACGTTTATGGTTCGCGGGCAAAGAAATGCCGGCAGCCCTGTCAGTGGTCGTCGGAAAACTCCATGGGCAGTCGGAAGTAGCGGCCTACCACTGCGGAACCCATCCAGGCCGTATTTTTGTAACGGACCGACATTCAAAGACGATGTTTCTGATAGACACTGGGTCTGATTTATGTGTTTTTCCACGCTCAGCAGTTAGAGCGCCCTGCACGAGTACGAAATACGGCCTAACAGCTGCGAATGGGACAGTCATCAATACGTATGGGCCGATACAATTAAATTTGGATTTAGGGCTGCGCCGAGTGTTCCCATGGCAGTTCACCATTGCGAACGTATCGAAGCCGATTATAGGAATTGATTTTCTAAAGTTTTATAATCTGATTATAGATTGCCGCAATCATAGGTTGATAGATGGCACCACATCTCTCTCCGCACCTGCATCGCATCAAAGGGTACCAGACGACGTGGCGTCTGTCAAGACTGTCGCCGGTGAGTCAGAATTTCACCAGTTGCTCCGCGAGTTCCCGGAGGTGACCCGACCCGCAGGTACTGTGAGTGAACCTAAGCACAATACGGTGCATTATATTAATACAGCCCCTGGACCACCGGTATCAAGTAAGCCTAGGCGGCTAGATCCAGACCGTTTAAGGATAGCCAAAAAGGAGTTTGAAGACATGCTGGCCAACGGCACGGCCAGGCGATCAGACAGTCCATGGTCTTCAGCCCTGCATTTAGTCAAGAAGAAGGATGATGGGTGGAGGCCGTGCGGTGACTACCGCGCACTCAATGCACGCACCATTCCTGACAGATACCCGGTGAGACACATTCAGGATTTCTCGCATCAGCTGTCCGGCAGTACTATATTTTCTAAAATCGACATGATCAAAGCATATAACCAGGTACCTATCTATGGACCCCACATACCAAAGACGGCGATAACCACACCATTTGGGTTATTCGAATTTCCCTATATGACCTTCGGTTTGAGGAATGCGGCGCAGACATTCCAGAGGTTTATGGACGAGGTACTTGCTGGGTTAGACGAGTTCTGCTTCTGTTATTTGGACGATGTTTTGTGTTTTTCCCCCACTCCGGAGCTACACAGAATCCACCTGCGACGACTGCTAGATCGCCTAAGAGAGTATGGAATATTGGTGAACTCGGCGAAGTGTGTCTGGGGCCAGCCAGAGGTAACATTTCTTGGTTTCAATGTTTCTGCTTCCGGTACCTACCCACTCGACACTAAAGTGCAGGCTGTCCAGGACTTTCCAGAGCCACAAACTGTGAAGGAGCTACGAAGGTTTCTGGGTACGTTAAATTTTTATAGACGCTTTATACCAAACGCAGCTAAGGTACAGGCACCGCTTAATGCTATGCTAGCTGGAGGCAAGACCATGAAGAACCAACCTATTAAAATGACGCAGACACAGCTGGAAGCTTTTTCGGAATGCAAGAAGGCACTTTCAAATGCTACGCTTTTAGTACACCCGCTTACTAATGCCGAGCTTTCTATGACAACGGATGCTTCAGACGTAGCAATAGGAGCAGTGCTACAACAACGAAATGGAAAGCAGTGGGAACCGCTGGGTTTCTTTTCCAAGAAACTAAACCCAGCGCAAAAGAAATATAGCCCCTACGACCGCGAGCTCCTGGCAGTGTACGAAGCTATCAGGTATTTTCGTCACATGGTGGAAGCCCGCAACTTTGTTGTTTTTACAGACCATCGCCCGCTAACGTACGCCTTTACAACACCACGAGAGAACTGTTCACCAAGGCAGTACAGGTATTTCGACTACATAGCTCAGTACACAACGGATATACGCTATATACCTGGTTCTGAGAACGTGGTCGCGGATACATTGTCCCGAATAGAGGAGGTACGAGTTCCTAAGGGAATCGATTATCAGACACTTGCACGATGCCAGAACACAGATCCAGAACTACAAAGCCTTCTAAAAAGTGGATCCTCGCTTAGTCTCGAAAAGGTTAGAATACCTGATACAGACATCGAGGTCTACTGTGACGTTACGGTTACACCGCCACGACCGTATCTCACTCCGAAATTCCGTCGGCAAGCGTTCGATTCGCTACACAATTTGAGTCATCCCGGAAACACAGCTACAGTGCGACTGGTGGCACAGAGATTCGTATGGCCAGGGATGCGCAAACAATGTAGAGAGTGGTCCCGTAAATGCCTAAGGTGTCAAGGCAGTAAAGTGACACGACATACCTTTGCCCCTCTTTCCCAATTTCCTGTCACAACATCAAGGTTCTCCCATATTCACCTTGATATCGTCGGCCCTTTACCTATCTCTTATGATTACAGGTATTGTCTCACAGCCATCGACAGATTCACCAGATGGCCTGAGGCGTACCCCATCAAAGACATCACGGCTGAGACCTGCGCAATAGCGCTGGTGTCCGGCTGGATCGCCAGGTTCGGTTGTCCGCTTAAAATAACAACAGATCGCGGCACTCAGTTCCAGTCACACCTCTTCCGTGCTGTCGCTGCCATGGTTGGTGCGCACCACTACAGCACAACCGCATACCACCCTGCTGCGAATGGCATGGTTGAACGTCTGCACCGACACATGAAAGCAGCCATCATGTGTCACGCTACTCCGCAATGGACCGAAGTCCTTCCACTAGTACTTCTGGGAATACGAAGTGCATGGAAGCCGGACATCGAAGCATCACCAGCAGAGTTGGTCTACGGCGAACAACTTCGACTACCAGGGCAATTCATCGCACCAGCTGTTGATTACAAGTCGTCTGACGTCACTGACCTTGCAACACGCTTACGAATTCGCATGGCCAACCTCACACCAAGGCCTGCATCCTGTCACAGAAAAGGACCATTTTACTTGCCACATAGTCTCAGCGAATCATCACATGTGTTCTTGCGGCAGGACTTCGTTCGAAGACCGCTGGAACCGCCGTATGCCGGCCCGTACAAAGTCATACAGCGCCAACCCAAGTACTACAAACTTGACGTACGTGGTAAGGAGGTTACCGTCAGTGTTGATCGGCTGAAGCCGGCCTACGTCATACAGGAAGCAGACGATTCACCATCAGTTCCTGAGCCGCCAACACCAGTCCCTGTTCCAGCAAAAGAAGAAGAGAGGAGGACGAGGTCCGGGCGACGAGTGCACTTCCCAGATTATTACCGCCCGCAGTAGCGGTCTAAGCGGGGGAGTACTGTGGCACCGCCCGTGATCAGAGGACGCACCTGAATAGAGCGCACGTAGCTCGCACCTTCGTCGATCGCACGATGTGTGTACCTCCACCGCCTGCGCCCGCGCAAGCCCCACGCTGCCGCCGGCGCTGGGTCTTTAAACCGCGATCGCTCGGTCATCCGCGCCAGTCGTTAGCCTACTCCGACGGCGAATGCACGCGCTAATCGTTCCAAAATTGTAATTACGTTTCTTATCCTAATTTGCCTAAAGTCTCAGTTTTCATCCTAATTCTTATGTCTGTATCTTTCTAGTGCTTGTTCTTGCTCAAAACTGTATCCTCTTCTTAAACTTTCTCGCTAATTAAACTTCTATATTCGACTTGGAAAACGCCTGTCATTTCTTCACACACCCTCAGAGCAACCACATAGTTTTATCAATAATAGTGTAATTTTTTATTTTTTATATTTTTTTAATACCATTATATGATGATTATTTTATGCTATAAGTAAGCGAAAAATGTTAGATGTAATTCTAAGTCATTATGTTGTCTCAATTGTATAGAAATGTTATTTAAATGTTAACGTAGCAATTAAGCAATGATTAAATTAATTATATAATTTTGTATGCCGTAAGGCAAAAGGACATTGCTCTGCGCCCATACATTGTTCGCCCTGGAACCAAGAGCATCGGAAAATTATGTGTTGTATTGTCGATCATTAGTAAACTCCTATAAGATCTTATTTGTATAGCGGACTAGCTGCATTATAGATATATTTCAAAAAAAGTATCAGATTTTGAGGTTATAATCGAACCATAACAACGAATATTAGTTATAGTTTTTCATAGCTCCGAGTGATTTTTAAGAAACTAAAAAACAATAACATAATACATTTAGCTGTTTTTTTGAACCTCTATAGATAATTAGGTATCTATGTAGTTTTTTTCTAACGCCTAAGTGTATGTAATTGCAACGTTTAAATGCATAGAATCTAATTAATATAGGTGCCTGTATTCTTAGCATTGGTTTTGGAATGAGTAAAATGTTTGTGTGTATTAATGTAAAAATAATGCTGTCTTCTAAGATGATAGTGGTGATGTAGCGCGAAGGATAGGTGGCGTTAGTGTGCATTGATAAATGGCTGAGCGCTTTGAGTGAATGTTCTACTGATTCACATTCAAAAACATGCAACAATTCATTAAAAATTCGATCGATCGATTGCAATCGATTGGGATTCGGGGGATCCAGAGATCCCTAATCTTTTTCCATACGACACGATGTTTGGCGAAGATGGCGGCGGTTAATGTTTAATGTTAGTCGCGTAAAATACTTTCAAATGTTCATTTTGGCATTACAGCTAGTCCGTGTTACGAAAGTATTTGCAACTAATATAATAAAATAGACAATTAATTATCGTGTATGTCCGATATTTCTTGTACACAGGGCGATTTCGGACAATGTCCTTTATCGGGACTCCCCATAAATTAACACCATATTTCTTACCTACATTATTGGCAAAATAAATTATTTCTAATTCTATTTCTAAGAACTCTAAGCGAAAACGAAGTAAATAAGCACGGTAGGCGATGCGATGCAATGGAGTGGGTAGGGGGAAAAAAAAATCACGCGGTCGAACTCCCAAGCAGAAGGTAAAACAAAAGGTAAATAAAAGTCGCTTTTCATATAAATCTGTGCCACTGCATCGTTCTTTTAAACAGCGCAGCTGATTTTGTTGCGGTTTTTACTAAAATTTAGGGCTAATTTTTCAATCATCTGATAACTTTATTCGAGGATATTTTATTTTCCATTCCTTTTATTTTCCTCATGATAGTGCTTAATGTTTTATGACGACATAACCTTTATTTATCATCCGCTTTTAAAACTTTTATATCTACACGACATGTGACATAAACCGTCACAGCTTCCATAAACCCGAGAAAATGAAAAGCTAAAATATTTTAAAAGTCAAAATCCTTAGATTGCAGCCACAAAGCTAGCGAACCAGTAAATGGTTTTAGAGCGTTATCTTATATCAATGACGATTTCCCAGTGTGTTTTCAGCGAACCAATTGTGAACGTGCTCACCGCGGTTTCGAAGCGGGCTAGGCGCGACTTCGCGACGCGTTTTCCGCTTACGCAAACGTGGCGAACACGTGGCGTGCTTGCTACACACACGCAGTGAGCGCGTTAAATAATCACCTCGCAGGAAACACGCTTGCAAATCGTCAGTGTAACAAGGTTCTACTCGTACACTTTACGACTTACTTGTCACTTGTTCGAGCTGCGCTACTCACCAGTTCATGTTTGCCTTTCATTCGGCATCTTTTACTACAAGGAAAACGTCTGAACACAACATGAATAAAACAAATTTTGACGACACGGTTGGCGCAGTGGATGAGCGATCAACTGCTGCGCTGCGTGTCGCGGGTTCGATTCCCGCACGGAACAAATATTTGTATTGCCTGCAGGTAGTTGTTCCGGGTCTGGCTGTTTGTGTATGTGTAAACTCACATAATGTTTGTGAACGCACCCACGATACAGGAGAAATTCTAGTGTGGGGCAAAATATTTATAAAAAAAAAAATCATTTTTAACCAATCCAACGGTTTTAGATTTTCGCTGTCAGCCAAAATCCACCATCTTTGATAAATGATTTTATTTCTGTAAGTAGGTTTGTACAAACACGTCAATCATATTTTAAAAACTAGATGAGGTCGGCGTTTCCTTTCTGACTACTCAGACAAGAAAGGCCGAAACAAACTTAGAGGTCACAGTCTCTTTTAAAGTCCAGACATAATTTCGGTCAGGTCATGTGAAGACCATGTAGATTGATGTCTAAAATAGTCTTTTGAGGAAAGAACCACACAGACTGAGACTTTTATCGAGTAAACGACTAATGAAACGAAAGAAGCATATGAACGTATACTCCTATATAATTTTGTCGCCTGATCTTGGAATGAAACAAAAATGAACCTTTACTTAACTGATATTGGCGTAAGCAAAGCTCCTAGCTGTGTGGCTTCGACCTTAGTTACGAGTATATTGCTAAAAACAGATTAGCCTGTACTCAAAACCAACCGCGAACAACTATAATATTTATTTGTCGGCGAGTTGTTTTGCGAAGATACATTCTAAAATAGGATTACGTATACAGTGGCTTCCGGACAGAGTCAGGATACACATATATTATTCACTCAGTAACCTTATTCGAGCACCACTAAGTTTAAACCTCGATCGATTCAGCCTTCACGCTATGAATACCGTTTGGACGAATTATCAACGGTTTTAGTTTAGGGTACTATGTACGTACTATGTTTTTGTTCGTCGGAGATGTATTTTTGGTGGACAGATGAAATTCTAGTGAAAAATACTCGTGTTGTGGGTCATTTCTGTTTTGATTTAGTACTTTAACATTCAGCATGGAAGAAACTTATTAAGCATATATACTCAACATATGTCGTGGATCAAAATCTGTACAAACAACAAAAATGGATGAAGGTCATTTGGCCAGAAATATTTTTAAAACGTTTTCCTAAGACTAAGGGCTATTTTACAATAATCAGATAACTTTAATCTGAGGAATAAATATAATGGTTTGACAGTTTTTGTATAGAAAAATAAATATATGTATAAACATCCGAATTGAGAAACTCCTCCTTTTTTGAAGTCGGTTAAAAATACGTCAAACTGTCAGATTTATTCTAAAGATAAAAGTTATGTGACTATTGAAAAATCAGACCTAAAGCTATCATATTGGACAATCGTTTAAGAACTGAGTCTCCAGTCTACTCTTGTAAAATGTGATCAGGAAATTATGTCCGGAAGATGGACAAAAATATCCCCCTTTTTCAAAAGTGTTCCTTTGGCCTTTGACCCGTTTACTGGACAGTTCTTAAAACGACCTTCGCCGTACCGTTTATCACGAAGATTACAAAAAGCCTCCAATCAACGTCAAACCAATCGATTAAACCGCATCAATAAATAATTCACGAACATAAAAGTAGTCCAAAATTTTTGATATTCTCTTTTATCATTTCACCGAACGACTTTCGATCTAGCGACGAATTTACTGATTACCTTGTGTTTGTTCTAAAAAAATTGGATTGTACGGAATCATACAGACTAGATTGATTCAGAAGGCTTGCTGCATACTAGAACTGTGGTGGCCTAGTGGAAACGGCCTTGACTTACGAGTTGTAGGTCGTAGGTTCGAATACTGACAGGCGCTATACTTTGTGTAAATTATTTCATCACCACTGCTCTCAAAAAAGTGAGGGAAAACATCGTGAGGAAACCGGCATATCCTAGAACCAAAAATTCGAAGACATGTGACATCTACCAACTCGCACCGGGCCCGCGTGGTGGATTACGGCCCACTCCCTCTCACTAAGGAGGCCTGTGTCCCAGCAGTGGGTTCATTATTGGCTGATTATACTGCATACTAAGAGCCAAAACGCACATACACACAGACGCGTAAGTACGGCGGGCGATCTCAAATAAATGACAGTCGTGAGTGCGCTTACTCGCTGTTATATGTGCGTGCGTTTTCTATCGTAGTATAGAGCAGACCTTCTGTATCTATATATTCTGTGGCTTTGGTTGTGGCCCTGGGAAATAAAGCTCACTCATTATTTGTTTGTCATTATCTGCTCATCAGTATCTGACCTTCAAAAGTACGTTTGTACACGTGTAATTGGAAACGTGAATTTTCAAATGTACTCTGACTTGTTTGAGTTGATTTTTAATTGGGTGTGCGTAGGTTTCCCTGCGTCCATATTTATGTGTATGTAGGAATAGATATAGAAATATTTATTTAAAGAAAGAAGAAACAATCTTAAAGATAGAAAACAAAAAGAAAGAATGTTTCATTGAGGCTATGTAGAAAAAAACAAATATCCGAATATTATAAGGCACTAGCTAAGATCCGACAAACGATGACAAAGGAAGTATACCTGGCCAGTCAGTGCAAACACAACTGAATTAAAATGCAAGTGCAGTTTCCTGAATATTAATCTCTTTGTTTAGCAGTTAAACATTATGCAACACGTATAAATTTATGTATTTCAGCAAAGAGACACAGAGTCCGAATTGTATGCATGAATACATACAAAGACACGTAGTCAATTAGGTAATTAATGCACGAGCGTCCAAAAGGTGCTAACATTGCAAATAAACTGCTGAGAATTCGCCCCAACATTACTGACCACAGCAACCTCAGCGGCCACTTCAGTAATTAGTCTAATTTAATTAAAACAATATTGAAACCACTAATTACAAAAACATTATTATAAAAGTGACAGTTAATGCTAATTAAAGCGGCACCCGGCGAGGGGCAAACATTCAGGATGAAGACGAGGCAATGATTATGACGAATGACGACAGAAATTTAATTATGTTAATATTACGACTGCCGCTGGATTAAATTAAGGCACTCGTATTTTCAGGATATTTTTGTGTGAAAAGTTAATATTAGTTTTGGTACGTTTTATTTTGATGATATCTAATGGTCATTTCATGGAAGATTACTAAGGTCTACGGCAATCTACCTAATAATTTGAACGAAATTTGTAGTTTTAGACTTTTTGCCTTGGTATTTATCGTGTGGGATTTAGTTTTGCTTTGTCTCCGTTGGTATTCTCATAGAAGTTAAAAGATCAGTTAATATAGCTACAGACTCCGACTTGGATAGCTACCTAGTAGGTATATTCAAATTTTATTTGTTTCAAATTGACGTCATTTCCAGTTAAACAAATATCAATTTTATTTTAATGGCAATTAAGTTGATTTCAGAGTGACTAGCACTATTGAAAAAGTTATAAAAATGTTTGAAGTTGTAGCGTAAACTGAACTTTATTGTGTAGGGATTAAAGTTATTTTTCCATAAACTCATTTATGGAAAAATAACTTTAATCCCTACACAATAAAGTTCAGTTTACGTTTATTTGTTTATATTTTTGGCGAATATGTCGCGATTCAAATTTAGGTAGGACAGTCCAGGAAATTATTTGTTTATAAAAATGACACGCTACGTCAATATACCGTGTTAAAGCCATCACATACAACTGTCAAAGAATGACAGTTGTGATTTTAATATATGGGCATATTAAGTTGGCAGTCGATTTGCTAACGTAGCTAACATTTTGTAAACCCAGAACAATCTAAATCAGACTAGTCGAAGGTCAAATGTAACATTTCAAACGCGTTGCATAGTGTTGGTCTAGTAGTCGCAAGCGCTACTGCTGAGAATGAGGTCCTGAGTTCGATGCCCAGCTCGAGCTAAGTGTTTTTGGGGTTTTCCATCAGGAATTTATTTTTAGCAGCCGGCAGTCTGGATTTGTGGCTGGTTGATGGCTTTGGGCTCGCCCACTGTTACATAGGACCTAAACATAACTAGTAAAATGTGGGTTTACTGTGGGTACAACTCTGCCTAACCCTATTTTTTTTTTTTTCTTGGGCATGAGATCATCAAATGACCTCTCCCGCTCTGGGCTAAGCGGAAGGGCGTGTCAGACTTTTAATGACTAAAACCCACCCGTGTTCCTTCAGTTGCCTGTGCCAGGGGCTACGGTAGTGGACCCCGTCAGTTCGTGCTACCATCTCTTTGAGGCGCGCGTGGAACACAACGTACCGTCGACCCGCGCCTGGCCCTTATCGGGCGGCGAGCTGCCCATTGCTCGCCGCCCGCAAGCCCGCGCCTACCTATCTACCTCCCTCTGGTATCTACCTACCTCTGCCTAACCCTTCGGGGATTACAGCCGTGGCGTTGTGGTTATGTTATGTTATCAATATACTAAAATGAAAAAAATACAATAAAATATATAGATAATAAATACGAGCTACAATAACCATTATTTCGCATTATATGTCGTTAGCATAAAAATCCTGGCAGGCTATACAACTGTTTGTTCACGGCTAGGCCATAAAGTCAAAACGCCTATTAAATTTCACGCCCCAAGTTATGTAGATAAGTGTGTAATTATGTGCGTAAGTTTATGAGCTTTCGGTGAGTGTGTGTTTTTACGTTAATTTGTGGAGAACACCGGCTGGTTAGATTGTGCGTATCATTTCACGCAGGACACACTTTAAACCTTTAGAATGTGTTTTAAACAAACGCAAAATTATTTTTTTTTAAGCTAGGATATATTTATTAAAGGTAAAATTGGCCGAGTATTTTTAAGGCAATGATAGCTAACTCAGACACATACATAGTTATGAATGCCCCAATTTTTCACACTCCTTTTTCCCGCTTATGCTTATTTGAAAGAAAAAGAAGTCTTTACCCTCACACGCTACTGAATTAGCATTTTTCTTGATGTAGCAAATATCATAACCAAAAACCAAATACTGGTCGATACACGTTTCATAAAGTTACACGAGTATACGATAAAATAACAAAATTCTCCGTGAATCCAAAAAATATATTCAAACCAAAATACATTTACCGAATAAAAGTAAACAAAAACACCGAAGAAAATGAGAGGAAACTTCTCTCTTACGCGTGTAAAAACGAGATTTATTCAAAACAAAATACTCTTGACCTACAGAAAGAAAAAACTAGTCTACACATCAAAACATACGTATCAAAATATCTTGCTCGTCTTCACAGATGGCTAAATAGATAAACAAACAAACCCCAATCACTTGCGCCCTCGTGTTTCGTTTGCAAACTGTCATGGCGCCATTTTTCCTTATTTTCCGCGATTTTCACTCTGTATTCATTCCAGAGAAACCCGTTTGATATCGTTATAATGTTTGTTTAGTAGCTTTTAACTAGTTTTCAAACAAATTATACATTATGTGTACTCGCGTTAGTACGATGGAAAATTGTAACACCAAATGTTTTGTGGGTCAGACTTATCCGGAAATGTCGTACAAATTAAAACAGCCCGTGTCATACATATTTACTCAACCATACAGACGGGGTAATGAGGGTTACAATTTCGAACCAATGGTCGCAATATTGACATTTCCTAGTTTAAAATCTTATTCACAATTTTTAAGCTCATAGATCAACCAAAAATACTATGTATTCATCTGTTACCTATATTGCTATCAACCATTTTTAAGCCTCCATTTTACCTGAAAACCGCTGACAAAACAAAATATCTGTAAAACCTACTTTCCTGACCTCGCACATAATCCTAAAACAAACAAATGTGTTTACGTATAAAACCTTGTTTCCAACAGATATGTGTTATGTGTTTAGTTATTAGCAAACAAACAGAAGGTATTTCTCTGTGCGTGACTATCATCAATAGGGTCGGACATTTGTATTGATCTATGCATCATTGTCATGCATTGATGTATTGCATTTGCATTGCTGTTAAACTTAACCTGTAGATGTAGGGGTTTGAATTGCTGACAGACAAATGTGCACACTATATAACTAGGTCATCATCATCTACCTAGCCTTTTCCCAACTAAGTTGGGGTCGACTTCTAGTCTAACTGAATGCAGCTGAATACCAGTATTTTATATGGAGCGACTGCCTATCTGACCTCCACAACCAAATCACTGGATAATATGATACCCCTTGGTAAGATTTGTTGTCAGACTTCCGGGCTACTGACAACTCGTAATGACTGTCAAAGATCCACGAATGACGGCCGAGACCAACGGCTTAAGGTGGATGCTCCAAGGTAGCCCGCGAAATTCAAATTTTCTTACGTTTTTGGCCATTTGCTGATTAGTACTAAGTTGTACGTTGATTAAAATATGATTCGCGGCCGTAATAAATATGTATTTACAGAATTATAATCATTAGAATCAGTAATACAACTTGTTACGTTAGCATAATCCTAAAATGTCAAGATTTCATGAAATAGTCATTCAGTAGGATTACTTGATCTTAGAGAGTTGTGTTGATGACATTAATGATTATAATTCTGTAAATACATATTTGTTACGCCCGCGAATCATTTTTTAATCAACGTACAACTAAGTACTGACCAGCAAATTGAAAAAACGTAACAAAATTTGAATTTCGCTGGCTACCTTGGAGCATCCACACTAACATGTTTTCCGAGGCACGGAAGGGTCTCGGTATGTAAAGATGTTCACCCATCCACAGACCAACCGCGGCAAGCGTAACTTAACCTGATTGATCAACCCGTGCGGCTGTTATTATTTAGCTACGGGCCCCTCCCTCATATGTAGGTGTTATATGTAATTATGTAGGTGTAGGTATTATAAAAGATTTACCAGTGTCAAGGGTTTAAGCATAGTACGAGCACATTTATATTCCATCATAGGTTTTCAACGTCTATTAGGAGCGGCTTATCAAATAAGAGTTAAGTAGAAACTACTTCATTGTGCATCCATAGTTTCAGGTTTAACGCAAAGGAGTAATTTATTAAGTCTAGTCAGTTTCACATTTTATTAAACGAGCAATAAATATTGACCGGTGAAATAGTCATGGTCTTGTCCTTTAAAAAAGACTTTCAAAAAAAAAATCTGTAGCTCGCTCTGGTTTTAACTATTGACATTTAACCTTGCATCAATAAAACAAACAACCACAATTATGAATCTCTTCATAAATGTTAAACTTCCAACCACAGCTCCGTTAAGAAAGACCTTGAAGACAAAGTAAGTTATTTTTCTCCAACTTAAGTACTTTTATGCCCGCCAGAACTTCTATTGTAGTCCATTTCTGGAAACAGGGAGCAATTCAAAGTACATAACCGTTTCAATTAAACTTTAGCGGTATTCAAAGAGAAACACCGATAAATAACAGCATAGAGCGTTCACGGGTCCAATTAAATATTATTAATTCTCTTCCTTCTAAGATACGGAACCCAAGTTAGGCACTTGAAACACAATGTAGGAAAGGTTGTAAATTGTAATCATTTTGACACTGCGATAATGAGCTCCTTGGTATTAAGGTTTCGTCCAGGAAGGGTGAATTTTGCCTGAGTTCATAAGTGTGTTTGTGAACTATGAACTATATTATGTGCTCCCACTAGACGAGCAACCCACCCGCATTCCTTCAGTTACCTGAGCCAGAGACCACGGTAAATCTTTCCCGCGAACCTGGCCGTTCTTGACAAGTCCTGAAAGAGCAACTTGTAAGTCCTCAATGATTAGTTGATATTTTAATAACTAATTTCTGCTTTACACATAAGTCGACATGGCAGCCAGTCTTACAAAGGGGTATCGTGTTACCCAGTAACTTGATTGTGAAGGTCAGACAGGCAGTGACATGTAAAATACTGGTACTCAGCTGAATGGAAAGTGACCCCAACATTATTGGGAAAAGGCTAGCCAGTTTGACAGTAGCCAAAATGGCTGCTAGTTCATTATAGCTAGGAAAGATAAAGAGTAAGGGATCAAAATGAACGCCTATTGAAGAGATTTGTCAAAATGAACGCTATTGTTATGACGACAGGCTGAAGTGTTGGGTGTTTAATAGGCAGATTGGTACAAACTCAAACTCAAAGCATTTATGACAATTAAACCAGGCACTTTGAAATTGTCAAATAGTCGGTCAATTAGTCATAAAGTTGAAGCTAGTTGCTGATTCTAAAACGTAGATCTCTATAGAGAAGAATGGGCAAGAAACTCCAAGGAAAATCTTTTAAATCGAGATATTACAAAATCCTGGGTTCATTATTCTTGGTGCTTCCATATGTGAGAACAATGTAAAAAATTAAATGAAGAAAAGATTAAAAATAAGCCCTGGCAGTTAAGAGATGGCCAGTCTCAACCGAAGACACCTAACATTATGAATGGAATAAGATAATTTAGGAGTAACAGGCATGACTGATATCCGGAAACCGTTTAGTATCAATTCACCGTTGATTTACTGACTGATTAGTTTTCATGGGTTTAATGAATTTAGTAACTGCCTACTCTACAGAATATGAGGTCAGATAGGCAGTCGCTCTATATAAAATACAGGTATGAAGCTGCATCCGGTTAGATATCAGCAACATTCCAGTCTTACAGAGGAACTATGAGTACCAGTAGGGGTATAAAGAGTATTCTATTCTATAATTCGATACGTCGAAACCCGCTTACCAATCAAGGTAGGTGGACCTTTGGGGTCGCACGCGCATAGAGTGGGGACTCTGTCCGCCCACCAAGTGACCCCAAGGAAGACGGTGGCACAGTGGTCACGTGCTGCCGTGCATAGCGAGGCTATGCGAGGCTATGAGCGCCCAGGGATGTGCCTTACAGGCGTTGCGCAGGGGGTTTCCGGAATTGGTCTTTTAAGAGGAACCGAGACCAACCCTATGTGCGCAAGTCGGGTGCCTTTTGAAGGCTTCCCCGAAAAAAAATAAAGGTACGTAAAGTCGATAGGATGCAAATTGAACGGAATATACCATAAGAACCTCCTTTAGTAAGTTTCACTTTACAAAGAGTTTTAATTATTGTCGGTTTTGAGTTCCCGTGGAATTAACTTGAAGTTTTTTTCACTTAGTTTTAGTCTTAACTTACTGATCGTTTGAAGTCTTGATGCCGTTAATTGCCTATTTGGTTTAATTATACAATTTAAACGATTAAGTTTTTGGAAAAAAAAATGTTCTGAAAAATGAGCTTTAAATCAATTTAGGTAGCATCCTTCTTCTTAGGGTGTCGATGGCAAAAATATAGTTTTTTTCTTAAATTTGTATGGCCCAAAATTCAGTAACGAGGATAGCATTCGCTGACGCAGCCATTAGGTCTTCACGTGTGCAGGTGACAGGGCATGCGGTGCAAGATGGGAGGTGAGCCATTGTCTGTGGAGAGACACCGCATATACACCGGAGGTCAGAGCCTTCCATGAAGCCCCATCTGTGGAGGGGGTACATTAAGTAAAGGTTTACTCTTCATAAAAGAAAGAAAGAAAAACTGGTAAATCAATTTTTTTTAATTTTTATTTTGGTAATTTTGCAAAAAAAAATTAACTCGATAAATAAAAACAAAATAGTTTTATAATCACGAGCACAGAACATTATAAATGAATATATTATAATATATAGACATTTATTTCTCTTCTACAAAGGCGCCTTAAAAATATAAACCTACATATGTTATGTTATGTAGATATGAGATAAATGCCACGTAACAATTTTACGCAGTATAATACGCTCGTATAAAAGGTCAGGATATTTGCTTATAAACATCACCTGACCACACTTCGTTATTCGTGATCCTTATAGTAAACAACCCTTGTACAGGTCAAATGTGGTACGTGGGCCAGCGTGGCCATTGAAAGAGAATTAGTGAGTCAGGTGCTTGCCCTCCCACGCACATTGTAAGGCGATTGAACGGAATTTTACTATGTAGGCTACTTGATATTGTTGTTGTATTTTATTGGGACCGATACTTTATGGTACATACATACGTATATACAGTATAAGTGAGACCTGAGGGGCAATTCTCCTAATTTTAAGAACGTTCACATTCCGATCTCAGTCTCAATCTGTCAAAAATACCTTTTTACCTACATTTTTGATATAAGTTTTTCAACATTGATTGCCGCTGAGATAAGGTTGCGACTAGATTTTTAATATTTTTAATTACGAGAATATTGGCCTTCTGAATGTAAGGAGGCTTAAATTATATAAAGTTTTACCTAAAGAGCAAGTCAAAAAGGAGGTACTGCCTTTCGGCTCAGTCTGCTAAATTATGACTTATTATGACTCACGTAAAATTACTTAAAAGTGTTAAATCTTTTCCAACTACCTATTTCAAAAACGAGATAAATATATATGTAGATTTAAACTTTATTGTTTATATTATAAAAGTAGTAGTAGTATATTATATTTCTTTATTTTATTTGTTTGGGAAAATAAACGGTTAAACATTAAAGTATAAGACACAATAGTGTAGTTCACTACAGAGAAAACATGTATAACCCACGACATTTTCCACTTAGTAGAAAGTTATATGTTCCACAAAATAGAAGTTATAAAACTTATGCGATGTGCGCTTACAATTTGATAGGTATATTGAAATTTCATAATATGTTATACTAAACAGTTTTGCAAAATAAAAACAAGAAATTATAAAGGAGTTAAGAATATTTCTTTTGATATACAAACTTGCATTCACGCAACCCCTCTTAATCTCACTTCGACGATCGACATATAAATTCCATATTCCCCATCCCATATTTCCATCTATCCATATTCATGTTTTCTTTTCCATATACATTTACAGGAATCTAGTTTCCTTCCAAATTCTCCAGCCTACAAACTCACAATTCACCAACCGCTTAATTCAAGGTCATTACCAAGGACAAAGTGATAAAACGCAAAAATTCTTAAGTAGACATGAAAAATCACGTAAGTAATATAAAAAAGCTTCAACCCACATAGAGGGTACATGTTTTGGCGGGGCGGGGCATGGCTGGGCTCCTCTATTGATTTTGCACCCCCTCGCCCCCGCGTACCCCGCACGCATCTCACAACTGTTGCTTAACTCTGGCTGAAGAACAGTAGGTCAGTTAGATTATACGCTTCGAAGTCGGATTTTTGTGGTGTTATGGTGGCGAATAGGGGAAACGATTCTCCAGAATTATGGTGACTTTAATTTAATGATGGAGTTTCAAGCTAAGACCAAAAATACCAATTAAATAAAAATAAATATTGTTTTTTTTTTCTTTTTTTTTAGTTCTAAAGGATATAAAAATAAAGTTTTGACATACTTACGGCATTTCTTTTCTTAGTATTTTAAGATACTCGTATGTTAGTATTATTTAAACCAATTAAAAGCGTGTTCATTTTCTGCATTATCGAAAATCGTGGGCAGTAGCCATTGTTAAAATTGGAAGACAATAAAACCTGTCCTTCTGTTTATCTTCAACAAGGCACTATGCATAGGTACAACGACCTTGGAAGAACGCCCGAGGATATTCCAATCTGTCAAAACTGTATACGGATATACTAAATCATATTATACGTATAGGTTACCATGACAACGAATAAGTATTAACTGAGATTATATTCAGTGATTTCAACACATTCTGTTGAAAATTTTTCTGGCTTGCTCATTTTTGTGCGCGGCGCTTTATGTGTATTTGTTTTGTTCACATAGGGTAACTGTATGGGTATGTTTGTGTGTGTGTGTAGGGGAAACGGGAGTGCTGTCTCTGACATATAAATTAATCGAATTACTCTGTAACAATTAAGTAAATACCAACAGATTTGGTGGATACAGATACCTATAAAGTAACTATTTTTTTTTATTTTTTATTAATAATATAGTAATTTGTGGAAAATGTTGTGGGTAGTATATTTGTTAAGTTTAATTTAAAGACAACACTGTTTACGCTTAATATACTAGTGTTTGTTTTCCTAAATGTAATAAATAAATAAATAAAAATAATTATTACTTCAATTCAATAAATTGTAGTCCCACTTCCGTCGTAGTAAGATATGAATTTATTGAATTTCCTTCCCACGCTAATTAAAGATTCTCAGAACTAGGTGATTCCTATGCAAGGGGAACGAGAACTAAATGTTCATTCATCTAAAGTACCTATAATGAGCTTCTGCAATTACGTTAAGCAGCTTATGCTTGACCAACGACTACTAGAAATAACTTCGGTCTATATTAGGTACCGATAATATTTTCATTTTCCAGGTAAAACCTAAATCTTCGGCATTTACGGGCTTCAAAATTGTTCAGTTTGTAGGACAGCCTCCGATTACTGAACGACCTTATCGCATTGAAGTCTTTTGTACAAAAATCTCACAAAAATATGCTTATCTTTATACATACATAACAAAACAAGATGAAACTATGATAAATTAATTGATTATAAGTAATTAATCAGGCACTTGTCAAAGGAAAGTTTACCCAGAATCTGTCATCTAAGCTACGGTATATCAATCATTTGGACAGGATCAGAACGTTGTTTAACTAAGCTTGAGGAAATGCAAATAGGATTCTGATATGATGGGAATACAGTATACTTTCATCATACAAAACTATAAACGAATTTTCTTAAACCAATTCCAGTTTTCACCCCTAAAGTATTAGTTAGTTTGTTATTAGAGCTATTCTTTTCCATAGTACACTTTACCCAAAAATTATAGACGTCTGAAATCTTTTATCATTTCGCCGAAGACCGAACGAGACTCTGCCCTATTTTAGGACCATAATAGGCTGTTATTATTATTTATTCACCCTACAGTAAAGAAGCCTTTTGAAGTCAGTTTTATTAAAGACAGTGTCAGCACTATATGTACAGTCAACAACAAAAGTAGATGATCAAAATCAGAAATTCGATATTAATGAACGGAGTTCGCGTCAGAACTGTGTGGCGTCGAAGTGTTTTAAAAGTATGTAATTGTAAATTATACCAAATATTTACTACTAGCACAGCTGCCATATAGCTGCGAACTCCGTTCATTAGTATTGAATTTCTGATTTTGATCATCTACTTTTGCTGTTGACTGTACAAGCTTTCGAAACTCCTGGTACTATTACGCAATGTAATGTACCTACAAACTCCTTGTCATTTAGCCAGATATACCTATAATATAATAGTAGTACTCTTGAGGTCAGTTCCACAATCCTTAATGTGTTTTGTGGGTCTGAAAGTAATACAAACATTAAGTGGAATTCATATAATGAGGGACTCACAGTTTATGAAGGACACGATACTAGTAGAGAAATAAACGAACGAAGTTGTGGTCGCAATTATAGTTATACTGTCTGCTGTCCTAAGAACTGGTTTTCAACTCATT
The DNA here is from genome assembly GCA_951799955.1 of Apamea anceps. NCBI lineage: Eukaryota > Metazoa > Arthropoda > Insecta > Lepidoptera > Noctuidae > Apamea > Apamea anceps. The sequence goes on along the minus strand of OX637513.1, from coordinate 13,504,905 downwards.
AGGAAATGAGAAACTATCTAAATGACACGAATTACTTTTTTTCAGACTAACGAATACCTCAAAATAGTTATATATTTGGATTTATATAATCTTTCATATTTATATAAACGTTTACTATACTATATTGCAAGGAAAATGCCTCTTTTTTCGAAGGAGAACTTACAAAACAAAAGAAAAAATTGTGGTTAGATAAAAAAACATAACCCCGTTTTTAATGTCACGTAGTCAGGTAAAAGAAAAAAATAGTTTTAATTATGAAATAGAGAAAATAACCTTTTTATTTTATAGAAATGGAGCTACATTAGCGTAGTCTCTTTATACCTATCACAATTTGTGATCTTTCTTTTTTGTTTTATAAATATACTAGCTGCTGCCCGCGACGTCGTCTGCGTGAAGGCTCTACAGCACCAAAAATACCTAAGATGCCAGTGTCGCTATAGCATTTTATGTAAACAACTTTTAAAATAGCATTAAAATTTAAGTTTTTTTTGCAAGCAAAGCAAGTGAAGGGAGTTATATCAGCTGCGTTCAGTCATAAGATGTGACTGAAGGAAATAGAGAAAATAATGCAGGAATACATTCCAGGGCACAAAAGAGTACAGATACGTACAAAGGTATCATACCTTACAACACTTCCATATAAACTACGTTGGTAGTTATGCTGCCAGGAGCCAAAATGTAAAGAGAGTCAGGACTGGTGACGCGGGAGCAAGCGACGTACAGTTGCCCGTGTGAGAAGCAACTCGTCCTGAGGTCGACACCCGCTGTCCTCAGAGTCTGCCCCTGCGACTTATTGATGGTCATCGCGAAGCAAACACTCACGGGGAACTGTACGCGCTTGAACTGGAACGGGAAGTTATGAGGTATGAGGGGAATGCGTGGTATAAATACTGTCTCGCCGACGCCACAACCCGTAAAAATTTCCGCCTCAATGGTGTGCTGTGGAGCGAGATGACTTTAAGGCGGGTCCCGTTACACAACTTCGGAGGAGATAGGTTCCGAAGAAGCATAATCGGGACACCGACCTTCAGCTTGATGGTATGCGCTGGAAGTCCACTTGCTGACAGGGAGTTCAGAAATTCCACGGAATAATGTGTGGCGTCATCTTGCTCGACAACAGTGTTTATCGAGGTGTAGACCACTTCATTCCCCTCAATTTCCGAGAGAATGCATTCGTTAATTGCTGCAGCGTGATCATATTTGGGCGTCAAAATGGCTGAGAATGGCTCACACACCCAAGAATTCTGCTGGTATTGTATACGACTGATGTCCCCGTACACACAGCGAATGAGTTCTTCTAAGCTGGATACCACTCTACCGAGAGACTCTGGAAGCACCACCTGTCCATCTCTCTCTTCTGGTAGAGTGCCTTCACCAAGACATAGAAGGACATTGGAGAATTCTTGAGCACGTGCATTGCCGCCGAGCCGAGCTCTCATATTAATGGTCAAGCGCAGCGTACGAACTCGTGACCACAACGAAGATCGTTTTAACGAAGTATTCACCTCGTCAGCTCTCGATCCCCGCGTCACCACGGTAAGCGTTTGCCGGAAATCGCCACTGAACAGAACTGTGACACCACCCATCAAATGTTCGTTCCTGCGAATGTCCTGCAGGATTATCGCTGTTACGTGACACACCACAAACAGGCGTTTCGGCGCTCTTTAAATCAATGGGAATTTTAAACATGGCATGTGCTGTCTGGCCACCCGGAAGCAGTGTGGCAGCGATTCCCGACGACGCTACAGCAATAGCAATTTTGCCTTGCATCCTGACCTCTGCAAGTATGCCAGTGGTAACAAATATTTTTCCTGTTCCACCAGGAGCATCCAAGAAAAACCCTGGTTTTGCCCAACGCGAACAAAAGTATTAATAGTCAATGTTTATTTTGTACTAACAACATGAAATTGATGAAGAAATGATCATCATCAATATACTACTTCGCACCGCATTTTTTTAAATTGTCTTCCTCTACTCTGCTCAAGATTTTGAGGGTTTTGTTGGAACTTGAATTTGTCAAAATTAACTAAACGATGCAACTTTTATGAAGAAAATGCACATTGCCATCTATGAATTTTAAGAATAACTAACTACTAACCTCGCCAACATGATCAAATATAAATTAATTTCCAAAAAGTGTCAACATGTAACTTGATTTGATTTTTATGAAATCTCATAGATGGCGCTGCTTTAAAGTTGTATTTATACTACTAACATTCATTTATATATGTTTCTCTGCCCAAGTTACTTAAATGGCGTAGTTTTTATAGTGTAAAGCTTGATAATAGCATGGCTTACTCAAAAACAACATTTAAATATGCGTCGTTAGATTACACGCTGTCACAGAATGCGTAAGAAAAATAAAGATTCACAGCTCCTCCCCCGTAGGTGATAGCGTGATAATATGTGGCCTATATGTTGACCCGACCTCTTAGTAATATTCATGCAAAATTTGCAGTAAATCCATGCAGTACTTTTTGAGTTTATCCCGGACATACATACAGACAAACAGATAAACAGACAAACAGACAAAAATTCTAAAAACTATATTTTTGGCTTCGATATCGATTGTAGATCACGCCCCAAGTATTCTTTTTAAAAAATATTCAATGTACAGTTTTGACTTTCCTACGATTTTATTATATGTATAGATAATAATATGTATATTGGGACTTCGTACTACAAACCCTAATTACGTTTGTTTTCAAACCATAACTCTCTTTAATGTCCAAGCAGCAGGTGGTTATTTAAAATGCCATTTAAAAAAAATAACAATTACAGTTACAGCCACGTATTGTTAAGCTGACAACCTTATTGTTGAAACAGTATTAAATATTTCTAAATGGGAAAATAATAATATTCATAACATTATAATATCATGGATTTCATGTGAGCCATTTTTCTAAGAAAATGATTGTTATTAAATCAGAAAGAAATATATATTGTACATTTTTATTAATTTATTATGTTTATATTATAATGTCAGAAACGTTATAAGCATCATATTTCATCATAGATATTCGTGATAGTTTTAAAATGCCATGGATTATTTTGTATTATGTCCAAAGTCCGAATTGTATAGTGACAGAAATCTTTCTAATGATCATAGTTCCATAGAAATTCGTAATAGTTTATAAATACATTAAAATTTCTAAGACACATGAGTCCATGTCTCTATAAATGGAAAATATAAAGTCAGTAATTCAAAACGAAATCCCAGAAACCGAGATTCTGTGAACATCTCCATTTTGACTAGCAATTTCTGGTTAAATAAAATTCTTTTCCAGGAACTTTTCAGCACATTGAATATTGTAATAAAAATTGTGTCTTCAGAAGATATTTTGTGTCATATAAAGTTTGAAAGACACTTAGGAATTTAAAATTGAATGTAGTGTCCTTCTTGTAAGTTTTTCAACGTCCTGACAGAAGCCTGAATGAAGCGCTTTCATTAAGAATTTTCTGAGTTCAATAATGTTATAGTTTTTTCTTAAATGGCCGGATAAGTAGGTGTATTGTCTGTAATATTGGGGTGCAATTAACTCAAGAAATTCTGGCGTATCTTAAGCATTGGTTTCATAAGAAAGCGGTTAACTGCTTTACTACTTTACTGCAAGCGGTTTACTGAAGTTAGAACACAAGAACAAATTGGTATAAAGTCATCATCAGTAACCGAAAATAGGTTGAGCGATGATCTTCGCAGGATGGCTGGTAGCAGCTGGATGAGAGTTGCGAAAATCGAGTTCAATGGCGTGCAATAGGAAAGGCCTATGTCCAGCAGTGGACTGCTATAGGCTGATGATGATGATGATGATGATGACAATATGTAACCTTATTCATTCTCAAATCAACATAGTAGGTACGACCACACAACATGCTTTACAGCAATATCCAAACTTATATACTAATATTATAAATGTGAAAGAAACTGTAGGTATGTCGAGCCTGTCCGTCTGTCTGTCTCTTACCTTTTCACACCTTAATGGTTGATAGGATTCTCGATTAAATTTGGCGCATGGGACCTTTTAATCCCGGTAGTTCGTTCCTGTGGTATAATTTCCGGCCTCAACGAGAGCGAAGCCGTGGCAAAGGCTTTTTTTTTGTATATAAGCTGACCTCTCATTGTTCGGAAAGCCTATACAATGCAACATCAGCTTATACTGGAAATGTAGGTGTAGCTTGATCTATCGTCGTGTATACCTACAGTGACTGAATGTAAGCGCTTTCGGACTGTGTGACTAAGTGAAGCTAAACAAAAACCTTTTGAAACGCTCTGCATATATAGGCACTCAACTGCAGAACTGTATTAAAAGAAATTTCTTTTTTAAAGGCATAAAGAAAAAGTTATGAAAGAGGTCGTGATTTGCGAGGTTTTGTGGTGCATTCATTATTTTTGTACCTAGTCGGTTTTTTTTTGTCTTCATCATCATCGTAACATCACGCCGTCACGACTCGAAAGGTTAAGCAGGGGTGTATCAAATAGAACACCCACATTTTCTCCACATCACTCACATTTTTTGTCCTTTTTTAATAAATAGAATAGGTACTGAAAAAAGAGATAACTAGTAATATTTCTCAGTTTCATTTGGTTTATAAAACTTAGAAATTAGAAAAAGTTTAGCAAATTCAGCATAAATAGGTTCACGAAAAACTTGAAAATTTACAGGAATATTCCCAACCAAAGAAATAAATCCAGCATCTCATTTCAATTAAATCGTAAACAAATTCAACACGCAGCAAAAATATAAGCAGCTTAACCCTCAAAAATAAAAATAAACCAAACCTAAATCCTCGTTTGAAAACTCAGTAAAATCTATTCGAAAACATTTGTATGAAAAAACCTATAGGATCGATGTAAATTGACACATTTCCCTATGCTAACGTTAGCAGGGTCGCTGCCTGTCACACGTCAGTGACGTCACTCTTATCTAAATGGGATGAAACGGATCATACGTCTTCCGAATACTTTACATGGCTTTTGCATTGATATTAAACGGGTTTGAAAAGGGTTGGGCGATGTTAAAAACGGTTTAGAAAAGGTCAACGACTTGTGATTATTTTGATTGAAATCTCGCTGAGTTCATAGATGGGACTGGCACAGAATGCCTTGTGGCATTAAGTCCATCTATTTTTTTTTGTCCCACTGCTGGGAAAAGGTCCCCATACTTTTCTACTTTAGTTTATGGGCCTTCTCCGTCCAATCGGTTAGGAACGAGCCAAATCGTGACGTTTCGTGACACCCGTCTTCAGACAACCACTGTTTGTCTAGATGCATTCTATCACTTGAGCCTCACAGACTTATCGCCAACATCGACGATACCTAACTTGAAGCGTATTGCGGTGTTGCGAAATTAGTTGGTGAGTTTGATTGTTAAGATGCTACGCTCCATTGCTACTAATTTTTTAAAGAAGTACGAATTAAAAAATTGAAGCTATTAAATCGGTCAAGAATTTAGTATATGATACGACGTCTGACGCACCCAGGGCAGGGCAGCCTTTGCCATGCTGGCTAGCTCATATTTTTACCGAGGCATAAGCTGACATTACCCAAGAGAAGAAAAAGTCGCTAAAATAGGAATAATAATAATAATGTGCTCGCATTGTCAGGAAGTTTCTCTCTCTGGAGCCCTGACCGCCGGTAGCTTGGACCCTGTTCCCGATACCGGTGGGCTACTACCTTTTATATTTTTAAATGTTTTTTTTTATCCTTTTGTTTATAAAAATATTTAAAAATGTAATTTGTAAGTATTTAAGTGAAATAAAGGAAATAATAATAATAATAATATCCCTGGACATTTCACACAGCGCCATGTAGTCCCAAGCTAAGCAACCTAATGCTTCTGTTATGGTAACAAGATGGCTGATAAACTACTTATATACATTTTTTTTTTTTTTTTTTTTTAGTAATATGTATCTACTTATACAGCGATTATCATATCGACACGCATACTAAAACTATGAATTCAGCTCATGATTCTAGACTAGCGTACACATTTGTTTCTTGTTTCTTTTTTAAAACGTTGCCCCACACTAGGAATTACTCCTGTATCGTGGGTGCGTTTACAAACATTTAAACTCGCATACACAAATAGCCAGACCCGGAACAACTACCTGTAGGCAATACAAATATTTGTTCCGTGCGGGAATCGAACCCGCGACACGCAGCGCAGCAGTCGATCGCTCAGCCGCTGCGCTAACCGTGCGCTGCGGTAACATTTCTCACCGGTTATCAAAAAAAAAACTTGAGAGGTGTCAAGGGACACCCGGATAGAACGAAAAAGTTCAAAGAGAGAGAGAGAGACAGACAGAGAAACACGCGCACGCCGCACGGCTTACAACTATAGCAAAAAGTGTCGTTCCAACTTTTGGTCTTAATTTTTTCCGTCTAGCCCCCTTTCGCAACGCGCGATAAGGAACTTCGTTCCAAAAATCTGCTGTTTCATAGAAAAGTGTAATACCTACGCGGTCAAGTAGTATGGAACAGCTTATTTTATTTTTATAATCAACGAAAAATTTCAGCGTATGGGCGTTCGGAATGATGTACTGAATCCATGGTAAGAGGTAGCGCTTTAATATCCCTGCCACCCTGTATGGTAGTATATTGTCTAAGAAATAGAGAAGGTGACTAAATTAATTTACCACCATCCCAGCTGTTCTCAAATTCTAACTAATAATAATAATAAAGAATTTATTGCATAAACAAAAATCACATTGCACTGCATACATTCAGTTGACACTATTCAATACAACTTTAGCATAGGAGTACAATAAATTTCAACTCTATCCCTTAAACTAGGTCTGGCCTGTATCTTAAGAGATAGGGTTCAGCCATTATGTTGGACTAAATTATTATATTTATTAAAAGACAATAACAAGTTAAACCAGTGACGATGTGGTACCCAAAAACGTACATTAATGAGTAGAATAAAAGAAAAAAAATAATAAAAAATAAAAAGAAATAATAATAAGGTATAAGGTATGAATCGGTTGCATATATTTGGGTGGGTGAGTGTATGATATTGAGTGAGGTGTATGTGTATGTGTATAGTATGATGTGATGGTAGGGGAGATGTTAAGTATGTTTGAGTTAAGAGATGTATGTCAGTAGATTTTCAATAAACCAAGTCTCCGTCTAACCTCGATTGCTTTAATTATTAGATCTCGTGAGAGATTCAGAGAGATATCATCTATCGGCATAATGTCAATAGACGGAGTGCTAATTGTCCAACACAGTGATTTGTCATTCAACTGTAGTATCTCCTAGATTCCCCGGGAGATCTGCGACGTGTGTATTTGAATGCAATTAAGGATGAATACGATTGGTATCTGGTGAATAAACCTCCAGCAATGAAGGATCTATTAACCTAGTTAACAAGGTGTCAGGGGAGGAAAAGGATGCGACTTGAATCTTCTTCCCAGACCCAGACCCTAGATTAGACTCGACCCGAAGATGAAAAACCGGTTAGTCTCAGTATAGGTACTATTGAGTTTTATCCAACTGTGAACTTACACAGCTGGATAAAACTAAGACTAAATTTAAGTAGGTACATATTGTTTTCCTTTTTCCTTACTTAAGTACTTATATTTTTTATAAAATGTGTTATCACAGTAAGTACCATGATAAGCCATTTTAGGAAAAATATAGGCACTTTTATAGTCTAAAAAAGGGCGTTATGTTGTATTCATACATGATATTAACACTGCATACCAGGCCCAAGAGATTCCCTCGGATACATAACAATTTTCAACATAATCACAAAACCACCACACTCTCTTTCACATTTAACAACAAACTACACTATAACGACTTCACCAAAACCCTATAACCAAAACAGATGAAACGAAATACGCAGAAAGACAAATACTGCTGCACCAATGCACAATGGCGAACGGGGAAATATAGTACAATCATTTCTACTCGCAGCCACGCTAAATATTAAAATAAACGGATGGAACCACGGACTGAACGCACTGCTACCTAATTGCGTAATGGCGAACTATTTTGATGAGACTTTATCTTGTAGTAAATTTTGCTTTAAATATTCTGGGAAATTGTTTGCTTTTCAACTAAAATTCTTGAGCTTGTTTTAACCGGTTGTGATAGTTAGCGTACATACAATATTACATGCTACATTTAAACTGAAAAAAAACAACGTTCTAATACTTACGAGTTTGTTATTTCTCTTTTCCAACTCAAATATAATTAATTACAAATCGGTGAAAGTTTTTGGGAATAGTCTCCATTCAAAAAGCTGTTTTAAATATAAGTTTTGAGTGTGATACAAATAGACAGTTTCGACCCTCCTAGCTAGCATTTGTGATTATAGGGTGATACAATATTCAGAGCTAATGCTACTAAATATTTAACTGGCCCATAATTAGTAAAATATGCAGAGGCCTTTGCCTCTCAAGGCTATATATTCAACCTTATTTCGTCATCATTCAATCGATTTACTCGTTCATCAATTTTATTTTACATTTCTTTATAACATCTGCATTAATTTATATAGTGCACATAATAAAGAGTAGTTATTCTGTTCTATTCTAGGTGGAGAGAAATCGTGAGGTGAATCACATCAGCCCCTAGACAAGAAACTACATGAGGATGACTGCTTCGACAAGATTGCTACGACGAAGAAGAAGATTCTGTTCTATTGCTTTGCCTAGCCTTTGATAGATCAGTCACAAAATTAGGACGAGGGTCTAAATGACGCCTATCCCCTACATCTGCCGCCAGCAATTTAATTAATTTATCCCTAAACCATTCATGCCTATATCCTTCATAAGCCTCAACTGACAGGCATCAAAACACATGGCTAATAAACGTTTATATGCCTTCAACTATAAACTATTAATTTGTGTGCAAACTAAGTTAAGACTGTCATATAGGTTGATGACTGTACCTATCTATAATAGACAGTATTGAATGCCACTCGATGAAACTAATGATGGCCTACACGCAACAGAGGGCAGCAGTGGCCCAGAGGTAACAGCCACTTACGAATTTGTAGGTCGTGGGGTCGAACCCAGGCTGGCGCATTACTTTGTGTATAAAATTTCATGACTGCTCTCAAACTGTGATGGAAAATATCGTGAGGAAACCAGCATGTCCTAAAACTAAAAATTCGAAGGCATGTGACATCTACCAGCTCGCACTGGGCCCGTGTGGTAGATTACAGCCCAATCAGGAGGAGGCCTGTGTCCCAGCAGTCGGAACAATAGAGGCTGATTGATTATACTACATAATTATAACACGCAACAAAAAGCAGTCCAAAAATTAAATTTATTAAAATATTTACTAATTATAAATCTTGCTTACACAAGCAGGCCAATAGTCGTATATAAAATGAATCAAATCTTATCTCAGTTTCGATAAAATTGATGTAAAGGTAAACGCACCTTTTTTCCAAGACGTTCCAAAATTTGAAAAGCGGCTAAGACAAAACTGTCCTGTCTATGCTAGACAAAACTGTTTTGTTTCAGTCTGTGTACAGCCCTAAGACAAAGTATATTCAATTAGTATCGTATCTATATCGTAAAGTGCTACTTGTTTCAAGGCACTCGACCTGTTTCGACAGCTATGTCAATTAAAACGTATCTAACTCAGTAGGACTTTGAACGGTAAGATCTCTCGAAGTCGTGAAGTGGGTCTCAGTTAATATCTTTGGATGTAATAGAACCCTATAATAATCTAGAGATTTTAGGTAAATAGGCATAAGAAGACTAGTGTAGGAGAATTGGCAGTCCTTAAGAAGGAAAGCGACGAATCTACTTCTCTTCTTCTTGACTTGGAGAAGATTGATATATGGGCAAGAAGCCTATGACAAGAAATTTACTGCTAAGTATCTATGCGCTGGTTTTGACACTAAACCAGCTGTTTAGATATACCACTAAAGCCCGTCAGAGATCAGCAATCATTTACTTAAATCATTACCGACTTATTATCTGTAATCCTTATCAAAAGTTTGTTTATAAACTAACCAATTTCCTCGTCACAAAATATTCCTTCACCAACACTTTAATTTACGGCCAACTCTGTCACATTTATTAAAACCAACGTTATTCAAGATACGTAGAAACAATTATTTACAATACAAAAACTCGTTTCCTGTCGACTTCATTTACCTTTGACCAAAGTGGGTCAAACTACTGGTACAGTTAACACAAAATAGATGAGTACAGAAGGTCGGCTCTATACAACGAGCAAAACTACACTCACACATGGACACACTTTACGTACAGCGAGTGCATTTGCACTCGCGACAGGCATTTCTTTAAGATCGCCGCACGTGCGCGTCTGTGTGCGTGAGCCAATTTTCGCTTGTCGTATGGAATTGGTATATAACAGGTATACTCGTATAATATAAGTTTATTCAATAATTGTTTAGTATGATGCACATATTATCTTAACCTACTATCCTATCCTAGTAATATTATAAACGTGAAAGTTTGTATGGATGGATAGATGGATGTTTGTTACTTCTTCACGCAAAAACTACTGAACGGATTTGAATGAAATTTGGCACACAGATGCTTGATAACTAGAGTTAACATATAGGATACTTTTCATCCCGATATTTCCACGGAATCGAAACTTATGCGGGTGAAACCGCGGGGCGCAGCCAGTAGGCTATATTTTCTTGTTACAAATGAATTAGACATCTGTAGCCGAATTAGGCGAAACCTGTATTTCGGCTATCAGCGCCAAAACCTTCAAATAATAAACAGTGGTATTCTGTACCTATCTATATTGTACAGTTGACGTCGTCGGCTAACTTACAAATGAACTTCGTTCACCGATACCAATATTAACATTCTGAGGTCGTCCTGTTTAACTAAATAAAATGAAACGAGCAATTGCTGAGACAGTTCGTCTTATAAATGACCAGACAAAGATGGAACTTAGTGCAATGTTGAAATTGTAAATGTCTTTTTCTGTTATTAGGAATTTTAAGGAAATGTACTACTTAATACCGAGGCAAAAAGAGTATGTAAGGATCTATAGATGGCGTTCTGTATTTTCTGCCTACCCCCGTGGGAGGATGGCGTGAGGTTATATATATATGTTATCGCCAAAATCTATATCTGACCACCGTAAGGACTATTCCTGCGGGCATCACATATTATTAGTCGACCTAAAAAGGATCCTTTTTTGTTTTACTTACGGACACAGCTATAGTCATCATGTGCACGCGATTTTGTTTTCAAAATTGTCAGTTATAGGCTTTGGCGATAGTACACACGGCTACACATCAGGTTATAATTTCCAGTTTTAGTTGACTTGACATTGTATAGGTTTTTCGTACAATCAGAAGTCAGCTTATACCGGTTATTTATAGCTTGATGTGTAGCCGTGCGTACAAACTACTTTTATTAACTTACATAAGGTTATCATTAGTGTACCCAATGGTAGTGTTTTTAATTAAAAATAAAACTTTTGGGTAAGTATAGAAACTCTAAGTTGTATTCAAATTTACGTTTCCAATTGATGTTATTTCAAATTAAACAAATATCAACCTTATTTTAGTAGTCATTAAGTTGTTTTCAGAGTGACAAGAATTATTTAAAAAGTAAAAAATGTTTGAAATTGTATCGTAAACTGAACTTTATTGTGTAGGAATTAAAGTTATTTTTCCAATAACTCGTATTTGTGTTTGGCAAACTAATCGCGAACGTAGATTAGTAGTATTATCACAAAGCAGAACAGTGCTTCTAATTATATTCACACCATGATTTGAGTTTTCTTAAAACTTTAGCTAACACTGACGAGGCTATAAGCAATCTTTTACCCAAGCTTCTAACATGATTTTACTTTACAGTTCATTAAATAAATAGGTTAATAAAAAACCCATTATTTTCACTCTTACCTAGACGACAAAATAAAATGTCATTGTAATGATTAACATTTTAATAGCTTTCATGTCATCGAATAAACTTTTACAAAGGCTTTACATTAACAACTGTATAATAATCGCTATTGAGCTCCTATTAGCACTAATTATTTATCAACGAATAATCCGCTTTGTACCTAATTATAGGGAGGACATAATTATTGATAATATTTAGCCTCGCCCTGCCGCCGCCAGAATCCCATCGAGAGTGCTGTGACACCGGCCATAGCAGTTGTGTCGAGCTCGAATATGTTTTCCCTGCCGACGTCGCCAGGGGAAAGGCAGGCCACCGAGGAGCTTGGGACTTAGGGGCCATCCGGCCCCGAGCCTCCCCGCAGCCGGTGGTTGTGTGCAACGCATGAGATGGACTCAGTCTATTTGAAAATAATATTACATACACAGTACACACATAAACTCACACCATTTCCCCATGGGGGTTGGCAGAAACTATAGAACATGACCAGCTACGACCCTTACGTACTCTTTCTGCTTCGTTTACATTACATTTCCATAAAAAAAAATGCAATATAGAAACAGTTAAAAGAAAAAACATAAAGTTTAAGAATAAAGGTAGCACTATCAGACATAAACATCATCGTGCAAATCTGTCATTTATAAACATCATTAATCATTTACTTCAAAGTAAGATTTTTAACATTACTTTTCAATAATCCATTTTTTTGTATCATTCGCTTTTATGGTTCTCGACGATGGAACGGTTACCGCTCAATGGGATCCCTTGGGTGTCATAAATAAGGGAATCTGTCAAGATTATTACCAGCCCTGGGAACTTATAGTCCTCCAGAGCGTATTCCTGTTATGGCGGCCAATCTCAAAGAAAGTAGCCTTGGGCGCGGGAGATATTATAATGCAAGGCTGTGTGCGCACACAGGCGCACTCTGTTGACACCGTATTTGTATCCGAACGTATCAACGGTACCTGGCAACACCCACAACGGTATTGCGCAGCCGCTGCCAATAGCGGCCACTCAACATGCCGTGATAAATGCACCAACCAATGGCGTAACCGCTACATCACGCGATACGCGCCGCCCGCCGGAGAACGGAAGAGGAACGTGAGAACGTCACTTGCTCGACCGCCATCTTCCTAACATGCAGTTTGTGCTTCCTCTATTTCCTATTATTTTCACTAAAAAACTAAGTCATAATTATCGTAGTAATAATCTATTGTATAATTGTTATTGGTTTAATGCAATTAAACCATCTCAAGAATTAATCTAGTATTTATTTAAAGTTTTGTTCCCTATAAGGAACACACTCTCTCTTCCATCGCCCTCATAGTACGATAGGACGGCAATCCGACTCGACCGGAGAGAGATCAGGCGCAGGATCAACGGGCACGGGGGTATCACACCGCCAACTTCCAAACTCCGGGCTGTTACTAAAAAAATCCTAATGGATAAACCCAATAACACTTTACCCGGCCCGGGTTCACACACAGCAGTCACGCTTGCGACCACGGGACCAACGATACAGTCAAATGCCTGGGAACTTACAAAGTCACAATTGGATATGATAGCCAAGCACAATATTGTACAGACACCAGCAGGTCAAGCTAACCGAAACTGTCAAATTTTTCCAATTAACCTTGAACCTTAATGCTTCAGCAATAAAGTTGTAAATATATTAAAGAAATTTGTCAGATTGTAGTACCTTGATGTGCTCGCGTCTACACATAGAGTTGAAATACTTAATACTTTGTAAAGAGCTTTGTTAGAGTAGTAAGTAACACAAAATATTGTTTTAAAGCGTTCAAGGGAAGTCTACGAACAATTTTCTGTAAATGAAAATCGACATTTGACGTTTTTGTTTTGACGCTTGTGACTAAGTAATAACAGCCACACGGGTCGATCGATCTGGTTAAGCTACGCTTTCCGCGGTTGGTCCATGGATGAGTGACCATGACCATCTTTACATACCAAAACCACTCCGTGCCTCGGAAAGAATGTTAAGCCGTTGGTCCCAGCTGTCATTCGTGGATCTTTAACAGTCGTTACTTACGGGTCGTCAGTAGCCCGAAAGTCTGACAACCAGTCTTACCAAGGGATATCGTATTACCCAGTAACTGGGCTGTGGAGGTCAGATAGGCGGTCGCTCCATGTAAAATACTGGTATTCAGCTGCATCCGGTTAGACTGGAAGCCGACCCCAACGTAGTTGGGAAAAGGCTAGGCAGATGATTTGACGTTTTTTTGTTGATTTGTAATCTTTCAAGTTACGACCCAGAATTAGGTTAGAGATCCAAACGTTTACGGCCTTATTACAAAACAAGCTTTATCTTCAGACCCAGGTTTAGAACCATCGAGCCATTTATAAAATTCGAACTGTAATCCGACAAAGTCTAAGTTCTTTTTACAAAAACTGACTTTAAATCCGAGTCTAAGTTGTCAATTGAACGGTACATTTATCGGAATAAAGTTCAAAATACAGTAACTGGCGAAGGTTTAGGCTAGGTCTAAAGTTGGAAATCGTTTTGTAATAAAACGGTATAAGTTTAAATTCAGACTATATATACACAATTTACTTTATCTTCAAAAACATATTTTAGTGCATAATTTTAGTTAATAACCAACTTTTATTCAATAGGTAACAAAATACAGGGGATAACATACATTTATCTACCTTTTTTTTAGTTATTCTTAAAACTTGCCAGCTAAACAAAACCATAACTCAAAAGGCAACTAACATTCCAAGTACCTTTAACAGTCACCCAACAACACCTATAAACGTATAATGCTCAACGCTACTAAGTACATAGTGAGTGTAAAATGAGATTATCTCGCGAGGAAGACGGAGCGCCACTCATTAGTTAATGGCGGCGATCAATCTCTATCAATTAATCACCCTGCCGCTATGATGTACTGTTAACCGCCGCTGAATATGTATGTATGAATGAAATTTAATTTGATAAATTAACTGTTTGTTTTCTATTAATTTAATTTTATTTTATTCAAAACATCCATCGATTTCTTAGTAAACTTCAACTATATCCGACGACCCTGGTTACTTATCTCCTTTGATGTTGCTGTATGAATATAAGTAGTGGGAATAATTGATGAAGCTAGCTTTTGATATTTTTAGGGTTCCGTATCTCAAAAGGAAAACGGAACCCTTTTAAGATCACGTCGTTGTCCGTTTACCAAGACCTTTTTTTGTCAGGAACGCGAGAAGTAGATATCAAGTTGAAATTAATATCAAATACTCAGGGCTGCAATCACTTGAAGCAGTAAAAAATTAAACTTCTAAGTCAACGCAATTAAATGATACTGCGTTTATGTTCCGTTCGTGTCATATATTTTGACACTGGCGAGGGAATCAAAACCTATAAGGTACTTCCTTTTGACCTAGAATCATGAAATTTGACAAAAAGCAATGTCATGTAGCACAAATAAAGGAAAAAAAACTGAAAACCATAAATTTCTAGTTACATTACAAAAAAAAATCTCATGATAAACTATTTATATACCTACGAATTTGTACGAAACCCTCGGTGAGCCAGTCCGACTCATACTTGACCGGTTTTTTTCTTTTTATATGATGCATGGAGCAATAAAGTTGAGTTAGTAGTCAGAATTATCACTGAACATACACAACAAAAATCGAAAGAAAGCTGATGTTCTAAAGCTACATAATAATGTACTCGTAGCTCCATGAATACCACAAAGCCAGAACATATTGAATGACTCCGAAATACAAAAGACAACCAAATTATCCCTCAAATGTCACGCAAATCTCAGATTTCACATCCGAACACAAAAAAATAAACAATAACAACCATTTCTTTTGTTTACATTTCGCATAAACGTGCTATATGATCCATTCGTCGTATCATTACGACCTCATTCCCATATCTTCAAATGACTGTAAAAACAATACCAGAGGGGCAATTCTCGTAATTTTAAGAACGTTCACAGTCTGATCTCAGTCTCAATCTGTCAAAAAATACTTCTAATTTCCCTATATTTTGACAAGTTTTTGACATTTGGGCCCGTATTCCCGTAATATAAAACGTTCAAAATCTAGTCGCAGTCTCATCTCGGCGACAAACAAATGTCAAAAACTTGTCAAAATGTAGGGAAATTAGACGTATTTTTGACAGATTGAGACTGAGATCAGACTGTGAACGTTCTTAAAATTACGAGAATTACCCCGTTGTTTGTCGCCGAGATGAGACTGCGACTAGATTTTGAACGTTTTAAATTACGAGAATTGGCCTTCTGAAGTGTCTATGAGAGCAATGACATTCGTGTCTCTAATCTTCTAAAATAACGCTTAAATCTGAAATGTATGAGAAAACCGTTATACAGGTTCTTTTCTCTTTGAAAAGAAGATTAAAAAGGGACCTAACAAAGTAAGCAAGATAAAAGATATAACCCCGAACATTCCGAATAAGTGGCTGAACTTTCCGAATCACATTTAATTTCACTGTTTGTTTTAATCCTGTTCTGAACTCTTATAATTATATTTTACGGAATATTACCATTTATTGGAAAAAGTTTTATTAAAGTCCAATACTTTTATTTTTTTAGGATCGTAATAAGTTGCGGGGAGTCAAAGGAGCTTGTAAATGGATTCTAATTGGTTGAAGATCTTTTCAATAAGTTTGTAAATGGAGCGGAAATATTCTATATAAAATTCCCGGGAAACTTTTACTACATTATACAGTAATATTAAGAACTGATAGCGATCAGGGCATCTTTAATCCACGAGGGAATACTTCTAAGCAAATACAGTGCGCAAGCGAGAACCGCATCATTTCTTCACACTTGGTGGCAGTCATCAAGACTTAGACGTAAGCCTATACGATAGCAAACCATTTCCTTAACATAAGCTTGCATAATCACTGATTATGCATTTTAGGCTGATTATTAATTAGCCTATAATGTTCCCACTGCTGGGACACAGGCCTCCTCTCGGTGAGTGGGAGATCGCCGTGATCCACCACGCGGGCTCAGTGCGGGTTGGTAGATCTCACATGTCTTCGATTTTTTGGTCCTAGGACGTATTTTACGTTCCCTCACGATGATGCTCTCAAAACGGTGAATGAAACGATGTTTTCCTTCACCGTTTTGAGAGCAGTGGTGATAAAATAATTGCCTACGATCTACAACTCGTAAATCGTGGCTGTTACCACTTGACCATCACTGCTCCTATTTCAATTAAAAATATTTTTTGTTAAAAAAATATTAATTTAGGCTCCAGTCGATGAGGAGAAGCCAAATAGAAAAACCCAGAGCACCCCATTACAAATATATCGACATAACACGAATGTACACTCCAAAATACCATCGTTAACATATTTGGAGCTTCAGCAAAAAATTAAACAACATGGTCATATACAGGGGAGGACAAAATGGACGAGTCAACTTGTTAACGAGATTATCCCCGTATATATTCCGGCAGAAATATTACATACTGGGAAATATGTGCGGACTGACATGACGTATGAGGTAGCTTACAAAAAAATCTCTGTAACATTAATATTTGATAAGTACTGACGATACTGTTTGCCGGGTTGGCGTAATAAGGATCGTGAGAGTTGGGTGAAAATATTTTTTTGTAACGTTGCTAAGTTGGAATTGTAACCTTATTTTTTGGTTCAGATGCCTGCCAATTTTACAAGTTTGATGACTAACAAACGTAGTATCGGGACGCTCTCAGATGTAGCGTATACTTTTGATGGGGGGTAGCAGCTGGATAATAGTAGCCAAAAATCAAGTTCAACGGCATGTGATTAGTGACGGCGTGTCGTGCAGTGAAGTGAGAGAGAGAGAGAGAAAAATGACCTGTATATACATTTGACTAGAATTCTAAGAGAGGACTATGACCTTTAGAGGTCTGGAAAGGGTAGATTGTACGTAAAATTACGGCATGCGTCTACATTAGTAAGGGTTTAATGTTGTTCCACACGTATATCTACAAATAATATAGAGATGATAGTCTAGAAAGTTGTCCCTACGCTATGCAATTTAACTTTTGACTCAGTATCTGTGTCAGGCAGTGTTTAAACTACTGTTTTTAGGTACTTGTTTCAGTGGATAGGAGTCATTATCATAATGTGTATGTGTTAAACAAAGTCACTTAGACCATAAACGACGGTCTAAGTGAGCGACGGCTGACAAAGGGTAAAACTGAGCTTGGTAAATACATGGCTGATCTCCGTAGCAGGAGGCAATAGAAAAATGCTGCTGAATAGAATAGAAAAAATCTCTAGTTGCCTTCTTCAACACGCATGATTGAGTTGGAAATGGTTCTTTTTTAAAGCAATAAGATACATCGAGTTCGGTTATGTACTCCATAGGCAACTCCGAAAGGAAAAGTTATCTTTATTTACACAGCTGTTACCCACGACTTTGCTTGCGATCCAGGATGAAAACTACCCTATGTCCTCCTCCAGGTCACGGTCTACCCATGTGTTAAATTTCCATTTTAGCGTGAAGCGTAACAAACAAACATACAAATAATAAATTATTTTCTCTTTACAATATAAAAATTACAGTATACATATCACCCTAATTTCATCGAACTGTTGAATAATTTTAAAATCGCCGATTCTGGCACAATATAGCATTCATTTATCCTATATTATGATTAGTTTTAGTATAATGACAACGAAACGTTCAGCTTAATCCGGCTAAAAGGTTTGCTTGGCCGATTGCCACTATGACAGTGTTTTGCTGTCATCGCATCTTATGCCGACACTTTGTCTGAAAATAATCGCGGTTTGTGATGGATTCGACCGCACAGAACAATATGGAGAAATGTTATACTTAAGTTATGTTGTGAATCTAATATTGATTGTGCCTTTGAAATGGTTTAACAGCACCCCAATTCAGTAACACATTTCCTATCTCAATCCGAAGGATTTATTCCTAATTCATTACGCCATAAAATTGAAAAATTCGTCTGCTCGACAACATAAATAACGCAATGAATGTTGCTGAATTGTCAAAATGAAAGACTATATTGCAATTGTATGTGTATTTTTTTTTTATATATAATTCACAAAACTGATGTACAATCACAAATGCATTAAAACCTTTACGACACAATATTTCTGATTGGCATCTAGGTAGGCACTAGATGTGAATCTTCCATAGATAATGAAAAATTTTTGGGAAAGAACAATTAAATATTTAAAAAAATATATAAAAAAGTATACAAATAAGACTCTAGTGTACTCGTATATAATCTCCTGGCTGAGGCTACAGAACCAGCAAAGACATCTATTTCACCACGAATGGTGTTGGCAAGAGAAAGCTTGTGGTAAATGGGTGAAAAATTTCCGATATTAGTCTGACTATAAAACAGGACGAAAGTCTTTCGGTTTAGTAGGTGGCTACTATTACGTAGGATACTAAATTTCACTTTTTCCAAAAGCTCAGGAGAATCTATTAGACCATTTATTAGTTTAAATAAAAACATGAAATCTAAAGATTTGTATTACGCAATTAGTTCGCAGGAGAAAATCTCAAAAAAGATATATTAAAGAAGACAGCCTCCTTTAATATATCTTTTTTTTAAATCTCTCTGACTTGTCAACTCTTAAATCGACGGTTTATCTAGACTTTTATATCTTGCTAATATAATGTTTCATTATGTCTATTTTTTTGTATTTACTTCTTTTGTTTTTTTTATTTATTTATATTCATAATAATTATGGTCCTTTCGCGTCGCTTACATATTAAATGTGGTTTTATGTTTAACTTCATTACAAACGCCAAAAAAATCACTGTGAAACCTTTTAAGTTAAACATTCTTGACCACAACTTTCCTCTGTTCTGCAGTTTAAACAACTCGAATACAAAGCATTAGACCAATATAACATCCTTCAGGGACCATGCTTGCTCCACATTCACGATACCAACCTCAAGGGAGTTCCAACCCTATTTGTGTATGAGGAATAAGTTTGGCTGCAATAGATAGATCTGGTTTTATGTTCGTGCTTCGAAAGCCGAATTTCCAGTAAAGTATCAGAGATTTTGAGTTAGAGTTTGGAAGTGTAGTCCTAGGAAGCTATAGTCAAAAGTGTTTTGTTGCTTTTAAAACTATGTAGGTAACCGATTTCTCAAAATAATAAAGAAATAGTGTATTTATGTTTTCAAACACGTCAAAATTATCGCAAGTAAAAAGTATTTCACTCACGTAACTTGCTAAATAAAACAAGGTTAATTTAAACAATTTTGTCTATGTTTTGTTATCATTATTTGTATCTATGAAGGCTTCAAGAGCTTTGTTCTGCGTATCACATTTCAAGAGCTATATCTATATTTCTGTTTATACTGGGAGGAACTCGTAGCGAAATAATATCAATCTGATCGATTGACCTGTGCGGCTGTTATTACTTAATTTGTCTATACGAGTATCTATAATAATATTATAAAGTGGCAAAATATGTGTATTTGTTTGTAGGGGGTAATCTTTGGAACTACTGATCCGATTCCATAAAATTCTTTTACTAATGGGAGGCTACAGTATTGCCGAGTGCCATTGAATATAATAAAAATACAATAAAATAAAAAGCCTTTTATATCTTGCATGCACTGTACAATTACGAGTACTTTGTTGGTTATTAGTTAATGTTAATTTGCTTATTCTAGTGTTTGTTAATTAAATTTATCATTTATTCTCCTTGTTAGAAAGAACCCCGCCATTGAATATATTTTACGTTGAATCAAGATTTTCATGTGGAGGAAGTCGGGCGGAGAAGCTAGTAGTGTATATTTTTCTCAAAATAAATATGAATTGCAATTCTATTTGGTCTTACGAATTGTTTAGAACCCGGTCCTAACAGTACCTACAATTAAAAGTAGAAACATGACGTTTCTACGAGTATAACCGGTGTAAAATGGAGCCGGGAACCACTCCCCGTCATTGTAATTTACATTTTGTACTGGACCATACCTGGGAACCTTCTGGTTACGGAGATACTGAAGGTCCAACTTTACAGAAGTTTTTCTTTTTCGAAAAAAATTTTTGATGGTATAACATAACTTTAAATACCCCCACGACCTCTGTACCATTGCATGCACCAATGAGCGCAATGTTTTGCGTGTGTTACATTGCGCACTACCGCAAGCAGCAAGTTTTCACACTAAAAATAAAAGTTATTTCCCAGTAATTATTTTCGTGCAATGTTATATAGTTTTATGTACAGGATGCGTAGTAGACGGCTACGTGATATTTATGTCATTCTACACTCTGTATGTACCTATGTATCGTGTATTTGTCTATACGATGTCCCCAATTTCCACAGATCTGTAATCGGTGACAGCTTTGACACAAATAGCAATTTCCCACTCGAGCGGTAGATAAAAGAAAAACCATTTCAACGCTCGTCATTGGCTAATACGCTTATGCCGACTTATACGTATCTGTTCTGGTTTTACATACGTACTTAAGCTGGTATGTTTCTTTGTATTGATTAGTAAGTGGGTTCCTTATTTTAAGATTTGATTGTCTCCGTGCCCAGGTTGGCCGAAGCAAGGAAAACCTGTTCAGATGGAGATTCATAGACGACTCTGCCTTGTAGTGTAAACATAAAGCTGTTCTACAAACGATAGGACAGTTAAAACGGTGTTCTACATGTCCTGTCAGTTGTACATTACAGGAACTGATGGCGCCACACGCGGAGCTGAATTCTGCGCCGACTCCATTTAGATTGCCATTGACACGCTAAGAAGAAGAAATTTGATTTATATTGTAGCTTTAATATTGCTTTTGTATTTAATCGAAAAAATAAATTTCCAAGTGCTGGTACTTAAGTACAGAATTGGCTACGTGGAAGATACTGCTACCTATTTCGTCCAGTTTCCTTTAAGAATAATTAATCTAACATTATATGTACTGAAACATACCTACCTATACATTTTAAACACCCACAGAATTTATCAACTCGTTTTGCAATCCTTTGTACAATAAGCGATGTACGAAAAATACTTCATTATTATATTCATTTTATTTCAACACGAAATACACTTTTTTACAATTTACAAAGAGCAGATGTTACAAATATGACCATAAACTCGTTGACATGAAAAAAGAAATTCACTCAGTTGGCTTTATAAAATGTATTTTTCATTCCACAATAATGTGAACAATTTTATACGTAACATAGAGATATGCTTCAATGGACTTTGACCTTTAAATACTCAAGGGTAATAGAATAAAATGAACTTTAATTAATGGTTCTACAGTATTAATAAGATTAGCTGAGAGCCATCAAATATATAGAAAGATAAAGGTAAACAGTAATTCTCAGAAAGTAAAACGAAGTTATTGCTTTTGTAAGAAATTTATACTCCGTGGGAATACTGTGGCCTTATTAGGAAAACACTACTCGTATATATTTTAACAAAGCAATCAGGATTTCTGGAAAATTCACGAACAGACACAATAATTACAGAGTTGCGAGAATTTGGTTTTACAAATTAGAGAGTGTATTTTCATAGGATGCGTAAATTGTTTGTAATATAAATACAGTGAAAGAGGCTTTTATTTTCATTTTCCGGAATGTATACTGTATGTTTATAAAGCCTGCTAA
Source organism: Apamea anceps (assembly GCA_951799955.1). Classification (NCBI taxonomy): domain Eukaryota; kingdom Metazoa; phylum Arthropoda; class Insecta; order Lepidoptera; family Noctuidae; genus Apamea; species Apamea anceps. Next base: position 13,482,455 of record OX637513.1, on the reverse strand, counting down.
TCCCAGATACAACACACACATACTTTGTGCCAAATTAATTGTATCTTTATAACGGGTTTGAGTAGGTAACATAATAATGTTGGTAAATCCAAAGTTTTTCATATTTACCTCGAAAATTTTCTTCTTTGCCCATTTTTGGAACGATTAGCGATTACGAAAAATATTTAGTATATTTTATTTACAATTTATTGTACAGCTCCCCTAGATTTATGTAATACAAGCCTTCATAAAAAAATAAATGTTTCAGTAAAGTTTCGCAGTCTACTCTTTTTTATATTTAAACTAATAAATATAAATTATCATGAAATTTCGTATTTTTTGCCCATTTGATGTTAAAATGTAAGTTATATTTTCAGAAGTAGGTACGCCTTTTTATTATTTTTATAGTCATAGTTTACTATCTTTTGAATTTGAATAATAAAATAAACGTTCTAAAAGGAAAGATTAATATCAAAAATATGGTTACTTTTGTACAATTTTTCAGTTAGTATTAAAACAAAATATACCTGGACTGAAATAAAATTAATATTCATGAAAGCAAACGCCAAGATAATAATCATAATTGGCTTCAAAGGTACGATCCCTACAGTATTTATTATATTTCATATCTCTTTTATTATTTGAAAAAAACGGTACATTTTAATTAAACCCCGTTGATAAGGCTTTAAATAAAACACGTGTTTATTTAAATGGGCACGTACGGCTCTCAAATCTATTAATATTTAAGCAATTAAACTTTTGAAATACGTTTCAAAAAACATTCATCACTTCTTCTTATTTTAAGTCAATGGTACTTTCAAATTAGTTGGGCCCAATAGGTGGCGACGTTAATAGCAGCATCAGTGGCGTTCATTAGATCCTCAAAGGTGCAGCTGTATAGCCACTTGGGATACTCCAGTATGTCCTGTCATGCTTGGGTCATGTTCTGGGTAGAACCAGTCACATCAGCAGTCGGAAGGGTATTTAATAAAATCCACTCATTATTTGAAAGGCTGATTAGAATTAAAAGCTCGACGACAAGACGCTATCCGTCTCATAAGACTGTTATCCGGTATACGCGTGCATCGTGCGACAGACGGTGCGACAAACAGCGAGAGCGTGCGACCCTAGCCTGGCGTTGCGAGTCTGCAACTCCACGCCAAGGCCAAGTTTTGATCAAAATATATGAAAATTGACAACCCAGTCTATCGTTGCGTCTTGTCGCTGAGCTATCGCAGTCGCATGTCAGATAGTCGCCACGTCTTAATCTTAAAAAGAAAAAATCATCAATGAAATCGATGTATGAACATCGATTTAATTGATGATTTTTTCTTTGAACATGAACTTCACACTCAAAATGATCGGTAGCGCCATCAAAAGCCGTTAAGTTATTTGTTCGACATTAATTAAACTTTAACACGACCACCGAGGTTCGATAATAAAAGCTACATAATAGTAGTTACAACAACGAGGGCCCATCAATATTCCTGTTTTAATATTGGACGTATAAAGGGTCCGTTTTATCCGTACCGTGTTGAATATTGGCCTTCTAACTCATGAAAATCGGTTCATGTCACTATCGATGTGTTTAAAGCCTTGTCCAATGTCCATATCTATTCTAAATTAGACATACGAGGATACATGTGTATAGGTGCATTGTGGCATCACTGTGACTGCATAGTTTTTAATTAAAAAAATTGAGAATAAATCTAATGGTACAGGATTGCTTTGAAAAGAATTGGTCATCGTATTAGTGGTTCAGCAGCTTCAATAATATCATGATTTAGCCAGAATGTAGTAGTTCATCGTGGACGTGGTGTGATAGCGGCTCCCGTAACATCCTCTCTGTCATCAGAAGACAGCCGCCACGCAACCATCGATACGACGATCTGCTAGAGTGACTGTTATTGTGCCCAGTTGATGGCAGTGGCTGAGCGATCGGACTGCTGCGCTGCGTGTCGCGGGTTCGATTCCCGCACAGAACAAATATTTGTAAGTCCTACATGTATTTGTTCCGAGTCTGGGTGTTTTTCTATCTATAATATGTATGTATTTACAAAAAAAAAAAATGTATTTAAGTAGTTTATCAGCCATCTTGTTACCATAACACAAGCATTAGGTTGCTTAGCTTGGGACTAGATGGCGCTGTGTGAAATGTCCAGGGATATTATTATTATTATAATAGTCTCGCCCCTTACTACATGGGACTTAAACATAACTGGCAAAACGGGGGTCTACTGTTGCACATCTGCCTTACCTTTTGGGGAATACAGTCGTAATGATGCTATGTAGATTGCTTAAAAAGATTTCTATTGAATTATAAAAATAACAAAGCCACTTTAATAAATCTTCCAAAAAAGTAGATTCTATGAAAATAGTATTAGGGACTAACCACTCTTATCCAGCTCAGTTCAGCTTTTGTCCATAGAAAACAACGATGTACGCATCTGTAAAGCTGAACGGATGCGTAAGCTTTCCATACAAAATCGTTGTTTTCTATGGACAAAAGCTGAACAGAGCTGAATGAGTGTGGTTAGTCCCTTAGCCTACCATTTTCATTTGAATTCCCCCATCTGAAGTTCAAAACACTCTAATTTAAATTCCCGGAAAACACAACATCTAAATAATTACCAACACGACCAATTCTTAGAATGCTTACTCAAGTTTAAACAAGTCTTTAAACATCATGTACTTGCAAGTTTAACCTGCGGGCCCGCAAGTATGTGATGTTGTTATAACATTGTATCCTCGCGCATTTCCACATAGTTGCTAGTTGAATTCTTTATGAAATCTGACCTTTGCTTGTTATGGTGTAGAGAATTGTTGGCTTTAATTAAATACGGCGTAGTAAGCTTATGATTTAAACAGATTGGCTTTCATAGCCAAGTTTTAAGACTTGCATGGAAGGTCATATACGACGACCATAATATCACAAACTAATAAAAACTGAGGTTATATTACTAATTCTCTTGTAAATAAAATAAAACAAACATGACAAAAAACTAGAGAAGTTAAATTACAGTCCAAAACATTCACAAAAATCATTTCGATCTCTGTCACCGTAAGGGCTCCCACACATAAACACGATACGACGTCGCGTCGTAAAATCCTTCGATTTACATAAAAAGGTGCCACCATTCATTGTCAGATGGTGACCGTCAACGATTGCCCGGACGGCTGCTAGTGACAAACTTGGCATGTATCATGCTGTCTTGTATATGCTTGAAGGCGAGATCACAACGTAACGGCATTGTCTGACATTGACATTGTACGACGCGACGTCGTATCGTGTTTATGTGTGGGAGCTCTAATATATAGCCTACGCCGTAGCGGATAGCCTACGACGTAGCAGATAGGCAACGCCGTAGCAGATAGGCAATGCCGTAGCAGATAGCCTACGCGTTGCGTCGAGCCGCCTTCTTTACAAGATCAACAGCTCATAAACATGTGACAATCTCTATATACTATGAATACCAGCCTATACCTGTCCGACTACACGGCAAAGGCGTCTTCTCATATATAGAAGGCTTGAGCATTGATTCAGACTTATATAATTATAAGTCTACGTTTCCTCACGATCTTTTCCTTCACCGGTGTTAGTAATATCCAAGATAGACTCAATAATTACAAATTATTTGAAAAAGTCACATTGTTACTTGCCAAAATATTTGAACCCACAACCTCGTGGATGAGAGGCAAGGCCTTAGCCGCTGAGACATCAAGGCGATAAACAAAAATACACAAAAATCAATGTATAAATACTTCAAACTCACACTTTAAAACACTCTTGTATTTAAATATCAAGATACACAATCAGCTATCATTTCCTTGCAAAGGCGGACAAGTATCAAGTAGATTTACGCCGACCCGGCCGCTAGATATGCATCGAATCAATTAGAGCCGGGCTAATCGCTCCACGTACACGATATGGCTAACGATTGTGTTGCTTTGGAATTGTTTATTGATTGCTTTTATGTGTTTAAAGGGAGATAACATTTATTTATTTGTTTAAGGAAAAACGGTTAGTAGCACAATAAGAAATAGTCATCATATCTTAAATATTCAAAATCAAAATCAAAAGTCATTTATTCAAATTAGGCTGAGAATCAGCACTTTTCGAACGTCAAAATTACAAAAGACAGTCCCGGAAAAACGCCCGCCCTTCACCACTTCCTAGTGCTATCGCTGGGAAGAAGAAGTGGCGCAACAAACTCCTCAGCAGCACAGCTGTCTGTTCAGTTAGAATATAGATGCATGTATACAATACTAAGAACCTATGTTCAGTAATGAACATTACAAGAACTTAAATTATTTGCCATATGTCAGCTAGCCACGCCAATATACCAACAAATATAATAAAAACTATACGTACTCAAGCTGAAAAATAATTAATTAAAATGTAAATAAAAACTTACTACCTAAATAAAAGCCTCCAGGCATAAAGGGCGTGACAGCTTACATATTTATGCATTGCTGGGTTCTGGTTACATAGCTGTCACTTGAAGTCACGGATGAAAAACTAGGACAATCGAAGTAGAATAAATAAATAAGTTAATACTAATAACAATAACCTGTCAGTAAGCTAATTCTTGAGAAAGAACATGAACATTGTCTTGAGTTAATTAGGGCGACCAACTATTCTTATCGTGTAAGTAGTCGTTGATGGAATAGTAAGCCTTTGAACAAAGATTGGATTTTACTTGAGCTTTAAACGCATTAAAAGGCAAGTCTAGCAAAGGAGAGGGTATCTTGTTATAAAAGGTTATTACATTTTAAAACAATTAAGCTACCCACTACGTTCTCCACAGATTACAATTTAAAGTATTTAAAAACTAGTTAGTAACACAGATCCAATACCTATACAACCGACACTATCCTAGAACACATATCTATTTATAAATTTAAAAAAATAAAGAAAAAGTAGTGTGCGTACATTATTGAACATTACTTCATCACTGTCATTAATGTACACATAATATCACGCCGGTAACCCCCGAAGGATTAGGCAAAGGTCATTAGGACAGTAGTAGTAGGACATTTCACCAGTTATGTTCAAGTCCCATGTAAAATGGGGCGAGACTGTTGCCATCAACCGGGCACAAATACGACACTAACAACGACGATATGGACTTGTGCTATTAAAAAACTTGTAATGTGTAAACACAACATACGTGACACTACCGGTCAATAAAACCATAAAAGAAAATAAAACTAAATTAACTAAGTCACTGAAGAAGTTACAAGAAATTGTGGCCCCGATGTCCAATTCCTGGTTCCCCTGGTTCCCTCTCGCAGTAGGTACCTTAATAAAATCGGCAAAGTTACCCGGAATGGGTAAAACGTGACTGTACCCAAAAAATTTGGTAACCGACGCCATTAAAGTTGATAAGAAGGGAATTTTATATTGGCTGTTATACTTTTATTAGATTGTTATAAAGAATTCTTTATAATGTAAACCGTAGCTAATGAATCCTGTGACGGCCAGTACCTAAATTAAAAGGCTCGTTTCAAGTTTATTATTTCACTACTACGTGTTTTAAATTTATTTGACTAAAGAACTAGGTGAGTTTTAGCAAGATAAGATACATCTTTAATAAAATTTTGTTAGTTTATTAAAGCTACACCAACAAAATTTTATATCCCAGAAGTAGTAATTTTATATCCCGGTCATCAACAGGGCTTGAAAGATAAAAAGACAGTGGCTGGAATTTAAAACACGAGTTAGGGCTGATTTCTCAATAGTCAGATAATTTATCAGAAGAATAAATATTACGGCTTGACAGCTTTTATGAAAAAAATATGTCAAACTGTCTGATAAAATAATATTCTTTAGATAAAAGTTATCTGACTACTGAAAAATCAGCCTTTAATATAAAAAGAAAATCGTAATTTTTGACATGTTTATTATACAAGTGTGTAGTGTGGTTTTGTTTGTTAATTTTGTTATTTTCTTTTACATTTTTTTATTGTTTTTTACCTAGCCTGCTTAACTATGGTTTTGTGACACTTTTTAGTATGTAAATTGCTCAGTACAACGTCTTAGGATTCAATTCTGTAATGTAGTGCACGTCATCATCCCCCTAGCTTTTTTCCAACTGTGTTGGGGTCGGTTTCCAGTCCAACCGGATGCAGCTGAGTACCAGTATTTTACATAGAGCGACTGCGCCTATCTACCTCCACAAGCCAATAACTGGGTAATATGATACCGATTGGTAAGACTGGTTGTCAGACTTTCGGGCTTCTGACGACCCGTAACGACTGTCAAAGATCCACGAATGACAGCCTGGACCAACGGCTTAATGTGCTCTCCAAGGCACGGAGGGGTTTTAGTATGTAAAGATAGTCACCCACCCACGGACCGACCGCGGCAAGCGTAGCTTAACCTGATCACAGGACCCGTGCGGCTGTTATTACTTAGTCACAAGCCCCTCAAGGTAATGGTGTGCATGTAATCTTAAATGAATAATTAAACTTATGAATATGGATATGCCAAATACAGAACGCCTCAAAAACCAGTACCTACCTACTCAGTACTAAAACACAACTTTACCCAATTGTTCAAAAAATGTGACCTTCCTCCCTTCTTGCAAGGGTAACATTGATTAATATGCTGCCCGTAACGACCGGATATTAGCAGTCGACTGCGGAACGGAAAGCGTCTAGAGTACCTATATAAATAAATACAGTAACATTTAATTAGGTGATTTTAAGGGTAGCATTAAGGTGACGCTAGAGTAAATAGGATAAAGTAAATAGGGTTAACGACCTTGATACTGTAAAAATATATTATGTGTATAAAAAAACAAATAATAAGAAATAAATCTTCAATGTACTTTGAATTTTTGACAATTCAAACAAAAACTGTCAGATATTTGATAGATTGAATTTTTATTCGTAGAATAAAAATTCAATCGATCTACCTAGCCTTTCTCTAACTAGGTTGGGGTACCAGCTATTTTATTTATTTATTTATTTATTTATTTATTGCATTTCATGTTGTTTACAGGTTGTTACATTATGATAGTTCCAAACAATGAACCCTGCTAGGGCACAGCAATGTATAGGCGACAGGTTTTAATTGATTTAACATGCTATCATTATTCATTATTCACATAATTTGTTGATATAGAATAATTTAATTTTTTACATGAAGTGACTGCCTATCTGACCTCCACAACTCAGTTACTGGGTAACACGATACCCCTTGGTAAGACTGGTTGTCAGACTTTCGGGCTTCTGATGACCCGCAACGACTGACAAAGATCCAAAAATGACAGCCAGGACCTTGGTCCCGGCTGACAGTCGGCTTAACGTGCTTTCCGAGGCATGAAGGGGTCTCGCTATGTAAAATTGGTCACCCCTCCACGGACCGACCGTGGCAAGCATAGCTTAATCTGATCGATCGACCCGTGCGATCAGCCCTAATAGAAATAGTTACGAGATCGAAATTTAGTTTATTCCTTTCTTTGTACTTAGACCGGAAGTTCATGCTTGTGTGGTTTTTGTCAAATAACGATCCACAAAAAACTTAAAGGGCTTTGAAAGTCCTATGGCATACCTACCTGTCCGACAATATAATTTTTTTTTCAAAACGGCGGCCATGCTTGAAACATATATAAATCGACAGCTGAAAACAATGCAATGAAAAAAAAATAGCGGACACCTAGGTAGGCAGGCATGCCAGGCTCCGTATAAAACTATTCAATCCCTTTTAAGAGAAGCAACGGTATATTTAAAAAAAACGGCACTAACAAAAAGTTTAACCAATATAAAAATGTCCTTTACTTTCAATAAAATGTCCATGTATTTTCCGTGACCCGCATATTTTGTCCAAAAATTCCACGTATTTGTAATAAATTCCATAGCTGGATCGCACATACAGGTCCATATATACAGGCCATTATTTATTAAGTAAAACACATACGCAATTGGAAAGTGCACGGAATGCTCGCTTCCGCTTAATTCAGCATGTATGTCGATGCTTGAAGCGCTGCGCAGGTGCTCGAGCCAATCGGCTTTAAAATATAAACGAGACTGGGAAAAAAATCTGTGACCGTGACGAGAGCTTGTACTTGTATATGTATGATTTAGGGGAAAAATATACTGGATAAGTAACTTTTTGTAGGAATAGTGACGTATTTAATCGCTTTTGTGTGACTTATTTAATGGCCTAACTAGACTAGGCTTAAAGAGGGCAGCGGTGACCCAATAGTAACAGCCACGACTTACGAGGTGCTTTTCTTTGTGTACGGAAATTATCACCATTGCACTCAAAACGGTGAAGGAAAACATCCTAGAACCAAAAATTCGAAGACATGATTGTGACATCTACCAACCCGCACTGGGCCTGCGTGGATGATTACAGCCCACTCCCTCTCGAAGAGAGGAGGCTTGTGTCCCAGCAGTGGTCATATTACAGGCTGATTATGCATTTAATGTCTTTAATGGATTCCTCATAAAAATTGCATTAGAATTTGGTCTCAACACAAACGTTATCGGCGGTTAGATATATTTGTGTAATGTTAGTCTCAAAAGACTGATTAATTACTCAAGCGTTCCATAAATGTCCCATATAAACCCCTCTGCAAATATCACAAACCCTTTCCACGACCCTCAATTTTTGATTAACGTTATTCACGTTAATTTCAACAAAGCTTTCACGATCCTGCGTACAATTTACCACTAATTCACGTTCTAAACGGTGCGACGTGTGTTCCATTCCAACACCAGTTCGAGACGCTCAAAACTCGAGCACAGGTGCAAAACACGAGCCACCCAGCTTTGAAATACAAACGGATTTGATGCAAATTTAATCAGGAAGCTTTACAAGGCTCGAACCACCTGAACAGGTAGCTACAGATACTTATAAAGGTTCATGCATACACGTCAATACGTCACCGTCAAGTCACCGACCAGACAACTCAAATATAGTTTGGTAGAAGTCGTAGGACATTATACCCATGCGCCAGTCACATTGCTACCGGCGTATGTCAGTCAACGTCACGTCATCGACACGTTGTAACATATATTGCAAATGAAAACTACCTCCTATTTCAGATTTATTCACATAGTAAAATGTGGACGATTTCAATTTTTTTTTTTTTAGTCTCACAGAATACTGTAAGTTCACGTTGTATTTTTAATAAATAAATACACCACGCCATGTCCAGAAACTTGATGTGACTGATCAGTGACGTGATTTTATTGTGTACACGCACCTTAAGCGAAATAAATTCGCGTATATATTTTTATTCCTATTTAATAAATACGAGAGATTTCGTTTGCCAACCAGTTATGAAGAGGCGTTCCGCGATGAATGAGTTCGTAGGGTGTTAAAAATTCACGTGTGGAAATTCGCAATGTTCCTTTGCGTCGGATTATAAGGATGTATTTCAAATCCTTTGTTACGTCATCACGTGTAATCATTATGATGTGTGTGTATATATTTTAATACATTTAAACATATAATTTAATTTATAATTGATCATTAATCGATAATTGGTCATTGATTGACGTATAATTTGATTGATTTTATTTTATTTTATTTTATGGGGTGGAGACAGGAAAAGAACTGTCCTTTCCTGTCTCCACCCTATAATTAAATTATACGTTTAAATGTATAACTGAAAGGTCATCAATACCAGTGTATTGATGACCTTTCAGTTCTAGTATCTAAACTATGCTTTTCTTCAGTGGTCATAAATTAAATACTCAATGATGTACAGTCACTAGCATAAATACCTTCGACGTTCTCTCACCAGGAGTCGGACATTGGTGCTGCGCCACAGTTTTAACTATTGCAGGTATCATCGTTTAACATTGTTTGTCCTTGAATGTATTTATTTTTTGTGTTGGTTTTTTATTTTTTGTTTTTGTTTTTTATAAATAAATAAACGATTAAACAACTTACGCAAGATTCAAAAGCGATTTTCTGCAAAAGTTTTGGTAGATTTTTTATGGTGTTACGAACAATAGTATTATCGAAATCATACTAGTATTAAATAAGTATTTTCATTTTTGATCAGCATTTCATTTTTAAGTGTGAGTATAGTTTAGGTATACTTCTGCCTAACCCTTCGGGGATTACAGGTGTGATGTTATATTATATGTTAGTTTTCTCAGTCGCAATTTTTCTTTCACGAGAAAACTGCTTTTATATTTTGCGTAACTGTAACTGTGGTGTGTACTGTATTTAAACTCGTAATTGTACTAAAAGAGTTTCGTATGTATAGCATGAATAAATGTATCTTTAATGAGTATATAGAGCTTTTTTACCCAAAATATATAAACATTTGACACGGTTAACAAAAACATGCACAGAGAATTATCAAACCCGATCATCCAAAAAGGACTTCCTATTGATTAAACACGGATTTTCGGAACGGATTGGATCCACACAATCACAAAATCTTATCTACAGGAGGAAAATCTCTTCCTCTACCTCAAAAGATGTCTCGCTGCAGTACTTATCAGCCAGTTGATCTTACTCGTAATTAAATCAAAATTAGCAGGCAAAACTAATTCTTATTGTGTTGTCCCATCCATTAGTTTGAATTCACCACAAATCCTTATCAATATGTCCTTTTTTGTTGATATAAGTATAATCTCGATAATGTTTTAGGTTGTTTAATTATACGAAAACTTATGGTACACAACACTATGGCGGGTTGTTTCATGTACACTTGAGGCACGCGTATACGTCAAAAATGGCGGTAACTATCGTCAAACCAAATGACAAAATTATGGCCTTGCCGAACGTCAAATAATAACTAGTACGTAATCGTTATTATTTGACGTACGTATGTTACGTTAACCAACCGTTTGAAACAACCGGCCCTATGTCATAAATAATTTATTCATTTGCTTAACGTATGTAACATAATAATGGTATATAAAGATAATAAAGATAGCGCCATGTTATGCCAGAGGGAGTACAAATGTTTGTTTTATTATACGATTTTAATAATACAATTTTATTAATAATAAACAGCAATAAAAATCCATGATTGATTCGTTGAAAGCTATGCTGGAAAGTAGATTACTTTTTTCTTCATTCAGGCACTGTCTCATGACTTGGAAATCACACACATTGGAAGGTCTGTGACAGTCTTTACTGAAGTCTCGTATGAGATTTAGTAGAAGGATTTTCAACGCTCTGCTTAACGCCGAGAGTTGAAAATCAAACAGTGTGTTTTATTGACGCGCTGGGATACGCTCCGTTGGATTCTCAATGTACGGCTCAAAACAAAGAGTTGAAAACCCCAAAAATCTCGGCGACAACAATACGCCCGTGGCAAGCTGGGCTAAGGCGATAGTTATAATGATCATATTATAATGTGTAGCTTCCTGAAATCTTCATCATCATCATCTGTCACGCACCTGCATACGTGTGGACCTAATGGCTGCGTCAGCGAATGATATCCGCGTTGCTGAATTTTGGGCCAAACAAATTTAAGAAAAAAAAAAAAACTATATTTTTGCCATCGACACGTTATTAAGAAGATCGTCCGTCTGGAAGCCGACACCAACATAGTTGGGAAAGGGCTACTTTCCCAACTATGTTGGTGTCGGCTTTCAGTCTAATCTTCTAGGTTCCTAAAATCTTCCAAGTATGTATAATTTATTTACTTAGTACCATTTAACACAATGTAACACGAATATCAAAGTATGTAAATTCAATAGAAAATACAATCATATTACTTTAAGCTGCTACGAATAATATGAACGGAACGAAAACATGGGGCTTTATTTTAGCTTCACTAAATATTATCGAACAATTGGCCCGAAAGTTTTGCTCCCGAACTGTACACAAATATAAAAAATGTTTTACCCTGCGTATAAAATGTTGAAATCCTATGCAGCAAATATTACTGAAACACGGTTTAGAATTTCTAAAAAGTTAGAAAAATACTTTTTTTTTTGTTTTATCGCTTTTACTTCGTAGTTGTTATTTTGATGAAAATTGCATTTCAAACAATGCGACACATTTGTTTGAAATAAAATCGTTACTATTGCAATTCTCAAATACGCATTGCCTGAATTTGAATATCTTTCAAATGTAGTACGTCGAAATCTTATTTCAAATCCTTGGGGACTTGAGAAATGGACTCGAAGGTGTCCGCGCGCAGAGAATATTCAGTTGCTATATTTTTAAAAATTATTTAAGGAGAAAATTCTGAGCTGAAAGCGTAACTTCTCATAGGAGCGGGAATTACGGCAGAGTTGAAACTGGGTGGGTCCTAGTTTCAACTTTGCGCCATAATTAAATAACTTGTAATAATGTTAACGTTATAATATTATGGCTGTTTATTTATACATATTTTAAAAGCCTACCTCAATGTAACATACCTACAAATAAATAATAAGCTTTTTACTAACAGTAGTCATAATTTTTTAATCTTACTGGTTGGCTATGAAGCCGACCTCGTGGTTAGTGGTCTTCACCGCCTAGGGATGCTTCAATACCATGGCGATTTCTAATGGGTATCACAAACCTATCAAGGCAGCCACCGAGTGGTGTCCAAGGACTGGAAGACGAAGTCGTTCGGCAGATTGCCGGTTGATATTGTTGCCATCGTGGGTAGAACCTGGATGAGGCTGACACAGAAGCGTGGAGATTGTCGCAAGAAAAGAGAGGCTTATGATCAGCAGTGGGGGAAGTCGGGCTGTAGATGATGATGATGATCACAAACCTACATGAAGATATAACATGATCTTATAACCTATACTTTCTATCTTCCAATATAATTCCCTAAAAGCCAACCAATTTCAGAACAACATAATGCGAACGTGACGTTGCATCCGCGGTACTTAAAGTGCCTCGGAACAGATGTGTGTGATACTAAATAACGCGTACTACGCTCTGCTAATCTCTAAACAACATTCTGGAACAACGGAGAATTTACGGAGGTATTTTTGGTACGTTCCCGTTTTGTTGTAGTACATATAATGTGCTGTAGTTTATTTTATGAAAATGTTGTAGAATAATTTAAAGTTGATCATACATGATACTGATAGAAATACCCTTTTTTAAATTTCAAAATTTATAATATTGGAAATGTTTTGGGTTAAGTTTATTTATTATTTCCAACACAACTATCATTACAGGTTGCCCCAAATTGGTAGCGTAGGTATATTTGTAAAAAAGAAAACAAACCAAAAATATTCAGTTATTGTTTGGTTTAAAGATAAGATAACATATTTATTTTGCAAATATGAGTACAGAACACGGTGACATAAAAAATATAATTAGGAACAGCCATATTTAACCAGAAGGCATGCAAAAGTACAAAATACACTAGAGATGTAAAATACACTAAGTACATATTAATAAAGATAAACAATGTCAATATAAAGATTGGTAACTATGAATACAATTTCATAACGAATGTAATTGTAATGAATGTGTATAAATCATTGAACGTGTATAATATAAATAACTGTACTTCAATAGTTATTTATCTGATACACAATTCTTCTGCAGTCAACTTATTTCGTATCAAAGGTTGTCTAAACGTTGCCTAAGCCTCTCTAAATCATGAGAGGCCAATGACTTGTATTGAACTGCGATAATGCCTAACAGTGGACCGTAATAGAGAGAGTTGTCTTCAAAATATTGGAATGTGGAACTGAGCCGAACCCAAAATATTTGTATTCCGCCCCACAAAGTCCCTTCCTACCCTATAAGCAATATTAAAAGATTATAGCTCCAAAGAAAACATAATTACTCCTACAATAATGTCACAATAGCAAGAACGGGCGAGGTCGGAAACAATAACCAGCCGTGTTTTCGCACAAAACAGTGGGAAATGCAAATGGTTTTACGAACCCAGCCTTGGAAACACTGGGTGTGCATTTGTGTTAAACACGTCGCCTTATAAAGAATTTATGTAGCCTGTTTACAAGATGGGTGAATATTAAATGTTGTTGATAGGCATGGTGGCTGTTTTAAAATCTTCTGACGTCTTAAAGTGACAACCTGTCTTGTCAAGGGGTATTTTTTTTTCTTTAGAAAAACGTTGCCCCACACTAGGAATTACTCCTGTATCGTGGGTGCGTTTACAAACATTTAAACTTACATACACAAACAGCCAGACCCGGAACAACTACCTGTAGGCAATACAAATATTTGTTCCGTGCGGGAATCGAACCCGCGACACGCAGCGCAGCAGTCGATCGCTCAGCCACTGCGCCAACCGTGTCGTCAAACGTTTACGTTACGTTACGTTACATTACGTTACCCAGTAACAGGATTGTCAGTGGAGGTTAGATAAAATTTGCCTAAACCCCTCTCTTGATTTAGACTAGGTAGACTACACACTCTAAGCCCGCTCCCCCAGCTCGTTAAGCCGTTAGTCCCGGCTGTCATTCGTGAATCTTTTACATTCGTTACGAGTAGTCAGAAGCCCGAAAATCTGATAGCCAGTCTTACCAAGGGATATCGTATTATCCCGTAACTGGGTTGTGTAGGTCAGATAGGCAGTCGCTCCATGTAAAATACTGGTATTTATTAACATCCAGTTAGACTTAAAACCAACCCCAACCTAGTTGAGGAAAGTACGGGCAGATGACGGAAAAGATTTAGCCCCTCGGCTGTTAGGATGCCTTATTAAGGTCGGTAACAATAAAAAAAGTAATTGTACCTCATTAGTAACAGTTAAGCTCTTAATAGGCTTATGAACAACTTTCAAAAGCACAGATGAAAGGTCAGAATTAAGGTGTATTTGCAAATATTGTATTTCCTATTAAAAGGACAACAAGTTAGAAGAGTCTGTGGTTTCTGCGTACTCCCATGGGAAAAAGGTGTGAGATTATTTACCAATGTAATTTACGAGTAGAACACTCAAGTTTAAGTTAAATTAGTTTTAGTTCATATTAACTTTCTCCAAAATAAATAATTTCACTTTCATTATACACCTGTTTAGTTTTTTTACGTAAAAAGATAATTTGAAACTCTTACTAAGAATCTCTAATCAGACTGCTGCGAAACATTTGATATAGATTTTTTTTATCCAATATCCTATTACTGAACATCTGGCTTAGTATTACATTTTTTTTTTATTTCAGTTCCTATGCCTCATAATCTTGTAAAAGAAATGTCAGTGGTGGCCCAGTGGTAACGGCCGTGACTTACGAGTTATAAGTCGTAAGTTCGAACCCAAACAGGCACTTTACTTTGTTTATATTATTTGATCCCCACTGCTGTCAAAATGTGAAGTGAATCAAAACCGACATTTCCTAGAAGCAAAAATTCGACGACATGTGACATCTACCAACTGTCACTGGACCCACGTAGTAGATTAAGAGCCGTTCCCTCTCACCGAGAGGAGGCCTGTGTCCCAGCAGTGAGGACATGCTCTAAGAAACGATTACTTCAAGAACAACTGTCATTTGACAACTGAAATACTAGGGTACTTCTATATCTATGTGAACAGAACCCAGCAATGCATAAATATGTAAGCTGTCACGCGCTTTATGCCTGGAGGCTTTTATTTAAGTAGTAAGTTTTTATTTACATTTTAATTTTAATTAATTATTTTTTAGCTTGAGTACGTATAGTTTTTATTATATTTGTTGGTATATTGGCGTGGCTAGCTGACACATCGCAAATAATTTAATTTTATGTTCTGCGTCTTGTAATGTTAATTACTTAACATAGGTACCTAGTATTGTATATAATCAAGCATTTTCTATCTGAACAGACAGCTGTGCTGCTCGGGAGTTTGTTGCGCCACTTCTTCTTCCTAGCGATTGCACTAGGAAGTGGTGAAGGGCGGGCGTTTTAGGGGGTCTGTCTTTTGTAATTTTGACGTTCGAAAAGTGCTGATTTTCAGCGTAATTTGCATAAATGACTTTTGATTTTGATATCCCAAAAGATTTCTAACTTTCAAGAGTTTCGAACTCCTGAATACATGTAACGACTGTTAGAAGTATAGAAGATATTTGTATGAAAACCAGACCCGACAAATTTTTGTATTCAGCAGAGCATGATGGGGTTTCGATATGCAAAGAATGGCTATCCATCCGCGGACTGACCACGTCGAAGACAACTTAACCTTGTAGTTCTACTTCACTGTTATCTTAAGGCACTAATTACCCTAAAGTGTTTAATTATGTAGCGGTATTACAACGCCACATGTGAACTCCGCGACATACTGACGTCACGCAAAATCCTACATCTCGCAAGTAGAGTTTACCGCGCAACTAGCATATATACAATGGCCCGACATGAATTTATCGGGCAGTTGCCTATCAGACATAACGAATCCTCCCTTTTCTATGGAGGATGAGTGAAATTTACACCCTGTTCCCCATACCTCTATATGTAACTAAGGCTTATTTACATTGAATATAGTGCTATACCATCATACCTAAACAACCAACATTTATTTCATACATCCTCTATATTAACTAAACCCACTTCCATATATAACGTCCTTAAACCCAGTGCTATAAAGTTGCAATTCGCGGAGTAAGAGCGGTTTTCATTACGCATACTCGTAAACAAAGAAAACAAAATGTAACATAATGAAACAATAGGTACCTGGAACTTTTAATGAACGTTACTTCACAAAGGAATATGCAGTGGGTATTATGTGAAACAAATGTAGTGAATTAAGAAACGAGGCATTGTAGTATTGACTGGGTCACAAGGACATTGTAATGGGATGGTGTCTTTGTTTTAATTTTCAACCTTATTTTTATAGGAGGAGGTTCTCAATTCATTTGCTCTTTTGTTTTTTTTTTATGTTCATATAGTAGGTTGGCCATTCTGCGCGAATGCAGCCGGAGAGATGGGGAAAGGTGGTGAGGCGTCACTCACTGACCGAATCAGGAGAACATCGACGTAGACCGTGGCGATGGTGGTGTGACGATCTGAGGTGCAATTCTCGTAACTTTAAGAACGTTCACAGTCTGATCTCGGTCTCAATCTGTCAAAAATACCTCTAATTTCCCTACACTTACCTTATATTCCTACCTTACCTTACCTTACCTCTTATTCTTGACATAATTATTCAATATTAATGACATGACTAAACACAATACAATTTCGATCTTTATTACAACAATATTTATATTTTATTAAGTGATTTATGTTTACTAATTCAAATATTAATAAATTAGCCTTCATTTTAATAGAAATATTTGTACGCCATAGTATGGCAGGATATGCTGTAACCACCAAAACCAAAATTGTAACATCTATTGTACCATATTCTGATAAATAAACATTTTTGATTTTGATTTGATTTGATTTACATTTTGACAAGTTTTTGGCATTTTTTTGTCGCCGAGATGAGACTGCGACTAGATTTTGAACGTTTTAAATTACGAGAATTGGCCTTCTGATAATGCTTGGGCAGTGATCGCACAAAATAGAGAGGTTTAGAAGGAAAAACTTTAGGCTCAGAAAAATTAAAAATGTTATATCGTTAAAAAAATTTAACCTATCTATTCATATTAACAATATACTCGTATAGTTCGATCATTTCTGTCGTATTTTTACGTGTCAAACAAAGTAAAATGTACTAACACAACAACATTCAGCATTTCCACGAAATTTCACAATCAGCATCGCGTTTTTAACTTCCACGATGATTGATTGTTGATAACGTAAGAGCTTTTCAATAGCAGTTATTTCGCATAACCAGCTATTATAAATAGCTACGCTGATTGCTTTTTACTTTATTTTCCCGTTAACTATTATTATGTCAACAGCAGCTAGGTAATAAATTATAAAAGTACAAAGTCAACGGTAAAAGGTAGTTTATTTAAAGCAATAAGGGAAAGTTCTAAGGAAACTACTCATACATGACTCGGTATTATATTCACTCGCATACAAATCAAATTATTTACCGAAGGAACAAACTCGTAAAACATTATATTTTAATAAAGTTCCTGGAAAACAGGTAATAATGTGTAATTTTCGTATGTTATAATGTTGTAATGTCAGGGTTCTTTTACAATGAATATCCTCTATCAATCCTTTATCAATGAATATAATAATCACCTTTAATTCTCAACCACTTCAAATGAAATAAAACCGGCGGTTGCTACGTCGGCTGCTACGCCGCGTAGCCACGTAGCTGAGCTACGCCGTAGCAAACGCGTAGCACTTACTCAGAAGAAAGAATCGACTCATTCCTTTTAGCATTACGTCACAAATAAAGCTCTTATTAACATAAAAATAATGAGCATTTTAGTTATCAACTACAATCGTAGCAGTAAGAGCATAGAGCATTTTTCAAAATACCTGAAAACTTAAACACCCAGACAAAGCCTTATACACCTCAAATATCTTGAACGACCTGAATGCATTTATTATTTATAGTTTCTCTAAACGCTAGTCCCGACAAAAGCTCCTTAACTTTCCCGATTTAAGTAAAACTGAGCTATTGAATTTATAGCTAAAGTCTGGCCAAGCTAATTCAGTGGGAGTCTGGCAACTTCAAAATAAGTTTAAAATTCGTATGCAGTACTTATTGGATGTGAAATTGACGGGGCGTTGCGGAACCTACGAATTGGGGTCTTCTATTTGCGATACAGTCTTTTTTTATCTAGAAATATTCTGAAATAGGATGAAATGAAGACTTTTAAATTAAATCTCATCTGTTTTGTGCTACAGCGAAAACGCCGTAGTAAAACATTTGTTTCATAAGAATTATACAAAAAAGTAGCATGTAAAGCATCATCATCTGCCCAGCTTTTTCCCAACTTTGTTGGGGTCAGCTTCCAGTCTGACCGGATGCAGCTGAGTACCAGTATTTACTTGGCGCGACTGCCTATCTAACCTCCACTGTCAATCCTGTTCCTGGGTAACATAATACCCCCTGGCAAGACAGGTTGTCATTTTACAAAACCCCTCGGTAAGACTGAATAATCTGTAAAACATTTCATGATAAATATACAGTTTTCAATTTATATATTAATAAACTGAAAACACTCGTTTTGGGTTCCTGCATATTCAGGTAACGATGCATTAGGCAAACGAGAGAGCTTTCCAAGTCAGTCAACAAAACAGATAAGTATGCAGGGTCGTCGGATGTATAGTTGAAGTTTAGTAAGAAACGGATTGATGTTTTCGGATAAAAACAGTTCATTTATCAATGTGGAGGAACCCAACCCGTAGTTACTGGACATAATTACATACATACATAAACTCACGCTTCCTTCTTAAGGGGGTAATAATATTAATAACAGTTTAATAGCAATGGGTTAATAGCCAAGAGCCTCGACCAAAACCTGAGGAGGCTCTCGTTGGGTAGCTGGATCAAGGGCTTGATTCAGAAAGCGGTACTTCTGGATAGCGCCCGCATTGTCAGGAGGTTCGTCTCTCTGGAGCCCTGACTACCGGTAGCTCGGTTGGACCCTGTTCCCGATACCGGTGGGCTACATTTTTTTTTATTTAGATGTTTTATATTGTCATATTTAAAAATATAATTTGTATGTATTTCATTAAATAAAAGAAGTCATAGATAGATAGAGGGGCCCGTGGCTAAATAATAACAGCCGCACAGGTCGATCGGTCAGGTTAAGCTACGCTTGCCGCGGTTGGTCTGTGGATGGAAGACCATCTTTACAAACCGAGACCCCTCCGTGCCTCGGAGAGCACGTTAAGCCGTTGGTCCCGGCTGTCATTCGTGGATCTTTGACAGTCGTTACGGGTAGTCAGAAGCCCGAAAGTCTGACAATCAGTCTTACCAAGGGGTATCGTATTACCCAGTAACTGGGTTGTGGAGGTCAGATAGGCAGTCGCTCCATGTAAAATACTGGTATTCAGCTGCATCCGGTTAAACTGGAAGCCGACCCCAACATAGTTGGGAAAAGGCTAGGCAGATGTTGAAAAGAAATCATAGATAATAATAGGAGCTAGACAGAAACTTCTAGAACTAACTAGAACGTCACCTTCTACCATCCTGACCTTACATACTCCTTTTGCTTCGTTGAAGATCATACATCTGGTAATACACACACTAATAACACATAATAACTAACATTCTATCCACACTTAATCCGATTTACGCTAAAAACGTCCATATATTATCACAAAATACCCACAGTTCGGCAATTAAACCAATAAGTCCATAATAACTGGCACAATTCGCACGTACGCCATATTTTTATTTGGCCTTTTGGTCATTAATATGCATGGGGATGGCACGGGATTGGCTGGGACAATGAGCTTGGCATACGTGACCTGAGTCCTGAATTAAAACCAGTTTCGTAGCGGATTTATGCCAGTTTTGAGCCGGTTATGCACTTAGTTTAGTGATTACATGGTTTGTTTTATTACGCTGTGCATTGGTAGTTTGAACGTGTCGAATTTTGCTACCAGTCAGCTATGCATAGGAGAATTGTCATCAATCGTTCCTGGAGTTCGTAATTATTTCTAAATAGACAATGAAGCTATAAAATTAATTATACTATGTTATTATATTATTTAGCTAGGAGAGCAGTGCTCACATGATTGTAGAAATAGTATTTATACTAAAAAACACCTAATCTGAATTACATCTTATCTTTATTCATACCAAATCTTAAAACTTATTATCTATCTTAATTACACATGGCATTTAAATCTCAATATCTTAGTTGCAGTTACGTGGTATTTGAATTCTAGTCTGCAAGTAACTACACGTGGTACTTTAAATCCTAGTCTACAAGCGATGTTGCCCGTAACATATATGTCGCATCACTGGGTGGCCGAGATGCGAACCATCGGGTCTTCTTCATGATCCGACATAGTTTACGTATGTATGGGCACTGTAGTGGGTACTCGAACGAAAAGATGATTTGAATTTAAAGTAACTTTAATAAATTAACAATTATCAACCGAAACGCACACTTGCGTCGGAAACAAACACGTGCGTACGGTACTAAGCGTTTGCCAAGACTGTCCACTATAGACTGTCGCAACACTCGGTCTCTCCGCCAGTCCTCGCTGCATCCCCTCTACCGACGATCGTGTCCAAGCGGTAGGGCTCGCTTGCGTTTCCGATCACATGATTATTCGTTTACCCATCAAATTGTTAGATGGCGCTGTTCGCTGTAATGTGGCGCCATCTATCCACGACATATACAATCCTTTGTTTTGAGTAAATAAATAAAAATAAATCAACATTATGATCCACCGAACAAATATCGTTAACTTCGCTTTTTTTCGCAATTACATACAAAAACATAAGCTCACCCCTTCTTCCCATGGGGTAGACAGAAACTACAGAATGCCACCGGCTAGGATCCTTACATACTACTTTTTCTTCGTTTACATGCACACATCGCTTATCTGAAGTATTATTTTACGTTCTATAATAAGTTATTCCCATTCAACTTAGTTTCATTTTATTTCAATATTCGTATCCATCCGATCAACAAAATATTTTAGACCACAACTCAAAAAACTTTTTTAATTTTATTTCTGATCCAATCAACTTGCTCTCTAGAGCGTATTCTATCAATGAGAATAAAAAGAACGTTGTGTTTTGTTTATTCTTCTTTAATTTAAAATCTGCGAACACAAGTTCTGTAAACACAGCTCACAAAAACATGCAAAAAACGTTTGCACTGTTTCGTAAACAACGTTTTATGTAAAATCGGATTGATATAGACTGCGAAGCAAATGGCGTGGATAGATTAGCCTATCTTTATGTGGATAGGATGACGTGTTAGGCCATCTAGCTTACATGACACAGTACCTAGGATCAAATGTAGGCTGAACTACGAGTCTTGTAGTATGAATATAGCCTTATGAACCTATAGAGGTTCAATAATGTACACTATACTAACAGTTATTTTAACTACGTGACAGTTATGTAACGAAAGAAACCCAAAATTAAAGCCGATGCTTCTAATTTATGTACCCAATTAATATATACCTCTTATTATTTGGAAAAAGAACTATATATAGTAATAGCAGCACCCCCCGGTTTCACCTGCATAAGTGTTGAATACCGGGATAAAAGTATCCTATGTGTTAAACCTGGTTAAAAACTATCTGTGTATCAAATTTCATCCAAATTTGTTCAGTCGTTTATACGTGAAAGAGTTACAAATAGCCATCCATCCATCCTCACAAACTTTCGCGTTTATAATATTCGTAGGAAGTAGGATAGGATTATTAGTAGGAAGCATAAAAATACTTGGCAAGTTTACAAATAAAATTATGCTCTGAAGTTTCAAAACAAGGTGGTTTTAAAACACAAATAGTTACAAAACTAAAGCTGACCCTCCCAATCTTTCACGTTAAACTTCTATTAGCTATAAAAATCGACTCACTGATAGTACCTAATGTGAGCGCGTGTAATGCTCCGCGAACAGCGATAACTAGCGCCATCTTTCTTTCGGAAAGTAAACTACTGGTGCAGCGAGAAAAGAGACATGCCATTAGTTCCAGAAACTTCTGTTTGAAGAAAGATATAAAAAGTGTGTTTGTCGAGCTATATGTAACGTAATGCAAGAGAAAATAAGAGACTCTTGCTCAAGCACGAGGTTGTTCAATCAAACCTAGCAACTAGTTCAAATTCAAGTAAATACTTTCTAAGATAATTTTGGATATGACTAATTTTGAAGGTTTGAATAAACAACTGGACCTTGCAGGTGGCGCTGCTTTTCCGGGCAGAATGTCGTCAGCCGGGTCCGCTAGTACCAATATATATTTACCTAATACATTCAAAACAGAAAAATAAGAATCAAGTGACATCTTTAAAAGTCGAATGAATGAATCAAAAGCACCGATCCCAGCGTGGTTCAACCAGACTCGATTAATCGAATGAACCCCAAGATTCGCACTAGCTCCTGTAGCTTTATGTTCATGGTGCTACAGCGACCATTGCATATCAAGGAGCAGACCCGCTACCCGTAGGAAATGGTAGGATTTAAGAGTCATACCGGATATATGCATCCTAGAGTAAGCATTGGACTAGTGGAGAGATGGGTGATATTTGTCTATGGATGGGCATCTTTTAAAGACTTCGCGGCCAGGTGCTTCAGGTCGAGCTTCACCCGTGAATCTTTTGGCAGGGTTTAAACTGCTTTCTCGGCTCTTTTCTATGTCCTTGTTCTGCTGTGTTAAATGTTGCTGTTTTCAATGTCTTCGTCGTAAGCTTTGCTACTGTCAGCGTTTTACTGCCAGTGTTTTTGTGAATCTCCCTAGCAAGTGACATTTTAAAAAGTCGTAATAAAATTCTTTCGTCTTAATTAAAATTAATTCAGCGGGAAGCCGTAAAGATTGTGGAGCGATAAAAGCAATTAGAAAAACACTTTAGCGAAAAGCGAAAACAACTTTTCGCGGATTTAAGCCTTTTTCATTTGTCCAATATTTTTGAATTTCCTTTTGTGGTTTTAATAGTATATACTTAATTTTTGTTTATGCGTCATAACCCATTTATGTCTATTTATGTATTTATTAAAACTATGAACAAGTCAAAAAAATACTGTACAAACGCGGACTTAATGCCAGACGCATTTTCTACCAGTCAACCTTAGGGTGATGCAGAGACAAAACATGGCAGATGCAACATACGGGATAAATAACTAGAAAATCACTATTAAATACAATAATAAGTATTAGTACATAGATAGATACATCCATACATGTAAACAAAATGAACTGTCAGGCAATAAAATGATCGGTAGAAGAGAAAACGAATCCAGCAAATCAGCGCTGCGATATATGTTTGTATTTAGAATCATGCTAAATCAGGAATCTTGATATTAAATTAGATTTGAGTGCAGTCTAAATAATATGAAATCCTTCAATTTTAAATCAAGTCTCACGATTAGACGTTGTTCAAGAATTACTCCTTAGGATTTTTGAAATGACAAGATACTACCGCGAAAAACTCACGAGATTTACATGAATTGCTTTATTTCGTTTTATCTTTAGAACACCCTTACCACAATACGTGTTTCTGCTAAGTGTCTCTTGTCTGACTAAGTTAGGAACAAAGATTAAAATAAACTTTAAATTCCATACACAGATCCAACATTTTGTGGTAACCACTAAATATATTTCGAGACGTAAACTTTATGATACTGTTGTCCCAGTTTTAAAGTAAAGAAACTTGACTTTGTCATTGTCTTGTATCAAAGACAAAGTTTTGTCTGAATCAGAAGGACATCGCAAGGACATTTATACAAGTACAAAGTAGGGAAGCTGAAACAACGAATGACTTTTGTTTTTGGTTGTTCAGTTTTTGGTTATGGTAGTAAATTATTTGAATTTAGTGGTTCTAAAGATATTTTGATTGAATATTGACACGTTTGAATTAAGTTTTTTTTTCTATTCAACTAGTCTTGCCAAAGGGGTTACCCAAAAACTGGTTTGTGGAGGTCAGATAGGCAGTCGCTCCACGTAAGATACGGGTATTTTATTTGCACCCGGTTAGACAGGAATCCGACTACTAAGTAAGTAAGTAAACTAAGCAAATGACGCAGATGATTTTAGCTATTGTCAATACAGCTTAAATTGATTTACCTGACAGCTGCTGTTTTGGCAAATGACAAAATTCACATTAGATAAACTGACCACATACTTGATAGGCTTCAGAAATTAGGCATGAATATAATAATTAAAAAAACAAATATAGATTGGGCACTGCAGAAGCACTTTTAGCGAACCATTTTTAGTGTAACCAAAATAAAATCAGATAACTAAGTATTACATTCATGACATAAATCATACAGATACTAAAATATGATTCGTATCACACATTTGGCCTATAAAATGAATATTTATGCGCCGTATGAGCACAGACTAACGTTATCATCCATGAAGCACATAGCTTCTCATTAATTTCGTTTTGGGAATGAAATCATTGTAGTCATTAGTCTTTTGTATCATGAAATATTAGTGAAAAAAAAGGACTAACTAATGTATAGAACACGCTGACCGATAATAAACAAGAAGATCTTCATACTATCGATAACCAAATGAAGACATTTAATTTTCGCCATTTTGGCGCTAACAGCAACGTGAGCGACCGTGGGACTAATATTTTTGACAGTGAGTTTTACAAGATGCGCATACCCTCTGGATAAAAATATTCTAAATATCTCGTAGTTAACACGAAATACGGAAAAAAAGTCTTATTCCACGATTTAGACCTAAATCATCACAGACGTACCAAAAAAAACGACGGCCATTTCCGGCAATGCGTCAATTTTAGTTCCTGAGACGCTAGATCGGGGCGCTTTGAATCGGCAAAAAACAACTGTCATTTCGTATAGTACAGTTAGTCCAGCGTACAGTCACGAGCAAAAGTATGTATACACTCGGCTTTATTCAAAAGCGATTTACTCCTTTATTTTTTAATGAAATTTTATGTTGTTACGAACATAGCATTTTCGAACCCATAGGTTTATGTAATGTGTCGTATTTCAACGTTGCATTCGTTATTTCACGAAAAAATCTAAATTGAAAGTTGCCAAGTGTTGACATATTGGTGCTCGTGACTGTACTTGTATAATGTAGGTCAATGATAGAACAGGAATAAACGGTACAGTACTATGGCAAGAGAGGGATAGAGATAAGCAATTTTCTAACAAATTCCTTTACCACAGAGCGGGCGTAACGAACGCCCGCTCTGTGTGTGCGCGTAATCGAACTTTAATTTTCATTCATAATTTTGGCAATTATGTAATTGGAAAACTAAGGTGCAAGTAAAAATTAACCTTAAAGTGTTTAAATATTTATGTGTCGTATTTCAACGTTGCATTCGAGACTTCACGAAAAAATCGCAATTGAAAGTTGCCAAGTGTTGACATATTGGTGCTCGTGACTGTACACAGGATTAGCAATATGTATATTGTACAATAGAGTTACACTGCAGTAGACTACTAAAGGCTGGTGATGCTGGTAAAGATTATTTTTTGTCTAGAACATTCGTATAGACACACATAAATGCTTTAGGTAAATAATTACATTAAAATAAAACATGCACGAAATTATGAGTTGCATTTAACCCTGTTGCAATCAAAACAATTAAAAACGTAACTGAATACTTTCCGCCTTCACTCAACACGTAACTTCAGGAAATACAAATTTTAATTTTGCTGCAGATATTCGCTTTCGTTGCACTAAAAATAAATGAACCGTTAAAATAAATGCTTTAAATTTTAAATCGATTTACAGCCAGTGTGTATATACATCATACATGTACTTTCTGAGTTTATCATCGGCGAAGGAAAACATCGTGAGGAAACCAGGGAATCTACTCCGAAGTAGTATCGGCCGAGTGTTCGGCCGTTTCCTACTACGAAGTTACTATTTCGTTCGGTGGGTTCCGATCCTACACTCCTACACTCTTTCAAATATTGACTGTGGTCCCGACCCAACTGAGCCGATCTGAACTTTTTTCGCATTTTTCAATAATATTCAGTTCGGCCATGTGTCGGTCCGATCCGAACATTCGAACTTTGCACTACTAATATTATAAACGCGGAAGTTTGTTTGGATGGATGGATGGATGTTTGTTACTCTTTCACGCAAAAACTACTGAACGGATTTGTGTAAAATTTGGCACACAAATAGTTTATAACCAGGAATTACACATAGAATACTTTTCATCTAGATATTCTCACGGAATCGAAACTTATGCAGGTGAAACCGCGGGGCGCAACTAGTAGTTAATTTATGTAAGTGTGAAATCGCCATCCCGTCTT
This sequence comes from Apamea anceps, assembly GCA_951799955.1. Lineage (NCBI taxonomy): Eukaryota > Metazoa > Arthropoda > Insecta > Lepidoptera > Noctuidae > Apamea > Apamea anceps. The sequence goes on along the minus strand of OX637513.1, from coordinate 13,455,815 downwards.
GAGGAAGCATGGTGATTAATGCTCTTGCCTTCTCAGTACAAGAAGAGAGAGGATTTTGCCCTGCAGTGGGGCAATAATAAGCTGATATTATTATTATACATCGTTAGCTGCCCCAAATGCAACTAGTGACCCATCATCTGCCTAGCCTTTTCCCAATTATGTTGGGGTCGGCTTCCAGTCTAACCGAATGCAGCTGAATACCAGTATTTTACATGGAGCGACTGCCTATCTGACTTCTACAACCCAGTTACTGGGTAATACGATACCCCTTGGTAAAAATCAAAATCAAAAGTCATTTATTCAAATTAGGCTGAGAATCAGCACTTTTCGAACGTCAAAATTACAAAAGACAGTCCCCCAAAAACGCCCGCCCTTCACTACTTCCTAGTGCTATCGCTGGGAAGAAGAAGTGGCGGAACAAACTCCCCAGCCTGGTAAGACTGGTTGTCCGACTTTCGGGCTTCTGACTACCCGTAACGACTGAAATGCAACTAGTGACCCATTCATATAAAATAACGTTCATTTCAGAATGCTCACTAAAAGCATAACCCTGTTAAAACTAATAACGCTAACTCCACTTCAAACAATTTTGAACGCCAGACTGCATATCTAAAATACTGGACTAAAATGCTTCCAATGTAGTTATTAACATTCATTCGTATCATTGGCAAAGCAGGTAGCCTTTTCCCGACTATGTTGGGGTCGGCTTCCAATCTGACCGGATGCACCTGAAAACCAGTATTTTACATGGAACGACTGCCTATCTAAACTCCACAACCCAGTTACTGGGTAATATGATACCCCTTAATAAGACCTGTCAGACTTTCGGGCTTCTGATGACCTGTAACGACTGTCAAAGATCCACCAATGATAGCTTGGACAAACAGCTTAACGTGCTATCCGAGGCACGGAGAGGATTTGGTATGTAAAGATGGTCACCTATCCACGGACCAACTGCGGCAAGCGTAGCTTAACCTGATCGATCGACCCGTGCGGCTGTTATTACTTAGCCACAAGCTTAGCCTTTGCTCTAAATTACGAACTTAGTATAAATTCAACTGCAATCGCTGTCACTATTAAGTTCTAACTTTATGTAACTGTGACATTGGCTTGAAGATATATTTAAACGTACACTCGATTGCGGAACTGTAATAAAAATTTTAAAACATCCAACGATGTGACACATTTATAGCAATAGGCTTTATTAGATGATTTGGTGCTATTGGTACTAAATACCGACCGTTCAACATATTTAAAAGGACAATACCCGTGGATGTATGGAATCCCGCATGCTGCATCAAAGTCAAACTTTGTTTTTATAGACTACGCTTATCATATTAACTCCATAAGTAATGTTTGTAAAAAAAACCTGGGTATCGCAGATTTTGAAAAAAATTGATATAACCTAAAAATTTACTACTTTATTTTATTTGACGTGTCATACACGAACGGCCATTATTTCTCTAAAAAATGATAATCGTTTAAATGAAAATTCTATTCTATTATATTGTAGTTATTTTTAATTAATGTAGAATCAGCAAAGTATTATTATTTTTACAAGTTTTTTGAAAGACGTGATCATGATACTTTCAAAATTCAAGGTTATATTAATCATATCATTTGAAACCGAACGTCATGTAAAGGGAATAAAACAATATCAACACTTTTTTACGTTAAATTAAATTCTCTGTTCAAAAATCAAATCCCCGACGCGTAATGTCGTAAAAAATATATGAAAATAATTACTATAATATTTTGATCTTGATGCATGAGACTTTTTAGTACGACTTTTGGTCATTCTCCTTTTTATATAAATAAATTTAAAAAATCTTAATTTTAAAAAAGTAACAATATAGTAACAGACATTACATTTACAACATACAGAAGTAGTATCTCAAACATAGGTCTCCTGGCTCCCAAACTAGGTTTGTACCAGTGTTCCACCACTATAAAAATCATTACGTATGTCGTTGTTTATTAAAAGGTTGGTATATATATTTCCCAAGCAAAACATTATTAAAGAGCATCAAATCATAAAAAAATTACTTCCTTATTTTCTCCAAGCCTGTACTTTGAGTGGAACTGTACGCGTCCTTTCAAATGACTTGAATGAATTTAGGCCTGTGAAAATTGAGCCTACTAATCGAGCCGGGCGACACTTTGTTGAAATACTAGAACAGCGGAATTTATTTAATTACATCGGACAATGTTCGTACTTTCGTCACAAAGGACCAACATTTTCACTAAATTCTTGCCCCATGTATTTTCCCTGTCACTGCATAGAGGAAAACAGCTGCTTAATTACTTTAGGTACTCCTGATGACAATCATTTTTTACAACATGTCATTGCGTGCATCACGTCTGTTTTCTCCACAACTAGCGAACTAACACATAACTAACACATGCGTCTGTTTTCATTACTAGCGAAATGTGTTATTGTTTTGTTTCATTTTGACAATTCAATAAAACATTCATTGCCTGTGACATTTGGAGTGTGTTGCGCAATAAGCCTGCTAGATACACAATACATAGGAACATAGGTTTATTTCGGCCCATGCACGAAACTTGAAACAAAGTTTGAAGTTTCATAGAAACGAAGGCGACTATTTTGAGACTGAGCTTGATTGATTGATAAGGTTAGGTACACATCACTGAACTCTGACGCGAATAGCCGTTGTAGCCGACACAGCAACAAACTGAAACGGTTCTGCTAAAGGTTAAGTTAGACGGAGCGAGGTCACTCGTGCGTTTATAATCTCGTGAGCTGTGTGCTCGTGCATTGAAACGTAGGACCAACATTTACTTAAATTGACGTGTAGTAGACATATACCTACGTGTATGCTTATAATGGGAACGAAAACCACGTCTTAACTGAATTATTTGTGCATAGTATTTAACTTCCATCCTCATTATGCATGCAAATTATAATTAATAATATATTATAAACTTCATGCAAACTGTATACGAAGTCGCAATAATAATTAAACTCAGCGTAAGACCCAGAATCAGTACAAAGTACATTTGTCTTTAGTAAACAACCACTTTTGCTTAAATACACAAAGAAGCAATGACCCTAAGAAAAACTGTACCTATATAAAAGAATATAATATATGTAAATGTCACAAACTCGGAAAAGACGCACGTAAAAATTATCCATATATCAAAAGGCGCGGAATGCTTTTAAAATGGCTTCCCTCGCGGAAAATGTGAAATATTACAGTCAACACTGAAAAGCTACAGACCACATTTTTAGGTAGAGTTGCAGTAAATTCACCTCGTATAAATATGAATATTCATGGTACCGTATCATTGAAATGAACCAGATAATATTCGGATGTAGCTGCATACGGATAATTTTAATTTTAACCGTTTTCATAAAATGTTGATATGAAAATGGTGCTTGAATTAAATTTTTCACACATAATGTGAAACTCACTGTAATTTACATCAGCAATTTATAGACCGCTACTGGTACCTACTACATAAAAACCTGAAACTACCCACTTTTAATAAAATGAAATATAATACCACCAACCTCATGAATGTGACAAAGATTAAAACAACCGCAAGGTCTATGCAGAATAATAATGGTACTTGCGTTAACCCAGAATACGCGCAAATTGTAATAGCAAAATGAGAGCTTAATATAACGCAAAAGAAGATTCAAAATTAAATAGAGATCCGTTTACAAGAAAATTGCGTACGTACATTATAACCCGTTCAATAATAAAACCTATCAAACAAATCCAATGAACTGAAAGACCTAAAATAATACGATCCACAAAATCCTAATATATTTTTACAGAATCCTACTCAGTTAGTGCCAAATTATTGGATATCTGCCCTCACTATTGCCATAAAAAGTTAGTATCGTCGATTTTTATGGCACTCTAGTATTTCAACCCGAAGGCTTGAAGCTCCACATTTGGCACATAATTCGATTAAGAGAAAGCTGGATGTATTTTTAGACATTTTATTGCCTGGGTATGAACATTTTGAAGCGTGATAAATTGACCCAGATTTATCCTACCCGTTTTCAAGCGCTGGTGTATTGTATGTCATTATCATCACATCACCTTAAATTCTTAGAGCCACTTGCACCACAAATCACTAAATGCATTTTACGCTTAAAGAAAAACCTGTTCAGGTGGAGATTCATAGACGACTCCGCCTTCGAGTGTAAATGCGGTGCTGTTCCACAAACGATGGGATACTTAATATCGTGTCCTGCGCATCCTGTCAACTACACGTTACAGGAACTGATGGACGCTGGTGATGGCGCCAAAAACGTAGCCTAATTCTGGGCCAAGTCCATTTAGATTGCCATCGACACGCTAAGAAGAAAAGATCTTAAACGTTTGAAAGAATAAGAACGATGTTTTAACTCCTTTTAGCGCTAAATTCTCGTGTATTGTGGTACAAGTGGGCTTTAGTCTAATGGTTGTCATATCCTTTTTAATATTGTTACAATGTGTGCTGTGCCTAGTGGGTCCCGCTTAATACATTGCAGCAGGACTCCTTTAATAAATATTGGTACTTGTTAGCTCTGGACTGTAAGAAGTGGAAGGTTAGAAGGGAGGCATTTGCCCAACAGTGGGACATCAATGACTAGTAAAAAAAATATGTTTTTTGGACAACATTATACTATTTATGAGACTACTCAACCCTTTGGTCTCATATTACTCGTATATATTTTTGTTTTCTCCACAAATTTCTCCATATATCGCCTGCGGCCTTTTTGTTATTATTTTGGTTACGATAGATATCCTTGTACCTATTCTAGAGCGAACAGAGCTTATATAAGGTTTTCTTCCTAGAATTCGTCGCATAAACACGTGTCCACGAAAGTCTAAGATATTTTTTTAATCTTAGCAATATGGCTCTTGTATTTATATTCTTAGTTCATGTTGAGTTTCTAGATAGGACGAGAATTATCTTCAATCTGCAGAAAGAATTCAAGAATTTTCCTTAGTAAGAATTTTAGTTAAATGTTTCGCACAAAACGTTTTTACTGTATATAAGACCTTTTTTTCGGCGTTGTTCATAATTGATGTCAAACTCGGTGTCATATTTTTCGTTCGTAAGAATCACTTAGAAAAGAAGAGTCTCATTTCCGACACTGCTTTAAACTACACGGTGGCAGGGCTATCGACGCGCAAACTGTAACCATGGATTCAGCACATGAGTTTAGTTCCCATAGCGTCGAAATTATTCGTCGGTTATTAAAAAAAAAATTGCTGTTCCATATACTTTGACCGCGTAGGTATTGCACTTTGAATTTTTTTTTTTTGAATATTTCACTTTGAATATTTCAGTTATTTCTTTTCAAAGGGTATCTGTACATCAAACAGGAACATCTAAGGAATGTTTGGACTTTTAAAGAGACACAATTATATGGTTAAGACTAAGGGCTGATTTTTCCATCGCCAGATAATTTTTATTCGAAGAATAAAATTGACGTTTGATAGTTTTTGTATGAAATAACTGTCAAAATTTCAAAATTATTCCTCGAATAAAGTTATCAGATGATTGAAAAATCAGCCCATAGTGTTAACCATATAATTGTGTCTCTTTAAAAGTCCAAACATTCCTTAGATGTTACTGTTTGATGTACAGATACCCTTTGAAAAGAAATAACTGAAATATGTTACGGGAAATCCGCTTTGCTCATAAAAGTCGGACCCCTTATGGTTTGGGACTTAAGCCTTAAAATAAAGATAAAAAAATTATAAGATAACGTTTAAGAAATATGCAGACCATCCTCAGAGAATTTAATGAAATTTTCCTTTTCTAATCATCATCTGCCTAGCCCTTTATCAACTACATAATTATTTTCAGGCCCGCTTACAGTTAGTACCGGATAAAGATGAATACCAGTAATTTATATGAAACGACTGCCCATCCGACCACAACAACCAAGAAATCTTTGTTTTTAAAAGACATTATATATCGTAATTGTGTGAATAACACACGGTGTTATCAAGTATTAATATCATTATCAGTGATAGGAATAGGTAGTGCCTATTTGCCTAAACTTCGAAGAACAGAGACAAGAAACGGAGACTTCCTTGGGACTAAATTTTTTCTGGGACATCTGTCCCGAAATTCGGGACAACACTTTTGAATACATTAAAAACTATGTTATTTGGAATAAGTAATTCGTCTATATTTACCTAAAGTTTGCAACTAGACGTAACATTTATAATTTATAACTCCATAATAATAACTTATCCTCTATTGGGTTCTAAAGTAAAAATAAAACACATAGAATATTGTTGTAAGTTACAACAATATTCTATGTGTTTTTTTCGGGACAAGTGTCCCGGAAAAAATTTAGTCCTAAGGAAGTCTCCGTTTCTTGTCTCTGTTCTTCGAAGTTTAGGCAAATAGGCACTACCTATTCCTATCACTGATCATTATAATAACAAGTAATTATCATTCGTAATTAGTGGCATATGTTTACAAAGTTACTACTAATCCCACTGGCATATCGTGTACCCTGCATCTGCATAATTATGCAATTAATTATATTATTATCAATTTATCAACTAACACTAGGCTAGATCGTGTGTGTGTTCTGTGTATGTGTTGTATCGTGGTGTGTTCATGTGTGTGTGTGTGTGTGTGTGTCTCAGGACCCAGGTTGGCCGAGGCAAGGAAAACCTGTTCAGGTGGAGACTCATAGACGACTCCGCCTTAGAGTGTAAATATGGTGCTGTTCCACAAAATAAATGATGGGACACTTAATATCATGTCCTGCGTGTCCTGTCCTGTCAGCTACACGTTACAAGTACTGGTGCACGCCAGTGATGAAGCCAAACACGTCGCCAAATTCTGGGCAAAGTTCATTTAGATGGCCATCGACACGCTAAGAAGAAGCTCATATTATAATTTTGTTTATCAGAAAGTACCTACCAGGCTATCAATATATCTCTCACAGTAATATAAGCTGGTAATAGTGGTATTACAGACAAACACAAAGATCTATCGTAACAGGAAGGTTAATGGGCGCTTAAGCTACATTAAACAAGTGAGTTAGGGAGTCCCTCAATAGGTGTACCTACCGTTTATCGGGCTAGGCTCTAATATGCGAGGCCCGCACTTCCGACTCAAGGTGAATGGAGAAATAACATGGAATTTTAGGTCGAAATTTATACAAGTTCATAAGCACGTACATTAGCTCAGCGTTATTTCTATTACTGTCGCACAACCGTCAAACTTCAAGTGCAAAATAGAGACAAGAACATGTCTAAGATAAAGAACGTGCTAAGTAACGTTTATAGATCTTGGTATTAGTCTGAAGTAGGGCGCCATAACTCTCCATTCACTCCAGATAAAAAAAGGTCTAAATAAAAATCTTTATTGCAGACCACATGATCCATAAGAAGAAACAAGAGAAGGTATAAGAATTAGCAGTATAATACATCAACTGGATCAAATACTAAAAAAAAATTACTTTAAAATTAACTTTGTTCCTATGTTCCTTCCATCACCACTGCTCTCAAAACGGTGAAGAATAACATCGTGAGGAAACCGGCATGTCATAGAACCAAAAATTCCCAGACACGTGACATCTACCAACCCGCACTGGCCCCGCATGGTGAATTACGGCCTCTCCCTCTCACAGAGAGGAGGCCTGTGTCCCAGCACTGGGAACATTATAGGCTAATTATGGTTATGTTTCCTATATTGTAGCCAAATGGCTTCCCTCGTTCGCCCATCCAAGACAAAATTTCAATATTATTAAAAGCAAAGTGATGCACCTTTCTTCGCAAGCTGTTAGAGGCAAGCGAGAATAAATGAGCTGTTTAATTTTAATCCTGGCAACTTTATAGTAGCTAAACTAAATGCTAGCAACACAGCGTCGTTGCTTAAGGCATTGTAAATTGTTTAAGTAAATACTTTATTATTCTCCGCTTAAGGACACGCCCATCGATTAGGTAAATGCTGTTTAAAATTCCAGTTAACTGTAAGGAATGCCTTGTAGGCGTTTGTTTTTTAGTTGTCATCATTATTTGTGTTTGTTTAAGTACTTTTGGTAATGTGCGTTACTAGCAGGATACACGCAGTGAAAACTACACTTGTGGTATTTCTAACCGAACTAAAAAATTCCTGTGTACCAGTAACTATTGGTCGAAAAGCTGGTTATATCAACAGTTGGTAAAATGGTATAAGTAGGTAGAAGAGAATTACCAAAAGTGGTACCAAAAAGTCTCATGCATCACGATCAAAATATTATAGTAATTATTTTCATAATTCTTTACGACATTACGCGTCGGGCATTTGATTTTTGAACAGGGAATTTAATTTAAAGTGAAAATGTGTTTTTTTCCCTTTCCATAACGTTCCGTTTCAAATGACATGATTAATATAACCTCGAGTTTTAAAAGTGTCTAGATCACGTCTTTCAAAAACCATGTAAAAACCGTATACTTTGCCGATTCTACATTAATTAAAAACAACTATTACCTTTTACATTCTATAAATAGGTAATAGTTGTAGTAGTATATAACTATTTTTATTGTAGTGTATATTCTATTGTATTCTAGTGAAAAATGATAATCGTTTGATTATCATTTTTTTAGAGAAATAATAACCGTTCCTGTATGAATTGTCAAACAAAATAAAGTACCTAGTTTTTAGGTAATTTGGGTTTTTTGAAAATCTCCGAAACCCGGGTTTTTTTTTAACAAAAAGAACTTTTTTCAGAGTTAATATGATAAGTGTAGTCTATAAAAGACAAAGTTTGACTTTGTTGCAGCATGGTGCGGGATTCCTTACATCCATAAGCATTGTCCTCTCACGAAGAACTATAACCTCTGACTTCTTAACATAATCCATATCCTCGTAATGTAGGTCATTTTACAAAAGTAACAACAAACCGTTAAAAATAATTCTAGAAATATAATCTCGAAATTGTCAAGTAATTCATTTTACTAAGCTGACTTGTGACATGATCTTATGACAAAGGATTTTGCTAAAGAATATTAATCATCTTTTGTCCTTGAGTTTTGTGTAAAAGCTTCCCTAAAAACTGTTGAGATTGTATGCCTTTCTTTTGTTTAATATTACAATAAATATTTTGTTGGTCTAGTCATCGCATTGTGCAGTTGTGGAGCTGCGGTCCTGGGTTCTATCCCCGGATCAGGCAAAGCGTTATTGATTTTTCTCACGAGGAAACTGTCAATAGTAGTTCGAGGTCTGGATTTATCCCAGTTTTGTGGCATTGGACATGCCCTAATTTGAAATGTGGATGTACAATTTTACAACTCCTGCCTAACCCTTTAGGACAAATAGGCATGATATTTGTTTGATTGAAAAGCATAGAAACTAACTCCGTAACAATAGAGTTTTGTCTGCGGTTTTCAAAATACTTTACTTATCTATTTACAAGGTAAGTATGCCAGTTTAGCGATTGCTACAAAAAATCAAGTAAACTTGCTTTCTTCAGAATAAAAATACAAAGTTCAACTCTCCATGGATCTCTGAAAGAGGTTGACTTGCTTGAGTATTCGGTTACCGACCTCTTCACTTCAAGATTGGAACATGAGAATCTCATTATTTGTTTAGCGGCCTTTAAGTGCGTAAAAAACGAAAGGAAAGTTGTTACCAAGGAATTTTTTTTTTAAGAAATGAGTGTTTTTTGTTTGCTTATTCTTTGTATCTGTCTTTATTGACTTTTTAATGAGACTTGAGCTGTTTGTTTGAAAGGACGCTCTTATAATTTACTTGATAAATCTATTTCAAATGAATACTTTAATATTCTACAACAAACACTTAGTAGTATTTTTTCGAACTACCTGCGTAATTAATTAGGTATGCAATTCCAACATTTAAAGCATAAATTAAAAAGTTATGCAATTGTCTACCCGATTTCGAACCAATTAGTTTACCAAGGTAAAATTGCCTACCTACTTACTCAAAGTTGGTTGTAAATCCGCACTTAAGAAACATGAAATAAAACCCAAAATACCAAAGATTTTTTTGTTATATTTTTTGTGGTGTACATAAAGTATATAATTATAAATAAATAAATAAACCCATTTATTCAACGTTACGCTCAAAACGGTGAAGGAAAATCGGAGGAAACCGGCATGTCCTTGAACCAAAAATTCGAAGACGTGACATCTACCAACCCGCACTGGGCCCGCGTGGTGTATTACGGCCCATTCCCTCTCACCGAGAGGAGACCTGTTTCCCAGCAGTGGGAACATTATAGGCTGATGTATGTGATTATGTATTCAACGTTTCCTAGCAATAAACAATTATCATAACAGAATATTAGTGAAAATTGTAATGTAATCCCGAAACAAATTCACCCAGTTTCAAGCTAAATAAATGGTCTAATCGCTGTTGCAACGAACAGCTACATGAATTCTTCCTTTGCAATTCCAGTCAAGGCTAATGAATTTACCGCGGCAAACCTCGTTATCGTTGCCACAATCAGAATTACCATAATAAGCTTTAATTAAGTTCGGTTTGCGTAAGCATTTTATGATTTTTGTGATTGTTTACGTTGGGTTACTACTGGAGTCAATGTCAAGAACATTGACTCCAGTAGTAACCCAACGTTTAGTATTTTTAGTGCGATGTTAGTTTGTTTTAGTGTTATCGTTTTTTGAAGTGACAACTTCATTAGGTGCACTTTGCGCTCTTTCTGAACAGGGAACGAAACTGAACCGTCACGTTTGGGTCAGTGACGCTGAATCGGGTATACTCAAATTCAGTCGGTCGGTAACGCTAAATCGCGTATACTCGGCACTGAATCGCGTATACTCGGCTCCACATTTTTCAAGTTTTGACTTATATCGGGTATCATAAAGACAGACAGTTTTTTTTTTAAATATCGTATAGGGTGGTCAAAGTTTTCTTTGCCAGTTAAAATAAAACTTCACCGTGATCAATTTTGGGTAACTACTAGATTGTAATTGAATAATTCTATCTTTACTTTCCTGTTATTATTGCTGCGTAAAATAAATACTTTGCTCTTGGGATCGCGTGACGGTGTTAATGTTCCTGTCACAATCTTTAATAACCTAGCGTGACCTAACCCGACGCCTGCGGAAGTGACTGGCAACTTATGTAATTGAGAACAGTCCACATTGTTAGCAGATCAATCCATCAAATCCGGCATGATATTGTGGGCAATATGATTTGTGATTTCTTACTATGAAACTGTGTTAAATAATGAATATTAATAGCTTGACTGCCTCGCTGATCTAGTGGTCTTAAGCGCTACTGTTGAGATAAGGTTGTGGGTTCGAGTCTCGGGTCGAGCAAAGTGTTATTGGGTTTTTATTTCTGTAATTTCTCAGTAGCGGCCTGGAGTTTGGAGTTGTGCCCGGTTGATGGCAATAGGCTCGCCCCATATTACATAGAACTAAAACATAACTGGCGATAAGTTGGTGTATTATTGGTACACCTCTGCCCAACCCTTTGGAGATAAAAGGCGTGATGTTATGTTTTGATAGCCCGTATCTTTCCAGGTCAAAACAAACCCTTTCATATATAATTTAAGTTTAGTGTTTTAGCTTTACTTTTTCAGTTCACTCAACCGTGTTTAAAACTAAGTAGTTTTTGTAACTCAATTATCCTTGGTGGAATAAAAATCTTTCTTTACATTTGACTTTCACTTATAAGACAAATTAAGTCATTTTTTTATAAAGTTAAGCTATTCCAGTTTGAAATCAGCTTAGTTTACTTTAAGTACTAAAGTAATTTACCAAGCAAATTGTAAGGTTAACCCAGTCTGAAATCTTGCTTAAAAGAAAAAGAAAGTTTAGCGTGTAATTTAACAAAAATAAATATTCCTTCAGTTTCACGTTTAGTGTTTGCTCTAGATTTGTAAGTTAAAACAATCTCGGTTTGTGAATTATTCATAACTTATCTATGAAATTTCATGTGTAACTTCCTTTGTGAAAATTAACATTTCCAAAAACCGACAAAGGAAAACTTGTTGAAAATTAGAAATATTCATAAGGTTACTCGTTAATAAAATGATCTTACACTAAACAGGCAAAGCAACGTTCGAAGCGTAGCAGATTAGCTACAATGCGGCTACGGCGTAGCAGTGACTTCATCACGTCAGCTACGCCGTAGCATAAGTGCAATCCTCTTTGGCCGAAACCACAACGAACAATACAAAGGAAATACTTTACCCCGAGTTTTATACTGGTCTGCAACATTATTCCTAAAGAAAAAAACACCTAAGCTGCTTATCTTTCCAAGTAAATTGTTACAATCTACCCTCTGAAATTGGGTCAATATCCTTGTGGTGATATGTCAGTAAGGAGCATACATAAAAACTATATTCGCGTGTTTTGAAGCTCTCTTACTTTTAGGTAGGAGGATTTTATCATTTAGCTTAATTGAAGTGCCATTTGAAGTACAATATATTAAGTTGTTTGATGGCTGTACAGCACCACATAATTGATAACCTACCAACTCTCAAACTCGGTTAAAAATTATACTTAGTTTGGGAATTAGAGTTTCTTAAGATGCAGGACTTACTTATACAACCTTGTAGCCTAGGAATGAATAATGGAGTAAACTAAAATCATAGTAATTTGCCTATGTGTGGTACAGACGCCAGCACATTCAGCTACTACAATCTGTCAAATTTATTTAATATATTTTCAACTTTATCGCTAAAGCATTAAGGTTCAAGGTTGATTGGGAAAATTTCGGTCAGTCATTTTAATTAAATCCCATAGACTCGATTTCTTTTTAGTCTTCCCTCATCTAAAATAATATAATAAAGAGAAAAGATTTGATTTTTGTATGTTTGTTTGTTACGCTTTCAAGCTCAAACGGCTGAACGGATTAGGATGAAATTTGGCACAGTGATAGACAATGACCTGTACTAGTACATAGAATACTTTTCATCCTGATATTCCCACAGGATGAAGACTTATGCTGGTAAAACTAAGGGGCACTGGTGGTGTTTTATAATAAGACTAAAAATAATAACAAGTAAAAATTCTCACCACTTCAAATCACAATTCCATCAGTATCATAAGAACTGGCTACACTACAATTTCGTCTACAGGTTTTTTTTAGCTCGTCTCTATAAATCTTTGAGACATGAGAGGTAATTTGTTATCCACAACTCCTCGCTTGTTTAAAGGGACTTTTGACTTCAAAAGGATTTCGTCAACGTTTTTGCTTAAGTGATCTTCAATTATGCATTACATTACCGTTTAATTTAATTCATGGAATATGAGGAAGTTTTTTTTTTTTGTATTTATGAGATTTTTGTAATTCTATTTTTCGTGAGCTGTATGAATGTTGTGTGCCGTTTCAATTTTTTTTTTTTTTGTTTTTATTATATCTGTACACACAGTAAAATGTATACAGATACGACATATTAGTATTGAATACAAAGGTACTGTTTAGTTCTTAATTCAATTCAACTATAGGCCGACCGCTTAACTGAGACGTTGCCTGAGGAAGCTGCGCGGTGCGGGAGGGGTGATAGTTGTCACAAGTTGACGAATCACTGAGCTCTCGCATCACGTCATCACACACCTTTCTCACACCGCGCTGCTACCTCAGGCAACGTCTCAGTTAAGCGGTTGGCCTATAGACGTAACACTATTAGAGGTTTTCCTTACCAGGTAATGAGACATGTATAATTCAGTCCATGTAGTTTCCTGTTACACCTCACTTCATGTTCCACTATGTATGTTGTATGTGGGGGTAATTAAGTTCTCTTAACATAGAAAACGTTTCCCTGAATCTTAGCCGTAGCTAATTAGTCGTAAGTCATGTGTAGTGCCTTCAGTGGTTTTAGTAGCAGAGAATATTACATGTAACTGTTGTTGGGTGTAATTTGTAAGTACAATTTACATGAAAATTACCATAAGAAAAAGCTATTATAATTATGTTATTATACATGTAAGGTACAAATTATAAGCAATCAGCTTATCCCCGCGGCTTTGCCCGTGTGGATGTCGGAAATATCCCACGGGAATGTGCTACCGGTACAAAAAGTAGCTTATGTGCTTTCCCAGGATGCCATCCTCGCCAAATATTGAAATCCGTTCAGTGGTTCAGGCATGAAAAGGTAACATACAGATGGAGTTACTTTCAAATTTATAATAATTTAGTATGAATTTATACTGTTTCAATAAATCTGTTTGATAGTTTAAATATGAAATTCTGACTATTATGATCACATTAAAGGTCATAATGCAACTAACAAAGAGTGATTATCTTATTAACCGACTTAAAAAAGCAGGAAATTAAGAGTGTTTCCTTCAGGATCGCAGGATGGCAAGGGATTTGACAAGGGGATAGATGCCATCCTGTGAAAGCACGTATGCTACTCTTTGTCCGGTAGCACGTTCCCGTGGGATAATTTCTGACATTCGAAGACGAAGCCAAGAGCACAAGCTACATTGAATCCAAGCCACACCAAGAATCGTCACATAAAACCTCTCCATATACTATTCAAAGTCTAAAATCAAAGTAAGGATAGGTATGTACTCACAAACTTTTGAAAAAGGCGACTCATACAGTTTTGCGAAGCATTTCCAATATCCACTCGACTGCGATGTAACTCAGTAGTGGCTTGCTTTTATTTGAAAACTTTCCGGTTGTTAGTAAGGAAATATTCTGTAATATTTTAGCTAGTCACGGCGCTGTTAAATAGCGCTTTGAAAATGTTGAAATACGGTTGGAGTTGGTATATTTCTGCTGGTACATTAATATTGTAAAAGTGGTGCATTTTTGTTAAAGATACTTTAGTTTGGTTTTTGAGAATGTCTTGCTATTTTCTTGTATAGACGCCAGCACATCAAGCTACCCGAAACTGTCAAATTTTCCCAATCAATCTTGAACCTTAATGCTTTAGCTGTAAAGTTGAAAATCTATTAAAGAAATTTGACAGATTGTAGTAGCTTGATGTGCTGGCATCTGTACAAAACGGTGCGAGATAAATATGCAAAAAGTGCATAGTTTTTATTAACGAAAATCATTGATGGGAATGTATGTTACAGATCAAGAACATAAGGCTTCATTCCCCATAGTGTAAATACAGCATAATCTCAGATAAAAAAAAAACAATCCCGAAAACATACGCCATTTAAATAATCCAAAAAAACGAGGAACATAAACGTCAGTACGTTTATTCTTCTTTTTTTTTTATTATTAAGCTACGCAGTCTTACCTTCAACTCTGAGTAAAACTTAGTCACTGTACCCATCAGGTCGTCATTAAGCCTATATTTATCACGAGCAACACTGATGACTTTCATACGTAGGTATTAAGTGACACCTCAAAAGTCAATTTCGCTCATAAACGACGATCAATCACTGATCATTGACCCTCGCTCCTGTTTAATAATGCATGGCATGTTAATGTACGCGTCGTGTGTAAATCTTTTAAGAAATTCCGCTGGTTTCCAGTTGATGACGAAGGATATTTAGGTCTCATTTTCAATGCGTTCTTTCGTTAGGATGGGTAATTACATTTATAGAGGTATGACGAACTGGGTGTAAAGTTCACTACTCCTCCAAAAAAAAGGAGGATCCTTGAACCAGATGGGTGTTGTGTCTGGCGGGCAACTGCCCGATGATTCATGTCGGGCCGTTGTATATATGATAGTTGCGCGGTAAATTCTGCTTGCGAGATGCAGGATTTAGTGTGACGTGAGTATGATGCGTAGTTCGCATGTGGTGTTTGTAGATAGCGCTACACATTAATAAAAGCCGAATTTTGGAGTCTTCATCGTCTACCTCCTAGCAGTGCACTACTAGATTGTTAGACCGCTTTCATACTTAGGCGACTTTAGCAGCGCGACAGTCACGCGACAGACCCGACAAAGCCGCAGGCACGGCTAGTGGTCATACAATTTCTCAAATTACTAACATTCTATTAAAGTACTTATGTCAAAAAGACGTGCTTCATCCTCAGCGCTCACAAGTTAAATAACATAACACACACAGAGAGAGAGAGGGAGATTTTAGTTTTTTTTTTTTAAATAACAGTTTAAATATTAGTGAAAAAACTATTACTTTTATACAAAGGATCTGGACCGAATTTATTACTAGTCAGGTCAACGATCATTTCGTAGACCTGACTAGTAATAAATTATGTTTGCTTCAAAACAAATCCACTGAACTAGAACACACCTATTGTTCCTGTTTGAGCTTTGAAATCAAGACCATTCTATTGAAATTTCTCGTCAAATCGTGGAATTAATAGGTCCCTACCTACTCAAATCGATGTATATATCGGAAACATTATATTAGTTTACCTACCTGTCTTACTCAGGAATCAATATTGACATAAATACCGCTGAACATATCAAAGTATTAGTTACGTTTACAAGGAAATAATATTCACAGTGAATGAGCTTCCACTCATTTGTAAATGTTTTGAAACCGATATCTTTCTAATTAGTAGAGGAGCTCGTGGCTGAATTATAACAGTCGCACGGGTCGATCTTCAAGGTTAAGCAACGGTTACCGAGTTTAGTCCGTGGATGGGTGACCATCCATAAAATACCGAGAACCCTCCGTACCTCGGAAAACACGTTGAGTAGTTGGTACCAGCTGTCATTTGTAGATCTTTGACAGTTGTTACGGGTAGTCAGAAGCCTAAAAGTCTGACAACCAGTGTTGCCAAGGGGTCTCGTGGGGTAAACTGTTCTTCCAACATGCCTTTCTAAAAACAAGAACTGAGGGGCAATTCTCGTAATTTTAAGAACGTTCACAGTCTGAAGGCGTATTCTCGTAATTTAAAACGTTCAAAATCTAGTCGCAGTCTCATCTCGGCGACAAACAAATGTCAAAAACTTGTCAAAATGTAGGGAAATTAGAGGAATTTTCGACAGAATGAGACTGAGATCAGACTTTGAACGTTCTTAAAATTACGAGAATTGCCCCTCTGATCTCAGTCTCAATCTGTCAAAAAATACTTCTGATTTCCCTACATTTTGACAAGTTTTATGACATTTGTTTGTCGCCGAGATGAGACTGCGACTAGATTTTGAACGTTTTAAATTACAAGAATTGGCCTTCTGATACCTACAAAAAGTATTGGTTTTCCGTTCAACAACTAAAACAAAAGAAAGTTACTACTGCACACACTTCATAAATAGTAATAGAAAAAGTAAATGAAATATTCCCGAGAACCATAATCCGAACAACAATTATTTACACGCAATCAAAATTAAATGCATTTACACGTTAACATTGTTACTACTACACAGAACTGTACCAACATCTCACAAACTTAAATTAACGATAAAGCATTCTAAACCAGACTCTATTTCTTACACAACAACGGTTATACACGCTGCAAGATTAGGTTGGTGTTTGTACCTCCCAAGAGAGCAATCGAAAATAGCCCCTAAACCGATGCAGTACGGTCGTTCAGATATCATCAATTAAACTGTGCTAACGATGATTGCACTGCAGTGTAATATGCCATTACACGGGGTTGAATAATTAAAGTGTATTTATGTCCGAACGATTACACCTTCCCCTGTAATATACGTGCGATTTGCGATGGGAAGTGACGATGTATTGGTAGCTTGTAATTAATGTTGGTTAGACTTTCCTGTATTCAAATGGTTGACTATTTCACAGCAGGAAACTTTATAGTATTGTTTCATGTAAATATTGTAAATTTATCGCGAAAAATTGTATACTTGTTTACAATAATGCTGATACAGCTTTTTCCATTGCGGTAGAAACAGCACCCTCATTGCGCAACACATGATCAATCGGAATCTGAATCATTTTGAAGCAAATTTATAATCCATTGCTTCATAAGTTCGAAAAATTTGTCTGCTCAACACGTAAATAACGCAATGAATGTTGTTGAACTGTCAAAATGAAACCGATTCCGATTGATCGTGTGTTACGCAATTAGGGTGCTGACTGCAGAACGAAATATGTCAAGGTTTAAGTTTGGCGTTCTCTAAATACATAGTTTTTCTTTTATTTTTCATTAGACAAACAAATGAAGTAAGTAAGTTGGCTGCCTTACATTTTAACAGATAATTAACAACAAAAGTTAAGTGCTAAAAGAACCAAAGAGTCACACTACATCCTCAACAATAAACATGTAGGCGAAGTGCAAACAGCACTACTTACAAACATTAAAAGAATCCCCGCTACTTCACGCAGGATGCACTTTCAACCCACATATAAAATAAAAGATCTGGCGAGACTCTCTCCTATATTTCACAAGTACTAGCAGAACTTCCTTCGCTCTTTTCGAGAATATTCTACCTTCACAGAAGTATGTTGTTGGTCAACTTTCAACGTATTTCTCTTAAATATTAGATGGTAGGGATCCTATCGACCGTCTGTACCCTATTTGACCCTTTAAATCGGTTCGGCCCTAGCTGAAGTCTAAAAATGCTATCTCGTAACCAGTAACGGGGTCCTCAACATTGTATCACATAAGTTTGGAGATATTTACGCAGAAATATAGTTGTGTTTTTCTCGTATGATGTATTTATGTGTGTTCAAGGGTCTGAAGGGGTCTAATATTAAAATGCTTCTACGATTTATCAGCATTTCTCATAGTAAATCGGTCGTCCAGACCGAATTGGGGCCATGACGACAAGTCTCAGCAGAGACCAGCCTTCGGCGCGGGAGATATTGTAATGCATGAGTGTGTGCGCAGACATAGGTAAACTCTCTCTGCCCTCACTCTCATAGTCCGATGGAACGGCAATCCAACACGACCGAAGAGAGATGAGGCGCAGGACCAACGGCTGTTACTAAGAAATTTCTAGTGGAAAAACCAATATCACTATGTCCAACCTGGGAATCGAACCAGCACTTGTGATCACGAGACAAATGGGGCAGTCCAACACACACACAGTAAAAGTTAAAAGTATAAAAAAGAAGCTTAAAAGTTAAAATCCTTCAAAGTTTTAGTTCAGGATATTTCTGTTTATTATGAAGACTAGCAGTAGCAGTCCTTCTCACATTTTAGTATTCTCGATATTTGCAGAATCCTGCATGCTCTATAAAGAACCGAAGATAATTTACCTCCCTTCAAATGCAGCAGGTAATAAACTACAACCATTTTATTTTATGCACCGTCCCAAAAACGGAGCATTCTCACTCACGGTACAGCATTTGTTCGCTAAGAAATTAAAACTTTATAGCTCTCCCTCTTGAGTACAATAAGAGTGACAAAAGCAACGTTAAATGTGTACTTCGTTGCTGCAATGTTGGTGTAACGCTGCTACACAACCCCAGAAATACAACTCGAGAATTGACCCCTTGGAAGCAATAAAAGTTATTTTGTATTCTCCGACGTTAGCGCGATTAAAATCATTCCGTTTGCAACTCCTGCTCACAAAGTTAATATCATAGGGAGAGAACTCTTTGCTGTAATTCAAGTGCTGAGCAAAATGAGAATCTCATCAACCCCAGCGGGTTTATACCAGTTTAAGCCGGTTTTTTGCGGCCAAAACTAGTTTGTGTGCTGCTTTGTAACAGCACACGTAATAAAGTACTTATGCCTTTGTATAGTAGTGTATTTCTACTTTAGTATAATATTATATTATGACTACAACGCCCTGAATAATGTTTGAACATAAGTGGGTTAAAAAAATGGCTTACTTAAAAACGCCATCTTGGAATATGATGCCAGGCGATCTATTTTGATATCTGGCCTTACATTATTTTAACAGTAACTTATATCATAAATGAATCTGTTAAACCCGCATAAATAGACATCGATAACTACAAAAGATGCATTTCTCAAAAACGACATAAACCATCTTATTTACTAAATTTATTTATTTATCCTCACACTGGAACGCCATACGGCAATTACACCAATGGATATAATAAAAGATCGTAATCTTAACTTAACTGTCACTCAAGTAAACTCACTTACTTCTCACAATAAAATCTGTTCGCAACTAAAACTTGGTTTATTGTGTCGTTCACTTTACTGTGTATAAAGTTTAAATGAAAAAGTTGCTCTAACACAGATGTTATCACACTTTTAAATCGTAATAATACATGATTTATGTTAATGCAAGCAAAGATTTCAATTTGAATACTTGCAGTTTGTTTTTTTTTTTGTTATAAAAATACTATGTTAATTTAACGCAGCAATAAGAAGTTTTACCATATTTTTTCACGTCGTAGTACAGTGATATTTTTGATTTAATGTAAAAATATACGATAGCTTGAAATCGATTGAAAAATCATGGATACGTTTTCAATCGTTTTAAGGCACATTTTTAAGGATACACCCGCAAAAATGAAGCTTATTTCTAACTTAATCTTCAAAAACATATCTTTGGTAGTTTCATTTCATATCTAAATATTTACAACAACGTGTCTTCACACACACTTCGCACTACAATATGATAACAGGTTGTTTATTTTTTCAGAACACGACACTAACATACATACTAGCCTGATGAAATTTCCTCTGCCCAAGAAAAAACGGTACACAGACATCCGGCACGTGCCGTTTATTGTAACATATCTGTTAGTGAAGTTAAAATCCCTCGGAACGCCCCTTCGACTCGGATATATCCGAATTTCCTAAACCTAGGTCCAAGGTCTTAGCTAAACGCCGATAACTCAGTCAGACCGAAAGTTTTATAGTTAGGCAATAAATCTTTATGATCACTAAAGAAAAAGGCCTTGGAGCGATGAGCAGCACTTCGGATCCTTCAAAAAGTTTACAAGATTAAAATATTTAGGGCAGAACTTTTTCGTATCTTTTTCGGGACAATTTTTTTGCGAAGCTTATCAAAGGTGCGGGTTATTAATTTAGAAGAAGTTTATTGAAGGTTAATGGCCTTACGAATAAAAAGTTTGAAGGTTATTTTGGTTGATTCAGGTTGTTATTTTTGAAGAGAAACTTCTTATGCGGAGATTCGATAACTGGACGAGAATTACGTGTTTAAAGGACGCGTCCCGTTTAGGTAGATTTTGTTACATGAGAGAGAAGAAAGATATAACTCTCTCTCTCTCTTTCTCGCACACACCATCTTTTTCAGTCTTTTTTTTTCGTATGTCTTCAATAAGAGAATTCATCTGTGACTTTAAAGATGTAATTGGCAATTCTTTTGTCTGTGCTAATAAGCTGATACGATTTATCAAATGAATAATACACGTGTATTTTGACAAAGACAGTTAATCTAATCGTAATCTTACTGGTTTCTTATCTCAATCTAAACTACCAATCAGATTTATGGCTATGCAAATCGTAATAACTCAATATCGGGTCACGTTCGCTCGGCTATCATACCGTCGCGTCGTCATACTATTGCAGTGAAAATGCATAAATTGTTTGCATTCGTGATGAAAGCCATTCTGTGGACTGCTGGCTTTATATTTTAGAAAAGCACTCAAGTTTTATGTGATAGTAGATTGGTGTACGAGATTCCGATATATATTAGTTTGAATATCCGTTCGCCGTAACTTTTGCATTGAATTTCCGGAACTGAGAGCATAATCCGGTGTTTGCACCTACTATCTTTTATAGGATACCTATGTTTGGTTCCGTTTTAGACATACCTATTTGTAGTTAGACAATAGCTTGTTACGTCATCATCATAATATTTATACTGTGTCTCATGAAATGTTTGCAACTTAATAGGCACCGTTTTAACCTTTTTGAAAATATGTATTTATCTTATAAGATTTTCTTTTCTTTTGTATATTGCACCGACCCCAAATAAACAAACTAAGTAAACTATTATTGGAACGAAGTTCCTTATCGCGCGTTGCGAAAGGGGGCTAGACGGAAATTTTTTAACAATTTAAAAAAAATAAATTATTACAATTCCTTCACCAATTAATCGAAAGGAACTTCGTTCCATCCGGGTGTCCCTATACACCTCTCACGTTTTTTTCTTTTTTTTTTAATAAATAAGGACAAAGACAAGAATGATGACGTTCAAAGATTTTCTCAAACGAATTATGTTTGTTCTACACAAAGTGCAAGAAGAAAGCAGTTTCAAAAGATGCCCTATTAAAATAAACTCAGATGTCTTTTTGACACCACATTTAATAAAAGCCGAACCATCACTCTCTAATTCCACCTTGAATTCACTTCCAGACATGAATAACGCATCGCAGTACATTATCAAAGCTTTGGCACATTCAGTTGCCATTTATAAGGCACGTACCCTAATTGCGTAACACACGATCAATCGGAATCGGTTTCATTTTGACAGTTCAACAACATTCGTTGCATTATTTACGTGTTGAGCAGACAAATTTTTCGAACTTATGAAGCAATGTATTAGCAATTTACTTCAAAATGATTCAGATTCCGATTGATCGTGTGTTACGCAATTAGGGAGACGGTCTCAATTTCAAATTTCAAACGTGAGAAACGAAGGAGGGTGTCTATGGAACCTTTTCCGTTCCGAGAGGCCAGCAAAAAGTTCTTATTTAAAATCTAAACAGAAAAAAACGATAAGAACACAGTTTTTTTTTTCTTAAAATTATCAAATGCCTATTAATGTGGGTTTTCTTTGATAGTTTTTGTCTGTACCAAGAGTTTTTAGATAGCTATGCCTTCGGGGATACCAAGCTAATAAAAACAGAAGTTAATTTATTCAATATCTTTTGTACTTTGAAAGACATCGTTGTTATTTTAACAAGAAATTGGGGCTCGATTATTACTTTACTATAAATACTCGCAGAAAGGGTTCACAGAAACGCCTACAGCAAATAACTTGCTATTGAGATTAAAAAAAAAACTTTTATTTCAGAAGCTTTTTACTATAGTCAGGGCTGATTTCACAATAGTCAGATAACTTATACCCGTAGAGTAAATATGACAGTCTGATATTTTTCCCAAATAAAAGCTGTCAAACCGCCATATTTATCCTTTAGATAAAAGTTAACTGACGATTGAAAAATCTGCCATTAATGGTTTAATTACTGCAATGAACTGTCTCATAACAAAATATAAACCAACTATAGAAGAATAGTTACAACAAGTAGACCAGATGTAGACTACACTACCGACATTTTTAGTGGATAAAACGTACTACAGTGTGTGTGTGGAAGGACTTGTGGCTAAGTAATAACAGTCGATCGATCAGGCTAAGCTACGCTTGCCGCGGTTGGTCTGTGGATGGGTGATCATACCAAGACCCCTCCGTGCCTCGGAAAGCACGTTAAGCCGTTGGTCCCAGCTGTCACTCGTGGATCTTTGACAGTCGTTACGGGTCGTCAGTAGCCCGAAAGTCTGACAACCAGTCCTACCAAGGCGTTTCGTATTACACAGTAACTGGGTTGTGGAGGTCAGATAGGCAGTCGCTCCATGTAAAATATTGGTACTCAGCTTAATCCAGTTAGACTGGAAGCCGATCTCAACATAGTTAGGAAAAGGCTAGGCAGGTGATGATGACGTCATCATCATCTGCCTAGCCTTTTCCCAACACACACTACAGTGTGACTCAAGTTTTTATTAGAGAAAAGAATTGCCTGAATTACTCTGGATTGATAGATCTGGTTTTTGGTTAAGTGAAAAAAAAAGAAGAAGTATATAAATGAAAGTGGAAGTGGGTGGTGTGAAGTGGAGTGGAATGGAAGTGGTATATAAATGATGCATGCCGAATGGTGAAATATGGCTGAGCTTTAATGTATTTTAACAGCTATTATAAATGAAGGCGCGTCCCAAGCGCCATCTAGTGGGATTAATTAAACAACCTTATTTTGACATTGATTAACGACGAGAGTGGCAACGGTGGTGTCACTACTGTCACCAACTGTCACTCTAGCGGAACATCATGAAAGACAGAGCGAGCGAACGGTGGCGTGGTCGAGACGGTCACGACGGATCGCTTACATCCTGAGTCATAATCCGTTTTCATCTGATTATACTGGTGATATGTTTGTAATTTAAATTGAGATCCCTAATTATAAGGCTGCTGATCGAAGACCTGTGTAGTTATTTCAGGAATACCTCGCGCGACTACCCACTTTAAGATAGATTCTGATATACCTACCCACGTGCCTATATATATTACCCATATTTGCAAAATAAAATGTATATAATATTTTATTCTAAAACACAATAAAGCTAATACCAATCCAGATGTTGCGATCTAACAATGGAACACAATGTTGTAGAAGATAAAATCAAACGGTCCAATGTTCGCCACACCTGAACAACTAAAGTTATCCTTACACTACATGCAACCACTTAGTAACAATGGGATGATCTTGTTGTTTAATATGTTACAACAACAACTTGGTTGAACATCAACTTTATCGGTTGGTTTGTAAGATATTGCAGGTTTAATATTGTCTATATGCGTAGACTCCAGTCGATTTAACATAGGTACAGGCCGGGAATTGAATTGTAAAACAAAATGACATCCAACACACATTTTCCGTGTACGATTCATACAACTGTCTGAGAGTGCAGTTGCGATTTGAATATACGGACAATAAAACCTCAACCTGCAAACAATATGTTATATTTTGCTTGATAAGTAACCAACAGAACACAGGGGCAATTCTCGTAATTATAAGAACGTTCACAGTCTGATCTCAGTCTCAATCTGTCAAAAATACCTCAAATTTCCCTACACTTTTGACAAGTTTTTTACATTGATAGTCGCTGACATAAGATTGCGACTAGATTTTGAATGTATTTAATTACGGGAATTTGGCCTTCTGATCTCAGTCTCAGTCTGTCAAAAATACCTTTAAATTCCCTACATTTTGACAAGTTTTTTGACATTTGTTTGTCGCTGAGATGAGACTGCGTTTAAAAGTACGAGAATTGGCCTTCAGGTTTTAATAAAAACTTAAATCCTCAGTGATAAATTACAACCCTTATAGAATTAAACGCTACTAGCAGCATCCTAAATCATATATTTTGTACAACTCCGAGGGTGGCCCGCATCGAGGTTTAAATTATAACCGCATAAAACCAAGTTCTAACAATTTACCAGTGTTTTACCGCCATTTTACCGGTAAGGTTATGATTTAGATACGTGACCCGGGTAGGAAGCTCTTCTCTAAAATATACAGCTTCTAAAGGTTTTAGTGCAGCACATATCCATTAACTTGCAATATCAGTGGCAGCAATTACACCGCAGCGAGCGCTCATATTTACGTGACATTCATTCTGAATACTTGTTCGTAACATAGGTAAGTTAATTTAGGGGATATGCATTACAGTGTGTCTAGAATATTTTAAACGAATTAATATTTTTTATTTTGGAAACTAAACAAGTCAATGACATAATATTGTTTATTCCGGTGACGTTAAATTTATTAGTTTTGTTTTTTAAATTGTTTAATGGCTTGACATAATTAAATTTAATTACTAACAATAATTTGACAGGACGTGATTGTTCTTATTTTTTTACTACAGCATTTTTATCTCACGAAGTAACGCACGCTTTCTTTGTGGTCACCAAAGTGTAAGTGTAGAAACACGCTGTGAATGTGTGTGTAAACACTGCTCGCTCTCGGTACCGTCCAAGACAATGGCATCGTCGTCAAGTCAACACAAGTAAGTAAAAAAGAAAATAACAGAACCTATGTCAATATCAATTGGAATAGTTATAGGTAGAGATCATAAACGCTATAGCCACCTAGATACGAGTACTTATAGATGATTAAGATATTGAACACAGACAGTTTCCTTTATGAGTCTACCTCCGTAACTAGAATATCCTCCCTCATACACCATTTCATCCCGTAATTACGACGCAGATCCGACCGAAATAATTCATGAGCCCTGGCGCTGTATTTGTCAACCTATCTCTCATATTATGAGCCGACAACGTCCTAATGGCACGTATAGCTAACGAAGTCTGTATCTGACAGACCCAACCGAAATACACGAGGAAATAAACTTATGTAAGTTAATATTCACACAAAAAAAAAGTTACGAAACAAAAAATGTTTCATTCAAACCGCAGACACTGGATTAAATTCAGCCCTTGTGGTTTAAAATGAAACGTTCACTGTTTGTATTCATGGTTAATAATGCTACTTATTTTTCACCTCACAAAACTAATGTTACACACCTTCAAATAATGAAATTCGTGGCGACGCGTGTTTAGAAGGCAAATAGCGCTCATTTATTACGCCCGCATTCAGAAATAAAACAAATAAAGTGGGGCTCATGGCTGAACAGCCGCAGGGGTCAATCAAAGGTTTAACTACGCTTGCTGCGTTTGGTTCGTGGATGGGTGACCATACGACACCTCTCTGTGCCTCGGAAAGGACGTAAAGCCGTTGGTCCAAGTTGTCTTACGTAGATTTAGAAATAAAATATATTTTTTTTATCACTTCGGTGTACGTGGCGGTCATTAAAGTGTTAGATTTAACAGAGGTTCAACAGGATTCTGTTGGTATATTATACTGGGCATCTATTCGTTGGAATTTGAGATGCTGTTATGTAGAAGATTCTGAACCAAAGTGCCCGGGAATTTGTGTTCTAAATACCTGTATGAATACCAAAGTAGGGGCAATAATATGTTGCCTCTTGTTGAATAACGTTACGTATTAGTTTCAATCCTGTCAAAGGTCAATTAAGTATAAGTGCATAATACATACTTCTACCTGACGTTCATCTTTTACTTAACTAGCTTAATGTAAGAGAATTAGGAAAAAAAACAGTATTTTTATTATTTATTTTTATTTGTTTCCATAAAATCAAAATCAAAAGTCATCTATTCAAATTAGGCTGAGAATCAGCACTTTTCGAACGTCAAAATTCCAAAAGACAGTCCCTTAAAAACGCCCGCCCTTCACCACTTCCTAGTGCTATCGCTGGGAAGAAGAAGTGGCGCAACGAACTCCCCAGCAGCACAGCTGTCTGTTCAGTTCGTCTACCATGTTTTATGGGATAAACATGATTAAAGTGTCAAAACTGACGAATGTGCAACGAGAAATCTTTATCGCTGTTTACGACGAGAACATGACGAAAATCCTTTATGTTTTAATACAAAATGTTTGATCTTTACCACCTTTTACTTCAGCACGAGATTCTTTTCATTTTGTTTGTGTTATAAAAGTAAAAGATGCAGTTTTGTGTATACTCATCTTCTCGCAAAAGATAATTCCAGAAACAGTACGATTCTCTGTACGGCAGTACGAGTCTGTATTTGTGCCCAGTGGATTGTGCCAATAGGCTCGTCCCCTATTACATGGAACTTTAATATAACTGGAGAAATAGGGATGTACTATAGGTACAACTCTGCCTAACCCTGCGGGAAAGAGAGGCATAATTGTATTGTAATGTTATGTAGTACTATTGATATACATCTATTATATATTGGTCACATTGTTCTACGCTAGTGATGCGACACACTGCCCTGACCACATTTGCGGTAAAGAGGATCGAAAGTACTAAGCGAGAGGGGGGGGGGGGGTTGGGTTGCTTCTGCTTATTTATTTTTTTTTTATTTACTGTAAACTATTTACAATAACAAATTGTGCAAAATGATGTCGTAAATGATGGTCTAGGAAAAACAATGGTGCACAACGCTGAATATGAAAATATGAGTGTTGAACGTTTGCATACCACGGTCTGTCTGTAGCAGCACCAAACAGTCTATTATAATGAAAATGGCAAAAAAAACACACACATAAATTCAACAAACTGATTATACAGACAGACAACAATCAGTTTGGTAAATATTGATTGGGCGTGGGCTGGCCATGTTTGTCAAAGGACGGATGCGATGGCCGGTGGAACAGTCGAGTCCTGGAGTGGAGACCGCGTATCGGCAAGCTTAGTGTGGGACGCCCCCCAGCAAGATGGACGGACGACCTAAAGAAGGTGGCTGGGACAGACTGGATGCGGAAGGTGGAGGACAGAGAGTTGTGGCGCAGCCTGAGAGAGGCCTCTGTCCAGCAGTGAACTGCAATAGACTGAGTTGGAATATTGATTACTGTTGTATTGTGTAATATTTTGGGAAACAATAAACAAACAAAAGACGAAAGGAAGTCAAGAAGTAGGTTTTTGCACCCCGCTTCGCATCGCTTATCCCGAAAACCACCCTTTAATGGCCGCCCACGTAAGATAAACTATCTCTAAATTAAAGTTACCTACAGTCCGGCCTAAGATTTTACCTTACCTTACACGAGCTTAAACTTTGCTAAGATAAGACCGCGAAAATGTGACGTCAGGAAGCAATACCCGTCAGGTAGAAAAGTAGATATATTTTGAGTTTGGTTTTCTCGAAATTTTTAAACTCCTTGTCTAAACATTACATAATAAGAGCATTCTAAAACATGGTTCCGTTTATTTCTGTAGTGATAATAATTATGCTACCTACAACTTCATTTTCCCCTTGACTATTTGCCGTAAACGTTAGGCCTGTAAAGAGCTGTAGTGGTCCAGTGGCCTCGCCTTACAAATCGTAGGTTCGAACCCAGACACGCAGTTTACTTTTTGTAAAATTTCATCTCCACTTCTCTCAAAACGGTGAAGGAAAACATCGTGAAGAAACCGGCAGATAGCTGATTAAATGAAGATGTCTTCCCCGTAATTTGTAGGTACGCTTAATGTCATAGTAAAATTTTGAGACCAACTAAGTAAAACTTTCTAAAATCCAGTTAATGAAACATCGATACCTACTCTAACAAAAAACAAAACACAACCCTATAAAATGCATCATTCTGCAACTAAAAGTCGAATTCATTTCGCATTCATAATTCAGGTACCTACACAATTGAGACCACAATCCCTCTTCCACTATACATCGGAGACAAAACCCTCACTGAATGGGATCCTTGCAATAATATCGTGAATATTCTTTTGTACAGAACTCATTTCTAGTGGAGAATAGACCTGTCTGCTGGTGAAAGAAAGCCTTGTAATAATATTTCAAGTTATTGTTATAAATAGCTAGCAAATTACGCTTTGTGATTGTGAATAGCTAGCAAATTACGCTTTGTGAGTGTATTTGTGTTTATGTAAACAATGCAATCGGTTTGGTATTTGCAGTGTTGTTGCGATTCGAGATGAGTTATTAGATTATTATGATTTAACTCGCTGAATGACATAACATTACGCCTGTCATCCTCGAAGGGTGACGCGGGAGACGCTCCGGGCGTCAGGAGCCGCGTGACGACTCCCGGCCACCGTAGGCGCGGGCCTGCGGGCGGTGAGTAATGGGTAACTCACCGTCCGATCAGGACCAGGCCCGTGCTGGACGGCGTGTATGTATTCCACGCGCGCCTCAAAGAGATGTCAGCAGAAGTGACGGGGCCCGATAGGGCCGAAGCCTGCCAGGGTAGCGGGATCGTCCGAAAGGGTTACCGCTGCCCTGGAACGTAAAGGGCTAAGGAAGGAACACGGGTGGGTTTTAGTCAGTAAGAGTCTGACACTCCCTTCTGCTCCACCCAGAGCGGGAGGGGTCATTTGATGAACTCCCATCCTCAAAAAAAAAAAAAAGGTGCCTCGCAGATGTGCATCTACAGCACACCCACATTAGGCCAGTTAAGTTTAAGTCCCATGAATAGGGGTGAGCCTATTGCCGTCAGCCAGATACAAATCCAGCCTCCGGGCTGTTGCAGAGCAATTCCAAAAGAAAGAAAGAAAGAAAAAACATTTATTTAGCACAGACCAAAAGACACACAATTCCAGATAGAAAAACCCTGAAAAACCTGGGAATCAAAACAAGGACCAACGATGTAGTCAACTCGCTGAATATGTAGTGATATATGGATATTTTGAGATGATTATTATTTTATGAAATAATAAAAAGACGTAAATTCCATGAAGCCTATAGCACTATAAAAACTTGTCAAACAAAAACATCTAAATTGAGAACCTCCTCCTTTTTTGAAGTTGGTTAAAAAAAGGAACGCCGGATTAGGTATCGATTGAGGGAACAAAAACACAAATTCTGACCCCGATTAATCTTTGTATCAAATCTTTAGAGACCACAATAAGTTCAGGATCTTTTGTCCCTTTAGTAAAAGAATGTTCATTGTATTTTAAACGTAAAAACTATCTTTTCCCAGGTTTAAGCCCGCAACAATGTCCTATCGGGACTCAATCAATCAATCTAGAATACAATATCCCATATTGTATTCTAGATTGATTGATTGTATTGTTGTATACACAAATACCCGAATCAGCAGATTTGTCATATTTAACTGTCAATTCAATGTTCCTTATACCCATGACAGTAAATGAAGTTAGACAGGAAATAACGCTTTTGAATAATACCAGTTCCGAAGGCTACGATGAAATCAGCACAAAAATCATAAAAGGATGTGCTAACGAAATCATTGATGTATTAACATACTTAATAAATTTGTCATTTGGCTGTGGAATTTTTCCAGAAGCGCTGAAGTTTTCCATTATTATGCCTGTATACAAAAAAGGAGAAAGACATGACATGAATAATTATCGCCCTATTACACTAATACCTATTTTATCTAAAATATATGAAAAATGTATGTACAAAAGACTGCTACATTATTGTAATAAATTTAATATAATAAAAAATGAACAGTATGGGTTCCAAAAAGATAAATCTACAACATTAGCCATCTATGCCCTCATGCAAGTCGTATTACCTAGTATCAATGACAATAATCTAACCACATGTCTATTCTTCGATTTATCAAAAGCTTTCGATCTAGTTTCCCACGATTTACTATTACAAAAACTAGAATCACTTGGAATCAGAGGGCCACCCTTACAGTGGATAAAGTCATACCTTCATAACAGGCAACAATGTGTTACTGTACCAAATATTAATGATGATAAGGACGTAACACTATACGCATCTGAATATATTTGTAACAGATTTGGTGTTCCTCAAGGAAGCATACTGGGGCCAATATTATTCTTATTATATATTAATGACATCACTGACATAACTAACCATAAATGCATATTATTTGCTGATGACATTTCTATTATTGTGACATCTAATAAAAGAAATAATACAATTTATGACCATGAAGCTGACATTAACAACACAATTGACATCTTAATTAACTGGCTTAGTATTCAAAATTTGAAAATAAATCTTGACAAATCAGTATACATACAATTTAATCAATTTAAGAACAATAAATCTAATTTCGGTCTAAATATACCCAAACTCAAATCTGTAACACAGACTAAGTTTCTGGGTGTAACTATTGACGAACATTTAAATTGGAAAATGCATGTAGACAATGTTTCTAGTAAAATAAATAAATTTGTGTATGCGCTCCGACAAGTAAAAAAAGTTACTAATTTAAAAACAGCCATATTAGTTTACCACGCATACGTAGAATCTATACTGCGCTATGGACTTATAATGTGGGGCAACAGTACCGACCAACATAGAACATTTGTTGCTCAAAAAAAGTGCATTAGAGCTCTATACGAACTGCAACCTGACGAATCATGCAAACCAGTATTTAAAAAACTTGGTTTGTTACCGCTACCTTGTCTATACATTTACGAAATATGCATGTTTGTATGGAAACATAAAAACTTATTTAAAACAGCGAACGATATATGTCCTCGAAACCGACGAGACCCTTATGGGCTCGTACTAAGCAATGCTCCTAGGCTTGCAAAATACAACAAAAGCTGCTTAGCTATGTGTGTACGTATTTACAATAAATTGCCTGGTGACTTTAAAATGTTAAATACGAGATACTGTTTTAAGCGGAAATTAAGTGCGTGGCTAAGTCAAAATAACTTTTATAGTCTGAAACAGTTCTTTGATACAAAATGTTAGTTAAGTTTTAATTTTTTCTTTTCGAATTTGCATGCTGAGCCTAAGCCCGGCAAAACATGTTTGTACTATTTTTAACTGTAACATCTGTTATACCATGTTTTGAGCAAATAAATATATTATTATTATTATTATTATTATTATTTAGCTCCGGGGGCCAGTGCCCCCGGATGCTAAAGCTAATTTCATCGTTGTCAAACGATAAAGTAACATGTTGTTATTTTTTAAGCTTTGAGTTAAGCTGCACGATTTTTGAAAAATGCGTGCACTGACTGGACTCTCAATCTGTGTGGTTCTTTCCGCAAAAGACCATCTCAGACATCGATCTACATAGTCTTCATAATGATTTAACCAAAATTATGTTACTTTACTTACTTTACTTTAAAAGAGACTGTAACCTCTGGAGTTTGGTTCGACCTTTCTTCTCAGACTAGTCAGTCAGGAAACGCCGACGTCATCTAGTTTTAAAATATAATTGACGTGTAAAAGTGTTTGTACGGGTAGCGGGATTGACCGAAAGGGGTACCGCTGCCCTGGAACATAAAGGGCTAAGGAAGGAACACGGGTGGGTTTTAGTCAGTAAGAGTCTGACACTCCCATCCGCTCCACCCAGAGCGGGTGGAGCGGAAGGGAGTGTGAGTGGAAAGAAAAAAAAAAGTGTTTGTACAAACCTACTTACAAAATGTCATTTGACAGCTTATGTAAAAGTAGAGTGCTAGAAGAATATTTTATTTATTTATTAAAATCTCCTTTACAACTATCATTACAGCCGAACGATTCTGTAAAAATATCACCGTGAAAAGTTAGGTGAAGTGAGCTTAGAGTGAGCTGTCAATAGTGTCAATCCCTAGCATTAGTTTGAATGACAGCTCACTCCACGCTCACTTCACCTAAGTTTTCACGGTGAGATGGTTACACAATCGCACTGCAGGTGTATGTACCCAATGCAACATATACTAATTTTATTTCTTTCTTTTCTTTTTTTTTGGCGCCTGTATGACATTGACAGGGGACCGTTGTTGATAAATATTTTTGAAATTGTGTCACAAAAACTGTATAGACAATACAAGATGTTAGTTCCAATTTTAGTCACGTGACAAAAGGTCCTTGTACAGGGGGGCAATTCTCGTAATTTTAAGAACGCTTACAGTCGGAGGGCAATTCTCGTAATTTTTTTTAAGAACGTTCACAGTCTGAACTCAGTCTCAATCTGTCAAAAAATACTTCTAACTTCCGTACATTTTGACAAGTTTTTGACATTTGTTTGTCGCCGAGATGAGACTGCGACTAAATTTTGAACGTTTTTAATTATGAGAATTGGCCTTCTGATGTTAAGAAACCTATGGGTTTTCAGAAATCAGGTTAGTTTTAAACAACAAACTGAGTAAAGTAAATACCAATTTAAATCAACACATTGACTATTATCGTGCCAATATAAATAAAACAGAAACCATTAAACTACAGACTAAACAGTACTAAAATAAACGTCTAAACATGCAACAATATCGTATTAATTCGAGTGAACACAACAAGTTACCGGCAGCCATCGGGCATCCACAAAGGGTGCAGTCAACCAGGAACAAGCAAACATCTCCGTTGTAAAGGTATCGACTCAAACCTCAAGATTGTTTATAGTTTAGACGCTGAACTACCTTCAATATTTGTAAGCATCTGTCAGTTAGTCTCAGGTTATTATCTGTGCTAATATACATTACACCTGGGGTGTATTGAATAAACCTAACAGACGCGAAATGATAGACGATAAGAGTATCGTCTATCACTTCACATCTGTTAAGTTTATTACAAATGTCATATAAATCTTTTGTTTGGCACAATAATATTCTATCCTATCTACATACCTATATAATTAAACATTGATCGTTGGTAGGCGCATCACATCAGAACGACTGGACCGATTAGCCTATTTAGTGTTTTAAAATGTTCTTATTAGTCCAAATTAGGTTTTTATGGTAATTGGAAAATTCTGGAAAAACTGAAAATGTTTCTTTATGGGATTTATTTTATGAATTATTGAAAGTTTGTGCGGATGGATGGATAGATGGATGGATGGATGATTGTTACTCTTTCACGCAAAAACTACTGAACGGATTTGGATGAAATTTGGCACACAGATGGTTAACATATAGGATAATTTTTATCCCGATATTCCCACGGGATCGAAACTTATGCGGGTGAAACCGCGGGCGCAACTAGTAAATATAATAAAGAGTGAGTGAGTTTAGTTATCAGTACCTGTCGTAAAAATGTGAGAATTCTGCAATTTTTAGCTGTAGCAGTAGGGAGCGTGTAGCTTCTCCATATTTCAATCGATTTTACAGTTATCTTCGTTTATCTGTATTGCTATGCCTTCTTTGAAACTATATTATTTGTTCGAAAATTTATAATATCATCATCATCACTATTCAAACGTTATAGACAAGCGAAAAGTTTTGAAGTTCGAATAGTTATATACCTTCTTCCTCCGGACCGTATTTCGGCCTTCGGCGCGGGAGATATTATAGTACACAAGTGTGCAGACACAGGTGCACTCCCTCTTCCCTCACTCCCATAGTCCAATGGGACGGCAATCCGACACGACCGGAGAGAGATTAGGCGCAAAACCAACGGCTTAACATGGTTCCCGCGGCACGGGGTGTTTCACACCGCCAACTTCCAACTTCCAAACTCCGGGCTGTTACTAAGAAATTCTTAATGGAAAAACTTACCAACTCTTAGTGAGTTATAAATACAAAGATATACTGATGGACGCGTGATACTTACGGATATACTCACATACTCACATGGGGAAACTACTTGAGTATGTCATCCGAATATAAGACGGGCCAAATATAGGGCACATAGTCATAATACATGAGGTGGCACAATAGCAGTAAAGGACAAGCATAATAAAGAGTCAGGACGCACACTGACGATCGCTCTCTTTATGAATTCGGAGAACATACGTAACGTCGTTTGTATAATAAGGCCTACTATTTATATAAGAAAGCTGACGTGGCTCAAAAGGCTGCCCAACTTAAATGGGACTGGGCAGGACATGTCTGCCGCATGCCGGACAAACTGTGGGCCTAAATAGCACAGAATTGGTGCCCTGAGAGATCAGTGAGGTGTGGTCGCGGCAGAACACGTAGGAGATAGCGGGACGAGGTGGATAGGTTCCATCAAACCTGGAAGGAGGACGCGCGGGCTGGCGAAAGATGGAAGAAGTGGAGGGAGACCTTTGCCCAGGAGTGGGACAGCGTAAGCTAGTAAAAAAAAATACATTATGGTAATGCCAATGAATTTCCTTGAATAATAGTGTCGAGATACTGCGGATACTGCGGATTATATCCACATGATTCTTGTCTGGTCACTGGTTTCCTGCATAATTTACGAGACTGACCGTAGGTTGGTACCTATGGTACCCGGCTCACAATAATCAACCAGCAAACTATCTGAAAATAATTGTTTTAAGACCAGCCAGAAATCACATGAAGACAGAACGCTAAACAACCCATAGAAAATGGTAATGCAGATAAAAGGGAAATTAAGATTGCCAATATGACCTTGAATCTTTTCGAACTTACATCTTCCTCAATAAACGTGTCCGATATAGACACTAAACTGTAATTTCACAGAAGGAAAAATACCTTTAATGCATTTACGGGGACCGTGTTGGCAATGTCGATCGTGGAATCCCTGAAGAACGCTGACGGTAGAACGAACACAACGCGTAATGAATCGACCTCTATAAAAGCCAATTTATTCGAGACCTTAGTACAGCGACACACTGGCTGCAACTACGCGGAGAAAGTTCAGCTGATGCTTACACCTGTAATGCAACGCATCAGGGGAACATTACGTCTCCTTTGACGTAACACCGGAATTTCTACCTTCTACGGATTTTGTAAAAGAACAACGAAGTGTAATTTTCGCCATGGTGTGTTGCATTGCAAGCGTAAGCAACTGATCTTCAAAAATTACCCAATAGATTGTTATGCTTTTTAAGTTACCTATGCAGGCCGAAATTACGTCGTATATTTTTCTCGAAAACGCAGCAAAATTTATGTCCCGTAATTATCGTTAAGTATGTCGCTAGACTTAAAGTAACATCGAGCTACTAATTCGTGTAGAGTGAACTGAACGAGAGTGAACTGAACGAGTTTCATCCGAAGCTCTTTAACTCGACCCGTATCGTTGTTGAACGAAGGGCTCAATCTCTTAGAAACACACGTTATTTCAATCTTTGGGTTAAAGAAACACTGTTTCTTAAGTCGGAGGGTTTTATAGAACAATTGACTTTGAAATTGAGAAAATGGATCAACTATCGCACATTTATTGTAGACCGTAGAATTGGTGTTAGAACTGTACTTAGAGAATACAGGACATAGGAATAAAATATGAGACTTTTGAGGAGCATCCCGATGTTTTGAGTACCTACCTAGTTACGTGCAAAATCTAAGTGGGACAATTACGGGAAATCTAAATGGGACAATTTTTTTAAATAAAAAAATATGCAATAGACCATTTTAATCAATCAATTATTGTTTTAAAAAACAAAGGAGGGTACTCATATTTCAAAAGAGATCTTAAGCCCATTTAGATAACTAAGCATAAAATCTTATACCACCCAAAAAAGTCCTACTTACTTACAAATTAAACGTCACCCATTAAGAAATATTAAGAAATCCCATTTCCTTCCACTTCACGGCGCCTGAAGAAACGACCTCTCGTCTACCCGAATCTGCCGAGTGGCCACTAATTATGAGCCATTATTTATTCAACGGGGCATTTTCCGCAATCAGCCAGCCCTTTTACCTAAATACGGCAGAAAAGAAGGATGAATTGTTTACATTATTGTGTGAGACGTAAGAGGCTTAAGGACACTTTTTCTGTTTGACGTCGTAATCGGAAAGTAATTTGTTTTACAGGGGCTCGACTGTTCAGTAATGCTCTCTGATTTTCAACAATCTCAGCATTGGTTGCCAAAAAAAAAGAATGTCGGAAAGGTACCCCGCAGAACTGCCGAAATTAAAGTTTTTGGCGCTACTGCATACTTATCTTTTTTATGTAATTGTAAAACATTTTAAAAGAATAACGGTGGAGTTTCTTGCCCATTCTTCTCCATGCAAAACTACAATTTGGAAAGAGCGACTAGAATCAATTCTATTTTATTGTAAATTTTGATGTTCAAAAATACCTTTTATGGGCCTATTTGGAATTAATTATTTAACTTATGAACGCTACGATCGCGTATCCACGACACAATCGCTTTTGATTAGGATGCGGCCTTAGCCTCTGTTCTAACATAATGCCTTATTAACAAAGAAGATAAACTGATATTACACCACAAAATAAAATCTTATAACTTCTGGTATTTTACACAAACTTTGAAAGGACCTAACCTACTATT
This sequence comes from Apamea anceps, assembly GCA_951799955.1. Classification (NCBI taxonomy): domain Eukaryota; kingdom Metazoa; phylum Arthropoda; class Insecta; order Lepidoptera; family Noctuidae; genus Apamea; species Apamea anceps. The sequence continues at coordinate 13,418,727 of OX637513.1, read as the reverse complement.
CTCTTCTTAGCGTCCCGATATGGCAAAAACAACACGAAAAAATATACTTAATAGATTTTTAAATTTGTTTGGCCCAAAATTCAGCAACGCGAATACCGTTCGCTGACGTAGCCATTAAGCCATAGAGAGCCATAAGATTATTGTTCTATTATTCATTCATCATATAATGCCACTATAAGTAAACTTTCCAAGAAGAAGTCAGGAGCCCCAGGAGTATTTTCAAACAACAATGTACCTAACTGCAAACAGACTGAGCTTTGTGGAGAAACAATAATCTACCACAAAAGGTCCGCTCGGGAGAAAAACATTACATTTTTAATTAAATTAAAATGAACATCGTTACTGTATGTAGGTTAAATTCTTTAACTAGTGAACAATAACAACGTATTAAAACTGTAGTTAAAGTTGTACATAGTGTTGTAACTCGTTTAGTAAATTGTAAAGAACAGATGAAAATAAGTACACACGGCGACTTATCAAGCACAACAAGGAATACTTTGTATATTTTTGTATTTATAATCCACTAAGAGTTAGTGAGTTTTTACATTAGGAATTTCTTAGTAACCCCCGCTGTTTGATAGTTTGGAAGTTGGCGGTGTGATACCCCTGTGCCTCGGAAAACATGTTAAGCCGTTGGTCCTGCCCCTGGTTGTGTCGGCTTGCCGCCTTTACTCTCATAGTCCAATACTATGAGAGTAAAATAAGAGGTTTAGCACCTGTGTCTGCATACATACCTGTGCAGTATAATATCCCCTGCGCCAAAAGCTAGCTTCATCGAGATTGGCCGCGATTGCCGAAATACGATCTGCAGGACTATATTTATAATTCTTCTGTACGTCTGTACGTCATTTAAATTTTTTAAGTGTATTTGAATGTATTTATTTATTTAAACTTTTCGCACAAAAAGGTATAAAGGCGGACTTAAGGGCTTGTAATACCTCAGTTGAAATTCATATTTTGCCCCCACTTCCCCGCGCCATGTATCACTCTAACCCGCTCGCACTGTCAAACTGATTTAGTTAGGGTGAACTAAACTGTTGATGGACGTAGGCTTGGTAATAATTGATTAAATTATGATTATATTATTATGCGAAATCGATGTCTTCTGTATAGAATAAAAAGGAAATATATATATGTATATATATATATATATATATGTCTGCAAAAGACGAAGTGGAAGGGTGCGAAGGCTAGAGAGATAGGAGAAGAATATAAGTTTTATTACTGTGGAAGCGATGGTAAGCGAAATGGTTTGGGTATAGTTTTGGATAGTCAGTTGAAAGAATGTGTAGTGGATGTTACAAGAGTGAGTGATAGGGTGATAGCTGTTAAAGTGATTGTGGAGAGTTTGGTGGTTAATATAGTTAGTGTGTACGCACCCCAGTCAGGGTGTGAGGATAGTATAAAAGAGAAGTTCTGGAAGGACTTTGATTGTGTGATGATGGATGTACAAGATAGTGAAGAAGTGTATGTGGGAGGTGATTTTAACGGGTATGTGGGAAAACAGAAGGATGGTTATGAAAGAGTGCATGGCGGTTGGGGATACGGAGACCGTAACGCTGATGGCGAGGCACTACTGCAAGCTGCTACGGCCTTCGACCTGGCAATATCTAATACGTGATTTGAAAAACGAAATGAGCATCTGATAAGCTACAAAAGTGGCCGCCACGCGACACAAATCGACTACTTCCTAATAAGACGAAACAGTCTTAAAGGTGTGAAAAACTGTAAAGTGCTTCCAGGTGAAGACCTAGTCTCACAACATAGACTGGTGATAATGGAGGTAAAAGTCAGTGTCTCGTCCAGTAAGAACAAGGAACGGCCCCCGCCCAAAACCAGATGGCGTATGATAGAAAAAGAGGAATATGCCAGTATGTTAAAGAGTCAAGTGGTAGATAAGATGATTGAAATGAAGGATATGGAGGGAAAATCTGTGAATGAATGTTGGAAAGAGATGGCGGATTGTATAAGAAGCGTAGCAAAAGATGTGTTTGGAGAATCGAAAGGGAAAGGTATGATAGATAAGGATACATGGTGGTGGAATGAAGATGTGCAAAAGATACTCAAAGAAAAGAATATTGTGTTTAAAGAATGGCAGGGTGTAGAAAACGGGAATGATAGTTTGAAAGAAGATAAAAAGAAGATGTATAAAGAATGGAAGAGAAAGGCAAAAAAGGCGGTAGCAGTTTCGAGGGCTAAGGCGCAGGAGAAGTTGTATGAGTCACTGGACAGCCCTAGAGGCCAGAAGGAGCTCTACCGGATTACAAAAGCAAGAGAAAGGAGAACGAGAGATATAATTAACATTAAATGTATGAAAGACGACGCTGGTAAGGTTCTGTCCAAAGATGACGAAATAAAAGAACGATGGAAGGTGTATTTTGAAAAACTAATGAACGAAGAGAATAAATGGAGTGGTGTGCTCAAAGAGGTAAAAGTAAATATGGGTTTGGTGAGGGAAATTAGCATGGATGAAGTACGAAAGGCAGTTCAAGGTATGAAAAATGGGAAGGCTATGGGCCCAGATGAAGTATGGAAGTGTTTAAAAGAAGATGGATGTATGTGGCTGACTTTATTCTTCAATAAGTTGTTGCATGAAGGAGGGATCCCACAAGAATGGTGCAATAGTTCACTAGATCTTCAAGAATAAAGGTGATGGACTAGATCTTCAAGAATAAAGGTGATGTACAGGACTGCAACAATTATCGAGGGATAAAGCTCATGTCACATAGTATGAAGGTATGGGAGAAAGTAATAGAGAAAAGGTTGCGAGAAGAGAGTGAGATTACCCCAAACCAGTTTGGGTTTATGCCAGGTCGAGGAACAATGGACGCCACTTTTGCACTCCGCCAATTACACGAGAAGTACAGACGTGCACATAAAAACTTGCACATGGTGTTCATTGATCTGGAGAAAGCGTATGATAGGGTATCTCGTGATGTGCTGTGGTGGGCCTTGAAAGAGTAAGGTTTGCCCGGGAAGTATGTAGAGTTAATTCGTGCTATGTATAGTCAATCTCGTACCTACGTCCGGTCGGCTGCTGGCTATACCGACGAGTTCAGTGTGGCTGTAGGCTTGCACCAGGGATCGGCTTTAAGTCCTTACCTCTTCCTGTTGATTATGGACGCTCTTACGTCGGACATCCAGGAGGAGGCACCCTGGTGCATGTTGTTTGCCGATGACATTGTTCTCGTCGGTGAAGATGGACTTGAGATCCAGAGCAGATTGGAGAAATGGCAACAGAAGCTGGAGAATGTTGGCTTGAAAATCAGCAGAACCAAAACGGAATATATGTTCTGCGATTTCGGCAGCAATTAGTTTTGTGCAATGTTACTTAGTTTGATGTATGACGGCTATGGGCCTTTTTACACCTTTTTTTTTGTGTGGGAAATCATCAAATGACGTCTCCTGCTCTGGGCGGAGCGGGAGGGCTTGTCAGACTTTTACTGACTAAAAACCACCCCTGTTTCTTTAGTTGCCTATGCCAGGGGCCACAGTATCTCTTTCGAACAACCCGCGGCCCTGGCAGGCATCGGCCCTAGCGGACCCCGTCAGTTAGTGCCGACATCTCTTTGAGGCGCGTTGTGTTCCACGCCTGCCTCAAAGAGATGTCAGCACTAACTGACGGGGTCACACGCGTGGAACACATCGCGCCGTCGATCCGGGCCTGGTCCTTACCGGGCGGCAAGCTGCCCATTGCTCGCCGCTCGCAAGCCCGCGCCTGCGGTGTCCGGGATTCGGTTGTTGACTCCCGACGTCCAGGGCATCTCCTGCGGCGACTAGGGGCGTGTGAGCGCAGAGATTGCCTCTCCCTCATGCGCTCCGCCTCCTCCTTTGCGAACATTATTGCTTCGCAAAACGAGGTGACGGCTTCCCATGCACTCACGCTCCGTATCATGGCCTGCACCCGGGCCGGACGCGAGAGATCGCCGCCACGAGGACGCGGCGGTGACTCCGCCTAAGCTGGGCAGACCTCCACCGTATGCTCCCATCGTGTCCTCCAGGCGATCCACACAGTGGTGACACCCTGGCGTTTCCTCCCGCCTTATCCTGAACAGGAACCGCCCGAAACAAACGTGTCCGGTGAGGACCTGCGTCAGGCTGAAGGTGAGGGTACCGTGGCGCCTCTCCAGCCACTCCTCAAAGAGGGGACTTATCGCAGCAATTGTGGCGTGCCCAGCACTGGGTTGCGACAATCGCACTCTCTATGTCGCCATTAGATCCCGCCGGAGCTCTGTCCGCTGTATCGTGATTTCTCAAAAATCCTTTCAAAAATCCACCTGTATTTAGACATTTGTGGTAATTGAAACATATTTCCATTACCAGAAACCTATGTAGATTGATCGAGAAAAACAGGTTTTGCTGAGACTTGGTTGTTTTGGTTTTGTTTTATTTTTTGTATTTGTAATGATATGTACGTGATTACTAGTTTATTTATTTATTTATAAGTATGTATTAGGTATGTTGAAACTGTGTGTACTCCCCGTCACTTTTCCCTAAAGGTTCATTAGAAAACCAGCGTCAGACAGCATCTGTCTGGCATTAATGCTGAAATGAACCTTTTTGGCGCAGCCGTGAGGCACACACTATTGTTGTCTGAAACATTATTTTTTATTTTATTAATTTTGTATTTTGTGTTTCACGAACTATGTCCAAATAAACTTTTTTCTTTCTTTCTATCTCAAATAAAATTATTTATAAAAAAAGTTTTGCTGAATATATTGAAAACACCATAAAAATTTGGGAACTATCTAAAATAGGTACGCTTACCTCCCAAAATTTTTGACAATATTTTGACATTGACGTGAGATTACGATTTTGAACCATTTCAAAGATGATTTTATAAATTAAAACTACAAAATTTGGATAAAATAAAAATACGGGTGCCTTATTTTTACATCTAAATTAATTTTACATTATCATATAATTTCTTAAGAACATAAAACGTTGTCAATCGGGTCTTTTGAGCGCAAGCGAAGTGACACGGGTTCCCCGTCCGATAGCCGAAGCGGTACTGACAAGTACTGAATCGGGGTCCTGTCGGGGGCCGGGCGGCAGAGCGGTTCAAGGTTTGAGTGGTTAAAAAGCTTGATATTTCCAATCTCATCTTTTTACGTTAAATGTAACGATTAAAAAATAAAAACGAACAGATGACACCTGCTTTATGCATGGATCGATTAGCCTGCAAAGTTTCATGACCTAATTTGAACATTTTCATTGATAATTCTTCTTTTATTGTACGGTTTAGAGGTAACTTTGAGATTTATTTGTATCGAGAAAATTGTATGCAATCGTGTTTTCGAAACAGACGACACCTCGCAGCAGTCCTCGTCTTTATTGTATATTAATTTCAAAGAGAATACTGCAGTATTGTTGAAACTAGAGCCATTAATGCTAAGACAATTTTCGCAATCTGAGGTATTACAGGCCCTTAATGCCTTAGGTATCCCTGATAGTTTGGATTCACAATAAAATTGGACCCTGTAGGTAGCTATTCGGTTAAGACAACGTCTATCAGGTCCGCTAGTTACAATATGCATAGTGATATGGAAAAGTCTTAGGAAAATAGAATAAAAACTTTCATAAAGTAAAATTTGATTACTTTATTGCTAATTTGGGAAAACATTTTTACATTAATCTACCCAATAACAACATCAGTAGGTACAAACTATAATGAAATATACAATTGTGTAAAATATGTATAATTTGGCATACTTTTACGTGACTCGAGTATGTAAAAAACTGAGTTTAGCGACCTTTTTTATTGAGTAAAACTAAAGTGGCCTATACCACATGTATTATAAATATTAAAAAGGTAAATTTAAATATACACATAACTAAAAAAAATCAGAAGGTTTCTTTTTTCTAACCTATTTCTACACTTTTTTCTGATACGAAAAAATCAATAATTTTATTTGTAACACTAACAGATTGAACCTCAACTCTAACAGTACAAACAACTTTAAAAATACAAAAAGGAAAACCTAGGTACAGCTAGGAAAGCTCTCTCTATTATCCTATTGCAATTAATCCCGTCAGTCCGCTAACTCCTTTGCCAATAAACGGAGTTCCGTAGCGAAACTGTAAAACCCTTTTTACGGCATCGCGTCGCAATGGCTTAGCAGAGTGCTGATAAGGCGAAAGATTAACTTTTAGATCGTTACAATGTTTTTCTTTGTAACATTTTGAATGAAAATTAGTTATCTAAGGATCCTCCAGGTGAAGATTGCGTGATTATTTTAATCGAGAAAACGATTAAGAAGCGATGGAATTGTTTGAGAATACTGTACAGACGCCAGCAGATCAAGCTACCCGAAACTGTCAAATTTTCCCATTCAACCTGTGAACCTTATTGCTTTAGCGATAAAATTGAAAATCTATTAAAGAAATTTGACAGATTGTAGTAGCTTCATGTGCTGGCGTCTGTACCTTAGCAAGTGTCTTTCAACCTCTTTTAACGATAATTTTAAAGAAAATACTCTATTTACTTAGATGACATTAAGAAGCTTGTTCAGCACAGTGGACAACTCAAAAAGCTATTGGACGCAGTATGTACCGAGCGGTTTACACCACAGAAGACCGTATAACTTGGAGACGCGTCGTATTCGGTCGCGATCCTCAGCATTGAGGGAAAAACGAAGGACATTTTACTCTGAAAACACCAAATGGAATGAACCGAAGACCCCGACATTGCCTGAAGGTTACTTCTTAGAATAAACAAACTATTCATTCCACTATCATACGCGTAATTCGACGCAAACATCCCACCCTACCAGGGGTTGTCATCACTTCGCGTATTCTCATACAAAGTTCACCCACCGTGTTACGTCAGATGCCAGCTTACATAAATCGTTGGCGCTGATTTATGTCGGACACCGGTAGTCATGTCGTGTCACAGTGTAAAAAAATATGAAAAGAAAGGGCTCGCTTTGTTAGCTAAATCACGACATACTGGAGAGATGTGGAGCTAGTCTTTTTTGTTTAGGTTAATGTGGTCTGTGACACTTTCGTCATGTAGTTTTTCTTCATGAATTGCGATTTTATCGTAGAGATAGATAATTTTAGTGGTGGACTGGAAGGATTGTTTCTTTTTGGAACGAAGTAAACTTGGAGAAATCGTCACGTAACGGAAAAGAGTTATGGCTTTTTGGGACTTTTTATTACAACATATAATAGACAGAGTCAGAGAGAGAGACCTAATTTTCATGGTTTTCGAGGATGCTGAAGCCAATAGTGAGGTCAAAATGAAAATCAAAGATGGCGGCTGAAAAAATTTCCATTTTTTCTTAACTCATGCCTACATTTGTGCTGGATTGGTTATCTTTTCTTTTGTTAGAGAAACCCTAGAATTAAAGTCTGTTCATCTTAAAAAAAATCTAAGGGTGATATTTTAAACTTCAGATAAATTTTATTTGAGGATTAAAAATTGCGATTTGACAGCTTTGAATAGAAAATATGTCAGACCACCACATTTTCTCTTCAGTTTAACGTTGACTATGGGAAAATCAGCCCTAAGAAAAAATCATCCTTGTATTCCAGGGGTGCTGCCAAAATGTTTTAGTACGAAACAATTGACATAAAATTGTTTTGTCAAAATTTCGGGGTTTATTTATAAACAATGATTGAAGCTAAGTGACGTTTAAACGCCAGAAATGCATGGTTAAACAGCCGCTAATCACTACTTAACTTTAAGCAACGTTTATGGATGACGGGGTTCAACTATAGCGATTGTTAAGTAGATGACGCAATTAGGAAACCGATCTTCATCACATGTTAAATTAATGTCACCTCAAATGTACCTCTTACCGCCTGAAAATACCCTTTGAAGTCATCTCCGTGGATATCAAAGTGATTATACCCTCTCATTCTGCCGAGCCCTTCAATGAGGGAAGCCTGTTCGTAGTTTCAGTCATTATTAGATTAATTATTATCCCCATTAAATTATATATTATGGGTTATAAGCTGATAATGCTAAACACAACTGATTTCTTAGCTAGTTGACATTAATCATAAATGTAGTTACGGAAATTATCAATAAATAGGGTCTATTATTAAAGGGTTAGAAATGATATGGGTGAGGGACCTATGGCTTAGTAATAAACAGCCGCATGGGTCAATCGGTAAGGTTAAGCTACGCTTGCCGCGGGTAGTCCGTGGATGGGTGACCATTCTTATATAATATCAAGACCCCTCCGTACCTCGGAAAGCACGTCAAGCTGTTCGTCCCGGCTGTCATTCGTGGATCTTTGGCAGTCTTTGCCGGTCGTCAGAAGCCCGAATGTCTGACAACCAGTCTTACCAGACGTGATGTGGTATGTATGTTAATAGTGATTATTGAAAGCTCCTCTGACCATTTTGTTTCATAATATAAGAACAAAAAATACTGGCCATTTTCCAGGTGCAAAAGAAAATGTAATAATACACATTGTAACAAGTTTTCATTATATGCTTTTAAGAACTGAAGAGGCAATCTTTTTCCACGACACCATTTCTTCCATTACCTTTTAATATAAAGAAATAGTGTGAGAAAAAATCTCAACGATCACATAAGAATCACAAATCAAATTTTTTTCTTCATGTTCTCACAGACTATTGTCTACATTCCTCTTTCATTTCTACTTTCACAGGTCTGCTAGAAGAAATTTCTTAAGAAATAAGCAGTACCTTTGTACCCAATACGATTATGTCGTATCTGTAACAATCTTCTGTGTACATAAATCCTATCCTACTAATATTATAAACGTGAAAGTTTGGATGGATGGATGGATAGATGGGTGGATGGATGGATGGATGGATGGATGTTACTCTTTCACGCAAAAACTACTAAACGGATTTGGATGAAATTCGGCACAAAGATGGTTTATAACCAGGATTAACATATAGTATACTTTTTATCCCGATATTCCTACGGGATCGAAACTTATGCAGGTGAAACCGCGGGGCGCAGCTAGTAATAAAATAAAAATAGATAACAAGGCTACCGCCAGCCTCTTAAAAAACCCTTACGTATACAAAGTCAACGCCAACTCACATAACTCAGCATTAATGAAACATACATACAAACATAAACTAACGCCTTCTTCAACGTCACCTGTTACAATCCTTACATACTCCTTTTACTTCGTTTAAATTCATACCTCTGATCATGATCCTCCTCTGACTGATGACCTCTGATGATCACACATGCTGGATGCGAGTACTACGCATTAGGTAACTTTAAAGAATATTTAACTTGACGGCACGGTTGGCGCAGTGGTTAAGCGATTGACTGCTGCGCTGCGTGTCGCGGGTTCGATTCCCGCACGGAACAAATATTTGTATGACCTACATGTATTTGTTCCGAGTCTGGGTGTTTTTCTATCTATAATATGTATGTATTTACAAGAAAAAAAAATGTATATAAGTATTTTATCAGCCATCTTGTTACCATAACACAAGCATTAGGTTGCTTAGCTTGGGACTAGATGGCGCTGTGTGAAATGTCCAAGGATATTATTATTATTATTTATTTTACCATTTATGTACACACATATATAAACAGACATTGAAAACAGAACAGAAAAAATAGGTACAGAGGTGATGCTTATTTCATAAGAAATCTCTTCCAGCATACCTGAGATAGGACAATAGATACAGAGATGTAGACAGCGTATGATAGAGCAAAGGAGACAAAAAATAATACATAGAATCAAAAAACAATTCACTTAAAAACTAAACCAAAATTACGAGAATATACTAACATATAACATATACAAATAAACATACATAAATTAATCTATACAGATAATAAAACAGTAACGAAAGAAAAACTGTACATTGAGAATTTTCGAGAAAAAATAAGTGGCTTTTGTTAGAAAAACGTCTGTTTGTCTGTGTGTATGGTACGGCTTCACGCCAAAACTACTGGATAGATTGAATTGAAATTCAGCAAAAATGTTCTTTGTAAACCAAGGAAGGCTTTAGGCTACATATTATCACGCCGTATGTTACGGGAGGTAAGCAATATTGATTTTAAAAAAGTTTTTGTTCGTAATTGAATGCACAAAATAATTTAATGCACAAAATGACATGTTATTTATTTAGTTAATAATAATTTAACTCTGGGAACATAATAATCACGCTATTTTTATAAAGTAGCGGGGCAGTAATATTATAAATTGCAAGGGAACAGCTATTTCAACAATATGTCAACGGGGAATTTAGCGGTAAGGTCAGGCGACCGTTTACCGCACTAAATGGTGCGAGTTCAAATCCCATACTATTTTTTTTTATTTTGCCATCATGTTTTAAAAAATCGTAATATTCTTTTTTTTAGTTTTTGCATTTTTTATGTGCATTGGGAACGATACTGTTATAAAATCTGAGAACTTTACATGTCCTATCTAATTGTATGGAGAGTTTCACACCAATAATACTAAACAGATTGATTGGTGGTACAACAAGATACACTATCATGAAGTCAAGTCAAATTTTTGGTTCTAAGTTATATCTTACCAAGCACATTTGTTGTAGGTAATTGATTTAAGTATGTAATTCTTAGTTTTGTTCCTTGCTGCTGTTGCCATATTTTTTTTAATGCAAAAATAATGTAGTTGTCTGTTAAATTAACCACAATTTAGTTTTATTCATAATTTAATTAATTTGGGTAAATGATATTATGGTAGTTTCCGTTTTCTAACTGTATGGCGTTGGCGTCAAGTTAGATCGCGCTATGGTTTCGTTCCCAAAAAGTGATGTTATAGGTGTCAATGTGCCGCTCTCATCCTATAGAAACGGGGGTTACCTTTGTTGCCTGTGTTGGTTGATGTGTTTAATTTTCCTGCGAATAATTATTATTTTTACTAACTAGCAATTCTTACGTACTTATTCGATTATTTTTCATTGATTTTAATTTCGTTAGTATCGGATTAAGAAGGAATTTTAGCTATGCCTTTTAGAAAAATGTCAAATCTGTCTCTAAACTCAAGGGTTTCTAAGATTCGCAGGTTAGTTCGATGTCTCGAAACCGACGCAGAGCGTGAATAACGGCTAGATGCTAACCGTGAGCGTAATGCACTAAGTTTGTCCGCAGAAACTAGCACGCAGCGCCAATTACGACTAGAATTTAAACGAGTCCGCACTACTACTTCTCGATCTCAGGAAAGTGTGGAACAACGAGAAATGCGTTTAGCTATCGACCGGGATCGTCATTCTTTGTCTCACGCATCCGAAACGGTTACACAGAAGGATCAGAGGTTGAGTCTTCAGAATATCCGCGTTGAGACTGCTCGATCACTTGAGAGCAATCAGGAGCGTGAGATACGACTTGCGCATGACCGAGAGCGTCATTCTTTATCTCACGCTTCCGAAACGGATACAGAGAGAGAGAGCAGAGATTAAGTCTTCAGCTTTTCCGCACTGAGACTGCTCGGTCGCTTGAGAACAGTCAGGAGCGCGATACACGTCAAGCAAGCGATCGCGAGCGCCACGCAGTATCTCGCGCTTCGGAGACTTACACGCAGAGTGACTCGCGTTTAAGCTCCCAGCGTATTCGCACTGCCACATCTCGATCACTTGAGAATCCTGAAGAGCATGAGGCGCGTTAGTGCACACCGCTCACAGCATGCTCTAGCTCGGTCTTTGGAGACAGACGAGCAGCGCGAGCAACGCAACGCACTTGCTCGGCAAAGAAATCACGACATGCGTGTTGAGGTGTCTGTTCTTTCCACGCAAAAACGTCAGCGGATTCAGGAAATTCGGGCAAGTCAGTCAAACAGCGTGTGGCCCAAATTGATCTAGACCGTATACGTCGCAATCTTCGCAATTCATCCTCATCTGAAGAGCTACCGTGGAACAATAAAGAAAGGAGCGCGTTTTCCTATAACCCATTTATTAATTACATCGAACACGGAGACATTGGCACCATGTCTGAGGTGTGTGCACACTGTCACGCGCGTAAGTGGAAGGGAGAGACCAAGGCAATGTGTTGTGCGTCTGGAAAGTTACGACCAAACTCTATGCAAGAGCTACCGGAGGTCTTACGATTTCTTTTGAATGGCGAGCATCCCAAGTCCAACCATTTCTTAAGCAATATTCGAGCCTACAACAGTGCTCTTCAGATGACAAGTCACTAAATCTGGATTCATGCCGACTTTTTACAAAAATGAAAGATCTGGAACGTCTCGAATCGTCTCGCGCATCACGCTGTTTTCCCGTCCCCGGGCTCTTAGAATTCGACATCAGACGTTTCAGATCTTCGATTTTGACGACCTCGTTGTCGCTGGCATAAGCTACAGGATCTGCGTACGAAGTCGCGGGCAGAAGCTAGTACATAAAATGAATAAACGAATTTGGCAATCCTTAACCACCATCCAATACTTGTACAAGGCAAGGAAAAACAAAATACTACTCCTATTTTTACACGTTCAACGAATCTCTATACCAACAAATAATTCCATACACCCACAGAAAATAATGTTATTAATTCACCAACTATTCCTCAGAACGTCTGCAGGTGTGAGGAGCGCTTCGAATGGCGTCCGAAACAGGCATAGTTGAGTGCTATTACGTAGCGAGAAGTAATAATGGCTTGGTCAAAGTTATGGCCGAATGGCGGCGGGGTATTTATCTTAATGGGATAGGAGATGAAGGAAACAAAAGCCTATTTTTGAGGGCATGTTATTAGTACGGATCATTTACCTTTGGTTTACGAATGACCTTTTCGGGTCACCATTGAAAATCAGCGCTGTTGCAGAGCATCATGCTGTGTGGAAGCCTTCTTGTCAGAGACATGACGTGCAGCTGTCGACTATTTCTGTTTTGTGCTCGGTTATAGATCTATTTTGTTATTATTTTTCTTTAGTATTAGAGTTAATTATTTTTTTGTATGCACGTGTTTCTGTGACAACATTGTTTTGTTTCTTCCTCATTAATTTTTGGGATTTTATAGAGCTGTGCTATTTGCCTTTTGGTTGTATGCACATATTTGCCAGGAGTATGGAAGGAATTTAGTTAGATCCTTACACCAACTGGTTTTGCTTCGTTTAGGTTCATACATCAGAAGGCCAATTTTCGTAATTTAAAACGTTCAAAATCTAGTCGCAGGCTCATCTCGGCGACAAACAAATGTCAAAAACGTGTCAAAATATAGGGAAATTAGAGGTATTTTTGACAGATAGAGACTGAATTCAGACTGTGAACTTTCTTAAAATTACGAGAATTCCCCCTCTGGTCATATACGAACGCCAGTTGCGGGTACTATGCATCTGACCACAACATCAGCAATAAGGTCAGTGTATATCCTTCTAGGGCATCTACTCCCGGCGTTTCCACTCGTATCTGCCTTATCAATACGTTTTGTTATCTAATGATTATAATTTTACAAAGTATTCTGATATTTCAAAATTCAACTTTAAAGACATACAAAACAGAACATTACATTGTTGTAAACTTGAAAACTTTCCGATTTTCCGGTGACCTTTTATCAAAGAATCGCAAGCCTTTGTAATTTGTAAACAACTATTCATTCTAGAACTGAACTAATTAGGATAGGATGTAGCTACCTCTCTAACAACCAAAACATGGCCGCCAATTTTCTCTTTAACAAACAATATCAAAATAAACAAAGTTCTCTTCATTAAACTTACTATCAAGAAAATCTCTCAGCAATTAATATTAATAACTATAATAAAACTAGTAAAAACGATTTTAAATTAAAATTTACTTGAACAAGGGACACGGCCTTTCAGTACTAGACTCATAATTTTCATAGTAGGTTTCATAAAATTGAAGCGTGATTTGAGAACATTAATATGAAATAACTCTGTTTATAGTAATGACTGTATTTTGTAATAGCTGTTACACACGTTTTTTTTAGAATCCTTTAACCCTTTGTGTAGTATTTTATTTTCTTTAAAATTATCTACTACTATATTATTTATTTATTTAAACTTTTCACACAAAAAGGTACAAAGGCGGACTTAATGCCTTAGACATTCTCTACCAGTCAACCAAGGGTGGTGAAGAGATTAGATGGCAGGTGAAAAAATAAAACTATTAAATACATAAATTAGGTTATATACACACACATACTATTTACTATAATATATATACAAACTAGCAGACCCGGCAAACGTCGTCCTGCCCGGAAAAGTAGCGCCACATACCGGGTCCAATTGTGTTTTCAAACCATCCAGGAACCCATTGAAATATACGCTCAAAACTTCATCCAAATTGGTTCAGCCGTTTAGGAGGAGTTAGGTGACAAACACACGTACAGAAGAATTATATATATTAAGATACTAGCTTCTGCCCGCGGCTTCGCCCGCGTGGATGTCGGAAATTATCCCACGGGAACGTGCTAACAGGATAAAATGTATGTGCTTCCCCAGGATGCCATCTATCTCGCGGGCCCTTTGTGGCTAATTACAATAGAAAACCAATTGTGTCTCATTAGTGGTGATTAAGAGGGTACCTATATGATATCCTTACCTAAGTACCTACATAATAAAAAAAAAACTCAATAACAGAAAATAAAATACTTACCTACCTAAATAAACCTATTTCTGATGATAACTAAACTCAATAAATAAGCAAAATCCCTAAAAACTAATATCTATACGAATGACTAATCTTACCTAACAGTATTATAAAATAACCTACGGTCACTACGTACACTATCAAATATACTACCTATACTTTAAACTTAAAATCTATACCTACGACTTAAAAAATAAACCTAAATAACTCTAAAACCTAATAGAAATAAAAAAGGTCGCACTGAAAAACACGGTTTAGAATTGCAAGTAGCAGTTAAAATAAGAACGAACGCTCGCCACACGTCCGTTCAAATCAAAGTTCAAAAAATATCCTTATATACGGTAGCGATCCGTGGCGGCCGCGCGCCACGCGTGTGCTGCGAACGGCGCAAGCCAAATTCAACCTTCAGCACTACATTTAGAGCATAACTTTAGTGAACTCCACTGCGGGTAACGTAACCTACGACAACTTATTATTTGCGGTTGGTACAGTAATCGGGTCTAGGGATCGAACCGCAAAATTAAGTTTGTTTTTTATTGTATATACTTTTCCGGGATAAAAAGTACCCAGTGTGGTGCCCAGGATATTAAAGAATAATTATACCAAGTTTCATCGTAATCGAACCGGTAGTTTTTGCGTGATGCCTGAACAAACAGACAGACAGACAAAAATTTTTTTAATCACATTTTTGGGTTCGGTGTCGGTCTAGTAACACCCCCTGCCATTTATTTTTTTGATATTTTCAATGTACAGAATTTTCACTTCTACAGATTTATTATAAGTATAGATAATATACATAATTACTTCATTTGACTCACAGAGCACGGAATTGCCTATACTATTAATGTCCGGTCGTCGAGAGAATGCGTTCCTGACACCTGAAGGCCAATTCTCGTAATTTAAAACGTTCAAAATCTAGTCGCAGTCTCATCATGGTAACAAACAAATGTCAAAAACTTGTCAAAAATGTAGGAAAATTAGAGATTAGTTTGACAGATTGAGACTGAGATCAGACTGTGAACGATATTAAAATTACGAAAATTGCCCCTCTGGTCCTGACCTGAGGTCTGTCTGACTATCATCTCGATTTTCTATTTATTTTCAATCATATTTTTTTTCTAAAATAGATAAACGAAAGCATTCTTGGGATATAAAACCTGATCTTTGACAAACATAACAAAGAGATGAGAAACTCCTAATTATTATAAGCTGGTATTTTTCTAATAAGGATGTTTTCATAATAAGTCTTCTGTTAACAATGTTATTGAGTCTATTATCTTACGGGTAACACGATATACCTAGTAATTAACAGAAATATTATCATATTCTCTGACTACAGTATTATTGAAAACATGGCAATATCCTCAGGCCATACTGAGGCAATATATTTCCATGATATTAATATTATTGTAAAGAATAAATGAAGGAGAAGGTTACTCAGAGATAAATCTATGTTTTTCATAAACGAGTACTTTCATGTTTATGGGAGGAAAAAAGGTGAAGTAATCAAGTTTTTTTTTTTTTGAAAAATGGATATCATGACAGCTACTAGGTAAAGTTAAAAACGGTGTCACAGCTATCAAAGCCCATCTGAAATGAGTGGTCAACGTTGTCTATGAACATCTGCAATGCCAGGGTAATCTACAAAAGACAAAGAGATTTGACGGGACAACAAATAAAGAGAATTAAAATAGCGTTGAACGTAACAGCAATATTCCTAAAACCAGCACAACGATCTCAAAACGGTGATGAAAACCGGCAAGTCCTAGAACCAACAAATTCGGACACATGAGGCATTCACCAACCCGCACTAGACCCGCTTAGTATCCACTAGAGTTACATAGTGCGGGTTGGTGATGGCCTAGTCATTTTCACAGAAAGGAGGCCTATGTCCCAGCAGTGGAGACGTCGCAAGCTGTGCAGTAAAACAAAAACAGTAACTAGATACGTTAATGTTCCTTTACTGGGCAAAGACCTTCCTATTCTTTTTACACCTTTCTCTGTCCAGAGCTGCCAAGGACCAATCTTTACCAAAGGAGTCCATACGACGTTTTAATCTCACAATATAAAGTTAAATATGTCTGATAGAGAACTAACACAGCACCTTTATTATCGAATGTAACTGCATCAGCGATTCCTACAAACGGTTTACCAAAAACAATGACTAGATACAGCGATTCAAACCGAGTAAAACATTCCAATAGCTCGCTGTGAGGTCGTTAAAGCTGCCCATTTTACAATCACCTGCCAATTTTAAACTTTACAGCATTTTTCAACGTCAGAATAAAACAATTTTAATTTATTCCCTCGAGGTCAATTTCTCTTTGTGAACACTAAAGTGCAAATGAATTTATTCATTTAATTCAATTCAATTCCTTGGTGAATATTTGTTGCAAAGTTAACTGTGAAATGTTTAGAGGAATATATGGTATTTATCAAGATTATGGGTTTAATTTGCAGTCTGGTTCTGGAATATTGCTTTGTTTAATTTAATCAAGTTTTTGCTATGAAAAACTTTATGACAGAAAATTCTCTTCAGAAATTCTATCTTACGTTACCCGTTGTCCTATTTAAATGTCCTGCACCTACACAGTAGGTTTTCATATATGAATATTATTACCTCAATATTTGGTTTCCTTAATTTACATATTACATTGTTGCAAGTCTTTGTGGAAACCGAGAGAAGTTGGAGCTGAATATATATTGCAGAGATGTAATATTCAACGCATTCTATCGAAAATTGAAACCGAAGCTAGGAAAATTCGACAAAATTGTCTCGGCTTCAGCCGAAGACAAGTTCTCAACCGCAAGAAAAAAATACATAGGTACCTACAGTATATTTTTCTTTAGAGATCTTGTTTGGTAAACAAACACGTCATTCGCGCATACCAGAAGGTCAATTCTCGTAATTTAAAACGTTCAAAATCTAGTCGTAGTCTTATCTCAGCGACAAACAAATGTCAAAAACTTGTCAAAATGTAGGGAAATTAGAGGTTTTTTTTGACAGATTGAGACTGGGATCAGACTGTGAACGTTCTTAAAATTACGAGAATTGCCCCTCAGGTTTGGGTGAACTTTTTTTCTCCATGAGAAATACTGTTTCGAATCTCGTATCACTAGCACTACGTATTATAAAACAAAGTAACTTCTGTCTATCTGTCTGAACGCGACAAACTCAAAAATAACAGAACGAATAATTTTCATACGGTTTTCACCAATGAATGTAGTGATTCATGAAGAAAGTTTAGTTGTACTTATAATACACTAGGGGTTTGCGTAAATTGGCTGAAATATGACAGTGATTGTTGAAGATATCGCAAAAAATCAAGGCGACTGCGAACTTTACTGGCGTTATACGAAAACAATGTATTACGGAAGTATTGATTAACAATAGGATACTTTTTATCCCGCTAGTACGAACCCGTGGAATAATTTCCGACCTGCATGCGGCCCAAGCCGCGGACATAAGCTAGTTTAAAAAAAGTTGAATCTCAAAATAGGCATTGCAGTTATCATATATTTCTTGCCTATGGCCTGAGTCTCCGCGTTACTAAGATATTTGTTGAATAAGGTAAGTACTTAAAGAAAAATATACTTTATGTACATTGAGTTGGTCATAGAGGCATCTGGAAATAATATAAAAGGAAATCAAAATGCCAGAGGTCTGATGTAAGCAGACAGTCATTTCATTTATCGAAATAATATACCACACTCCATCTTGGACTAACTGGAGCATTCTGTTTCCAATAATAGTTCCTATATCGGTACGGAACTAATATAGAAATTAATATTGCATCCATATGAAATTTTCTATAAAAGTACAATTTCATTTTTATAAACGAATGACGTAGTTCCAGACTTTATTTGAGAGAGAGATTTGAAAAGTTTGTGCCTGTAAATGCAGTCCACGGAAAGGGGAAAATCCAGGCTAGAACAACTTTTTCCTACAAGATTCGAGTATAGAAATAAGTTCACAATGTATTTTTATTAAGATTAGTTTAATATACTTGATGTATGTATTTATTCTATTATTTAATGGTACACCACAGACTACCTTCAGTATTAAAATTTGTCTCTCCTTCCCCTTTTTAATCCATCCAAAGGTTGTCTTTAAAAGATCACTCTTAGCGATAAGACCGCTAATTGTGTCACCCTTTGTAAAATTTCTATATTTATTTCTATAATTTATATAGTGTACAAAAAAGAGTATTCTATAACTATGTTTTAACAAAAAACAAACGTTTCTGTTCTCTCCTGAAAACAAAGGAATAATATATACTTATTATTCTGAAAAAGCGATAGCTCGATCCGTTCCAAAATAATAATGCAACTATTGAAATCCCACAAATACTGATAATTACAATCAAAATCAAATGGAATCATCTGCTTAATTCACATCAAATTAAACAAACGTATCCGTGTAATTGACTCACAGAGCCTCAACAATGATCGAAAATTCCACTCTGCTCCGGATTTAATTCCGGACGCATGGTCTGCCGGAATACGTAAGCATTGAACGGATTACATAAAGGTTTAGCGCAACTGCAAAATAGGTAGTAACCGAAGGTCGGTTTCGTACAATGAGTGAAAACGCACGCACATATTATGTAGAACGCTCACTCGCAACTGCCGGTCGATTCTGTAAAAATCTCACCGTGAAAACTCAAGTGAAGTGAGCTTGATGTGAGTTGTCACTAGTGTCAATCCCTAGCATTATCTGGAATGACAGCTCACTCCACGTTCACTTCACCTAAGTTTTCACGGTGAGATGGTTACAGAATCGCACTGCTGGTATTTGTTTGAGGTCTCCATACGTACGCGTCTATGTGTGCGTGCGCTTGTTTTTGCTCGCTGTACGCAGCCGACCTTCTGTACCTATGCATTATACGGCACAACTACGTTGCTTTGTTTTGCTCTCGACATTACTGTTGAATCGGAATTCCAATTTGCACCGACATTTGCAGATCTGATTCGCTATAGTAACAAAATTGACAATGTTGGGGAAAAAAGTAACAAAATGGAAGCTTGTCAAAGGGTTTATAGGTTAGAATACTTTAATAATCCGTCAAATCTTGACGTATCCATTACCACAATTAGTTACGAGACCCGAGAATCTAACTTTACCTAACGCGGGTTAATAAGACAGTATAGCAAATTTTATAGCAGTACGAAGTCGCAAAGAAGAGCTAAAAAATATATTATATATTTTTCTAATAAAATATTCCTCGCTTCATGAATAAAGTTTATCATATCGGAAAAATAGCAAGCGTTACAAAAAGGAATTATGGTTGGAATGATGTTGGATGTCTGTTAGAATAATAATGTTCTGCGTTGCTCAGTACTTCGTTACTAATTGAGAGCAAAAGTAATAAATACAAAGAAAGTAATGTTTATGCTTTTAAATAAATAGGAAAGGGTATCGTGGAAGCCATTAAATAAATTGGAAAGCGGAAATTAAAGTGAACAAGGTATTAATCTAATTGTCGACCGTTTATAGCTCGCTTTTGTTTGAAAGCATTTGTATTACATTTTTTAAAACGTTGTTGTTTCTCTCCTCCAGGTTTTACGTCACCAATGCTTAGTCAGAAAATTGTTGAAAGTTATGCCTCCTATCATTTAACGGTACATAAACTACTGAAAACTAGTGGTAGCTTAACAGATAAAACGTCAGGTTGACCAACGCGAGGTAGTGATTTTGAGCCTTGAGCGTTACAACTTTGACTCTATGCAACAAACGATACCCACATAATTTAGTATAGTAGGTTTTTTTATTTATTTTTATATCTGAATGGGCTGAACTTCGATCACGCCTGATGAAAAGCGATGGATGAGGTCTATGATAGAACGAGCGTGCCCAGAAGATGCCTGTTCACTCTTGCTTTCAAGACAGACGGGTTAAGTGAGGAAGGAAACACAGACGCTGGCAGTGTTATGTTATTTTTTTCATGAAAGTACCTACTATAATCATCCAAAAGCATTAAAAAATCTGGGATCGAAAGAAATAGAATATTGTGCTCAAGATATTCATTTCTGTGTGTTGGAATCGTTTCAGCATTTCAGAACGGGCTACCTAATGAAATTTGCATTCAAGTAAAATGCAAATATACGGTAACAAAATAGGATTTAATTTAAATTCATGCAAACGTTAACTAAATCCTACTTCTCACTAATATTATAAACCCGAATGTTTATGAAGATGGATGGATGGATGTTTGTTACTCATTTACGCAAAATCTCCTAAACGGATTTTGTTAAAACTTTTTAGTATTATAGCTTGTACGTCCGAATAACATATAGGATACTTTTTATCCCGATATTCTCACGAGATCGACACTTGTGTGGGTGAAACAGCGGGGCGCTGCTAGTCAATTTTATACAGTGGATTAATTCTACCTTAACCTTTCCCGTAGGTTCGTACTGTTAACATAATTCTACATGTACTGTTCCCTTGAAGATAAATTTTTACTGTTTCCAAAGTTTTGGGCAGTCTGAAGACTGGACTGGAATTTAAAGCCAACCAGCTCCATAACCGCATATTTGTTGTCTTCCATAATTTTAAAATGGTCATAGAGTTTTACAAGCGAAGGTACAAAATACAAATTTATCCTGGTTTTATATTGCTAAACTCTACTGTATTAACATACAGGGTGGCAGGGACATCGACGCACAGCCTTTTATCATGAATTCATCACATGATTCTAAACCCCTTAGACCTAGCGTAGAAATTTTTTGCGCACATTTGACCGCGTAGGTCTATTTAGTGTAGTTTTCCATGAAACAGCCAATTTTTTTTATAACCTACATTTTTTTTTACGCTAGCATTCTAAAATCATGTACTGAATTCATAGCTACAATCTGCGCGTCGATGTCCATGCCAGTCTGTATAGTCGTAACTGGCGAAAAGCCGATTTCCTGTCCAATTCTGTTTACCCCTTCGGTAAACACAGTCGTGATGTTATTCTACTCTACGGCCGCGGCACTCCAAAGCTGATTTATGCTAATCTCATAATAAACCTAATAACAGTCCACATAAAATTCCTACCTGTTAATTAATTATCGTAACACTAATTACCAGGATTAGATGAACTAAGTTGATTTATTACGTTAATAATGAAACCTTCTTAGGAGATAGTTGTCCAACCGTGGCCTAATAAAAGAAAGTAATGTGTTTACGTACTTTTAAAGAAAGAAAACACATTTATTTAGCACAGACTAAAAGGCACACAATACACCATATAGTTGATGTTTTTATCTACACGTATGTACACGTCAGATAAAAACAAATAAAATAAAAAGTCCTATGTAAGAAATTAGCAGGAAAGGGGGGGGGTATTCTTCCTTTACGACAATTTAAAAGACTTGGACATAACCTACGGTGATATTTTTATAGGCTGGCTGAACTTTTGTTCATAGGCGAAATAATAGTGAAATTGAACACTTGAAGCGCTAGGGCTAGCTTCAATGTCCGGGTGAATGAGGTACTATAGGGATTTTCTATTAGGTATAAAATTCTCAGTAGCAGCGCAGTCTGACAGGGAACTAAAATCTGGCGAAATATTGACTTATTAGTCTTACTACACACCCTTTAGGGAATTCAGTCGTAACAATTGATTACACTGACACTGAAATAACAGTGCATCAGTTATTTATAGTTAAACACCACATGCATAAAACAATGAATCAGAGAAATAAGCTTACCTACTTACTGGTAAGCGCTAATAATGAAAAACTGGTAACATCGGTAAAAAGTTACATTTAAATGAAATTAAAATTGACTGAATAGATTAAATAGACATCGACGAAATTTACAGCAACTAAACTACATCATAACAAAAAGCAGTTAAAAGAAGGCTTAAAACAGGCACGTTCCTATTCAGTTATCCTTCCAGTAAAGCCACTACTTCACTCTCGTCTCTCAGGCAAGTACCTACGCAGATATTAAACCCAATACACAATACGGAGAGACGCAATAACCTGCTCACATGGAACTGTTGAATCGCAATCGCAGTCGGTAGCAATTCATGGTCGGGATATTTCGAAATCGATTCCAACATTCGAAGCGAGTACGGAATAGGGAAGAACAGAGGGGTTCCTAATTCTCGTAACTTTAAGAACGTTCATAGTCTGATCTCATTCTCAATCTGTCAAAAATACCTCTTATTTACCTACATTTTTGACACTGATTGTATTTATTTATTATGTTTTTAAAGAAGGCTTACAGACTAACAAACCATTGACATAAAGAATGTAATATTAAAAAATACCCTCCTCCCCTCATAGTTAAGGAAAAAGTCGATAAAAAGAAAGTTTATAAAAGTAACATAATTAGTTAAGAGTAGATAAGTTAATTATCCAAGAAAAAAGACTGTGCCAAAAGCCGTCTTAAGGTCGATACACTGGTGCAAAACAAGTTTTGTTTTTTTTTATTGACAATGGGCTCACTCTTGACCTCAATCCAGCCCAGAGGCAGGGATGATATCTACGGTGGAACGAGCTTGCCCAGAAGAAGCCTATTCACTCTCGCCTTGAAGAGATTCGGGTTGTATGAACTCGGGAATGCAGACTCAGGCAGACGATTCCACTCCTTAGCTGTGCGCATCAGAAAAGATGACGAGAAGCGCTTAGTGCGTATATATGGTATATTAACCAAATAGGGGTGGTATCCCGCAGTGCGTCTGGACTCTCGATGGTAAAAAGGTGAAGGCGGGATGAGGTCATGTAGCTCTTGAGCACACTCCCCGAAGTACATTCTGTAGAAGACGAACAGACAGGCAACACTTCGCCGGTGAGCCAAGCTGTGAAGCTTTGCCTCCACCAGCTTTTTATCGCCAATGAGTCTCTTAGCTCTGCGCTCCACTGAGTCTAAAGTGGCGAGTTGGTATTTAAGTCGACATTAAGGTCCCAAGGAAGCTTATTGAAACTAAGTGCACTTCTTATTGAGAAAACATTCCGCCTAATTGCGAAAGGTACATTTAATATTGGCCGTTGACGTAATCCTATCAGATCTGTGCGTAATGACAGATTAGCAACGAGTTCAGGACAGTCAATGTGGTCATTTTCAATACCTAACAGTAAACTCAAGTCTCCAATATAACGCCTCATCTCCAGAGGAAAGAAGTGGTACCGTCTGCAGCGGTGCTCGTAGTCAACTGAGTATTGTCGCTGAGATGAGATTGCGTCTAGATTTTGCCTTCAAAAGTTACATTGAAATAGAATAGTTGATACAGGACATACAGACCTTACCCAGTTATTTTATCTCTGATTTTACATCACTGTCAAAATCTCAGTGATCTTTATTGTTCTTGTAATAAGGTTGCTTATTGTATTACTGCCACTGACAAGTCTGTCAAAATCACAATGATCTTTTACTATAAGGTTGCTGTTGTCAAAGGTAAAATAAATCCTTAAAAGACACCTCAATCCTGAAAAGTGACACTAAAATAAGAGAACGAAGACTGTCAACCTAAATTAAATAAATAAATTAAATTAACTACTACGATTTTCTGACTGTCTAATAAAAAAATTATAAATCCGATATGGGAGCCAGTCATTACTATGTTGCCCTAGAAGGAAATAAGTACACCAAACGAAATGTTGATGGCCTTCAAAAGGGCAGGTAAGTAGGTAGTACACGCACCCGAGACACGTGTATAACAAGGCCAAAAAAGCGTAAGCCCGGGAAGAGTAGCATGTGATTTTCGCTTAGCCCAAAACGGAAAAGGCAGCGTGAGTGTATTGAGATTGTATTATTGTATGGGCACTATTTACAGTAAAACTTTTCTATCTATTTAATCGCTGAGTTCCCACCGTAGATAGTTTATATTTACTGAATTCATGAACAAACTCCTACAACATCAAATCATTGAAGACAACAACAGTGGTGCCATCTGTATTCACCCAGCGTTATTTTTTATGTAAAAACTCACAAAGTTTTCACTTGCTGATGCGTGGAAATTCCAATAGATGGCGCTGTTCGCAAAATAAATAAACGTCGTCCTTTTTTGTTTCACATAATAATCGCACCAACTTTTATGGGTAATCTACTCTTTTAAATACTAAAAAATAATATTGAAGTCTAACAAATACGGAATCTAGTTTAGACTAGATTATATTGATAGTAACTTTACTGTTTTTTAGAGAAATATAACTAGAAATGATAGCTGTTGGTAACTAAAGACCCTCCTTATTTCTTAGGAAGCCACGTTAATAAACTGTGCGCCATAAACCATATCCTCTGTGGGGAAATAACTGTACATTAGGTACATTGTCTTTTCTCTTTATTACATACAGTGCCGATATCACGTAGTTTCAGTGGCTACGAATGTAAGCGAAAATTTATTACTCAGTGCCACACAGGAATTTATATGCTTTAAATTACATATTAGAAATAACTAGTAATCCTCCCTTTTATTAAATTTGAAATTTAGAAGAGAAATCATCTATGGAGCTTTATTTAATGAATAGGTTAATTAAAATTAAATATGTTTACATATTCAAATTTTATTTATGTTTCAAATTGTCGTCATTTCAAGTTAAATAAATATCAACTTTAAAATTAAGGAAAAAAATTTAATTATTAAAATATTATGGAAATTAAGTTGATTTCAGAGTGACTGAGAAAGTTATAAAATTTTTGAATTTGCAGTGTAAACTGAACTTTAATATGTAGGAATTAAAGTTATTTTTCCATAAACTCATAATTGTTTACATTTTCGGCAAATAGGCTGGTTGCTGATTAGGTAGTTTGGTCTGAAGGAGAATAAGGATTTGTATCATTGCTCTCCTAGCTTTTTTATTGCTGTATGGGCCTGCTCTTGACCTCGATCACGCCTGGTAGAAAACGACGGATGAGGTCTATGATGGATGCTTTGCGTACACTTGACCCTAGTGTTGGTGCAATTGAGACTAGAGAATGGAGTGCAGAGGTGGACGCCCTGATTTTGGAGAGGATGCTATTATCGAGACCATTTCCAGACGTGTTCCATTTTTAGCTGGACCAGCATGGGAATTATGTAAAGAATGGACGCCAGTATAAAGAGCATAAGTATTAGTATAATATACTTTATGTATGTATTTATTGTATTATTTAAATCGTACACCACACTAGTATTTGTCTCTCCTTCCCCTTTTAATCCATCCAAAGGTTGTCTTTAAAAGATCGCTCATAGCGACAAAACCGCCCATTGTGTCACCATTTGTAAAATTTCTATGTTTATGTCTGTAATTTATATGGTGTAGATAATAAAGAGTGTTCTATTCTATTGCCTTCTGCCTTCTGCTTTTTATTATTTTCTTTTTGCCTTCTGTCTTCTCAGAATTTTGATTACCATTCCACCGACATAAGTAAAATGACAAGTAGGTAACACATGAAGTGCGTGTCTTTTGCTAATCTCATCAAGTTTGTAAAGGAAATCGTACTGTAACGATGTTGGTAAATATATCAGTATTTCCTTTTCATTGTTTTAGCTTTACTTCATTCATTAAACTCAATGTTCTTCTTGTAACATCTCTCAAGAATGTATCAACGTACAAGTAAAAAAACGAAGATATGTGACATTTATCAACCAGCACCCTAATTGCGTAACACACAATCAATCGGAATCAGAATCATTTTGAAGCAAATTGCTAATCCATTGCTTCATAAATTCGAAAAATTTGTCTGCCCAACACTTAAATAAGGCAATGAATGTAGTTGAACTGTCAAAATGATACCGATTCCGATTGATCGTGTGTGACGCAATTAGAGTGCCGCACTGGGCCCGCATGGTAGATTAGCGTCTACTCCCTCTCACAGAGAAGAAGCCTGTGTCCCAACAGTGGGAACAGTACTGGCTTATACTATTAAGTATGTACAATTCCAATCTTTTATGTAGGTAATCGACCCGTATTTTTTTTTAAATCACTTCTTTTGAGTCTTACAAATAATACGCGATTGTTTAGTTTGTACCAAATCCTAATAAAACGTTTTTATTGGACTTTAAGTATCAAACTTTGAATCAGAATTATTTTTTAAATGAGATGTATTGGTCCGGTAGTAAAAGTTGTTCATAATGAAGAGTATAATGACCCCTTTTAAGGATTAAAACGATCAAAATTTAACGGTGTATTAAGGGCTGATTTTTTCAAAGCCAGATAACTTATCCGAGGAATAATTTCGAATGTTTGATGGTTCTTTCATACAAAAACTGTCATTCGTCAATTTTTTTCAAAAATCAACCCTAAAACGACTACAAAGGATTTTTAATTCCGCGTCCGGCCACGTATTATTCCTTGTATGAGGTTTAGGTATCTATTTCTATTGAATGAACGACTTAGCTATACTTTATGAATGGATGGACAATGTTCTCTATTCATAAGATGAAGAGGAGACAACGGACAACAACATGAATGTTTATCTTCTTTGTATACCGGGACGAATGTACAATAAAATTAAAGACAAGATATTGCTTCTCGTTCCGTATAAATAATTAATTTAATCAACTTCTAAAATAATTATTTTTGCTGAGAGATTTGCCGTAATAGCTACTCCAAATATAATTATATAGGTAATTTCAAGAAAAAAAATATAGGCAGCTTAAAGTTAATATTTTCAAACCATTGACCAATTAGAACTGTGCACCTAGCTTCTGACGTTTCTGAAGTGCCCATGTAGGTTTATGTGAAATAAAATATTTTTCAAAGATTCCGATGGCGTGCATTATCTGAAAGAGCGTAATTTATTAAACATGAAAAGCCTAGCTTTTTTTCTGTATAAATATTATGAAACAATGGAATTCAAACACACAAAATGTGTATTGACTATAATGTAATATCGACTTTGTCCGTTTACGAATGACAATGATTAAAGTATGTGGTAGTCTTATGGTAGTATGACAAAGTGATATACCTGTGTTGTCTCTGAAACACTTTAAAAAACGAGTAAATAAATAGCATGCGTCTTGTATAGAACTTAATATTAAAACCTATGCGTTCCCATTTTTATAAATTAAATGATAATTAAATTATTTAAATACTCGTACACAAACCGTTTAAACATCCCACGGTACCCCAAGCGGTGTGAGCTCACAATAAAACAATTTAGCTCGTATCATAAACTATAGCGATCGATCGAGTCATCGACGCGATACAGATTTCAGCGCAAACATAACAAGCGTTGAAGCCAATCGGTGCTCTTGAGCAAAACAAGGCAGACGGCTAAACAACCAGTACCTCGAAGATTACCATACCGTCAACATTGTGCTACTGTTCCAATAACAAAATAATTTCAAAAAAGAACACTCGTATTTTAATAAAAAATACAGTTTCTTTAATTTTTAATTTAGAAATACAAAAATGTTGTGTGAAAAAAGTTGATCGCGGGATGTGAAATACAAGACAGGAAATGTATCGCAGAATAATATTCGTATTCGCGATCTCAGTCGTCATCACACTACAGGTGAGTTTTTGTTTA
Source organism: Apamea anceps (assembly GCA_951799955.1). NCBI lineage: Eukaryota > Metazoa > Arthropoda > Insecta > Lepidoptera > Noctuidae > Apamea > Apamea anceps. The sequence goes on along the minus strand of OX637513.1, from coordinate 13,390,763 downwards.
GTTAAATTAAAGTTTTCTCTTATTTACGGTTGGGAAATTATAGAAAATATTTCAAGATAACAAAATAATAATAATAATTTAATACGAAATTGATTTTTCTTACAATCATAATTACAATTTTGCAATGGTCATTCACATTTTTGGTTTAAACTTTTTTTTTTGTTTGCCGGTTAGATTTTTTTTTATAAAATTACCAGCTGATTTATTTTTTAGCAACGCAAATGGTCCATTGTATTTTTACCAATCTTAAAGAAACGACTTTACTCTGTATAAAGGTAGGTAAACAAAGTTTTAATTGCCTACGGAACGATTCATTTTTCATTGTTTGCCACATTGTTTATCTTTCATTCGGAAAAACAAAAGATTAGGAGTTCAAAAGTACATGGAATGCGTGTAACGATAGGAAACTCCATCATAGATTTCTGTACCAAGTAACGTAAGTGTACCTAAAAAACGTCCCTTAGCCAAAACGATTTTTTTTTTTAATTTTCATAAAATCCATTATAAATAATAATACCCATTAAAAAGGCTCTCTTTTAATTTAATTTATCGCAGTTGTAATCCCCAAAGGGTTAGCCAGCGGTGTACCAACATTTCGCCAGTTATGTTTAAGTTCCATGTAATTGGGGGCGAGCCTATAGCCATCAACCGGGCACGTATTCAGACCCCGGGCCGGTACTGAGAAATTCCTCATAGAAAAATCCAATAACACTTTGTCCGACCTGGGAATAGAACCCAGGACGATCATCAGACCAACGAGGCAGTACTCTCTTCTCTTTTAATTTAATATATAAAAAATAAATTAATTTAAGTTAACTTTTAATGGTTTTATTTCTTTCTCAAGTTTACAATAAAATTTTCTTTGCGTATAGTAATAACACTACCTACTAAATATTATCATATTATTATGATCTCACACCAAATATAAATAGAAACAACTTTAGGACCTTACTAACCTAAATGTCAAACAATTTCCTTCACATGAAACAGTGGAAATTATGAAAGAGAATGTAAATAAAATATACCGTAACTTTATACTAAAATCATTTAAAACTTAATCTTGCCTCATTAGCACTGCTTGTTACTGTACTGTAGGGATTAAAAGCCATAGCGTCAATGACGAGCCCAAACAAAAAAAAAAGTTACATAACCAAGATGGCCGTTATTTTTTTTAATGAACAACTTTTCTTGGTAGAGGAAAATTTGCAGAATGTAAATCAGAATCATAATTGTGAGACGCTCGTGGGTTAAAAACAGCGTTAATCAATCTGAATATGAGGTTAAGTTACCCTTGCTGCGGTCAGTCCACAGATAGATGACCATTAATATCTATTTATGGGCCTTTCTTCTCTATCTCGGAAGGTAATAATAGGAACTTATTATGATAATAACGTATTTATAGACGTTATTAATTATGATAATAACGTATGTTGTTGGAATACCAGCGATTGTGTTACTCTTTCTGTGTTCTGACAAACGCACGCGCCTATTTGAGAGACGTCGTATGTGAGTTAGGATGTCGTATCCTACGAACCTATACAGCGTGTATCAGAAAAGTGTAGTCAAATTTAGGGGTGTGGGTACAGACCATCAAACTGAACAACTGTCTCCATGGGACTAAAATCGTAATCACCAAAAAGTATCAACTGTGCCATACAAAACTTCAATACCTATTCGACCCAAATGTATGAGACGTGTGATTATATTTTCGCGATTACGATGGTGGTCCCATGGAGAAAGTTATTCAGTTTGCTGGTCTGTACCACGCCCTTAAATTTGACCACACATTTCTAATACATGCTGTAGAAGCATGAGCTTTTTATTATGTAGAAACCGCCATTTTATTACCTAACAAGAAAATAGATTAAGATAGAACAAAATCCAATCAAAGTTGGCATTGCCTACTGTCATAAATACCGGACTAATCGATCAATAAAGATTGAGTTAATGAACAATTACTCGATAATAGAACCAATAACTGAGAAATAATGAAGTGCAATGGTTAATTTTCTTGGTTAATGTCACTCGGTTCTGTACTTGACGAAATTATTAAAGGACAATGCCATGGATGTATGGCATCTCGTACCATGCTACATCAAAGTTAAACTTTGTTTTTTATAGACTACACTTATCATATTAACTCTTACAAAAGTTTTTTTTTGTAAACAAAACCCGAATATCGGAGATTTTCAAAAAAATCGAAATAATCTAAAACTAGGTACTTTATTTTGTTTGACATGTCATACACGAACGGCCATTATTGCTCTAAAAAAATTATAATCGTTTATGTAAAAAATATATTCTATTAAATTCTAGTTATTTTTAATTAATGTAGAATCGGAAAAGTATAATTTTTTTACATGTTTTTATGAAAGACGTGATTATGACACTTTTAAAATTCAAGGTTATATTAATCATATCATTTGAAACGGAACGTCATGTAAAGGGAATAATACAATATCAATACTTTTTTACTTTAAATTTAATTCCCTGTTCAAAAATCAAATCCCCGACGCGTAATGTAAAAAATTATAAAAATGATTACTATAATATTTTGATCTTGATGCATGAGACTTTTTGGTACCACTTTTGGTCATTCTGCTTTTTAAGGGTTCGAAAAAAATAAAAATCGTAAGTTATACAGGATTTGACAGATTGCGTCGATGTCCCTGCCGGACATCGATGCGCAATCTGTAACCATAGATTCAGTACATGATTCTGAACCAACCTGCGTTGAAATTTCTCGTCAGTTTAAAAAATACATAAAATTTCCATAAATTTTGACTGCCTAGGTATTGCATTTTTTTATGAAACAGCCGGGTTTTTTTTTGATAACCGACGAAAAATTTCAACGCAGGGTTCAGAATCATGTACTGAATTCATGGTTGCGCGTAAATATCCCTGCACCTTTTATAGGCTACAATTTTTATTTTTGTTCGACCCCTTAAAATTTTTATCATTTTGCTGAATTCAAGGTTACATTTTGCCCGTCGATATCCGGCCACCCTGTCTATTTTATTTTATTTTTATTTTCTTTATTTTCGCAAGGCTTACAGACTAATAACATTATAATAACAATAATATATAACTAAATTGCTAATTACAAGCCTACACAGATAAATACAAAAATTATTACTCTTTCATAGTCTAAGTTACATCTTATCTATTCTATTTAGTTATTCCCTCACAGTTGGTCCCTCAAAGTCTAATCTCACTTTCTTGTTTTTGTTATATTTGTTTGATTGAACTTAATTTGATTTCTGAAACCAATATTGCAATATAACAACAACCTGTTAACAATGTTATATGACAATCAGGAAGTCGTTCTACTATTCCTATAAGATAACTAGCACTCAGGTATTAGTATTCCAGCTGATATCCCCAACATCAAAACTCTTGCTGTCCTAATTACTTGGCCCGTCTTATACATTTATGACGTTTGAACGCAGCATGAATACATTGCTAAAATGTTTTAGGTAATTGCTCTCCAATACATTATACAAAATAGATCATACAATATTGCCGTAAGTACATAGTTTAAACAAATACCATCCCGTGATTAATAATAATAGTAATTTATTTTGATGTGTACCAGCTATGTGACTAACAAAAATATCTGCCGATCGATTCCGTAAAAATGTCACCGTGAACAGTTAGGTGAAGTGAGCTTAGAATGAGCTGTCAATAGTCTCAATCCCAAGCATTAGTTAGAATGACAGCTCACTCCACGCTCACTTTACCTCAGTTTTCAAGGTGAGATGGTTACAGAATCGCACTGCAGTTCAGTTGTTATAAAACAAATCGTTTGTCAAAGACAAAGAGATGACTATTATACTCAGGATTTTTGTTTGAATAATAAACCTCTTCTTCCGGACTTTATATAAAAAATTGTTATGTATTAACTGTATCATTCTTCCCCACAATCGTTGTGATAAATTGATGAGATGAATTATATATCTCATTTCGTTTCTTCCTTCTGATTGTTTTAAATAACAATGGAGTTTCAACGTTCGATATATATTATTATATAAAATTTGAAACAATGTTAACAAGAAATTAAAGAAAGATAGTTATAATAGCGTCTGGTACATCTCACACAAAACCAGCAGCGAAACATTTTACACTACTTTTGTAACACACGCAAGAAAAGTAACTCATTAGATGGCGATGAAATAAATTAAATGCCGTAATGGTAAATTATCATGAATTCAAAATTAAAACCTCCATTAATTGTTGATCAAAGAATAAGGTTTTGAATAACACTAAACCTTGCACAACAAGTAAATAAAACATTCAATAGTAGAACTAACAATCAACCTCTTTATTTTTCAGACGACAGATTTTCAAGATAACCTAATAAATGGATACCGGTCACTGATTGCGGACATTCAGGTCCGAACACAGAAATCCCGGGAGGACATGGACACACTGGTGTCCCAAATAAAGCTGCTCATGAAGAACGAGGCGGACAAAGCCATTAACTACATGACCGTGTACCTCGAACAAATATCTTTGTACTTCCAGGTAAGGGGATTTGTTTTAAAATTGGCCTTTTTGAACACAACCTGGGCTACACGTTTCTCATATTTTATTCATTTCTTAAATTAGACGTTTCCTAAGATTTTGTTAGTTGCGATGCTGTATTATTTCGGAAGGAAATGGCCAGATAAAAATTTTGTAAGATTTTTTTTATTCCTTACATCAACTCGCACTGGGCTCTAGTGGTGGATATTCGCCCACGACCACACACGGAGAGGAGCCCTGAGTCCCAGCAGTTACAGGCAAAAAGGCAGCATATTACAGGCCAAATATGATATCATTCCACCAATCATTCAAAGAATCACCATTAATGCAAACCACGATTGATCAAATGCACAAAATCACCATAAACCATTCCCATTCAAAACTCAAACCCTAAAATCCAAGCTTACACATCCTAACGACTTTCAATAAATTACTGCAAGCGTTCATCCGATTATAGCTGGCCATTTTACTCTTCCCTAGGTGATAATACACGATCGTAAGCCTCGGAACGGGACATATTGCAAAGAGAGCATAGTTAAGCTGCTTGGCGAGAACTTGCAACTGGCCGACGAAAATGTCACATTGTGCCTCGCTCTTGGGTACCAAAGGGTACAGAGATTACCAGGTATGTTCTTCATATTATATTTATTTACTTTAACATACAACAGCCAGTAGCCAATTACATTACTAAAAGACAAAAGTGTTAGCCAAAATATATATCACAATACATGATCGTTTTCCATTCATACGCGAATCATAAATAAAACTACATCTTAAATTACAAGGCTTATAAAAACAAAGTTTCAGCTTGCATTCCATCATCAGTTTATGCTTAGATAATCATATATGATAAGAGAAACATTTTAGGGATTGGAGAATAATAATGAACCCAAGATAGCTCCCTGGAAAACACCGAGAATTGCACTAGTCTAATGAGAACCAAAAATGATCTTTTCTAAAGGGATATAGACCAACAGCATTAAAAGCATCCTAAGAAACTTTTAACTATACTTGGATTTACTTAGTTACCAATAAAATCAGAACACAATGGAGTTTTCCACTTCCACGGCAATATAGGTGATATCCACGTTCAGTGTTGCCTTCCGGTCGGTACGATGTTATTGTGTACATAGTCTGTGTTGTAGTTTCGGCTTAATGAATGCGCGGTCGAGCTCGGTTAAATCAGCCTTCCTGTTTGTTAGAGAATCGATTATGTTGGCACTGGGCAATATCCTTGCTCTTTGATCACGTCAAGATATTGAATTTCTTGGTTTGTAAGTGACGTTTATTGGATAGCATTTTGACTTTGGCAGTAGATGCCAAACTGTTTATTAATGGAAGATTTGAGTCAAATTAATGCTTAGTGGAATAGAGGTATAGATTGATCGCAATTTTTAAGAAGTTGTTATTATTGTATTTATTTCTTATATTATATCGACACATTTAGGGACCACAGGTCATAAAATTGCAAAGTACAAACAAGATTAGACAGATAATACGTAGGAGATAAAAAAATATTTATTGAAAAATTGTCTTGTACTTATATTTAAGAAAATTAGGCTTTCGGAAATCCTCTCTAAATATCCGTATTTAGCAGTAAAATATCGGACTATTTACTGCCAAGAATAGTACCAGAATAACATAAGTAAATAAGCTGTTAGTAAACTAGGTGTGTTTACTTTAAATCTAAATTGTTTACGGTTTGGCCGTCGGCTTTGTCAACCCACATACGTCCGTATTATTTTGGGACAACGTTCCTTGTTTATCAACGTCAACATTTCCGCTAGTGACAATACAGGTAGTGGCCAAAACAAACGTAGCGTTGAGTAATAATAACAAAGGTAATGTGTGCTGTATTAAAATCCAGTATTATGATGGTAAACGTGATTTTAATTATGTTTTTGAGGTTTTGTTTAACCCACTTTGCCGAACTAATGTGATGGAACAAAAATTTTAAAAGAACATTAGAAGAACGTTACATTTTTGAGTACTGTTTTCAACCATGAACCATTTAATGGATAATAGATTGTAAAATTTGACAATTGTTTAAGAAACGAAGAGGCTGTTTAATGCTTAGAAAAAGTAATCTGTATATTACATAAATGCTCGCGCAAATCTTGGAATAAAAAAAAAATATTTGTTATAGAAAAACTACAAGTCCACTTCGAAACGCTGGAGAATTTGAAGAAGTATTCCGCCTCAAAGCTGTTCGAATGTCAGAAGCAGCAGCAAGTTGGAGGGAACTGCTCCCATGAGAGTCAAGATCTCGAGAGGACTGTTGTAAGTATCAAGACTGCCAATACGTACCAATTTAGAGTTACTGCCAATGATAGATTTGAGACTTAATAAGTTCTTGGTGGAATAACTGGACGCTTGTAAGATCAAATACTTGTAGTTATCAATTTGATTCCGTTAAGGCAATCAGGTTTATCAGATTGATGATATCCGATGCAATCCCGAGACTTATGACGGAGCTCCAATGCCAGAGTTATGCTCAGAATCGACAAATAACAAACTCTTACTGGTTTGACAAACACTAAGGTTTCGTCTGAAAAGCAGCTGTTATCTTTCAGACTGTTAGCGATCTAAAATATTTTTACGATTCTAACTATTCACATTTACTTTATTACCTTGAAGTTCCCCACGATTACATCAAGCCTCAATTTCCCAACAAATTTTAAGTTCCAAAAAAGTGTCTCGTTCACTATCGTCTAAAATCCGTCGCATTTCCTCTGTGTCACCGACTTCCTGAGTATCAAATAGCACGCAAATAAACAGAACCTAGTAACTATCAATACATATAACTAGGTAGGTCAACCCCAAGAGGCTAGTTGAGTAGCAACCGGATACGTGATGCCAGGAATTGAGTTTGTATCTACTCGTACACTTGATTCAGAACAGGAAGCCCGGCTCTGGAATATTGAACTTTGAAAATATTAAGGGAGAGACATTTTGATAAGGAAGAGTTTGAGATTTGATAAAAGTTTTCATTAAAATAGAGACAATTCTTGTTATTGTCAGTAACCCTGTTTAAACCGACACTGCTGATAGAAGTAAAGTTAAGAAACATGGTCGTTTTTTTAATGTGCAGATTACAAAATATATAGAAACAGATGTCGACAATTATTTTAATATGAAAGAAAAAAAATAAAATAATTAGTATATTAGATGCACGTTGCTTGCTTTATAATCTGTATCAAACAGAGCATAATGTACAAATAAATGTATACAGTGTAAAGTTTAATTTTAGATATACGATTCTTCTATTGCAAAGTATCCTATTTTTTATCGTATAAATTTATATTTTCAGTTCCTGTACGAAACATCGCCATTCCCTGTAGTGATGGCCGAAATAGCCATCCACGGCTTCAAAGAAGTTTCAGATCTTAGCGTGTGCCTTAAGGACATCATCTCCAGAATGATGACGCACTCCGTCAAGGTCATCGGAGACTTCAACAGATGCATCCATAACATAGAGATGCCGAAACTCAAGTATTTACTCAAATTCATGAAGAAATATGCCTGATTGAGCGCATGGTTGAGTTTGACAGGGTTGCCAGTTTTTATATGCATTTTGGAAGAATTAATTTTCATGTCAATTTTCCAGTGTTAAAGTACGAATCTTATTTTTTTTATTTTATGATAGGTCATTTTATATCGATGCAATACTCGGGTTTTAGGTTATTTCAAATTAATAAGTATCATTGTGAAGTTGATAATAATAGAGTGTTGTAAGTAGTTATTTTGTTATTATTTGACCTGTTATGACGTTGTTTAGCTCAGTTTACTTTGGTATAAAATTTAAGTTAATAAAATGGCAACCCCAGATATGATTGAAGTATGATTTGTATGGGTTAATCAAAATGTAAATAACGTGTCTTTTATTAACATTCGATATATGAAATTGTAGTGAAATTATTTTTAATTGTCAAAACTTGATGAGATTTCCGATTTCAATAAATAAAACTAAATTGTCTTTTGTTTTATTCATTATGCAGGTTTGTTTTTCTGAACACGTATTCCAAAATATATAAATAATCCGGTTTTCATCGTCTTGTTTTATAAATTATTTATATAATATGACAAGTTATCCACGTAAGGGCTGATTTTTCTAGCCCCAGATAACTTTTATTCGAGGAATAAAATTAACGTTTGACACTTTTTGTATGAAATAACTGTCAAAATTTCAAAATTATTCCTCTAATAAAGTTATCTGTCGATTGAAAAATCAGCCCTTGATGTGGTAATGACAGCCTTGTATTTGCCTGATGTATTATTTGCCTACAATCTATCTTCTATGCTAATAATAAAGCTGAAGAGTTTGTTCGTTTGTTTGAACGCGTTAATCTCTGGAAGTACCAATTGGATTTGAAAAATTATTTTTACATTTGTAGCCCAATGCTTGAGGAAAGCTATAGACTGCTTAACTTTATACTAGGAGTCGAGCAACAACAAAAAAGTCAGAAAGCGAAGTAAAATCGTAGGCGGGCCATGCGATTGATTTTCAAATACTGCCTTTTAGTGGGTGGAGATGGTTAAAAAAATAGTGGAAGTACAAAACCCACGCAGACGAAGTGCTAGTTTTCTAATAATCGTATTACACACCAGCGGCGCAGTAGTAGTAGTATTGAGCAGTGTTGGCCTAGTGGTAAAGGCAGCGACTTACGAGTTATAGGTAGTTGCTTCATACCCAGACATGTGCTTTACTTTGTGTAAATTATTTCATTACCACTGCTCTAAAAACTGTGAAGGAAAACATCGTTAGGAAACCGGCACGTCCTAGAACCAAAAATTCGCAGACATGTGACATCTACCAACCCGCACTGGCCCGCGTGGTGGATTACGGCCCCCTCTCTCACCGAGAGGAGGCCTGCGTCCCAGCAGTGGGAATATTATAGGCTGATTATGTTTGTGTTTGTACACCAGCGGCAGCGTCGCAGTCCGCGGTCCGCCACAATAGCGGTAAAGGGGGAAACCCCTTTCATACTGCTGTAAAGTACAGTCCACACAAATATTTATCTTACGGTTTCTTCTGGGCAAGCAATGCACTATTGATGACTGCATCATAAGTCATCCAATTTGATAGGAACACGACGATATAATTTTGGACAGAGTCAGAATAAATCAAACAATATTGCACGCACGTTTTACAGTTTAATTGATTTATAAATAAGTCACGCAGTACCAATGTCGGCACTGAAAATTGTTTGCACTCATTCCAATAAATAGAGCTATTTAAATAAAAATGTAGGGTAGGTAGTTGAAAATTCATGAAGTTCCCGCCATGCGGTGATGTCACTGCTTCCGTATGCATTGCTTTCTATTCCATTCAATGATTCGATTCATTGAATCTCAACACAAAGTCTAGGAAATTGTCTGGAAAGAACTTTGAAAAGAAAATAAAATGGGTGATACTGAAATTGTTTTATTATGAGTAAACTCACTTTATTCCTGTTGGGACAAAGTTAAAATAACTCAAACTCACTTTTAAAGAACTGACGAGATACATTATCAATGTTTCACTCACTTGGCAACATAATAACGTCCTTTTTGACCGACAAAAAAAGAGAGAAGTTCTCAAGTCAACACGTTATTCAACAAAACAATCTGAAGAGATTTAATAATCCAATACTTATATTACGCTTAAGACTCATTAACACGAACCTAAACACGACGACAACGCCATCTGTTTCACGCGGTAGGAACTGCTAAGTCGAGTAACAAAGCTTGCTACGAAGCCACAATTAAACAGTGCTGATCACACACCTACTCGTAAATATGTAGACCTTCTCTTGTAGTCCAGAAAGCCCCTTATCTTACTTATAAGACTTAAAAATTTAAGTTCAATCCAAATTCTTGATTTTGATGAGATTTGGCTATCAGTTCATTGAGTTTTTATTTTGAGAATAAGGAGAATAACATTTTAAATACGTACTTGAAAATTACAGTACCTACGAAAATTACATTCATTTGGCGTAGAAGATAACACCTGGGCTACACTGATGTTTCTGTCTTGAAGTGAAGAATATTGTCTTACCACCCACCTATACCTATAATTTGGCATGTGGGGTTTCTTTCTTCCACGGAGGCGACAATTTGATTTGAAAAACACCTTAATTTGCTGTTTTCCTGTCTTTAGGGAGACTAACAACTGGTTTCTGCTTATTTAGCAAAATGTTTGTGGAGAAAAAATCCGTATCATCCGTATAAAGGTGTCGCATCATTATAGAAATATATAAAGAAATATTGTTTATCTAAACTAATATTATAAAGAGAAAATATTAGATTTTTTATGTTTGTTTGTTACGCTTTAACGCTAGAACGGATTTGGACGAAATTTGTCACATGGGTAGACCATGACCATGACATGCAGAGAAGGACATAGGCTACGTCTTCTTGGATGGCAGACGAAGTCGCGAGCATATTTGGTATTATTGAAAGAAATACCATTTTACTGTTGCTCTCTTACACTAGGTTTCTATAAACAAAAAAAACTAATTGTTTAGCTACCAATGATAGTATACACATGGATGAACTGATTTTTTTTTTCATGATTTCAGGGTTGGTCCCGTAGTAAAAGTTGTTCATAATGATGAATACAATGACCCCTTTTAAGGATTAAAACGATCAAAAATTAACGGTGTATAAATAGATTCGTAAGACAATTTTACCTGTGATAGCAATTTGCATATGGAAGTGTCTACTGTGCAAAGCTATAAAGGTCTTTGCTTCATTATTGGTTAAGATACAAGAGTCTTAATTTTAACCAATAACGGTCCGTAAATTATAGGAATCATCCATTAGTGACCTGGAAGAACACTAATACTAATAGTGCCTTACATACGAGCTGGATAGGTTCCGTCCAACCTGGAAGGAGGAAGCGCGGACTCGCGATAGATGGAAGAAGTAGGCCTTTGCCCAGGATTGGGATAGCGTAGGCTAGTATAAAAAAAACATACAGTATTCAAAGGATTAAGAGAAGGTTAGTACGAAAGTTGTTCCTGTTTTAACAAGATCTAAACAAAGCTTACATTAAAAAGTTAGTCTATCTCAAGTGAATTTGTGTTGCACCGACTTTAGAAACCGCCAATCTCTCACATAAACTTGGATTGTCTCGTCTTAGATGTAGGCATTTATATAGTCTTCATTAGAAGTTACTTTACTAACGGTTATAGATGTATATAATTGAAATGTATTGTTTTTTTCTTTCATTCAACTTTCTTAATGTTTTTTTCCCCTAAGAACCTTCTATAAAGTATTAGAAAGCTTAAAAAAAAAGATGGATGAAATCGGTAAAGTCGTTCTCAAGTTATGACGTGACCAAGGGAAATAGGGATTCATTTATATACGAGTATATATAGATATAGACCACATTGAAACACCACGTCAATTTGCCGTGTCATAGCCATTTCATAAAACTGCTTCATAAGTGAATTTGGTAAACAATTAATTTCTAGGAATGTACATAGTAATTTATAATGAAATAAGATTACTTGATCTGTGATTTCAGCAGCTATTCAGTATTTTATACCAAAAATAACATAAAAGAATGGAATTTATTGAATTCAATATGTACGAAGTTTAGTAATAATATGTACAACACTTCGTACCTATTGAATTCAATAAATTCCGTTCCTTTACTTTTAATACAATACGCTAATTAAAAAAAAATTGCGTAATGCTATCAATAAAATGTTAATTAAGACTTAAGTAATTTGAAACTAAGATTAGTATAATGTCAGTTCGAAACATGTTGCTGAGCGCGCTTATAAGTTAAAATAATTAAAATATGTTTCCATCACAATGTAGTATTTTTAAAATGCAATTTGCAGGCTTCAGTCTATCTGTCTAACTTGATGCCCTTGGGAATCAACAGACGTCATTCGAATTAAATAATATGATTGCTCGTGTACGAACACGTACGAATCACTTTGTAACTACACATTAGAAATACTAAGTGGAAAAACACTGTTCCAATAAAGCATGTCTAATTTAAAAAAAAAAATATACAGATCTTCCTTTAAAGCTTCTAAAGTCATGTTTTCTAAGAAAAGGTGAAGTGCACGACCTTGCATAACAGAAAAATCAAGTGATTTTACGTAAAAAAAGAACATTAACCCGGAACTCTCCAACGACAAGCAATAGCCAAAAGCTAAGTTACAAACATGTAAAATACTTCATCAATGTTAGTGTAAGTTTTCCAATCAAATAATTGACTTAGAAATTTTCATAATTCAGTCAATTAAGTACAATTTCCTTGAAACTAATTGCACCAATAAATTATTGCATACAGACACTAAAGATAAGGTTCCTAGACATTTTAAATTGAACGAGCTATTATTATTTATCTATAGACGGTCAATGAACTCTACCTATACCCTTTTTATATACAGTCTTCCCACTTTAACAACAACTACAAATATTTGCACCTGGTAAGTATGTATATATAGATACTAAAGTTTAAAATAACGAGAGTAAAACTTATCATTAAGTAAAGCTCCATATTGTAGCGATAATGTCATATGATATCGAAGTGATCAATTGATGATAAGTTAATAACGCAATCATCAACCGTCAGGGCTATTTGACAAGCTTTCATGACCGATATCACGATATACTTGACTTATAACGATGATAAAGCTGGTAAAATATTGTGTAAAAAACAAACTTCACTGTAAAAGATAAACACTAGAGCTGTAAGTGTTAAGTTTTAGTTAAAGACATTTATGAGTCAAGTTAATAAATCCATAATAATAAAACTAAGTGGTGCCACTCACCAGAGTAATAAGAACGTCGGCCGAACAAGGTTGGTACTTGAGCAGTCTACTGAATCTTAGCGTTCGTTGGGCCATCGTCAGTGGGCCCACGGGTCTGGACACATGGATGTGCGGCGACGGGGGCGGGCGCGGCGGTGGCGTCGATGACAACGGCACATTTCGGCGCACTGTCTCCAACGGCACAGTCCGAGCCACCAAAGAGTCACTCCCGACAGAGTTCACACTACCACTGAACATGTTCATCAAATCCCCGATAGAACCACCACCGCTCGAACCACCGCCACAACGCAACTTGTCCAAATCCGTCAAACTAGATCCGCGACGCACGCGGAGGCGCGAACCGCTCACATTCGAGCGGTTCTGATATTGCAGCGCCTGCTCCCGTCGGACATCCGCCTCGCTGATCGCTTGACCTTTCCTGCTCCGAAACATTTTACGAACGTGTGATGACACATCAACGTCTACCACAACACTGAACGTTAACACCTGAGCGAAGAATTTGCATACAAACGAGTGATAGGTGCGATATCAATAGGGCCACGGTCGCCCGCAGGATGCCGCTATCGCGTCCTCGCGAGTTTCCGCCGCCATCGCTTGCGCAATGTTTCGTACCCTGAGCGACACTTTCGAATTTCTTCTGATTTTTATTAAGGGGTGCGTACGCAACAAAGTCTGTTAACGGACTGAGCGAGAACGCGTTGTTTCGTATGTGCGTATGTATGGAGCAACTGAGCTGGACTAATGAGGTGAACGAGTTCAAAGGCGGTAGGGTCTCTGCAGGCGACGACCGCCGCTGCGCTAATAGCTCGAAGAAAAACAATCATCGAGCCCTAAACAAAAAACCCTAAGAAATTATATATTCAATTTACATCTGTAATAAAAAGTAAAACTGATACGCTCACTGGGGAAGGCTTTCCCACAATTAGCCCGCGGCGAAATTAAACTAAGGAATATTTTTCAACGTATTTTCAAAGGTTTGGGCAGTGTTTTTCTTTTAAGAACAGTTTTATTATTGGAAAAGTAAATATCTACATAATTTGGTTTATTTATACATGGCCTTATGCGAAGTTATACATTTTAATCAGTAACTGGTAAATTAACTTTTTGTGGGTATTTTAATTTGGTGGGTTATGGATCTTGAGGCTGGTTTTTCTTCGAAAGTTTTTAGCACAAACTCGGCCTAATAGAGATCCGTTCAACAGGTATCCCAAATAAATATGAGACTTTAGTTATTAGTATGCCTAGAAGCTTCATCATATCCTTCATCTTTTGAGTAAAGATACTGAATTGCTTTAGCTATTCATATTTCAGATTAATGTTGAAACATAATAAGACAGAATTCTAAGTAGATAATACAGCCTACTCGTTACAAAAGCTTTGAACTTGGTAAAGTGTAATAAAACTATGTAACAGTTTTCACAGATAATTTAATATAACTAAGGGTAATGACAAATTTTTGACAAAAAGCGTGATGGTATTTCCCGTGCATAATTCCCCTAATCGTGACAATGTCGTAGATGCGAGATTTTTCCTCTTGGATATTGCGTTTTCGTAATATTTTAACTAACAACGCAAATGTCCTTGGTATTGTTCGTCGAGTCGTTGAGCTCCATAAGTTCTGAGTTGAGCTACACGATAATTTAATCTTCCCTCAAAAGACCATTTCAGACACTTACATATAATATGGTCCTGGCATGATCTTACCAAGATTGACTGGACTTTAAAAGAAACTGTGACCTCTGATTTTGTTTCGGTGTTTCTTCTGAAAGTTGTCGGATAGCAAACGCCGAGTTTATAAAATATGGTTGACATGTGAAAGTGTTTCTACAAACCTACTTGCAGAAATGAAATCATTTATCATAACAATAAAGCCTTTAAGATGAGAACCCTGGCCTCAATTGCCATTTTTCAAAAACATAACTGCTTCAGTGTAACGATGTGCGAAAATTATTTAACAAGACATAATATGAAGGCTAATGAAGTGTTATTTTACGATTGCACTCGTTGAGATGGGTTCAATCAATTACCGAACAAGTTCAGGCCAAGTGGATTGGCGTTAAGTAAATCACTGGGTAGTGAATATGTTAATGAAATTCTAAAGAGATGTTTCTAAAAAGACTACATTTTTATTTTTGTTTGCGGAAATGTACGGTTAATGATTTGTAAGGGAACTTTGAATAGAAAAAGTGTATTTGTTTCGTTATACGTTTGTGGGAATAATCTCAGAAATACTGAAAGGATCTCGACTATTGTAACTTTAATTTAACATTAGGAAACTTTACTTTTTAAACGGCTTTAGGCCGTTTATCCACCGCCACCATCAACGAGAACGAGATGACGGCACCGCAGTAGCGAAACATACATTTACTCTGTCACCCGACCGCTGGCATCTCGGCCACCGAATTTTTAAGTAGTTCGGCGCGACTGCTAGAACTCGGCCCAAGACGGTGACGGGCCGATGTGCTGGCAATACAAAACACATTTCATACAAGATCCAATGTGTTTTGTATTGCAAGCACATCAGCCACACGTTGCCATCGCACTGACGCGGCGCTGTTCACCCAGCTTTTGTTAACCGACTTCTAAAAAAGGAGGAGGTTCTCAATTCGGATGTTTGTATTTTTTTTTTTTTTTTATGTTTGTTCGCGCGTAACTCCGTCGCTTGCCAACCGATTTGAAAAATTCTTTTTCTGTTGGAAAGGGTATACTTTCCAAATGGTCCCATAGAAATTTCATCAAAAACGGTTCAGTAGTTTGGTTTTAAAAACCAAAATTACTGGTAAAAATTACAACTAAAAAGTGAAAAATAAAAACTTTTTTGCAAAAATATACAACCGACTTCCAAAAACGACACTACAAAGTGAAAAATAACTTTAATTTCGGAAGTCGGTGGCAAACAACGAAAATGCGAACCCAACGACACCGACTTCCGAAATTAAAGTTATTTTTCACTTTGTAGTGTCGTTTTTGGAAGTCGGTTGTATTTTTTTGTTTTATCTAACATAACATATTGAACCGCCGAGTTCAGTCGCGGTGCACAAACAGTCACCGGCCGTCACAGAGACGTCACGTTCGTTTCGAAAAATCTCGTTGACGGTGGCGGCTGACAAACGGTCTAAGGAATCGGAAAAATCTCGGCCGATATTGAAATCCCAAATCTCCCATCGCTTTGCTACTTTACTCGAGTGCCTACACAAGTTACGTTTTATTCCAAAAAACGTCGAATATAGGGTATGTCGCTAGGGGTCTTCATTCAATCAGCAAACAAAAGGGGTATTTGATTTATTTCATTGGGTTTTGATTGAATCAATTCATTGTTCTCCTCAGATTTAAAGCAACAAAGTGATGTTTAATTCAAACATTCATATGAACTCAATTTACGAAACCAATTAGGTCAAATATTTACAAAGAAGAATCAAATTGTTTGATGAAACATTGTTTTCCTGAGGGATTTCGATCTTAACAATATATTATGTACATAATTCTAAAATAATATTTTAAATAGGTAAAACTGTTATATGTTACATTATATAAGCTAACATTTAAAATAATAATATGTACATGTGAAAAATAAGCAAAAGAATCATAGGGCATCAAAAAAAAACTGTTTGTTAGTAAGAGGTAATCTTTGGAAGTACTGATCCGAATACAACATTCTTAAAAAAACAGGGTGTTAGGCCTGCTTTTTTTAAGAATTTACCTTAACCAAATGCACAACTACGAAATTCAAACGGTAAAATTATTTGGATTTCTTTCAGTGATCAAAACTGATCAGTTATTTTCACAAAGGCTTTGTAGGTTTTCCGGACACTGCGCTGTGAGGTCAGTAGATAAAATCTACATAAAAGAATACGTACGATATTGTAAAATATTGAACAGATGCTACAGGTGTCCACTACTATAGGTACACTGGACAAAATTGCGGTGATTTCACCCTTATGCCCATAGAAATAAAGTTGGTTAGATAAAAACGTCATTCGCGAACTTTGCCGACTGCATCTATATTGACTCGATAGCGAGTCGCCGGGTCATTCATGTGTTAGTAACTCTTTCACAAAAGAGACGTGTTTTTAATTTCCAATAGGTATTTTACAGCAGCTGTGATTTTTATACCAATAATCTGGCATCATTTACGTCTACTTTATCCACCAGATAAATTAATCCTATCTGGATAAGTTGAAAGTATAAGTTAAAAAGTGATGAAGAAAGTCATAACGATTACGATAAAAGCGAATCGAACGGGGACTCGCACGAAATTAATTTATTTGTGAATTTTATGCAATGAAGTTAAGAAAAAAATACACGCTGGTTTTGTCTCGCCTACAAATAAATTAACTTTGAGCTAGTCACCGATAGAAAAAATAATATTATTTAAAAGTGACAATTCGCACTTTTCGTGCGAGTAAATCCTGCCTGTGAACTTTCCCGTTGCGTTTGCTACTTTTGCAACTGTACTTAGTGAGTATGAGTTATGAAGCCATAAAGTAGGGAGATAAAATCATAATTATGCAAATCTCTTGCACGCCCACTATAGGGTGAGCTGATTGGAAGTGGGGCAATTAAAGCCACCCAGGGTCCGGCAGTGTTTGCACCGCATAATCTTTGCTCGAAACTTTGGTTATTAAGACAATCTCACATAGAATGCGAGGCGATATGAAGTGGAGCGATGCTGGAGAGTTAGGCCACATTGTTACGCCAAGATAATTTGGTTTTAGACACAAATATAGGTACACGGTGTAAGGGGCCATCGATGCGCAAACTATTATCATAAACAGCACATGGTTTCCTATCGATGACATTTTCCAACGGTCTTTTTTAAATCAGCTGTTTCATACTAAATTGCAATACGTACATGGTCAAAATGTGTGCAGCAGAATCATGTACTGAATTCATGCACAAAAACAGTTTGCACATTGAACGTCTTGATTACACCTATACGCATATTCCAGTTTGATTCTAATGGTTTAAAAACTTCACTTGCATTACAAGTTGAGTGCCCAGGATCTCCTATTATTTTTAAATTTCATATAGTGAGAGTCGCATTACACCTTCTTTCGAAAGCTAACACGTTATTCAAAATAAGTCCAAAACGTGCCAAACACAATCAGGCCTTATTAAAAGTCACTATAACCAGGTCTGAACCAACGAGCCATTTTTAGGGTTCCGTACTCAAAGAGTAAAAACGGTACCCTATTACTAAGACTCAACTGTCCGTCTGTCTTTCTGTCACCAGGCTGTATCTCATGAACCGTGATAGGTAGACAGTTGAAATTTTCACAGATGATGTATTTCTATTGCCGCTATAACAACAAGTACTAAAAACAGAATAAAATAAATATTTAAGGGGGGTTATACAACAGACGTGATTTTTTTGCCGTTTAACTAAAAAAAAAGGTTATAATATAGTGTCTTATGTTGTATAGATAATGGTATGGAAACCTTCGTGCGCGAGTCCGACTCGCACTTGGCCGGTTTTTTATTAATTTCGAACTTTATTCCGACAGTGATAAAGTTTTAATTTAAAATGATTTCAAACCAGAGTCTAAAATGACAATTTTGTAATAAGAACTTAGCTTCCGTTGGAATAAAGTTCAAATTAGAATTAGAACTCTTTTTGTAACAAGCCGGAATGTCTTTTCCAACCCCGTTTCCAATCTTAAAGGAAGACGCAAAGTACACTAGCTTCTATGTTGTTGCAAGCTTGTTGTTTCCATGTTGGCTTTACTAGCTTCTATCGCTGTATAGAAAGCACAACTGTTAGTGTGCTAAAGTCCTTACTGGTTATTACCAGCTGACTGTTAGAAACTACTTGACCGGACAACTTTGCTAAAGCATAGTTTGCTGTTCTAATGCTGGCGTGTTAATAGCTTCGTTTGTGCTGGAATTGTTGGGGATTCAACTAATAATTATTGTGTTGGTTATATATTACCTATCTACGTACGTATAGTGGGTTTATATTTTATGCAAGTGATGGCAGTAACAGAACACAGAAATTACCTATTTTTGAATCTGAGAAGAAAAATATACTTAGTACAAGTAATGTATCGTAGGTAACGTAATCCATAGGAAATGGTAAAAATATTATATATATATATAATATATTTCTATATATATTTCTCTTCTAATTTCATTTTAATTTCGCTCGCAACTATAAGTAAGTATAAGTTGAGGGTGAATTTTTTAAAGTCTTGAAGTAACTTTTAAAACTTGGTTCCTGTTACGATACTGTTATAGAATTTTATTTTCGGAAAACTCTCAATTTTATTTTCCTTGACCATAATGTTAATCAACGTAATAACATCTCAATCAATATGTCCCCAATCTCCCATTTATTGAGTTCCCATTTACCCCGTTCAAGGTCAGTCCCGTTCGAAGGCCACATAACAATATTTAGCCATTTTCTTTCTTCGCCATCTTGATTATGTGCCTACCCGCACCGCGCAGCGGGGCGTAAAGCACAACGCTATTTCTATATGCATTTGTCTTGTTACAGAATTGTACAGGACTTTGCACTATTTGCGTACTGTGTAGGTAATGCATTCGATTAAAGTTCAGTTGTTCCACTATGCAGTGGGATTAAAGTCTTGAATTTAGAATTAGCCGTAGTTTGTTTCGTTTTAATGTCCGTATTGTGTGTCGTTTCATTTTATTATGCGTAGTGCTGTAATTTTAGTGCGCGTATTGCTGAAGATAGAGGAGTGGTTAATAATAATAATAAGGGCTTAGGGACAATGAAGCAAATAATTATGTTCTGTTTAATAGAATCATTAAAAATGGTAGTTACTGAAGTGACGTTTAAATTAGATAAGCACGTACTATATTCTAGCGTTATTTGTTTTATACATATGTACAACGACCAAAATTCCTATTATGTTTACCTAAGTAGTTATTCTTATCATAATTTCGAAGTAGGTACCAACATTTAGTTTGAAAGTAGAGCAATGAATTGCTACTGCAAGTTACATAGTTTCACTCTTGTATTGTACTCCTAAGCACATACAGGGCTTTGCACTTGGTATATTATATGAATAGCTGTGTTTTGCATTCATACGTCGGGTTAAAGTTTAGAATGCATCGTAAATGCATACGATTCCGAGAACTGCAGTTATCGTAATACGATATTGTGTCGGAAATAAACTATTAACTTCATCGTTTATGGTATAAAAGGATTTATTTGACTGTTTGGCACAATCTCATTTCTATCTAAACTTTGTTTATCGGAAAAACTGTACGAATTATTTAAAATATAATTTACAAAGTATAATATTTACATTCTGATGGTTATTTTAGTTAATTATTGCGTAAAAACGTAGAACAATATTTTTGTAACAAATAGAAGCTCAATGTCTGTACTTGCTTACTTTCTCGATATAATGGAGTTCGTTATAAAACAACAAAGCTTTGAATACATAATATTGTATGAATATTTTCTTGAAAATCTACAGGAAAATTCTTACGAAGTATTAATTTGCTTAGCAACTGATGGTTACGAAATCACAATGGCAAACCACAATGAATGGCCTCTTCAATCAATAAGTAATAATATCTATTAACAATAACAACCGTTTTTTCTTATTCCAACCCTCTTCTGCCTATATCACTTTTGGTAACCTCAATTGGTGTTGAGAGATAATTAGAGTGTCCATTAAATCGTCAGGAAAGCTATAACACGGAAGGGGGTAATCTATGGGTGACCCCTGCTGAGCCAGACGCTCTTAGTGTAGACTTGTTTGGCACTATTCCGTACAATAAGAGCTTCGAGGATTTGGTTAGAGATATCTTTAGACGAATTCAAAATGGGTCGTTTGGTTGATATGAGCTATGAATGTTATTCATTATTTATTTCGAAAATAAATTTTGCGACATATAAAATGTTTTTTTTATAACAAAAAAATGTGTTGTATTTTGACAGACTCAGTTACAGTAAAGTAGATATTGTCGTATTTATGGACGTGATGCGAACGTAGCTTTCTTGTTTAAAATATCGTATTTCTACATATATAGAATAATACCGGTAATGGTTACACAATATCTTATAAGTAACTTAGTTTTAACACCGTGTGATATCTTAAATTATCACAAAATCCAATTTTGGTTTTGGTGACAAGTTAATAAATAGTAACACTATTAAAATGATCTAAATTCACGTCGCTCCTATAACACACAATTTGAAAAGAAAGTGAAATTGTCCTAAAGTAATAAAGAAAATAAAAATAAACGGCAGACGAATGAAACTGGAACTCGTAGTATACATTGATAAGCATACAAGAAAATACGTTTATTTATCTATAATAGCCGCATATAAATTCACGTCAGACATTTCGTATGACTTTGTTGCTGTAAAAAACCTGTTTTATTTCCCTAACATAGCAATTGTACTGCTAAAATATGTATTTGAATGTTCATTAAATTGGGACAATGTACGACAAATTGAACCTTGTTTAGAACCTATAATTATTTTCAAGTTACATTCAGTGATTATGACTTACCTGGTCCTTTTCAATTGAAAGCATTGGTTAATTCTCCATGGGTAAAAAAACCTTACATAAATATTGAAATAAAAATTAAATATTAATCATGTGACGATGGTTGCAGATTTCGTAGTATTCAGTAGTATCAGTTCTGTTCGTTTTATTAGTAGTTTAGACGCATAAAAAAAATTAAATCGAAAAGGAAAACAAACGAAGAAATATAAAATGAAACAAAATGAAACTTAAAAATAAATTAAATAAAACGAAACATAAAATAAAATAAAACGCCACATAAAATGAAATAAATTGAAAAACAAACAAATTAAAAATAAAATAAATCAGTTTTCCTAAATTCCTATTTCTGCACCCATCGTTTTAATTGAAAAGAGTACTCACGTTCAGCTTCATCACGATCTTATTGTACGCACGATGCCACCTCTGCTTCGGTGTCAACTTCGGCTGTTCTGGCTGGAACTCCAATCTATCTTCTTCAGGCCTGTCCTGCTCCTCACGGAACACACTAT
This sequence comes from Apamea anceps, assembly GCA_951799955.1. Classification (NCBI taxonomy): domain Eukaryota; kingdom Metazoa; phylum Arthropoda; class Insecta; order Lepidoptera; family Noctuidae; genus Apamea; species Apamea anceps. Next base: position 13,368,467 of record OX637513.1, on the reverse strand, counting down.
CCTCTTCTCGATACGGTTCATCCGTCTCTTGGAACGGTTCTTGGTCATCGAACTTCTCCCTTTCTTCCCGAAAGGTATCGTCTTGGTATGTATCGTGATCATCACGGTACTCTTCGACATTATCGTCATATAAAGGTTCAGCTTCGTGGAAGCCGTCAGTCACTTCAGGTACCTCGTGGTAAGTCGTGCGCTCTCCTTGGAACGTAACTTTAGTTTTATCCGCGAGTGAATCTGCGAAATGAAGCTTTTCTGTTATTAGGTATGACCATTTTATCGGAGGGGTGTTGGGTATCGGAAGATAATAATTTACTGTGATTTTATAACTATAATGTGTTCACAAGAATGGTTTGATCTGAAAATTTAATATTATTTTAAAGCTTTAAGTGCTTTTAAACTGACTTATTAAATGTATTTTTGATTTTATTAATGTTTTTAGTTATGAATCACGACAGTCATTTTGGTGTTTTTCTAAGGAAAGAGATGTCACATAAAATAAAATAAGAACAAAAGCCAGTTACCTTCTTGTGTAGTCGGGACAGCAAGTTTCTCTTCGGGGTGAAAAGAACTTTGCGAGGTTCTACGATCAACAATCGATGGCGTTTGACTGTGATAGCTGTCAACTGAAGGTTTCCTTATTTGAGCCACAATCCTCGTCGGAGACGCCTGCTTTTGCAGGCTGGGGCTCAGCGGCACTTCCGACACACGCCTTTCGTCGGGGACTTCTTCAAGGATGGTATCATGACTAAAGTCGTCGTCACGATACCTATCCAAAGAAGTCCTATCGCGGTCTATTGTTTGATCGTATTCAGTCTTATTATACTCGTCCTCGTAGGCACTTTCGTCGAAACCCGGCTGGGTTAACTCTTCGGGTGCGTCTGGTAACGTCCGAGTACGACGCACCGAAGGTCTTTGTATGGACTCCTGTCTCCGTAGAGACGGAGTTCGCGGTAAAGAAACTGGCGCAGACGTGGTCACAGTCACAGTAGACACTGGCACTGACGGCAACACTTCCGGGACGGATGTTGTCGCGGACACGGTACTTGAGAACGGAGTCACGGGAGCAACGGATGAAGCAAAGTGGCTTGTTGGAGCAGTCGTCACAGGAACTGTGTGTGGAGGCTGGCTCACTGCTGGAGCCGACACCGCTGCGGCGGCTGCACCAAAGAAGCTTCCCAACTTCTTTGCACTTCCAGCCATAAATGAACCTAAAGTAGCAGCACCGGCTATTACACTTGTTTGCAACTGTTGAGCAGGTTGTTTTGCATGCTGTTGTTGTTGCAACAGATGCTGCTGCTGTTGCTGTTGCAGCAGATGTTGCTGTTGTTTTTGTTGCTGCTGTTGAAATTGCAACTGCTGTTGTTGCTGTTGAAATTGTAAATCTTGTTGCTGCTGTTGTTGGAATGGCAATTGATGTGCTTTTTGTTGTTCATCATGTTGGAAATACTGCTGATCTTGTAAATATTGCTGGTCTTGTTCAAACTGTTGCGTAAAAAGCTGCTGAGAAACTGGCAGTTTCTCTTCTTCCGGGTACTGTGACTCGAATTGTGAATCATACTTATAGTCCTGCTGTCGCTGGTAGTCTTGTTGTTGCTGATAGTCTTGTTCTTGCTGATAATCCTGTAAGTGTTGTTGTTCTTGCTGATAATCCTGTAGATGTTGTTGTTTATCATCATACTGGCTTTGTTCAGAAAACTGTTGGTCTTGTTGATTGAACTGATACTGTTGCTCTTCGTATTGTGAATCAACATTCGGATAATTTTTCCCTTGATACAAATCTTGTTGTTTTGCAACTGACAGTTGTGGTAAATAAGATGAAAGTGTTGATGGCACTGTTTTCGGTAGTAACGAATCGATCTCACTAGTAATAGGGTACGTGAACTGTGATATTGTCTCTGTTTCGGTCCACGGCGTTTTTTGAGCTGGAAATTGGAAGAAAACGTTGTAAATATTAAATGAAAACTCACCGCACAGACAGTGTATGAATCGGTCTACCATGTTTACGAATAAAAAAGAACTGATGGTCATAACAAATCTATACGCCGCCGTGGTGCGGAAGTTCTTATCTTTTATGTAACGGAATCATTTTTAATGTGAATTATTATAAATTCTTGCTATTGTTGTACTAACATTGACCTAATATTGATATCGCATACTGTTGTTATAAATAGATGATTAAATGAGATGATATTCAGTGTGGATTTACTGACAGACTCCAGTGAATTAAGCTCTAGCAAGATGATTGTTAGACTTTTGACTATTGGAAATGTCGAAAATATTATGTACTAGGTATAGTTTTCAAACACTCCACTTCTCTACTTCTACTACTCCTCTTCTACCTCCTCCTCCTTCTTCTCCTTCTCTTCTCCTCTTCTTTCTACTTCTCTCATACCGTCATCTATATTGATCAAATTAAAGGCAATAATTAAGGCATATTTACCAGCTGCAGGCGGAGTGGCATGTGGCGTTTCATCAAAGAATGGTTGCATCCCATCCGAATCATAACTGTAACAAAATATTCAGAGTAATATAAGGTGCACGATAGAAAAAGAGAATGTTTTTCCTAATTAAACCTACTACAAGAAGAATCAGCTGCTGGGTCTGGAATGGGTTGTAGAAATAGTATGAATTCATAAGGGGATCTTTTGCAGTTCATCATCTGCCTAGCTTTTTCCTTAGTATGTTGGGATGGGCTTCCAGTCTAACCGGATGCAGCTGAATACGGCTGAAGCGACTGCCTATATGACCTGGGTTGTGGAAACCCAGTTACTGAGTAATACGATACCCCTTGGTAAGACTGGTTATCAGACTTTCGGGCTTCTGACGACCCGTAACGACTGTCAAAGACCCACGAATTACCACCGAGACCAACAACTTAATATGCTTTCCGAGGCACGGTATGTAAAGATGGTCACCCATCCACGGAACAACCGCGGCAAGCGAATCTTAACCTGATCCATCGATTCGTGCCGCTGTTATTACTTAGCCTTTGCATTTATGACCTAATTATTAGTAAAGCGAATTTGTAGTGGGTGTATGCAGACTGTAGATAATAAATCATGATTCAGATTAGTTCAGGAAACTCGTGCTTCTCGATAAATGAAGTACTGGATAAAATGACTCGTTTATGCACCCTATTATACAGCAACAATGATTCTCAGAATCTAGAAAGGTGCATTCAGGAAAATATTGTTGTATTAATGTAATTTTATTGTTTCCGCATTTTGTAATTTCATTCAATACAGCATTTTATCTAGTAGCAGGTGGTTTCCGCAATGTGGGATTTTGGAGTTAGCGTTTTTTGGAATAAGTTTCTCCTATCGTTTTAGCTGCGAAATCTATTCAAAAGTTAGGCACATTGTCCCTACCTTATATTTTAGGACTTTTTTTTTTAAGATGTCCTCTGCTCGATCCCTTATTATTATTACAATCTTACCTCTTATTGCACGGCAAGCCGAAACAATGCTAGGTGAGCTTGTACTGGAAATGTATAGCTTGATATGCCGTGTGTTCCTACGAGACTTTATGTGGCCTCTTATTTCATTGACATAACAAGATTTAGGCCTGATTTATCCATCGCCAGATAATTTTATCCAAGGAATAATTTTGAACTTTTGACAGTTCTTCCATGCAAAATATGTCAGACGTCAATTTTATTCTACGAATAAAAATTATCTATAGTCAAATAACTTTTATCCGAAGAATAAATATGTCTGTTTGACATATTTTCTATACTGAGAGCTGTCAAACGTCAAAAATGATTCCTCAGATAAAAATTATCTGGCTATTGAAAAATCAGCCCTTAGTGAATGATTAGTATGTACTGTATAGTGAATGTACTTACGTCGTATTATTATAATTAGTATCTTGATACGGTTCTGTGGCAGTGTCTTGAAAGTCTTGCTGAAACCCGAAGCTATCGTAACCATAACTCACATCAGGAATAGGTTTTTCAGGTTCTGTAAAATAAAATTTCCCTTTAATAAATCTTTCAGATTTTTTCAGTCTCAGGTTTCAGGACTACTTGGCTGTAACATACCGCCCAAATTGGGTACTATTTATTGAAGATTCTGTAAAGCCGGTCGAACCGGAGAGAACGTTACCCGTACAATACCTGTAGAATACATTTTTGTATATTTGTTTTTACCACTCGCCGCCCCGCGCTAATCTTCTGCTGATAGCGGCAAGGTCGTGCCCAGGCCGTAATAAGTCCCGGAGGCCGCAATTGCGTGACAGCGTTTCGTGTAACGTATGGCGTAAGCAACTCCATACGGCCGCGTCCTATTATGTAGAAAGCAATCGTCGCGCAAATACGCTATCATTGCGTTCTTATGTCACTTTTTGTTTGATAAACCGGAACGCACGGTCGCGCCGACAGAGGGCGCTTTACAGTTTACCGAACAAAAACTGACATATGAAGACGACGATCGCGTATTCCCGTAAAGTACGCTTTCTATTATGACATCATTTCGCAACCTTATAAAGTCTAAATGCTCGCTGGGACTCGGTATTCCAAGGCTTGCTTTCCGTGGGCCTAGCATGAACACGCGGAAGAAACGCAACGTAACTTCGAACGATTTTAAAATTTAAAATACTCGTTCCGCACATAATAATAATGATAATAATCGTATATTTATAAAAAGGGAATACATTTACGTTTAATACCTTAACATTTAAAAATAGTGCACAGTTGCTAATTTGCCTAAACTAGGTTGATCTGTGCTTCTGGCTGGAAAGTGCATAAATACTTAATGAAATAAATTAACAATAAATATAACTTAAAAACTAAATTAAAAACTTAGGTAAATAAAAGTAAAATAGCATGTTAGTAGTTTTATTTTCAGACAGTAAGTAGGTCTTCTGTCTGTGCATAATCAATGGTTAGTAAATAATAAAGAACATTTTTTTACAGCTATAGTAATTTAGTTTATAGATACATAATTTGTTATTATTGTGTTAGACGCTATAGTTGCATTTTCGACTCAAAATCAATCGAATTTACGTAATATCGCACGTTATTTTTCTCCACGCTATAAAATAACAAAATCTTCGTAAGCTCAGCTCACCGGGTACGTAAGGCACGTGCGTAAGCGTGGAGGCGGAAGGCGCGCGCCTCGGGCGCGTGAAGCTGCCGTACGACGTCATAGATGACGTCATCGGCGTGGGGGGCTGTGGCAGGCGGCGGCCACGACTGCCGCGTGTCGAGCCAGACTCGCTGCCCGGCGGGACCGGCAGCGCGCGGCCCCGCTTCGGGGTAGACGATGGCGTGGCTGGAAAGGAAGCACGTTGATTCACAGGAAGCTTAGGCAGCATTTAAGGCGTTTAACCAATTTATAGGAAATGCAATATCTATTTTTGTTGGTCCGCAGGCTCTGTCAGCTGGTCTATAATTTTGTTAAAACCTCTCGTCTTTAGCACTTGAGCTCCAACTCGATGTTAAGTCTAAAACGTACTATAGTTTGACCGAAACTGCTGTACCGCGCCTTAGGAATGCGCGGCGAGGCGGGGGGCGGGACGCCGTGAGCGATAACGAATGAGCAGCCTACACTGCCCCCCGTCTCGCCGCGGACATACCGAAGGCGCGGTACAGCGGTTTTGGTCAAACTATAGGTAATGTATTATCTCTTTCGGTCGTTTCTGATATTTGTGACGGTAGGGGCTGACTGTGGCACTATTTGTAGGCAATAATACATTGACTTACGAAAAAGCAGAATGGAAGTTTCATACTCTTTCATTCTCTCTTCTCTATTTAAAAGATTAACTCTAAATACTAGCTCCAATTAAACCTTTCTTTACGTTTTCAATACGATATGGACTCCTTTAATAAAGATTGGTCCATGGCAGCTCTGAACAGAGACAGGTGGAAAGAAAGTAGCTCTTTGCCCAGCAGTGGGACATTAACGGCTAATAAAATAAAATAAAAGTATAATCATTTCTAAACCCTCTACCGAGTTGAAGTATTATTTCGATTACAATTATTATTATTCAAACACCGTATCTCGTTTTGCTGTCGGTGATTATTCCTATTTAGCATCGCCACATGTATCAATATTGTTTTTTTTATCAAGCTCTCACATTTACTATAATTTTGCCGAAGCTTTATAAATGTAGCCTTACAATAAGGAGTACTAAGCTGCTCACCTGGAAGACTAGCGGCAGACCTTCGCGGCCGCGGCCTGTAGGGCGCCATCTCATTGTAGTCGGAATACCTTGACGATGGCACCAACTGAAACAAAAGATAAGAATAAAAGTAAACCTTTATTACCTCCTAGAAAAATTAGTACCTACGATAAAACACCATTTGTGTTTGTTCTAAACTTCTTTTAGTATCGAAGGAAATAATGTACTTTAATCACCTATATGACTAGGTGGCTACGTTAATCGTGTCATCTGTTCCAGTTTAGGTCCTCAAAAGTGAAGATGTAATCATCATTCTCCTGCCTATATCCCAATTTATTTGGGGTTGGCGCAACATGTCTTTTCTTCCATATTTCTCTATTAGTCGCATCTCGGTAATCACCCCCTTTCTAACCCTTCCCTTTCTTACTTTATCATCATTCACACAGTCCATCCATCGTTTCTTTGGTCTTCCCCTACTCTTACAGCCGCCGACATTCATACTCATTACTTTCCTGGCGACATTTTCCTCGTTCCTCCTTTTCTCATGCTCATACATCGCACATAACTTTTCAGTTGTTCCTTTTATGTCCGCCCTCTTAATTAAATTCAGAAATTCCACAGCTGGTTTCTGTAACCCTTTTTGATACATTAAAATCATAATAAACTAGAAATACAGTAGAACCGTTACTAAAGTTTACCTACCTAATCGGCAATCATAGGTTACTGAACTAAAATTAAAAATTTAAAAAACCCCCGACTACGTGAAACCCTATAAAAAGAAAAAAATAACCTTGAAATTATGACCCTACCGTAAGTACGTATGAAATTTTTTGATTAAATGTTGTCCCGTCGGGGGACCACTCTAATTATTAGCCTAACGTTCTGTTAAAGTTTAAAATAGTAGCGGTCCCCCGACAGGACAATATTTAATCAAAAAATTTCATACGTTCTTACGTAGGGTCATAATTTCAAGGTTATTTTTTTCTTTTTATAGGGTTTCACGTAGTCGGGGGTTTTTTAAGTTTTTAATTTAATTTTTTATTTCATGCTTTTTGTAGGGACTCCTTATTATTTCTTTTCTTTTATTTTCTTGCGTTTTAAGATTGAGGTAATTTGGTATTTAATCAGGTTTTTTGTAATTCGCCATTTTTTGGTGGTGGCTATCTTGGATTTGAAATTTGTCATAGTGTATAGTATTCTACTAGTCAAACCCTTTCATTTGATACCCATATAGAGGGAGTTGTGAAAAAAAAAAATGTAATTTGCCATTTTGTGGTGGCGGCCATCTTGGATTTGAAATGTATCATAGTGTATAGTATTCTACTAGTCAAGCCCTTTCATTTGATACCCATATTGACGGAGTTGTGAAAAAATATGTTATCCCCCATTTTGTAGCGGCGGCCATCTTGGACCGATTTTCATCAAACATAGCTAAGAACACTCCCGACAAATTCACCTTTCAAACAAAATAAACAAAATTAAAATCGGTTCATCCGTTCGGGAGCTACGATGCCACAGACAGACATACACACACACACACACACACACACACACACACATACACAGTCACGTCAAACTTATAACACCCCGTCGTTTTTGCGTCGGAGGTTAACAAATGTTAGCAAACTTACCGGTTTAGGCGGCACTTGCGGCAACTGAACAACTGAAGATCTTCTCTTATTGACAACATTCTCGTACTCGGTCGGCGTCAGGCCTTGCCCGTCATCGAAAAAGTACTGACCGCCGCCGCCGCTGTCCCACTGCCGAGAGTCATCACCTACGTACGACGTCTGGTAGTGGTACGACGACGAGTCATAGAACTCCTCGTAACTCGGCTGCTGAGATAAATGCGACTGGTCCCTAAAAATATAAGGGTGGCATTAAAAATGCATTATTTTAAACAGGTAGGCATAGGTTTTTATTACAGAAAGAAAGAAAAAGTATTTATCGCAACTCGTACAGGAATATCACAAACTAAACTAAATCAAAAATAAATGTCACAACGCTGGTATTCTGATAGGGCCCGCTGTGATGTCACGAGCAGTTAGAGAAATAAATAAATAATAAAATAGATAATTAAATGTATGTAAAACATTAGCAAATAAAATAAACAATTAATTTTAAATCCGCGCCAGACGTAACCTCATTACTTGTCTTGAGTGTCAGCGACACTGTGGTATTGCTACAGATCGGCAGTCAAACTTTAAACTCTACTTCAAACTCGATTCAACCAAACAGATAAGACACAAAAGTTGAATAAGTTCTTCAATAAACTTTCCATCACAATATCGATCGACAGTCAAACTTTAAACTCTACTTCAAACTCGATTCAACCAAACACTTAAGACACAAAAGTTGAATAAGTTCTTCAATAAACTTTCCATCACAATATCTAAAACAAATTTGAGAAATGTCAACCCGAAATTTCATTTAACTTTCACCACACATTTTGAATGCAGTGGAGTGATTATGGTGAATTTTACTAACATGCGCTAGGCATTCCAATTTATACCATCCTAAAATGACATCAAAGTCACATGACACGCATGCTAAAGACCACTGAACAGCAAACAAAAGTGCTGTTTATAAGAGAGGAGATGCCGGGACTATCTCAAACATTGCCTACAGACTGCGATCTTTGGACTACCTTCAGATAGCGATAAAAGTAAGGAGGGAAAGGAAGCCGTTAATTTGAAGCCAAACATTGAATAAATAAGCATGACATGGTTTCTCTTTTAGTGTCCGACTGCAATGTTAAATGTTTCTGTTAGCCTGCATCATCCCAATGCTGGACAAAGACCTCACGACTTCCCGCTCTTTCGATCTAAGGCTAAAGTAGACCACTTAGTCTTGGCGTTTGTTTTCTCCAGTTCGTCCCGCCATCTTCTACGAGGTCTGCCGTGACGCCTTCTAACTGTGTCAGGACTCCGCGAAGTGGTTATTTTGGCCCACAGCTCATTGGGCAAGTAAAACGTATGAAAGTTGATTAGAACGTGCCTCGTGTGCGTGACTGTGGTGCTGTAGGTCTCGAACCCATACATAGGCATGTTGTCATCGTACAGCGTGTTCTGACGCTCCAGACTCGGCCGACGCTGCTCCTCTGTGAAACGAAAACCAGATTAAAAATGTATTCAAAATCCACAGAGTTTTAATTTATGTCTGTGTAATGCGTTTATAACAAGGGTTAATTATTAATACGCTTTTGCATTGTGTCAATGGAGGAGATTCCACAACGAGTATTGTAAGCAAAGAAAAAGCACGTTAAGCCATTGGTCCCGGCTGACATTAATGGATCTTTGACAGTCGTTACGGATAGTCACAAGCCCGAAAGTCTGTATACCCTCTATGATCAACAATCTGTTAGTCAAGTCATCATCTGACAGCCGGGACCTACGGCTTAATGTGCTTTCCGAGGCACGGAGTGGTCTTGGTATATGAAGATGGTCGCCCATCCACAGACCAACAGTGGCAAGTAACCTAATCGATCGACCCATGCGGCTGTTATTACTTAGCCAGAAGCCCCCACTAATCTGTTAGGCAAGTGTGGATATTTAAATATAATTTTGGTAGCAACCAGACAAATCAGCTGTTGGAGTGATTGTCTGAATTGTCACAAAATTATGAGTGCAATTTACATTGGAAAATCAATGTGCTTACCTCCAGACTGCCAGTCAGCCGCGGTCCTCCATGATATTGCTGACTCCACACTCACTTGTGCGTGCAGCTGTGACCACGTGTCTATCCTGGAATTAGCATAAGAAAATAAACATTTTAATTAGAATATAAGTACATACAATTTCGTCGTTTGGATATGAAACACAATTTTTATTTATACGACCAAAATAGTCTGACGTGATCTTAATTTCCATATTATATAATCTATGCGTAGCATAATCAGCCTACGACGTTCTGTTGCTGGGACACAGGCCTTTTTTTTTCTTTTTTTTTTTTTTTTGAAGATGGGAAATCATCAAATGACCCCCCGCTCTGGGTGGAGCGGAAGGGAGTGTCAGATTCTTACTGACTAAAACCCACCCGTGTTCCTTCCTTAGCCCTTTATGTACCAGGGCAGCGGTAACCCTTTTGGACGATCCCGCTACCCTGGCAGGCTTCGGCCCTATTGAGCCCCGTCATTCGTGCTGACATCTCTTTGAGGCGCGCGTGGAACACATACGCGCCGTCCGGCACTGGGCTGGTCCTGATCGGACGCTAAGCTACCCTGGGACACAGGCCTGGGCCTTAATTCACTATGACCACTTAACGATTCCTTACTTCGAAACCACGTCAATTCCTTAGCAAATCCCGCCAATCTCGCGTTAATTTCGTGCGATTTCGTTCATTGTGTCATAGAGAATAAGGCCCCTTGTCTCTGCGAGAGAAGGTGAACGCCGTTAGAATGGCACATCGAATTGTATAACGGGTTAAGCCTTGTAGACCTCTGTTTGTCACTCATAATCTGTGTGACAGTCCTTTTCTAAAGCCCAATATGTCATACAAACGCAGGGTACGAAGAAGGAGCGAAAATATTAAGCAATTTTTAAACATTTATTTATCCCATATCAGCCTGTCACTTTTCTTATTGTCATTTTTATTCAAAATGTACCTAAATGTAACCTGGGGCGAATTCCACAAAACTTTTATATTTAGAGCTGATTTTTCTTACGCCAGATAATTTTATCGGAGGAATTATTTTAAATTTTTGACAATTCTTCCACACTAAAAGGGTCAGACGTCAATATTATTGCACGACTAAAAAATATTTGTCGATTGAAAAATCAGCCCGTAGAATAAGTTTTACCCTGAGAATAAATTTTGAAATTTTGACAGTTTTCCACACAAAAACAGTCAAACGTCAATTTTATTCCACGGATAAAAGATATCTGACTTTGGTAAAATCAGTTCCTAGTCGAATAAATAATTAGGTGCAACTAAAAATCAACCTTAAGTAATGTGTTTAACATTTTCGTCCCTTGACTATACAATACATAGCGTCAGGTCTGGAAGCCCTTTTAGAACAGTAAAGTAAGTTAACGAAATTATCATAATAATTATTATTAGCATTAGATATTAGACTTTAGTCTTATAGTTACCTGTTGGTCCGCGGCTGACTGTTATAATACAGCGGGTCGGTGTCCCCGTGTATGTGGTACTCGTCCCTCTCGTACGAATTCTCACGAGATACCTCCAAGGATCTCTGGAATTAGAAAGTAGAAGAATGGTTAGAAAACGTGATATCAATTAATGACTGTAGTTTTATAAAACTATGCGTCTGTTACAATGCTTAAGATGTTACCAACACCACAAATGAAAAATAAGTGAGGACCTAGTGTGTCGAGGATCTTAATTATTCAGAGGCGGCTGAATATGTCAGATTCCCAAGTCTGTCATATTCGTCACTGCCTACCACAGTCGATTTAGGCATTATACGGGAGAATTCTCTCTCATAAATACCCTGTTGTCACTAAAAATAATTAATAAATAAATAACGTATGAACACCCGCTTGAATAAACAGTAGACAGACTTCAGTTGGCTGCTAGGACTGAGCAGCGAATGACACTAATACGAAATCGACCTAACTGTGTTACCCGAACATTGTTATAGGCTATGACGCTAATGTTTGTCACTTTATACCTAGCATTTATCTTCTTTTCAATAAAGGTTTACTAATGGTTTCTGTGATACAATAAATCTAAACTAATATTATAAAAGAAATGGTTTCATTTTTTAACTGACGAAAAAAAAACGGAGGAGGTTCTTAAGTCGAGTTATATATATATATATATATTTTTATGTATGGCCGGTTTTGATAATTCTTGTTTTATCGGAAAGGGTATACCCCAAAGTTAGTCCCATATAAATTTGGAAAAAAAATTCCAACCCTAAGGGTGGGAAAATAGGGGTGATTTATTGTTCACTCACAGATTTGAATGCTGAGTTGTGTATTATTACTCTACTCAGTGCCTCATATGCCTGCCCTTTGGCAAACAATTAGTAGATTATAGCCACAAGAAATTATAAAATAAAATCATTTTGAGTCGGCGCCGTTTAAATTTAAGGCAATTTAGTGATCTTTGTTTATTGATTGTTTGGCATACATTAGTTTAAGAGCTTATTACTTGTTTTTAAGGTTAAATAAAAAAGGTTTATTATTTTTTGCTTTTCAGTTTTTTCGGCGGTTTAATTTTTTTGTTAAAAAGTTTTTTGCATGTCTGTTTGTTATACTTTCACGCTAAAACGACTGCACGGATTTTGATGCAATTTGCCAAACGGGTAGACTATGACCTGGATTAGGACATAGAATACTTTTTATTCCGGTATTCCCACGGGATCGAGACTTATGCGGGTGAAACCGCGGAGCGCAGCTAGTCTTTAGTGTAGGTGACAATTAACCTGGACGCCTGGGCGCCTGTCCCACCCGCCGGCGATTAAGGAGAAGCGAGTAGAGACAGCCATTAAAAACAAGTTGGCAAGTAATGAGCAATGAGTCGAGAATGGTGACGAACGATTACTCGCTGGTATGCGTATGTACTAAGCATGAGTCCCACAGCGAGTGTTCTGCCCGCCAAGCGAGCGTCGCTGAACGAGTACTCTCTTTGTTAGCCCATATCACTGCGGTAAACGGGTAGTCGCCGGCTGTGTGAACCCTCAGCGATCAACTATTAGTATACGAGTATATATCTCTTTTACTTACAAAAGATTGTAGGTCCCGCATACAATCTTTTGTATGCCTCTTGAGTAAGGAAATCGTTAAAAGCTAATCGCTTCCTCGTCGGCGGTGGGACAGATGCCTATCACAGTCCTTAATAACAGATTTACCCATATCACAGAACAAAAAATTGTGGCACAAAAATTTAGCAAGATTGAAGTAGCAATGATGATGAACATTTATTTAGTTACCTGTGGTGTATGCATCTGGTGCGCATGGTTGCGGAACTGCGACGCGCTGCAGTTGGCATGTTGCCCCACTGGGTAGTTGAGGTCTGACGTGTAGTCCGAGTCCTCTGAGTAACCCGCTGAAATAGGAGAAATATTGAAGGTTAGAGATGAAAATAATACATTTGAAGTCAAATGTGTATTGTACACAAACATCAAGCCAAAGAAGGACGGAAAAGTCACTGTTAACATATCGCCATTGACTAAAACGGGTGTAAAATACCATTAATAGAGCCGAGAGCCACTTTTTTCCCGTAATTTTTTTTTTCTTTCTGAACCACTGCCGGGATATTGAAGGTCGTTTCACCATTTTAGACGCTTTTTTTTTTTACGAAAACAAGTTAAAATTTTTACAACTTAAAGTACTCCCACGATCCCTGTACCGTTGCATCCACGCATAAGCACAATGTTTAACGTGCGTAACGTTACGCACTACAGTAAACAGCGAATTTTGGCACCAAAAATAAAGTCATTTACCAGCAATTATTTTTGCACAAACTTACTTAGTTTGGTGTACAGAATGTCCATGTCCATCAGGTTAACCGTTTTTTGACAGCTGTCTTAGAACGAACTATTCCAGATTAGGTAAAAGTTAATTTTAAAATGCGTAATAAAATAAATATACAAACTACGTTATCTTATTGAATTATCTTATTTATGGCTTCTCACAGACATTATAGTACCGCACTTGTAGTGTATGTTGCTGCAATCACTAGTTCCATTTGTCAAAAAACGGTTTGCCTAATGGACAGAGTATAGTAGTGGATCTCTTTACACGCTGTATATTTGAAGTAAACATTAACGTTGAATTGCAATAACAAGCGAGAAACAGAAGTTGGTCTAAACTAACGTTAATCCATACGTGCATCGTGCAAAAGACACTCAGGCAGGCTATATAACGCGAGAGATTAGAATAGTCTGGTACCTACCTATTTACCTATGTCATTATGTACATAATATAACGCTGCGTATATAACGATTAACTTAAGCTGCTTTACGTCAATGGATATAGAGCTGTAATACAGCTCCATACCGCTGCTGTATAGATAAACAGATCTATAAATTAATCTTCCTGGCAAACTATGGCTGAATGCACAATAGATTGATTTGATCCTCTTCGTAGTTCACAATCATATCATAATCAGCATTGAATGTTCCCACTGCTGGGAAACAGGCCCCCCTCTCTTCGAGAGGGAGTGGGCTGTAATTCACCATGCGGGCCCAGTGCGGGTTGGTAGATGTTACATGGTTTTTTATTAATTTTTGGTTCTAGGACATTCCGGTTTCCTCACGATGTTTCCTTCACCGTTTTGAGAGCAGTGGTGATGAAATTATTTACAAAAAGTATAGCTCCTGCCTGGGACAGATGGACATATGCTGTCGCGGTTTTTTTTTTTAGAATTTTGAAAGAGAAACAATTCCATCATACATGATTTTAACTTAAACCGTTTACGCAGCGCACGCAACGGAAGCTCTAAAGGGAATCATTTTTCCCGTTTTTGCAACATTTTCTATTGATGCTCCGCTCCTATTGGTTGCAGCGTGATATTATTCAACCTATAGCCTTCCTCGATAAATAGACTATCCAACACCAAAATAATTTTTCAATTCGAACCAGTAGGTCCTGAGATTAGCGCGTTCTACCAAAGAAAGTCTTCAGCTTTATAATATTAGTTTAGATATTCTTCATTAAGATTAAGATAATGAGTATAAAGTCAACGAAGTTATGACGATTAGGGGCTACTAGGGTTTACAAGTAGCCCCTTAAGAGTTCCACTATCCACCTTCTGGCTTCATCATCAGACCCTCGACACCAAGTGCAATCTATTGGACTCGTCAAAACAAATCTTATGAGCCCAAACTCGAAGGGTTTACTAGTAGCCATTGAAGAGTTCCACTATCCACCTCATGGCTCAATCATCAGATCAGCTCCAAGATACAATATTAATTATAATTTTGTCTTCCGAACTGCATAGGTACACATACAAAGTAGTTGACAGCACGGTTGGCGCAGTGGTTAAGCGATTGACTGCTGCGCTGCGTCTCGCGGGTTCGTTTCCCGCACGGAACAAATACTTCTATGGCCTATAAGTAGTTGTTCCGGGTCTGGCTGTTTGTGTATGTGAGTTTAAATGTTTGTAAACGCATCACAATACAGGAGAAATAGTGTGGGGCAACGTTTTTTATATAAAAAAATATATATATATTGATACGACAATTGTTGCTAATGGATTGACTTTGAAGATTTTATTACATTGTTAGTAAAGCTAATAAAGAATGTTAAAAAAAAAATCACATAAACCTACATTGGCATTATGAAACGGCAGAAGCTAGGTGCACGGTTCCAATTGGTCGTTTCCTATGGAGAAGAGAGGGCAAGAAACTCCACGGTTACCACTATTTTAATGAAGTCGGTTAAAAATAATTGGCTTTTATTTTCAAATTACTGTGTTAACAAGTATGGGAGGACAGTGTAGGCGTGTCAACAAGTACCAGGTACTTAATAAAGTAGAGAGTGGTCTACAAGCTCTACGTTCTCAAATTCACAAAACATAAAAGAAAAACATAAATTTGTCATATTCATGACAAATGTCAATGTGTGTGTTTGTCATGTGTATTCTTGTTTTTGTTTTTTTTGTTTGTCATGTTTGTTATTTTTTTGTTTTTGTTTGTTTGTTTTGTTTTGTCATATTTGTTTTGTTATTTGTTGTTGTTGTGTTTAAAATTCCTTATCTTTAAAACCACTTTAGGTACTTACAATGAGCAATGTACTGCATCTGCCTGCGTGCCTGCTCGGCTCTCTCTGCGTCCAGCGTGCCGTTGAGCAGGTCCAGTTTGCGCTGCAGATCCGCACCGCCTGTGCCTTCTGCGTCTGGAAGAAGGAGAGAGGGAACTTTTATTAAATAAGTCTTTAAGCTTTAATATAATGTCTGCAAGAGATCGCCGCCCATAACTCACTAATTTCAAATATGTTTCACATCGATAGTTTATAACCAGGATTAACACAGGATACTTTTTATTCCAATATTCCCATGGGATCGAAACTTATACGGGTGAAACCGTAGGGTGCAGCTAGTAATAAATAATGCTTGGACCACGATAGTAGTTTTGTAATGGACAAGGGGACAAACTGCTGGGGAGTTTGTATCGCCACTTCTTCTTCCCAGCGATAGCACTAGGAAGTGGTGAAGGGCGGGCGTTTTTGGGGGACTGTCTTTTGTAATTTTGACGCTCGAAAAGTGATGATTCTTAGCCTAATTTGAATAAATGACTTTTGATTTTGATTTTTTTTTGAAACTTTTAGGCTACATATGGGTACAAAGAAAGCTCCTCTCCTCTAAAAGTCACACTTTTTGTCACCATGCAGTTATTAGCATTGAATATCGTGCCACTACAATGCTCTCATGTATGTCTTCTAAACGTATTGAAAAGTAAGTTACATTTTCTGAACGTCCTAAAACACATTTTTGGAAGCGCTGATTTCCTACAAACTCCAAAAAATATTGGACAACAGGATAATAGTCACCCAGACCGAATTTCTGCTATGGCAACCGATCTTAGCGTAGACTAGCCTTCTACGCGGGATATTTTATATTGCTCAAGTGTGTATACAGGTGCACTCACTCTCTTAGTCCAATCCGACAGGGCCGGAAAGAGGGCAAACAGGATACACCATATTCGAAGGTACACTATAACGTCGGGTTTAACCACCAACGCTTACAAAACCATAATTATTCTACAACCCTTAACAAATCCGTCATTACACTATAGCCGATGCAAAATTACCAAAACAAAAACCAGTTTGCCCGTAACACGCCATAATGCTGGCAGTTACCGGCTGTTACCGTTACATAGAAGGCTTTAAAATAATTTTATCCTCAATCAAGCTTAACTTGTTCCCTTAAGGTGAATACTCCCGTCTCTCTATATTACGTTTAATTGAAAGTACTAGCCTTTCACATCGTACAGACACCAGCTCATCAAGCTACTACAATCTGTCAAATTTCTTTAACAAATTTTCAACTTTATCGCTGAAGCATTAAGGTTCAAGGTTAATTGGGAAAATTTGACTGTTTCGGGTAGCTTGACCTGCTGGCGTCTGTACATTCAACTGCATACCGATGCATTATGAAAATCACCCAAGTAGTATGTAGTGTCTTTATGTCGTAGCATTAAGCTGCTACGACATAAAGATACTGTCAATGTCAAATTGTTATTCATATGTGGTTGCCTGTACTTACATCAGACCGCATCACATTTTCTTAGAAATTCTTGTAAAATATTTAAATGTTGAGGTTGAAATTGAAAGTAATTAGCATTCTGATAGTGGATATGAAATGAAAATGAAAAATGGTTTATTAGTTTAGCAAGTAAACTGTCACGACTAGTGGTTGGAGTTTTTTTTAAGCAGATAAGTCTGTATTAGGAGACTACGGTATCTTTTACTTGTTTTATGTATGACTAGCAGCGCCCCACGGTTTAACCCGCATAAGCGTCGATTGCCGTCGGAATGTCGGGATAAAAATTACCCTTTATGTTATTCTAATGTATAAGCATATTACTGTATATTACTGTAGAATGTCATCCTAATCCGTTCAATAGTTTTTGCGTGAAAGAGTAACAAACATCAATCCATCCTCACAAACTTACGCGTTTATAATATTAGTAGGAATAGGAATTAGGATTTAATTCTTGATCAATAGACCTATGCAATCTAAAGAAAACCCCAAATAATAGGTATATATAGAAATGTAGTTAATTAAGTATATAGAAAAGATGGCAGTATCCCCTTATATACTGTTCGAGCGACCCAATCTCTTAGATTAAATTCATTTCCCCAGCGACTCAAGTCTCCTTAGATGTCATTAGCGGCCTATGTTACGTAGTTGCTAATTGATAAATTAATGTTCATAGCGTGTTCGTTGACCGAAGGAGACGGGCTTGTAGCTAAGTAATAATAGCAGCACGTGTCAGGTTAAGCTACGCTTCCCGCGGTTGGTCCGTGGATGGGTGACCATCTTTACATACCAAGACGCCTCCGTGCTTCGGTAAGCATGTTAAGCCGTTGGTCCCGGCTGTCATTTGTGGATCTTTAACAGTAGTTACGGGTCGTCAGAAGCCCGAAAATCTGACAACCAGTCTTACCAAGGGGTATCATTATACGTAGTAACTGGGTTGTGGAGGTCAGATAAGCAGTCGCTCCATGTAAAATACTGGTATTCAGCTGCATTCGGTTAGACTGGAAGCCGACCCCAACATAGTTGGCAAATGACCGTGTTCGTTGACCTGGATTGATCCATAGTTTACCAAGATATATTTTTATAGAAATACAATATCTTACAGTGATTTTTAATCGACGACTACTTGGTTTAAGGTGGATGCTCCAAGATAGCCCGCGAAATTCAAATTTTCTTACGTTTTTGCAATTTGCTGGTCAGTACTAAGTTGTACGTTGATTACAATATGATTCGCGGCCGTAACAAATATGTATTTACAGAATTATAATCATTAGAATCAGTAATACAACTTGTTAAGTTAACATAATCCTGAAATGTCAAGATTTCATGAAATAGTCATTCAGTAGGATTACTTGATCTAAGAGAGTTGTGTTGATGACTTTAATGATTATAATTCTGTACTAGACTATATCTTCCTTCTCCATCCACGATACTCATAGTTTCCTACACATACTTTTACATGAATCATATAAACAGCTATCAGCAGCTAATATTATTATCACACACAAATATTACCCCACCAACCCCATTCGCGATTACATAATATACACATAGGTACAAACCTATTTGCAACTCAATCTAGTGTTGAACCCTTACTTAAGGCATGATGAATATATCCGTCAATAAGTGCCCAGCAATCAAGTTATCGATATAAATCTTTCTTTGAACGTGACCCTAATAGGTCATTGCACTGTAAACACGTCTAGCAAACTTGGCATCGTCGGCCGCCAGTTCAAAACATAATTTACATGAAATTTCCCGAATCCTAGAACAAACAACGTCGACGAAAGATGGAAAAGATTACCGGGATATTACATTAAATTTCGTTTGAAACCGCAACCGAACAGGCTAAATTTCCAGCCGTATTTCCTAGAACGGCGGAAAATAAATAACTTCGAGATATATATGGAAATTCTTCATTTTATTACTTGCACGGAGGATTAACTCAAAGTCCATTCGCATAAATATAAACTTTAAATCATAATCCCATCAAAAGTTAGAGCAATCAGGAGAGTTTGCACTCGTAAAATTAAAATATTTTTATCCGTGCGTATTTTTATCGTAACAAGGTCGGAATTTGCATAACAAGCATGAGCAAGCAATCACTTGGTACTTTTGACGTGTGCAGTAACCCCGCAAATTATGTAAATGATTTATGGTATGGCAGCTTAATAGTGGACCTTAACGTGTAATCGGTACAATCAATGGCTACGAAGAAAGGTTCATGACGCATTTTTATTAGAGTTTATAATTGGTTGTACGAACATTAAACACTTAAGGTTTGTTTTCTTGATGATTTGCCTTTATTTAAAGAGGGTTATACAATCAACAATAATACAATCTCAAAATGACGGATGGACTGGAATGGAATGAAGGAAAACATCGTGAGGAAACCGGCATGTCCTAGAATCAAAAATACGAAGACGTGACCTCCACCCAGCCGCACTGGGCCCACGTGGTGGATTACGGCCCTCTCCCTCTCACAGAGAGGAGGCCTGTGTCCCAGGAGTGGGAACATTATAAACTGAGTATGATGATGTATGAGTATACAATTAACGAGCTAAAATAGGGCGTTTTTGTATAATTATGACGTTGATGGACGTCGCCTAACCAAAAGCGATTTTTGCGTTCCTATGTCACTTTTGTTCGAAAAACTTGAATGCGGTTCTCTCTGAACCACGTGTTCCGATTCATTGAACAAAAAGTGACATGATTCGTTCAGACACCGTTAAGTACTTGGGTGTACAGATCGATTGCGCACTAAGGTGGGACAAGCAAATTGATACCCTTACCTCAAGAACCATGCGTCTAATCCACATTTTCAAGTCCCTCAGAGATTCTGCCGAGTACCACGCTGAAGATGATTTATTACTTCCTCTGCCAATCTATACTCGGGTACTGTATACTGTATGGGGCAGCTAAAACCTTTTTTCTGAGAATAGAAAGAGCAATACTAAAAGTGATGACCAAAAAACCTTTTAGATACCCTACATCTGACTTCTATGCCGACTGTAAAGTGCTGACAGTGCGGCAGCTCTTTGTATTCAAGGCTATACTAAGGATACATAAATACCTCCCACCTCCGGACTGGAACAAACACACTCTAATCATACCCAGTACCCAGCAAAGAACTACTTTCGCCCGGCACCAATTTTACATCCTTGGCTCCTTGGATCTAAACTCCCATAACCTGAAAAACAAACTGACTGAATGGCTACTGGAAAAAGACTACTCATTCACGGAATCTTTGCTTACATTCATAGAATAATCCCAAAAATCATTACTTCACCCGACTCACACTCAACACACGATCACTCACTCATCTACCAACCCTTATCCCTGCATACACACACACACTCTCACACACACCCTTAGAGGTACGCACTCACTCTAATACTCACCACTCATACACTTACACATACATATGATCACTCACTCACACACATACACCCAAACACTTTTATACACCGGCACACAAATGTATTACTTAACCACCCTTGCGCTAAACACCCTGGCTGCTGCTATACCTACATCACTAATCGCCCAGTATGTCCTTACACTGTCTCCTAAGATACAGGACTACCTAGTTTAGGAGGCAGGGTTACATAATCCGTGTAGATTTATGTAGATATACCTATGTTATTTTGTACATCTGCTCTTGTATATCATGAATCTTGTGTGTATCATAATAAAGATTATTATTATTATTAATTATGAACGTGACGATGGCTTTTGGTTAGGCGACGTCCACCAACGTCATAATTATACAAAAACATCCTTGCTCGTTGATTTTATTACGCTCTTTAGCATAATAAGCCTATAATGTTTTCACTGTTTCTAAATAAACGTTGCTTAAGCGCAACGTATGCACTCGACGAAGGCATACGCTCTAAGTGCGATAAGTGCCTTCATGAAGTGCATATTTTTATTTTCACTCATCTAACTTTAGTGCGTCTTACGTAATCGGGTTATAAAACTGTCATCCCTTCAACTGATAGCGGACATTATAGGGCACACATTGAATAGGATGGGATAGGACGCATTAAAGGCACCCATCATCGCATAACACGCACTTTGCACGTGATGTTACGTGTTCTCTCTTAATATTTTCATGAAATGTAATCTGTTTAATGCAGAACATGATAACATTTAAGCACATGTTCCAACGACAACTATTTTTGACTTACCATGTTGTGCAATGTGCGTGTTCTGAGTACCTATATAATATGTAATATAAAAAAGCGTGTTAATTAACGCAAGACCTCATAGACCCCAATTAGAGTATTGAGTTAAAAGCATAATACAATGACCAAAACTATTTTTTTAAAGCTACCTATTATTATTTCCTTTATTTCATCTAAGCACTTATAAATTACATTTTTAGGGTTCCGTAGCCAAATGGCAACGGAACCCTTATGGATTCGTCATGTCTGTCTGTCTGTCTGTCTGTCTGTCCGTCCGTATGTCACAGCCGCTTTTTTCCGAAACTATAAGAGCTATACTGTTGAAACTTGGTAAGTAGATGTATTCTGTGAACCGCATTAAGATTTTCACACAAAAATAGAAAAACCGGCCAAGTGCGAGTCGGACTCGCCCATGAAGGGTTCCGTTACGTTACGATTTATGACGTATTAAAAAAAAACTACTCTCTAGATCTCGTTCAAACCAATTTTCGGTGGAAGTTTATATGGTAATGTACATCATATATTTTTTTTAATTTTATTATTCTCTTATTTTAGAAGTTACAGGGGAGGGGGGACACATTTTACCACTTTGGAAGTGTCTCTCGCGCAAACTATTCAGTTTAGAAAAAAATGATATTAGAAACCTCAATATCATTTTTGAAGACCTATCCATAGATACCCCACACGTATGGGTTTGATGAAAAAAAAAATTTTGAGTTTCAGTTCTAAGTATGGGGACCCCCAAAATTTATTGTTTTTTTTCTATTTTTGTGTGAAAATCTTAATGCGGTTCACAGAATACATCTACTTACCAAGTTTCAACAGTATAGCTCTTATAGTTTCGGAAAAAAGCGGCTGTGACATACGGACGGACAGACAGACAGACAGACAGACAGACAGACAGACAGACAGACAGACAGACATGGCGAATTCATAAGGGTTCCGTTGCCATTTGGCTACGGAACCCTAAAAAAAGCAATAAATTTTGGGGGTCCCCATACTTAGAACTGAAACTCAATTTTTTTTTTTCATCAAACCCATACGTGTGGGGTATCTATAGATAGGTCTTCAAAAATGATATTGAGGTTTCTAATATCATTTTTTTCTAAACTGAATAGTTTGCGCGAGAGACACTTCCAAATTGGTAAAATGTGTGTCCCCCCCCCTGTAACTTCTAAAATAAGAGAATGATAAAACTAAAAAAAATATGTGATGTACATTACCATATAAACTTCCACCGAAAATTGGTTTGAACGAGATCTAGTGAGTAGTTTTTTTTTAATACGTCATAAATCGTAACGTAACGGAACCCTTCATGGGCGAGTCCGACTCGCACTTGGCCGGTTTTTAAATATAGTTATAAACAAAAAGATAAAAAGAAAACATTTATCAGTGTAAAAAATAGTGGCCCATCGGGAACAGGGTCCAAGCTACGGCGGTCAGGGCTCCAGAGAGAGGAACCTCCTGACAATGCGAGCCCTGTCCATAAGACCAGAAGTACCGCTCTCTGAATCAAGCCCTTAATTCAACTGCCCAACAAGAGTTTCCTGAGGTGTTAGTCGAGGTTCTTGGCTATTAAGCCATTGGCTGTCACGACTATCAGCAAAATGATCGCTGGATCCACATCCCTCATGTCGACAACCTCGTAAGCCAAGTCAAGATACTTGATTTGTTTATTAAAGCTACCTATTATTATTATGAAAATCGTGTTGAACCTAACATCACTTTACGCATTTAAAATTGAGTCTTATACCCTTGAAATAAGATTTAATTTTCTTTGGCTCAATTGGTAGTCAGTATAGGAAAATACATATTTTTTTAAAGAAATCCTTATATTAAAAGTTACTGAAATCGATTTAGTGGTCAATTATGAACAAACTACTTTCAAGGCTTGCGTTTATTCTGTTCAGCCAATTTTTTATTGTACATACCTACACGATTTTTATTTGGGTAGCGTAACGTAGGTACATTTTTCAAGACAAAGTATAAACAATTAATAACTTCACGAACGAAGTAACTGAGATGGCAAGTTATAAGCATAAAATTGTAATTAAGCACAATCATTTCTCAAACTCAATTGCACGCCAGCTTTATGTCTAAGTAGAAACGTCAGAATATTTTAATTTCCTCCGCGTTCTACAGTCATAAATAATTAATAAAATAAATGTTCTTTTCTTTTAAAATAACCTTTCGCTTTTAAGTAGAATAAACTTATTTCTTTTTAATTAGCGTCCAAAAAGGTTCTTTAATAAGTACGGAAATGTAATTAGTCCAATATAGAAATGCTGCATTCTAAATTATTTAGAGAAACAAGGGTCAAGCTTTGGACTCTGACATTTGACCTTTAACAATATTTCAGTGTTTTATTTTGTCAGTAGTGAAGGACCAGTGGAAAGAGGGGCTCGTGGCCAAAGTGACATCAGCAGAACGGGCCGATCAAAGGTTAGGCTAGGCTTGCGATGCTTCCCCCCCGTGGGTTCCCTCATTGTCGATACGGAGGGCTCAGTAGCTGTGGTTTGGTCACCCACGGTGAAGCCAAGAGGGACCCAAGGAGGGGCCGCTCGTCAGAGCTTTGCCAGTAAGTCGACGACGTAGCGGCCAACAAGTAGGTTGCGGTGCCGCTTGGGCGACATCGCAACTGAGGGCCGCGATGTCATATGGGAGGCATCACGGCTGGGGGTTGGAGGCCGCGGCGGGAGAGGAGAGCCGGTATTGCGGTGCGCCGCTCTCCCTACCTTCCGCGGCCTTGACGGGGTCGCCACCGTCTGATGGCGGACGCGGTGTGGCCGCAGGGGAGGAGGAGTGTTGGTATGACATTGGCCGCTCTCCCTATCCTCTGCGGCCGTAAATTGACAGGCGGCGGGGCCAATGACCTGACCCGTCGCAGGGGGACCAAGGGTGCCCAGACACGGGGTCGTCTGGCACTCTTGTGCTGGTTTGGTCCCTGGGGTGGTCACGGCGTGCTATGTGTTCTGGTGCACCGGTGATGGGGAGTATTCCCCAGAGGAGGGTTCACGGATGAGTGCTAACGCATGCCCGTGTCCCCGCCGTAAGCAGCAGAGGAGGACACCGTGAAGTTTTAGTGGGTTAGAGTCCCACATAACTGCACTATCTCCGCGTGGTAGTGCAGAATGCATGAGCATTTCCCCACGATAAAAAAGTAAAGGAGATTTCATTAAAAAATAAAGGAGTAAATCGCTTTTGAATAAAGCCGAGTGTATACATACTTTTGCTCGTGACTGTACATCCACTACATATCGAGACCCCTCCGTGTCTCTGAAAACACGCTGCTTTCCGAGACATGGAGTCATGGTCAAGTCAAGTCTTATCATTATCTTTGGAAAATAGCAGTTTGAAACAAAGTAATAGAGATTTATCCAGGAAAAGTAATGTATATAAAAAAATTGCTAGTTCTCCAGTCAAACACAAGTCAACAACACCCAAGAAAATTCAGTCAAGACAAACTAAACAAACACAAACAGATGTAAATTTTAAGAATACTACTTCTTTAAACCAAGACAGCAAAACTGGAAGCAAAGATGTCACTCGTACCTCTTCTCTTAATAATAGAGTACCGAGCAATGTTAATAAACCTAATCATATACAGGCACTTATAAAGCATAAAATATACATCCTCAATAGTGAAAATGGCAGTAAAATATGTAAAATAATGGATCATAGCACCAGTTTACTAAATGGTCATGAAATCTGTCACTATCGAGTCAAAGTCCCTATTATACACAAACGACCACAATTGATATCAAAAGGTATTAGAGTTTGCTCCAAACGTAAACGTCAATTACTTTGGAAATACAGGAAATAACCATGTTAACTATTTATAGAGTCATACAAAGTATAATATAATATAAGATTAAAAACTATAATCAAATTAAGCCATAAATCTCAAAACGATTACTATATTAAAACCTAAGCAAATAAAGTGAAATCTACGTGTAAGGTTATCAATAATTATAAAACAAGTGTCCAATAGAAATTAAAGAAAATTGACAAAATAAACGTAAACAATATACCAATCACAGATCCAATTATAGCAATTGGATTGGAGCTAATGAATTCAACTAGTTTTAAACAACTCAAATACCAAATAAACACTTTCATAACCAAAACCTCCATTATGAAATTAAATATATGTAATATATAATTCAAAGTTAGTCTTCATGGGCCGGTGTACCCCAAGAGAATATCGTTCAAATAATAAAATCCTGTACTGGGTATGATGATATATGTACTAAAATGATTAAGGTAGTGGCGGAAATAATAGTGTCAGTACTGTGTCATACTCGTATAATTAATAGATGCATTGAAGGTGGGGTCTTTCCAATAAAGTTAAAATTATCTGTTGTCATTCCAATATTTAAAAAACAAAATAAAGAAAATGTGAATTGTTATAGACCAATATCTCTAATACCTATATTAGATATTTGAAAAAGTCATCTATAACAATTTATGTAACTATATGGAAAAACATAATATCCTTGCGGAAGAACAAATGGGTTTCAGGAACAATAAATCAAGTAACAACGCATTTTACACTTTCCTCAAAACGATACTAAAAGGCATAATAAAAATCATGTCTCAGCACTTTGTATGGATATGACGAAGGCCTTCGACTGCGTCAATCATGAAATATTACTGAATAAATTAGAAGCGTACGGAATACGGGGAAACGCTAGAGATCTCATTAAATCATATTCAAGTAACAGAGAACAACAAACTGAAATATCTAGCATTCCACATAATACAAAAGTCGAAAAGAAGCACTTGTCTACACCAATAAAATTCTGCAAAGTTGTGCCACAAGGGAGTATTTTAGGTCCTCTGCTCTTTATCATTTATACTAACGACCTCCCCAAATCGATCAAATCCTCCATGGTTCTGTATGCTGACGATAGTACTGCGATAATTGTATCTGAAGATCTTACGAAACATGTACATGTAATTAACTATACGCTAACATCTATAGTTAACTGGCTAAATTTAAATGAACTTAATATAAACTAAACTAAATATAAACTTAGCTAAAACATTTATAATGACTTTCAAAAGTAAAAATTCAAAAGTAAGTACACTCAATATCGATTATGAACAAATAAACATAGAAAAAACAAACTCAACAAAATTTCTTGGACTACACATAAACTCAGAAATGACATGGAGGACACATATTAAACAAGTAGGTACAAAGTTAAGTCGTTATTCATATGCCATCTATATGCTTCGTAAAGTGGCAAATCAAAGTGCACTTCTATCTGCTTACCACGCTTACGTTGGTTTGACACTAAGATATGGTGTAATGTTTTAGGGTAATTCCACTGAGAGAGAAACAGTCTTCAAAGCCCAAAAGAGATGTATCCGGGCAATATGTGCATTAAAACCTACAGATACTTGTAAACCACATTTTATAACTTAAAAAATATTGACATCTCTATATATCTATGAACTAGCATTAGACATTAGAAATAATATAAATAAATATGAAACTTTAAAAAGTACCAAGCATGCTACACTTCGAGCAATACGCCATAGAATGGTTATGTTTGACAAAAGTGCATTTTGTATGGGATCTATAGAATATATAATAAATTACCTAATAATATAAAGGAAGCAACTAATTTTATATCATTTAAAAATAGATTAAAGTTTTTTTTGATTAATAAAGCATATTATAAAGTAAATGATAAATGAAAGAAAGAAAGAAAAATTATGAATGGTAAATGTAATTATTTTATTTTTAATAAACAATGATAATAAAAATATAATAATTAATAAATGTCAATATGTGGTATAGATAATGTTTAATGTCATGTATGTATTGAAATCATGGATTAATGTAATAAATATTTCTCGCAACCGTGCTATGTGTGAACGTGAACGAGTCAAAAGTATTGTGTAGGATCGTAGCTGGTGGAGTTCTGCAGTTTTCTGCCTAATCAGGCCTAAACCCATGGGAATAAGGCTTGTGTTCATGTATGTGTAAATTTTATTTTATTCGATATTGGCACACCTATTAAGGTAGGATATGGTTTAAAGAACTTGTAATTATGTATCACCTCATGTAACCACCCATATTCAAGCAAATAAATGATTTGATTTGAAGTCACGATCTACCCATGTGTCAATCCGTTCAACTGTAGTAGCGTGAAAGCGTAACAAACTAATTTACAAAAAATTTAATATTTTCTTTTTATTATATTATTATGTAATATTAGTTTAAAAAACACGTTAAAAAAGCTCAAGGACCGGGTATTACTCTATAATAAGTTATGAAAATCATAAAAACTCTTAAATTACATTGTCCGTTACAAAATAGGCTACTTTGAAGTTGGCTGAAGAAAAGAGACCATTTCCATGTAACAAAGTTATCTTAAATGCGAAGTGAGTGTTTTATTTCATCGTAAATGGCTTCAAAGGGGGCAGTTATGTCGTATCTAACATCGAACGAGATATTATATTTTAGGGTTGGGACTTACAAATCGCGAACTGATACGACACAGTAAGCAATAACCTTTATAGTATCTACTATTTTCAGTTGATTTAACATAAACATAACATCACGTCTCATCAGCTGCCTAGCCCAACTATCTTGGGGTCAGCTTCCAGTCTAACCGGATGCAGCCGAATACCAGTATTTTAAATGAAGCGACTGCCTACCGGACCTCCACAACCCAGTTACTGGGTAATACGACACCCCTTGGTAAGACTGGTTGTCATACTTTCGTGCTACTGACTACCCGTAACGACTCTCAAAGATCCACGAATGCCGGCCGGGACCAACGGCTTAACGTGCTTTCCGAGGCACGGAGGAGTCTCGGTATGTAAATATGGTCACCCATCCACAGACCAACCGCGGCAAGCGTAGCTTAACCTGATCGATTGAACTGAGCGGCTGTTATTATTACTAAATAATAACATAACATCACGTCTGTATTCCCAAAACGGTAGAAGAAGAAGGTAGAAGTGTACGTATAGTACACTCACATTTCGCTAGTTAGATAACTTTAAATCTCATGTAATAGGGAACAACCCTATTGCCATCAACGGAGCACAAATCGAGACTCTTACTCAGAAATTTCTGATAGAAAATCTCAATAACTTTGTCCGACCTGGGTATCGAACCCAGGATCTCATGAGCAGTAGCGCTTAACAATGGTGGTGTCAATTGTTTTATTTATTCCCACTCTGTATACGCTATGCCAAGAGCCTAGACTATCTTTAGTCAGGCTAAAACTGTCTTCAATAGACACAATAGTTTTCGTGTTGCTATTGTATGTATCCGGTCTAGCAGCCGGTGTACTCTGGTCAAACTAAGGCGAATCCCGAGCGAGATGCAGGACGAGATTTGCTGCCACCGATTGCGTATACTAACTCGTATGTAGGTGTTCCACCTGATGAGAATGGTCGCGTGACTTCCTTGTCCCTTACCCTTTCTTTACCGGAAACGCTGTACGCAAAATACACGCATTGTCGTGGAGTTGTGGACACCAGCCCGTATTACCTATTACCTACCCTTTCCTTACTGGCGTGTGTGTTGGATCATTAAGTTCCCTTCAAAATGGTTGAGCTGAATGGTGCTGATCCATACGGCATGTTCGTGAACGGGCGCCATCAGTAGGGACTGGTCATCTCTTAGGCCACGACTTATTTTATTTTCTGAATTGTTTTTTTTTTTTTATAGCGGACGCTTTTAACGTGCACATCTTTCTACATCGTTCTCACATGTATAATTTTAACATGAATGATGTAACCAATATTTTGTATCAATTTTATGATTTAAAGGAGTGTCCGTAGAGTTTCTTGCCCATTCTTCTCCATAGGTACCTACTACGCTTTGAAATGAGCAACAAGCTTCATCTTGACTGACTGACCCCTTGCCAATTCAAAAGTGCCTGTAATTGGTTTATTTAAAATAAATGCTTTCAGTTTGAGTTTGTCATTAAAACAATCGACGCGCGCAGTCGCGTCCCGCGATCTACACGGAATTTGCCTAAGTTTATTTATTTATTTATTTAAGAAAAGCGTACATTAAACTTATGCTAGAATAATCTTAATAACTAAAGGACTAATGTACATGACAATTTCGGCGTACATAGCATTGATTATAAATCTTGCTGCCTTGAAAAGTATTTAAGCTAAACTAAAACGAATATGAACTAAAACAGACAAAAGTAAGTAAGATGGATAATAAACATGAAGAAAAAGTTAAGAATAAAAACAATAATTGAAATAAAAAATTATGATAATATAAAAATTTAAATTAAAAGCAACTTGGCAAGGATAGCGTGATTTTATTCAAAGAAAAGAAGATGAAGAACAACAGAAGTTAGTTTCAACAGTGCTTAACGCAACTGCGTTCGATATTAATAGCCTGTCCTGCAGTGCGATTCTGTAACCATCTCACCGTGAAAACTTAGGTGAAGTGAGCGTGGAGTGAGTTGTCATTCCAAAAAATGCTAAGGATTGACACTACTGACAACTCACATCAAGCTCACTTCACCTAAGTTTTCACGGTGAGATGGTTACAGAATCACACTGTTGTTCTGCCCTGCCTTGCCCTACTCTCTGTACCAAAAGGCTACACAACACATCATAGTAATTCTCCTCCCCTTATGCCAGTTTATTTAAGATCGACTTATGTCTTTTTCTTTCACTATTATTCTTTTTCTCGTCTTTTGCTATTAGCCGTCATCTCGGTATCACCCCCTTTCTAGCCATATCAACATTCCCAGACCCCTTCCTCATTCCTCCGCATTACATGCCCACACTATGACAACCGATTTCCACACTACTATTCAGTCACCGGTACCACTTTCAGACTTCCTCTTAACAACAAATAATCCTGAAACCACTCCCTCACAGTAGAACCGCGCCTCGTCATTTCGCGTAACATACAAAGTTATAGCGTTTTGCAATAAATACGTCCGCACATTGCTCGGTCATAAAATACAAAGATATGCATGTGTACGGAAATGCTCGTGTACATATGGTGACTCAAATATACGTGTCAATTTATTGATAGAACTATTTGGTCGTGTTTTAGTGAAAATAAACGGGCTGTTTTTTATAGGTACTAGAATATAAGAGCTTCAATATTTTGCCAGTGGAAAACTGGTCATACATAATTTTCACAACGATAAATTATAATCAATGAACTCTCAGCCTATCGCAGTCCACTGCTGGACATAGGCCTGTCCTAGGCTGCGCCATAACACTCTGTCCTCCGTCTTTCACATTCAGTCTGTCCCAGCCTCCTCTTGCTATGGGGCATCCCACACTACGGTACCAGAGCAATGACAGGTAGCAGCGTCATCGTTGAAAAAGGATTGGCTCTGCGGTCACCAACCCGCTTGCCCCAGCGTGGTGAATATGGGCATGAACCTCTCATGAATAAATTATAATAATTATTAAAAAATATTGAGTTTCGGGCGGCACGAACCCATTTGTATCCACTTTCTCTCTCGTTAACACTTTCCAAATTCTACGTCAACTTGTTTTTTTATGCCAAAGCGATGATTGAGTGACATTCATCTACGCTTGTGAACAAACAGAACAATCTTGGTTGCCAATTACATATCTATACAAAGATCAGTTACCTAACTTGATGTTTCAACGTAAACTTGTGCAGTTAACGCGTTATCTGGTTTATTATACAAACATCTAAATATACAGGTTAGTTAAGTAAACATTACATACATATATGTACATACAAACATGTGTATTATCTGCGAAAACAGAGCAACGTGACTAACCTATGCATACATTATATGAACATATTAATATAATCTTTGATCAAGAGTATAATGGTTATCAAAAACACTTAAAAGATTTATACAGGCTGGCAGGGACATGGACACACAACCTATTGGATTCAGCACATAATTCTGAACCTCCTAGCGTTGATAACCGACGAAAAATTTCTTTCTTTCTTTTTCTTTCTTTCTGTGTCCAAATAAACTTTTTTTCTTTCTTTTCTTTCTTTCGTCATCACGTCAGCGCCGGCTGCCGCTGAAAACCAGCGCTGGGGCTCTGTCTCGTATAGGGTCTTAGCATTATGCTGAGCGATGGCCGTTTTGCGTGAATGTGACGCATGTTTACCCCCAACTTGTTATTTTTTGTGTGTTTATGTCCCTTTTTTTATGCGCCATGTTTGCCGCAAATAAATGCATTTTCTTTCTTTCTTTCTACGCTAGGGGGTCAAGAATCATGTGCTGAATTCATTTGAAAAACCGAGAAACGGTAGAAGAAGCAATGGCAGACCAGTAGCCAGGTGGTGGACTACCTACGGAAGTTCGCAGAAGACCTGGACGAGACTCGCGCAGACCAGAGAAACATGACACGAAAGGAATTATTATTATTACATAATAAGGTATAACAAAAGTTCTTTAAACCGTATCCTACCTTAGTAGGTGTGCAAATATCTATTATAATAAAAATATACACATACACAAAGTCACGCCTTCCTCCCATCGGGGTAGGCAGACAGAACGCCACCTGTTCCGATCCTTACATACTACTTTTGCCTCGCTTACTATGATAATGAGTCACAATTCCAGAATATTTGTTCGGAAACATTGTACAATTCTGTACATTTCAATAAACATTACTAAGAACATACTTAAAATAGTCACAGTAATTAAACGCAAGGCAAAATTGAGACATCAATTAAGACTACTTATAAATTACTCCAAAGCTTCCTACGTAGCACTTACATAGTTCACGTAGCACCGTAGCACGCTACGCCGTAGACACATTATTACAACAGAATTTGTCGTAGCACACTAGCAAAGCTTGAAAGTATTATTAAACAAGGACGGCGGGTCATCGTAACAGCTCGGAAGATGCCCTCGTTTCGTCACAAACCAACCAGTGTTATTGACACACAGAAATCATAAACACGACTCTATTCCGACTGATTAAAACTCACTTTTGCTAACAGCTAGGTCGAATTTTGCTTGATTACCAGAGGCGCGGTTCCAAAGCGAGTTTTCTATTTTAAAATGCGTGAAACCACTGAACTTTTATTGGAGCCTTAGTTTTAATGAGTTAGTTCATGTAATCAGTTTTATGTGCGTCATTGAATAGGTTTTCAACTTGTTTACTTGAAATGCTTAGTGACATTTACCAATAAAATGAAAGTTGGTGAGGCGAATAGACCTTTGGAAAGGGTTTGAAATACGAATGATTGATAACTGAGTTTGCAGAATACTCGATTTAGCAGTTATGTTTAGTTTTTTGTTTATTCAAGCACAAAAACGTTCATAGGGGGGCTTGCCGTAGGCATTTTCTACCAGTCAACCTTTGGGTGATGCAGAGACAAACAGGAATAAATATGTGATTGTGTGTAATCTAAGTTCTTTTCTCTCCCTCTAAGAGCTGATTTTACCAATGTCAAATATCTTTTATGCGTGAAATAAAATTTACGTCTGACAGTCCTAGTATGGAAAAACTGTCAAAAAACCAAAATTTATTCTCAGGATAAGACTTATTCTAGGTATAAAAATTTGGTGAAATTCGCCCTTAATGGCATAAAAAGAAAAAATCGCATTTTGACTTTCGTTTGTACCTATATTCTGCTTTGAATTATATTTTACTTGATCGATTTTCATGTCATTCTTACCATAACTGATTGATATTCATCACATCACTTCTTGAGAAAAGTAGAAATTAGCAATAGCTTTATATTTCATCGCCAAACAAAACCAGAGCGATACACTAGTATAAACAAAACACTGCTCAGAAATTCTCTTTCCACTGATTGCGCCATAAAAGATTAACAAAGTCTGTTTTCCTTTCAACCGTGTAATGATCATTCCGTTTCTTTTATTTAAGCATAGAGGTTGCCACCAAATAAAAAATGTATAACAACCATAATATTTCACAACGGAACACTTTAAAATGGCCGCACTCGAGTCGTAATCCCGTACATTTCAAAACAGCCGGCAGCTTTATTATTGTGCCAACAACGAAACTTTTTTTAACTTGAAAGTAAAAATAAAAAAGTATTTGGAGCGCAATTCGTATTCCGTAAACGGAGTGTGTGCATGAGTAGGTGTGCGACAGAGACCAAGTCTTATATACGCGTTGTAATAGGCTAGCAGGTAAACTAATACAGAGTGATTTTTAAACTGAGGGGCAATTCTCGTAATTTTAAGAACGTTCACAGTCTGATCTCAGTCTTAATCTGTCAAAAATACCTCTAAATTTCCCTACATTTTGACAAGTTTTTGACATTTTTTTGTCACCGAGATGAGACTGCGACTAGATTTTGAACGTTTTAAATTACCAGAATTATTCTTCTGTTTTTTGTCCACATAAAGTTAACAACACGTATGTCGGCTACAAGGTGCGTCATCTTGTTTTTTCAATATATTTCACAAAACAGCTGCTCACATGTTTATCAATAGCGCAGCCCTATCAACGTCATTCGAGTGCTAAAAAATCCTTCCAAATTCGAAGAGTTTACGAGTACACCATTTTGAAAGTAAAATTAAGAAATTATTTATGTACTAAAACGCAGTATGACGTTTGGTCTTTGTTGTGTATAGGTATCTACTCTTGTGATATGTTCGGCTGTTACAAACACATGGCGTATGTAACTGTGTAAGTTTATTCGCTGTTCGCGACTGGAAAATTGCAAGTTCGCATTGGGGTTTTCCGGTTTATTAAGTTACTCGGCTTGATCTTTTTTTTTTTTTTGTTATGCCAAGGTTGCGCGTTGATAACTTTTTACGCCTAATAAAAAGGATGTGAGTGAATTAATTCGTAATATTTTTATTGCTCTTGAATGGTAAAGGGCACGGCAAAATCATGCGATTCGATTTATTTTTTACCTATTACATATTATTAATGTGGGTTCCGAAAGAATAAGCTAGTTAGTTGAAAATAAAAACTTGTTTTTCAACAATTTTTTTTTTTTATATAAAATTTTTCGCTTTACTTTCTTCTTCTTACTTTTAGAGAAGTAAATATAATGCGTATCCTGCGTATCCTTTATCCAACTATGTTGGGGTCGGCTTCCAGTCTAACCAGCTGCATAAGTACCAATATTTTACACGGAGCGACTACCTATCTGACCTCCACAACCTATTTACTGGGTAACACGATACCCCTTGGTATGACTGGTTGTCAGACTTTTGGGCTTTGACTACCCGTAACCACCGCCGAAGATCTATGAATGGCAGCCGAAACCAACTGCTTAACGTGCTTGCCAAGGCACGGAGGTGTCTCGTCTCATCCACGAACCGACCGCGGTTAGCGTAGCTTAAATTTTGATCGACCCGTGCGTCTGTTATTATTTAGCCACGAGCCCTCTCCTTTTAGAGAATTATGCAAGAAAAAGATATGTGTGCCGACTTGAAATAAATAGGGATAAAGACAAAAGAATAATGCTGATGGTGATGACCTTCTTAGCTTCAATCAGACAGAAGTTAAAGCAACACGCACTCAAGTGTACAGTCACCAAAGGAGATAAGTAACCAGGGTCGTCGGATATAGTTTAAGTTTAGTAAGAAACCGATGGATGATTTCGAATAAAATTTAATTTGATAAATGAACTGTTTGTTTTCTATTAATTAAATAAAACTTTATTCGAAAATATCCATCAGTTTCTTATAAAACTTCAACTATATCCGACGACCCTGGTTACTTATCTCCTTTGGTGACCGTACATCATTAATTCTGTATCGTCCTGAATAATGCTTTTGATCGCAATATATAAAGGACTTCAAAACACAATGAACTTTAACTTATGTATACCCATTGTCCGAAGGGAGCTGTAAATTTTGTAGACATTATATTTAAACAATGGTGAAGTCAAAAACCTTGTTTTATATGCTTAGTTGGAAACTATTAATTAATTGTTAGAACTAGGAAAATGACCATTCAAAGAAAACATTATAATGTTACTTAACAATGTGCCTAGCCAACTATGTTGGGAAATAAGTTGATTTGCGGCAAAAAAAAAAAAAAACAAGTTGAGGGAAAACATGCGTCACATCCAAGCAAAACGGCCATTGTTCAGCATAATGCTAACACCCTATATGAGACAGAGCCCCAGCGCTAGTTTTCAATGACAGCCGCCGTTGACGTGATGACGTCAACCAGTGCAGCATACGATGGGTAACACGATACCCCTTGGTAAGACTGGTTGTCAGACTTACTACCCGTAACGGCTGTCAAAGATCTACGAACGGCAGCCGGGACCAACGGATTAATGTGCTTGCCGAAACCCGGAGGGGTAACATCGATATGTAAAGGATGATCACCCATCCACGGACCGACCTCGGCAAGTGTAGCTTAACCTTCGATCGACCCATGGTGCTGTTATTATTTAGCAACGAGCCCCACTTACCACTGACTAAAAATAAATGTTACTCTTGGCAACTAGGAATCGTTCCTATGGTTACTTCCTACGTACCCTAATTAGTCCTAAGTCCTTTAGCCTCGAAACATACACGAGAACGTTATTTATTTAGATGCTTAAATTTGACCTCGAAACTAAAACGTTTAAATTGAACTTCGTATAATCACGTACTAACTTAATATCGGAAACCACTGCGATCAAAGCTATTTAACTCTAAATACCTGTTACTTTACTAAACCACAACGCTAAAACTAAAATAAACCCACCTGGATATTGAAACCTGGATTCATTCTAAACACTTGTATGCTTTCCACTTTTGGAGCTGAAGAACTAAAAACTGTTTTAGATTTCCAGCTCTAGAAGTTTTTTGAAACTAATTTCTGTTTGTAGTCATTAGTAAAGTTTGTTATAAAAACATTTTTGAAAAAAAAAAACAAGTAAGTAAGTAATAGTAAGTAAGTAAGTTGTAATTGTTACCAGTAATTTTGGTTTAAAAACCAAACTACTGAACCGTTTTTGATGAATTTTTTATGGGACATATACCCTTTCCAACAAAAAAAGAATTTTTCAAATCGGTTGGCAAGCGACGGAGTTATGCGCAAACAAACATAAAAAAATATATATACAAATATCCGAATTGAGAACCTCCTCCTTTTTTAGAAGTCGGTTAAAAATAAGGTGACATGTTCTGTACATTCTATTAAGTATTTTTTCTAGTTTCTTAATTCAGAAAACACACATTTATGGTTTAAAAAACACACACACAAAATATTCCAAGTTAAAAAATTAACATCTATACTAATAATAAAGCCGAAGAGTTTGTTTGTTTGAACGCGCTAATCTCTGGAACTCCCAGTCTGATTTGAAAAATTATTTTTGCATTTGATAGTCCAAACCTTGAGGAAGGCTATTTAATGTCACGCCAGGACTCTTAAGAGCCTAGCAAAACGAAAAAAGTAAGAAAAGACGTTAAGCGAAAACGAATATATAGTGCGGGTAGGCGATGCGACGGTGTGTCGGGGGGCAGTCACAAAAAAAATTATGAAAAAAAAACGAAAGATGAAAAGACATTGTTTTATCCGGGTTTATCAGCAAGCTCTTGTGATAAACATGCACCTTAACATGCAAACTTCATTATAACACGCGAGAGATAGCGAGATAACAGCCTTATCAACGAGATTGGTTCTCTAAATAGCGCAACTCCCCTGAGAGAAAGGCCTCGAATTAGGGCAAGAGTTTATTAACCAGAAAGATATGGTGGCTTGTTGTCTTCGGTCCATTTATCAAGAGGTACTCACGTGATAACCGCCGAGCTATATACCGTAGTGGGCAGGAAACAGTATTATAGTTGCGAAAAAATTGTCGGTTTAAATACTTGCTTCCTTCTTACCTAAATGTTTTTTCGCTAAGCAAACGTGACTTTTTATGGCAAACTTTAATTGGATGTGAGTTCGTTTTATAAAAACAAGACACTTCATCATCATTTTAATTAACAGAATAAATAAATAACAAGACGGACAGTCAACGAATTCACCATAATGGTCCGTTTTGACGTATTGGTAACCAAAAATAATAATAATAATATTTTTTTAAAACAGTAATAATAATAAATTTAAAAAATAATAAATCGTTTATTGACCAAATAGTGTTTTTACATTTCCTTATAACTAGGTATAAATAAACTACTCCTAAAATATTATTGTTACTCGTACAAGGGAAACGTAATTTTAATATTTTAACTTGTGGACTCCACACTAGGTCGAGCATGTTTCTTGGAGTCCTTGAGAGTTTTTAACAATTTGTAATATCAGGTTCGATACTGTATTATAAAAATTGTTACATATTATTTTAACAATACCGTAAAAGCATAAAGGTAACTTCAAAGCCTCGGAATTGGTTACAGCTAAAGTACAGCCAGAATACTACCGAATATACTGTTCCTCAATACTTTATCAGTGACATACGTCGTACGTCGGAGCACATACGCCGAATCGGCTGTGTCTACAAAGTTTCGCTACTGTTTACACTATACTATGTACCTACGTACGTTGAAATACGGCCGTTTAAGCTAGTGCTGTGTTCCAAATCGGATATATCTGTTAGGCTTTATATCTTGGGATTATGTTTTAGACTGGGATGTAAGATATACGAAATACCTTGATGAATAAATTCATGAAAGTTATGAGTATCATTTGGCTTTTGCAGCCTGCTAGATGGAAAATGCTCACAGAGAGAAGAGTTACGTCAAAAACTAAGCAAAACGAGTCCTTAAACTAAAACATAATGCTACCAAAGAATAAGTGGTTTTCCTGGTATATCGCCTCATCAGAGATCTCTATTTTTCTAATAGACTTTAATTGCTTTTGCCATCAGGTTCAATAGCGTTTTCTTCTGTCTCGTTTTAAATAGACCTGCTCAAGTGGAGATTCACAGACGACTCCGGAGTGTTATGTGGTTCTGTTCCAAAAACAATGGGACACTTAATATCGTGTCCTGTTTCCTGTACGTTACAGGAAATGATAAACGCTACTGAAGGTGCCAAAACTCGTGGCCAAATTCTGGGTTGACTCTAAGAAGAAGAAAAGGTAGACGATTTGATAGATCTATTATATACCTAGATAAAATGTACTTTAGAAGTTTTTAATGCCCTATGATTCTTTCCCTCCCTTTTTTATATGCTTGTACATATTATTATTATTATTTTAAGACGATTAGCTCTTAAATTATATTAATATTATACAGTAAATTATTTTCCATATACTTTATTGTATGCCAACTCCAAAATTATAAGTAGTAGCAAATGATTATTATGTTGAGAGATAATTTCAAAAGTAAAGTAAATATTCAAAAGTCGGTACGAGTATGCATTTTTAAACAATCGCAATAATCAATGGAAATATATGTTCAGATATTCCGACGTTAAAATGCATACATGAAGCATTCCCATTCGTTTCCTCTTTCATGCTTATCGATATTCCAATATTTTAACACAATGACAACTATCGATTCCTTTGAGAGCTGAAAAACGTGTTTTAAAGAAGATTGCGATATGATAAACTGCCTGCATTTCGATGTGACTTCTGAATTCCCAGGTTTGGTAATGTTTTCGCTATTAAAATTCTCATTAGCAACCAAGCAGACAATTTTTTTTTTCTAATCTGTGTTTTTTTTTGCATAGATACTTGGTTTTTGGCTTCATATTTTCATCATTAGTTTTCTTTCTTTCAAATGATTTCCTGCAGGCTGCCATGGCAAAATTTCAATTTATATTTCATGAAAAACCCTGGCCATTAAAAAGATTTCCGGTAGATGTCAATCCGACAAAGCTGTATGCCGTTTTGATCCTAGTTATCAAGTAGCAATATTCTACTCAGTGCTGTTGCTTCAAAAGGACAAGGCACATTACTCGCAGAACAAATGGCCGATGAAGCCGAATGGTTTTGGAGTGGCGACCACGTACCGGAAGCGTACAAGGTGGACATCGCGATGACCTTGTGAAGGCCGCAGGAACCCGCTGGATCCGAGAAGCACAGAACTAGTCGGAGTGCTTTAGGTAGGTGTACGTCCAGAAGTAAACGCCTTTCAGCTGAATTGATGATGATGATGATGATGAGACAGTCCCTACAGAAAAAAATGGCAATTCCTCATCAACAACAAGTTTTCAACCTTAAAACAAATGACAACCTAAAATCCCCAATCCAATATCCATTATAATAATGGTCATGTTGCTATGCCACATTGAAATGAAGATATTATGTAGGTACATCTGGCCGTCGACTCAACCCTCGAATAATATATGCGGTATCTCGTAATCGGAGCCATCTTGTCATTACCTAGAGAGCGTTGGTTTATTTAAACGGGCTGCTGCGGCGAGAGCGGGTTAATGCTATGAGATTTGTGTATTCAGATTTAAGATTAGACGTTTGTTGTAAACAAGATGTTTATTTTAAAGCTTAGATAAGAAAATTACTCAAAGAAGTATTAGATACGATATGTGATGTTTTAGTATAATAATATAAATAATATAATATAATATCCTTGGACCAAGAAGATCCAAGAAGAAGACCCAAGCTAAGCAACCTAATGCTTGTATTATGGTAACAAGATGGCTGATAAACTACTTATATACATTTTTTTTTTTGTAAATACATACATATTATAGATAGAAAAACACCCAGACTCGGAACAAATACATGTAGGTCATACAAATATTTGTTCCGTGCGGGAATCGAACCCGCGACACGCAGTAGAACTTTTGTGTAAGAGCTTGCCCGGGGAAGTACTACCATCATACCTTCCTATTTTTGCTGCCAAGCAGTGTTGCATGTGGCGGCATCTACATTGAAACACGTGAACTACGCATTCAACTGACGTCACGCAAAATTCTGCATCACGCAAGCAGAGTTTGCCGCGCAACTAGCATATATACAACGTCCCGATATCAGTCGTCGGGCAGTAACACATCAGACATCTAGTTTTAAAATATAATTGACGTGTAAAAGTGTTTGTACAACCCTACTTTCAAAATAAAATCACTTATCATTTAGACACAACACCCGTCTGGTCCACTGTTCTATAAAGGATGAGTGACACCAAACATGGATATTACACCAGGAATTTCAACTGTATTTCTGTGATCGCAACGCATCTGTTGTCTCCTTTAATATTGCAGATATTTCTAGACTTCCCATCAGGTGATCTGCCGGTTCAATCATCTACCTAGCCATTCCAAACTATCTTGGGGTCGGCGTTCAGCCTACCCGGATGCAGCTGAATACCAGTATTTTACATGCGCCTGCCTAAGTTACCTCCACAACCCACTCACTGGGTAATACGATACCACTCAATACCAATAAAAAATCAACCCGTGGTAGGTACAGCAAAGTTTTAATATTGAATTGTGCCCAATATATGAATTATTTACCTGTTATACGTTTCCGAATTCCTTTACGTCGAGTCGCAGTCAATATTCCAAATTCCCGGGGGAATTAACCTCGAAAATTTTGTAACCAATTTCATTTGTTCACGTTCAGAGCTCGATCCAATCTCATAAATTATACTTACCATTGTACCAGTAGTTTATTGTTTCAAACCAACACAAACTTTCACTGTTTAAATCTATAATTACGATCTATTTTACTACTCTATCATTGTTAGAATTGAATTGGACCTAATTACATCAATTAATTCAATCAGGTGCCTTATTTCGTTTCCCAAAAAAATATTATCGATTGAACAAATTAAAGCCCAAAACATAATTGGTGTTCTATCATGTACCACGTCTATTATGATAACATTAATAGTAATTACCCAATTTGTTGAAGTAATACAAAATAAACGGAAGAAAGTTGCTGATAACGGTCAAATGAAATAGAGAATTTTACCTAGAATTGATTATAATTATCGCTATTGGACGTGATACCCACACGAATGACTCATGTAGACTTTGTTGATTCTAACCTCTGTAACTGTACGAACACAAACTTACCTCTGTAACAAGCAAAAAAATCGCGTTAGAAACATCACCCTGCGCTCCATAACACAAGTAGTGGATGTGGGAGCACAAACAGCCGCACTAAAGCGGGAGCGGTAGCGGGGGCTGGCCACGGCGCACGAATGGACCCGGAGATATGGACAAAGATCGTTACTCACTGGATGGCTGAGGGAAGACATCGCCGGTGAGGTAGACCGCGGCGAAGGTGGTGTGACGATCTAATCATGTTTGCGGGGCCAACATGGCCAGTTGGCCAGGAATCTCACAAAATAGAGAGGTAAGGGAGGAAAAAGGTAGCGGGATTGTCCGAAAGGGTTACCGCTGCCCTGGAACATAAAGGGCTAAGGAAGGAACACGGGTGGGTTTTAGTCAGTAAGAGTCTGACACTCCCTTCTGCTCCACCCAGAGCGGGAGGGGTCATTAGATGATCTCCCATGCTCAAAAAAAAAAAAAAAAAAAAAGGGAGGAAAAAGGAGACACCTCTGCCCAGCAATAGGACACAAAAACAGAAAAAAAAAACATCTGTAACTGATTGTCGGAACGATTACCTACCTACACAATACATGGTTGGAAGTGGGGCTGAGTGCCCAGGGTACGCCTGACATAATTAAATCTCGCCACTTGTGTGGTAAATTAGTACTATAAAGTAAGTAGGTATCAATTGCCGAGTTTATTTTTAGATACAATTTTGAGCATAGAAACTTCATGACCCACATAACCCTATCGCTACTACCCTCGTAGGTGTAGGTACCTACTTAACTCGCGTTTACACCTATAGTTATACAAGTTGTGTTACTCGTTTTCAACAAGACTTGCCAAAAACATATCGTATATAAAACATGTATCATACATGTCTTGATGATGTTTCAGACATGGTTAAATTCAGCAAGTTCATGGTTAAGGCACGGCTAAGTTCAGTTGCTTACGCTGTTTGAAAAATTCGTCAATTAACAGACGTGGATACCGTGAGACTGGTCAATTTTTGTTACTTCCATAGTATCAAGTCTTACGGTATTTTGCTGTGGGGACGAGCTGCAGATATTGATTCTATCTTCATTCTGTTAAAGAGGGCTGTCAGAGCCATCTACAATCACAGCAGACGCGAATCTCTAAGGGAACTGTTTAAAAAAATTGACATTATGACAATTCCTTGTTAGTACCTATATATACGAAAACAGTATGTACGTTCGTAAAAATCTACATCTTTTTAGTAAGATAAGGGACAGGCATAATTTTAACACTAGGAATAGGAATAAACTAGATCAATCGCGCTTTAGATTGTCTAAAGTAAAAACTTCTTTTATTGGTTACTGTGTAAAAGGTTATAATAAAATAACACTCGATATTCTTCTTTAAATCATGCATTAAACGCACTCTATGTAGACAAGCATATTATAAGTTGGATGAGTATATCGTAGATAAAAATGCTTGGCTTAATGCTGGTCCTGCTTCACTGGCACTTGGGCTCACAATTTCAACATTTGGAAAAGATGCTTCCCCTTTTTTTAGTGTTTCTAACATTATGAACTTACTGTTTATTTTATTCAATCAAGACTAAATTCTTGAATATTTCAAAATTAAACACCTCTTCCTGATTGGTATTAATTTTATTTTTCATGTCTTAAATAAATTGCAAACTATAGTTTTGCATAATTTAGAAACATTTTTTTTTTATTTTTTAAATGTAAGTACCACGGATCCGTTTATTATGATAATTTGATGTTGTCTTGAAAGAACATGACAGTTGAGAATATGTCATGCTCACTTAAATGTCTCACTGATGGTGGCGCGTGTGTTGGATTATTCGGTTCCCTACAAAATGGTTGAGCTGGTGCTGATCCACGCGTCATGTTCGTAAATGGACTCCGTCGGTTGAGACTGGTCATCTCTTAACTGCCAGGGCTTATTTTAATTTAATATTTTATTGTTTATTTATTTTTATTTTTTTACATTGTTCTCACATATAGAAGCAATAAAAATGTATCCAGGATTTTGTAATAATATCTTGATTTAAAAGAGTGCCCTTGGAGTTTCTTCAGAGTGCTCGTTCTTCTCCATAGAGATCTACGTTTTGGAATGGGCAACTAGCTTCAACTTTTTGACTAACTAACCGACTATTTAATTTTGACAATTCAAAAGTGCCTGTTGAAATAAATGATTTGAGTTGGGTTAGATAACTACAGTATTTTGTTCACCTTTTTGAAAAGTTTTATTTTATTTATTCGGAAAAACAAACAATTACACATTACAAGTAAATAGGAGTTATACTAAAGTACTTAAGTTTCGTATACAACAAATGTTTATAACTTGTTGCAAGTATAAACCATAAACGAAAACAGTAGACACAACATGTAGAAAACATGTTTTATACCTTGGTGAAAACGCGGGGTACCAAACCAAGTAAGTACACACACATACAAGGGTAGGTGATTAACTACACAAAGATATCATATTCGTGGGTTGTTTGTCGTGATTTATGACAATACTTTGCTCAGTAGCTGTTGAGTGCTCGGCATCAAGTGACACGAATGCTAAACTCAAACAGATTTCGTAATAAGGTATTAGAGTCTCGGAATAAGGTCTTGAAATGAATTATTTATTGCCGTTCGGGTAATATTCTGTTTGTTTGTTGGTAAACGAATGAGTCACAGAAGCTTTTATATAGGACAGAGAGGGGCTTGTGGCTAAGTAATAACAGCCGCACGGGTCGATCTTCGAGGTTAAGCAACGCTTGTCGAGGTCGATTCGAGGATGGGTGACCATCCATTACATACCTCAGGAAGCACATTAAGCAGTTAGTCACGGCTGTCTTTCGTAGATTTTTGACAGTCGTTACGGGTCGTCTGAAGTCCGAAAGTCTGACAACCAGTCTTACCAAGTGGTTTCATGTTTTAAAGCAAATAAATATTATATATATATAAATATTCTATTCTATTCGTATTACCCAGTAACTGGGTTGTGGAGGTCAGATAGGCAGTTGCTCCATGTAAATACTGGTACTCAGCTGCATCCGGTTAGGCTGGAAGCCGACCCTAACATAGTTGAGA
Organism: Apamea anceps; assembly: GCA_951799955.1. NCBI lineage: Eukaryota > Metazoa > Arthropoda > Insecta > Lepidoptera > Noctuidae > Apamea > Apamea anceps. Next base: position 13,324,073 of record OX637513.1, on the reverse strand, counting down.
AAAGGCTAGGCAGATGATGAGGTTTTTGAGCATTGTCTGTCTAAATGGTGGTGGTGGTGGTGTTGGTGGTGGTCGTCATGGCTTGCCTAGAAGTAACCTACACTATAAAGGGGGGCAGGGACATCGACGCGTAACCTGTTACCATGGATTCAGTACATGATTCTGAACACCCGTTGAAATTTTTTGTTTAAAAAAAACTACGGTTACATATTTTTTGACCGCATAGATATTGCACTTTTCTATTAAACAGCAGATTTTTTTTACAACCCTCTTAAAGGGTGTACGCTAGAAAAGTTACGCGTCGAAAAGGTTCTACATCCAGAATCATGTGCTGAATTCATGGTTACAGTTTGCGCGTCGATATATGCCAGCCTGTATAAACGTTGAATATTATAAAATCTTATATTTTGTTAAGTAGCTGAGCACACGGATTTAACATATCGTGGGAACTTGAGCAGCCATAAATCATTTCCTCACAACACGTTGACCCGGAACACACATCGAACCGTAGGCCATACATATATATAACCTAACCTAACTTATATGCCTACTTATATGAGTTTTAGAAAACGTTCTGCTTGTTAGACCGTCATCTCTGTGACTCTGGTATCCTACTAATAAGATTATAAACGCGAAAATTTGTCAGGATGGATGGATGGATGTTTGTTACTCTTTCACGCAAAAACTACAGAACGGATTTGGATGAAATTTGGCACACAGATAATTTATAACCAGGATTAACACAGGATATTTTGTATCCCGATATTCCCAGGGGATCGAAATTTATGCGGGTGAAACCGCGGGACGCTGCTAGTATAATCTATAATAGTGTTCATAATCTCAGATAATTTACATTCCATCGCAACTTAATCAATTATCTACTTTAGAAAAATGTATTCTAAGTTGATTTTTGAGTGACCATTTGTAACATAAAGAGCCTAATAAGTTTTTGGTTACAATGGAATTTGAACTTTGATAAGTATGAAATTCAGTTTGTTGTTCCATAACTCGAAAATTATCACAAATTCTTAATTCAGGTAATAACAGTCGTTTCACACTTATTTTTACCCCTGATTTTGCATCACTGTCCATATCACAGTGATCTTATTCTCATTCTAATAAGGTTGCTTTTGGGTTGCTGCCAGTGATAAGTCTGTCAAAATCATTGTGATCTTTATTCTCGTTACAATATGGTTGCTGCTGTCAGAGGTAAAATAACTGTGAACGGACTGTAAGTGACCGCCATTTTGTGACCAGGACACCGTATGGTAACACCGTTCAAATTTTCGGGTCCAGTCCAGTCTAATGATTTCCAAATATTATTACATTGTATTCATCTAATTTTGTGTGTGATTTGGCTATCGCATTAGGTTCAGTAAGACCTGTAATGATAGTTTTAGGGCATTTAAATAAATAAATAAATAATGTGACGATACGTTATGATAATAATCGTGCGCATAATAAACCAACATAAAAAATATCACCACCTTATTACATAAATATTGATTTTATAGGTATCGATAAAACAAGAATTACCATTTCCCATTACAACAGCCCTTAGTTACTCAACCATACAACAGCTGAATGTAAACATTTTGTAAAATAACAATATGAAACAAGACAAACATATTTCACTCAAAAAAAAATTTGCTCTACACTCATAAAAAGAAAGTTAATTTTAGAATTACAAAAGCGATTTGTTCCTAAAACAATTTCACCAGCGATGGAAACTGAACCGTGTGTAATCGATTTAAGGTTCCTTATTCCAAGGCAATGTAGCTCTAAATGTAACGTGTCTGAAGATCTTCAGAAAGTCCTTACTGGCAGTGATGTTACAGGTACGTGTCCTTCCTGAAGGACATTATTTAATAAAGGAGAAGGATTGTGAATCCATTATTAGTTGGTAATATCGATTCTTAATCGGATGAACATGAATCGTAGGTAGGTATTGACCCTGGGTCATATTGGCCCGAGGCGACTTAAATCTGTCATTATTCTTTTTTACGCTGATCGTGCAATTTTAGCGTTTGTGTATCTGGAGTTACGACCTACTTCTAAACGAACTGCAGGTATGCTAAGTGCAACGCCGCATACACAGCTCGCTGTGTACGTATATCTCGATATACGTACATCAACTCAAAACGGGTAAATATGACCCAGCGTCATCGCTGGCGTAGTATTTTTGTGACATACTTTTATTAGGTCATTTAGTATTTGTTGTCAATTCACCTTGTTCCTTTTTAAGTTTTTGTTAAATATTGCACTGATAGACTACACTGAGAGTATATTTGCGGTATTAGAAGAGTCAGGGTCTGACGAAGAAGGGTTAAATGCTGCTTCGACAGTTGCGCGAAAGAATCGCAGGTTTTGCGAGTGACCCCACTAGGAACCGTCGGAGGTCCCCCGAAGGTTCCAGGAACTCACAGAAGATGTCAATTATGGCCGTTTCAAAGGTATAAGAAGACATTTAATACTTGTAATGCATGCCAGATTTACATGTGCTCAGATCATTTAATTCCGTACTGCAATAATAGCAGTAGTTCTATCTCTCTGAATGAGGAAGTAGAAAAATGATTTGTTAGTATTATTATGATAAGAACTTTGTATGTTCTCTATATTATTATGTACGATTATTAATTTATATTATTATTCAGAATAATTTAACAAAAATTTAAAAAATATTTAAGTTATGTTTTCATAGTTGATTTTGCATGCGCTATTAAGAAAGCTAGTAAAAGTTTGAATTATAAAATATTTGGATTTATTTCTTTTTTACTACATAATTATGCAAAAAACACTTGTATAATAAATAATGATTAAAAAGAGAACTTCTTAAATTTCATGACAATATTACTCGATAAAATCTGGGTCATGATGACCCGGTGTCATCGTCGGCGTAATTATTTTCAAGTCATTTGCCCCGGGTTAAGCTGAGGGCAGACATATTATTCGTAGATTATATTAGGCCTATATTAAACCGACATTTCAAGCTGATTATATGTTGCTTACTTTTGGAAGCATCGTATATGTACTTTCGTATAAAACTTCGTATGTTTGAAGACTAAGGTCTTCAACCAGTGTGTCCTGCCCGTTATAACATACGGTGCCGAAAGGTGGACACTGACAGTCAGCCTGGTCCAAAAATTTAAGGTCACTCAGCGGAGTATGGGACGGGCTAAGCACGGAGTTTCTTTGAAGGATATATTCAGAAACAAAGTTATCCAGAAAAGAGCCGGTGTTACCGACATAGCTTGCAGAGTAAGAAGCTGATGTGGCAGTGGGCTGGCCGTGTTTCTCGAAGGACAGATGGCCGGTAGAGCAGACGGCCTGGAGTGGAGAGTGCGTATCGGCAAGCAAAGTATGGGACGCCCCCCAGCTAGATGGACGGACGACCTAAAGAAGGTGGCTGGGGCAGACTGGATGCGGAAAGCGGAGGACAGGGTGTTGTGGCGCAGCATGGGGAGCCTATGTCCAGCAGTGGACTACGATAGGCTTAGTAGATCGATACTTTCGTAAGCTGCGTCTATACCACAAACAAATACCGTCTATACCACAAACAAATATCTTCGACACAATCCAGTAATAAAGACTTCCTACGAATTTACTAGTGTACGAGTAGATAATAAAATAATCAAATTGTAACCAGACTTCACCGTCGTGCCCTGAAATACTGGCTTAAGGCGAAGCTTTAAGCACTATAATTCAGTATATTAAATTAAGTAACTAGCTGCGTGCCCACGGCTCTTTAAGCGGGAAAATCGGAAAAGCGTGTCGCAATGTGTCAAAGTAAGTATATGAGGTAGATGGATGTTGTCAAATAGATAGAAGGGTTTGAAGAGAAGCCCGTGGCTAAATGATAACAGCTGTACAGGTCAATCGATCAGGTTAAGCTACGCTTGCCGAGGTTGGTCTGGGGTTGGGTGGCCATCTTTACTTACCGAAACCCCTCCGTACCTCGGAAAGCACGTTAAGCCATTGGTCCCGGCGGTCATTCGTGGATCTTTGACAGTCGTTACGGGTAGTCCGAAAGTCTGACAAACAGTCTTACCAAGGGTTATCGTATTACCCAGTAACTGGGTTGTGGAGGTCAGATAGGCAGTCACTCTATGTAAAATATTGGTATTCACCTGCATCCGGTTAGACTGGAAGCCCAGGGTCGGCTTCCAGTCTAACCGGATGCAGATAAATAGAAACAAAGTTAGGAAAAGATGGAAGGGTTTGTAAGGGAAGGGGTTGTTTGTTGGGCTGCTGCTAACCCTTGGTCTCATATTGTCCTAAAGACGTGCCTTCAATTGTAAGGTTTTATTTTATAGGGTCCAGAAATATTTTAGTACAAATTGTATTTATTATATTATATAGAACTAATAAATTATTCTATATAGAGTAAGGTAATACGGGCTGGGGTCCACAACTCCACGTCAATGCGCGTATTTAGCGTAGGTCAATTAAGACTAATAAACGATTACAATTGGTCCTCACAAATTGGGGTCCGTGATTTTCTTCATGCGAGTAATTAATGGTTTCTACCCGTCTTATAATTATCTTAACCACGGCATAAGTTATCTTCAAATACAAGACCGCAAATAGGCGAATATTAACAAAACTTTCTTGACAACATCTTTACGGGGTCACATTGAATTTGTTAGCGAAACTCCGTAGACGTGATGAGTATCGATATCTAGACATGTAAAAGTAAATAAGTTTTTTTTTTGTGGTCATCGACATCTGTTAGATACAAGTGAAAATATCAGCTTTAAAAAACAGTTTTTTTTTTGTATTATCTTCACAGACGTGATTGGTATCGATATCTAAACACGATAAACGTATTTTCGCAACTCATACTTGAAGTAGACTACATGTACATACATACATACTAGCGGTGGTCGACCCCTAAAATAATATCAATTCATTTTTATTTTATCGTGTTGATACCCTACACGTCTGCAGAGTTTCGCTAGCTTATTTAATCTGACCCTGTATATAACGGTACCTACCTATATCACAACTGTCATAAGCCTATAAAGTACAAATTCGCGAACAAAGTTCCTTGGGCGCAAGTTAATTGGTATTATGCTTGCAATAAAAGAGAATTAGGTTCCGAAATGCTATTTTGAGTCGGGATCCTGTCTTGAATTTTGATTGTGGCGCTGAAGCGAGGGTGGTTGGCCTTCCAGTAATATATAACTTATTTCACCCAACGGTATGCGAGGGGGAACGTAATTTTTTGAAAATATGCGTTGTGATTTTAAAATCTTTTGTAGTGAGATGAAAATTGCGATGACAATTTTGGTAAATGGGTGGTAGATTTTAGGGGAGCGGTTTGAATATTAACAGCAAGGTTTGAAGATTGATTCATCATCATTTCAACCGAAAGACGTCCTTGATGCTTGAGGCAGGCCTATGTCCAACAGTGGGCGTCTTTCGGCTGAAATGATCAGTCTACTCATCCGGGCAATATGAATATTGCGGCGCATAATTAAAAAGTGTAAATTATCTTTAAAAAGTCGGAACAACAGTATTATTGCTTATAAGCACTAGTCACTAGCACTTGGCACTAAGTACCAAAATACAATACTGTTGTAGGGTATATGTCTTTCCACAATCATAGGAACCAGTAATCGGAATCTTAGGGGGCTTGTGGCTAAGTAAAAACAGCCGCACGGGTCAATCGATCAGGATAACCTACGCTTGCCGCGATTGGTTCGTGAATGGGTGTCATATGTAACCAATGACTTAACAGTCATCGGTCCCGGATGTCATTTATTGATTCTTAGACCGTGGATCTTTACGGGTCGTCAGGAGCCCGAAAGTCTGACAGTCAGTCTTACTAAGGCATATAGTATTACCCCGTAACTGGGTTGTGGAGGTCAGGTAGGCAGTAATACTGGTACTCAGCTGCATCTAGTTAGACTGGAAGCCGACCCCAACATAGGCTAGGCAGATGATAATGAATCTTAGGAACCAAACAAGCATGTTAGTATGTATCCCGCACCAAAAAACAAGTTCAAAAAACACACATCGATCCGACAATTTATGTATTTATTTACTTAAAGCAAGGTCCCACCCATACAAACCCAAAGTTCTCATAAAGTTTACCCATACAAATTCTGTTTACCCAGTTTCGTAAACAATATCTTCCTCCCTATCCCATCATCAAAATGATGAAAAAGTAATTTAAGAAAGTAAACAAAATAATAAATAATCTCCGAGCTCAGATCAAGTACACGTTTTTTCCTACTTTTCGTACATTTATACAAGACTTTATCGCGACACGAAATAAACGCAAACAGCTCAACAGGGTCCTCCTAAAAACCGTGACAGAGAATTTTAGTTTGTTGTTACGGGAGGACCCTGCTGCATCTGCATGAGTATAGCTTTATGACATTCACTAATCACTATTTAGTTCCATAGCAGACACAATATATTGCCACACATTGTGTTTCGTAGTATTTTTTTTTTAAGATGTCGTCGAACCTGTCGCAGAGAGTCGCCAAAACACGATGCAGAAGCCAAAAATTCAATCACGGAATATTCTGCTTTTATTACCCTGAGAGAGTTGGTCACGAAAAAAGAGTGTGCGGTCGGGGGACAATCATCAGGAACGAAGTTTCTTATGCGATACTCCCTCGCACACTCGTATATAATAGAACGAGATTGAGAGAAAGTGTGAATTTAATTCGCGTTTTCAATACAGAGCCACCTACATAGTATACCTACCTAAGTTTTTAGAAGCTCTCATAAAGTTTTCGTCATTTTGGATTTTCATTTTGACCTCTATACTGCCTTCAGCGCCCTCGAAACCCACAAAAACGACACCAATGAAGAAAAATTTGAAATTTTTCGCAGCCACCATCTTGGATTTTCATCTCATAGGGGTGCATAACGCTTTTTCGTTACATGCCGATTTTTACCAGTATACTCCTACCGCAAGCCGCGTTAAAGAACTTCGCTCCAAACATTCTTCCCTGTGTCCTTTTTGGCTACGCGTTGAGTTTTCTTTGTGCAGGAAACAAAAATATTTTTATGAAATAGGCCGCGATCACACCAAATGTATAGTCAGCCGCCGACTGTGAGCGTCTAGTTCAAAATGTAAGGACCGACTGTCCGTTTGGTAGGGGAGCCCAGAGGGTTTTTGAGCAAGCATATTCAGGGCGAGAAGTTTATAGCTGAGTAAGTGTGGCATGAGGAGAGAACAGCTAAAATATATTTGAAAAGTTTCAGATAGGAGCCCCTTGGTCAGGTGACCACTTTCAGATTTCAAAAAAGGGACAAAAATAAAGTGATCTTCAGGGCCATTGATTTTTATATGATCGTGTGTGGCCTAACTCATAATGACTTAAATAGGCAAATCTGACGAAGACGTCAGATTTGCCTATTTAAGTCATTATGAGTTGAATTGTGGGCTTTCCCCAAATCTGAGGACTTTGAAAATTCAAATTTGGGCCATTTTTAAAAGGATATTCAGAGCGAATGAAAGTTATTCTGTGCAATAGTGTTACATGTCCTGATAGTGAATATATAAATATCTGACGGATTGATGGAGCCCTTTGGCAAACATGACGGAATTTCATTCATTTACAAAAGTACCCAAAAGTGGTCATAATTTTCCTTTTTTCTCTAAATTAACTAATCGAATGGCTTTGATTGCTATCTGAATTTGAATCTGACCCTTTTGTGATGATGTTTCGGTATTGAGAAATTTTAAAATGTCAAACACTAGAAAACAATGACTAAAAGTTAAGTAGCAAAATTAGAAAATCGTTAGAGTACACCATAAACATAGTTGATTTTTTCAAAATTTTACTATGTCACTAAGCAAACAAATTATTTGAAAAACATCCTTTTCTTATGGGCTTTGCAAAGAGCTATCAACATTTAAAAAAATATCAAAGGTGCCAGTCAGTTGTTTGATAAAACCGGCAAAGATGGAAAACCAGAATTACTAAAATTAACGAAAACATTAAACTAACGCCTTGTTTACGTCGTGACACTTTTATATTCAAGATTTTATTATAACTACGATTGTTTACACTCGGTGTCATTACTGGTGTTGTCCTTAATTCTTTGTGATAGTTCTTTTAACGAGTTTTGTTAAACAAGCTTCAACACGTCTGCTTAGGCCGCCAGCTACGAGATAACTAGTTTAAATGAAAGATCATCAGATACAAATTTATTTTTAACCGACATCTAAAGGTTATCAATTCGTCTGTATATACAGTTGAATGTTGCAAATCAGCATGGATGGCCAAATCTGTAACTGGTAATGGCGAAAAATACTTAAAAGAGTCTCAGGGCCGACTTTGATGAAAACAAAAACTGCATCATTAGATTTTTGAGAAATCAATTTCGCTAACTAAGAATCGAACTTGTTTATTTTGAAAAAAAAAATACGGACTGTATTATTGCACCGTCCGATGATGTCGTTAATAAAGATCAGATTTGCGGAAGTAATGACACACGGCAAAGCAAAGGAAGGTGTTTATTTTTAAGATTAACCTAAGTCAAATCAACAAATTGATTCGTTAACGTTTAACAATGTGATAAAAATATAATTTATCATATTAAATAAAATATAAGTTTACAACCAAATAACTACTGCTACAGTATAAACGAACAAATCTCTTACATTCTAGATACTTAAAATCTGTTACTATCTTCATACATTTGTATGTACTCGGTCATATAGCTGATAGTTGTTCTGAGTCTTAATGTAGTTGCATGAGAGTGTAATTTGTAAACACACTCCTGATACAATGAAATCCTATATGGCAACTTGTTATTTCCACAGCGAAATAAACAAATGACAGATGAGCATACAACTGCGAATAGGAACGGCAATGAAACTATAAACAAGGTGTAACCTAGATAAACATCAAAGGCCCATAACCCACGCTCCAGTGAGCACATTAAATGGCAAAACTTTGTGGAAACAGGCGTCAGTTCTAATTAAACAAACACGACCTGCAACAAAGTGCCTACAAATGACAATGACGACTAGAGTGTGTTTGGAATATAATTAATTCACTTGCAACCAAAGTAGGTGGCGTCGAGTATGTGGAAGTCATTCATTATTACTAGGAGAAGTTGCATGAATATCCTAATGGTCTTCTGCAGTTGTAACACCAAGGGAATTGGAGAAACATTTCCGACTGTGGAGAGTAATTATTAAGTATCTTAATTTAGTATTAATTTGAGGACGAAGCGAATACTGTAACCTAAAGTGAAGTGACGGTGACGGTCGAGAAGACTTACATCTCTCCTGACTTTCTTTGAAGACGATTAATCAAGGACTCGATCCCGAAGGACGAATTACAAGGTTTCTGATTGAGCTATATTTAACTAATGTAATCTGTTACTTAATTAATTATTATCCAAAGCATGCCACTAGAACTTTCGAGATTGAATTTTCTAAACAGACTAGTCAACTATGGAAATAATTAAGGTTTGATCTGTCCGATATTCATTCAAAAAAACCCACTTCAAAAAAAAAATACTATGAAGAGAAAAATAACTTTAATTTCAGAAGTCGGTGTCGCTGGTTCCGCATTTTCGTTTTTTGACACCGACTTCCGAAATTAAAGTTATTTTTCTCTTTTTTGGAAGTCGGTTGTGGTTTTTTTTTTTTGTAAAAAAGTTTTTCTTTTTCACTTTTTAGTTGTACTTACCCCACACAAACTCGTATATACTTACAAGATTAGAGGTACCCGAATAACAACTTTGACAGAAATGAGGGTCGGTACACCCTCATTTCTGTCAAAGTTGTTGTATACTGAACACATCTGCGTACCCCTTTAGAGGGTACAGGCGTGACTTTATGTTGTGTGATTGCGTAAACAATACATACATAAGCAATAGCAGCAATAGCCGTTGATTTGCTGGAATTTATTGAAAAGTTCCGTTGTCTGTCTCCGAAGCTCATCATCAGATCTTGTCGAAATTTCAATGGGACCATTTGGGAAGTATAACCCTTTCCAAGAAAAAGAATTTTTCAAATCAATTGGCAAGCGACGGAGTTAGGCGCGAACAAACATAAAAAAAAAATACAAACATCTGAATCGAGAACCTCCTCCTTTTTTAGAAGTCGGTTAAAAATGAAATCAACCAACTACAAAACTAAATTCTTCCCAGATCTATTAGTCTTTACGCCCCGACAACAGTTACTTAGCAACGTAACTATAATCCAAAAAGAATTGCTCCAACTAAATGAATACTGTAATCGAAAGTGAAAAGATAATGATTGTGATAATCGCGATGGTCGAGAAGACTTACGATCTCGATCCCGAAGGACTGAGATGAGGTTTCTGATTGAGCAATATTTATTTAATGTAATTTATTATTTATTTCGTACTAGCGACCCGCCCCTGCTTCGCACGGGTATTACGACTTGACAAAATATCTTTATTAAATTAACAAACAAACAAAAAAATGAAATCTTTTCTCTCTATAATATAAGTTAAGATTAATATCTAAGGTAGTTGTAATGTGTTCTTGTAAAATAAACGTCAGTATGCCACCAGCTATCCGTCACTTCATTACTCCTTCTCGAGTCTTAGGCCTTCACCATTCGTGATATCAGAATACGTATTTTATTTTATTAAATAGGAACAACAAACAGCTACATCATGCTTTATTATAAACAGAAAAAAAATAATGTAACCCACAGCGCTGTTCACAGATTACCATTAATAAATAAAACTTTAGTCACTAGGAGGTGAACTATTCATGCATGACAGTTACGCGAATACTATAAAAACAATAAAAACAGTATTTTTCAGAACAATAACAACAAAAAATTGGTTTAAGAGTTCAAGTGTCCCATACAAAAGGATATGAAACCTTTTAAAGGGCATGTAAGTGTATCTATGTGTTCAAAAGCTTCTTTGTAGGTTGCTGCCATTCACCGAACTGGCGAACGTAGACCACTGTTAGATCGGCAGCTACCTACTGCAAAGAGTTTGCCTTCACGCACCTACCGTCTATGGTATCAGTCATGTAAGTAGTTGTTATAACTTTACACAGTGGAGAATTATGAAGAGAAACGTGTAGGAAAGAATGAAAAATGCGTTTATTGGCATTACAGTAAAAAAATCCACCTTAAAACTATTCAAGGCCAAGAGGGCCTCAGCCCAGCATAATGGCAGATGACAACACAAGGTGACGCTGATTTTCAGCTGCAACCCACGAGTTCCATACACTAGAATAATAAACACGTAGGAAAACTGTGTCCGTTATAATTTGGTTTTATTATGTGATTATTTATTGATTTTAATTTGTAATTATTTATTAAATAAATAAATTAAATTCATGTCAGTCATTAATATAAGTATAGTTTTAAGGTACTAACATAGTTTTAAGCCGTACTAATCATTTTATATGGAATTTATCTTCTGAATTAAATTATTATTATTATTAATTAATTCTTATTTCTATATTAATTTTATTGTTTTGATACATATTTTAATTTGATTTATTTTGTTTCCGTCTAATTTGAATTTTATCTGATTTTATTTGATTTGGTGTTATGTGTAGGTACTATGAATGGGTGTTATGTACCTGAAATAAATTAATATATTATATTTATTATTTATAATAAATCAAGAGATTTAATTAAGGGCTGAATTTTCCAACGCCAGATAATTTTATCGGAGGAATAATTTTGAATTTTTGACAATTCATTCATACAAAAACTGTCAGACGTCGATTTTATTCCACGAATAAAAATTATCTGTCGATTAAAAAATTAGGCCTACATGTGATCATATAAAAAAGCGTTCATGAGGAACACTCCAATAGCCGTGGAAAGATGACATCAGAAGGATTGGCTTTAGAAGACAGCTGTAGAAGGAATTAGATTAGGGGCTCGTGGCTAAATAATAACAGCCGCACGGGTTGATGGAAGGTTAAGCTACGCTTGCCGCGGTCAGTTCGTGGATGGGTGACCATCCATTTCATATCGAGACCCCTCCGTGCCTCGGAAAACACGTTAAGCCGTTGATCCCGGCTGTCATTCGTAGATCTTTGACAGTCGTTACGCGTGGTCAGAAGCTCAAAAAGTCTGCCAACCTGTCTTACCAATGGTATTCTGTTACCCAGTTACAGGGTTGTGGAGGTCAGATGGTAGTCACTCAATGTTAAATACTGGTATTCATTTGCATCCGGTTAGACTGTAAGCCGACCCCAACATTGGGAAAAGCAGGCCAGGCAGTTGATGACTCAAAAGGTAAGAAGGAGACTTTTGCGTCTTTAACCACAGTTTATTTTAGAACACAACTCATAGGTAGGCTCTCTAATCTCCCATACTACATTATTGTATTTATGTTGTTTTGTTAGTACAATGCAGTATTAGATGGGAGCAGTCTTTATGTAATCCTGTGGCGAGATATTACAAAGCCTCAACCTTTTTCTATTACCTTCCTACATTGATAAAAGAGCAACACACATACAAACACATACGCACAGACTCACTTTGTATCTTCGTATACAAGCGACCTAATACAATAATGTAGAACACGTGTACCCACACGGGAAGTACAATACATTGATTAGACGGTGCACCCTCCTTTCACCCAATTCCCTACTTTCCTATAGAGTATCGGAGAAAGCGGAGACAAGACAGATGTCGGTTCTCTATGTACCTACAACCCGTCCGAATTAACTGTGCACCTGGCGCTGTGACATCACTCTGCAACTCACAAACAAAGATGCTATCGCTATTGAACGCTTAAGGCGAACGCGGGGCGCCGCGCCTGGAAGCGGGAGAGGGGTCGCATTCCAGCGAGGTGCACAGTTAATTCGTACGGGTTGTATCTACATATATCAAGACGTAGTTAGTTATGAAGGAAAGTTGAAGCAGGTTGTATTAGGTTATGATGGGGCTGGCATGGTTGTATTGTGACCAAAAGCCCCTAAATTTATATTAGATAATAAAAAATTAAAAAATAAAAAAACTAAAACTGCATCCAAACATTTTTTCGCTTGCCTGAACTGGGAATCGAACCAATCGATACAAAGGCGAAATAGGACATCATCCTGTGAAAATTTCTACTCAAGGGTTGCTTTTTTTACTAAGCTTGAATGGAGGGAAATAAATGATTTCATTCATTTTATTTCAGTAGGAAATACTGTTTTTACGCCTCAAAAATATTGAATTACTCAAAACGAACGTATTTCTTTTTGGTACGGTACTAAGGGCCTTTGAAGCTACAGACGCCAGCACATCAAGCTACCCGAAACTGTCCAATATTCCCAATCAACCTTGAACTTAATGATTTAGAGATAAAGTTGAAAATCTATTAAGAAATTTAACAGATAAATGATTGTAGTAGCTTGATGTGCTGGCGTTTGTACGTTAGTGCAAAACCAAAAATATTATTTTTGAACGTTATGAAAATAGCGCAAGGAATACCAAAACCAGTACTATTTACTACTGCTATTTGTATTTACTAATACTATTTGTATATTTTGTAGTATTTCATGTATTTTTTATGCTATTTATTTTTGTGGGTTACAATAAAGTATATATAAATAAATAAATATTTATGGGTAGGTACGTCTTATTTCTCATAAAGTTAAAACTGAGATTTTTATTAAAAAAAAAAAGTAATATGGGAAAGAACTCTCTACTGTTCTCTCGTGTTCCTATTACATTTTATATTTTACCTCTTAACTGTTATTTTTTTAGATTTTTAACCTTTTATATTTAATTTTCGATGCATTTTTTTTAGCAAATTGTACGTGTTCTAAGTGGTAAAGTTCTTTTTTATTTCGCGACAAAATGTTGTTTTTTATTCGTTAATTCTCTAAGTATTAGGTAAGAAAACAGCACAAATGCTCCGACGAAGCAAAAGTTATACTGATGAACGACTTTTCAGCTGTATCAATGTTTTGAAGCATTTATTTAAAGCCGTGCGGTAAAAACACGTGGTTGCCATGCATAAAAATACAACCTTAATTATTTTCACACGGCAATTTCAGAAACCGCCTCCGCTGCCTGTATCAAAATAATAACTTTCGAAAGAGGCAAATCTTTTCAACATTCAATCCACATAATCAAATTGCATAAAAATTAATTGGATCCGTTTATAATTGCCAGAAACTTCGGTTATCAGACTAGCAAAATTAAATGAATATCTTGTTCCTCAAGCAAGCTGTCGGAAAGTTTGACGTTATTAAAATGAAACTGGATATTATTGTTACGGGATTCTGTTTTGCATGGCCAAGGGTAAAGCCTGTGGATGGATTAACAGCTTGAAAATTACTTAAGTTGGAAATATGGTTGGATTGGCAACTCAACCATTTTTCTTATTTTTTTCTAAATGCTATGAAATGAGAGCAGTCGTGGACCAGTGCAAACGGCCCCGACTTACGAGTTGCAGGTCGAGGGTTCGAAAAGAAGCAGGCGCTTTACTTTGTGCAAATTATTTCATCACCACTGCTCTCAAATCGGTGAAAAAAAAAACATAGTGAGGAAACCGGCACGTCCAATGTCCTCATGTCTATGTTGAACCAAAACGTCGAAGACATGTGACATCTACTGGGCCCGCTTGGTAGATTCCCTCTTGAAGAGCGGAGGCCTGTGTACCAGCAGTACAGCAGCAAAATTATAATTTTTATATCTATGGTTAAAGTATAAAATTCACTGTTAAATCTTCAACACCAGAGGGGGGCGATTCTCGTAATTTTATGAACGTTCACAGTCACACACACACATCTCAATGTCAAAAATACCTCTAATTTCCATACATTTTGACAAGTTTTTGACATTTGTTTGTCGCCGAGATGAGACCGCGACTAGATTTAGAACTTTTAAAATTACGAAAATTGGCCTTCTGCTCAACTGTCAATGTTATTCAGTAACGAACGTCTTTAATATTATCTGAACTGCTATGACATCTCGCGCAAGCGGCTGTTTTAAGAGCATTTCATAGTAAATCAGAACTTTCAGTAACTCAGATATGACTACATTCAATGCTACGGTTGTCTACTTAGATACTGTCAAAGTTAGAATATAGTTTTGATCAGTTTTCTAAACTAATATTAAGTTGTAAAGAGAAAAAACAATTCTTTGTGTGTTTGTTTGTTACGCTTTCACGCTAAAACGGCTGAACGGATTTGGAATAAAGAGAAAAATAATGATTTTTTGTGTTACACTTTCACGCTAAAACGGCGAAACGGATTTGGACGAAATTTGACATATGACCATGATTAGGACAAAGGGTACTTTATTACTCGGTATTCCCACGGGATTGAGGCTTTTGCGGATGAAACCGCGGGACGCAGGTAGTTATAAATAAAAAAAACAACTGAATTAGGTATACGAATCAGCTACCTCCCGATTCGCTATTATAAGAGAATCTCGTTTCGCCAATACTGTTAATATGACGTTAGTTTAAACTGTACCAAATAACCACTGATGAATATGAGCCTACTCATTTATCAAAGCCTTTTTGGTTGATTAAGAATGGCTTTAGGTGAACTACAAGCTCTGAACAGAAATAATCGCTCCAATTACCTAGTATTTACCCATCATTTAGTAGATACCTCTACTGATTAATAAATAAATTGAGGGCGACAATGGTTAAGGTATGGTATAAAGTACTGACCTATATTGATTTAGGGTTACTGCTAGATAAGATTGCCAACATTCACTCTAACAAAACATTTAAAAGCACATATTTTATAGCCTCTACACTGACACTACGACTTATCTCCCCCATTCGAGCTTAATCGTCTGGTGACCCTCGATTTATCACAAATATACGAGTACAGGAACTGCCTAATACGACCACAATCCATCAATTTTGACGTACGGAACCACCCCGCTGCCAATATATAGGTTTTATGCACCTCATGTTTTGTAATTATGTCTGCAATGTGGGGCACGGATTTGATAAATGATATTTTATGATTAAGTTTAATATCATGACGCGTGATTACGTTTTACCATGTCTACCAAAATTGGCAACAGTAAAATCAATATTAATTTGCAAGTTTTCCTGAAAACTGACAGTAATGGAACCCATGGATAACCTACATGGGTACTTTGGTTCTAAAAACTGATTCGAAGTTATTTTATTTTTTAATAATTAGTATTATGCACACAGCCAAAGTGTGGAGCTCTGTGTTAGCGCGTCTGTGTTCCCTATCAACTATGTTATAGCCTTCAAAACAATAGTGAACAAGCATTGTCTGGGTACGCTCGTTCCATCATGAACCTCATCAATCGCTTTGCAACATGCGACATCAATGCCAAGAGCAAGCCCATACCGTATTAAAAAAAACTGAAACAAATGGTTCAATGCCTTTTTTCCCCCGCTTCATAAATAGAACAGGCATCCCGCCATAACTTCATCCATATTGCCACCATTAAAAAAAATAACACACATTCAAAAATAGAACGCGCGGCATTTCGCGCCAAATCGTCTACAGCCGGCCATAGACGTAATAAGGCTGTCCATTCATTATCGGTCGGGTGGTCGTCGAGTTGGTCACGTGACACAGCGACCTTGGCACCCGCGCACCGAAGCGTTCGCCCACGAGTCTCACATAGCCGCCCAGACGGCGCCTGATGTTTGTTACATTGTGGACAAAAATAAAAAACCGTCTCGTCCTAGTGACGACGCGTCCTGGCTGGATATATTTTGTTTCCTTTGCTTAAACTTTTTAATGGCTGCGTTCTAAAATTGTTTGGTTGAGTTTTAAATCTTTTTTCTGATTCTGATTTGATCACGATTACAGAAAGAATAGAACCACAGAAAAAACCAAAACTGATAGGTATTTTTTTAAATTCAATTTAGGACTAAACTTAATATAAATTAATTTCCCCTAAAATTCATAACGATAGCAATTATTTAAGCGTTTCTATTAAATTTCATTAAGCCCTTAAACATTAACAATTCAAGAGTGTCCTAAAAGTTTTTAATGCTCCGAATAAAAGATGGGGTAGTAAACGACTTTCTAAGTGGCTATTTCAGATGTGATCTCATCAGATAACGTAATGGAAAAGCAAAGAAAATAGATAGCAAGGGTCTGTTACTCCAAACTAAATTGGATTACCTCCTGCGATTTTCTCGAACATGAAGAAAAAGTGGAGCTGTTTAGAAAACCCTTAACAGAATATATTATCATGTAGGGCAGTAATGCTATGGTCTATTTTTAAACCAAACGAGATGAAGGTTCTATATTCGTCTGTAAGTTTTTTTTTTCATATAATTATGTTCTTCGATATTTTCATCAATTATATACCTACTCATTATCAAAATTATTTTTTTACTTTTACTTGCTTTTGCCCGAAAATTAATTTGCGCCCTATAAGGTGAATAGGTACAGGAAATCAGCTCAGTCATTTAGATATGTGTGAACTGGAAATATTTAACAGCGCCGCACTCCACCAGACCCTCTTATTGTAACAGAAGGAGAAAAATCATTGACAAATTGAAACCGAGTCATGATACTCAGCAGATATGAAAGACAGAGAGTAGGTAACAAAAATATTCACAAAGTTTCACATTTGTAACCTAAGAATATAGATGACGATGGCCTACAAAAGGCTTTTTCTTCCAATCTATAAATAAGAACGACTTGTACGAAAGTGGAATGAACCATCAGACAACATTACTCCCATTTACAGGTCTGACCTAACCATAGATTCTCGAAAATCAGGACATGTAGCGTGCCAAGGCTCGAACAGCCAACCAGGCGCCAACCTGACACACTTGAGATTTGTGCCAATTCAACTTTATATCTTTTCCTTTATCGATTATGGGATACGAAATGTCCTGGAGAATTGTTACCCACAAACTATTTTTACGCCTCCTTGGGCCCACTACGCCAGTTTTCGTGACAAGGGTCCTGGGTCACAATAATGTTTTACCGTTGAAGTTTTACATTGTTTCAGTTAGATTCTATCTCATTCAGCCTTCGTGGGTCGGAAAGAGACACAAGATCAAGGGTGCGGGAATATTTATGTGTGTATGTAATGTATGTGAGTTTATTAGTAAAATTGCAAATGAAAGTTTTAACAGTTCCTTGCTATTTAGTTTTGTTTCTTGCGTCTAATGCTCTAGTTAAGCGTTGAAAAGACAGTTTTAAAAAGTTTAAGAAAGAAAAGTTGCTAGAGCCTCATTACTCCGAAGCACGTAGACAAAAGCTCGGATAGCTAAATTAAACGTGGCAAATTCACAACAGACGGCTTCGTTAGTCTAGTGATGCAAGTGCGACTGCTGAACATGAGGTCCTGGATTTGATGCTTAGGTGGGCCAAACTGTTATTGTGTTTGGTGTAGTGTGGGATTCCCCCTAGCCACCAGCTAGATGGACCGACGGCCTTATAAAGGTCGCTGGTACAGACTGCAAGCGGAAGGCAGAGGACAGGGTATTGTGGCGCAGCTTGCTAGAGGCCTATGATTCATTTTTAGATTGATTTTTTCAGTAGCAGCTCGGAAACGGTCATTGAAATCAGCCTATATTGTTCCCACTGCTGGGACACAGGCCTCCTCTCTATGAGAGGAAGTGGGCCTTAATCCACTACACAGGCCCAGTGCGAGTTGGTTGATCTCACACGTCTTCGATTTTTTTGTTCTAGGACATGCCGGTTTCCTCACGATATTTTCCTTTATCGTTTTGAGAGTAGTGGTGATGAAATAATTTAGACAAAGTAAAGCGCCTGTCAGGGTTCGAATTTGCGACCTAGAACTCGTAAGTCGCGGCCGGAACCACTGGGCCAACATTGCTCCCGGAAACGGTACTATTGCCCTATTAAATGGCAACCATCTATAACACAGTCTACCCCAACGGGAGATACAGACGTGATATTATCTTACGTCATTTTCATGACCCAATTGTAATCCCAAAATGCTTATTAAAAGTAAGTAAGTAATAAGGGAGTTAAATATCAAGGGAGTGTATATCGATATAATAAGACGCGATAATTAAGCTTAAATAAGCGTTAATTATATATTATGAAAGCCCTTCATAAAGTATCGGGATTACTTTAATATCGTACTAAAATATTAGTAGGATATTAAAGTAATCCCGAAACTTTCACGTTTATTTATAATAATAAACGTGAAAGTTTGGATGGATGGATGTTTGTTACTCTTTTACTCAAAAACCACGGAACGGATTTGGATGAAATTTGGCACACAGTGATGGTTTATAACCAGGATTAATATATAGGATACTTTTCATCCCGATATTCCCACGGAATCGAAACTTATGCGAGTGAAACCGCGGGGCGCAGCTAGTTCTCATTTAAATTATGATGGAAACTCATAGGGGTAATCTTTTGTGTTCGGTTTAAATGAAGTTCGAATATTCCTCGAAAGTTGTGTGCGACTCCGGGAGAAGAAAGTACCCATTTAGCCCATTTGTTTTATAATAATAAGTGCCCATTTGTTTTCTTTTTAGCAACAGGCGGTGAAGACTCTGCTTTACATTTGGAATATGATTCTTTTTAATTTAAAAATAATCGTAGTTTTGGGGCCAGTCTTAACATAAAAAATAATGTTTTTACTCGTATCTAATTATTCATTTAGGTGTACAACTCGAAGCCCGAAGTAATTTAAAAATTAAAATCAAATTAATTCGCATGTTGCGCTTTTAATTATGAAATTTTGTAAGCGAAAACGAGGACGTCAAAAAGGGATGCCGAAAATTCATAAAATAAAATTATTTAATTTAGCAGCAGATTTTGCAAACAAGTAGCATGGTTTCGGGATGTAATTAATGATGCGTCGACCTCTATTTAACTGCTTCGTGATATCTTTAATTTTAACTTTTCTAGATGGTTGGAAAAAGACTGGGCGGATGACAATGCCCTCTATTTCACAGCTTCCTGATATCCTTAATATTAACTATTTATCCAATCCCTGATATTTATGAGTTAAAATGTTCATAAGTAACAAGTACACCAAATAAATTAATAAAAAAAATAAAAAATAACCTAACTACTATAATTTTTTTGCACCGCTGACAACCCTATTTTCTATATCCACGCAGTCACTGTCTATTCCAGGGTTGCCTGGAAGAGATTGCAGAAAGCGACAAGGCCCCCCATTGTATGTTTCGTTTTAAAAAGTGTATTTGTTTTTGTTATGTATTTTCTGGTGTACAATAAAGTATATATAAATAAATAAATATAATTACTTGAATAATATCTCAAAAACAAAATATAAAAAGTTGATTTTATCTACACCGACAGAATATTTCCGCTGTGGAAGGCTTAAAGGAAATCGTCCCCAAGATACATTGCTAGAGAAAATTGTCGACTTTGCAGAGACCCTAATAGCCAATATCCTAGTTCATTTTCTCTAGGAAGTCTGAGAATATACTTTATAGGACTTTACTTGACTATGTCGGGGTCTAATGTCAAAACAATTTTGAAATAGCACTCTCTAGTACAGAAACAGCTACTTTATATCCATTAAAATATGTAATCATATTCCAAATGTAATAAGAGAGCTACCATTTAATTTTTACAAATAAAAATCAAAAAAACCTTAACCTTAGGAAAATAGCCTATTATTTTAGAGAAGTCATTCTCTAAAATAATAGGCTATTTTCCTAAAAAAATCTAATTAGTCCGTCAGTTAAATTATCAAAAAATATTGAACCCGTATTTTTTCTTTTGTCAATTATATAAAAAATGAGGAAGATATCGCCCGTTAAAGTTCCGCGTGACGTCACATGCTTGCGACACTTTTACAAGCAAATGACGTCACGACCCCCACTCCGAAATTTCGACGCGCTTTATCTTTGTCATTTTTTGTTTGATTGACCAAAGAAAAAATACGTGTCCATTATTTTTTGATAATCTAACTGACAAACTAAACATAATTATTATTTATTTATCCAGGCAACTACCCTATTGTTTGTACACATTAAAAGATTTTTTTGATTATAAGGGTAAATAAGTAAATAATATATGTTTTTTTAATATATAAGGTAGATTTATTTAGTTGTATAATATAAATATTGTTAGTATATAAGTAGTATATATTGTAAATATTCGTGTGCCGCTATTGGCGGCGGATGTATCCTGAACTTGTCCATATACACCAACCAACTTTGTACAGTCACGAGCACCAATAATATCAACACTTGACAACTTTCAGTTACGATTTTTTCGTGAAATAACGTATGCAACGTTGAAATACGTTAATATTCAAGTTTTCACTTCTGCCGCCACTCCCTTAGTGCAACCCGTTTTTTTTTTCTAATTTTCGGAAATCGGCCTGTGTGGGACACGCATTTTAAAACGCGGTCTGTGTGAGACCGCACTGTAACTGCCCTTTTACACACACATAAAAACGCGGCCGCTTATACGGTACCATAACGCGATTCTGTTTTTTGAAAGTGGTGTATTCTGAAATACTGTCAAACTTAAATAAATAAAAAAACAAGTGTGTATTGATTATTTACCACGGATCGTAATTTTATTTGATTATTTATGTCTTTCATAACAGCCTCCTGAAATTTGACGAGGATCCAAACCAACAGTTTATATAATTTGTTTTTTTTTATTTTTGACAGTGTTTACTTTAGTTTGTGATGTGTTTATTGTTCGAGTCGGAATAAATACTTTTTCTTTATTTCTGTTGCATTTTGGAACTTATGCTAACGGAGTATCGGCAAAGTGTTTTTATTTACACGTATTGAGGTCATATGCACAGAATAGACAATTGTAGATAATTATGTACAGTCACAAGCACCAATATATGTCAACACTTGACAACATTCAATTGCGATTTTTTCGAGAAATAACGTATGCAACGTTGAAATACGACACATTACATAAACCTATGGGTTCGAAAATGCTATGCTGGTAACAACATAAAATTTCATTAAAAATAAAGGAATAAATCGCTTTTGAATAAAGCCGAGTGTATACATACTTTTGCTCGTGACTGTATGTGAGTACTTACCAAAGGGCGGCTCGAACCTGCAGTCCAATAGCAAGGCATTGCCAGTGGGGCCGGTGGTGCCGACAACAGCGCCACCGCGCATCATCACCTGCGCCTCAAGTTCCACCCACCGCCCCCCACCGTCCGACTGGAACGACAATAATTAAAAGATAAATGATTTTATTTCTGGAAGTAGGTTTGGACAAACACTTTTAGGACGGAATTCATAAATGAAACTTAAATGCGTTCAGCACATTTAAACCGCGCTTGAGAGATGTCAGTGTCATCATTGTTGTGGAACATTGGCACTGACAGCTCTTGAACGCAGTTTAGACGTGCTGATCGCGTTCAGCTTCACTGGCACCAACACGTCAAAAATAAATTGTGTTTTAAAACTAGATGAGTTCTACGATACCCCGTAACGACTCTCAAAGATCTACGAATGCCGGGACCAACGGCTTTCCGAGCCACGGAGGGGATATGTTATGGATGGTCACCCGTCCACGAACTGAACGCGGCAAGAGTAGCTAGCTAACCTTCGACCGATCCATGCGGCTGTTATCAGTTAGCCACGAGCCCCTCCAAGCATCCTCCTTACACTCCAAGAATATGAATACCAAACTTTACGATAATTTCCTCTCATTACATTTACATGTAGCAATTACCCCCCAGGAGTAAATGGATAAGGAAATGCAAATGCAAACACTCCCGAAGGATGAATATCGTGCTTTTAAGCTGGCCTTCTGGTAATACGAGTACGAATGCAAAACAGGAATACGCAGCGAATTGAGACAGGTAACTGTTTTGGAACTGAACATTTTCATTTTGCCGTTTAACTTAGTAAACTGAAACACTTTGGATCTGTTTTGGGGACTTTGAAATTAACAAACGATAACATAACAGAGCATCACGCCTTGTTTCCCCGAAGAGTTTGACAGAGGAGTAACTTCAAATTGAGAAAGAAAATAATATAGACAGGTCGTGTCAGGTTGGTCACAAATTCAAAATTATTCCATAAAATAGTTTTACATGGAATAATTCGATTTTGCAACGTATTTTCTAGCTCTGCTTAACAATCTCTCGACTGATTTTTTTTTTTTGTTATAAACTACCACAATGTCAACTTTCATTGATTTTTTGTATGGAAGCGGGATTACGTTTTATTTTCACTGTGTTATCTGTGTTCATTTTGTACATTCAATCAACTAAGCCTATCGCAGTCCACTGCTGAACATAGGCCTCACCCAGGCTGCGCCACAACACCCTGTCCTCCGCCTTCCGCATCCAGTCCGTCCCAGCAACCATCTTTAGGTCGTCCGTCCATCTAGCTGTGGGGCATACCACACTACGCTTGCCGATACGCGGTCTCCACTCCAGGACTCGTCTGCTCCACTGGCCCTCGGTTCTTCGACAAACATGGCCAGCCCACTGCCACTTCAGTTTGCTTACTCTGCAAGCTATGTCGGTAACTCCGGTTCTTTTCCGGATAATTTCAGTCCTGATTTTATCCTTCAAAGACACTCCGAGCATAGCTCGCTCTATAACGCGCTGAGCGACCTTGAACTGACGAATCGACAATGCAATCACCAATACCTTTGTGACAGTAAATGTCTGTAAAGATGATGTTTTTTGGAGCACCCATCGGGAAATCCATGGAAGCAATTAAAAAAATAAAAAACTCCGCCCCTAAGATCACCCACTGACCAAAACACTAACATCTGTCACTTTAAAACTCAACATTAACCGCAAGACCCGTCTATATATATTCGCAAATGCAGTAAAATAACTAGCAAAGTACTGGAATCAATCGTTCATGAGCTCATTAGCGTGAATACCGACTCTCATTAATATTTCAGAGGTAATCTGATCAATTGACTGCTGATGACTGGGCTGCCTCCGACAATTACGTATTGA
Organism: Apamea anceps; assembly: GCA_951799955.1. Lineage (NCBI taxonomy): Eukaryota > Metazoa > Arthropoda > Insecta > Lepidoptera > Noctuidae > Apamea > Apamea anceps. The sequence continues at coordinate 13,300,258 of OX637513.1, read as the reverse complement.
CGCGCGTCGGCCCGACGTTCTGACGTGCAGAATGTATTTTTTTAATTAAGGTAGTTGTGATACTTTTATTGCGATGCATTTTCGTTGTGAAACGATATCTATTTTTGTGTAAGTTTGTGTTGTTTGGTATGTATTGTAAACTGACCAAGATTATGTCTGGACTTTAAAAGAGCCTGTGACCTCTGAGTTTGTTTCGGCCTTTCTTCTCAGAGTAGTCAGATAGGAAACGCCGACCTCATCTAGCTTATTTTTTTTTTATTTTATTTTATAATACGACGTGTAAATCCTATTAACAAATAAACAATTTTATTAATTACATTTCACTATAGACAATTTGAATAAAATTATTTTTGTTTTATAACACAACTAGCTTCTGCCCGCGACTTCGTTCTGTGAAATTTCTTGCTTTAACATAAAATATATCCTATGACACTCAGTAATAATGTTGCCATTAGTGAAAGAATTTTTGGAATCCGATCAGCAGTTCCGAAGATTACCCCCTAAATATAAACCCATAAATGTTAAAATATTAGTTTAACAAGATTTTTTTTTTAAGAAAATTTTAGACACACTGTTTTTAAATATTTTGTGAAATATTTCAGTTAGTGACTATGTTAATCATCGGTCTAGCGTTTTCCCAATCATCTTGGGCTCGGCTTCCAGTCTAACCGGATGCAGCTGAATACCAGTATTTTACATGAAGCGACTGCCTATCTCCACAACCCTTTTACTGGGTAATACGATACCCCTTGGTAAGACTGGTTGACAGACTTTCGGATTTCTGACTACCCGTAACGACTGTCAAAGATCCACGAATGACAGCCGGGACCAACGGCTTAACGTGCTTTCCGAGGCACGCAGGGGTGCCGCCGTCTCAGTATGTAAAGATCACCCATCCACAGACAAACCGCGGCAAGCGTAGCTTAACCTGATTGATCGACCTGTGCGGCTGTTATTATTTAGCCACGGGCCCCCCAGCTGGTGACTATGTTAACGCAGAATATTATTATTCCATAAATCAATAACATATGTATATAGACGGCAAGAGGTACTTTGTAAAAACGTACTTATAATGAATATTATACTAATTTAATTAATAAGCTGTGATATAGTAAAGTAAAATATCATATTCCCGTGAGGCAATCTTTTGGATACCCCAAAAAATGTCTCACGAGGATATCCTTTGAGACATTATTTATGACTTGGCAATTTGTACAGGTGGGTACAGTGTCTTTTAAGAGGATCTGGGACCACCCCTATGTGTGGATGGTGATCACCGGGGTGGTTTTAGTGAGGTAAAAATCCCACACTCCGTGACCTCAATCCCCGGAGATCGGGTGCCTTTTGAAGGTTTCCCCCCGAAAACAAAAAAAAGGTACAGTAAGTGATCTGCATAACCCGACCTATCTTCCCCCTCTTCTTCCTTGTAAGAGGGGTGAGGTAATGCAGAACACTGACCGTACTACATATATTATGCCAACAATGGTTGTCAAGTCGTAGTTTTGAGCGTTTCTAAACCACTATTAGGCAAAGTAAAACTCACTAAGAAATAGATATCTGAACAGAAACTAAGGGCAAATTCCACCAATGAATCTGGACGCGGTCAGCATATCTGAACCACGTTTAAGAGGTTTCAGTGACAATATTTCAGAATAATTAAATAATGAAACTGACAGCTTTTGAACGAGGTTTAGATGTGCTGATTACGTTTAGTTTCATTGGTGAAATTCGCCCTTAATCAGGCTTACGTCTTTGTACAACCCCTGTAATATCAAACTCGGTTAAAACCCGCAACTTGTTAGTCAGTATTCGTTAAAAATCTCGTCCGGTAAGCGGTAACCGTGTTAACAAAAGCGGTACTGTGTTGACGCCACGGAAAATCCCGCTTACAGCCTTTATGTATGCAAATTCTATACAATTTGCATACCATAGTAAAGTGGATACCCCATATATCGGGCTTAACAATGATTTCCATGAAAATTAACATCCATTGTTCAGTAAAAGCTTACTAAATGGGAGTTTCAACGTTTTCGTGTGTTATTGACTTATCGCGGTATGTTTTTAATAAAAAACCGGCCAAGTACGAGTCGGACTTGCGCACGAAGGGTTCCGTACCATTATCTATAAAAATCACGTCTGTTGCATACAACAGACGTGATTTTTATATACATGGTACGTCCCATAGGAGCCCCCCTTAAATATTTATTTTATTTTAATCTTATAATTAAAGAAAAAATACAACTGAGTATTTTGTGAATATTTCAATTACCTACCTGTTGCTATTATTGATATCGAGCAAAAAAGGGCAAAAAAATCGCGTTTGTTGTATTTTATTTTGTTTATAGTATAATATGTAGTTATAGCGGCAACAGAAATACATAATTTGTGAAATTTTCAACTGTCTAGCTATCGTGGTTCTTGAGATATAGCCTGGTGACAGACAGACGGACAGACAGACGGACGGACAGACAGCGAAGTCTTAGTAATAGGGTCCCGTTTTTACCCTTTTGGGTACGGAACCCTAAAAACTACCCTTTTCTCTTGTAAGGAGGATTGACACAAAAGAGTATTTGTTACGTCTGTCTTTCCTTGATCTCAATTCAAACAATCTGCCTAGCTTTTTGCCCCAACTATGTTGGGGTCGGCTTCCAGTCTATCCGGATGCAGCTGAATACATCCAGTATTTTACATGGAGCGACTGCCTAAGTGACCTCAACAACCCAGTTACTGGGTAATAGGATAGCCCTTGGTAAGATTGGTTGTCAGACTAAAAGAACGTCTGACTACCCGTAACGACTGTCAAAGATCTACGAATGGCAGCCCGGACCAACGGTTGAACGTGCTTTCCGAGGTACAGAGTGGGTCTCGATATGTAATGGATGGTCACCTCCCCAGTAACGGACTGCAGCAAGCGTAGCTTAACTTTCGATCGACTCCCTTTCTCTTTAAACTCGGTAATTGGTTGCCTAATTATCTAGTTTCAATTGTTTACCAACTGATGTCCAAAACCTATTTCTGCCGCGAAACAAATTTGACACAAAACACATTTTTATTAAGTAAATGTTTTCTGGCTAATAGCGAAATTCTGAAAGCGTTCGAAGCTTTTGAAACGTTGAAACTACCTAATTTAATATTAGCGGGTACAATTCTGACTGGTTCATAGTTTCACACTCCCCGAAGTTGTAGGGTTATAATTTGATTTGGAACACCCTCAGAGTGTGAGTTAAATATCTATTCGAAGTGTTATTTCTTTAACTATGCCTTTCTACCATCTTATCTCGGGAGAAAGTTTTACGATTTTGTGTACAAATAACACATAATATAACATCACGCATTTTTTTTTTTTTTTTGAGGATTGGTAATCATCAAATGACTTCTCCCGCTCTGGGTGGAGCAGGAGGGAGTGTCAGACTCTTACTGACTAAAACCCACCCGTGTTCCTTCCTTAGCCCTTTATGTTCCAGGGCAGCGGTAACCCTTTCGGACAATCCCGCTACCCTGGCAGGCTTCGGCCCTATGGGGCCCCGTCACTCATGCTGACATCTCTTTGAGGCGCGCGTGGAACACAAACACGCCGTCCGGCACGGGCCTGGTCCTAATCGGACGGTGAGTTACCCATTACTCACTGCCCGCAGGCCCGCGCCTACGGTGGCCGGGAGTCGTCACGCGGCTCCCGACGCCCGCAGCGTCTCCCGCGGCGGCTGAGGCGTGAGGTGCGCAAGGTGCGTTCTCTCGCCCACCCCGCCACCTCCTTCGCTAGCATGACTGCTTCGCAGAAGGAGGTGACTGCCTCCCACTCCCTCTCGCCCCGGGCCATGGCTTGAACCAGGGCCGGACGCGAGAGGTCGCCGCCGCTGCCGATCGCCTCTACGAGGACACGGCGGTGCTCTGCCCAAGCAGGGCAGACCTCCACCGTATGCTCCACCGTGTCCTCTGGGCGATCCTGACAGTGGTGACACCCGGGTAACATCACGCATTACGTATTCCTCGAAGGGTTTGGCAGAGGTGTAACTATAGTACCTACACCCACATTTTGCCAGATATGGCGAAGTCCTACGTAATAAGGGGCAAGGCTATTGCCATCAACGGGTACGAATCCAGACTCCTCGTTGCTACTGAGAAATTCCAGATGGAATACCCAATAACATTTTGTACAACCCGGGAATGAAACCCAGGACCTCATGCTCTGCTAGTGCTTGCGACTAAGCCGACGTGGTAGTCAAAATAATAATAGAGATGTCTTCTAATACCTACTACTATTATACAGACCAAAAAAATCAAGAACAGCATTCTCTTTTGCGAAACCTCATTACACACACCACAAGCAATCACAATCAATATCAAAGAATTGGCTTTCTCAAGAATTTAAGACGTTCTGCCGACATCAAAGACCGTATTCTGAGCTAAAAATACTTATTGATTTTCACTAAGTACAAGGCACTGAGCTGCGTTGGTATGCTTATTATATTTTGAGGTACTTATTACGTACGTAAACGTATAAAGATATACATATATACACTTTTTCTCTGTTTTTTCCTGTATGAGATACAAACGACTATTGGGCTACATGAAAAAGTAAAATTTTAACTGGCTCGTCGGTCTAGTGGTCGCAAGCGCTGATGAACATAAGGTCCTGAGTTCAATTCCCAGGTCGCGTGTTGTGTGTGGAATTTCTCAGTAGTACAAAATCTGAAGGCTAAATCTCGTAATTTAAAACGTTCTAAATCTAGTCGCAGTCTCATTTCGGCGACAAACAAATGTCAAAAAGTTGTCAAAATGTAGGGAAATTAGATAAATTTTTGACAGATTGAGACTGAGATCAGACTGTGAACGTTCTTAAAATTTAGAGAATTGCCCCTCAGGATTTGGTTGATGATATTAAGATACATGGGACTTAAACATAATTGGCGAAATGTGGATGTACTACAGATGTATCCCTTCCTAACCCTTCGGGAAAACAAGGCGTCATGTTAGGATATTAAAAAGAAATATTTTGGGTCTTAAACACATTAATCAAACGTGTTCCTAATTTTAATACGGTAGCATATAACCTATGTTGCGTAAAAGTCTAGTTTAACGAGTACGGCTAAAATAACAAACGAAGAACGACACAAATAATTAATTCACTTGCCAAATTGAATAATGATAGGAGTTGCTCTTCTTGATAAAAGATCTTGCATTTCTCCGTATGAGCAATGAGACACATATTACAGGCTGACCTCCAAAGGGGAGGGTTTGTCCATTTTAAACCCTTTAGCAAACTGCATAATCTCACGCACGTAACACTAATGCTACGGCTACATTGCAGTGATAACGCGAACTAAACAAGAGAGAGCGCAATGTAGCCGTAGCATTATAAACAAACTATTTCCCATTCATTTTTCATTCCATAGCAAAGATTTAAATCTTAGGTTCGCCCTGCCGCATCAAAAGATGGCCGCGTTTCCGTTTTCTTTTGATACACAATAAGTTGCCGAAACTTGATTGTCATGGAAACTCCATTATTATTGAGTGAGCTCGCTCCTCAGTGTGGACACTTCCGCGTGACTTAGTACGGTAAGAGTAAACATATTGAAATCTTTGTTCAATAGCATTACACGAAAACGTACTTCCCCCAACCCTTTAAAATACGGGCCTACATAGCCTATAACGTTCCCAGTGCTGGGACACAGGCCTCCTCTCTGTCAGAGAAAGTGGGCCATAATCCACCACGCGAGCCCAGTGGTGCGGCTTGGTAGATGTCGCATGTCTTCGAATTTTTTGGTTATAAGACATGCCGGTTTCCTCACGATGTTTTCCTTCACCGTTTTGAGAGCAGTGGTGATGAAATAAATTACACAAAGTAAAGCGCCTGCCTGGGTTCGAACCCACGATCTACAAATCGTAAATCGGGGCTACCACTAAACCGTCACTGCTCTAACATACCTAAGTATAATGCAATATACCCAGGACTGCTCAACGAAGGCCCGTTTATATTTAAGGAAGACTGCCTCAGATGGTAAAGCCAAAATAACGAGACTGCACGTATATCATCATACGGCACGTAGCACGTATATTATCAACATAGACTTCCCAAATGCTATTTTAGTTGGATAATTTTATCGACTGTCTTTTGTTATTTAGTTATCTAAAACATTCTCGTAGGTTTGTGTCGTATGCATGTATGTATTAACTTCTAAGGAAGGAATTATGGTGCACTTAGCTTTTAGAGAAGAATCGAGGAAAGATAGTTCACAGTTTCAATCGTTATTGATGTTTTAGTTTCATTGCTACTTTAGCAGTTTGCCAATAAATACTTTTTAAATGAATATTATAGGCACAGACGCCGCCAGCACATCAAGCTACTATCATCTGTCTTTCTCTAATAGATTTCCAACTTTATCGCCAACGCATTAAGGTTCATGGTTGATTGGAAAAATTTGAAGTTTCGGGTAGCTTGACCTGCTGGCGTCTGTAACAGACATTATGCATTTTTTTAGTGATCTTTGTATCCAAAACTAACTAACCTAATCTAACCTAACTAAACAGCTCAATAATGTTTCCCTTAAATATAAGATCAGAATGAACGTCTTAAAGGAGATAGTACTAGGTATACAGGGTGGCAGGGATATCGACGCGTAACTTTTTACCATGAATTCAGTACCTACGTTCTATATAAAACATGAAATGTTTAATAGAGCATTAACAGTGATAGGTTTCTTGTTTACAGCCAATATACACACATGTAGGTAATGTTTCTAACTCAGTTAGTTTACTTCAGTAACTTATGTTGGAGCATAAACTACTTGCACTCGATTTTACAGCCCGTAAACTTTCAACGCTGAACACCAACCCAATAATCGGTACATGGAGCAGTTTAAGAGGGAATTGTCTTAATCAATGTACTTGGTGATAGGAGCTTCTTGTTTTCATTAGCAAACAAGAAGATACATTTTGTTTATCTTGTTAACAGAAAAACGAGAAGGAAAATAAACGTTTATTTGCGGTTAACATATCACAGAGAAAGAACACAAACACAAAACTATGTATATGCGTCACTTCCACGCAAAACGGCTATCGCTAAGCATAATGCTACGACCCTATGCAAGACAGAGCCCCAGCGCTGGTTTTCAGTGACAGAACAGAATAGCTTTATATGTCATAGATTAGATACCCATATTTTAGTAGCCTAGGTAGACGATGGTGATATTACAAACATATAATCTGCCAATGCCGAAGGTATATAGGATTAAGAGCGCGTATAAAGCAAAATTATCAATCTTATATTTGATTTTACATGAAAAATTCCGGACCAAATCTTAAAACAAAACTGTATGAATAACTACATGATATTTCCGAGGGTTCACTTTGATCAAAAACATGAAATAATAACATTTCCTCGATAGAAAAAAATCACGAAGTAACCTTTAATTCTCATATTTTTCCGTTTTGTACTCAATACGGTAATGCCTATTGCGACAAAAATTTGATAATTAATTATATTTATACAAGAGTAAAGGCTGTGCTTAGGCATTTTATGTAATTCCTTTTAGTTTTGGATTTATTACGATATAACAGTTTTGGCGCATACTACATTTTTTTTTCTATTCTAAAATTTTACTGGCTTTAGGCGCGCTCTTAATAAATGTACTTATATAAAAACTACACTTACATCTATATATATAAAAATGAATCTATATTTCCCTTGATCACGTCATAACTTGAGAACGACTTTACCGATTTCATCCATCTTTTTTTAAGTTTTCTTAAACTTTGTAGAAGGTTCTTACGGAAAAAAAAATTAAGAAAGTTGCTTCACGCGGACGAAGTCGCGGGCAAAAGCTAGTGCACAATAAAATTCCATTTTAGCATACCTAAGAATCATGACTATGAATATTACACAATTCCTTCAGATTCCCGCTGTCTCTGCCACATTATTTTATTAATCCAACGCTCTATAACTAAACTATGTTTATCTCTTTCTATCTTACCTCGTTATATGCGACGGAAGTGAGAGGCAGGTAGTGGTAGCCGAGCGCTTTGTCCCAGATGACGCCTTTGTTCCACACTTCCACTAAGAGACCCAGGTTGATGTCATTGATTTCACTGTTGGACAAAAGTTTTAGTATTAATAATATAACAGAATCAAATCAAAATTAAAACTCATTTATTCAAATTAGTCTGAGAATCAGCACTTTTCAAACGTCAAAATTACAAAAGATATTCAGGTTCGATTCCCGCACGGAACAAATATTTGTATGACCTACATGTATTTGTTCCGAGTCTGGGTGTTTTTCTATCTATAATATGTATGTATATACAAAAAAAAAAAATGTATATAAGTAATTTATCAGCCATCTTGTTATCATAACACAAGCATTAGGTTGCTTAGCTTGGGACTAGATGGCGCTGTGTGAAATGTCCAGGGATATTATTTTTTATTATTAAAACGCCCGCCCTTCACCACTTCCTAGTGCTTCCGCTGGGAAGAAGTCAACAAAATCTCCAGCAGCACAGCTGTCGGTTCAGGTAGAAAATACTTGATTGTATACAATACTAGGTATGTAAAGTAATTAAATTACAAGACACAGAACATTAAATTAAATTATTTGCTATAATATGTCAGGTAGCCACGCCAATATACCTACAAATACAATAAAACTAGGTATACGTACTCAAGCATAAAAATAATTAATTAAAATTAAAAATGTAAATAAAAACTTACTAGCCTAGCCTTTTCCCAACTATGTTGGGGTCGGCTTCCAGTCTAACCGGATGCAGGTGATGCCAGTATTTTACATGGAGCGACTGCCTATCTGACGTCCACAGCCCAGTTACTGGGCAATACGATACTCCTTGGTAAGACTGGTTGACAGATTTTCGGGCTTTGACGACCCGTAACGACTGTCAAAGATCAACGAATGACAGCCAGGACCAAGGGCTTAACGTGCTTTCCGAGGCACGGAGGAGTTTTGGTATGTAAAGATGGTCACCCATCCACGGAGCAACCGCGGTTAGCGTTGCTTAACCTGATCGATCGACCCTTGCGGCTGTTATTACTTAGGCACAAGCCCCCCAAGTAAAAAAAACTTACTACCTAAATAAAAGTCTAACCTAACCTACCTTACTAGAAGAAAAATCTGAAATACACCGTAAAATCTGCCTCTTTAATGTTTCTACTTCCATGGTACCAATAAAAAATTCATGACAAAAACCAGTAATTAGTTTGGTTTTCTTTTCTCCCTCTCCTATGAATTTTACAATTGTCATTCTGCATTATCTCTGAGATCTATAAACTTTACTTAGCACGTACTTTGGCTAAGCGTAATTCCTGTTACTGTCGAACAACTATTAAACTACAAGTACAATATAAAAGCGGGAACATATATGTATATGACGAAGTAGGAGTTAAGTAATATTTATATACATATCTTGGCCTTAAGTCGTTATTTTTGCAACTTCACTTTTAATTGAGTCTAGAACATAATTCGGTGCAAGCAGATGTAAAAAGCAGTTTTGAAGTGAATTTGACCTCATTAGTCAGGCGACGACATTGCGGAAACTCTTTGTAATGTGCTGGAATAGGAATCTTGATTTAAAAAATATATGAAATTGTCTGTAGCTTGACGTCAATATAAAACGATGTATGATTGAACGAAATGAACTACTTTAACCACTCTGCTCGACTAGATTTTGACATATGACATATCAGCTGACTCGACGGAATGTTGCGAATTACGTCATGAAATTCAGTAAATTACATCAACTTTCAGCATTCAAATTTATTAAGAAAAATATGTTTCCACGCTTATTTTATACAATATATTTGTGGCAAATATCTTTAATTATTTGTTGAGGTCGGTCAAACTTCGTTAGTCTACTACGAAAGTTGTATAAAATAGGTATTACTACACCTATCCAAAAGGTAGGCACCTTAAACTCGCTGGAAATATGTACATAAACAACCTAATCTCTTGCTGAAAATATTCAAAAGGGAAAAATAAAGATATTATCATTCTCTCCGCGTTCTTACTTTTACCATTTTTCTTACTTAAACTACTTATAAATCGCAATCAAGTCTTGATAAAAATTACAAAAAATTGTGTTTCGACATGACACTTCTTAGTGCTGACCATCCGTCCAGTTTTCTTATTTCGATTCAAAAATTGCTTAAAGCCTAATCGATAATCGGAATTTGCAAAAAAAAAAAAAAGTTGTAGAAACTATATATATCCTCTTTGGTATATTTTTCATGAATTAATTTATTTTTGAAATTAATCATTTTAATTACCGTACCTACACGTACGGTGTGGTTAGGTGTGTAATATTTTATGGTTCCGTACGTCCAAATGAAAAAACGGAACCCTTGCAGGATCACTTGTGTCTGTGGGTCTTGTCTTTTCTTATTTGCTTCGAATCTACTCGACCGATTAAATTGAAATTTGGTACACATATGAATTTCTGTGACCCAAAGACGGACGTGTAACGTAAATAAATTAATTTTGATGGGGTCACTCTTGGGGGGCAAACTAGAAAAAAAAAATCTTTGCTGTACCTCTGTGTGACATATCAAATGAAAGGGCTTGTTGAGGGGTTTTAAATATATTTGCTTAGTAACTAAAACAAAAGCTAAGTGGCCGTCTGTCTATGTGCCGGTCGGTCTGCCTCTCTGCCGTCTGTACAAACCTAAACTAACCGTAAAATCTAGATTTTGACCAATTTGCACCGGCCAGCCTTTCTTACAGGGCTAACGCGGGCGTTTTCGTGGACGCGCGTTGTGGGACGAAGTAGGCACTCCTTATGTCCCAAGCTGCCGTTCTATAGCTTGGGATAAAATTTTAAGAACTGTAATTGTCTGATTTCAAAATGATATGAAAATACTTTTACGGAACCCATAATTTCGTCATGTCAGTCTGTGCATGCGTTCGGATGTCAATGCCATTAACCATTTTACTCGTAGATGTTAACGAGTGTTAATAACACTATATCGTATTAGTATTCTATGCACGCAAAATGGTGTAGTAAAATTACGATAAACATAATTAGAGGTAGCATTCCCCATGCATGTACAGACGCCAGCACATCAAGCTACTCCAATCTGTCAAATTTCTTTAATAGATTTTCAACTTTATCACTAATGCATTAAGGTTCATGGTTGAATGGGAAAGTTTGACAGTTTCGGGTAGCTTGACCTGCTGGCGTCTGTACCTGAGGGTTGAAAAAAAGCTATGCACACAAGCGTGTGGGGGGTGTTGTTGGAACTTATAATTAAAATTATAAAGATGTTTCTAATTGACTTAACTTTTAAAGTCAATCGTTTTTGACATATGGGATATTTTCGTTTAAAACCGCAGAATTAACTTGGTTTTTTACAGTTTTTTCGAGAACTTTTATGAAATACAAACTTATTTCTGCAGTCGATCAAATTAATGATATGCGCTGTGCATGCGTAAATATTCATCCCAAGTCGGACCATGCACAGCGAAAGGTCCCGTACCTTTCGCTGTGCATGGTCCGACATACACTTGGCCAGTTTTTTTTTAATTTCGTTGGGAAACTACCATAAAAAGTAAACAATTTCTATTACTCAAGTAAACTAATATAAATAAAAACTACCAAGCTCATACAGCTAACAAAACATAATGAAATCTAAAGTGTTTGAGGAATACTTAATTAATCTATCATCATTTCCCAAACTTTTGCTAAGCCTATCTAAAAATATATACTGGGCATTCTGTAGCAAACTATTAGAAAGTATCAAAAATTAATAATTGCACAATAAATAAAAATAATTTTGAATAGCAACCGCATTCCGAATATAAATTCAAATATAGAAACAATTCGGCGCGAAATTGAATAAATGACTATGGTCATAGGTCCTCGTTATTGACTCAGTTTCAATATAATGTCCAAAAAACGATTAAAATTACATTAGAAAAGCATAAATCATTATTATAAATAATGCTTGTTGTATTTAATGCTTAAAATAATTTTATTTCAATTTCTGAGAATCGATTTCTGACATTCGTCATATTAATTACTCGGGTCAATCGAAATTAAAAAAAAAATCGTTTGGCATAATCGCTTTCGCACATCATTACGATAAAAAAAACAACAATGGTCGGCGATTTTGAACACAAATTAAGTAGTGGTAATGAATAATACGTGTTATTGGACCTGTGTTTCAATATTACGTTAGGATTTGGGCATTTTCGTGTTTTTTATAATATTTGTAATAATATTTTTCACATTTTACATCTTATCTACATGTGTGTGTGTGTGACTTTTGTGAAAAGTAAAAATGTAAACACGCACGATTGGCGCGATACTTCGACTTTAGATATCAAAAAACTACATTACCACTACTTATTTAACATGAACAATGGATGAATTCGTCAAATAATTAAATCATGTATATCATTGCCCCTGTGGTGGAGTTTGGATTTTCGAAATCCCCAATCTTTATGTTTTTTAGCCTCGACCACCACTGTCATCAAAATGGCGATTATCGCATTTACAGACTTGAATTTAATAAAGGTAAATTAATAAACTTGCGCGCTAAATATGGAAGATTGAATGGCGATAACATATGAGTTTTTTATCCAACTCTCTTAATTAACGCACATTCATAAGATTTGATGGGTAGCATAATCAATATTTACATTATCAGTAAGGGTGTCGTATGTCGTCATTTCAAGGTCCAATGGGACCCGTTACTGAGCCAGCGGAGGTTCGTGTGTTCGGGTCCATTCGGGGGCGCTACCGAACTATACGGTTAAGGGAATAACTAAATAGAATAGATAAGATATAACTTAGACTATGAAGGAGTAATAATTTTCGTATTTATCTGTGGGATAATGTTATTAGTCTGTAAGCCTTCCGAAAATAAAGAAAACAAAAACATATACAATTTAAAATCAAAACACAGTATCGTAACTCTTGCAGACAGACATAGAAACCGGCAGACGGTATTCGTAAACAGTACCATTTTAAATCACAAGCAAAAAACCAATCACCCTGGCCGCCAATCTTCAACATGTACCTGCCAACGCACAAAAACAAAACGCGACCGCAACTAAACGTAAACAGTCCATAAAATCAGCTCCGTGCGATATAAAAGAGCTTACTACAGCGAAATGAAGCTTCGTCCTGCCAACGAATAAACCACAGAGCACTGAATATCCGCAGAGAAGACGGTACTAGTAAAATTCGTAGTGCCGATAGTGCATTGACCGTTTACTTGTCACGGATCGCCATCTATTCTTCTATACTCTATACTTAATGATAATATTTTAATATAATATTAATATTTAACGTTATAATATAATATAATAATATTATAAAGAGTTAAAATTTGTTTGTTTGTATGTAGGGGATAATCTCAGGAACTACCAGTCGAATTTGAAAAATTATTTTTTGTATTTGATAGCCCAATTCTTGAAGAAGACTTTAAGCTATTCAACATCACGCTATGACCCTTAGGAGCCGAGCAAATAGAAAAAACGTCTGAAAGAACGCTAAGCGGAAATGAAGTGATAGCACGGGCGGGCGATGCGAGGCGATGGGGTGGGTCGGTGGAACAAGAAATTTCAAATTTCAATTTCGCGGACCAAGTCGCGAGCAGAAGCTAGTTTAAAAATGAAATGGAAGTGTTTAGTCTGTAAATAGGATATCGGAATCACTCTTACACGATAAATAAGTAATAAGCAAGATGCAGTCGACAAAAGTAAAGTAGTAAAGTAGCGAGCAGCTCAGTGGGGCAATTCTCGTAATTTTAAGAACGTTCACAGTCTGATCTCAGTCTCAATCTGTCAAAAATACATCTATTTTCCCTACATTTTGGCCAATTTTTGACATTTGTTGTCGCCGAGATTTGCCCTTACGAGAATTGGCCTTCTGGTTCAAAACATTTATGTGACTCACGTACTTACTGATAAATGTTTACGGCTTAAATAGTTATGTGTAATATTATTCGTATACCTACATTATTTGCTTAATATAATCAAATGGTGTGGGTACATGAATAATATTTAATATGTAAATATGAGTTATACTTACTTAATAATCATTAAGGAGTGTTCTTATAGCGAATGTGAGTATCAATACAAACCATTTCTGGTTTCATCATCATCATCTGCCCAGCCTTTTCCCAACTATGTTGGGGTCGGCTTCCAGTCTAACCGGATGCAGCTGAATAACAGTATTTTACATGGAGCGACTGCCTATCTGACCTCCACAACACAGTTACTGGGTAATACGATGCCCCTTGGTAAGACTGGTGGTCAGACTTTCGGGCTTCTGACTACCCGTAAAGAGACTGTCAAAGATTCACGAATGACAGCCGGTAATACCATTTCTGGTTTAAGGTACAAAATAAACATAAACCTGTATTAAGACTGTATGCAGAAATAAAAAAACTGACTATCGCTGACAAGAAATGTCGAAACAAATCAGGGGCCAAAGTGTCTTTAATGGTCCAGACTCGGTGAAGACCAAGCAGATTAGTGTCTAAAATAGTCTTTTGAGTGAAAAACACTGATTTGAGTGGACCTGCCTAGTCTCCAGGTCCGTACTAGTCCAGTGTCCACACCAGTCTAGTCAGTAATCGTGAAGCTCAACTCAGAATTTAAGGCTACTAACAAAGCTGATTCTATAAGTCATTTGTGTCGCAGTGCGAGTAGACTGTGAAACGCTTGGTTTGTATGGAAATTGTTGACAATGACGACTATAGGCCGACCGCTTACCTGAGACGTTGCCTGAGGAAGCTGCGCGGTGCGGGAGGGGTGATAGTTGTCACAAGTTGACGAATCACTGAGCTCTCGCATCACGTCACCACACCCCTCCCGCAGCGCGATCCTACCTCAGGCAACGTCTCAGTTAAGCGGTTGGCCTTATAGCAGTGGACCAGTGGCAGTCGAGACGTATCCGTGTTCTGTGATATAAACAAATCACATGGCTCCGGTACTATTTTCATGCAGTAAAGTAGAATTGAAAACTTTTCCGAGTTTACCGAAATTTATGTGTTTTGGGGGAGATGTTTTAAATTGTTGCAGTTTATTAGACAGACAGGATAGATGTGGTGCTGTCGAGTTTCTCGTACTCATATCATTTGAATATCTTGTTTATAAGGCTTGATATAACTTGGCAGGAGGTAGGTAGGTGAATAAGTACAGTATTAATATTTATTTCGAAGCGACACGCACTTTGCTTGTGATAACTAAGTGTACAAATACGCTGTGGATGTGTGCGTAAAGACGAGTAACGTCAGTACATAACACACACGCACACACACACACACTTCCGATCTCGCCCGTGTCTCGGATGGCACGAGAGCTCCTGAAAAGCTTA
Organism: Apamea anceps; assembly: GCA_951799955.1. Lineage (NCBI taxonomy): Eukaryota > Metazoa > Arthropoda > Insecta > Lepidoptera > Noctuidae > Apamea > Apamea anceps. Next base: position 13,284,931 of record OX637513.1, on the reverse strand, counting down.
AGCTGTCAGAGTATGTTCATAACAATCTCATTTTACTCGCTCATGCATGTTTCATGGATTGTACACAAACCAAATACACGGTGGCAGGGACATCGACGCGCAAGCTGTTACCATGGATTCAGTACATAATGCTGAACCGATCAGAATTATGTGCTGTCGTGTTGAAATTTTCTGCCAGTTATTAAAAAAATTGCTGTTCCATACAGTTTGACTGCGTAATTATTGCACTTTTCGTTGAAACGGCATTTTTTTTTTTTTGTATAACCGATGAAAGGTGTCTACTCTAAGGGTCTTTAATCATGTGCTGAATTCATGGTTACAGTTTGCGCATCGATGTCCCTGCCACCCTCAGACCCTACGACCTACAACTCGTAAGTCCAAGTAATAACATTATAGTTTAGATTAGGTAATAGGTACAGCTGGCTGGTATCCGCAACTCCACGACAATGCGCGTATTTTGCGTACGGGTGGGAAAATCGATCATTTGATCCACCCCAGCTCCTCAACGAAGGCCAGCAACGCCTTGATGTTACTGACCGTTTCACGTAGGGTACCTGGGTTACTGAAGTACTTTGCCCTGTACGTGGCGACCACCGGGCAGTTTAGCAGCACATGCGCCGCTGTGTCGTCATCCTCCATGCAGGCCCTGCACAGCGGACTGTCTGTTACTCCTATGACATAGAGGTGTTTGTTAAATGACCCGTGGCCAGTTAAAGCTGCAGTAACTGTACGCAGCTTTAGTTTTTTTAGACGGAGAACCTGTTTCGTGAGGCGGCCATTAATTGTATAGTTTAGATTAAAATTGTTAACTGTATTGTGTTACAATTTTTGACAGCACCACCTTACTATCAAACGAACCAAACACCCAGAAAACACCACTCAACCTTCTTTATGGTGTAAACAAACTATTATTATTCCTAATTATAACAAGGCTCAGACACACCTTCCGTGATTCACCACCGCTCCCTCTTTCACAGAAACTTATCAAAATATACTAATATTCGCTAGAAGAGCGCTGTTTTTCTTTTTAAATTTGTTTTCTTAGCCCAAAGTGACAGAAGCATGAAGTTTAACTTATATTCATCTTACTAGAGGCAGGAAAAAGTAAAGTTTTATGAGCTAATATTTTTCTTGGAGGTAGTATTTCTCATGTTCTCGGTTCAATTCTAAGTTTTGATTTAGTTTAATGGACGTACTCTTGAAAGAAAATGTAGTTATAACTGCTATTATTGACTGCTGCTGTGACTTTTGTACAGTTCATTTGTTCTGTAGGAGTTAACAAACACGGCAATTTTATCTTGTGAGATGACATAATGATAATTCAAACCTTATTTCTTACTATAATTTAAATTTATTTCATACTACAGTCCCCACAGACAGTGGCCCACCTTCCATCCTGCACCGCAAGTCACCTGTGCACTTGATGATCTTATGACTATTTTAGTGAGCGGAGTTCGCGCAGCTGAATTTTGGGACAAGGATGTTCCAACTTTTTGCCATGGATACTGTAAAAAGAAGACTACAATCGTGGACTAACAACGATAAAGTCATGTAAACTTCTAAACGAACATTATTAAGACGTAAAATTGTTTGTTTGTTTGCAAGATGTAACCTCTGGAAGTACTGATCCGAATATACTTACTTTCATTAATAGAAATCTCAAATATAGCCAAATGCCAAAAGATATGTTTTATGGTATAATTGCCTTCCACTTGGGAGCAAGTCACAGGTAAACGCTATTAATCATATATTATATATTTCAACAAGGTACTAAGTAATGCTTGACAATATTAAATACAATAAAAAGTAAAAGTAAGTCCGAAAATCAAAGGAGGTTTCCTTTCCTGGACTGGGACAGTGACAGGCTGGTATTATTCATTCATCACCAAGCTTGCTCAAGACGGGTTGGCGATTTCCGACTATAAGTCCAGGAGGGGCTTGGGGCGTAGATGGGTGACCATCCATTACATATCAAGACCCCTTCGTGCCTCGGAAAGCACGTTAAGCACGTGGTCACGGCTGTAATTTGTAGATATTTGACGTTCGTTACAGGTAGTCAGAAGCCCGAAGGTCTGACAACCAGTCTTACCAAGGCCGTGTTACCCAGTATCTGGGTTGTGGAGATCAGATAGGCAGTCGCTCCATGTAAAATACTGGTATTCAGCTGCATCCGGTTAGACTGGAAGCTGATCCCAACTTAGTTGGGAAAATGCTAGGCAGATTGAATTAACTATAAGTCCAGGTTTCCTCACGATGTTGCCCTTCGCCGATGTCAGTCATATCCAAAATAAACTCAGTAAGTACAGACGCCAGCATATCAAGCTACTACAACTTGTCAAATTTCTTTAATAGATTTTCAACTTTTTCGTTATGCATTAAGGTTCAAGATTGATTGGGAAAATTTGACAGTTTCGGGTAGCTTGACCTACTGGCGTCTGTACATATGAATTGAAAAAGTCACATTGGTTCCCCGTATTTGAACCCTCGTGCATGAAAGGCCAGACCTTAACCATTGGGCAATTTCCATTATCAAAATCAAAAGTCATTTATTCAAATTAGGCTAAGAACCAGCACTTTTTAAACGTCAAAATCACAAAAGACAGTCTCCCAAAACGCGGGCGTTTTGCTGGGAAGAAGAAATGGCGCAACAAACACAGCTGCCTATTCATTAACGATAATAGAGGATATAATATTATAACAACAAGATCTGAAGAAGAAAAAATACAAAAAATAATTTGTACTAGAATTACATTGGTACGCCATTACCCCTCGGCGGGGTTTTCTAATTCCTTCGCGAAAATACCATATTAACAAAAGCAGTACCTACCTACGTGAAAACACATTTGCTCTATCCTCTCTGAACAGTTAACTCATTTACCGTATAAAGAACAACCTTTGTTCTCGTAGCAAATAAAATTGTATACTTTTCACTCTAACTCCTCCAAAGAAATAACTGACAAGAAAAATCTACTTTATTGTGGAGTCCTTGTTTCATGTATTTTTATCTCAGGAGTCTTGTTTTGTGCTGGTGCTGCTTTTCAATTCCTTTGATAACACTTTTTGGTATTCGCTTTTCTAATGAGCTTTAAAATAAGTTTGCATGTATACAGACGCGAATCCTACTAATATTATAAATGTGAAAGTTTGTATGGATGGATGGATGTTTGTTACTCTTTCACGCAAAAACTACTGAACGGATTTGGATGAAATTGGGCACGCACTTGGTTTATAACCAGGATTAACACAGGATACTTTTTATCCCGATATTCACACGGGATCGACACTTATGCGGATGAAATCGCGGAACGCAGCTAATACGAATGTATATTCCGGATAAGCGCATAAACGGCTGAACAGATTTGGATGAAATTTGGCACACATATAGTTAATCACAGTAGTAAGTTCCCTCGGTATATTTTCGGACACCCACGCAGGCAAAAGCTAGTAACTGAATAATAAAGTAGCCAGTAATACCACTCAATTTTCTCCTCACTTTTCAAAACACTAACAAAGTAAAGCAGTTATCGAAACTCCAGTGAGGGCCATTAAACTAAAAACCGCCTTTTTTAAATGGCCAACTTTCGAACGTAGTTATTACTTTACTTGCAAACTTATACGGGTTTCTAAATGTAAGTAAAAGCAGTTTCTAACTACTTTAGTCGTATTTTACAGCTAGAGGGTAAATGAATTAATTAATAAACGAGGAGTAAAGCACCAAATATTTTTTGAGGTTCAAGTTCAGCATGACTTTACTTTACTTTATTAACAAAGGGGCTAGTGGATATCTCATTTATAAAAAGATGGAGACGACAATACGACAAAAAATATACTGTGTATATCTAATGACGTTTCCTGTCACATACGAAATTTCAATAAAAAAAAAATCAACTCCGGGAGTGGAGGCAGAAGTGAAAACTTGAATATTAACGTTGTGCATTTTTGATATTTTGGAATGCGGTCTACTCTCCCTCCGTCTTACGAATTTTTGATCAGGTCACGTATCCTGACGCGAGTTTAACATTTTTTACCCATCACAACAAAAGTGCACAACGCCGCTATAGAAGTTTTCACTTAAAAAATATACTATAGTCATCAATTCAGATAATTTATGTAAACAAATGTGATAACAGATCAAAAAAATATCGTCTTAGTGGTAATTCACATAAAATGGCGGAAAACAATACTCAATACTTTATTGCGTTCCATAGTGTACATTAGGTCTTATAAATAAAAATATAGCAGAATCACTATGGACCCTGTCGGGCACAGCAGAGGTAGTAGGAGAGAGGAAGAGGGCTTGGTATATAATTTTGGTAAATGGTCCATGAACAAGTATTTTTGTATAATTATATAATATAAGTATTCTATATATTTTTATATTATATTTTATTGTATTATTAATATTTTGTTTATTATTACAAATTATTATTAAAACTGTTATATGTGTCGGTACTCAATAATTATATTATTATATATCGTCCGTTTCGTTTGAGATAGATTTTGATGAGTGTATAATATAGTTTTGTCATGTACGGACGCCAGCAGGTCAACCCACCCGAAACTGTCAGATTTACCCAATCAACATTGAACCTAATGCTTTAGCAATAAAGTCGAAAATCTATTAAAGAAATCTGACAGATCGTAGTAGCTTGATGTGCTGGCGACTGTACTGTCTTATTTTGTTAGTTTTTAGTTAAGTGAGTTTATCGTCAAATGAATCTTTTATTGTGTAGGTAATATCAGTTCGGTTCCAGAATAAGTATCGTATATATTTTTATATTATATTTTATTGTTGTGTTAATATTTTATATATTAATAATTTATATATTATTATTAACAAGGTTAGACTTGCTTTTAAGTACTGATTTTAGAAATAATAATTAAAAAAATATCATACCGTGTCAATTTTAATAAGTTTTCGGTGTTAAACAAAGTATTAAAAAGAGAAAATATTATGGTACAAAATATTTTATGATACTGGTAACACTACAGGCGTTCCCAACATTTTCAAATTTCGTTTGACATAATTACAAAGTCGCGTCTTTTCAATACATTCGTTTTCTTTTCCCCGACTACTCCCTGCGTGTTTGTTAATTGTGCTTTATTATCATCGTGTGAAGTGTTTCATCTTGTTATTAGTTGTTATATTTCCTTGTTTTTGTTAAGTTTTATTTGTTAATTGACAAATGGAACCCCAGCCGGGTACCTCGAAGGCCGCCGCCACCGACAGTTTGACTTCCAGGCAAGACATTTGCCACGTGTTGGATTTTGGAAAACGGCGATTTTGGGAGGCATACGCCTAGCTACGGTCCTGTTCGGATACGGTATTTTGTTTGCATAGCTCATATAAATAGTTAACTGTAATTAAAAGATAGAAAAAAATTATGTTAAATTGTTGTGCACCACTGTCCTGTCATTTTGACAGTGACATTTCTTTGTTTGCTTAAATTATCTGAATTGATGATTTAGGGTTTAGATAGATCTTGGAATTTTATGGGACGACTGGAAATACTCGTATTCCTCATGGTGAATCGGCCCTTCACTACTATTTACTATGTTTAAAAAAAAATACACTCACTTTCAAATATAAAATATATATTTTTTTTTATTTTAATGTTAGGGTTTATTTGATAGGTGTCAGGGTTTTCATTTATTTTTGTATTGTTGTCTCCACATCTACGAATAATATACCACATTGTATAATTAATACATTGCGCGATATGACCAGCCAAAGTAGGCTTTGAACCAGCTAATTGGGTAACGCACTATCAGTAGCAATGGCTTCAATTTTGACATTTCAACAACATTCATTGCGTTATTTAAATTGTAAAGCAGACAATTTTTTCGAACATACGAAGCAATTGATTAGTAATATCAAAATGATTCAAATTGTGATTAAAGTGTGTTACGCAATCATGGTGCTGGCTGGGTTTTTTTTTTTACTTCCATTATTTTCAGTTTCCCTTTACGAACTCATCAAGCTATCCAAAGTTTAATCTACTAAAAGTTTTTCGAATACAGGAGTAAACCTGTCCCCATATTTCACAGTCCCATAAATCAAAGTCATTACTTTAATTTACGGGAAACGTATTTAAAATGCGAACTCCATTGAATTTACATTTATTGACGGCACGGTTGGCGCAGTGGTTAAGCGATTGACTGCTGCGCTACGTGTCGCGGGTTCGATTCCCGCACGGAACAAATATTCGTATGACCTACAAGTAGTTGTTCCGGGTCTGGCTGTTTGTGTATGTGAGTTTAAATGTTTGTAAACGCACCCACGATACAAGAGAAATTCCTAGTGTGGGGCAACGTTTTTTATTAAAAAAAAAAAAAAATACGTTTGGCAATCAGGATGAAAGCCTCCTATAATTAACCGATTAAGTAACAGCGATATTTTAGAAGCAGTTAGTTAAAGAATCGTATTCACAAACATAATCAGCATATAATGTTCCCACTGCTGGGACACAGGCCTCCTCAGCGATTGGGAGTAGGCCGTATTCCACCAAGCTGGCCCAGTGCAGCTTGGTAGTTGTCACATGTTTTCGAATTTTTGGTTCACCGTTTTGAGAGCAGTGGTGATGAAATAATCTGCACAAAGTAAAGCGCCTGTCTGGGTTCGAGCCTAGGACCTACAACTCGTAAGTCGCACCCGTAACCACTGGGCCACCACTGGTCTATCAAAGAATCGTATTTATTTTCGTTTAACTACAAGAAACGAATGTTAGTTTTGGTTTATACTGAGTTGACTTGGATGGATATGTTACAGGGATAAAAGTCTTGTCTAGTTTTTTAAATAAAAACAAACACACTTTTTTTGTGGCTAGATTTTAACTATAAAGAAGACATTTCATGGGGTTGTTTTCATTGGCAATGTACGATGTAAGAATTTTTTCTCACCGAGTTTTCTGTAGCGATCTGAGATCTAGTATTGTATCTAGAAAATTAGTATGTTTTCTGTCTAAATATGGGTATTTTACACGGAGCAACTGCTATGAATACCAAAACTAGGAAGTAGTCTAAACAGGGTGGTAAGGATCTCGATGCGCAACCTACCGTTACCATGGATTCAGTACATGATTCTGAACACTACCCCCCCTCCCCCCTTTTGATAACCGGCGAAAAATGCGTAGACATTTTTCAATTTTAAGTTTAAAATTATGTACTGAATTCATGGTTACAGTTTGCATGATTGCAGTTTGTTTGTTTTTTGTTGTTTGTTTCCTGTCTATACCTTCCTTCTAAAATACTGCCGTGGATTTAGTCACCTGCATCCATTAGGGGTAAAGGCAGACAGTAGGTTTGGTCCACAAATCCAAGGTCGCTCAGCGAGGTTCTTTGAAGTATAGGATCCGAAAATAAATTATCCGGAAAAGAATTGAAGTTACCGGCATAACTAGCAGTGTTAGGCAAGCTGAGAGTTAGCAAGTTGAAATGGCAGTGTGCTGGCCGTGAGACGCCGACTAGCGAAGCACGAAAGGTGAATGACCGGGTGTTGTGACACAGTTTTGGATTGGAGAGGCCTATGTACAGCAGAGGAATGCGGTGTTGATGATCCATTAAGGCGTGATAATGAACTACTTCCCCTAATGAAACTAATATTCGGTTGTACCATAGAAAAAGATACAAAAGGAAAAGTAGAAAAACAACTATTATGTATGCATTTATGATTTTTGGAACGAACTTTAACGGAGCTTACGGTAAGAGTAAACTTGGAGAAATCGTCACATAACGAAAAAGCGTTATGCTCCACGCTACTTTTTATTACCTACTAGCTTCTGCCCGCGGCTTCGCCCGCGTGGATGTCGGAAATTATGCCACGGGAACGTGCTAACAGGATAAAATGTATGTGCTTCCCCAGGATGCCATCCATCTCGCGGGCCCTTTGTGGCTAATTACAATAGAAAATCAATTGTGTCTCATTAGTGGTGATTAAGAGGGTACCTATATCTTTACCTAAGTACCTACCTAATTAAAAGAAAATAACCTATCTAAATAAACCTATTTCTGATGATAACTAATCTAAACTCAATACATAAGCAAAATCTCTAAAAACTAATATCTATACGAATGACTAATCCTACCTAACAGTATTATAAAATAACCTACGGTCACTACGTACACTAACAAATATACTACCTATACTATAAAATTAAAATCTATACCTACGACTTATAAAATTAAACCTAAATAACTCTAAACACTAAAAGGAATAAAAAGGTCGCACAGATAATACTGCGGGTGACGTAACCTTCGACAAACTTATTATTTGCGGTTGGTACAGTAATCGGTCTAGGGATCGAACCGCAAAATTAAGTATGTTTTTTATTGTATATACTTTTCCGGGATAAAAAGTACCCAGTGTGGTGCCCAGAATATTAAAGAATAATTATACCAAGTTTCATCGTAATCGAACCGGTAGTTTTTGCGTGATGCCTGAACAAACAGACAGACAGACAGACAGACAGACAGACAGACAGACAGACAGACCGACAGACAGACAGACAGACAAAAATTTTTGTAATCACATTTTTGGGTTCGGTGTCGGTCTAGTAACACCCCCTGCCATTTATTTTTTTGATATTTTCAATGTACAGAATTTTCACTTCTACAGATTTATTATAAGTATAGATAAACGATCGAAAGACTCAGAGAGAGAGATGATTTTAATTTTTTTCAAGGGTGCTAAAGCCGAGTGAGCTCAAAATGAAAGTCGGAAATGGCAGCTGCAAAAAATTTTTAAATTTTTCATCATTCATTGATGTTGTTTTTATGGTTTTCAAGGGTGCTGAAGCCGTCAGTGAGGTCAAAATGTAAAACCAAGATGGCTGCAAAAATTTGAAAATAATCGTAGCCACCATCTTGGATTTTCATTTTGAACTTCATTCCTGCCGGGGGTCCCCCGACCCCACACGATTTTTTATTTTATTATGAATCAGATGGGGTATTACGAATCAGTATGAAGGTAGGTAGATAGACAGGCAGAATCACCCCCTCATCGAATGTAGGCGACTAAATCAACAGCCTGTATAGTACCAAAAGCTTTATTCTAATTGAAATACTGTTTTTATGAAAGCAAAGTTTACTATGAACAATGGCACGTAGATTTTTATTGTGACCATTTTTGTACAATATGATTCTAAAGTTTTCAATGCTATTGTCTAACAGAAACGTGTATTCAATATTTTATTATTGTTCTCTTATCTAGGGATTCCATGTTTTCAGCTGTAATTTTTGCGACTTTGAATTTGAATTTGATTGTGATGTGCTGGCCATAAGCATAATCAGCCTATAATGTTCCCACTGCTGGGACACAGGCCTCCTCTCTGTGAGAGGGAGTGGGTGATAATCCACCACTTGGGCCCAGTGCGGGTTGGTAAATATCACATATCTTCAAATTTTTGGGGTTAGGACATGCTGGGTTCCTGACGATGTTTTCCTTCGACGTTTTGAGAGCAGTGGTGATGAAATAATTTACACAAAGAAAAGCGCCTGTCTGGGTTCAAAGCTACAACTCGTCAGTCGCGGTCGTTATCACTGGGCCACACAGCGCTCTCTAAATAAAGATTTCCTGATAGAAAATACCTCTGGTATTAAGCCCGCCTTTGTAAAGTACCTATGTTTTTTTATTTGCACAAGTCTTAACAATTTTTTTTTTTTTTTGTAAAACCTTTTGTAAAAGTCTGCTAAAACTATGGACACGCAGAAATGCTGTATTTTCTAAACTATTGAAATCTTCAGCATGACGAATAGTATATTTACAGTAGGTATTTTCATTTTGTAAATAAGGATACTTCAAGAGAAAATCGCTTCAGACTGTCAAGCTCCATGATGCATCTTGCTATACGAGACTTGGCCTCCAGTTTTTCACTAAATAATTCCCTCTCACTCATAACGTATGTGTCTGGATTCTTTTCTCGGTATATTTTCACAAAATGTGCATTGCATTGCAATCCCGTCCTGAAAATTGCCTTAAAATTCTACTTCTAGAACGTCCGTTGTAGGTACAGACGCCAGCACATCAAGCTACTACAATCTGTCAAATTTCTTTAATAGATTTTCAACTTTATCTCTAAAGTATTAAGGTTCAAGGTTGATTGGAAAAATTTGACAGTTTCGGGTAGCTTGACCTGCTGGCGTCTGTACACTCGGACATATTTAGATAATGTAAACTTTTATAGTTTCTAACGTGACGACATTCTCGTGGATGTCTACGTAAAATGTATTTTATCGTGGACAGCAATTTAAAAGCGTCTTTATAATATAATACCATACATTTTACTTCCATACTATACTATCGTGAACGTGAAAGTCCACGATGATATACCTACAGGCGCACATGGGTATACAGACAGCTAACTTGTACACACTTCTAAACAACATTACGAGTGTGCTGAGCAGTAATATTGTATGGAGATGCACTTGTGCATCATAACCATAGAACAATAGATTATTTCGCACACAATTAAAATAAATATTGGCAGAGTAGTGTAAAAATATTTTTTTTTATTTATTAAATTAATGTTAAAGAAAGATTATAGACTAACAAAAAACTTAAATACCATGCACAGATAGAAAAATTAGCTAATAAAAATTTTCTACTTGTATTAAACTTTTACCTAACTGTGTTTATGGTTCCTTCCTGTGTACCTGGTATGAAATATGCACGTATAGCGCACACGTACGGGAAGTTTCGTCCTACCATGAATCCTGCTTCCGTGTAAGAAACTTAAGCAGCACATAAACTCCACCTTGTAGGTGGACTAGAGTTTATAATCGAAAACTCGTAACATACTCTGCAACGATAGTTAGTAATAATCCTATGGCTTCAGTTTTAAATATAATAATAATAATAATTCATTTATTTCAGATAATAAAGAAAAAAAAAAAGAAATAAAGAAAGCAGTTTCATATACTAAACAAACCTTCTCTTACTGTCCATTTTCAGAAGTTACCACCGTCGAAATTATAAAATAAATCTTCGCGTGGCCAATAAAATTTAGCCGTATTGTTTATTTAGGTACTTTATGTTGTGGAGGTCAGATAGGCAGTCGCTCCATGTAAAATACAGGTATTCAGCTGCATTCGATTAGACTAGAAGCCGACCCGAACATAGTTGGGAAAAGGCTAGGCAGATGATGGCATTTATTTTCTCGATGTGGGAGACATATATAATCACTAGCTTTTGCCCACGGCTTCGCTTGCGTGCTGCAAAACTCTAAACTCTAAAATTGTAACATTATTCAATCATGATTCAAACGACACGTGGCGCCATCTATTATCATAATAACGTTATTGTTGTTTTCCTTGGGAACAGCATTTTTTTCGGGATGAAAGCTACCCTATGCCCATTTTTGTACACCTGACAACGTATGTTCGGTTCAGTGGTTCAGGCGTAAAAAAGTAACAAACAAACTTACTTACGTATTTATTATAATAATAATTAGGATTTCACATTTCACAGCATTATGTGGATCTTTGACAGTCGTTATGGGTCGTTGGAAGCCCGAAAGTCTGAAAACCAGCCTTACCAAGTGGTATCGTAGTACGCAGAAACTGGGTTGTGGAGGTCAGATAGGCAGCCACTCCATGTAAATACTGGTATTCAGCTTCATCCGGTTAGACTGGAAGCGGACCCCAACATAGTTGGGAAAAGGCTAGGCAGATGATGACAGCAATAAGTATTTGATGTATAAAAAATGTTCTATCACTACTGGACCTACGTCCTTTGAAGATCAATGATAATGGCCACGCATGTCTTTTTACAGAGTAGCCCGATTTTGATAATTCTTTTTTTATTGGAAAGGGAAAGTTGGTCCCATATTTTGGAAAAAAAATCCAACCCTAAGGGTGGGAAAATAGGGGGTTATTTATTGTTCATTCACAGATTTAAATGCTGAGTTGCGTATTATTACTCTACTCAGTGCCACAATCATATGCCTGCCCTTTGGCAAACAATTAGTAGATAATTTTGAGTCGGCGCCGTTTAGTGATCTTTATTTATTGATTGTTTGGCGCCGACTCAAAATTACTTAGGTATACTTACATTAGTTTAAGAACTTAGTTATTTAGGTTAATAAAAAAGGTTTATTATGTTTTGCTTTTCAGTTTTTTCGGCGGTTTAATTTTTTTGTTAAAAAGTTTTTTCATACATTTTGCCTAAACACGCCCATGTAACCGTGGATCAACGCAAAAACGTATTTAAATAAATATTAGTCAAACTATAAAGGAAATAAAAACTAATTGCCTAGAAAGACTTAACTAAAATCACGACTAATCCGTATATTCGAAAGCTTCGTATTTTGGCCCGAAGTCACCTCTTTCGTCCCTAATTGCACCCATTGAGCCCGGACAAAACGACTTTATGCCCATTATAACATTAATGGCCTATATTCAAGAATACAGGGCGAACACTTGAATCCAGCCAACTTTGAATTTGGCCTTTGTGCAGGTGAAATCAAACTAATGATAAAAATATAAACTAACTATTCTTTACCCGCGACTTCGTCCGCGTGAAATTTATTGTTCCACCTATCGAGCCCGTCGCATTACATCGCATACCGTCTGACTTTTTTTTTTGTTTTGCCTGGATCCTTATAATAACAATAATCACTTTATTTCAGGCAACTAAGGCCCATAGATAAAATACACAAAATAATCTTATACGAATACATACAAAAAACCTTATTCTACTTTATTAACTACGTTGGGTCGGCGACGTTATGCGCTGAGTCGAGGTGTCAAGTAGCCTACCGCGAAAACAACGATACACGATACCCATCGGCAAAAATTCCTCCTTCATGAAAATCTCCAGATGGTGAGACGGAACCCCCACCACAGAAGACACTAGCGGTGTAAAGTAAAGCTATAACCTTTCTCAAGAATTGGGCTATCAGATGCAAAAACATTTTTTCAAATCCTAACAGCTGGCAGTTCCACAGATTAGCGCATTCAAACAAATAAACAAACTCTTCAGCTTTATTATTAGTATATCTATATCTATAGATAGATGCCAAATTATTTATTATATATTAGACCCACTATGTTGAATAAAATAGATGGATCTGAGATCCTAATATGTCTCTTTATGTTTGGCTCTGCTGATTTTTATGACAAAATTATCCAGCTTCTGTTGCCATGTCTACAATCTGCTTTGGAGAAATGGTATAAGAACAGGAGAAAATTAAATACACCATATAAATTACAGATATAAGAAGAAATTTTTCATTGGGTAGCACAATAAGCGGTCTTATTGCTAAAAACGGTGTTTTAAAGACAAACTTTGGATGGATTTAAACGGAGAAGGAGAGACAATTGAATCCTGCAGGTAGTCTGTGGTGTACAATTTACATATACAATAAATATATAAGGCATATACTAAAGCGTTTCTTTTTTGTTTTGGTCGCAAAAAATGTGTACCTGATGGAAAGTGTTACAGCCGGATATAACCTCAAGGAGACAAGGGATAGCCGTCACGTTGCTGACAATAAATCCTACTTATAACTTCGCGAAAAAGTAAGTTTTAAGCTTTATGAAAGTCTCCAGATGGTGAGACGGAACCCCCACCACAGAAGACCCTAGCGGTGTTAAGTAAGGCTATATATAGCCTTCCTCAAGAATTGGGCTATCAGATGTAAAAAGATTTTTTCAAATCGTAACAGCTGGCAGTTCCACAGATTAGCGCGTTCAAACAAATAAACAAACTCTTCAGCTTTATTTTTAGTATATCTATATCTATAGATAGATACCAAATTATTTATTATATATTAGACCCACTATGTTGAATAAAATAGATGGATCTGAGATCCTAATATGTCTCTTTATGTTCGGCTCTGCTGATTTTTATGACAAAATTATCCAGCTTCTGTTGCCATATCTACAATCTGCTTTGGAGAAATGGAATAAGAACAGGAGAAAATTAAATACACCATATAAATTACAGATATAAGAAGAAATTTTTCATTGGGTAGCACAATAAGCGGTCTTATTGCTAAAAACGGTGTTTTAAAGACAAACTTTGGATGGATTTAAAAAGAGAAGGAGAGACAATTGAATCCTGCAGGTAGTCTGTAGTGTACAATTTACATATACAATAAATACAGACATACATAAGGAATATACTAAAGCGTTTCTTTTTTGTTTCGGTCGCAAAAAAATGTGTACCTGATGGAAAGTGTTACAGCCGGATATAACCTCAAGGAGACAAGGGATAGCCGTCACGTTGCTGACAATAAATCCTACTTATAACTTCGCGAAAAAGTAAGTTTTATAATGAAATTACGTGTTATTCACGATTTTCTATTAAGAACGCTTTTTGTTACGTGTTTATTTTTTTATAAAAAGAAATGAGATACAACGCTTTTTCGATTCAAAGTTTTTGAATCATTTTACATATTTTAAAGTTAAGGGTACACTGTTCACGCATACAAGGCGTGAGTCTTAGTCCAAGGCAGGGGACGCGCGGAGGGCGCGGCACGGCGCGGCGCGAGACTACACCGCGGCAGCAGACTGGCCGCCGCCCGCACCTCACTCCATTACCGAGCACGGTCGAAGACGCGCGCGCATAATTATCTACCTACTTGTATTGTCAAAAGTTTAGTCCAACATTGTACTGTCTTGTAGAACCATAATTATTATAAGTGTATACAGTCCACTTTACTTTTATTCACGAACCTTTAGTTAGGTCATCAACATACACCCTGTAGGAACAATAAAACCGAGCTTAATTTTACACTCTGTTTAACAAGTGCTGTGTCGAACAAGGGCGGATCCAAGGCGAGGGTCATGGGGCATTTTGTTCATTTTGTTTTGCCGCCCGGGCCCCTGACATGGTTAGTCCGCCACCTGGTTGAAGCCTGTCCTAACTGGACCCCAATGAGATCCCGGGGCCCCCTGACTCGAAAGCTGGATCCACCCTTGGTGTCGAATAGGTAATTTTTTTCGTTTTTAGTTAAAATTAAAAGGAAAATATTTATTTGATCTTCTAAATATTGACCTTCTAACTATGTTTTTTTTTTTAAATTAATGAATCTCTATAGTAAACAGTGAACCGGCGAGCACTACAATCAAGTTGGTTGCATACTTTGTTATTTAGTATTATTAGGACCCCAAAATAGGAGTTAATTGAAGTTCACAAAAAAAAGGTGCAATCATTAGATTAGAAAATAAGAGTGTTCAATCATATTTTTAGGAGCGCAAAATGGGAAATATTAGAGGTTCGTTTAAATACATGCCAAATTAAAAAAAAGACATTCTAAGAATCAATTAGGTGCTCGTAATAATATTCTTCTGACTTGACATGCTAGAGTTATGTCATACTCGTAATCAAACAGGTTTCAGTCATTTCTGAAGTTAAGCAGCGTTGCAAAATAATACTAAAAAATTCTGACATCTTAGGTTTTTAAACTATTTATGAAAGTAACTCGCATTTATAATGTACTATTCTAAAATTATTCTGTGTACCTTATTTTGTTATTTGGTACATAATCCTCAGTCTTCTTAAAACGCTCAAAAACATGACGTATAAAATAATTCCCGAGGTGTACGCTCAATCAGTTCCAAAGTCCTCATATAAATGTCTGACATCACGCGTTATTTCAAGAGGCATTCGGGCAGGCTTAGCACGATACGAGCA
The DNA here is from genome assembly GCA_951799955.1 of Apamea anceps. Taxonomy (NCBI): domain Eukaryota; kingdom Metazoa; phylum Arthropoda; class Insecta; order Lepidoptera; family Noctuidae; genus Apamea; species Apamea anceps. The sequence continues at coordinate 13,269,297 of OX637513.1, read as the reverse complement.
CTGAATCTCAAGATCCCTGTACTAAGATCCTTTTTCAAAATGAAACTCAGAACCAACATTAACCGTCTAACATCGTAAGGATACCACAGACATACGTCTGAGAGACGTATGAAATTAAATTGGACATCTAGTGGACCTGAGTCAATCTGCACTCGTGACCTCGGTAATCGACAGGGCCGCAAATGAGATGTGCCGTACTCCATAGTCATGACGTAATGATTCTCGAACGAAATTGCCACTTTTTCCTTGTGTTCGATTTATTTGGCCTAGAATCGGAAAATGGGGGCGCGAAAGATTTGCTTGCGATTTTATGCGTGTTTTCGGTATTTCAGCAACAAAATATCTAGTCATCTACATACATTCGCTATATTATCATCGGCCTAACTTTACCGAGTAATACGATACCCCTTGGTAAAACTGGTTGTCAGACTTTTAGGCTCCTGACTACCCGTAACGACTGTCAAAAATCTACGAATGACAGCCGGGACCAACGGCTTAACGTGCTTTCCGAGGCACGGAGGGATCGGTATGTAAAGATGCAGCAATAAACACAAAAATCACTGAAAACGTTAAAAAAATCCCTGTATTCCCGTTGTCCCCGAAATCTGTGTCCCCGTCACGGGGACAACAGAACTTCATATAATTCCTTACCGTTGTCCCCCTTATGTACATATGGGCAACGGGGACAACGAACAGTTAAGATTTCACGTATCGATGTCCACTTTTAAAAGCCAAAAGCTAAACCTCACTTAACATTGAAATCACCACTTCATTTAATTCTTACAATCAATCAAACCCATCGTTTTAATCGATTTTAAAAGCCCAAGGTTTTGTACGCACTAGTTCATATCGAGAATTGATACACAATAAAGCTCGAACTAAATACTCGTTTGCAAAAATTGGTAGGTACCTACTACCTACGTCACACAGACTTATCATATTAATAACTTGCACATTTGATAAAAATCTAGTGCTCGTTTTATTGATCGGTGCTTCGCGTGATGTTGATATAAACATCCTATATTATATTTCATTGAGCTTCTTATCCGCTTAGTCATTATTTCAGCCGAATAACGTCCACTGCTGGACACTGCAGATTAATTGATTAACAAACTATCAGTAGCAATGGGTTCATTTTGACAGTTCAACAACATTCATTGTTTTTTTTTACGTTGTTGAGCGGACACATTTTTCGAATATATGGAGCAATGGATTAGCAATATGCTTCAAAATGATTCAAATTGAGAGTGAGTGTGTTGCGCAATTGGGGTGCAGGCCTCCCTGAAGCATTGCCACTTCGACCGGTTGTGCACTTCTTGCATCCAGTGAACTCCTGCGGCCTTCACAAGGTCATCGGGCCACCTTGTGGGAAGGCCTCCCTCGCTACGTGTCGTGTCTTCCGGTACACAGTCGCCACTTCAGAACCTTTCGGCCACACCGGCCATCTATTTTGCGAGCAATGTGCAACTGCCACTTAAGTTTGGCAAATCATCCGCATAGTTTTGAGTTTTTTCATTATAATTTGTTTAAATCTGATGCGTTTAGAGGTGGCAAGTGTGCGTATTCTGGTAAAATATGAGTGTAGGTACCTACCTAAGGTCTATTCAAATTTGTTTCAAATTGATGTTATTTTAAGTTAAACAAATATCATCTTTATTTTAATGGAATTTAAGTGGTTTTCAGAGTGACTAGCACTATTGAAAAAGTTGCAAAAATATTTGAAGTTTTAACATAAACTGAACTTTATTGTGTAGGATTTAAAGTTATTTTTCCATAAACTTATATTTGTTTACATTTTTGGCAAATAAGTTGCAATTGCAGTTTACTATATACCTGAGGGCCATTTCACGTAATTTTAAGAACGTTCACAGTCTGATCGCAGTCTCAATCTATCAAAAAATACTTCTAATAAAACTTGTCAAAATATAGGGACATCTTGACAAGTTTTATGACATTTGTTTGTCGCCGAGATGAGACTGCGACTAGATTTTGAACGTTTTAAATTACGAGAATTGGCCTTCTGCTATATACCTCTGCGTATACATTTTGAGAATTCAGGGCTTATAGTATGTTATCTTATCACTGAGATCTAGATAATTTGTATTTATGTATTACAATGTATTTTTACCTAGAAAGGAATTTCCCAGTGGTAGCCCGGAGTCTGCATTTGTGCCCGGAGTCTGCATTTGTGCCCGGTTAATAATAATAAGCTTGTACCCTAATAATACTTGGGACTTAAACGTAACTGGTGAATGGTGGGTATACTGTATATATATTGTACAGTATACCCACCATTCACCAGTTACGCTTAAGTCCCCAAAGGGTTTGGCAGAGAATGAAGGGTTTGGGGTTTGGCACCTATTGGTGCACCTCTGCCAAACCCTTTGGGGCATACCAGCGTGATGTTATGTTATGTTGTGTAAAATTTCAACAGCTGTACAGTTAAAACTTTAACGGAATGCATTTTAAAGTCATCTCAGTCTTTATAAATTTCTTATTTTACAGTTACGTCAGCCAATTAAAACTATCCATTGACAAATAAAACGGTTACGGAACTATTTTTATATATTTACAATGTTTTTCCGGAATCGCTGTTATGTAATAAGCATTCTAAACTGAAACCGCGATATGTGTCAGCAGCAAATGAAATCACATTTAGCAACAATACTAGCGGCGCCCCACGGTTTCATCCGCATAAGTTTAGATCCCGTGGGAATATCGGGATAAAAAGTATCCTATATGTTAATCCTGGTTATAAACCATCTGTGTGCCAAATTTCATCCAAATCCGTTCTGTAGTTTTTGCCTGAAAGAGTAACAAACATCCATCCATCTATACAAACTTTCACGTTTATAATATTAGTAGGATTAATATGATTAAAATGTAATATTGTTATGTAATTTGAACTGCTAATTATATAATATAAGTATTCTATAGAAGTTGTTATTTTTATTCTCATAAGAATCAAATTAAGTCTAAAATAATAATACATATGTACAAGGGAAAAAAAAAGAATCATAGGGCATCAAAAAATTCGTCCGCATCGCTGTCAACAGGAACAGTGCCCAAAAGGCTGGCAGCATTACCACGTTGTATGGCGATGCTAATTCTTTGGCCAAGAAACAGGCCAGCCCTCTGGTCAATAAATAATAATAAAAAATAATAATAGTTATTAAATAATAATACTAAGATAACATAACATCACGCCTGTATTTCCCGAAGGGTCAGGCAGAGATGCACCTGTAGTACACATACATTGCGCCAGTTATGTCTAAGTTCCATGTGACAGGAGGCGAGCGTATTGCCATCAACCGTGACCACAAATCTAGACTCTGGTGAGAAATTCCATTCAATTATTTTTTATTATTTACATTATATAAGCTAACATTTAAAATAATTATATGTACATGTGAAAAAATAAGCTAAATAATCAGAGCGCATCAAAAAATTCGCCCCTTGGTTACGTGAAGAGTCTACTAACCGCTTGGCGATATCTCGAAAAACGAAGTGGGCACTCGGACCCCATGGCCCTACTGTTTCAACCCCAAACGGCTTGAACATATTATAACTCCCAATCCGGTTGGAATATTTTCGCCGTTTGAGGTTTTCTGCACCAGCAGCAGCCGCTCCAGCACATCCCACCGTGCTAGGAAGATGGGATGGCGCAAGGGTGTCGACACATGTTGCATCCCACACCAAAGGTCTGCCTAACTTCCAAGACATTATGGTCATTCCGTCCGTTCTCTTCCCATCATCGCGTACCAGGCCGTTGGCTTCTAAAACAGCTGGCACCCCCGGCGGTGACAAGATTTAATTCGCTTAAATTATATACATGTCGGAGTCATTCGTGTGACTATTCGGGACACCAGCGCCAGGCAGCGCTCGACAGAATCTAACCTGAGTTCATGGGAGTCGACGAGAGCGCGTAAGGACGCGTAAAGACGTAAGGTGAGGCGCCCTCAGGCTAGGTGGAGCGACGATCTTCGCAGGATGGCTGGTAGCAGCTAGATGAGAGTTGCCAAAAATCAAGTTGAATGGCGTGCAATAGGAGAGGCCTATGTCCAGTAGCGGACTGCTATAGGTTTATGATGATAGTGACGAGGCCACTACAGAGCGATGTGGAGCTCTCATGACCACTGGACATCGTACGGACAACATTTGCTTAGCAACTGTCTCGCATTCCGTAGTGTGTAATTCGCTAGTGTGATCAATTTCTGATTTGAACTGCAAACCGTTTTTCTATTGCACTATGACCAACACTACCCATAGTACGCCCACAATAGTTAAAATATGGCTGATGATATCGAGAGACACGTACCTTCTCCGTCACACAAAACAAATAATACCATGAGGCCTGTATTTCCTGAAGGTGTAGACAGATGTTTCAGCACGCCTACATTTTTGGTATAACATTTAACTCCATAAATGTTCTTAAGGCACATAAAGCATCTAAAGATGTCTTTAACCACTCATAATGATACATAGGACAATAGGTACAACCCAGATGCCATTATCTTCACTCACAAGACACATTACTCGTACATCTGAAAGCATTACTATCCTTATTAAATAAAGTACCTAAAGGTTTATATTTAGACGTACAACGGCAACCCTGGGCGTGCCAATGACGTGCGTCATCTTTTTAGGGCAACACTCTTCATTCATCTTGACTAAATCTCAAGCCTTATTTTTTTATTTTTTCCCCATCAAAATTCTCTATTATAAATGGTTAAGGGGACGCAAAAACTCACCTCGAAAGCGACGTACCGCTACCGACGTGTTTTTAAAATGGTTTTTATTGTAAACTAGTTTTTTAAAGGCGGATTCGCTCGCGTAGTTTGGATAAAAAAAAAACGGGTTGCACTCCGAGAGTGCCGGCAGAAGTGAAAACTTGAATATTAACGTTGTGCATTTTTGATATTTTGGAATGCGGTCTACTCTCCCTCCGTCTTACGAATTTTCGATCAGGTCACGTGTCCTGACGCGAGCTCCGTCTTACGAACTTTCGATCAGGTCACGTGTTCTGACGCGAGTTTAACATTTTTTACCCATCACAAAAAAAGTGCACAAAGCCGCTAAAGAAGTTTTCACTTCAAAAAGTAGGGTATTTTGTATGACGTATCTGTGTTAATGTATTACAGTGCCACATCTCATTACGATAAAGCATAGGCATAATCAGCCTATAATGTTTCCGCTCCTGGGACACAGAGCTCCTCTCTGTGCGAGGAATAAGGCCATAATCCACCACGCGGGCCCAGTGAGGGTTGGTGGATGTCACATGTCTTCGATTTTTTGGTTCTAGGACATGCTGGTTTCCTCATAATGTTTTCCTTTAACGTTTTGGGAGCATGAAATTAAATACGCAAAGTAAAGTTTCTGCCTGGGCTCAAACTCATACTGAGACATTCCACACTTTGCCAGCCCCGAGACCAGGACCTCATGCTCAATAGTAGCGTTTTGAACACTAGATTAACGAAGCAATATTAGTAATAACAATAACCTTATCGGAAATTATATTTTCGAGCCGTTTGGGGTTGAAACCCTCGGGCCGTGGGGTCCGAGTGCTCATGGTCTTGTTAAGGAAATTTAAAAACGGCTGGTTGACACTTCCCATGGTCCGAGGGCTCCCATGGCTAAGTATTCCCATACAACGTGGTAATGCCGCTAGTCTCTCAGGTACCAATCGAAAGCGATGCGGGTGAATTTTTCGACGCCATATTTTAATTTGTGTATAGTTAAATTAGGATTTTTTTTTATTATTTAATTAGGTATTAGTTGTTATTTGCTAACTTATTATTTTAATTTACAGAAATAAATAAAAACACCACAAAGCAATATTTAATTTCATAAAAATGCGTGGCAATGAAAAGATATGAGCAACTGTAGGATTCATTGCTATGTTTACACACTTGATTAGGGTTACTTTATCCAAATTTAAAGGCATAAGTATCTCGTGTACTTCCGGCGTAAGTGAATGAGTTCTAAACAAGCATTGCTGTTCAAATTATTTTCTGTTAGTCCTACTGATATGATCAGAATTCCATTAACAACACTGTTAGGTACCTGTTGAATGTCTTTTAATGTTCTTTATCACTGCGAGGTGCAAAGTAATGGTCACTAGACTACTATCACGCTATCAACATACCTTCGTCAGTCGGATATAAGACAAGACAAGAAAGATGGTGTAGATGCTATCTCTTTCTTTATCTATCAACTAGCTGCGCCCTACTGTTTCACCCGCATAAGTTTCGATTCCGTGGGAATATTGGGATAAAATGTATCCTATGTGTTAATCCTGGTTATAAACCATCTGTGTTCCAAATTTCATACAAATCCGTTAAGCAGTTTTTGCGTGAAAGAGTAACAAACATCCATTCTCACAAACTTTCGCGTTTATAATATTAGTAGCATCTACTAGCTGACCTGACTTAACTTTCACGCTAAAACGGCTGAAATTATTGCGATAAAATTTTGCATACGGATAGACCATGACCTGGGTAAGGGTATAGGGTACTGATTGCAGACGAAATCGCGGGCGATAGCTAGTGTATTATAAATTTGAAAGTAACTCTGTATGTATGTTACTTTTTCACGTTTGAACGGATTTCGATATAATTTGGCAAGGAGATAGATGGCATCCTGGGGAAGGACATAGGTTTTTTCTCTCGGTTGAACGTTCCCGTGGGATAATTTGTTCTCTTCTTTCATAGAACTCTATCAGCGATCGACTAAATATTTATCTACTTTCTAGTCTTCACACAATCCATTCATCGCTTCCTCAGTCTTTCTCAATTGGTATATCTATCCACATTCACTGTCAAAACTTTTCTCACGACATGTCACTGAACTATTTCTTATAAATATTTACTAGTATAAAACGGAGTCCAAATAAGGACAGAATTTCCTTTCACACAAACCAAGCTTCTAAAATTGGCAACATCTTTCTAAAAATAGACACAAACAACACTAAATGCAATCCATTTTCTCCCCTCGACAAATCCTGCTTCCATCAGACGTCACACCGCAACGCATATTGTGACTTTACAACGCTCAACGCTGTTCAATGTTCACGCGACAGTGGGGATTGAAATGCTAATATAATACAAATTGTAGTCGCCAGCGACAGGGTTGGCAGACCCGGGATTTCCTGCTCATCTCCTATGTGATATACTTCGTACAACAACAACATAACAACAACAACATATCTCCCACCACATCCCACACCACACCACCACCACAATTTATCTCTGTTCGTCAATAACATATCTTCACGCTTGTATTTCCTGAAGGGTTAAGCAGAGGTGTTCATGTAGGTGTCCTATGTATGACATGACATATCTTTTTTTTTATGCCCAGTGGAAATCCTCATGGACTTCCTCAATCGTGGGGGTGATAGAGGGATATACTCTTCCCGGCTAAAACCACCGCGGTGCTCCACCTCTGTTTATGGCCGGGGGTGCGGGATTCGCATAAGGACGTGACACCACCACAACTCTGGGGGCGAGCCTATTGTCATCAACCGGGCACAAATTGAGACTCTGTGCTGCTGCTGAGAAATTTCAGATAGACAAACCCAATAATACTTTGCCCAAACGTCATACTCAGCACTAACGCCTGCGACCACTAAACCTGCGAGGCGTTTCGAGGTCGTAATGATGTCGGATATTTTGTTGATAAATTATGATAATTCGTCAATTTTAGACACTTTGCTGTCACTTATTTAAACAGAATTGTCTAGCAACGAATTATGGTACCCTAATATGATAATTTATTTATAGTACCGCAGTAAGACTTAATGTCAAGGTTTGTTTGGGTTACTACTCCTTTTACGATGTCCACATTTGGTGACTCTAAGCGTTTTGCTTTTAACTCGTAGAAAAGACTGTAAAATACGTAATAACGTGTAAATAAAGTTTTCAATTATAGTTTTGTTTTTTTTTTAATTATTGTTTTGTTTTTTTTATTATTATTGCTTTGTTTTTTTTTAATTATTGTTTTGTTTTTTTTTTAATTATTGTTTTGTTTTTTTTTATGTATAGACCAAAAAAAATATGCCGTTCTACCGGATAACGCCAGCAAAGGACAGTTTTGGACTGTACATCCTCGAAATAATTCTTTATTTCACCTTACTCTATGAAACAAAACCATTACTAGTTACATAGTTCCGTCTTTACCAAGTAATACAACACGAAACAAGATGTCTGACACATCTTGTTTCTATTTACTATGCAACACCAGCTGTAAGACACAATTGAGATTAATGACCCCCGGCTGGGACCCCAGCCTTTGGTATTTTTGGACTACGGGTACGAACGTACCACATTAATGAAGCGCAATGAAATCTTTTATTTAAATTAGGCTTGACGGTTTAATGTTTTAAGGATTGAAGTACTTCCTCTTTAGTTGAAGAGTTTAGTACTGGTTTTAAAAAGACGCAGGATGCTAATGGCAGTTTTCACTGTGCTGTTGGATTTTCAACGCTCGTCTCAGCGCCGAAAGTTGAAAATTTAACAGCGTGGTTTTATTTGGGCATTTATTTAGGTGTCGTTTAGTGTTAGAGAACAGCCTTAGTATACAGCCTTATTCTAGTGTGAAAGAGAGAGATGGAGCTATACTAGACCAACAGCACCATCCCTTTTAAGGATTGGAATTATAATGGCAATACTTCATAATACGGCCTCTGCCTCTCTTATTTTAGTCCTCTTTTACTACCAAACTGTAGTCTTATAAACCTTTGCTAAAAACCGAACATAATATTATTGCCAAATCGAACAACGACCTTCTGGTGGAGTATACATATTGATAGTTCTAAACGTGACGTCTGGAATGTAAAGCTAATCTATTAATACCTAAATGCCAACGATTGGACATTGGAAATTCACAAGCAAACCATTTCTGTTCACTCAGCGCTTCTCGTCCATATTTATTATGCGCACAGCCAAATTGTGGTACTCTCTGCCAACGTCTGTGTTCCCTTCCACATTGAACCCGTCTACCTTCAAAGCAAGAGTGAACAAGCATCTTTTGGGCGCGCTCGTTCCTTCATAGACCTCATACATCGCTTTCCATCAGGCGTATTCAAGGTCCTGTTCAAAAAATATAAAAAGCCTACATTTTTATTACCGAATCGTATTTGATTTTTGAATTTGGTGGAAATCCAATCACGCTAGCCAATTACTAACAGAATAAATCGCCGATGCAACCCAAAGCTAATCACACAACACAAAAATGCACACAATGTGATCCATCTACTCCACAAAACAATTAACCGCCACATACATAAATGCATGCACATAAACCTATACGACCTACACAGGGGCAAAGTCATAAAAATCCTAGCATTTCGGATTCGATACAACCCTAGGACGCGGTTAGGAATGACAAGTAGGCATTTGCGACCTACGTCAGTGAGAACGACGTCCCGTTGCGAAGTTATTGTCTCGCTTACAGATTGTTCGTCCCTCGGCATTTGTAGGGTTAAATTAATTAATAATACCTGCAATAGGTGCAGTTATTATTAATTCATTTAACCCTACAAATGCCGAGGTATAACGTTTAATGTTTAGACGGAAAATGGAAGCAGCATTGTAAAGCAAGTGATTTTGCACTGAAGTGTAAAGTTGTTGTATCTGTGTTTTTTGATTGAGAACGTTATTACCCTTGGTTTAAAGCTTTTTTTTAATTACAATGAAACATTGGTATAAGTTCAGACAGTCAACTTCAAATAACAAAATCAATATTTTTAAATGGTTTGATTTGTCAATAGTCTGCAAACGAAAAGAACACTCTACGTGAGCCATTGAGTGTCTAATCGACAATGTTTAATAGTTTTGAGTTAAACTTATTCTTAATAATAGTCATTAAATCGGTATTTGCATTTAATTTAATGATCTATTTTGACATTTTAACATGTGCTAATGTAATAATTTAACATGATTTAAACTAAACAAAACATCTACTTGACTGAGTATTACATGTAAAGTAACTTTAAATACCAGCGCTGAAATTCAATACATCTGGAAATCTAGGTAAATTCCCTGACTAAAATACTAGGATAGGCATAAAAAAATCTAAAATGCTCACTAATTAGACAAGAATCCTAAGAAAAAAACTAAACCACTCACTTTGACCACTAGAAAACACTCTACTTCACACAATTTTCGGCCTTTAGACGACAATAGACGAAAATGCAATGCCGGAATTGCATGCATATAAATTTAAACAAAAAAAAAGTTAAAAATACTCACAATAGGAAGTCTTGCTCCCAACATGGAGTCGGGCCCTTAACTGTCACCGTCGTAGACTTGACATTCTGTAGTTTGAGTGTCACGTAAGTGTTGAACTGCTGTACCCCTGCAAAACAAACCTTATTTTTACAACTAATAAGTTTAAAATCGCTTAGCAGATAAAGAAAGGTATTCTAGCGCATGAAAAGAAAGACTATTATATAGGTTTCCTAGTATAGGATCAATCAATGGCCTAATGAGCGTTGAAAGTTAAATTACAATTAATGTAGGGTAGTTGTAAGGGTTTTGTGCGGGTCTGTGTGGTGACCGCTGGACATGTTGAACTTAATTCAAAGGGTTCACTGAATTGTAAATAGAACTTGGGTTTCAGGGTTATCCCTTGTTTATGTTTATGTACACGAAAAATTATTAAGTATAGACCAGCACTGCTTAGAAATAGATTGCATTTATTATTCGCAAATAGAGTCCTCATAATCAGCCTTTAATGTTCCCACTGCTGGGACACAGGCCTCCTCTCGGTATGAGGGAGTGGACCGTAATCCACCACGCAGGCCTAGTGCAAACTCAAACTCAGAGAATTTATTTCGATAAACCAATTACAAGCACTTTTGAATTGACAAGTGGTCGCTCAGTCAGAAAGATGAAGCTAGTTGCCCATTCCAAAGCATATAATATCACTTGTGCGGGTTGGTAGATGTCACATGTCTTCGATTTTTTAGTTCTAGGACAGTATTTCCAGCATGGGTTTCCTCACTATGTTTTCTTTCACTGTTTTGAGAAAAATAGAGTTTTAATGCCACGTAATTCAAAGATTTTTTTTATTAATATTAATTATAAATAAATACAATGATTGTAGGGGTCACTTATGAATTTCACTATGAGTAAACAAATATACCAACACTGAACACTATACAAAACGTGACTTCACTATATATGAATGAATAAGCCTGTAATAGATACTGTAAGTAGTATTTAGGCATAGATTACTCCTGTAGTGTTAAATCGAGCCACCTTACATTTTTTTATAAAAAGGTCTATGACTTTTTAAATGGTTCTTACTTCAAATTTGGAGCAATGATGACACCAAAATGATGGCCAGTGTCAGTTTTAAAACTTCATCAAAACTTTTTATTTGACTTAACATTTTTTATATACATACAAAAATGAATTATCTTCACTTTTCTTTTTCGAGAATTTTCTCATTTTTCACGTTCGTTTAAATGCGGTGCTGTTCCACAAACGATGGGACACTTGATATCGTGTCCTGCGTGTCCTGTCAGCTGCACGTTACAGGAACTGATAGACGCTAGTGATGGCGCCAAACAAGTGACCGAATTCTGGGCCGAGTCCATTTAGATTGACATCGACACGCTAAGAAGAAGAACAAATCAAAGATCATAAAAATCGGTCCAGCCGTTCTTGAGTTATAAATGGTGTACTTAACGAACCCGACTTTATTTTATTTATATAGATTTTGATGTTGTAGGTCTTTATACGCAACATGGAAATACATGGAGGCTCGATTTAGTAGTTCAGGAGTGTATTTTGAAACATGAAACATTGACAAATTATTTAAAAAAAACAAAATCTTACCTTGCATAGAAACATAGCGCGCCTTTTTTACTGAAACAAACAAATAATCACCATTAATTACAATCACTATTATTACACCGTTTTGACCCCTGAAATGGTCGAGGAAGGTCAACGACCCCCGTTCATATACACTGTTAGAAATTACTGAGATTGCTGAGCGGGATTCTTGGTAAATAATAACTACAGTCGCGGACTGAAAATGTTCATTACCCTAAGGTCCATAACTGCTTGCGTATTTATGTTTTACTAGCTGACCTGACAGACATTGTCCTGTCCAAATTTCAATATTCATACAATATGACTTTCAGTTTGAGGGAACTTTTCCAATTTTTCTTTCCATAAAAACCTGATTCGGACTATTACGAACATTTTAAAACAAAAAAGCTGTCCTCAAGTGACGTGCTCACCAACGAAAAGCATTTCATTTTTACTATATATAGGGACATGGCAGGGGTAGATATACCTACATTATATTGGAGAAAAATATTTGAACTACTTAGTGTCATTAACCAGGGAGAAAACAGAGGAATACGGTAGTATGAAATGAATGCGAACGACCACGTGACCGTGTTTCCTCTTAAATGACATCTTAGACCTTATTGTACACAGTGATACTAACATTTCAGTCCGCGACAGTACAATAAGCTTCGTTCAGATAACTTAAGCTAAAGTGGCACAGTTATTGTCCTGTTTATTTTACTTCAGCAATAACTTTACTTGCATAGTGCTCTCATGTCACTTTTAACTTAAATTTTCTTAGTAAGAGTGCGAGTTGTCATGAAAGTAAATATTAGTTTTATTGCCTATCATAACATCACGCCTGTTTTTCCCGAAGGGTTTGGCAGAGGTGGGGGTGGGGATTCCTATAGTACACCCTCATTTTGTCAATTATGTTTAGTTCTCATGGCGGGGCGAACCTATTCCCATTAAAACCCAACAACAGTTTGTCCGACCCAGGAATCGAACCCAAGACCTCATGCTCAGGAGTAACTGTTGCGACCACTAGACCAATAAAGCAGTCAAATTGGTCTTTTATGACCTAGGTTTCCATTTACGTGTAGTAGGTACACATAAATGGGTTCCCTAAAGTTCTATACTCGCTATACTTATAGGATCGTGGTTTGGATTACATGAACTACGCAGAAGGACCCATTAAGGTCATGAAATGTCAAGACTCTTCGACTGTTGGTCTCCTAGATCACTATTTATAACACTTCAGTTAGCTTAGAAGTTTGTTCGAGCTCTTAAATGGCTAAACATAGACAATAAAGTACAACGAATATGACGCTATATTTTCATGGTTGGAACCCAGTAAACACTACATAAATAAATGCCAGCAAAATCAATGAGGTTTTGCAAACTTGGACTTGAACGACTAATGAGAATTTACGAAATGAAAATATCCTAAACAAAAACATAGTTTTGTAGTATTTCGTGCCCTGTGCTCGTGCTATGCATCAAGTACTTTCATAGTCGTACTTAACACAAAAATATGTTCTAATTGCTTAGCAATAGAAACAACTATAGTAGAATTACACTGCCTGGATTCTTTTACAACCACAAAACCTCTATAAAGAGCTCTTTGATATTATTATTAGACTTTCAGAGAACCTTTTCACTTATTCACTTGCATAACTTCACCTAAACACCAACCCCATTATTCATAACGTCTTTAAACTATTATAAAAATTGTTATAGCCTTAAGCTTCTGAGTTCACATGAAAGGCTCGAATATATAAACACTTATTTTTTAAAAAAAAACCGTTTTCTAAATAATGGGATAATACTTTTCACATTTCCTTACAGGTATAAGCTTACAGTAACAATAGAATTTATAAACCCTTTTAAAATTCCAGTTTTATAAACAAGGAGCTCATAATTATTCTACACTTCAAATTTTACAGTAACTGTGCAACAAAATCACTTTATTTCAACCATAAAATGTGGTCAAAGGCAATGTAAACCACGTGCAGCGTTTGCGTGTGTACCGTTGCTACTACAAGAATAGGTACCGCAATCGATGGTACTACCCCACCATGACTTATTGAGTATTAAGAAAACGTAATGGACTGTAACAAATATGCCTGTGATATGTTTTAATTATTTATTTAAAGCGCTAAATAATTTGAGTAATTATTAGGTTTTTTCTTCAGATTGACGATTTTTTTTTTAGGTAAATAGGTCGTATATTTGTATTTGAATGTGGTCTAATGGTGGTCTTGAGCTGTAATGTTTCTATTATGGTAACGGAACTTTGTTAAATATAGGTATTTTTGGACACTTAAAATTAAACACAAGTTACGCCATCAAACTAAATAAAATAGTTTTAACGTCTTACATAAATATGATACGTATTTTTATTATAAACTCAAATAAGACCTAGATATAACAACAAATGATTACAACATTAAAGTTTCTCCTAGTCTCCAAACTCTTGACATGAATTACGATTGTTTCAAACACAAAAATATCTAATTAATACTTCTGTAAATGGAAGTTCTCCAATTATATTTGTTAGGCGGTCCCTTCGAGGGTACAGAGAAACAACAGGTACACAAAAACTTTAACTACCCGCAATCTGTATCAATTTATCAAATCCCCCGAAGGCGGAGTTTGGAGACTTATCTAGGGGACTTGGCTAAAAGTTAGCTCATTGAAAACATCGTTCCCACGACGATAGATAACAAAAACTTTACACTCCAACATTTGAATACTGTGAGAGGGAGCGGCTGTTAAATTGTAGTGGTTTAGTTTACGGTTAAAACTATTATAAGTTATCGACAATTTAGAACTTACTACAGCCGATCCATTCTGTAAAAATCTTACCGTCAAATTTAGGTGAAATGAGCTTAAAGAGAGCTGTTAACATTGGCAATCCTTAGCATCAGGATTTTTACACAATAGACCAACTGTTCTAAATTCGCGTCAAATTTTGTTAGCTCTTTTTACTTTTCTGCTACCACTCATAATATTTTTAGCGCTTGTTAAAAGCGTTAAAATAAAAAAGTTTAAATTGTCCTGACGTAAAGAACAGACAACCAACAATGTACAGATGCCAGCACATCAAGCTACTACAATCTGTCAAAACTCTTTAATAGATTTTCAACTTTATCGCCGAAGCATTAAGGTTCAAGGTTGATTGGGAAAATTTGACAGTTTCGGGTAGGTTGACCTGCTGGCGTCTGTACTGCCTAATAATCGATTCTCTACACATTTTTTTTACAGCATCAATAATTACAGCATATGATTCAGGACTCCCCAGCGTTGAACTTTTTCGTCGGTTATAAAAAAAGTTAGTTGTTTCACCAGTAATTTTGACCGCGACTATGAAACCGCAGATTTTTTTGTGATAACTAACAAAAATTTTCTACACTAGAGGGACTAGAATCATGATAACAGTTTGCGCACTGGTTCAAATTCAATCCTGTAATTAGACAGTTATTTATGTACTTCTAGCAGTAGACCTAGATACTTGGCCTAAATTAGTCACCAATCCTACTTCCTACCAATATTATAAACGTGAAAGTTTGGATGGATGGATGGATGGAAGTTTGTTAAACTTTTCACGCAAAAACTACTAAACTGATTTGGATGAAATTGGGCACACAGATGGTTTATAACTAGGATTAACATATAGGACACTTTTTATCCTGATAGTTCCACGGAATCGAAACTTATGCGGGTGAAACCGTGGGACGCAGCTAGTTCAAATATAAAAAACTATCTCAGTAAGTCTAAGCAAACACATTGCCGCTTCTCTCTCACTACGTCAAGCGTAGTACTTTAAATAATTCACTCCCACAGGATGGCCTAACTTTTCTCCCCGGACCAACAGCTCGCCTTCAAATTCTAGATTTTTCGCCAACGCTAGTGCTAAAAAAATAGGAAGCAACTTTGTGTACATATTTTATGTAGTTTTGATCGCTTTTATGTTTTCTATAAATAGGTTTTGATATTTTTGTGATGGTAAAAAGTAAGTAGTTGGTTTAACTTTAGGTACAACGTGGCAACGGCTATTTCAGTTTACTGTTTTGCATGTAGGTACGTATTTTTTTAGGTGCGTGTTTATCTATTAAGTTAAAAAATTTAAAGATTGAGTAAAAACACAATTTCTTACAGCACCTACAGTAAATAAACACAAATTATTTTCCTCGTTTCGCACACCTGCCATGCCTTATGACTGTCCACAATGTTCTATCCCCTACATCTTACTCCGACCTCCAACCCGACAGCCGAGCGCAATGACCAATTACCGAGCCAAGATTGTCAATTGCAATGAGAAAACCATGTTCAGAAATAGACGTAACGAGCCGATATTTATGGCTTAGATCTACAATTCCTTATTTTATAGTTGGAATAAGTTTTTGCAATGAAAAACACATCACAAAATAGTTGCAATAAATAATCGCCAATCTGTGAACAACACCAATATACTAGAGTCCGCGCACTGCGGTAAAAATCGCTTGCAAAATGAGTTGCGTTTGCGATTTTATTTCGTAAGAACATGCGATTAAAAAAATCAGACCGCGGGCGCGCTTAGCTTAAAAAAATCGTTAATAAAACTGGCAAAAAAGATCAAAATAAAAGATGCTCCACTTTGTAGCACACCAAAATTTAAATCAGCCCAATTAAACAGTGTGATGTACAGTCTACCCAAAAGCTTTCGTCGGTAAAATACTTCAGAAAGTCCTTTAACAACGTGCGGCATGTTGCCATTTGTGTATTTTCGCATGCAAATAAAAATTACCGCAAAAAGGTCACACAAGCAGCTCCGACGAGTATAAGGTATGTAAATTTGTCCTTTTGTAGTCAAAGTGTATAAATAAAAACGGGTATGTAAAGTATTCCTAAGCTTGAACAATTTTTCAAGCGACATCGAGTAAATATTGGCAGCTTTACAAACAAAATACATTTCAATATTATTATTTTTTTTATTGTTTGTAGCGTAGGTAAGCAACTGTAAAGTATGGGGTGTGTTTGTGTAAGATATTCTGTGCATGTGTGTGCGAATTGGAGACAAACAAAATGGGACGCGGAATTTTAAACTAGGCAATCTCTACTCGAGTTTGTTACGACATTTTTTCTTAGAAGAGTCAGACAGAAAATTTTCTGTAGCCATCTCCTAGAAATGTATGTGGTAAAGTGATTGAAATGTACAAATTACAAAGTCATTTTATTGTTCGTGGAGTTCTATACTTACTGCCTACCCCTTATTCTCGAAAAAGACATATGAATAATTCCCAAAAGTTTTATTTTTAGGTGTCTAAGCTTCTAAAGCTTCGAAGTACCGAGGCGAGACATCGTGGGAAACTACATGCAATTTATATGAAGACAACTGAAGGATTATATGTCCAAAGTACGTCCGTATGCAAATGTCTCTGTGCCTCTTGCCTCTACTGGTTTATTTAACGAACTTTCTCAAACCGTGGTAATTAAATGTAGAAAGAGGATTCAGTTAGGCAAGTTTTCCGTGTGAGTGCTGAAGTGTTTGTTTTTTTTGGTACTCGATCTCTCTTGAGAGGGTTTGTTAGTGGCACTATGAGATACTAACCTGTGAGATTGTACAAGTTAAATGGAGAATTTGTTTTATGTTGTTTTTTTTTTGCACTACGAATTTCTTTGAAGGATAATATCAGAAAGGAAGTTATCCGGAAAAAAACACCAGAGTTACCGACATAGCTTGCACAGTAAGCTGAAGTGGTAGTGGGCTGGCCATGTCTGTCGAAGGACTGACGGCCACAGCAGACGAATCCTGGAGTGGAGATCGCGTATCGGCAAGCGTAGTGTGGGACGCCCCCCAGCTAGATGGACGGACGACCTAAAGAAGGTGGCTGGGGCAGACTGGATGCGGAAGGTGGAGGACAGGGTGCTGTGGCGCAGTCTGGAAGAGGCCTATGTCTAGCAGTAAACTGCGATAGGCTGAGTTGATTGTGTTTTTGTTTTGGCTAAAACTTTTTTTTGTCATCTAGATTGAGTAGAAGTCATCACCATCATCATATTCCTGCCATTGTCCCATGTTACTTGGGGTTGGAGATTCACGTTATCTTCTTAAATTCTCTCCTGTCAACCGTTACGCTACCATTCACTCCCTTCTCTTTCATATCATTTCCTTCTATATTAGCAGCACAACCAGCCTATAACGTTCCGACTGCTGAGACAAAGGCCTCCTCTCGGTGAGAGGGAGTGGTCAGTGGGCCATAATCCACCACGCAGACCCAGTGTGGGTTGGCGAATGTCACACGTCTTCGAATTTTTGGTTCTAGGACATACCATATTAGCAGAACCCGGTCGAAAATATGGCAAATCGAGTTTGAGACAAAGTTCGGCTTTATAGAGCCTGTCTCAGTAATGCTCGAGGTGTTAACTGTAACACTCTTCTTATCACAGTTGCAACTTAGATTAGACACAGTTGTTAACAACAAAATTTTGATATACCTAGTTGTTTTTGGAGAAGGTTTAGAAGTACTATTTCGAATATAACTTATTTTACTAACGGCAATTATTTACATAATTTAAGAAGCTTAAAATTATAATATGTACAAGTACTCGTATATACTCGGAAACGTGCCCAAAAGGCTGCCAGCATTACGACGTTGTATGGCAATGCTGATTCTTTGGCTAAAAAATAGGCCAGGCCCCTGGTCACGTAAAAAGATGCCCAATTGCTTGGCGAAATACTATGCGGGCACTCGGACCCCGTGGCCCTAGTGTTTCAACCCCAAAATTGATACAAATATCTCTTTTACACGCTGACAAACCGTTCAAAGAGTAAGTACAATAACAAATAAACAGATTTACTCAGTCTTTGTTTTCAAGTACCTCTTCCTCACATATCCACATCCTAGGTACGTACTCTCCGTACACAGAAGCTCGTAAAACTACATTATTTACGTCATACGTTCAAAAGGGTCGGCCCGCGCTCAAACCAGTGTCCGTTTTATGATTTCTCCTATACCAACACACATTATACGTCCCCTGAATTCGTGATTATATAAACTCTGCCGATCTTTATTTATGTTCATGTCTTATGTACTTTAGATTTTATGAAAGGCGATTAAGGGATTATGTTTTAGATTAGGGCAATGTTTAAGGGTCCGTGGCTAAATAATAACAGCCGCACGGGTCGATCGATCAGGTTAATCTACGCTTGCCGTGTTGATCTGTGAATGAGTGACCGTCTTTACATTCCGAGAACCCTTCCGTGCCTCGGGAAGTACGTTAAACCGTTGGTCCCGGCTGTCATTCGTGGATCTTTGACAGTCGTCATGGGTCGTTGGTAGCCCGAAAGTCTGACAACCAGTCTTACCAAGGGGTATCGTATTACCCAGTAACTGGTTGTTGAGGTCAGATAGGCAGTCCGGTTAGACTGGAAGCCGACCCCAAATTTGTTGGAAAAAGGCTAAGCAGATGATGATTAGGGTAATGTTTACTTGATATTGTAGTGAAAATAATATAGCGACATTTTCTTTACCAAATGTCATAAGTAGTCATTGTGAGATAGAATTGAATCAAGATAAACTAGAATTTGTCGATAAAACTGTTTTTCTGGGGATCACGCTCGACTCAAGGCTTCAATGGGGTCCTCATTTAAAATCCCTCGCAGGACGACTAAGTTCAACAGCGTATGCTTTGAGAAAAATCCAACAATTTACTGATGTTGATACCGCGAGTCTAGTCTATTTTAGTTAATTTCATAGTATTATGTCGTATGGTATTTTACTATGGGGACGGGCTGCAGACATCGAGTCTATTTTTATTCTGCAGAAAAGAGCCATCAGAGCCATATACTCGTATATCCTCCGCAGGCGTGACTCTCTAAGCCGGGAATTGTTAGATATTAACATCATGACGGTACCTTGTCAATATATCTATGAAAACATTGTGTACGTAAGAAAAAATCTACATCTTTTTAGTAAAATCGTCTTTCACCTAGAAAAACACAATTATATCACTAGAAATATGGGGTACTGTTTAAAATGTTACAATAAAATACCTCCCCAAATAATTGAACAGAATGAAACGAAATTTAAATATTTTATAACACGCACACTATGCAGCCAGGCATATTATAAATTGGGGGATTACAGCGCTGATAAAAATGCTTGGCTAAACGCTGGTCCTGCTCCATAAGGACGCATAAATAAATTGATTAGCAATTGAAAATACTGTTGGAGCTGCTGAAAATTTTAAAATACTTTTTTTGCATTATACAAATTCAATCTCCTAGTACTGTATAATTGTATAGTACATGTGTGAGTACTATGTACATTCTATAAAGCTACCATTTACTGGGTGCGTCTTTCATTGACTTGAATGTGCCCTGGCGGCTGAGAGTATGTCATGCTCACTCAAATGTCTCGCTGATGGTGGCGCATATGTTGGATCATTTAGCTCCCTTCAAAATGGTTGAGCTAAATGGTGCTAATCCATGCGTCATGTTCGTGAACGGGCGCCGTTAGCAGGGACTGGTCATCTCTTTGCTGCCATGGCTTATTTTAATTTAGTTTAATATTTGAATTGTTTTTTTTAAGTTTTCATTACGGACGCTTTTAACGTTTGGCATCGTTCTCAAATGCATAATTTCTAACATGAATAATGTAACCAATACTTTGTAACCATATTATTTTGATTTAAAAGAGTGTCCAGGGAGTTTCTTGCCCGTTCTTCTCCATAGGTCCCTACGCTTTGGAATGGGCAACTAGCTTCATTTTTCTGACTGACCGACCCCTTGACAATTCAAAAGTGCCTGTTGGTTTAATTTAAATAAATACTTTGAGTTTGAGTTTGAATTATCCTCTAGATTGTTTATTATAGTCAATATATCCGTCCACATTAAAAGTAACTGATCTCCTTGTTTTGTTAACCTTAGTCTGTAGTGTAACTATATCTATTATCTTATTATCTTTATGTTATAGATAACTAACTATTTACACTAGGTACGAGTACTAAATGAAATGACTAACTACTATACCTATTTTTTTTGTTTTAATTAATGTTATAATTAGTGCTATAACATTATTCTTACGATCACTGTTGCTGTTAACCTGCATCATCCCACTGCTGGGCAAAGGTCTCTCCCCATGACTTCCAGCTCTTTCGATCCAGGGCTAAAGTCGACCACTGTTCATTTGTTTTGTCCAGCTCGTCCCGCCATCATCACATTATTCTTAAATAATTATATTCTATTATCAGTGATAATATAGACTGTACATTGTAATGTGTAACATTGTGGGAAAAACAATTTATTTGATTATATTTGAATACTGTATCCTTGGTCTATTGAGGAGTATTGGATATTTGCGAAGAGGTAAAGATTAAATTAAATGCATTGTCATTAATATGGAAGGTTTTTATAAAGTTTCAACTTCATAAGCGAAAAGGAAGTGACTCAAAATTAACTTTGAAAAATTTTTCTTGACATACAAATAATAAGACCAACTAAAAAAAATTAATAGGAAGAGGTAACAACTAAAGTATTGTAATCTCGCTACGCAATAGCTCTCGCTACGAGGTGGCCTACGCCGGCTACGACGCCGTAGCATATAGTCAATTCCCTACGCGCCGATTCATTATCCTTGAACTTTTTGAGCGTCGCCTTCGAACGAGTTTTTGAGTTATTTATGTGTGGTCTACCTAATTGATGACATTTCTACAATGAATGCTGCTTCAGGAACTTTTAAATAAACAATGTTGATATCGTAGGGACATAGCATCACATTATCACTTTGTACAACTTGATTGTGTGTAACTGAATTAATATGTTTAGTTAGTAGTTTCGTCCACTGAATCGTTTTCTGTCATTTTCAACATAAGGATTTTTTTTTTCCAAATTAATTAAAGCGACGTAAATTACAGACAGCTATACAGTAGAAACAAATCGAAATGGATGAGGTACCTACTACGCCAGACCCTTATGCGTGTGCGACTCTGTGCGTGCTTAGATTTGTAATGTGAGAACAATTTTCTCCCACAATAAGTACAACAAATTTAAATAATAAACATTTTATAAACAATGTTTTTAAAACTCAATGTATGTGATATAACATAATATTCTAATTGGCGTGGACATATTTTATAATTTCAAAATAATGACAATTTAGAAAAAAGCGGCCAAGTGCGAGTCGGACTCGCCCATGAAGGGTTCCGTTGAGTTGATTGAATGAAAGGTAAATTGTGGTTCACGATTTATGACGTATTTAAAAAAAACTGCTTATTAGATCTCGTTCAAACCAATTTTCGGTGGAAGTTTACATGGTAATGTACATCATATATATTTTTTAGTTTTATCACTCTCTTATTTTAGAAGTTACAGGGGGGGACACATTTTACCACGTTGGAAGTGTCTCTCGCGCAAACGAATAGTTTAGAAAAAAATGATATTAGAAACCTCAATATCATTTTTGAAGAACTATCCATAGATACCCCGTATGAGTTTGATGAAAAAAAATTTTTGAGTTTCAGTTCTAAGTATAGGGAACCCCCAAAATTTATTGTTTTTTTTTTCTATTTTTGTGTGAAAATCTTAATGCCGTTCACAGATTACATCTACTTACCAAGTTTCAACAGTAGAGTTCTTATAGTTTCGGAAAAAAGTAGCTGAGACATACGGACGGACAGACAGACAGACATGACGAATCCATAAGGGTTCCGTTTTTTGCCATTTGGCTACGGAACCCTAAAAAGCACATCATCTGTAAGTTTCTGTCATAATTTTTTATTTATATCGAAAATGAACATCACACGTCAAATCAAAGAAATTCAGGCTTAAATACCATGTTGTAACCTTTTGTACACTACCATTGACCAACAAAGCCTTCGTTGTTGTTGACAGTTATAAGATTTAGGTGACAAAAGCAAAAAGAAGAAGGCTCTAACGTACAATGGCAAAACCAACAACCGCTCGCCACAAATTTAAATAGGTACCATTACATTAATGGAATTCTCGGTGTGAATAGACTACAAGGAATGTATCTGTTCACAGATAATGGTGAATATTAGTTTCATAATATAAAAAAAAGAAACTTTCGGACTTTATTTTGAGATTATACTGCAGTGGATTACTAAATCGATTGTTTTCAGGGACCTCATTTGCTTTGACACATCAGGGATACTTTAATACTTATTTGAGGGGCTTGTGGCTAAGTAATAACAGCCGCACGTATCAATCGATCAGGTTAAGCTACGCTTGCCGCGGTTGGTCCGTGGATGGGTGACCATCTTCACATACCAAGACCCTTCCGTGCCTCGGAAAGCACGTTAAGCCGTTAAGCTGTCATTCGTGGATCTTTGACAGTCGTTACGGGTCGTCGGAAACCCGAAAGTCTGACAACCAGTTTTACCCACGGGTATCGTATTACCCAGTAACTGGGTTGTGGAGTTCAGATAGGCAATCGCTCCATGTAAAGTACTCATGTTTAGCTGCATTCGGTTAGACTGGAAGCTGACCCCAACATAGTTGGGAAAAGGCTCGGCAGATGATGATGGTGATTTGCTTTGATACTTCGCAAGTGAATTTTAAAAAACCTCTGCTTGAGTGTTGAAAACCAGCGTCAGGCACTACTGTCTGGCATTTTTGCTGAACTGGGCCTTTTTGGTGCAGCCGTGAGGCACAGTTACCTCCTAATTTCTTATATAGGTCTTTATACTTTCTATTTGTTTTTTTATTTAGTTGCTATCTGATGTATGTATCTGGTGTATTGTGTGTCTTTTTAGTCTGTGCTAAATAAATGTTTTTTCTTTCTTTCTGTTGTTAAAATAATTTTAAATTCAATATACTCACTAATCGTGGTCTTCATATGACCTTAGCAGGATTATGTCTGGACATTAAAAAGGACTGTGAGTTGGTTTCGGTATTTCTTTTCAGAGTAGGAACAACCTACACCACCACCGAACACCTAGTTTTAAAACGTCATTTATTTTAATGTTTAAAACTGTTTTTGACACCTATTTCCAGAAGATAATTACGTATCATTTATCATTTAAAATGAGTTTTTCCATATGCACTATCATATGATAACAGTGTCGTACTTGAGTGTTTATTATATTGAATCAGAGTCGTAATGTTTTTGTAATTTCGCTTCAAAAGGGCAGAAAGATTTGTCCAAGAAATAAATTAAGGACAATGGACGCTAGCTGGATGGATGGACAGCTGCATCTGGTTAGATTGGAAGCCGAACCCAACATAGTTGGAAAAAGGCTAGGCAGATGATGATGATGATGATGGACGCTAGCGTCCCTAAAATTGAGTCTATATTCGGACGCCCTTCGTACTTAGCTTGACAAATAAAGTTTCTGTTGAAAACTGCGTCTACGTACGATAAACATTACAAATGCTTACTTACTTATGTTATTTTCAAAATGTCTGGCTTAAAATGTCAGAGGTAAACGAAAGAATAAAAAAATTATAACTAAGAAAAATATCTTTAGTAATTCAATATCTCATTAGATATTATTTACCTCCAAAATTCAAAGTATAAAACTTGAATATTATACAACCTCATTAGCTAAGCTCTAAAGCAAAAATATTTAATGAAATTTTCTCTGAGACTAAATCATAATTTTATTTGGAGAGTATAAATAACAAGATCATAGTGTGCTAGCTATGTTAATTTTTATAAAATACTTTATAAAAATATAAAATGCTACTTTATAAAAAAGTTGAGGTTTTTCTTGGTAGACTTTAGTTAGCAAGTTATAGCTTGATTCAATCAATCAACTCAGCCTAGCGCAGTCCACTGCTGGACATAGGCCTCTCCCAGGCTGCGCCACAACACCCTGTCCTACGCCTGCCGCAACCAGCATGGCTTGATTGGCACACTATAAATGTTAATTTCTACACGTTGGGATGAGGGTTGAATTCCGTAAAATTAACTATCTAACTAGCTTGTACAGTTGCACTGCAGGCCAAAGGCCTCCCCCTCCCTTTTCCACTCAAGTCTGTCTTTTGCTAGCCAGTCCTTACGGTAGGAATCAAACTCGTCCCGCCATCTTTGTCTCGGCATGGCGTCCTGCGTTTAGTGGGATCCAACCGGTGGTTTTCTTAACCCATATGCCACCTGACATGCGGCATAAATGTCCAGCCCAGTCTCACTTGAGCTTAGCGGCTTTCTGGGTAACGTCTGGGTGGTCATGGTTTTGGCGCGCAGTGTTGTGTTCCTTTTCTGAAATTCAGAATTCTGTAAAAAAAAAACACAGTTCAAACGGCTACTGCAACTAGCAGATAATTCCAGCGTTCGCAAGATAGGTAAAACGCTTTTCCTAGAAAATCCAGACAGACATAAATAAAGGTAATAATCGCCCAATTTTTAATTACTTTTCCATAACTATGTAGCAAATCCACACAATTTCCATTTTTAGTTTAACCAGTAACACATTTATTTCTTATTCTTTATTTCTAAAATTGGCAAAGTAAAACTACGTACTACTGTTACTTAGCTAGTTTAAAAAAAAAATATTCGTCTCCTCCATCTAATTATAAATTATTCCCGCCGTGTAGTTAGAACAGGGAGTTGTTTCACAATTTGCTATGACACCCACGTGCACTGTCGACCAGATAAACGAACCCCTGATTGCTAATTGGTTACATTTTGTTTTATATTTTTACAATGATTTTAGAACATGATTTGATTTGACGATGAAAGGAAATGGAATTCATATTTTTTTATAAAACAATTTTTAGACTCCTAGTCTATATTCTAAAATGTTACACATATAAGTTTAATGATTTAACGGTCATTGATTGGTCGTGCCCCAGTGGTAACTGCCGCGACATGATCGTAGGTTCGAACCCCGACAGGTGCTTTACTTTATGTAAATTTTTTTATCACCTCTGTTCTCAAAATGGTGAAGAAAACATCGTGCGGAAACCAGCGTATCCTAGAACCAAAAATCGAAGACATGTGACATCTACCTACTCTCACCGAGAGGAAGCCTGTGTCCCAGCAGTGGAAATATTATAGACTAATTATATGTTTTTATATTTATTGGTAAACGCTTGAAGACAAAACAGCCCACTTTTGGTAATAGCTAACTGAATGACGCTGTATACGTAAAAAATGACCGTAAAAACTGAGCATCAAGCTAAAGCTTCCTGTTATTTTGATGTTTCCTATTAAAACAAGATTAATCAAGTATTTAACAACTTCAGAATCACACGCGCGTACTCCAAGCCATCACAGTTCGGTAAGCGTTCATAATTTTAAACACAGAACTTCGTCAACTGTCGCAAATTATTCTAGTCTCGTAAACCTAAGAAATGTTCTAAGAAATTTGGGCACAATTGTACAGCGCGTTGTGTTGGCACCCATGGGCACACTAAAACGATTATTTCACTGAAATCTCTTGATGAAGAAACGTTTTAGTGCATTATTAGAAATATACTAGAGTTTGTTAATTTTCATTTTTGCTAAAAGTGCCAAATCAACCTGTACCTATAGCATAATCAGCCACGCATGCATAAGCATGTTCCCACTGCTGGGACACAGGCCTCCTCTCTTCAAGAGGGAGTAGCCAGTATTGTACCACGTGGGCCCAGTGAAGGTAGGTAAATGTTATATCTCTTCGAATTTTTGGTTCTAAGACATGCCGGTTTCCTCACGATATTTTTCTTCGCCGTTTTGAGAGCAGTGGTGCTGAAATTATTTACGCAAAGCAAAGCGCCTGCCTGGGTTCAAACCGGTGACCTACAACAGGTAAGTCGGGGCCGTTCCCTCTCGATCGCCACTGCTCCCTATACATAAACGTCAAAATGTCGTATAACGACAAGGAGAGCTAAACTTTAAAGTTAAGGGTAATTAAATCAAAGAAAGGGAGGTAGAAAACAATTAAAGATATATTTACAAGCAATTAAAAGATGGATGAAGAGTGGTGTGTAGTATGTGGAGGTGGGGTGTATGCTGGGTATTCCCGGGATAGGTAGCCCTGGAGCATCAGGCTTTTAGTTTGGGTTTCGCCTATATTTACTTGTATAAATTGGTTTTAACAAACACGTTTACCCTTTTAAAGTATTGAAGATTCTGTATTAGATAACCCTAACAAAGTTTTGCATAAAGAGGGTCATCTCAACATGATCCTATAAGTTTGTACTATGTAGGCAGCGATCAGTGATCAACAGTAGGCGTTCTTGAGGACTTCTGTTAATGACGGCCAAAGACTAAGCATCAGTGTCCTTTGAAATTGGCCTTTGTATGAATTTCCATAAGAAAAGAATCTTTGAAACCTGTGGGGGACCTGTGGCTGTGTTCAGGAAGGATTAAGGACTAAAAATATTAAAATTGATGGTCCATTCAACTTTAATAGATAATTTCAACAGCGAAATGTTCGCTATTTGTGTACCTACTTATAAACCTTTTCTAGACCTGTTATGTAATACAATGTTTTTATGGTGTTAAATAAATAACGAGTAGATTCTATCTATCTATCTATTCGTGAGGAAATTATGAGTTAATTTTAACTTTTAAGTGCACTCTTTGTTAGTCTTTTGTCGTTTAGATTTTGATGGAGAATGAAACCTTTATTGAATGTTCAGTTGATGAAGACATATGTTTGAGGAAAAATCTGTATCAAACTCCATGCAAAAATTAACAAACCATTTCGCAAGTTATGTGGGTGGCTTTACCACCCTCCCATCTTCATGATATGAGTCTACCTCTAATTTCAAGTTAGTTTTCTTGCCCAAACTGGGCAGGTATCCAACCTGACGTGGTAGTAACAGTTTTTGTATCGTGTCACTTAACAGCTTACCGCTTGGAGTGCTACCAAATATTCGATGTTGTGATCTTTGGCATGGCATTCGAGTTGGATTAAAGAAGCTATATACAAACTGTTGTTTTGCATCCTGGTCAAATTTCAGGAAGCCGTTATGAAAGACATAAATAATCAAATAAAATTACAATCCCTGGTAAATAATTAATATATACTTGTTTTTTTAATTATTTAAGTTTGACAGTATTTCAGAATAAACCACTTTCAAAGAACAGAATCGCGTTATGGTATTTTATAAGCGGCCGCGTTTTTATGTGTGTGTAAAAGGGCAGTTACAGTGCGGTCTTACACAGGCCGCGTTTTATAATGCGTGTCCCACACATGCCGATTTCCGAAAATTAGAAGGAAAAAACCCTACTTATTTTATTATTGATTCGTGTCGAGAATCAGTAGCATAGTTACATCCTTGAATTTGACGAGGATGCAAAACGACACCTTGTACATGTATAATACTATAACTGTGTACACAGTATTGAGTATCACTTGTTCTTTGTGAAGAATAGTCTGTTCTGCAGTCTTTTCTTTCAATATGTTTAACGATTCCTTTTGAACCTTATCTTTGATTTTCTGTATACATTTTTAAACAGGCTCTATGAAAGCTCTCAATGTTCGCGCTGCTTCTCTTAAATATTAAGTAAGTGAGTTTTCAAGAGAATGTCGAATGTCCATTGAGAATCCGAATCATCGTGTCGCATTGCCGTCCCATCGGACTTTGACAGTAAAGGAACAGAGAGGGCACCTGTGTTTACGCACATACATACATATGTACTTATGCACTATAATATCTCCTGCGTACTTGGCTAATCTCCGTTGAGATTGGCCACCGTGACCGAAATCGATGGTCGGGACACTATTTTTTTATATATATACGACATATATTACGAATATTCGTGGTCGCTAGTCATTGGTACTCGACAAGTGACTCACTTTTTCATGACTCATAGAATCGGTTTGGATTTTCAATGAAAGTCTAGGTTTTTAAATAACATTGTGTAACTTATATGTGACACATTCATGTGTGTTGTTGTTTACGAATTGACTCACGTGTTTTGTAGCGATTTTGAAGTAAATATCAACTATGTTATTGTAATAATGGTACCAACTGAGTGAATGTAAATTCTCTCCCCACTAGACAAAATTATTTTTCGGTAAACTATAATAGATAATTCCTTAAACTCTAAAATTAAACTACACGTATATGAAATCGTCAACAACACACTTCAAGAAGGTAAACGTGCCAGTATTTATGAACGACAAGAATATATTTTTCCAAGTCGCATGTTATTATAAGTACATGGCTTCAGGCAGTAATAACATTATGCATGAATGCACTCCGCGCTCCTACACTTGTTTACATTATTACTGGAAAACATGGCCGGTGTGATGCATTATGCACACTAAACAAATCAATTTACAAGAGAATTCTATTACGTTTTCTCTAATGTTGTAAAACAGTGTTATTAAAATCTAATTATTGATAAAACGGGCTGCAAAAACAATAGTGACTATCTTGATGTTCATAATGATGAGAAATACTTAAATATGTGTTCCAAGGGTTATTTACCTTACAAAAATATGGTGTAAGATGCCAATAATTTTGGAACACAATTATTGGCATCTTTGTAAGATGCCAATACCTTGTTGAATTGGATTTATCTGACGTATAATTCGATTGACTTCATCTTTTTCTTTTTCTATTCCATTTCTGTGGGTATACTCTGTACCTGTAGTATACCCGTCTCTGTAGTGCCTGTAATGCCCGAAGGATTAAGCAGAGGTGTATATAGTAACGCAGTTTTTTACCTGTAATAGCGACTGTTATTATGTTACAGTTTTTTTTTCTGTCTTGAAGACTTTATCTGTTGGGCAGTGCTTTTTTAAAACGTCAAGAATACAGCATTGGTTTGATACCTACTGACAGAAATTTAATTAATTCGTGGTTAAACATGGACTACGGATAGCAATTTAAATCATTTAAATGATGTATAACGAATTATGTCCAATACACAATGTAAAGTTTCGTTCGATTGTTTTCGATATAAAAGCTATTAGGCATAATGGAGTTTTAATTTTACATTGTGTATATATAATAAGTGATAATAAATTATTGATATGAATTAACTGATAAGTGTAACAATTTCACTTGTATACTATGTTACATTCGAAGGTGAACATGCTATTACTGTTTTGTAAAAAGAGAAGAAGAAAAAATACTTGTGTAGTTTTTTATTCATATTATCATCTAATAATAAAGCTGAAGAATGTTTGTTTGTTTGAACGCTCAAATCTCTGAAATACCAGTCGGATTTGAAAAAAAATCTTATTGCATTTGATAGCCTAATTCTTGAGAAAAGCTATAGGCTATATAACACCACGCTAAGACTCTTAGAAGCCAAGCAAAATTTAAAAAAGTAAGAAAGAACGCTAAGTGAAACTGAAGTAGTACCGTGGGCAGGCGATGCGATACGACGGGGTGGGTCCGGGGAACCAGAAATTTTATGCAGAAGCAGTCGCGAGCAGAAGCTAGTTTATTTATATGAACCTGAATATTTTTTATTTATACACCGTTAAATTTTGATCGTTTTAATCCTTAAAAGGGGTACTCATCATTATGAACACCTTTTACTACGGGACCAACCCTGAAAACGTGAAAAAAAAAATCAGTTGATCATTATGTCGAGTTATGCGAACATAAATCCATGGATCAACTGATTTTTTTTTTTCACGATTTCAGGATTGGTAAACTTGACACCCTCTATACTTCTATGTAACTTACATACTGCAACAATATCAGCCCAGTATCCCAATGCAGAGGAAAAGCATCTCATATTGAGAAAGGACGAGCTATGAGCATTTATGTTATTTTATATTTTATTTATTCGAGCTTAGGATGTCCGTAAAGAGGTTTTCAGGGACATAGAAAACTTAAACAGCTAACTACACACCAATAGCACATCGTCTTCAAAAGTGAGTTTAAAATTTAAATGTTTTGTACACAATAAACCTGTATACGATTAATGTTTTGCAATTGACACTTAAAATAATACTATAAATACTCCACACTTTAACAATAACAAATGACATCAGTACCGCACTAGCAATAATAATAGAAATAACGAATACCTATAACAACAGTTTCACAACGCATGTTTAATCCCACCTTCCCCCCATTATTGGCCCCCAAAAAGCCGCGACAAACCACAACACTACGGATTTATAAAAAGCCCGGCCTGCAAACGACCTGGGTCATTATAAGGGTTAATTTTTTGCAATTCACGCAAATATCAACTTTGTTATTTGACAACAAAGTTGATTTTCTAATGATTGAAATGTGTAAAAGGGTACAAAATATTTTCAGTTGCAATGTAAACTGGACTGTGGACGATGGTAATAAAGTTTACAATCCTTAACCGTAAGCACTTAAAGTGGCTTACTCACACGATTTTATTGCAAGTATTCATTTCTCTTTTGCAGAACTTTTCCTATGAATGATATGTTAAAGTAATTAAGTACATTATAATTATCTCAAGTGAATGTTAAGTTAAACATGAGACATGAGATGAGCTACTACGAAGTATGATTAACCTAAGTGGTTTACTTTGTAAGATAAGATAAGTAGATAGAGGCAGTTTCTGACGCTTAAGTGAAGGGAATATTATTCTTAAAGGAGAGACTATTAAGTGAGATGATTGACCGCGAATCATCATCTGCCTAACTTTGTTTCAAATATTTTTTTGGGATGGCATTCTAAATGGATGCAGCTGAAATACCAGTATATTACGTGGAGCGACTGCCTATCTGACCTCCAGAACCCAGTTACTGGGTAAGATACTCTTTGGCAAGACTATAGTTGTCAGACTTTCGGGCTTCTGACGACCCGTAATAACTGTCAAAGATCCACGAATGACAACCGGGACCAACAGCTTAACATGTCTTGGTATAGAAAGACGGTCAGCCATCTACGGACTGACCGCAGCAAGCGCAGCTTAACCTGATCGATCGACCCGTGCGGCTGTTATTACTTAGCCACGAGCCCCCTTATTACTTAACCATGATTGACCGCCACTATTGTTGTTAGTTAGTAGTTATTCTAAAAGTTCTAGGAGTAGGGGTTGTTTGGGTTTTAAGGAAGTGGACCGTATGTTTACCGACCGACTGTGTGTTCTGGGTATTCAAATTGCTAGCAGAATCGGTACACTCCGCTCACAGTTATTTTGCATCACTGTCCAAATCTAAGAAAATCAGAGGGGCAATTCTCTTAATTTTAAGAACGTTCACAGTCTGATCTCAATCTCAATCTGTCAAAAATACCTCCAATTTCCCTACATTTTTGACAAGTTTTTGACATTGATTGTTGCTGAGATGAGATTGCGACTAGATTTTCAGCATTTTTTATTACGGGAATTGACCTTTAGTTTGCTGTTGCCTGGCACAGGCAACTGAAGGAACACGGGTGGGCTTTAGTCAGTAAAAGTCTGACACGAGAGCGGGAGAAGATGTTCGATGAATTCCCACCCAAAAAAAAAAAAAAAATTGACAATAATTTTAGTAAAGTAGTAGTATTAGTAAATATCAACTTTATTTCAGTGATAATAAGTTTATTTCAAAGTGACTAGCATTAAAAAATCTTAAAACTAAAGTTGTAACGTAAACTGAACTTTATTGTGTAGGAATTAAAGTTATTTGTCCAATAACTCATATTTGTTTGTTTAGTAAATCGCGAACGCAGATTAGGTACTCTGCGTAGGTATAGAAGCAGGCACTATTGCTAACATGGGTACTTTAGATTAACATGACGTTCTGATTACCTGATAACAGAAAACAGGAAAACGATACACATAAAAGAACCGAAACAGCTGAGTAGAATAATTTTATGTTCGACTCTTTATGGCATCGCTGACATAAAAAATCTCAGCTGTAACAATAAGGAAAAGAATTACGAGACAAACAATAAAAACCAGGACTTTTAAAATCGTTATTGAATTTCATTTTTTATCAAAATTCTATAGTGTTTTCATAATTTATGTATGGTGAATTATACAAGTGCGCATAAAATTAAAAATGAAATGATGCAGTTTTAGTTTTTTATCAAATTCAGCCTAAAATACTCAAAGGAGTCCCTTTATAGTTCCAAAATCCGCCCTATATTCCTCCGTACGTGTCCCTTATAAAATTCCGTATTTTTATCTATCCAAGGCGGTAATAAATCTTCAATATATTTTACGAAGGAAGAATAGATTTAAGTATAATAAAATGTCTTATCTATTTTTTATCGAAATTACTGGAGGCGATAGCGATTCTTTTTTGTTTTAACCACGGTTTTGACAGATTTGATGACTTTTGATGTTCTACTAACTGTTAGAACATCACAGACACATCACACATTTATAATGGTCCATGTATTGATAATAGGTAAAGTATTTATTTAAGTCTGAATTCTACTATAATGCAATACCTACGTATTTGGACATCATTCATTTCGTACCAAAAAATGAAAATACCGAAAAAAAGTACTGCTGTCTTAAAGGATCGCTGTAATAGCAAAAAATGCTCAAGATGTTATTTCCCATAAGAAAATAGTAGTATTATAATTAAAATAGTAGTTAAGGAAATATTATTATTAAAATTTTAATAATAATATTTTCTTGAAATTTTTGAGTTTTTTTTTTGTTTTTTTTTGAGTTTTGAGATAAGTAAACAGGGTCGTCGGATATAGTTTAAGTTTTATAAGAAACCTATGGATGTTTTCGAATAAAATTTAATTCAATTAATAGAAAGCAAACAATTTATTTGTCAAATTTTTCATTCGAAAACATCCATCGGTTTCTTAGTAAAGTGCAACTATATCCGACGACCCTGGTTACTTATCTCCTTTAGCGACTGTACATTCTTCTGCTGTTAGATACTGTACTGTACTACAAATATACATCTATTCCAACTGGATCAAGTTTCATTCAAGTAAACAGGGCGCTATTATGTTCCTAAAAGATCGTCATAATTTTGCCTAAAAAACAGTTAAAAGAACAGCTAAAGTTCCTGATCGAATAATATTTCTAATAGTTTCAATTAAAGCTATTATATAAATGGTATTAAAATAGATGGTGTTCCTTGTGGAATTATATGAATAAATATATGTAATAAAATATAATGTTCCAATAACTTATTAAATAAAATGATTTTTTCGCTACAAACGGTGAAGATTCTTCTCAGTAGACCGTTTTCCATAAATCGACGTTTCTCATTTGGTAGGTCATGACCCGGTACCGGGCTATCAAAATAAAATACCGGGTCGCAGCCACTGATAGATATTTTAGTTATCTATCTTGTCGGCAAGAATACACAAAATTAGCTAATCAAGCAATAACTGTTTTAATGCCTTTTGTCACAACCTATAAATGTGAAGCTGGGTTGTAAACACTAGTTTACCTTAAAAATAAATGTAGAAACTGAATTGAAGTGGAACCAGACCTCAGGATAAAACTTTCATCATTTGCGGCGAACTTGAATTCTTTGGTAAAAAAAATAATCAGCTCCATACTTTGCACTAAATAGCCGATACCGAAATATAGTTGAAAAACAAAAAAAAACATAAAACAGTAGACACAAGTAGAACAGTAGAAATAGTAATAGTGTAAAAACATTTTTAATTGTAATTTATATGTCGTAATAAACAGCGGGGTGTTAAAACTATTGAGTGGGTCACGAAGGGATAGTATGAAAATTACCAGGCCATAGCAGAACAATGTTTGGGAAACACTGCTCTAAGTCATTGTGAGGAAGCTAAAATATGTTGTAGGTACTGTCGAACTACAATAATAATAATAATAAACTTTATTGCTCAAAAAATTACAGATTTTACAAGTTTTACATGCATACATAATTACATAATTATGCTCTCACCACAAGGTTTGTACCGGAATGAGTGAGCCTTGCCTCTTAAACTAGGGTGACCTGTATTTTATAAGAGACAGTGATCAGCTAAAAGGTATCTTATAAAATAACAAAAAAATTGTGAGGTAAGTAAGTGTCAGTTTGCCATATTTGTGTTTATATAATATCATTAACTTTGTATGTATCTTGCTTGTATAGTAGGAAAGTAATAAATTCACCCGACATGACTTTGGGATCATATGAGATGAATTTAAGAATTTGTACACTATGCCGACACAAAACCAGACATAACTATTTTTCAAACTTACAGAAATGTCAACTTTACTAATAAGATAACTAAGTTGATTTCAGGCTGACAGAAAACAATTTTAGG
Organism: Apamea anceps; assembly: GCA_951799955.1. Classification (NCBI taxonomy): domain Eukaryota; kingdom Metazoa; phylum Arthropoda; class Insecta; order Lepidoptera; family Noctuidae; genus Apamea; species Apamea anceps. The sequence continues at coordinate 13,234,431 of OX637513.1, read as the reverse complement.
TGCAAATAAATCTGAACTATCCTTAAAAGGATTAAGGTTCCTAATCGTAAATCATGTAGGATCCTTTACATAGTGACTGGTTTTCACGCGTATAGTTTCCAGTCATTATTATTGCAAAATATATAGTTTTAGAAATAGACTGTTATAGTAGAACTTTTTCTAAAAACTGTTGGCCATATTTACGGCTGGGAAAAATAAAGGTGAAAGGTCCACAGGTCCGCACCAGCCGCAACACACGCACGGCACGCAACGTATTAAATGGATTTGCCAATGGCATGCGTTCTTTGCAATTAGAATATTGTCAACGTTTCAGATCATACAATTCTTCATATCTTTTTACTAATAGAATTAAAAGTGATTCATCCATTTTACAATGTTTTGACGGTTCTCACCTCAATTGTAAACAAAGCAACATGCGGCAATGACCGATGCACGCAGTGAACTAATCCATGTAACATCACCTGCACGCAACGCATTTTTATAGTGGACGCAGTGCTATAGAATTCATACAAAGCAAACCAAAACCAGTTGCGGCCGATGCAGACCAGTGGGCGTTTACCTTAAGTAGTTGCCAAAGTTTTTTCAAGTGAAATGTATTATTGCGTAGGTTTTTATGTCACATATAACAATAAGTTACGTGCGGGAACTATAAATTCCTCTTCCGACCGCATCCCTTTTGGTACCGTACAAACAAAGGGATTATACCTAAATGATAGGAGACAGTGTCTATATATGTATCTGAAACATAACACAGATTAGTTTCGTGTATTGAATGGAAACTGCCAAAGCTCATTCAAGTAATTTTCATTTTGTGATGTGCTTTTGGAACGCTCATCGCTTCACGATTAAATAGAACCTTGTAATAAAGTTTTTTTTTGTGTTTTTTTATTAATAACATAAAATACAACGTATCTCTATCTGTCTATCTGTTACTAAGTTTATAACTCGAGAACCACTTTTTCGATTCAGGTACGACCCTAAATCGAAAATGTGGTTCTCGAATTTAATCTACTTCATGCGAACTAAACCGTAGGTAGGTACAGCTTAAAATTTTACTTTAATTGCCCCTTAAACTTTCACTGTTGAACATTACTACGTTAACCAACAGTTCCACAAATCACTATACCTCGTAGACGGCTTTGATATTTTATTTATTTAATTTATTTATTGTACACCAGAAAATTCATAACAAAAAAAAACGATTACTACTACAAAACGTACAATGAGCTGCTTTTTTCGCTTTCTGCGATCTCTTCCAGGCAACCTTGGAATGGACAGTGATTGCGTGGATATAAAAAATGGGGTTGTCATTAGTGCAAAATAATATACTATAATAGATACATAGATATACATCGTGTTCCGGACGATAATCACAAACTTCGACCAGATGTTCAGACCATGGAAATAAGCATTTTTCATTATGTAGACTTTTATGAATTCTTATGTTTTATTTAGTTTCATACAAACTAAATACCTTGACGTAAATCACCCAATTTATCTCTATATTCGAAGCATTTGATAGATTTATCATTTTAATTGCACTAAGCGGCAACATAGGCCAAATCAAGACCCTTTCTTACTGCATAGCTCAATTAAATTTCATTAAATGAAATTACAAATATCTTTGTAACGAAGCCTTTTTAACCGATGATAAAAAAACGGAGGTGTAAAATAATTTTGAGTCGGCACCGTTTGATCTTTGTTTATTGATTGTTTGGCGCCGACTCAAAATTACTTAGGTATACTTACATTAGTTTAAGAACTTAGTTATTAAGGTTAAATAAAAAAGGTTTATTATTTTTTGCTTTTCACTTTTTCGGCGATTTAATTTTTATGTACTACTTCCTTTGTTAGATTTGATTTGTAAAAGCTATAAAAGCGTTTGCCAAAGTTTATAGATAACGTGAAGAACACAAAACTGTTAAAAACTGGATGGTTACCGAGCTGTGTCGGTTCTTCGATTTTTTTGAAATTTTCTGACTTGTAAAACAATTAATTATGAGAATAAACTGCTCCACTCCAAACATTTAATTGATACTTTTCTTAAAGTTGAAAAAGAGCCATATTTAAAAAAAATGCTTGCAAAACTTACATAATCTCAGAAATAAAAGGTCTTTAATAGCAAAATTGTTATTTTTTAACCACCCAGTTTTGACCTAATTGACTGGACTGAATTTGTTGCTAATGACCTCTAGTATAACCCCTTTCAAGGAATACGTCGAGTTTCCCTGTCACCCTGTATATATATTTACTGTATAATAGATATTTATACTAAATATATAATAAACAACTATACTGTCATTCGTGGATCTTTGACAGTCGTTACGGGTAGTCAGAAGCCCGAAAGTCTGACAATCAGTCTTACCAAGGGGTATCGTATTACCCAGTAACTGGGTTGTGGAGGTCAGATAGGCAGTCGCTCCATGTAAAATACTGGTATTCAGCTGCATCCGGTTAGACTGGAAGCCGACCCCAACATAGTTGGGAAAAGGCTAGGCAGATGATGATACATATAAACAACGAAAATAAATGATAATAGCAGTATGTTATATCCAGTTATTATTAACAGAAAGAAATTTACCATTCCTCATGCTCTTTGACACAATCCCCTATATATAATCATAAGAGAAGGTAGCTTACTCCTAGCCAAGAGACAGAAACCATTACACATATTAAACCTTATAATCTTCCCGTTACAAGCCGAGGTCAATAGGTCAGGTTAGTAGCACTGAGCTGCTGGCCTATTAGGTTAATTAATACTGAAATAATAACTACCGTCACGAGAATTAATTACTTACTGTTATGATATGCACTTGCAACGTTCATGTGACATCACATTATATAGAAGAGACAATGATACTCGTAATTATGTAAATGATTAGGAATAATGTTCTAGTTAGCTGAGTATACTAGCTTACATATGACAAATAACTTAATTTAATATTTTGAAAGAAAGAGGGGCCCGTGACCAAATAATAACAGCTGCACAGGTTGATCGGTCAGGTTAATCTACGCTTGCCGCGGTTGGTCTGTGCATGGTTGACCATCTTTACATACCGAGACCCCTCCATGTCTCGGAAAGCACAAATTGTCAGTTGTCAGCACACAGCAGTGTCACATGTCAGCACAAAGTCAATAAAATTATTACCATCAAATAACATGCAGCAAATTTCAGTTCTCTAATTTTTTCAGATACTTCGAAATGACGCGCACAAAATACGCTGTGAATTTGAAGCATGTTTGTACACTTGGTTATCGCAAGTAAAGCGCGCGTCACTTCATGAGATAAACATACTGTATTCATTTATGTATAAGTTGAGCGTATAGTAAGGAGATATAATTCTCTATCAGTCACATATTTCAGCCCACACGCGAAGCAAGAGTTTACCATCTGTCTAGTTTGAACTAGTTTTAAATGCCTCAGTTTTTAGTCAAAATATTTTTCTATCTGCTTCACAAAAATTTATATACGATCATGCTACACACACTTCACATAGTATAATCAAACAATATCAACTACAAAACTTTTACGCGGATAAAAAAGAACATTTTCTTCGAAAAATTTCGCATTCAGTAAGTAAGCTTCCTAATCCCACACGTACATACTCTTATATACATAGGTACATAAGTTTCGAGGAAACTCAATGAACATTCGTTTCCTCCTTACTATAAAGTAATGCTACTACTTTATTTCGTTCAGAGAATGTATTTGACTAGCCTTAAAGATATTAAAGTATTTCGAATGGAAACCTTAGAGAAGTGATATGGATTTTTGACGACACATCTGGGCACAATTGTTCTTTATTTCGCAATAACTAACACACAAATAAATTTAAAAAACCTATCGTTTTTTGGTCACTTACGCGTTGAAGTACTCGTTGGCATCGCTGTCACACGTTCCCAAAAGACTGGCAACATTGCCACGTTGAATGGCAATGCTAATTCTTTGGCCAAAGACCGAGCCAGCCCTCTGGTCACGTGAAGTGTCGACCGGATGGTGAAAAATTTCAGAATAAGATTATGGCGGTTAAGGCTATGAATATTATTATTAAAGCCAGTCTGCAGTATGCCCAATGAGCTGTGGGACAAAATAACCACCACGTGGAGCTCTGACACAGCTAGAAGGGGTTGCGGCAGACCCCGTAGTAAATGGTGGAACGAGCTGGACAAAACAAATGACCAGTGGTCCACTTTAGCCCTGGATCGAAAGAGCTGGAAGTTATGGGAAGTGGCCTTTGCCCAGCAGTGGGATGATGCTGGCTAATAATAACAGTAATACAAGATAATATTTAGAGTATGTTTATTTAATTAACACTCATAATATAACGTCGCACTAAAAAGACTTGAAGTTACGTTAGACGTAACCAAAATTGTACGAGTATTCATAACCAGTGATAGGAATAGGTAGTGCCTATTTGCCTAAACTTCGAAGAACAGAGACAAGAAACTGAGACTTCCTTAGGACTAAATTTTTTCCGGGACATGTCCCGAAATTCGGGACAACACTTTTAAATACATTAAAAAAATGTGTTATTTGGAATAAGTAATTCGTCTATATTTACCTAAAGTTTGTGACTCGACATAACATTTATAATTTACTAGCTTCTGCCCGCGGCTTCGCCCGCGTGGATGTCGGAAATTATCCCACGGGAACGTGCTAACAGGATAAAATGTATGTGCACCAGGATGCCATCTATCTCGCGGGCCCTTTGTGGCTAATTACAATAGAAAACCAATTGTGTCTCATTAATGGTGATTAAGAGGGTACCTATATGATATCTTTACCTAAGTACCTACCTAATTAAAAAAAAAAAAAACTCAATAACAGAAAATAAAATACCTACCTACCTAAATAAACCTATTTATGACGATAACTAATCTAAACTCAATCATCATCTGCCTAGCCTTTTCCCAACTATGTTCAAGGCCGGCTTCCAGTCTAACCGGATGCAGCTGAATACCAGTATTTTACATGGAGCGACTGCCTATCTGACCTCCACAACCCAGTTATTGGGTAATACGATACCCTTGGTACGACTGGTTGTCAGACTTTCGGGCTTCTGACTACCCGTAACGACTGTCAAAGATCCACGAATGACAGCCGGGACCAACGGCTTAACGTGCTTTCCGAGGCACGGAGGTGTCTCGGTATGTAAAGATGGTCACCCATCCACAGACCGACCGCGGCAAGCGTAGCTTAACCTGACCGATCGACCTGTGCGGCTGTTATTATTTAGCCACGGGCCCCTCAATCTAAACTCAATAAATAAGCAAAATCTCTAAAAACTAATATCTATACGAATGACTATCCTACCTAACAGTATTATAAAATAACCTACGGTCACTACGTACACTTTCAAATATACTACCAATACTTTAAAATTAAAATCTATACCTACGACTTATATAAAAATAAACCTAAATAACTCTAAAAAGTAAAAGGAATAAAAATGAACTCCACTGCGTGTGACCTAACCTACGACAAACTTATTATTTGCGGTTGGTACAGTAATCGGATCTAGGGATCGAACCGCAAAATTAAGTTTGTTTTTTATTGTATATACTTTACCGGGAAAAAAAGTACCCAGTGTGGTGCCCAGGATATTAAAGAATAATTATACCAAGTTTCATCGTAATCGAACCGGTAGTTTTTGCGTGATGCCTGAACAAACAGACAGACAGACAGACAGACAGACAGACAGACAGACCGACAGACAGACAAAAATTTTTTTAATCACATTTTTGGGTTCGGTGTCGGTCTAGTAACACCCCCTGCCATTTATTTTTTTGATATTTTCAATGTACAGAATTTTCACTTCTACAGATTTATTATAAGTATAGATAACTCCATAATAATAACTTATCCTCTATGGGCTCTAAAGGAAAAATAAAACACATAGAATATTGTTGTAAGTTATAACAATATTCTACGTTTTTTTTTCGGGACAGGTGTCCCAGAAAAAATGTAGTCCTAAGGAAGTCTCCGTTTCTTGTCTCTGTTCTTCGAAGTTTAGGCAAATAGGCACTACCTATTCCTATCACTGTTCATAACATAAGCCCCAAAGAAGATCATTTAACTTAAATACTTAAGTAGCAGTGTTGCAGATATTATAAAATAAACTTGCTCATGTGTATTTTGCTTCACGCTGTGTTTTCCAAGACAAAACATGCTGACAATAATATTGCAGTTTTTTGTTATTTCTACTAAGATCTCAGTTGTACTATTTCGGGTAAACCACTTACAAAACTTATCCTCTAAGCTTAGCTAGAAGGATTCTACAAAATCGCGGAAGAAATGCAACGTCTAGAACAAAATTCTAGTATGCAGAAAGTCACCTCAAAGATACACCACACTAAGCAAAATAGCATATTGTACATAACAGCTGTATTACCAGTCTATGTAATAGGTGGCAATTCGAAACTGCTGCTACTGCAAAACATCGTGTTTGAAATGTAGCAATCATGCAATTCAAGCACCTGACAGAAGCGATTGTGTTGAAAAAGCAGGTAAGTAATCCAGCTGTAGCAACGATTTCTGAAAAATACTACCCTAACAACACTGGATAAAGCACATACTTTACGAATCCAATTTTACAACCAAATAATAGAGCCTCACATCGCGAAACTATTGATTTTCTTGCGCTTGAAGAACCGTCTAAACGACTGTACGAAGATTTACCGATCGTATATATTTGAACCAATCTAAATGGAAGGGTGAAAGGGACCATTTAAAGGACTAATAACAAATTGAGGGTGTTCTTAAAAAGGTCTATTTATACTGAAACTTTTTACTGTGGTGATAAATTCTTGATTTCTTTATTTTTATATGTTTTTTGTAGAGTAAACAAAGGCTTTTTAATGATCCCATCAATACGTCAGCCTACAAAAGTACACCAATAAACATGGGTTTTCAATGACCGCAAAGATGAACGATATCAAAGGGAGAAGGAGGTACAGAGATACAAGGAATAGGGTGTAAAGTTCTTCATTCTCTATAGAAAAGGGAGGATTCTCCGACCAGACGATCGTTGTCTGGTGAGATACTGCCCGACGATTACTATCTGGATGTTTTATATATGTCTGCGAGGCAGGATTTTGCGTAACGTCAGTGGCGTTGTAGATGACGCCACATCAGAAAGAGAGTAGGAAGAAAGAAGGGGTGAAGGGATTGCAACTATCATCACGCACTGTCTGAAAAGAGGTGGCATATTATTACAACAACACGATTCAGATTCAAATCACATTTATTTGTTTTAGGAGGTCATACCCATACCATTCAGCATCGGATATTGTAATAATATTCTTTTGGATACTTTCCAAAAAGATTGGCCGGAAAGGCTATGTGCACATAGGGTATATAGAAAGAATAAAATAGGTTTCCCTGGTCTAGCAAAAGCATTGAAAGGAGCCATGTTTTTTTGCTCAGTCACGGCAAAAGGTGGAAAAAGTCTCACAAGATGGATTGCAGGCTATATTGCCCACGCAGTGGGGGATGTCCGTACGATTATTTTAACGATGTGTAGGAACATGAGGCTTAACTAATCGGACACCTGATAAATGGAAACTACAAAGTGCATGTAGGTATTAGAAAATGCTACCATTTTATGTTTATCGAAGATATAGTATTTATAAGTTGTACGCAAGAGTATCTGCAACTATTCACTACCAACATCAAACTCAGGATTGTTGGTTTTTATAGCTTTCTTTTGTTTATTTTTAGTTCTTAGTTACACAGGAGTATCTGCAAACTCACTACGAAACATCAATCTCAAAACACATGCTGAGTTGTAACTGAGTCAGATTATATGTATTATTAGAAAAAGGTCGCGCCCAACGGTGTTTGACAAATTGTATCAAGCATTGGCATCAAAGTCGTACGTACAAATAATAATTGTTATAGACTTGGTTGAACCGTGAACACGTTTCAAGAACAGACACACAGAAGAAGACGCCTTGTAGCGGTATCTACAACGCCACATGCGAACTACGCGGCATACTGACGTCACACAAAATCCTGCATCTCGCAAGCAGAGTATACCGCGTAACTAGCATATATATACAACGGCCCGACATGAATCATCGGCCAGTTGCCTGCCAGACTAATACCCGTATGGTCGGAGGATCCTCCCTTTTCTATGGAGGATGAGTGAACTTTACACCATATTCCTCATACCTGTATAACCTCATTGATTACAAAGAAGCACGTCCGTCAAACTTGAAGATAATCGGTTAATCCTGGAACCTATTAAAAGTAGAAGGTTAGAATTTGTATCACATTACACCTCTCCTTCTCTTACACTATGAATACAAATTAGTGTCCTTAAAGGCAACACCGATTGAAGCTACTTTGAGCGGTTGACAGTGAAGTTTTTGAACGAAGGAACTGAACATCCTGCCATTACTTTTCTGAAGCCGCGTTTGATTTTGTGTTGACACTATACTTTCGAAATATCTCTCTCTTCTATACAGGGTGACAGGGACATCGACGCACAACGTGTTACCATGGATTCAGTACATGATTCTAAACCCCTAAGTTTAGAATCATGTGTTGAATTCATGGTTTCAGTTTGCGCGTCGATGTCCCTGTCACTCTGTAGATAAGACTTTCTTTGGGTATATAATTATCTAATCATCATCATCATCTGCCTAGCCTTTTCCCAACTATGTTGGGGTCGGCTTCCAGTCTAACCGGATGCAGCTGAATACCGTATATAATTGTCTAATATGTGTTTTAAATACTTTGCGTTTAGAAATAGTTAACATCAAAACATAGATCATCATCATCTACCTAGCCTTTTCCCAACTATATTGCGGCTTCCAGTCTAACCGGATGCAGCTGAAATGCTGAATACCTGTATTTTAAATGGAGCGGTTGCCTATCTGACCTCCACAACCCAGTTACTGGGTAATACGATACCCCTTGGTAAGACTGGTACTTTCGGGCTACTGACGACTCGTAACGACTGTCAAATATCCACGAATGACAGTCGGGACCAAAGGCTTAACGTGCTTTCCGAGGCACGGAGGGGTCTTGGTATGTGAAGATGGTCACCCATCCACGGACCAACCGCGGCAAGCGTAGCTGATCGATCGACCCGTACCGCTGTTATTACTTAGCCAAAAGCCCTTCAGTACAACACATAGACACATAAAGCAATAAAAATGCAGTTTCATCACAACCATAACCTAAATGCAACATATAAATAACATTGTCACTAAAATTCCTAAACTAAGTTTTCACTAAAACATTTTATCTTCATTTTATTGTCAAGTTACAATGAAACGGCCTCGTAAAGCATTGAAACTGATTCAGAGAAGGAGAGTATAACAATAAATCTTGGATAATATTTATTTAGTAAATAGGTCATGGGGGATTGAGGTCGTTTATTCTTTTCCAGAGTTTTCATGAGACCTTCGAGACGTTACCACAGATTTTCGGAGCCACCGAGCGACTGAGCTAAATTTAAAACATTACTATTTCTTACAAACATCACGAATATGACCACCATAGAAATAAGATTTGTCGACGGAGGAATGGTCAAAATGACCGATAGAATAAACAAATTAAATTACTACCTAGATAGTTTAGACGTGATTAAAAACATGGCGACTAAAAATATGTCAATTTACGTCAGGCGCTGCCTAATTTGACAGGACTAAACTAATATTTATCTTCTGTCCTTTTCTTAATGAAATAAAAAGAACAAGATGCACTGAACTTAAATTTAGTTTAGTTTGTGAACAAGGGAATCGGCGCCATTAGCTTTTATAGAAAAAATATAACAACGTTCATATTCCAATACTTCATTTTAAGGGGGACAAATTACCAACATTTGGTGGTTTGTGGGCCAAGAATAAGGCTTAGTACATAACATTAAGATTTTATGTCAATGACAGTCTGCTAGACTTCTGGGCACCAATAAACCCCATCGTGAAATAAAGCTTTATAGACTCTGACGACTTCGTCTGAAGAAAAATAAAGAAAATACGAGATTTTTACACTCTTTTAATTTGGTTCAAAGTGATTGGAGACGAGATTTTTTGGGACAGTCGTTTCATGAATAGATATTTCTTTTTAGATGTTCAAGAAAATAGGTCTTGGATTGTCGTTTATGTAGCTTTAGATAAATCTGTATTTGTTTCTAGGCATTCTTTACCAATCTATATACTAATGATAAAGCTAAAAAGTTTGTTTGAATGCTCTAATCCCTGGAACTACCACCACCAGTTAGATTTGAAAAATTCTATTTGCACTTGATAGCCCAATTCTTCAGAAAGGTTAAAAGCTATTAACATCACGCTACGGTCCTAAAGGAGCCGAGCAAAAAGATTAAAACTTAAAAAAACCGCTAAGCAAAAACAAAGTAAAAGCGCGGGCGGGGGATAATTTCTTGCAGACGCAGTCGCGGGTGGAAGTTAGTGTCAGACAATGTTTTAGTATGATATGTTTACTTAAAACGTCCTTTGCAAAATATCGGTCTCAGCAAACGGATTAGTGGTACGTAGTGTCATACTACTAAGTTAAATTATTACGGGAAGAAAGAACTAATTTTACATTGAAATTACATGATTTTAGACTCATTGTCCTAAGACATTCTTTTAGCTGCTAGATATATGGACTCATCAGTCAAGCTAGATCAACAAAAAACCAACCCTGGACAAGTATTTTTAAGGAAATCTCTCTAATCGCTTGGTTGACACTGACCCGTGACCCAAGGGCTGGCTTTTACCTTGACCAGAGGCTAAGCATTGCCATACAACGTGGTAATGCCGCCAGTCTCTTGGGTACATTACCAGTCGACAGCGATGTGGATGAATTTTTCGAATTTCTAATTTAGTTTTGTTATTTTTATTGATTAATTTGGTATTAATTGTTATTTTCGGAATGCACGTTAAGCTGTTCCCGGCTGTCATTCGTGGATATTTGACAGTCGTTACGGGTCATCAGAAGCCCAAAAGTCTGACAACCGGTCTTACCAAGGGGTATCGTATTACCCCGTAACTAGGTTATGGCGGTCAAACAGGCAGTCGCTCTATGTAAAACACTGGTATAAACTGAAAGCCGACCCTAACATAGCTAATAAAAGGCTAGGCAAATGATGGTTTACATAATGTTATTAAATAGTAAAACGAAAAACCCACCAAAAATATGACAACATACAAGAACTCATTTAAGATACCCAACAAAAACCTAGCAGGCAGACCAGAGCTAGCAAGTAAATTAAAGTCTCAGACAATACGGGTTACGGTAACAAGCAAATTAACTTGCAGCGCTATTTGCAATGTTATTTTAGCGCTATTATTTTTCAGGCGACGCTTTATACAGCTTATACAGCGCTGTATAAAACAAGAGAGCTTTCTTTTCTGCACTAGTGATTTCTTGCGACAATTGTTGGCAATAGTTTTTTTAATCAAAAGGAATAGTTTTTTTAATCAAACCTTTAACAAAAGGTACTCTTCTTGTCATAGATAATGGGCAAGAATTAGTCCTCAGTCCTCAGTTCGAACCTATGACTTACAACTCGTAAGTCGCGGCCGATACCACTTGCTTTGTTGTTGTTGGAAAATATTTACGAAATTGTTTTATGAAATAATATTGAAAACACAAGATGGCGGCGTTAGTTTCGACCACGCGCCAAAAGATTCTCATACAGTTATACCTACTATGTTGTCGTCAACATTCAGTAAAGTTTTGAATTTATATTGCTTTCTGTCAGTACACGTGTCCTAAAAACTCTTTATAATATTGCTATTATAATACCAGACAAAGACGAAACCAACAACGATAATATTCAAATACATGTGAGACAATCAACACAGCGAACAAAGCTAAAAATATAAAATCTAATAATAAGTGACCCAAACATATGCATTTCAGTTCCCCGAATCCGGGTTTGTTTATAGAGAAAATGCTTTTGAGCGGGTTCGATATCAGTAAAAACTGACCGATATACTGGCACAAGTGATTGTGTTTGGTTATAACGTATACCAATTGTGTTTAGTTATAACTTATGCCAATTGTGTTTGGTTATAACTTATGCCCATTGTGTAAAATATAACTTATACCATTCTTTTCTATGTTTGACATAACATGTTACTACTTCTGCACTGCTAGGACTCAGGGGTCCGTAACCACATGTCTTTGAGTTTTTCTTTCTAGGACATGCCAGTTTCCTCACAATTTTCTCCTCCAAAGCTTTGTGTAGCAGTTCCTATATAAAGATCTGAATGTTAAGAATGCAGGCTTAAAATAAATATGATGTAAAAGTTAAAACGGTCTGTAAAATACAGGTCCTGGGCATGAATGTACTGCGACAACGGAGCAGATAGACAGACAGCCCTCATTATTAATGCATAGTTCTAAATTACCCTCAGTCTACAGGCTAAAACGAGTTTGAATGTTTAAAGTCGGCCGTCGATATTACTTTATACAATTTAACTACTAAGGGAGTAAATTTTAATGCTAAAACAAATGGTAATGTTCGGCTCTACTCATGTTTTTACCTTTATATGTATTTAGTTAACAGGAGGAGGGGCCCGTGGCTAAATAATAACAGCCCCACAGGTCGATCAGTCATGTTAAGCTACGCTTGCCGCGGTTGGTCTGTAGATGGGTGACCATCTTTACATACCGAGACCCCTCCGTGCCTCGGAAAGCACGTTAAGCCGTTGGTCCCGGCAGTCATTCGTGGATCTTTGACAGTCGTTAGGGGTAGTCAGAAGCCCGAAAGTCTGACAACCAGTCTTACCAAGGGGTATCGTATTACCCAGTAACTGGGTTGTGGAGATCAGATAGGCCGTCGCTCCATGTAAAATACTGGTATTCAGCTGCATCCGGTTAGATTGGAAGCCGACCCCAAAGACTAGGCAGATGATGATGTATTTAGTTAACACACTCTGTGTTCATTCCTTTATTCATTACAAGCTTTCATTTCTTCATATTATTACAAATGGCCGTTTTGAGTAGATGTGACGCATGTTTTCTCCCAACTTGTTATTGTTTTTTTGTTCTTTTGGTGCGTTATGTTTGCCGTACAAAAACGTATTTTCTTTCTTTCTAAATTATATGTATTCAATTTTACTATAAATAAAAATTAAAGGAATTGCACAACGCAACACAAACACAATACGAACCCTGTCGAGGAGTACTGGTTTCTAAATCAGGCCGTCTAACGAGAACCTCGAGAGATGTTGGTTGAGGCTTTCGGCCATCAGACCATTAGCCATTACGACCAGTGGCACATCGGTGTGTTATTATTGAAGTGAAAACTTCTTTAGGCGTACTTTGCGCTCACAACAGTGAAAGAAACTGAACCGCCACGCTCGTGTCAGTGAAGTTGAATCGGGTATACTCGGCTCCAATCGTATGTTTTCGTGTGGTTATAAACATATAGATTCTCTTTTTATTATTATAGCTAGCCTGTACTGTCCCACTGCTGGGAAAATATCTCCGTCCATTTTTTCCATAGGTCCCGGTTCTGTTCTACTTCGTGCCAATTCCCAAGGAAGACATTCAATTCGTCCTGCGTTTCTATGGCAAAAAAACCGGTCAAGTGCGTGTCGGGCCACGCGCAGTGTAAGGTTCCATACTTTTTATAACAGCCAAGTGCGGGTCGTATTCGCTGACTGATAGTTTCGTACCATGCTCTAACTAAAAGCCAAACATGACTACCTACCTAATTTGACTTCCTATACAAATCCTCACCTGATCCGACAATTTTGCACGGAAAGTTTTAATTTTCTTTTTTGAGTTTTGGATAAGACATAGCCGGTGTAGCAACTGTTTTTTTTTTTATAAAACTTATTTAGAAATGAAACAATAGTGCGATACATCTGACGCTTAGCGCCATTTATCAACATTTCTATGAAGTTGTTCGAAATTTTCGAGTCTAATACAATTGGTCGACTATTACTCGTAAACTTGTAAAGCCCACTTAAGTGTGATAGTTTTGCTTTAAACTTCATTATATATAGGTACTACTGCCGTGACATTTGAATTTCTAATTACAACCGTTTAGTTGGTAGAGGGGGGGATACTTGACTCTAACGAAAATTGGTAATTTAAAGCTTGATAAGTCACGAACGGTTTACTTAATCAGAAAACGGTCTTGCCAAACCCCTAATATTTTCGAAAGACCTATCCAACGATATCCTACAATATGGGAAGGACGAAAAACCCTAAATTTATTTTTTTTTCAAAATTTTATTTTACCACTTTTTCGGCGTCATTAACGTGTATACTCATGCCAAATTACAACGTTCTAGTACCAATCGTTTTTGAGCTAAACCGCGGACAGACAGACAGACAGACAGACGACATGGCAAAACTATAAGGGTTCCTTGTTGACTACGGAACCCTAATAAAAAATGATAACATAAATAAAACAAACCATCATGCCTGTAATCCCCGAAGGGTTGGGCAGAAGTGGATGTACCGTACCTATAGTTACACCTTTACATACACTATACACGTACAGACGCCAGCACATCAAGTTACTACAATCTGTCAAATTTCTTTAATAGATTTTCAACTTTATCGTTAAAGCATTAGGGTTCAAGGCTGATTGGGAAAATTTGACAGCTTCGGGTAGCTTGACCGGCTGGCGTCTGTACATACATTACACAAGCAGACCAATTCTCTTAATTTAAAACGTTCAAAATCTAGTCGCAGTCTTATCTCGGTGATAAACAAATGTCAAAAATACCTCTTATTTCTAGATCAGACTGTGAACGTTCTTAAAATTACGAGAATTGCCCCTCAGTTATGTTTAAATCCCATTTCAAAATCATTTATTCAAATTAGGCTGAATCAGCACTATGATACTATGATGCATATAAGACAGTCCCCCAAAACGCCCGCCCTTCATCACTTCCTAGTGCTTTCCCTGGGAAGAAAAAGTGGCGCAAGAAAGTTCCCAGCAGCACAGCTGTCTGCTCAGTTAGAAAATACTTGATTTTACGCAGTACTAGGTATGCAAAGTAATTAACATTGCAAGACACAGAACATTAAATTAAATTATTTGCTATATGTCAGCTATAGCCACGCCAATATACCAACAAATACAATAAAAACTATACGTACTCAAGCAAAACAATAATAAATGAAAATATAAATGTATACAATATGATAATATAATGTATATAATATAATGGGGGCGAGCCTATTGTCGATAAAAATGAGATGGCTATATTTGTAATAAGGCTCACTCAAGATATCATTGTAAGATCAAATTAATAGCAACATACCTTAAAAGATAATGAAATGAGTAATTAACGTGACAGCCTTATTTGAATTGCATGTGTTAAAATATATGGGTCGTACAGTTAGAATTATAGGCATATTAACCTTTTGGATTTATTGCCACGGGAGCTAAGTGTGTTTCAAGATTTATTAAGATCGTATAGATTGATTGAAAGAGAGAGATATGAAGACTATGGAGAGTGAGAAAGAGTTTTTTTTTTTGTGAATCCTAGCAATATTATAAACGCGATAGTTTCTGAAGATGGATGGATAGATGTTTGTTACTCTTTCACGCAAAAACTGCTGAACGGAATTTAATGAAACTTTACTATAATATAGCTTATACATCAGAATAACACATAGGATACTTTTTATCTCGATATTCTTACGGGATCGACACTTATGCGGGTGAAACCGTGGGGCGCTGCTGGTTGTTTAAAAATAGATTATTACTTTTTGGTAATGTTTATAGCATTTATGTAATCTAAAGCACACGGTTTACATTTAAAACTGAATTCAGTCGATCTTTTCTGTAAAAATTCACTTGACACTGATTTCACCTAAGTTTTCACGGTGCGATTTTTATAGAATAGCATACTGTATACTGTGTGATAATCTTTTACATTTTATAGCAAAAAAATATGTTTACAGAATGAATAACGACGTATATTAGGACTTACACACATTTCACATTTTCATTACCACCCCACACACGACACTCAATTCAACCAACCATATGTTTGCGTTTTAAATTACTTGTAGGTACTAAAAGTTTTGACAGTCAACTGGGCCAACTTTTTATGACAGGTAACTAAATTTGGAACTTGAAGCTACGTAAGTTCCTGACTTCATGCTACAGGCGCCAAAAACGGTAGCTAAATGTACTGTGAATTTTCCGTTAGTGTAGTAAACGCTTAATAAGAGTGTTACAAAAAATTTGAACCAAAAATAGCACAGCGTTGCGTGTTTACAAGTTATTAAGCATAGCGCACACGAGCTTACGGAGAATGATTCCAAATACCGGATCACGTAATACAAATAGGTATAGTGCATGTAAATTGGGTACTAAATTTTCTTAAATTACGTCCAATTTTAACGATAACTGCTAATTTATGAAAAAAATAATTGAAAATGTATCAGAGTACTACAGAGTAGGTACTAGCGAAACGACGTGACTAAGGTAATTAAATTGAGGCAGTTTGTTTTTCGCGACTTGATCATTTTTATGGCTGTTTATAGCAATGTTTACTATATGTAGCAGTGTTCATAATCTCAGATAATTTACATTCCATCGCCACTTAATCAGTTATCTATTTTAGAACAATGTATTCTAAGTTGATTTTTGAGTGAACATTTGTAATAAAAAGGTCCTAATAAGGTTTTAGTTGCAATGGAATTTATGACATTCACTTTGTTATTCCATAACTTAAAAATTATCTCAAATTCTTAATTTAAACATAAGAACTTTTTATAAGATTGTGTTAATCCTGGTTATAAACTATCTGTGTGCCAAATTTCATCCAAATCCGTTCAGTCGTTTTTGCGTGAAAGAGTAACAAACATCCACCCATCTATCTATCCATCCTCAGAAACTTTCACGTTTATAATATTAGTAGGATAAAAATATGAAAAAATTACTTGCAGAAAATATAGGTGTTACTCGTTGTAAAAGTTAGTAGGTAGTTTAATGTACAGTCCATATTTTGCCAGTTTAGGACATGCAAATTAATTTTACATGAATACTAAGTAAGTACTATACTACTTATAGATATTTATTTTAGGGCTGATTTTTCCATCGCCAGATAACTTTTATTCGAGGAATAAAATTGACGTCTGACAGTTTTTGTATGAAATAACTGTCAAAATTTCAAAATTATTTTTCGAATAAAGTTATCAGATGATGAAAAAATCAGCCCTTACTAAAATATACATAAAATTAACTTATGTTCTAAAGCCGTGTATTAACAGATATTACTTTGAGTTTCGATACCTACAACATTCTATAGTGAGCTTGCCAAAATCAGACGTATAAGAAAAATGGTCTCCCATTTTAGTGTCTGGCATAACTTGTCGACTACTTAATAAACAAACTTCGTAATAAATGATGAAGAGCCTTATAATATTCGAAATACTTCTGTTTTCCTGTAATGTTGTTACTCGTATCGACAGCATTTCGGTGTTCACTCGACGACATATCAAAGCTATACATCTACTGAATAACATAATCTGCTTGTAATGTTCCCACTGTGGGACACGAACCTCCTCTCTGTGAGAGGGAGTGGGCAGTAATTCAACACGCGGCCCAGTGCGGTATGGCAGATGTCACATGTCTTCGAATTTTTGGTTCTAGGACATGCCGGTTTCCTCACAATGTTTTCCTTCGCAGTTTTGAGAGCAGTGGTGATGAAGTAATTCACACAATGTAATTTTAATCACCTATCCGTTTTTGCTTTTGGGTTTTTGCGTTTGTTTTTTTCTTTCTTTCTTTCTTTTTATATTATAATCTCCAAAAGATTATTGATGATTATTGTGATACTCAAATAGGGAGTCAAAACTGTCTCTCCTAAATACAGATTACTCAGTAAACTAGCTAGGAGAACTACAATTCACCCAAAAATCAACAACATGTAATTAATAATGCATACTTTGTAAGTCCTTCGTGTACTACAAAACCTTTATCAAAATCAAATCAAATCATTTATTTCAGACAAATATCCATAGGCAAATTTTACACAAGTCAAAAGTGCAAAATAGAATAAAAATAAAATAAAATCACAAACTTATAAAAACCTACCCTACCCACCTTATGTACCCACGACCTGCAACCCGTAAGTCGTGGCCGTTACCACTGGGCCAACACTGCTTTTACACACACACACACACATCTACGGGTACTTAATAAAAATCTTTGATTCACTGACAGATACGCACAGCCTTAACCGCTGGGTCTAGAAACATGGATTTTTACACAAGAGTCCTTATATAGCGAAAATGAGCACTATATAAGGATTTTTGAAAATGCTTCCCTTAAAAGGGTCCTTAAGGGGATGAAAGTTGTTGTTGGGGATGTATTTTCTGGTGTACAATAAAGGAAGCCATATTTTAGTTTGTTGGTAGTTTTAGTTAGATTAAATAATGTATTGTTTTTTTAATAGCTATAAAAAAATACAATAAAGTATATATAAATAAATAAAGTTTCAATGGAAGTTCGTTATTTCTGCCTATGGAAAACCTCATCGGACACACGGCTAGGTTCCAACATAAGCTAACCTCACATTACATAGGCTTTGCTTACATTGAGAGATCAGCTTATACTGGAATATATAGCTTCTTCACATTTCGTCGTCATGCGTGCTATATCAAATTCTTACAACAAGGTCGAGTTACGATATTTTATAAAATAATATTTTATTCAAAAGTCAAGCTTGTATCTAAGACACCTTTGACGGGGGAGGAAAACATCGTGTAGAAAATTGGACTTAATATTCCGAAGTCGTTTACAAGAGGAAGTTACTGGGATGATTAATGGTCGTATCTTCTCTGTACGAGAAGGGGATTTTGTCCTTCAGCGTAACAGTCACAAGCTGGTATTAACTATTCTATCAGCAAACCTGTGACCAGGTATGGATAGAGACGGGGGCAATGGTGTGCAGTTGTCTCCCTCCTTGGGCTTCGACCAAACTGAAACCCGTTATAAGGCATTTATACTACAGTTTTACAAACTGTAGTATCCCAATCGTAATCATCCTTGAAATGGCCCATTCTTGAGTTTTCTGAAAATAGGTGTCATATGTTTTTTTGAAAAGGCTTTCACGGCTTGTGAAGTCTCGCCCCTCCCTCAGAGAGAAACATTTCCCCCACCACACCCTTGAGCGAAAACCTAGATCCTCCACTTAAAGGATTCTTTAAAAGTTACGCAAGATTATATCTTAAGGCAATCACAAAACCATTTCATCACCTTCCTGCCCTTGTCCTATATTACTTAGGGTCGACGCAACACTTTGCCTCTTTTCATTCTCCCCTGTCAACCGTCATGCTATCATTCACTCCCTTCTCTTTCATAATTATGATTCCTCACACAATCCATCCATTTTTTCTTTCCCCCTCCCCATCAATCAAAGTTTATATTTATACTAGCTTTTTCCGCGCATGACTTCGTCCGCATGAAATTTCTTGTTTCGGGTCCCACCCCATCACATGGCATCGCCTGCACTTTCTATTAAGTACTTTGTTTTCGCTTGGCGGTCTATCTGTCTTTATTTTCTTTTTGCTTGGCTCCTGATGGTGATGAGCGTGATGTTAATAAAGAAAAAAAAAAATCCAAATTATATTTGAAAAAAAAGGAACAATAAAATAAATGAAACAGAAAGTCCTATACGAGGCCAAAAGGCTCCTATGTGGGCATGCAAAACATATAGCCTTCCCCAAGAATTAGGCTTTCAAATGCAAAAATAATTTTCAAATCCAACTGGTGGTTTCAAAGCTTAACGCGTTCAATCAAACAAACTCAACTCAACAAATTATTCACAATACCATTTAAGGAGGTAAAAACTTGTGCAAAAAACAATAATTTTAAAGAAAAACGTAAAAGATACTTGCGGTCTTCTCCTCAGTTTATATCAACTTCTAAATCTTACTCTTACCGTCGTGTTTGCTATTATTAAAACAATGTAAACTGTAATCAAACTTAAGTCAAATAATAAACATTATCCTAAAATAATACGATTGAATTTATATCCTTCTCTGAAACTAATCTAAACAACTCAGATTTTTACGAAAATAAATAGCGATACGAAAAGCTATCAACGATAATATTTTGTCGGTTTTTCCATGGGAGAAGGAGAATAACAAAGGTTCAAGAAGTAAGAATATTTCATAGAATTAAGATTACGAGTATGTAAGTAACAGCAGTGCATTTATTTATTGAGCTATGAATATTCATAAAGTGAACGTACACGAGAAGTGGTGGCCTAGTAGTAACAGCCCTGACTTACGAGTTGAAGGTTGTAGGTTCAAACCCAGACAGGCGCTTTACTTTGTGTAAATAATTTCATCATCACTCCTCCCAAAACGGTGAAGAAAAACATAGTGAGGAAACCAGCATGTCCTAGAACCTAAAATTCGAAGATATGTGACATGTCCCGCACTGGGCCCACGTGGTAAATTACAGCCCCTTTTCGAAAAGAGGAGGCCTGAGACCCAGCTTTGAGAATCTTTCTTTTTTTTTTACGTTGTTAAACAGACTTTTTCGAACATATGAAGCAATGAATTATCAATTTCCTTTAAATGAATAAAATTGTAATTGAGAGAGTGTTACGCAATTAGGGTGTAGTAAAGAAATTGGAATAGGAAACTTTTAAGGTGTTCGTTAGACACCTATGTAGCGGATAAGTACCTTGTCAGGTGTTGAACCTCGCATCGGGTGCTCAAAAGTCGGGCCCCGTAACCTCCGAGCCCCAACGACTGCTAAACACATAATTAAAATTTAGGTTTAAATCATTTATTCTCATAAAGACAAAAAACGCCACTCACATGAGAACAGACAAGATACATTCAGTAAAACTTATTTTAGGTAACCGTCACCAAAGTATATGTATAGTATTATAATTATTCTATACTCATTCAGCAGTTCAACTCTCAACCATTTAAGAACATTGGCGGACTTTAGTCAAAAAAATGTTAGCTCTCTCAGCAGTTTTAAATCTCGGCTATCCAAACACATAATTGAAAACTGCAGCCTTTTTTTTTTTTTTTAAGTGGGTAGATTATTAAATAGTTGTGCTCCTTCATATGTAATATTCTTTCTTGCGTAGTTAGTGCGTATTCTTGGCAAAACAAGTAGACTTGGTCGACGTAGACTGCGTTAAGTAATTTGAGATTTTTTAGTAAATGATAAGTTAGTGTGGATGGTTCTGTCTATAATTTTTCTAATCAGAACGCAGGTATTATATGTGTAGAGTTGTTTGATATTCATTAGTTTTGTTTTAAATTTAAATTTAGCTCCAATATATGGCTGTCCTTATAATAGTTTATAGAGTGATATTTAAAAATGCGGTCGGTTGGCTCAAATCCCAGTGGGAACGACTCCGCAACATTAAATAGAATTAAAGAACATTGTGAATGATTGGGCTGAATCACTGCAAAGCTTCGTAAAATGCTTGATACAGAACAAAATGATTGTCAGCAGGTGCAACATTTTACTGCTAAGTATCCTGGGGCTCCTCCTCCTCAGAAACCGTTTAACTGGTTTAAGTCCAACTAAGCATGAGGGTTTTTAATGTTTTTTTCATTAGGAATTTCTCAGTTGCAGCCCAGAATTGCAGCGGTGGCCCAGTCGTAACGGCCGCGGCTTGCGAGTTGTAGGTTATAGGTTCAAACCCAAGCAGGCGCTTTACTTTGTCTAAATAATTTCATCACCACTGCTCTCAAAACAGTGAAGGATAACATCGTGAGGAAACCGGCATGTCCAAGAACCAAAAATTCGAAGATAAGTGACGTCTACCAACCCGCACTGGGCTGATTACGTGGGTTCAAAACCTGGCCAGTAAAAGTATTTTGAAAGTCAGAATAAAAGTCATAAACCACAGTCGTGGTAAAATGCTTGTTTTCTCTCTCTACGAGAAGAGACCATTAGGGAAATACAAATGTATAAAAATAATATGATTCTCTCATTCGAGTTAATAAGATTACTCCTGCTTGTTCATTTTTTATAAACGAGACACACTGTTGAAATCTTAATTTATCATGCCTATAACATTTACATACAAAATGTTTAAATAAAGTAAAAATATTACAAACGTACGAAAAACGTAACGTACTAAAGCTCCAGAATATTTGAAGCCGATTTAAATACCTTTCGTAGACAATAAGATTACGTACCTAAAACGTAAACGTAACGTAAACCTCGTTTGTGTAAACTTTTTTCACACTATCTAATGGGGGTCTGATGGGCTCTTTTGCATAGTTTTCGATTACATAACATACATAATCAGCCTATAATGTTCCCACTGCTGGGACACAAGCCTCCTCTCTTCGAGAGGAAGTGGGCTATAATCTACCACACTGGCACAGTGCAGTTTAGTAGATGTCATATATCGTCGAATTTTTGATTCTACGACATGCCGGCCATAAGTTTTCGATTATGATTTTGATATTGTTGTAGAAAATAAACTTTGGTATTTCTTGGACATAAGGCATCCATAGAATTTTTGATTGTGTATAGAGCGCGTAAGCAGAAATAATAGTAGACAAATGCTATATATGAGACTATTAACTGAAACAAAAACCAACATGAAAATCCGGTAAATCGAGATTACAGTTCTAGCTTTTACATTTACAGCAAAATAAATAGTGTGTTGATAATTGTTTTCAACGCAAAACTTCGCGATTATGTATGTGTGTGTGAAAAAGCAGTAAGCATTTCCTTGAAGCAATCCACTTTATGCTCATTACTATAAACTCCGTCGTCACCTACATAAAAACACATGGTACGTTTTTATTTGATTTTCAGGGTGAAAAATATAATTAACATAACATCACGGCTGTAATACCCGAAGGATTAGGCAGAGGTGTATAGTACACCCATTTTCATCAGTTTTTTTTTTTTTAAAAAACGTTGACCTACTCTAGGAATTACTCCTGTATCGTGGGTGCGTTTACAAACATTTAAACTCACATACACAAACAGCCACACCCGGAACAACTAACTGTAGGCAATACAAATAATTGTTCCGTGCGGGAATCGAACCCGTGACATGCGGTGCAGCAGTCGATTACTCAGCCACTGCGCCAACCGTGTCGTCGTTATGTTTCAGTCCCATGTATGTAATAGGGGGTGAGCCAATTACTGTCATTCGGGCAAAAACAAAAGAAAGAAGTCCGCACTCCAGGCTGCTACTGAGAAATTAAAAATGGAAAACCCAATAACAGTTGGTCCGACCCGAGAATCGAACCTAGGACCTCAAGCTCAAGAGTAGTGCTTGCGAACACTAAACGAACGAAACAGGCAAATAAAGATAAATAAACGAATTTATATATTAATACTAGCTGACCCGGCAAACGTTGTTTTGCCACATAAATTATTTCTACCTGCCCGGTGCTACTTTGTTCGCGTGGTGTCCTACCACCCTTAACATTTAAGGGTATGAAAAATAGATGTTGGCCGCTTCTTAGACCTACCCGATATGCACACAAAATTTTATTAAAATCGGTCCAGCCGTTTCAGAGGAGTTTGGCAACAAACACCGCGACACGAGAATTTTATATATTAAATATAAATTCGTTTTCTTTCTTTTCTATGAAAAGAAAGTTCTTATTTATTAACTTTTAGTAAACAAAAAAAAACTTTGATTCCTGTTTTTAAGCATTTAGTGACAATTCTTCGGAAATCATAAGCACCCTGAAACGTTTTTTGTTCGTCCTGTCTCAATAGAAAAACTCACTTTGTACAAATAAACACAAAACACCTATTTATAAACCAAACAATAAACTAAGGTTCGAACCAAGTTTGCCGTTTATAAATCTATTCTTATACTTATTATTATTTAAATTAATGTCGTACTGTGGAAATTATAATAATTATACTAAAAGTTTGAAAACTTTGTACTGTTCTTGTTAAGCTTAGGGCGATAACAACTGGGGCATAAGTTATTTTTAAGTGACAGGTAAGTAATACGCAGTGCTACTACGCATAAAATTAACTAGAATATTTAACATCGTTCATATTTTGTTATTTATACTATACACCGTTAAATTTTGATCGTTTTAATCTTTAAAAGAGTTCATTGTACTCATCATCATGAAAAACTTTTGACCAACCCTGAAATCGTGAAAAAAAAATCAGTTGATCCATAGATTTACGTTCGCATAACTTGACTTAATGTATGGATCAACTGATTTTTTTTTTTCACGATATCAGGGTTGATCCCGTAATAAAAGTTGTTCATAATGATGAGTACAATGACCCCTTTTAAGGATAAAACGATCAAAATTTAACGGTGTATACCTAAAGTAATTAAGGAATCAAAATCACTTCCAACTTTTAAAAGGCTATTAATATTAAAGCACCTTATTAAGAATAATGTTTGAATTGTAAGTCTGTACTCTTCTTTATTTTATTTTACTTAATTTTAGTTCATAACCCAGTGAAACCGTCGCCCATCTTAATTGTTATGTTTTTACTCATAGGAGTCAATAATTGTATTCTTTTTGAGTGAAATAAATTATCTTAAACCGTATATTTTTACATTTCTGTGGCGGCCATCCACATCGCCACGTGCGAACTACGCATCATACTGAGGTCACGCAAAATCCTGCATCGCGCAAGCAGAGTTTATCAAGCGATATACAACATCCCGATATCTATTGTCGGGCAGTAGCCCACCAGACAACACCCGTCTGGTTGGAGGATCCTCGCTTTTCTATGAAGAATGAGTGAACGTTTCACCCTGTTCCCCTATATTTCGTTTAAAAAAGAAGGGAAACTACTTCAACAAAAAGTATGAAAACGTCTACACTACAAGATGAGCGTAACCCACAAGCTACATGATAAAATAAATACTTATTCTGACGACCCGTAACGACTGTTAAGATCCACGAATGACAGCCGGGACCAACGGCTTAATGTGCTTTCCGAGGCACGAAGGGGTCTTGGTATGTAAAGACGGTCACCCATCTAGGGAGCAACCGCGATATTTAAAAGGATAGAAAAAGGTGTCGAGAGTTAGCTTGAAGAGCTCATTGTCCCCGTGAGCTGTAAAATAAATGCATTCTTTGTTTGGAATAATTATCATAATATTACACTACGCCTTTCATCGATTCCGGTGATAAAAAAGCGCGGAGCTCTTATAGTACCGACCTCTATAACTATAGGCTAATACCGCAACGCGAACGCGTTTGCAGCTTACGATAGAGTACGTTCAACCTGACAGGATTGTACTCGGTACGAACCTGACTGATTGATAGTATTAGGTACATATACGCTCCGAAACCGTAGACTGTAGAGTAGGTAATAGCGTGATTTTGAACGCGTTCAAAAGGCCAATTTTCGTAATTTAAAATGTTCAAAATCTAGTCGCAGTGTCATCTCGGCGACAAACAAATGTCAAAAACTTGTCAAAATGTAGGGAAATTAGAGGTATTTTTGACAGATTGAGACAGATCAAACTGTGAACGATCTTAAAATTACGAGAATTACCCCTATTATTATTAGTTCTAACTTCTAGCCGCAACTTTGACCGTGTGAAATTTCTTGTTCCCCCGACCCACCTCGTCGCACCGCATTGCATCGCCGGCTCACGCTTTTACTTCATTTTCGCTTAGCGTTCTTTCTTTTAGCTCGACTCCTAATAGTCCTAGCGTAATGTTAAATATCCTATGACATTCCTCTAAAATTGGGCTATCAAATGTTAAAATATTTTTTTTAAATCCGTACCAGGTGGTCTACTCTCTAAGTCCGTCAACGAAGATACGGGCCCCTCCGAAAGTAGTTGATCCGACAAAACAAGTGTCAAATTCAATTTTTCGGACGGGCAAATACATATCAGGCGTGAAGACAACTGTCAAATTGCGGTGTCACTCAGTCTTAGTTCGGGCCCCGAACTAATCATATATCCGTAAGTAATATGAAGTAGGATATGCCCGTAACTTTGGCGGAAACTACGGATTTCCTACTGATTCATACAATACTGACGACCGTGCCTACACACAGCGTATAAACCGCGCCGTAGAAAAATGTGTCTATCAACAAGCTTCCATAGTGATCCATACAACTCTGACGAACCGTGCCTACACACGACGAATAAACCGTAGGGCCTATAAAATACAATATCCTTACTATATTCATTGAAATAGACAATAAATCTAAAATCGACAGGAGCGATTGAAAATAAACGATCGTTTCAAAATAAATGGTTCAGGGGTGTTATAGTAACAATTGAACTGTGCCAATAAGCTGATCCGCACGTGAACTTCGTAGTATAGATTTGTGGAGACATGAATCATTTTGAGTGTTTTGATATCTAGGGACCATTGTATTATTGTATGTGGGTTGATTTGATACGAGTATTATGGAACGAAGTTCTTTAACAAGATTTGCGGTTGGAGTAAACTGTTAGAAATCGTCACGTAACAAAAAATAGTAATGCCAAAAAAACGTTGTGTCATAGGGTCCAGTTGAAAACCAGCGTCAAGCATTAGTGTTGTGTACTATACGCCAAATAGGCCCAGTTCGCCATAAATGTCTCATGGCGAACTGGGCCTATTTGGCGTAATGACTACTTCCAACCATACATCTACTTTTACTTCTACAAACCATAAATTGCCTTTCATTAAAGTATATCAGAAACTATCTACAGAATACCATTACAGACAGGACTATTCCTGTAACCGAACATTTCCGAGCCCCCACGAAGTTGGCAAGTACATTAATTATATCGGCGAGGCAACCATGTCTAATTAATCTTTCTATCTCGCTGATACAATGTCTAACTTGGATGGCCCTGTTTATTATTGTTTTACTTTTTTTTCCGAGGTTCGAGGTCGTCGTTTGTAGAAAAATGAGACCTATATTTAAGAAGGTTCTTGTCTAAGGCTGTCTGGGATCAAGGGAATTTGACAAATTGTGAGAAAAAAACCAAGACCAAGTTAAGATGATGTACAGATGCATGCACATCAAGCTACCACGATCTGTCAAATTTCTTTAATAGATTTTCAACTTTATCGCTAAAGCATTAGGTTCAAGGTTGATTGGGAATATTTGACAGTTTCGGGTAGCTTGATATGCTGGCGTCTGTACAGTCGACCAAGTTGTCTGGTAAAGTTAAGGCAACCATATATAACGGCACAGGATAGAAGTGGTCGTCGTTTTAGTAGCTTCAATATTGTCAGTGGCCAGGATTGTACCGGAATATGGATGTGGTACACAGAGGCTCCCCTGACTTCATCTCTCATCAGAAAACAGTCACCACGCAGCCATCGATGCGACGCTCCGATAAAGCTACTGTTATTCTTATGATACAGAACACGGTGCAGACAACAAGAGGGCAGTGAGAGCAGTGGAGCAGTGGCTGGCTGGCGGGGTTCTATAGTTTCTGCCTATTCTCATGGGAAGAAAGCGTAAGTTTATGTGTATGTCGAAAACAGTGCTTCTCTACACACAAACAGCTCCACAATCCACATTCACACGCTTCAGCATCATTCTCTAATTGGAATCCACATAGGAACTAGGATCGTCAAGTCAAAAAATTTCAAACAAAAAAGATTCACCAGTTGTTACAAAATACCGCGCGCTTACAACAAAATGTCAACCTTAAACTTATGACAATAAGGTTTAATATAACAAAAGTGGGATTATAGGAAGTTTTCGTAATATGGATAGAAGTTAATGGCTCTGTGCCAACAATAACGGATAGCCGGCTCGCCTGTGCGAAATTATGCCTTTATTACACGGCAACAGATATTCTACAATGTTTTTGATATTATTACTCGTAACTATCGTTTTATGGGTTTATTTTTATCCTTATGTTGTTGGTCATACTAGGTCATATAAGCAGTCACACCATGTAAAGTATTGGTATTCAGCTACATCCGGTTAGACTAGAAGCCGACCCCAACATAGTTGGGAAAAGGATAGGCAGATTTATTGTTAGTCATACTAATGTCATTGCTCTGAAGACTTTCGTTGTGATGCTGGGTCCATTGGAGGAGGAGCATATTAGGAGCAGTGGTGGCTCAGTAGTAACGGCCAGGATTTAAGAGTTGTAGGTTCGAACCCAGACAGGCGCTTTACTTTGTGTAAATTATTTCATCACCACTGTTCTCAAAATAGTGAAGGAAAACATCGTGAGGAAACCGTCCTAGAAACAATAATTTTTAAACATGTGACATCTATCAACCCGCACTGGGCCCGCGTGCCCTCTCACAGAGAGGAGGCCTGTGTCCCAGCTGTGGGAACATTATAGGCTGAATATGACGGTCGACAGACGATACGTATTTCACGGGGAATTAAGTTCCAGCCTCGATTCTGGCTTGATGGTTCCTTAATCCATATAGTTATAAATTTTAGCGTTTATTTATCTAATCTAAATAATATCCAACTATACTCAACACCCGCCCCTCACTACTGCGGAAGATCCTAAGGGCCTTAACTTAATCAACGCGCTTCGTAAGAGAATTGTTTATCCCAGCATGATGTTATTACAACCACCTGTTATAGCCGATAGCGGGAAAATGAGATAATAATAAAATATACTTTACTGAAAAATAAATCTATACAGTATCTGGGAGTTAATATGGCATATAGGGGTCTAGGAAGAGTCACACAGGTTATTTATGGGGGCCGATTTTCGCCATGCGGCTGGTCGCTTACCAAATCGACTCACAACCCGAATCGCGACCCCATTTACACAGGTCGATTAAAATCGCAGGTGACTACTTCATTTGGCATTAAAATGTCGACCTTTATGAGGCGGGCGATCGCCTGCGACTGAGCATTTTCACGGTCGATTTTAGGCATGTGACCAAAGTCAAGACAAAAG
This sequence comes from Apamea anceps, assembly GCA_951799955.1. Classification (NCBI taxonomy): domain Eukaryota; kingdom Metazoa; phylum Arthropoda; class Insecta; order Lepidoptera; family Noctuidae; genus Apamea; species Apamea anceps. Next base: position 13,205,655 of record OX637513.1, on the reverse strand, counting down.
TCGAAACCTACTCTACTTAGGAACTTGCGATTTCAGTCACATGCGGCCTAGCCGAATTGCCATTTAAACTTGTTCATGTTGTATGGGTTTTCTTATGAATTCATTTTTCACATTTGATTAATTTCATGTTCAGGCGGTTCACTTCGAGGGAAAGACAAAAAGAACAAAAAGTTAAGCGTCTGATAACCGCTTAAACGTCCAACCAACTTTTGATTGATATGATACCTTAGCTCGAAGCATTTGGCTCCTATCGTACCCATCCTTTTCTGAACAGTTTCATCATCTGTCTAACCTATACCCAACTATGTTAGGGTCAGGTTCCAGTCAAGACGGATGCAGCTGAATATATATTTTAGCGTGATCCCCAGAAAAACACTTTTATCGACAAATTCTAGTTTATCTTGATTCAATTCTATCTCACAATGACTACTTATGATATTTGGTAAAGAAAATCTTATAATGTCGTTATATTATTTTCACTACAATATCAAGTAAACATTACCCTAATCATCATCTGCTTAGCCTTTTTCCAACAAATTTGGGGTCGGCTTCCAGTCTAACCGGACTGCCTATCTGACCTGCATAACCCAGTCACTGCGGAATACGATAACCCTTGGTAAGACTGGTTATCAGTCTTTTAGGCTTCTGACGACCCGTAATGACTGCCAAAGACCTACGATTGACAGCCGGGACCGGCTTAACGAGCTTTTCTGAGCAGGCTTATAAGCTGGAATAAAAGGTTAATGAAAAAAGAATTGTAAGGCAATAAAACTTTCACGTTTCTCTTCATTTTTTATAGCTCTAAGCCACAGATTCTGTTTGTCATGCACGAATTTGAGAATATATACCAAAAACACACACTTTATAGGTACAGCATACATATTCAGAGAAATTATTTGTTGACCGGACCGTTTAGACGGTGCTTTTCTTAAACACTGGATTGCACTTGAAATGTGCGCTCTAATTTTTGTGGTTTACTAACTTACATAGTTCTTAAGTACTTACTAACACAAATATGGATGTTCTCTGAAATAAAGTTATTATTATTAAAACGGTACCAACTAAAGTCCATTATAAATTTGAAAATCTCTCTGTATGTATGTTACCTTGTCACGCCTAATCCATAAACGGATTTCGTTAAAATTTGGCAAGGAGATATGTAGATAGCGTCCTGGAGAAGGACATATGCTACTTTTTATCCCATTAGCTCTTTCATGTCTACGTCCTGTCCTGTCGTCTGTGGGATAATTTCCGAGATCCACGCGGGTGAAGCGTCGGGCAGAACTTAGTTGTCTAAAAATAGACAACGAAATACAAAACGAAATCTTCAAAAATCTCATCCTTTGCTACTGCCTCAGATATTATAATCTAAAATGTAAAGTAAGAGAAATTAATTATTTATCAATTTGACTAAAAACTGCTGTCCGTAAATTCATATCACGACTGTCATTCTTTGACAGATTAATAAAATGGCTTATCATCATTGACAGCCTTGTTCCAGCCACTGCCGAAAATAGGCCTGTTATTGATTTGTTTTTAAAAAAAAACACAAATCAACAACAGGCATAATACGATAAATTTACGTAGGCTGTCAATTTGATTTACAATTAATTTCCTTTACTACATAGGTACTATTATATTTTTTATTTTATTTTAATAAGGCATACGCGTAAAGTGCTTTTACTGCGACAATTTCCACAATTTACTGACTAACGACAAAACTGGGCTAGCATTAAAGTACTAGTACGGGTAGTACCACACAGTTCTGACGAAACAATCCTGACCTTAGCTATTTTAAAACTCGTTTGTTTTAAGTACTCATCAAAGCCTAAGTGCCAGCTTTAAAGCTAAACTGAGTCAATAACAAGCGTTTGCAAATAAAACTATTCTGTTGACTTACTCCGTTCTACCAAAAACTGTTTTTTTATGATAATTGCTTCGACTAACTACTCTCAACCATAGACACTCCTGAAAGTCAGTGTTTACAATCTCAGCCCGCGAGAAAAACAAAAAGACAAAGCCTAGAAAGTTGCAAGGATAATAATAAACTGTCTTGGAAATTAATTAAAAAGAAAATTGTACGTACTAATGTAATCTCGTTTAGTCTAATTTAGTTATTTTCACAGCGTTATGTCCCACGGTATTCTGCTGTGGGGCAAAGCCACTGCTATACAAAATATATTTTTCCTTCAAAAACGAGCTGTTCGAGCAATTTACCAACTAGGTGCTAAAGTTTCTCTAAGAGATTTTTTTTTTATTAGACTGTATAAGTCAATTCAGTTTAATTTTATTTTAATGTATTATTGACATAATCTACTCATTTTAATGTTTTTAAATGAGTTGATTGCAAAATATGGTTAGCTAGTGACCTCGACGATTGATCATATTATTCTTGCCTGAACAACCGGCAGCAAGTTCGTCAAGCTCCCTTAGATGTCACTGCTTGCGGTAGCGTCGGGGTTCGGGTTGCCTCCTTCCCTCAAATATGGCGAGGGGGGTAATGGCTGATCTTTGCATTATATTCGTGCACGACTGGTCGTCTTGCTGACCATGGTTTTATTGTTGTTATTAGTATTAACTTATTTATTTATTTAACTTCGATGGTCCTAGTTTATCATTTGTGACTTCAAGTGACAGCTATGTGAACAGAACGCAGCAATGCATAAATATGTAAGCTTTCACGCCCTTTATGCCTGGAGGCTTTTATTTAGGTAGTAAGTTTTTATTTACATTTTAATTTTAATTATGTTTTAGCTTGAGTACGTATAGTTTTTATTATATTTGTTGGTATATTGGCGTGCCTAGCTAACATATGGCAAATATTTTAATTTAATGTTCTGTGTCTTGTAATGTTAATTACTTAACATACCTATTATTATATACAATCAAGTATTTTCTAACTGAACAGACAGCTGTGCTGCTGCGGAGTTTGTTGCGCCACTTCTTCTTCCCAGCGATAGCACTAGGAAGTGGTGAAGGGCGGGCGTTTCTGGGGGACTGTCTTTTGTGATTTTGATATTCGAAAAATGCTGATTCTTAGCCTAATTTGAATAAATGACTTTTGATTTTTGATTTTGAATCTTTGTTCTAGATTGCAAACCGCTGAGCACGAGGTCCTGGATTCGATTGCCAGGACAAGCAAATTGTTATTGGGGCTTTCCATCAATAATTTTTGAAGCCCGAAGTCTGAATTTGTGCCCGGTTGATAGCAATAGGCTCACCCCCTATTAGGTACGTGGGACTTAAACATAACTGGCGAGATGTGGTTGTTACCATAGGTGTACCAATTGCCTAATCCTTCGGGGTTTACAGGCGGTGATATTATTTTATGTAAATAATAATCATATATTCACTTTAAAAAACTGTTTATGTCAACAATCGTTGAGTTGAGAATAACAGTACCCTGTGTGTTAATCCAGGTTATAAACTACCTGTGTGCCATCTGCCGAATTTAATCCAAATCCGTTCAGTCGTTTTTCGCCAACCCGGAACATACAGATAAATGGACAAAAATTCTTTGTTACTATTTTATTATAATGTATATGGATACATTTCGATGTTTTAACCAATATGTCGCGACATGAGGCGATCGCACCTGTGTGAAGGGTTAGATCGCTAGGTTTACATAAAGAAGTACTAAACAAAAGAAGTCCAAACTCGAGATTTGTCAACAGGCAATGGAGCGCAGCATAATAGGTGTCAAACTCAAACTCAAAGTATTTATTTCAATTAAACCAATTACAAGCACTTTTGAATTGTCAAGGAGTCGGTCAGTCAGAAAAATGAAGCTAGTTGCCCATTCCAAAGAGTAGAAGGTACCAATAGAGAAGAACGGGCAAGAAACTCCATGGTCATATGTCAAGCGTGCAGATCGAGGACACACCATCCTACACTCTATTACTCAAATACAAATAGCCAGGCTGAAGTGGGAGGACATCGCCGTCGGGGTAGTCCACGGGGAAGGAGTGTGAGTCACGGAGAAAGTGTGACGATGTTATAACGTATGCAAGGCCAACACGGCCAGAGACCGCTCAAGAAACAGAAAGTTGGAAGGAAAAAAAAAGGTGGTTGCCCAGCAGGACATAATGTGTAGCCGTAACGCCAAGGAACCCCACGAACAAAATACGATCAGTCATTACATGCGCGTTTTATATCGGTTCACTCACACGGCTCGAAGGTCGGAACGCAAATAAAACATGCTTACTGCTGCTTTTATTCAGTTAACTTTTACTTACGTCCGTAATATATTTTGGCTACTTAGTCATATTTCAGCCATAATAATTTAAATTAAGTTTCCTTTTTTACGTAGAAAAATAGTATTTTGTTTCTGTTTTATTTTTAGTCCGTGATGTGTAATAAAAGAACTAGGCACTATTAAGTGCGCATTATTACCTATTTGACGGAGAAGGTACGTCTGGCTCGTTATCTTCAGTCATATGTTAAATACTGTGGGGGCACTGTGGATAGTGTTATTATTGCGCAATTGAAATACCGTTTCCAGTTCAAATCAGATTATAATTTACGAACAAGTTAGTCACACTAGCGAATCACACATTGTGGGTACAAGACACAACTAGATACGGAACGCGAGACAGTTTCTGAGCACATGTTGTCCGTACGATGTCCGATGTCCGCTAGTTAAGAGAGCTGCACACCGCTACTGTAGCTCTCTCGTCGACTCACACGAACTAAAGCTAGACTCTGTCGAGCGCCGCTTGGCACTGGCGTTCTGAATCATCAAACGAATGACTGACGTACTTCCGACATATTTATTTTTTGATCTTATGATCCGCAGTGTCTAATTTGAGCAATCCACAAAATAACAAACTCAACCTCATCCATTATTTCAAATAAACCAATTACAGGCTAGTGGTCCTTTCAAAAGTGTAGTAGGTTCCTACGGAGAAGAACGGGCAAGAAACTCCGCGGACACTCTTTTAATACAAAATATTGTTACAAAATCTTGGTTACATCATTCATGTTGAAATTGTATATTGAAAACGATGTAGAAAGACGTGCACGTTAAAAGTGTCACTTTACAAATAGAAATATATATATGTTTAGGTACTTGTGTAGTATGTACCTAAACATATATATATATTTTTTTACTACATTAAACAAGGCGTTATTCTTTTTTTATTAGGGCTGCCAATTGTAATGTTAAGGGCTGATTTTTCCAACGCCAGATAATTTTATCCGAGGAATAATTTTGAATTTTTACCAGTTCTTTAATCCGTCAGACGAATTCAAAAAGATTCCGCCATTAAAATTATCTAGCATTGGAAAAATCAACCCTTAACATTACAATTGGCAGCCCTAATAAAAAAAGAATAACGCCTTGTTTGTTCCAATAAAAATAGAAAGCAAAAATTAAGAGAAAACATACACACGAAAACAACACGAAGTTTATTACAATACTGTTTGTAACACAAAACACACCAACATTTTCTCATAATAAAAGGGAAATAAATCAAAACAATAAACAAGGGAAAAATCACACACAAATATCATTGCTATTACGGGAAAGAATTTCAAGGATTTTTTACCGAAGAAATTGCGTAGTAACGAAATTCTAATGTAGTGCGCGTTATTCTGCAAAGTTTTCTTTAGAAGTTAAGAACAATGAAACAACAAAAACCCAAACAAAGTTCAGGGTTGAACCTGGAGCCCCGTGTTTGCTGTAGCTAAGGGTTTTACGCAGTATTTCCTTTAGGTATTCTAAGTAGGTACAATGGACAACGTTTCTTTATGCAAAACTTAGGGGTTTAATTTTAGACAATGATTAAAGTGACGTTTAAACGTCAAATATGTATGGTTTAACAGTCGCGAATCACTACCTAACTTTAACTTAAAGCGAGAGAACATCATCATCTGCCTAGCCTTTTCCCAACTATGTTGGGGTCGGCTTCCAGTCTAACCGGATGCAGCTCAATTTTACATGGAGCGGCTGCCTATCTGACCTCCACAACCCAGTTACTGGGTAATACGATACCCCTTGGTAAGACTGGTTGTCAGACTTTCGGGCTATTGACGACCCGTAACGACTGTCAAAGATCAACTTGAAGATGGTCACCCAACCACGGACTAACCACGGCAAGCGTAGTTTAACCTGATAGATCGACCCGTGCGGCTGTTATTACTTAGCCACAAGCCCCTCAAGCGAGACAACATTTACATCCGTCACCTCACACATTAGGTTCAGTTGAAAACCAGCGTCAGGCACTAGTTGCCTGGCATTTTTGCTGAACTGGCCTTTTTGTTGCAGTCGTGAGGCACATTTTCCTGCTATTTTCTTACATCGGCCTTTATACTTTTTATTTTGTTTTTTATTTGTTGCTGTCTGATGTATGTATCTCGGGGGTAATTCTCGTAATTTTAAGATCGGTTACAGTCTGATCTCAGTCTCAATCTGCCAAAAATTCCCCTACATGTTGACATTTGTTTGTCGCCGAGATGACACTGCGACTAGATTTTGAATGTTTTAAATTACGAAAATTGGCCTTCTGGTGTATAGAGTGTCTTTTAGTCTGTGCTAAATAAATGTGTTTTCTTTCTTACTTATCTTTCAATTTATTTAGTTATTTGGAATCAAGCTATGTACATAGTATGAGCTAAATATCATCTACATATAAGTTTTTGGTAATTTTACCCGTAAATATATAGGAGTACAAACATGGAAGACATACATAATTCTTCATTTACAAATATTATAAAGCTACACTTACTGCGGTTGTTCCGCACGGAAAACATCTTAAGCCGTTGTTCCCCGCTGTCATTTGTGGATCTTTGACAGTTGTTACGGGTCGTCAGAAGCCCGAAAGTCTGACAGGTCAGAGTCAGATAGGCAGTCGCACCATGTAAAATATTGGTGTTGCGCTGCATCCGATTAGACTGGAAGCCAACCCAAACATAGTTAAGAAACGGCTAGGCAGATTGTTCGAATTATAAATATTATACTAACAATATCCTCTCGATCGAAGTTCGGTGACGGCGGCCAATCTCAACAAAGATTAGTCAGGTACACAGGAAATATTATAGTGCACAAGTGTGTGCAGAAACACAGACGGACTATCAGCTCCTTTACTCTCATATTCCGATTGAACGTATACATATTAATTCATGCACGAGTTAACTCTACGCACGAAGTACCTCACACGGTGGCACAAAGAATTTGCCAGTCAGCAAGGATGGTACGGGACCAGGTTGTGCCAGATATAGATAGGTAAGTATAATCAGTGATGTATGCTTGTAGTCATAGATGTGTAGCTCAAAGCTTTGACATGGAGCTTCTAATCGTATAAGTTTGCGTGTGTATATATTTGTGATGCAGAGAGTATCGAGTCTGTTTGAGGTAACTCGAACCAATGCATGTTTGCAGACTAATAAGCGCTGGACCCGTTCCGTTTATAGTCGAAGATCTAGAGACAAAGTGGTTGACAGTTAGGTCGATTTACGGAGAGGAAAATTGGTTTGACGTATGTGCAATGGTTTATGTTCCGGATCTTGTGCATGGTATATTTTTGTAAACGAGAGGTAGGTGGTATTGACAATTATGTCATTTAAACCGATCTAAAGTTGACAACTTAAGTGAACTGCCTATATCTATCACCGGACTGTTAATAGACTGATGATGATGAATTGAATTTGTATTGGAAATTACACTCTCGTCCAATGAAAATAATGTTGCAATTTTAACAACAAAATGTAGTAATGTAGTGTGTAAGTGTATACTTACTCATAGTATACTTTAAAACGTTGCAAAATCTAGTCGCAGTCTCATCTCGGCAACAAACAAATGTCAAAAACTTGTCAAAATGTAGGGAAATTAGAAGTATTTTTTGACAGATTGAGACCGAGATCAGACTGAACGTTCTTAAAATTACGAGAATTGCCCCTCTGATATTATGCTTCCATTCCCGGTGTTGGCCTAATTTTGTGTCAATGTGCACAAAAAGATAAGTATGAAGCAGGCAACTACTTTTTTAACCCATTTCGCGAGTCCTAACTGCTCAATTTTGCCCATGGCTTGTGTGAATGAGCCTTTATGTAAAAAAGCTATTATACGCGCAGAAAATCAATGTTCGATAAATTGGATTTTTTGTTCAGTTAATTGTAAGTAATTTAAATAGCACCTTTACGTGTTTTTTGTGTGTTTCCTATCGGACTACAGCTGACAAGAAACATCAAAACAAACTCACAAGTCTCTTTTGAAGACTAGTCATTTCTTATAATGATTAGATGATATTATCAAATGTTCCTAGTCGTTTCTTATAATAATTAGGTGACATTATCAAACCGCACCGCATGTCCTGTCACATGCACACGTGAGGACCTACTGCGTCAGCGAATGCTATCCGCGTTGCTGAATTTTGGCCCAAACAAATTTAAAAAATTAAAATATGTTTGCCATCGACACGCTAAGCAGAAGATTAAATGTTGCGCACGTAAGGCAAAGATTTTGATTACTTTCTTACCGTCCATAACCATTTGATACCATACTAAACTTACACAATTTTTGCTCAAGCCCTAAGGCTAATACGTTCTTTGAAGTGTGAATAAGTACCTATATACACTCCCTTTGGCCGTAAGTAGGTATACAAGCGAGATAATGCTTTGTTTACCTGAATGAACACCCGTGACCTTGTCCATTATTTGAGGTAACGTATGACTAAACCGATTAGAGGATTACGTTGGATGTACGATGGAATAATTAATGTTGTCATGGTAAAATGTATTTTACGAGATAGGTTGTAGGATTAACTTTGTAGATCCAGTTCTTAACAAGGTTTTTTACCGTGCATAGCTATTAACAACCATTTGGTACGCGTCCGTGCCGAATTGAACGTCAATCAATGTTATCGAAGGAGCTAAACGCTGTTCACAAATTCAAAACCTAAAACTTAATAGACGACCGCTATACTTCCGACGGCTATTGGCATTGGGTCTCGGGGACTAGGCAAATCAAGTAATTGAAAATGTGTTATTTATAACTCGGAAGCCTGTCGGATGGTTGTGAATAGGTATGTTGGTATATATGGGTACAAATTCTGACTTAAAACCAATATATTCCTTCATTAAAATAATCATACTATTGACTTATCACGAAGCATATGTTTGCAAGGGACTTTACACCTAATACCTATTCTTAAATCGATTAGACATGGAGCAAAGGTAGAAAAATGTGCAATTATCTATCTGAATTTTTAATAAGAATAAAGACCCGTACGTCAGTTACCTTAAATTGCAGTCCACAATAAAACACCACACAGAACCATTTTGTGACTCAAACTAGACACACAATAATACATTCATTAAAATTCCTTACAAACCTCCATTCAAACATAAACTTCTACAGTCAACACTAACTATGAATCATACAACAACCGAATCCCCTTGAAACTTGAACCGATCTCCACATTGCGCCACAACGTCCCTGTGATGACGTCACGATGTGGCCGAGACCTTGATGTTCGGGGAAGGGCGGGTTTCGCCATTGACACAAAATAGATAAGTACAGAAGACCGGGTTCATACAACGAGCGAAAATGCACGTGCACACATATACACGTACTATCGCCAAAACCTATATCTAATGAAAACAAAATCCCGTGGACATGATGACCACAGCTGCGTCCGTAAGTAAAACAAAAGAGGATCCTTTTTAAGATTTTGGCGATAGTACATAAGTCCGTTCAAATCTGTGTTTTTTCTCGAAAGAACATCTCAAACACACTAATCTGCGTGGTACTCATAATGATCCAATTAAGATTGTGTCTGTACCTTAAAAGAGACATTGAACTCTGAGTTTGTTACATTTTTTTAAGCCGTTTACAGAAATTAATCATTTAGTCCTGCAGACGCGGCCCACAGGCATGCGACGGCATAAATCTTTATATATATATACTAGCGGACCCGGCAGACGTCGTCCTGCCCGGTTAAGTCATCATATACCGACAGCAGCGCCACGTAGCGGGTCCAATTGTATTTTCAAACCATCCAGAAACTCATTGAAATATACACACAAAATTTCATCACAATTGGTCCAGCCGTTTAGGAGGAGTTAGGTGACAAACACACGTACGGAAGAATTATATATATTAAGATTTATATCAACATCATTTACAGTCTAGTTAATTAAAATGCACATTCTTAATTAGAGAAAGGTGTGAGAGATAGGAGTGCTATTGTAGGAATATTGCCAACTACATAATATTAATTAATTCCACTGATTGCCGCGGGACTTCTTTCGTGTGACAGACACCACGCTCTCGCAATCAAAATGACAGTCGTGAGTGTCATGCCGTATGAGTGTGTTTTGGCACGTTGTATAGAATCGACCTTTTGTACTTACCTATTTTGTGCCATCGACCTCTGCATTCCCGCCCTGAGGCATATCCAAGGTATCGTGCTGACATTCAAAAAACATATTGTTTCTTGTCTATGTAATGGAAGGCGAGGCAAGTAAAAGGTAAGAATATTTTGGAGGAAGTTTCAGATTTGGGAAGGAACATAAATAAACCAGCCGGGAAAACCCGAAATTACGACGTGAGTAAGACAGTGAACATTAACAAACATAGACACACGTTGTAAAGTATTTATGGCCCAGTGGTAACGACCACCACTTACCGAGTTGTAGGTCGTAGTTCCGAACCCAGACAGGCGCTTTACTTTGTGTTAATTATTTAATTAACTCTCTCAAAACGATGAAGGAAAACATCGTGAGGAAACCGGCGAACCAAAAATTTGAAGACATGTGTCATCTGCCAACCCGCACTGGGCATCCGTGGTGGATTACGGCCCTCTCTCCCACAGAGAGGAGGCCTGTGTCCCAGTAGTGGGAACATTATAGGCTGATTATGACCCGTGTACAGCAGATATGGGTCGTAATAAATAAAAAGAAAACAAAGGAGTAGGGTAGGTCCGCCAGGGCTGCGGGTTGTTTCAAAGAGATACCGTGGCCCTTGGCACAGGCAACTGAAGGAACACGGGTGGGTTTTAGTCAGTAAAAGTCTGACACTCCCTTCCGCTCCGCCCAGAGCGGGAGGGGTCATTTGATGATTTCCCACCCAAAAAAAAAAAAGGGTTAGGGTAGGAATCATAACATGTGGCGTTTTCTCGTAGTAGTACTTATAAAAGGGCTATTGACAATACAATCCAATAAGAAAAACAATAGTTTACCCACACACTGCAAGTTACCAGCAGCGGATGCAAGAAACTCCTAATCAATTTCTTCTTTCATTATACTGACATCCACCTCACATTGTGGTAGGAAATGAGCATCCTGTCTGTCTTCTGCAGCATATTACTCTGTGTAAGTAACTATAAGTACGTCTTATCTCTTCTGCAATATAGGACAGATAGGATTAATGCATAGTTCGGAGAGGCTTGTGGCTAGTAATAACATAGTAAGTAATAACACCCGCACTGGTCGAACGATCAGGTAAAGCTACAGTTGCCGCGGTTGGTCCTTGGTTGGGTGACATTTTTACCTACCAAGACCCTTCCACGTCTCGGAAAGCACGCTAAACCGTTGGTCCCGTATGTCCTACATGAATCTTTGACAATCGTTAAGTATCATCAGAAGCCCGAATGAATGACAACTAGTCTTACCAAGAAGGGAAATCATGTTAACTAGTAACTGGGTTGTGGAGGTCAGATAGGGAGTCGCTCCATGTATATTACTGGTATTCAGTTGCATCTGGTTAGACTGGAAACTGACCCCAAGGTAGTTGGGAAAAGGTTAGGCAGATGATAAGTAGTAATTCGTAATAATAATATGTATATTGGTATGGATAGTGGTAGGTAAACCATTGGGACATCCCCCCAATGGTTACATTTGTTGGAATATTGGCGCGTGCTAGCTGACATATGGCCAATAATTTAATTTAACATTTTGTGTTTCGTAAAGTTAACTTATTGTTGTATAGAATCAAGTTCTTTTAAATGAACAGACAGCTGTGCTGCCTGACCACCAATTTCACGCAGACGAAGTTGCGGGCAGAGGCTAGTAATATTATAAAATTTGTTTGAATGTTGGGGGTAATGATAAATGATTTATTTTCTGTGAGTAGGTTTGTACATACACGTCAATCATATTTTTTTTAAACTAGATGTGTTCAGCGTTTCCTATCTGACTACTCTGAGAAGAAAGGCCGAAACAAACTCAGAGATCACAGTCTCTTTTAAAGTCCAGACATAATCTTCGGTCAGATCATGTGCAGACGACATAAATTGGTGTCTAAAATGGTAATCTTTGGAACTACCAGTAGGATTTTAAAAAAATATTCCTGTGGTAACGAGTTAAAAATGATCATAATGACGGAAAGAACAAGTCACTTGCCTTTGTTAAGCATCTTTTTACACCAATTATTTCGAGAACATTCATTCAATTGAAAAGGCCTCTCCAGCCATTTACGATGTTATCAACACACTTCACTTAACATCTGCGTAGGTGGTATTTGTTCTGCTCTTAACCTTTCCTGTAACTACTGAAACAAACACTTTAACAGGAAATAACTATATTTTCGTATCTTTTTATGACCTTTTATTGTTGCTTGTAGGCACCGGTGACCGTAGCGTGGGTCACACGACCTTAAAAAGCCAACTGAAAAAGACTGGTTGCGTAAGAAAACCTGGTGTTGTAACCCAAGTTTGTAAAGGCCTAAGCCAGCAGTAAATGTAAAAGGCTGAGTGAGTAGGTTGATAATAGTTAACCACTCACCTCATCACACCTAGGCTACATGCTACGATCATGAGATACATTTGTGATTTAATGACAAAACATTGACGGGATAAGGCTAATTCTTATCGTACCGAAGATATTTCGGCGGTTTTACCAAGAACTCATTCATTCAAAATGATTTTATATTAAACTAAAAGATTTCCTTTTAAAAACATCGAATATGTTTATAAAAGAAAAACTAATTAAAATTTTCTTTTTAAATTATTCAGACTCAGCTAACGTAATAGTTAGCTGAGTCTAATACTTTTCAAAGCTAACTATTATTATTAAGAAAATCGTATTGACTCCAGCATTACTTTATGTATTAATAATTTAGTCTTATTGCCTTGAAATAAGATTTATTTTTCTTTGGGTCAATCGGCGGTCAGTATGGCGAAATACTCGTACATAATTTTTATTTAAAAAAAAATAATAATAAATTTTTATTTCAGAAAAAATACATCAAAGGTTCACAAAACAATTTTCCAGCTAAAAATGAACATTACAGAAAAATGTGTATCGTTGGTTGGCATTTTGATAAAAATGCCTGTTTCAAAAGTTACTGAAATCGATTCAGTAGTCACTTAAAAAGAAATAACTTTCAGGACTTGCGTTTATTCTGTTAAGCCTTGTATATATTAACTGCATAACCGACGAGACAGGAAACATAATTAATTACAATTAATTCACTACATAAAACAGCATTAACATCTTTCTCCTCAAAGCAACTCAAAACAAACAGTTTAAATTACCAAAACACTATGTTTACCAACACGAAGCGTTACTAGTTTGTTTATTTACCCACAAACCGATAGACGCAGTGACAAGGGCAATGTACGCCGTACGATAACATATTCACTATTACGTCATATTATAGTTCACACTATTGGGAACTTGTGCTTTCTATGAAACATAAATAAGGCAATGTACATACGAATATGCTTTATACACGGTGGCAGGGACATCGACGCGCGACCGGTTAGTGTGGTTTCATTACATGATTCTGAACGTCCGCATTGAAATTTTTACCGCGCAGATATTGCACTTTTCTATGAATCAGCTGATTTTGTTATAATAACCGACAAAAAATTTCTACGCTAGCGTCTAGACCATGTAAACAGAAACTATGAATTCAGTATTTATACTTTCAGTTTGCGCGTCGATGTCCCTGGCATCCTGTATTTAGAATGTATTAGTAACAGCCTGAAGTTTGGAAGTTGGCGATACCTCCGTGCCTCACAAATCACGTTAAGCCTTTGGTCCTGCGTCTGATTTTTCTCCAGTCGTGTCGGATTGCCGTCCCATTGGACAATGAGAGTGAGGGAAGAGACACGCCGAACATGCCGTAGGTTAGTCTCCGCTGAGTTGGTCGCCATGGCCGAAATCCAGTCGGAAGCACTATTATTAGTACTCCTATTTACAAAATAATGACTTGATTGTATAATTTAATTATGAAGCTAAAGCTACAACATTATATAATGTTCTGCGCGTCATAAAATATTCAATATCCAGCTAGGCTTTCATGAAATTGAAAATAGAGTTGTTATTTTGTACATTATATGATATTCAGAATAGTATTATGATGTAGTTGTGATAAGATACGACAGGTATTATAAAAGGGGTAAGTAAGTCCAGCTTGAACCTTGAACCAACTTAGCGTTAATCATCTTGCTATAAGAATCATTTTACTTATTATTTTTTTTTATTATACACGACATAACAGAAAGAAAAATATATCTGCATATCTTTCTTTCAATATAGCTTATTACTTTCCCATTTTATTAAAATTCCACATCAGAATCTCTTGGATGTGTCACGTAGTTTTTGCGTAGCACTTAACTACGGCGTAGCACTTCGCTACGGCGTAGCACGTAGCCTCTTCGTAACCCTAATAGCTTTAGAACCAGCAATAAGATAAATATAAGGAAACTTCTTTCATTTTACGTGTAAGGTCTTGTATGGATGATTGACTTTAGCGTTGTGCTTAGTAAAACCTTAAGGGAGTAAATAAAGGGGAGATAAGTGAGGCTGAGGGTGAGGAATAAACACTCACAAGTCATGAATAGAAAAATATTACACCACGGCAAGACCAAAGTTGGATTGGAGCAGGACCAAATATATATATTTATGTTATATTTGTACTCTGCCGAGCAATGAAAAAGTTCCACAACAATCTCCTAAAACATATAATTTAAAATTTGAACACAATATTTACGTTTTCAGTTGGTAATATTCTGATGCGCTGTAAATGTACTTCAATATTGCAGACGGCGTCATTAAGCTAGCCTTTCCCGTTTAGGAGTAATTTGGTGCTATGTCACTGGAACTTTTTCATTGCTCGCGAGTGTATTATATTTATATATTTGAGGAAAAAATGTGAATTTTATGAAATAAAGTCTATCATGAAGTATCCAATGCATAAAAAAACGCGAGGAAAACATTAAATGCTCTCCCAAACTCATAACTGAAATCTGAAAAATTTTACGAGTATATAACGTATTTATGTGCAACTAATAAAACAAAACTTCCTAACATAAATATCCGTGGTGGCACTAAAATGTACCCAGAGGAAATGGTTGAAGCTGAAACACTACCTAAAAATGCACCAAAACACGTCTTTTCATGCAACTATTACAAAACCAGCGCGTGCCTGCAGTAAAATGTATCCTATATTTTAATCCGAGCAATAAACTACCTGTGCGCTTATTTCATCCAAATCCATTCAGCCTGAGCGTGAAACAAACATACAAAATCACAAACCACCAAACTTTCACAAATTCATAATTACTAAGTAGCCACAAAGCTTTCATGAAACATTTTAACTATTAATTACACTAAAACAGCTAAAGTGCATAATAGACTCTCTGGCTTAAAACATAAAGGTATGTATCGGTTAATATTAACTTCAGTATCCGGTAAACTCGCGTCATTGGCAGAGAGGCTTAAATTAATGGGATGATGGTACGGCGGGCTTGCAAACCACAGTTTGTGGTGTAAGTTGTAAGCGATATTATGGAATATTTTTCAAAATCGAGGTGGGACAGAAGTTTACGAACTCGCTTCTTAAAATGTATCGATTCAACTTTTTTAATGTCAATTATGTGTCAATTCAACTGTTTAAATGTCAAATATATGTCAAATCAACTATTTAATGTCAAATATGTGTCAATACAACTATTTTAATTTCAAATATGTGTCAATTCAACTTTTACGACTTAATGTTTCTGTTCTGTGTTCGGAATTATAGATTATCGGATTATAGGTTTTCGGTCCAAAGTATCACTTACTGAAGTTAAATTATCTTTTTAATATGCACGTGTTTCTATGTCAATAAACTGATTTTCTTTCTCCTTCCATTCGTTCAAAAATGTATCTATTCAACTTGTTTTGTGTTAAATAGATATTGTGTAAATTCATCTTTTTTATGGCTATAAAAAAAACGTTTGAAAATACATATTTATTTCGGTAATAAGAAGTATTTTGGTAAGGTGACAATCCCATAACAATAGAAGTCTTTCCTTTCCTTGAAAGATTTTTATCTTATAAATACCTAAAACCTTTTATTAGCAAATGGTGGGGCGAATAAAGGATTTTACACGATTTTTAACCGACTTCTAAAAAAGGAGGTGGTTCTCAATTCGGATGTTTGTATTTTTTTTTTTATGTTTGTTCGCGCATAACTCCGTCGCTTGCCAACCGATTTGAAAAATTCTTTTTTTGTTGGAAAGGGTATACTTCCCAAATAGTCCCATAGAAATTTTATCAAAAACGGTTTAGTACTTTGGTTTTTAAACCAAAATTACTGGTAAAAATTACAACTAAAAAGTGAAAAATAAAAACTTTTTTGCAAAAAAAAACAACCGACTTCCAAAAACGACACGACAATATAAAAAC
Source organism: Apamea anceps (assembly GCA_951799955.1). NCBI lineage: Eukaryota > Metazoa > Arthropoda > Insecta > Lepidoptera > Noctuidae > Apamea > Apamea anceps. Next base: position 13,189,041 of record OX637513.1, on the reverse strand, counting down.
AAATGAACCTACGTAGAATGAAATAGTAACATATATTCACAGACGGAATCATCAATCTGAACGCCATACTTACTATTTAAATATTAATTATTATGAACATGCGACATTACACCGACCTCATTGTGTGAAGGTTGTTTTAAAAATAGCTCAGGTTTATATTTTTACAATTCCTTTTTTATAAGCGTAGGTCAAATGAAAAGATAAAAGTGGAAGAGTTATTGGAACGCCATTTGACAGTTAAACGAAATCAATGATAATTACCTCCACCAATCTGTATATACTAATAATAAAGCTGAAGAGTTTGTTTGTTTGAACGAGCTAATCTCTGGAACTAGCAGTCGGATTTGAAAAAATATTTTGCATTTGATAGCTCAATTCTTGGTCAAGGTCATAAGTTACTTAATATCACGATATGGCCCTTAGGAACCGAGCAAAATCAAGTCAGAAAGAACGCTGAACGAAATCGAAGCTAAAACGCGGCCAGACAATCCAATGCGACGAGGTGCGTCGGGGAAACAAGAAATTTCACGGACGAAGTCGCGGGAAGCTAGTATGTAATACACAGTCACATACAATCGTATGTCTATGTTATTTTGGCTCGGGGATGTCTTTATCAACTGTCCAAAATTATCACCATATAACATTATTCACTCCCCAAAAATCTCTGCTTAGACCACAATGACCGCCTAAGCGATCGGCGACGATTTCAGCATAATAACCTCAGCTTTTTATGTGTAGTTTGTTGCTAAAAGCAGATTGAGGTTTCTGTCTATCCTCTCGACATAATTAACAACATAATCAGCCTATAATATTCCCACTGCTGGGACACAGGCCTCCTCTCTTCGAGACGGAGAGGGCTATAATCTATCACGCGAGCCCAGTGCGAGTTGGTAGATGTAACATGTCTTCGATTTTTTGGTTCTAGGACATGCCAGTTTCCTCACGATGTTAATTAACTCAAAACGTTGAAGGAAAACTCCTTCAACGTTTTGAGTTAATTAACAGCAAAACACATTGAATACCTTTGCACTCATATGTACACTCCCGGACTCTTAAATCGAGCCACCTAGCCTAATGAGTTAGTATCGTCCATAACTTAAAAAAAAAATATATGAATGATCAAATAGTTTATATGCAGTTTTGTAGCTGGCATATTTGTCGCCTAGTTGACATGCAACTGGTTCTAAATTTAAAATTGTAATCTCGAAAAACAAATTAAGAGTTTCAGTTGTTAATTTTTTAGGTAACCTGAACAAAACAGAAATTGAAAATTAGAGCTTTGATTATTGAATTCTTCGTATCTACGGATTGAAAAAGTTCCTTAATTGCTTTAGTTAATGTTTAAACCGTTTCTGGGTTGAAATTATGGATACTTCGCCTGAAGTAGCGGCTCAAGCTGTAGCTCTTCTTCAGTCCGGTTTTAGTCAGAGGAACGTAAGTACACAACTCCACATAAGCCGATGCGCTGTTCAAAGAGTGTACCACAGGTTCCTAGAGACTGGGGGATATGTTCGTCGTTTACGTGGACCACGATTTCGGGTAACAACAGAACGACAAGATCAATCAAGACTGTACAAAGGCAAAATCAACACTTAGGTCATTTAAGTGCATTTAAAAAAAGAATGTATTCAAACTCAGAACAGCAGTACATGAGCCTAATATTGAATATGCCAGCTACAAAACTGCATAAGAACTTTTTGATTATTCGTATATTTTTTTAAAGTTATGGATGATATAAACTCATTATGCTAGGTGGCTCGATTTAGTAGTCCGGGAGTGTATTATAATTATGTCATATCCCTATGTATTTTACTGTGTGTACATAAATAATAAAATAAATAAATTTTCCAACTTAGTCCGCACGACATGACGTAGTACTCTAAGCTGAAGGTCAAACCCCTACACGCGTTGAAGTACTCTCGCGTGCATATTATGTGCATACTATGTGCATATTATATGCATACATAGTGAGCACTCATTGAAGTGTCCTCGGATCGGGGGCGGCATTTAAATAAGTGCATTTTAATGCTTAATTATTATGTGGGACTTATGTACCTATACGTATTCTACTTAATCTATCATATCATAATGAACCTCTAATGTTCCCAGTGCTGGGACACAGGCCTCCTCTCTGTGAGAGGCCGTAATCCACCACGCGGGCCCAGTGCGGATTGGTAGATGTCACATGTCTTCGAATTTTTGGTTAGGACATGCCGCCCACACCCTCTCAAAGAGAGCCCCTACTTTCCTTAGTAGAAAATTAAGGCCTTTTTCAACCAACCAAACCGTTAGCCTACAGAAAGTAATATGTATTATTCGAAGGCCTTCAGTTTGCATGTCGATTCGCTAATACAAAATGTGAAGCAAGGCCAACACAAGGGCTATATTGGTTTGTCATGTTTTACAATCAATGGGAAAGATTTCTAGGGGTTTGTAGGTCACCTAGATTTGCGATAGTAGTATTTAGATTTAATAAGCTGTAGGACCTTGTATTTGCCACTATCTAAAAGTTGCCTTTCCTATAAGTAGGTAAGGTATATAAGTGGCAGTTCCTATTTTTTTATTGGTGTACAACAAAACATCGAGATTTCTTAAAACGCGTAAGTTTTATATCAATGTATTAACATATCATCATCATCATCATCTGCTATAGCCTTTTCCCAACTATGTTGATGTCAGCTTCCAGTCTAACCGGATGGAGCCACCAGTATTTTACATGGAGTGACTGCCTATCTGACATAATCCAGTTACTGGATAATACAATACCCCTTGGTAAGACTGGTTGTTAGACTTTCGGGCTTCTGACTACCCGTAACGACTGTCATAGATCCACGAATGACAGCCGGGGCCAACCGATTACCGTGCTTGGAAGGGTCTCAGGATGTAAAGATGGTCACCCATCCACACAACCGCGGCAACCGTAGCTTAACCTGATCGATGGTCCTGTGTGGCTGTTATTATTTAGCCACGGGCTCTCTTGGTATTAACACATCAAACTTCCAAAATATATTTACTAATGATGGTGAAAACCGCATCAAAATCTGTTGCGTATTTAGAAAAATAATGCGGTCTCACACCACGAAAAACGACTTTATTTTATTTTATAATATGAAATGTATAGAAGAGTACTGTAAAGGTTAATACATGACTGATGAACCCTATCAAACCTGTCCTTAAAACCTTTCCTTTAACCAAAAAACGGACATGATTTGTACCTTACATTTTATATCCGCCTTACAAATCATGGCACGTGCCGCAAACCATATGTTACACTTTTTACCAGAAAAAGGCACACTACCGTATATAATATGTATTCCCCTAACTTTTCACTTTCGTCCTCCTTTACTCACGACAGTGTAATCATATTAGAGGTTTATTCGCGACCAACATCCGTCCCATTTGGCTGAACGTTTTTTTTTTTTCTATTGAGTAATCTCCTAATAGGGTTAACTGTTACTTAATCAATACTAAGATGCTTCTTCATGTATCGTAAAACTAGGTAGGTTGTTCTTGTTTACCGTAAGGTTTGTTTGACGTAATTTAAGTGGCAGTGGGCATTGCTCGCAGAACAGATGGCCGATGGGGCCGAAAGGTTCTGGAGTGGCGACCACGTACCGGAAGACGTACTCGTAGCGTTGGAAGGCCTCCCACAAGTTGGACCGACAACATTGTGAAGGCCGCAGGAACCCGTTGGAGTGGAGGTGCTTGGGGGGGGGGGGGCTATGTCCAGCAGTGGACATCTTTTCGCTGAAATAATGATGATGATGTTGATTCTCGTTTAGTCTTGTCTTGTCGTTACGGGTTGTTAGAAGCCCAAAAGTCTGACAAACAGTCTTACCAAGGGGTAAAGTGTTACCAGGTAACTGGATTGTGGGGGTCAGATAGGCAATCGCTCCAGTGTAAAGTACTGGTTTTCAGATGCATCCTATTAGACTGGAAGCCGACCCCAACATAGAAAAAGGCTTGGCATATTGGTTCTTGTCTTGTTTTTTTTTTTCGGAAATCGAAATGTAGTTTGTCTGATTCAAAGAATCGTTAGATGTTGTCAACAGGTTTTGGCACTAATACATATAATTTAAATATAATAATATATAGTTTTTAATTGGTATCCTAAAGGACCTCTTTACATCGAAAACTGAAAATACTCCGCCGTTTTTTATTCTGTTTAGGTATCCATGAGAACCAGCAATCCCTAAACTGCCTATTAAATTATTTCCAACCCAATAATACAGGATTTCAATTTCAATATTCAAATGATTTCGTATGGCACTGACGGAAGATTCTCATTTTGTCTATTATTAAATTTAATTGGACAAAATCTTTGCCAATCGTTTATTCTGAGTGGTACTCAATTATTTTCTGATTATAATACCATCTTTTTGCCCCAAAAAAGTGGGGTTTTCTATTTTTTTTATCATTATTTTTTGTTTGTTTTGTATCTCATGAATTGTTAATGAACTAAAAATATAATCATTTTAGCTTTGCTTTGGCAGCTTACAAGAACGTACAATGGTCTTCAATTGTTTCGTAAAGTTTGTTTCCTCGACAGGCCGTGTTCTAATAGAATGCGATCATCGCGAAATGAATATGACGAAGAAGTATGGACACGATCAGTTGCGTAGCCTTTGTACGTCATCTAAACTTAACACTATAAAGAGAAAAGATTTGGTTTTTTTGTACTAGCTGCGCCCTGCGGTTTCACCCGGATAAGTTTCGATCCCGGGGGAATATCGGGATAAAAAGTATCTTTTATGTTAATCCTGGTTATAAACCATCTATGTGCCAAATTTCATCCAAATCCGTTCAGTAGTTTTTGCGTGAAAAAGTAACAAACATCCATCCATCCATACAAACTTTCTCGTTTATAATATTAGTAGGATGTATGTTTGTTTGTTACGCTTTCACGCAAAAACGGCTAAACGGATTTAGATGAAATTTGGCACTTGGGTAGGCATACGCATACGTATGCACGTAAACGAAGCAAAAGGAGAAGCGTTCTGTAGTGTTTGCCAACCCCATTGGAAGAAAGCGTGAGTTTATTTTATGTGTTGTTATGTTTACGACCTTAAGAAGGTCGATACGGAAAGCGGAGGACAGGGTGTTGTGGCGCAGCATGGAAGAAGCCTATGTCCAGCAGTGGACTGCAATAATCTGAGTAGTTGTTATGTTTAACAGTAGGTAATAATTCTTCTGACACTAGAAGCACTATTCTAATTTCTATTTACGCAGTAATTCACCCATCAGTTTAATTGAAAAGTCCTCTCTCTCAATGTAACTAATGGCTCTTGTATATTCAAATTCAAACGAGTGAGCGTGCAATTACACACAGGATTGCGTTCACAGTGCATTCACTCTGGGTTCAGTTGCAAAGGGCTTCACATACGATACGACATAATATAAATGTAACTATGCTAGGGAAAATGGTGTGAGTTTATGTAGTAGATAGGTATGTAACTTTGTGCTGTCTTGTACATTTAGAGCTAAGGAAATCCTACTGTGTGCTATTTTGTTTACGTATAAATTAATACATATATAAAATAAAATTACTTTAATTCAAGTAACAAGACTTATACAAACAGACAGAATAACAAGCACAGACAAAAACGAACACTCACAAGGTCGCAATATGTCAGCTGCAGCATTGCCGGATATCAGGGTGTAGCGGTATATACAACGCCACATGCGAACAACACGTCATACTGACGTCACGCAAATCCTGCATCTCGCAAGCAGAGTTTACCGCGCAATTAGCATACATACAAACTTCCCGACATCAGTCGTTGGGCATTTGCCCGCCAGACACAACACCCGTCTGGTTGGAGGATCCTCCCTTTTCTATGGAGGATGAGTGAACTTTACACCCTGTTTCTAATACCTCTAAAAGGGCAATCAAGTCTATGTAGCTTAATACGAGCACTAGTGGCCCAGTGGGTTCGGCCCTACTTACGAGTAGGTATTGGGTTCGAATCCTTGCGGGCTTTACTTTTTTGTAAATAATGTAATCACTACTGCTCTCAAAATGGTGAAGGAAAACATCGTGAGGAAACCAGCATGTCGTAGAACCTATAGGTTAATATTTATACATACTGCTTATACAGAGTACAGTGTTGTTAGCATACATATTTTAGAGATGTGAAAAAGTGAATTTAACACCAAATTAAATTTTCCATCAGCATATTTAGAGCGAATGAAAGATTTGGCATTAAGGACAGAATTACTCACCTACTGACATATTAATAAATGTATTTTCTTCCTTTTTTCTTTACATTGTAACTTCAAGATTTTATGGTCCCTTAACCAAATGGCAAAAACGGAACCTAATATAATTTCGTGATGTCTGTCTGTCCGTGGTCCGACACGCTGTCGGTCGATTTCAAATAAATTGGGATACGCAGGCACTTTACTTCGTGTTTTTCTTTTCATCACCATTACTCTGGGTGATATCACCATCATTCGACTACCCTAATCCCAATTATTATATATCGTATTGTGAATAAATAAAATAGAAAATATTATTTTGCGAGCCCTATCTGAATTCTTGGAATTTTAACTCAGTTAAACGACTAACCGAAAAAAGTTTACAAATTGTATTATGAATGATGATTTGACTACCTGTTGCGTCCACAAGTACTAGTGTACCGTGTTATGTATCACAATATCAACCGTTTAAACTCCGGTTCATCATTAACCGGAGTTTAAACGGTTGATATGTGATCGTGATGGACTGGTGCACTTTAACACCACTTTTTGGGTAGAAACGGTAGGTATTTTTAGTCCTAATAAACAATCCAAAAACTACATACCTAATTGTTAACAATTTCGATTTCATATGGACTTCTTTAATACGTTTTTGACAATACTGACTAACGAAAGCGTATAAAACCCTAATTCACTAGCTGAATTTCTTGAACCTATCTGTATAGTATTTTTATATCATGAAACGACGCGCGCTTTATTTTTTGTTACCAAGTGCACAAACACGCTGTGAATGTGTGTGTAGGCACAGGAGCTCCCGGTACCGTCCGAGACAATGGCGAAGTCGGAAGTGTTTGTTCATGCGTGTATTGTGTGCTGACGCTACTCGTCTTCACGCACACATTCACAGCGTGTTTGGATACTTGTTCACCACAAATAAAGCGCGCGTCGCTTCGTGAGAGAAAAATACTATACCTCTACACTGCGGTCGCATGACCGTTAATATGGTACATCACATTAAAGAAAAAGTTCAACTTTGTAGAGCGTCGTGTATCTCACCTTATACCTCTGTGTGACAAACTTTTTCTAAAGCTCTAACTGCCCTATTCATGACGTAGTTCTGTGGTTTAGGTCATAATTGTTTTTTTTTTTAATACACCAGACCGAATTTCGGCCATGGGAACCAATCTCAGCGGAGACTAGCCATCTATACGGGAGATATTATACCGCACAATCGGGTCGGGGGCTGCGTGACGACTCCCGGCCACCGTAGGCGCGGGCCTGCGGGCGGTGAGTAATGGGTAGCTCACCGTCCGATCAGGACCAGGCCCGTGCCGGACGGCGTGTTTGTGTTCCACGCGCGCCTCAAAGAGATGTCAGCATGAGTGACGGGGCCCCATAGGGCCGAAGCCTGCCAGGGTAGCGGGATTGTCCGAAAGGGTTACCGCTGCCCTGGAACATAAAGGGCTAAGGAAGGAACACGGATGGGTTTTAGTCAGTAAGAGTCTGACACTCCCTCCTGCTCCACCCAGAGCAGGAGGAGACATTTGATGATTTCCCATCCACAACAAAAAAAAAAAAAAGACTAGCCATCTATACGGGAGATATTATACCGCACAATTGTGTGCGCAGACACAGGTGCACTCACTCTTCCTAACTGGTCCATAACGTGTTGTTAGCTCAAAGCTTTAGGCTGAGATATATAAACATTAGTTAGCACAAGCTTGAACATTCAGACATGCTCCCGTCTCTATCTTACACTTGTAGTTTGACAGCGACAGGAATAACGCTTAGCCAAAATACGTGCAAAGTAACGTTTATAGATCTTGGTCGGTGTAGAGTAGAATGAAATTAAATTAAATTAAATGTTTATTTTATTTAAATAGATCTTTTAAAATACTTTTACACGTCAATATCTTGTTGTTCAATATTTTAAAACTAGATGGCGCAGGCATTTTCTAGCTGACTGATCCCTGAGAAGAAATGCCGAAACGAACTCCGAGGTCATCGTCTCTTTTAAAACCTAAACATTATATTATTAGGATTTTATGTGAGTTGTGTGCGATGATATTATTATTTTGAAAACGTTAGAATGATATTAATAACGATGGTTAAAAATAACATAACCCATTTAATGTTGGAAAATACGGAGGAGAAACAAAAGATTGTATACATACTTCGAAACTTTTTACCCTTGACTTGCAAAGTACAACAAAAAGTCGATTTAGGAAAAGGTTTTATTGTTTTAGGTTTAATATCAAATATGCAAACATCTGTTTTAAGTAAACTAAGCGAAGAATTTAAAAATCGGCATTTAATGAACTTTATAAGAGTAATTAAAAGATATAGATTAGAAGAGAATTAGAAGTTTTTTCCTGAGTTTCCCTACAAGACCCACTCTATGGAGGAACAACGAGTTGAAATTTTTATGGAAAATTAAGCTACCTCATTTTCCCATAAAACTTATATTGAAGCGGAAGCGATGGCACTTTTATAACAATACGTAAGTACTTTTAAAACACGAATATTGTAAAGCAACTTAGTTAAGCACTAGTCAAGCTAGCACCTTTCAATAATAATTGCGACAATCGCGCGTCGAAACAGTGTGTGAAGATCCTTAGCGAAAGGGAGTGTCAGACTTTTATTGACTAAAACCCACCCATGTTCCTTCAGTTGCCTGTGCCAGGGGCCACGGTGTCTCTTTCGAACATCCCGCGGTCCTGGCAGGCATCGGCCCTAGCGGACCCCGACAATTCGTGTTGACATCTCTTTGAGGCGCGCGTGAAACACAACGCGCCGTCGATCCGGGCCTGGTCCTTACCGGGTGGCGAGCTGCCCATTGCTCACCGCCCGCGCCTACGGTGGCCGGGAGTCGGCTGTTGACTCCCGTCCAGGGCGTCACCTGCGACTACTAGGGGCGTGAGGGCGCAGCGATTGCCTCTCCCTCACGCGCTCCGCCTCCTCCTTTGCGAGCATTACTGCTTCATGCTCATGGCGACATGGAGAGTGTGTGAAGGTCCTTAAGAACTCATTTGAAAGAGGAAGCTTCTCATTTTATATTGAAAAACGTCTTTTAAAACAAGTTGCAATGTACTGTGCCTCTACAATAACACATGGGCACCTTATTGTGCCCTTTTGGTTTCTACTTTTACTTTTTCTAGAACGTCCCTATTTTTTTTACTTAGCATGTCGCGAACTTGAAATAGCTATTGCCACTATTATATTTAAACGTGTAATATTATGGAGGAGTTAGTGTGGTTGGTGGAGGTCAGATAGGCAGTCGCTCCATAAAATACAGGTCGTGAGATAAGATATATAATTTTCTCTGGGTGTTCTACTGCCCCCCTGAAAGTCTCAAACGCCCACGAGGGGGCGTTATCGCCCACGTTGAGAATTTAGCTCTAACATTTTATTAAAAGATTGCGGTTCTAAGGAGATAAACTTGCACGTATTGAAATAACCAATGAAATTGGTATCAAAGATTTTTGGATTTTAATGTAAAGATCGTTGAGGTCAAAGAAAGTTGGAGAAAAGAATAATGTTCGGTGACATTTATAAATGTTTTTGGTTTCGATGTTTGGCATTAAACTCGTCGTTAATGCATAAATAATGGTATAGCTGGACGCACGGACGTAAAAATATCGTGGCGAGATTGTATCGCGTAATGGATTTTCAACTCACGGTGGTCGGCAGAGCGTAAAAAAACATACTGTTGAATTTTCAACTCTCGGCACTAAGCATAGCGTTGAAAAAGCAGTGCAAAAAATCGCCGCGGGATAAAACCCGCCCGTGCGTACCAGGGATTACCAAAATCGGTGCCTTAGTATACGAATCCCACGATAAAACTATAGGAATAGAGTCTAATAAGGATACGTGATTTAGCTACCTGTTGACGAGCAGCAACCAACCTTTTTTATATTGATGTATTTATTTTTCTATTTTATTGGTTTGTCTTTGGCTGTCACTCTGTGAAAAACGTTAAAAATATACACCTAAAGCTGTGATCGTATTTCCATTCTAACAAGCATCTCATAGCCGTCCTCAACAGTACCAATTCTTTATTGTATAGTTGTCATCGTAATTGCTTAACAATAATTCCCACTAAATTGAAATTTCACTAAGGTTGAAAATATCTAACTGCCACAAAGTCAAATCGACCTTATCGTTTCATGACTAGCAAGTGACATTGAACCTTAGGATGATAAAAGAATGTGTGATGTAGGTACGTCAATTAGTTGTAACACCCTAGCCACAAGTTAATGACATTGACTGGTATTAAAACCCTATGTTCGGATTCTAAGCTTCGAACTACGATTGCATACCATTCCTAACACCCGCTTAATTAGCTAAAATGGAAGGATTTGTCTCACACGAACATTGAAGGTAGTACATACACAGGTAGATAATCCATAATCTCCGAGTATTTAGAGGCATCCATTGGAATTGATGGAATATTCTAGAACCTGGAATTCTAGACTACAGAGCATTGAATGTGCTTGCTTCATGTTACATACTAAGTGCTTATCCTAAAGCCGACTTTACATTTGTGACAGCCGATCTATTCTGTAAAAATCTCACCGTGAAAACTTAGATGAAGTGTGCTCTCAATAGTGTGCCCTAGCATCTAGTGGAATGACAGCTCACTTCAAGATCAATTCGCTTAAGTTTTTACGATAAGATTTTTACGGAATCGATCGGCAGGTATTTTGACGGAGTATTGTCTTTTGCGAAATGAGAAGGCCTGATACCTGCACGAAAGAAACATTGATTTGAATGTATGTAAATACAAGATTTGTGTCTAAATAACGCAAAAAAAAATCTATTTAAATCAGACATTTTAACAGTCAAAACATTTTTCGCGATTAACTAACACGCTAATTGCGTAAATAACACAGTTAATGTTGTTGAAGTGTCAAACTGAAAGTCATTGATAGTGTGATACGTAATTACCCTGTAGGTACGTATGGTCAAAGAGCGACAAAGTAAAGCATTTTTCAAACAAATTCCTTTCCCACATAGCAGGCGCATGTCACCTTTCCGAACTGTCTTTTGCATTCAAAATATTTGGCCATGACGTAGTCGGAAAAATAATAAAGTAAAAAATAACCTTTAAGTGTTTAATATACTTATTCCTTCACTGTACATAATATTAGTACCAAGTGACTTTTGAAACCCCAAAATAACACTAATTTAGAGGTAAGATTCGTGGTAGGTGTCGGTGAAATCTAAGAATAGTATTGTAATTAGACATGCCAAATACAAGGTCATGTTAAGTTAACTAGTGAAACTTCGCAGAAGTGATGGGTATCAATATCAGTATAGTCTGTTCTAAAAATATCTGACGAAAGTGTAAGCAAACCCATTTCTGGTTAAATTCCTACGCAATCCCCCATTAAAGGGAATTAGTAACACTTTATCAGTATTTAGAATGATTCAACTTTTAACAAGCGTATGGGCAAGGGTAGTGTGGGACGCCCCCCAGCTAAATGGACGGACGACCTAAAGAAGGTGGCTGGGGCAGACTGAATGCGGATGGTGGAGGATAGGGTGTTGTGGCGCAGCCTGGGAGAGGCCTATGTTCAGCGGTGGACTGCAATAAGGCTGAGTCGAAAAACATCTCTAACGTTATTTAGAATGTTAGCTTCAGCATTCAAATAATCAAATTAAGCACTCAATTTGCAAGTGGCGCTACAAATGCACAACAAATAGTATACAACCGACATTTCCTAGAACCAAAAAAATCGAAGACATGTTACATTTACTAAGCCGCGCTAGGCCCGTGTGGCAGCCCACTCGATCTCGAAGAGAGGAGCCCTGTGTCCCAGCAGTGGGAACATTATAGGCAGACTATGCTACTACAAATTGACATAAACATTGTTAAGAATGTAAACAAATGGTTCAGATATCGAAACCATTTGTTTACAGTTTCCTCAGATACTTCTGGAGCAGACCATAATCATAGTAACACAAAAAAAACGTTTCTTTAATTAATTTTATTTGACCCTATAAATAAACTTGCCCTGGAGTGTTCTATAAATATCCTGTTCCAGTTTCTACTTCTTAAGTCTACAAAAATAGACTCGTTTAATTAATATTAGGGGTTAAAGTATAAAATTGCCGATTTGTACTGAAAAATTGAAATTCGTTTTTTTTTTAATTTATCATATTTATTTAATCAAAATAACTACCATTATTATCTATACATTGCTGCCATCTAATAGGAAGGTCATTTATGCCTTTGCGATAGAACTCTCGTGATCTAGATTCGACAAACTGTGTGAAAGCATTTTGTGCTGCCTCCTGAGAAGAAAACTTTTTATCACGTAGAAAATTGTCCAAATCACGAAAAAAAATGGTAGTCCGTTGGAGTAAGGTCTGGCCACCGGACCCATACGGGGGGTGACGAATGGTTTCTAATTGCAGTTCCTGTAGAGTTAAAACGGTTTCTCGTGCTGTATGAGGTCTCGCGTTGTCATGGAGCAATAATGGTGAAGATCGATTCATGAGTCGGGGCTGTTTCACTGCTAGTTTTGCTATCATTGTTCGGAGTTCGGCACAGTAGACATCTGTCGTTATTGCTTGACCAGATCGGAGAAAGCTATAGTGAATAAACCATGTTGAGACTACCAAACAGTTACCATTACCTTTTTATTGGTAAGCTTTGCTTTAGGACACTGTTGCGGCGTTTGACCTGGGGTCCAGCCATTGCATTATCGTAAAGAATCCACTTTTCATCACATCTTTCAACACAAATCGATCCAATATTCTTTCATGTCTGTATCGATTCAACAAGGCAACACAAGTTCAACACGCGTTTCTTTCTGCAGATCAGTCAAATCATGAGGCACCTGTTTCTCATATAGTTTTTTATTTTATTAATTTGACGCAAATGAGTCAATATTGTTGGTAAGGTAACGTTAAACCATGCCGCTAATTCCTGGATAGTTTGACTCGGATCGGTTTCCACCATCTCTTTCAATTCATTGTTATTCACCTGTGTGGGCGGTCTTCTACGTGGTTCGTTCTTCAAATCAAAGTTTCCATCACGAAAGCGTTTAAACCAAAATTGCACGGTGCGTTCATTAGCAGTCCCCTCTCCAAACGCAACATTGATATTGCGAGCTGTTTCTGCCGCGTTAGTTCCGCGTCGGAACTCGTATTCAAAAATAACTCGAATTTTCGAAGTATCCATCTTTCTTGCCTAAGCTGAATAAAAAAAAACAACTGAAAGTCGATAATCGAATGTTGCACATTTTTTAAAAGAAGAACTTCATAGGTTCCATGTGAAAAAAGTTTCACTCAAAAATCTCAAACCATGAAGGTTCTATGTCAATTCGAAGTACCTATTACAATAAAAGTCAATTTCATACTTTAACCCCTATCAATAAATTACACTTCAATAAATATTAATTAATCAAGTCTATTTTTACACTTAACTAAGAGGTACGGAACAATAATTTTCACTAAATGAAATACTGAAGTTTCTAGTAGGTTCTAATGGAAACCGCCAACGTTATTGTCTAGGCTAGAGTAGGAAATTGACTTCCTTTAGTATTAAAATGTTGTATTTATTTATTTACCATGTATGTACACACATATATGTTTGTAAACGCACCCACGATACAGGAGAAATTCCTAGTGCTTTTTTTTAAAAAAACAAAAATAATAAATAGACAAGGAAAAAAACAGAACAAAAAATAGGTACAAAGGTGATAAGAAATATCTTCCAGAATACCAGCGATAGGACAATAGATAGAGAGATATAGACAGACAATTTAGATTATATTGTTAATTATTTATTTATTTATTAAAACTGCCTCGTTAGTCCAGGGTTCGCAACCGTTACTGCTGAGCACGACGTCCTGCGTTCGATCCCCAGGTCGGGCTAAAGTGTTATTGGGTTTTTTCGTCAGGAATTTCTCGACAGCAGCTCGGAGTCTAGATTTGTACCCGATCGAGAGCAATAGGCTCGGTTTTATTACATGGGACTTCAACATAACTGGCGAAATTTGGGTTCGCTAAGGGTGTACCTTTACCTCTAATCTTTCGGGAAATAATAATAATAATATAAGCCTCGAAATAGCCAAAAGCCTCGACCAACACCTGAGGAGGCTCTCGTTGGGCAGCTGGATCAAGGGCTTGATTCAGAAAGCGGTACTTCTGGACACGGCTCGCATTGTCAGGAAGTTCCTCTCTCTGGAACCCTGACCGCCGGTAGCTTGGACCCTGTTCCCGATACCGGTGGGCTACTACTTTTTATATTCTTTTGTTTATAAAAATATTTAAAAATGTATTTTGTAAGTATTTAAATGAAATAAAGGAGATAATAATATAATAATATCCCTGGACATTTCACACAGCGCCATCTAGTCCCAAGCTAAGCAACCTAATGCTTGTGTTATGGTAACAAGATGGCTGATAAACTAAATATAGGCATGATGTTATGTTTTGTTAGTAAAACTTTATGCAGAAGTAAAAAAAATACCGTACACACGGCTACACATCAAGCTATGAAAAACCAGTATTGGCTGACCGTTCATTGTGAGAAAATATCATACAAAGTAAGGCCAAGACAAACTGGTTTTGTATAGCTTGAAGTGTAGCCGTGTGTACAAAGGCGGACTCAATGCCCGAGGCATTTTCTACCAATCAACCTTAGGGTGATGCAGAAACAAAACATGGCAGGTTCACCATAAAGGATAGATAACTCGGAAAAGTATAAGTACTTACATACATACATATAAACAGAATAAACTTTAGTTAAAAATGGACACAATATAACATGTTTTCCCCGAAGGAAAAAAAATTAAGGTTTTGAAAGGAAGGTTTTGCCCGGAGAGCAGTGGTGGCCCACTGGTAACTGCCGCGACTTACGAGTTCTAGGTCGCAGGTTCGAAACCACACAGTCGCTTTACTTTGTGTAAATTATTTCATCACTACTGCTTTCAAAACGGTGAAGGAACACATTTTGTGGAAACTGACATGTCCTAGAACCAGAAATTCGAAGACATGTACATCTACCAACCCGCGCCGGGCCCGCGTGGTGGCCCACTCCCTCTCACAGAGAGAAGGCCTGTATCCCAGGAGTGGGAACCTTCTAGGCTGATTACGTATGATATGTTCCCCGAAGGGTTAAGTAGGAGTGTACCTATATTATACCCACATTCACCACTTATGTATAAAAATAAACGAAGTTGTATAAAAATAGACCATAGCAGCTAATTAAGTAATTCTCCCAACTATATGTATAACTGGTCTATGAAATAGCGGCACGGCTCCTTATATTGATAACCCTTCATATCAGACGGTTAGCACACTTAATAGTCAGGACGTGACGTTCCGAAGGCCTCGACGTGAATAGGACCTATGCCCGTTTTCACTAACACCAAATGAATGCCTAAATATGAGCATGCTCTTGGATTATCGACACTCGGCTCGGCGCCGATAGTTGAAAATCCAACAGCACGCTTTTGGTGTCATCTAAAGTTAGTGAAAACGAGCACTCATGTTCTTTGCCAAGTCATGATGACAGGTTTCGTGCAGTCCGACTTTGACTGTGGACACGTTCGTAGACCTAAACTACAGTCTTTTTTTTTATTCTTCTGTACGAATTTTGTTGGAGCCCTGTATGATTTTTCTTTATTATTTGATACATGTAATCGTTACTATTGGGGCTCGTGGCTAAATGATCACAACCGCACGGGTCTATCAAAAGTTAAACTACGCTTGCCGCGATCAGTTCGTGAATGGGTTACCATGTCGTCTCTCGACATATCAAGACATATCGAGATCCCTCCGTGCTTCGGAAAGCACGTCAAGCCGCTGGTCCCGGCTGTCATTCTTGAATCTTTGACAGCCGTTACGAGTCTTCAGATGCCCGAAAATCTGACAACCAGTCTTACCAAGGAGTATCGTGTTACCCAGTAACTGGGTTGTGGAGCTCAGATAGGCAGTCGCTCCATGTAAAATACTGGTATACAGCTGCATCCGGTTAGACGGAAGGCCAACTCCAACATAGTTGGGAAAACGCTACATAGATTGATTGACATCTAAATATTGCAAATATTGAAGCAAGTGTGACGAAACTATGAATGATAGGCTAAGAAATGATGTGATAAGGCAACGGTGCGGTTTAAAAGAAGACGTAACTTTTAGAAGAGAATGCTTAAACTGCATTCGCGATTTACTTGCCAAACATATAAACAAATATGAGTTATTGAAAAAATAACTTTAATTCCTACATAATAAAGTTCAGTTTACGCTACAACTTCAAACATTTTTAAGACTTTTTAAATAATTCTAGTTACTCTGAAATCAACTTAATTATCACAAAAAAAATAGTAGATATTAGTTTAACTTGAAATAACATCAATTGGAAACGCAAATTTGAATAAACCTTAGATGGTTTGGTCATTTTGAGAGGACAAGTGAAAGGTGACTATTAAAAGGTATTTAGAAGACAGATGTGAGTGGAAACGCCTGGAGTAAGTACCTCCGAATTGATACGTAAACAAAGTTCCGATTGGTTTATTTCAAAAGTTAAACGAAAGGTTATTTTCGAACATCTTCTTGAATATCGAAATGATGGGTCGAAGGCGTTCTCCACCCACGACTATGCCTTAAAAAGTAGGTAAATAAGAAATTGCAGAAATAACATCGTAACCATCATCACGCCGGTATTCCCCAAAGGGTAAGGCAGAGGTATAGTATATCTACATTTCGCCAGTTATGTTTAAGTCCCATTAAATAGAGGGCGAGCCAGTCTGCGAGCTGCTGCTGAGAAATACCAGATAAACAAACCCAATAACACTACCCGACCTGCGAATCGAACCCGGGCACATCAGTAGCGCTTGCGACCACTAGAACAACAAGGTAGTAGCAGAAATAAAAGGTAAAATAATATATCAAGTGTAGACCACGTTTTTCATGAATTAAGTATCGAGTTTCACCTGAGTTGCTGTATTTCAGAATAAAGTGCAATGCAATTTTCTAGCTCTGTAGGAAAGAAGTTTGTTTTCTAACTAAAGTTATAAAGTATTCATACGTGAAACGCTTGAAATTTTAATGGTGCCGATGGAATGTACTTTTAGTTTGAAAGTGAACTATTTTCCATCTACAAAACAAGTAGGATATTATGAGCTATACATGCTTATCCCAAAGCCGAATTCACATTTGTGTCCATTTTTATCTGCTTGAGTATATCTCAAGCAGCTACTTCATGGTCGAACCATCCACGAACCGACCGAGTATCGACTCGCTCGGTTCGTGTATGGGTGACCATCCAGTACAATCGAGACCCCCTCCTTACCTCGTAAAGCATGTTAAGCCGTTGGTCCCGACTGTCAATCGTTTCAGGTAGTCAGAAGCCCGCGTGGAAGATTACGGCCCACTCCCTCTCACAGAGAGGAGGCCTGTGTCGCAGAAGTGGGAACGTTATGGGCCGTTTATGCTTATGCTAGCGTTTGTTAGCAGTGAGCGCAATAGAGGCAAGAATATTATTAAACAAGTTATAGGATTTTTGGTTTCAGTATCAAGCTACTAAACGTTCATCTGCATCTAGTTTAGAAGTGATGACTTTTAATTGGCTGTCAGTCTCACATACATTTTTTTTTTTCTGTTTGTTTTAGCTGTAAGTTATCCATAGTTAATAAATAAATAATAAATAAATCTATTTCTTTTATGTATTTTTATCAATTGTGGATCGATTGTCGAAAGATCAGATTAAATTTCCCCTTTTCCCTTCTTGAAAACGAAATTAAATCTAAACTTTTCCTAGAAGCAGTGGTGGCCCAGTGGTGGTGACCCCGACTTACGAGTTGTAGGTCACGGGTTCAAACCCAGGCAGGCGCTTCACTTTGTGTAATTTATTTCATCACCACTGCTCTCAAAGTGGTGAAGGAAAACATTGTGAGGATACTATGATGTCCTAGAACTAAAAAAAACGAAGACTTGCGACATCTACCAACCTGTACTGGGCCCGCGTGATAAATAAATGATAAATGATAAAAATAAATGTGGATTATGACCCACTCCCTCTAACAGAGAGGAGGCCTGTGTCCCAGCGGTGGGAACGTTTTCCTTTTCCTAGAAATATCGTTTTTAATATTCTTCCGCACTATCATTTGTTTTTAGCGGAAATTATTTATGCAGAAGATATCCGTATCCCTAGTAATTGTTTTGCAGTAGATTCTAGTGGACTTGCTTTGATCATTTTTATTCTTCTTGGCGAAATCTAGGCCATCGGGAAAGACGTTTTTCTATAGAGACGACTAAGAGGCTTATTGGGTCAGGATCGGTTCCAATTAAAATATCGATAGGAAACTGCCATTCGCTCTTCATAACTTTTATAAATGGCGTCTAAGTCAGTCAGTCTTCACTTAATAATATTTTACTTTTTTTTAAATTGGTGAACGACCCGAGGCAAAATAATAACAGCCGCACAGGTCGATCGATAAGGTTAAGCTATGCTTGCCGCGGTTGGTCCGTGAATGGGTGACCATCTTTACATACCGAGACCCCTCCGTGCCTCGGGAAGCACGTTAAGCCGTTGGTCCCGGCTGTCATTCGTGGATCTTTGACAGTCGTTACGGGTAGTCAGAATTCCGAAAATCTAATAACCAGTGTTACCTAGAGGTATCGTATTATCCAGTAACTGGGTTGTGGAGGTCAGATAGGCAGTCGCTCTATGAAAAATACTGGTATTCAGGAAAAGGCTAGGTAGAATGAAATAATGATGACTTTTTTTTATTGGAACAAGTTAGCGAATGTTTACCTTCTCTGGACACAAGTGGGAAGACATAACTCCAACCTGGTAAAGTGGGGCTTCCTCGAAGGAACGGCAGCAGGGTGTGGATGTGGAGCTATGTCGCAAATTCACCTCCTATCCTGCCCTCGGAGCAACAAATGATGATAACGATGAGCCCTAAAACTTGCAGTCAAATTGACCTCTGTGCTGCCACCGAAGACGCCGTGGAAGTGGTGAAGTTTTGGGCCAACATGATCTGAGAAAGTCACGCCAGCGATGTGTTGCTGGCGTGACTTTCACTGTCACGCCAGCGACACAAAGAAGCATAATGAGTGCTATGATAATATTTGCTTCCATATTCTTTGCATTCCACAATGAGAAACTAAGGTTTTTGTCGGACACAGTAAACCAAAAGAGAGAAAGCTTTAAAAACAGACTTCTATACAAAGTGACATTCTATCAACGGTAGCGACGCTGGAAAAGTCAGAACTACAGTCCGTTCATAGTTATTTTACATCTGACAGCAGTGACCCAATAGCATCCTTATAGTAACGAAATTAAAGATCACTATGACTAACAGACTTGTGTAACGCAACTGCAACCTTATTGCAACTGCTATAAAGATCACTGTGATTTTGACAGTGATGCAAATCAGAGGTAAAATAACTGTGAATCTATACATTGGATTGACATAAGCTATCGAAAACTTTATGTCAATCCTGTTGAAAGTTTTTTTCGCCTTGTTATAACCTACGAAACGCTTCGAAAGCGATTACCACCCTCAGGTTTCCCTTTATACATATACATACATAAACTCAGGCCTTCTTCCCATGGGGTTAGGTACAAACTACAGAGCGCCACCTGCAACGGTCCTTACATACTCCTTTTTCCTCGTTTACTACGCACCTGACCTTTCTGAAGAACATCACCTATAAGGTCACTATACGTCCTCCTAGGGCGTCCCGGCGCTTCCACTAACATCTGCCTTGTGAATACTTTATATTTACTCCAATAATAAAATCTGTTCAACAACCCTACATTTCCTTATCAAGAAATTCTACGACAATTGACAGGGTGACCTATTGTTACCTCAAGAGCTTCTATTCACATAACATGCATTCCCAGAGCTTCTGTTAAATCGAGTGCCACTCATGATCGCTTAGAGCCCGATGTATCTTCGCCAGGGCTATTCATTGCTCGCTCAGTGCGACAGGTAGCAGTTGACTATTATCTACAAAGAGCAGTGTATGCGTTCAATTGCGTTGCAAAGTAGTACCTACGTTCGGGTCGAACAATGACTGGGTTCGCTGTTTGAAATTAGCGGTGGGTTTTGTGCACTGGCAGGAAAAAGGACTTTTTTTTTTTTTGTTCTGTTTTATAAATTGCAGTTTTAAGTGCCAGTGTTATTGTAATATCTGACTGTCCAGTATTTTTATTTCAAACTAAATGTAGCTGCGATAGCATATCAAGCCTTGAAGACACATCATAATTAATTATATAGATGCACTACACCCCGGGAGTCCAACGCATCAATAAGTTAATGTTTTAACCATCTTTTAAGTGACTTTAAGTCACCGTGAAGTGTATAATGATCAAACCTAAGGAGTTGATGTTTACCTACTTTAGTAATACCTAAGATAACATATAAAATATACCACTAAGAACCCAAGTCGCTAAATAAATTGCATAATTTGTCACTCATACTACATGTTGACAGTCATCTCGAGTATGCCTCTCAAGATTGGAATCCCCATTACAACACATGCATCAATCGATTGGAAGGCATACAAAGAAAAATTTTGAGGTACATTCAATTCCGGTCTAAAACGTACTCTCCCACTTATCTCTTACGTTGTAAAAGATTCCATGTACTTCCCCTTTCTGAACGTAGAAAAATTGCAGACTTGGCTTTTTTATTTAGAATTGCGAACGGTTCAATAGAACTTCCCGAATTGCTGAACAAAATCGGACGGCGGGTTCCTTCTGCTTTTCTGCGCAATCCTCATGTGTTGCATACTCCTATGGTAGGAACGAATTACAGACGAAATTCATACTTAATCAGAGCGAGTCATACGTATAATGCGGCCTACCGGGACGTCGACATCGATGTTTTTAATAACAGTATTTCAAAATTAAAAAAGACTGTGATTTCTTTTTTGATCGCGTAACTTAATCGATTTACTTATGAAAATGTATTTACTCAAAACGCTGTCTACCTACTCAAATATTTCTGTTTATATTCTCTCTTCTATCTGTGAAAACTTGTTGGCCTTATTTCTGTTACTCTCAATCGTGCAAAAGTTTTTAGCTGCAAGTTTTCCAAAAACTGTAAAATAAAATAAATATGTCGTGTCAAGATCATCAGTCTCACTACGCCACTGACATTACAAGCTACGCACACACAACACATTTACATAACAAGGAGGGTTCGTGCAAACAATAACTAATTTCCCGCGTCTGTTTACTACGCTATAAATTCGGCTGCACTATGCTGTGGAAGCCGTTAAATTTTATGTCTGTTACGTGTGTGTACAAATTAATAATAAACGGTGACATGACACTATAGAGTATTGGCAGTTTACAGGTAGATACCATGCCATAAGGATCTTTTGGCGCTCCAATGACGTTGACATGGGAGCGCTGTCGGTAAACATTTGTAAAATTGTATTGGCAATACAAAATGGCGGCGTTAGTTCCGATTTTGGCCACGCGCCAAAAGATGAAGTAAAAATTAAATAAGTATCACCTCTGTAACTATTTTTTCTGTTCTGTTTTTTCTTGTCTGTTTATATATGCGTGTACATAAATGGTAAAATAAATAAATGAAACGTAACTGGTGAAAGGTGGGTGTGCATGTTGGGTGTATATTACGCTTCTGCGTAACTCTTGGAGTATACTACCGTACAAGTGCAGTACTTAGTCGCACACTACACTTATGTCTTGTAGTAAGCGTAGGAGCTCTATGTACCGCCCGAGACACGGGCGGAGTCGGAAGTATGTGTGCGTGTATGTGTTATATGCTGACGCTACTCGTCTTCACGCACACATTCACAGTGTGTTTGTACACTTGGTTACCACAAGTAAACTCCGCGTCGCTTCGTAAGATAAAAATACTGTATCCTTTTCCCAAGCAACTTTAATTTCGCGTGTTGTTTAATCAACGTTCTTTAACTACATAGCTGAGTAAATCCTGTTTGGTGTAAACGCAAAAATGGTATCTACCTACCTGCGTACAAGGTGAAAGTTTCAGACCCCTGTTGAATAATAAATGAAGGCCAGAAATGTGTAGAGATGAAATTTAAAGGTTATGTTGTTGCACGTACCTACCTAACTACCTATAACTTTTGAAGATGTTCAGAAAATCAGGTACCTAATATAAAATTTTGATAGCTACTTGCTAGCTTTTCTACTTTCAATATTTTACTCAGAATTAAAATAATATCTACGTATATAACAACTAATACCTAATCAAGTAATAAAAATAATAAAAAAATATCCTAACTTAACTAAAACTATTCACAAACTGAAACATAGCGTCGAAAAATTCATCCGCATCGTTGTCGACAGGTAATGTACCCAAGAGACTGGCGGCATTGCCACGTTGTATGGCAATGCTTAGCCTCTGGCCAAGGTAAAAGCCAGCCCTTGGGTCACGGGAAATGTCAACCAGCCGTTTCGAGATTTCCTTAAATATTTCAATCACAATGCTTCATGAACATTCTTAAACATAATAAGATAAGTCAAAACAGTGTCATAATTCAGAGTTGATTAGATAAATAAATTAGGAAATGACAAACTTACAAAGCTATCTTGAAGAAACTTTTGGCAAAAGGAAATAACAAGTAACTGATAACAAGCATGATAATTATAGCAACATTCAGACTACACCAATCAACTACAACTTTATTAATAAGCTCATTAAGCTCATATTATATCAACCAAAAACTCCAACTTCCGTTCGTAAGTTATAATTACAACAAAAATTCCATCCTATTGATATGTTTGCTCTTTCTGCTGGTAGATTCAAAAATATTGTACTCAAAATACTTAGTCAATAGTCTTTTTTTTCACTAAGATTTGCCTTCTGAGTTTTGCTTTGTTTGCTTTTACTTTTGCTTTTTTCATTCGTGGATCTTTGACAGTCGTTACGGGTGGTCAGAAGCCCGAAAGTCTAACAGCCAGTCTTACCAAGGGGTATCGTATTACCCAGTCACTGGGTTGTGGAGGTCAGATCAGCAGTCGCTCTATGTAGAATACTGGTATTCAGCTGCATCCGGTTAGATTGGAAGCTGACCTCAACATAGTTGGGAAAAGGTTAGGCAGATGATGATGTGTATTCCGTGGAAAATGTTGTTGGTTACACATATGGCCGTATCTTTTTTGTTTTATTTCTTTCTACAAAATGTGAAAAATTACATTTTGTAGAAAGAAATAAAACAAAAAAGATACGGCCTGTTTATTTTCCCTAATAAATAAAATGAAAATAAGTTACGAATTACTTTCGAACGTCCGCTAGTAACTGGATGAGTTGAACTCATAGCATGACTAACTGACCGACTATTTAATTTTGACAATTCAAAAGTGCCTGTAAATGGTTTAATTGAAATAAATTATTTGAGTTTGAGTTTACGTCTAGTGCTACTTCTGCACGAGTTCACACAGGAAAGTTAGTTTGTAGCATAACTGTGATTTTGAACGGTTACACACAACGGCAGTCGCTGCCTCCAGGGCACAGTTCCTAAACTAACCAACTAAATTGTTACAGTTACTTCTGGTATTTATGAATGATATACATAAACAAATGTAACACACAGATATTTTTAAGAGGCCCTGTTGAGTTTTGCTCGGTTCCTATAAACAAAAAGGAATCGTTTTGCTTACCAATGGTAGCGTTCTTTATTATTGCCAACCTTGGTATATAACTACTGTAGATTCGTAAGCTAATTTTACCTGTGATAGCTACTTCCATATGGGAGGGTCTACTATGCAGAGCTATAAGGTCTTTGCTTCATTATTGGTTAAGATACAAGAGTCTTAATTTTAACCAATAACGATCTGTAAATTATGGGAATCGGCCATTTTCTATCTATAATATGTATGTATTTACAAAAAAAAAAATGTATATAAGTAGTTTATCAGCCATCTTGTTACCATAACACAAGCATTAGGTTGCTTAGCTTGGGACTAGATGGCGCTGTGTGAAATGTCCAGGGATATTATTATTATTAGTATAGTGACTTTCAGAGTTCTCGAATTGATAAATGGATACCCGCGAATAGTCTCGATTGTCACATGAAATTAAATCATTTATTAGTGGTATTTAAGTAACAGGTACAGTAAGGTCTTATAAAAATGTTTTGTGCTCAGACATCTACCCATTGAGCTTACACTATACCACATTTAAAAAAAAACTATAATTTTCTTTTACTAGCCTACGCTGTCCCACTCCTTGGCAAATGCCTCCCTCCACTCCATCCATCTTTACCGAGCCCTCGCATCCTCCTTCTAGGTTTGAAGAAACCTATCCAACTCATACCGCCATCTTCTACGTGGTCTGCCGCGACCCCGCCTCACTGTCTCAGGGCACCAGTTCTGTGTTATTTGGGCCCACAGTTTGGTCGGCATGCGGCAGACATGACCTGCCCAGTCCCATTTAAGTTGGGTAGCCTTTTGAGCCACGTCAGCTATCTTTGTTTTGAAGCGCAGTAACAAATTAATTGTGTTTATCTTATTTATAGATTCATTCATTACCTTACTTTGACTGCATAAATAATGACGAGTTGACATATTTCCTATACACTATCGTTAAAAATATAATCTGACCATTACAAACTATTCAAAAAGAAATCATAGAAAAGATAACAAAAACCATCTCGTTTCAACTGCGGACAGCCGGACACTTTCCCATCAAAGACGCTTGGTGTCAAAGGGACAATAGTCCTAAGACGGACTGGCGATCATGAAAGAGGGCGGGAACTCAATTTCTATCGCTTCAGAAGTGTTACAATAACTAACTGTAATACTGGCTGAATTTACGGTTCGGCAACCTAGAACGTTAGCTTTGTATTCCGCGCCAAAATGCTGTTAATTCGGTAATTATTGACGTGATTGAGCAGTGATGGCCCAGTGATAACGGCCGCGACTTACGAGTTGTAGATCGTGGGTTCGAACCCAGGCAGACGCTTTACTTTGTGTAAATTATTTCATCACCATTGCTCTCAAACCGGTGAAAGAAAACATCGTGAGGAAACCGGCATGTCTTAGAACCAAATATTCGAAGACATGTGACATCTACCAACCCGCACTGGGCGATCGCGTGGTGGATTACAGCCCAGTCCCTCTCGAAGAGAGGAGGCCTGTGTCCCAGCAGTGGGAACATTATAGGCTAATTATGTATGTTATGTTATGTAACGTGAATAACTATACTCGTTCAAAAAGCTGAACGTACACTCAAACATGTACAGTTGTTAGAGTCGCCTAGCTTTCCAGCTAGTTCGATGTCCACTCAAGATCATTATACTTATGGCCTACGGATAATTTGTGTAATTTTAGTTGTTTGTGCTTGTGTAATTTATATCTGTCAATGAACCTACGACACAGGACTTAACGAATTATATATATATATATATAGGAATGTAAATATAAAACTAGAAAGAAAGAAAGAAAAAGTATTTATTGCGACTCGTACAGGATCATAAACATAAACTAAATAAAAAATCATAAACACAGTTCAAAATAAAACAAATTAATTGTATAAAAAGTAACAAAAGGAAAAAAATGAAACAGAAAGTCCTACAAGGCCAAAAGGCTCCTATCTCAGCATGATGCTTCGACATTTAAAAAATAAATGTCGTAGCTGGTATTCTGATAGGGCCCGCTGTGATGTCACGGGCTATCACAGAAATAAACAAATAATAAAATAGATATAATATAAACTGACTCATTGTTTTTAAGAAAACGAATTGAGTTTGAGAACAATATACCATTCTATAAATCAAACGGTCAGTCTAGATCACGTGCGTAATACTCGCAACCGGCGTGCGTGTATGACCAGCGGGGTAATTGTATGACCAACGGGGTAATTGTATGAGCAGCGGGGTAATTGTATGACCAGCGGGGTAATTGTATGACCTGCGGGATAATTGTATGACCTTCGGGGTAATTGTATGACCTGCGGGATAATTGTATGACCTGCGGGATAATTGCGTAACACACTAACAGTAGCAATGGCTTTCATTTTGGCAGTTCAACAATATTCATTGCGTCATTTACGTTGCTGAGTAGACAATTTTTTCAGACATGAAGCAACGACTACACGGTTGGCGCAGTGGCTAAGCGATCGACTGGTACGCTGCGTGTCACGGGTTCGATTCCCGCACGGAACGAATATTTGTATTGCCTACAGGTAGTTGTTCCGGGTCTGGCTATTTGTGTATGTGAGTTTAAATATTTGGCAACGAAAACAAAAATGGATTAGCTGGATATATCCTTCAAAATCATTCAGACTGTGATTGAAAGTATGTTACGCATTTGGGGTGCAGCTGAACGTAAACTAAGCAAAAGGAGTACGTAAGGATCGTAGTGGGCGGCGTTAGTTTATGTGTGTAATGTATGTGTATATCAGTCTATATTTCAAAGAGAAAATCTTATTGAAATCTTACAAGCTTAACTAAGACAACCCGTGGTTGAAAGCGAGATTTCACGGTAAGACCGCGACCCTACCGGCTTACCGTGAAACCGTCCTTCAGGATTACACAGAACAACTGAACACGTAGGGGCTAATAACCTAGTAACCTACTTCAAATCTCAACCATTCGCATTAATATCCTACTAATATTATAAACGTGAAAGTTTGTATGGATGGATAGATGGATGTTTGTTACTCTTTCACGCAAAAACTGCTGAATGGATTAGGATGAAATTTGGCACACAGATGGTTTATAACCAGAATTAACATAAAGGATACTTTTTAACCCGATATTCTCACCGGATCGAAACTTATGCGGGTGAAACCGCGGGGCGAAGCTAGTAATACTATAATAATAAGTTAAGATTTTCCTCAAAATATTCACGATTTATCCCCTTATCTTTCCTCTACCCAAAGATTTGCTTACAAGGAATTTTAATCGACTCAAACTCAAAACTCAAACTCAAATCATTTAATTCAACTAAACCAATTACAGGTACTTTTGAATTGTCAAAGGGTCGGTCAGTCAGAAAGATGAAGCTAGTTGCCCATTCCAAAGCGTAGGTACCTATGGAGAAGAACGGGCAAGAAACTCCATGGACACTCTTTTAAATCATAAAATTGTTACAAAATATTTTATTACATCATTCGTGTTGAAATTAACCATGTGAGAACGATGTAGAAATACGTGCAAGTTAAAAGCGTCCGTTATAAAAAAACAAAAACAATTCAGAAATTAAAAATTAAAATAAGCCGAGGCAGCTAAGAGATGACCAGTCCCTACTGGCGGCGCCCGTTCACGAACATGACGTATGGATCAGCACCATTCAGCTCAACCATTTTGGAGGGAACTTAATGATCCAACACACACGCCACCACCAGCGAGACATTTGAGTGAGCATGACATACTCACAGCTGCCAGGGCACATTCAAGTCAATGAAAGTCGTACCCAGTAAATGGTAGCTTTATAGAAAGTACATAGTGCTCACACGTGTGCTATGCAATTATACAATTCTAAGCAATTGAGTTTATACAATGCAAAGATAGTTTTTCTTTTCCAATGTTCAGCAGCTCCAACATTGTTTCCGAATGCTAATTAGTTTATGCGCCTCTGTGGAGCAGGACCAGCATTGAGCCAAGCATTTTTGTCAGCGATGTAATCTCCTAACTTATAGTATGCTTGGCTACATAGTGTGCGTTTAATACAAGATTTAAATTTCGTTTCATTCAGTTGGAGTATGTGGGGAGGAATTTTATTGTAACATTTTAAACAGTACCCCATGAAGGATGAGTCTACTTTAGCCAGTCTGAAACCTGTTTGAACTAATTGGTCCCTATTTCTAGTCCTATAGTTGTGTCTTTCACCTCTTTTATTGAAAAGATTTAAATTTTTTCTTACGTACATGATGTTTTCATAGATGTATTGACAAGGTACCGTCATGATGTTAATATCTTTAAACAGTTCCCTTAAAGAATCGCGCCTGCGGAGGCCATATATTGCTCTGATGGCTCTTTTCTGCAGAATAAAAACTTTTTTGCAAAAAAAAACAACCGACTTCCAAAAACGACACTACAAAGAGAAAAATAACTTTAATTTCGGAAGTCGGTGTCGTTGGGTTCGCATTTTCGTTGTTTGCCACCGACTTCCGAAATTAAAGTTATTTTTCTCTTTGTAGTGTCGTTTTTGGAAGTCGGTTGTTTTTTTTTGCAAAAAAGTTTTTATTTTTCACTTTTTAGTTGTAATTTTTACCAGTAATTTTGGTTTAAAAACCAAAGTACTAAACCGTTTTTGATGAAATTTCTATGGGACCATTTGGGAAGTATACCCTTTCCAACAAAAAAAGAATTTTTCAAATCGGTTGGCAAGCGACGGAGTTATGCGCGAACAAACATAAAAAAAAAAAAAAAAAAAAAAAAAATACAAACATCCGAATTGAGAACCTCCTCCTTTTTTAGAAGTCGGTTAAAAATGGACTCGATATCTGCAGCCCGTCCCCATAGTAAAATACCGTAAGACATGATACTATGAAAGTAACTGAAATAGACTAGCCTCGCGGTATCTACATTAGTAAATTGACGACTTCATCCGATCTTAAGATCAGGGATCTAGGAAATCTAATATTATGCAGTTTATGACAAACCACAGACGACTCTAGGACTTTAACCTATATTTATAATATCGTCCGGTAATTGCTTCACTGCAGCGGAAAGGCATCTTTTTATGCAGAGAAGTAACATCGATCAATGAAGCGTGGATGTTTTCAGATATCTATTTCTTAGAATTCTCTGTCGGAACTCGGTAATGTCTCAGGTATCATAACAATGCCAAATTCGAACCTAGGTTTATATATAAAACGTGTACCAGAAATGTGTGAAGTCAATCATCAAACTGAACCACTTTCTCTTAGACCAACATCGGAATCGCGAAAAAATTATTAGCTGTCCCATACATTTGGGTCAAATAGGTATTCAAGTTTTGTATGGGACAACTGTTTGTTTTTTTGCGACTACGATGTCCCATCTTCATGGCACCAAAAGTTCAGTTTTCAAAAGTTTGGTTCCCTTAAATATGACCACACAATTCTGATAAATTCTCAAGTCAATAAAAGTATTTATGTGCCTAAAGACATTCTTATTCGTCGACTCCAACTTTTATGGGCTGATTTTTCAATCATATGATAACTTTATATTCGTGGAAGAATTTTGAAATTTTGACAGTGATTTCATACAAAAACATCAATTTTATTCTTCGAATAAAAGTTATCTGG
Source organism: Apamea anceps (assembly GCA_951799955.1). Lineage (NCBI taxonomy): Eukaryota > Metazoa > Arthropoda > Insecta > Lepidoptera > Noctuidae > Apamea > Apamea anceps. The sequence continues at coordinate 13,159,645 of OX637513.1, read as the reverse complement.
CGATGGAAATATCGGCCCATAAACTGCCATCGAATCTACCAAAATATTCAAGTTGATTGAAAAATCAGTCTTTATGTATTAAAACACTATCTCACTCCATAAACACCCTTTTTTCTTGTATGTTTTTGGTATCATGTATTGTTTATATGTAAATGGTACACCACAGACTACCTTCAGTAGGTAGTCTGTGGTGTACCATAGTAGGAAGTTGTCTTGAAAAGATCGCGTTTAGCGATAAGACCGCCCATTGTGTCACCCCTTGTAAAATGTCTACATTTATGTCTGTATTTTTTATAGTGTCCATAAAATAGTATATTCTAGATCTATCTAAAAGCATCATAACCTATTTAGCAACATTGTGTATCAGAATCAGAACTGATGTGTCACTGACCTACTTGGCTTTGCAATGAAACGTACCAACACAAAGAAGTAAAGAAAGCTTTGAATGCGAAGCTGTGAGTCAACGGCTCTTTTTACACAAAGTATCTTGCTGTACATTTCATATTTGCACTTTCCAGTGATGATAAAAATGAATAGGGTTTATAATTTACAGTGTGAAAGTGGTTAAATAATAAAAACATCGTGTGCGGTCTGGAGACCCTCGTCAGGAACGAAGCACGCACTCGTATATTATTTTAGAAAGAGACAGGGAGAGAGAGATAGTTTTCATGGTTTTCGAGGAGGCTGGTCAAAATAAAAATCCAAGATGGCGGCTGAGATTTTCGTAATTTAAAACAACTTTAGATAGGCAGTCGCTCCATGTAAAATACTGGTATTCAGCTGCACCCGGTTAGACTAGAAGCCGACCAATACAATGTGAAAGTTAAAACTTGATTATGGTTTAACTAGTGATCCTGCCTTTTCAAATTAGGAACTTTACCACTTTGTTCAACCACCCCTTAAAAACCATGCTCTGTACTGGAACGAACTACTGGAAGCACAAGGTAAATTCGAGCTTAGCAATACAAAAGCAAATCGCACCAAAACTATTCGTCGTTTCTCCAACTCTAAAACACGATTTTTTTTGCGTTTTCATAATTATTACCTGCAGTGACGTAGGACCGGGTACTGGGCAATGATGATTGGACTATTGTTGTGGTCTTGCGTGCATGGCACTGATAAATTTTGAGTAGTAATATCCCAATGTACTGTAGAGATTTGGTCCGGTTGGCTGTGACAACCGACCTTGACGCTTCGTGCCTATAAAAAATGACGATTCGCCCATTACGGTCAAGTAAATTCGTGCTATCTATACTTATAATAAATCTGTAGAAGTGAAAATTCTGTACATTGAAAATATCAAAAAAATAAATGGCAGGGGGTGTTACTAGACCGACACCGAACCCAAAAATGTGATTACAAAAATTTTTGTCTGTCTGTCTGTCTGTCGGTCTGTCTGTCTGTCTGTCTGTCTGTCTGTTTGTTCAGGCATCCCGCAAAAACTACCGGTTCGATTACGATGAAACTTGGTATAATTATTCTTTAATATCCTGGGCACCACACTGGGTACTTTTTATCCCGGAAAAGTATATACAATAAAAAACAAACTTAATTTTGCGGTTCGATCCCTAGACCGATTACTGTACCAACCGCAAATAATAAGTTTGTCGAAGGTTACGTCACCCGCAGTATTATCTGTGCGACCTTTTTATTCCTTTTAGTGTTTAGAGTTATTTAGGTTTAATTTTATAAGTCGTAGGTATAGATTTTAATTTTATAGTATAGGTAGTATATTTGTTAGTGTACGTAGTGACCGCAGGTTATTTTATAATACTGTTAGGTAGGATTAGTCATTCGTATAGATATTAGTTTTTAGGGATTTTGCTTATTTATTGAGTTTAGATTAGTTATCATCAGAAATAGGTTTATTTAGGTAGGGTATTTTTTTTAATTAGGTAGGTACTTAGGTAAAGATATCATATAGGTACCCTCTTAATCACCACTAATGAGACACAATTGGTTTTCTATTGTAATTAGCCACAAAGGGCCCGCGAGATGGATGGCATCCTGGGGAAGCACATACATTTTATCCTGTTAGCACTTTCCCGTGGCATAATTTCCGACATCCACGCGGGCGAAGCCGCGGGCAGAAGCTAGTCTACTAATAAGCCGAATACGAGGATTTATTTACAAACCTTGACAATCATCGAATGCGAAGCGTTTCATAAAGATCACAAGATTCCCTCTACGCAACGTTAAACAATTTCCAGCGGAAATAATATACAGACAGATAATATATCTGTAGGATGAGCATCATCCTGTGTTCTACAAACATACTTCGTTCCCCTATGAAGATTGGTGATTATGGTAATATCCCTCTGGAATACGTCGTTATGTACTTTTATTGAGTTGCTCCGTGGACATCATAAAATTGCTGATATGAAGGCTTCTTTTAGTACAAAACAGTGCTGTATTACCTTCTTACTTAGGTACAAATAATTTGTTTGTTTAAGAAAAAAGTTATCGGAGTTTCGCTTGTATAGTGATTGCATAATTAAATAAATAGGGAGAACTCAAAAGGGTGAAGAAAGATATCGTGAGGAAAACATGTCCTAGAACCAAAAATCGAAGACATGTGACATCTACCAACCCGCACTGGGCCCGCGTGGTGGATTACGGCTCACTCCCTCTCACCAAGAGGAGGCCTGTGTCCCAGCAGTGGGAACATTATAGGCTGATTATGCAAACAGACAGACTCGGAACAACTATCTGTAAATTAGATAAATGTTTGTTCCGTTTGGGAATTGAAACAACAACTCATTCGAACCAAACGGAAAGTAAGCCGCCGACTGTCAGCACGCTCACTAATACCTCATAATATCGTAATGTCTGTTTGGTGTGACCGAAAAGTAGAATATGTATGAATATAGTAAACTGCGTAAGACACGCTCACAGTCGGTGACAATACGTTGCTGGGTATACGCAAAGCGCAGCAATCAATTGCTCAGCCACTGCGCTAAACGCGCCCTCAAAAGCTCAATGCCTCAATACATTTAGCTTGGTAGTATAATATTTGCTCATGATTGAAGGAATGTTTAGATACCACAAGTATCCCTGTTTATATTTGGGTATTTCCCCAGCGAAATTCCATTTCTGGAGATGGAAGCTCAGTATGTAAATTATTAGGTCTATCTCCACTGGCTTGGCTTTCGATTCGGCACAAATGCCTCTCAATTTCATATGAGCATAGAACGGCAGCTGTAACAGTTCCCATTTTTGCAGGGAAAACGGTTTTTGAGACCAAGCTAATACCAACATTTTTGGGAACGATGCTATCAAAAATATAAAATGAAACAGTCTTTACTTTTAAGGAATATAAATGACATCGTAGATTTTTTCATTTTCTGATAATCTGCAGGTAAAATCTTATCATTTACTTGCAAGTCATCCTAACGAAGATTTAATTTAGGTTTAGAAAATAATTTCAGTGGGTTGCTAGATCTAGTACCTCATAGGAAATCGTAAAGGAATATGTACAGCCGTAAAAATAGATTTTTCTTAACCCCGGTAGGTAAGTTTTGAAAGAACTAAAACTGCGCGATAATTACGTAACAGACTGTCAATAGCAATGGCTTTCATTTTAACAGTTCAACAACATTCATTGCGTTATTCACGTTGTTGAGCAGACAAATTTTTCGAACATATAAAGCAATGGTTTAGAAATGTGATTCAGATTGTGGTGCTGGTCTATAAGTAGTACTAAAAATAAACTTCGGTAACACCTACATAGACTCTCGTTCTAATCATATTCTCTTCCGCAGATTAAAATCGATTTAAACACACACATAAAAAAACACCGTTTTATCTTTTTCTTCACGGATTTTTTCCAAACAGAAGCGTAGGTGTCTGATTAATCATTGACAGTCTGCGTATACCCACGGCTTTAACGGCTGTACTCTGTAGCTACTTTATTTTACCTCATGCTTAACCTCAGAAAGTTCTACAGCGTAGGTAGCACTTATGACATTAAACTCACGACTCTCCGGTAAAGGTCACAGTTCACATAAATGCTCATTTAATTTTATTGCAAACAATTTGTTGTATAAGTTTACAAGCGGATTTTCACGCGTTGGAAGCTTTAAAACCGACTCGTAAGTGCCCGTAATTACTGTCGAAGTGAATACATAAAAAAGTAAGTGTTTGTATGACCTATATACGTTTGTTTCGATACTGAATTTCAGACATAGGGACTCGTTTTCGGTTATTCTTCAAGAAAGTTTAAAGTCAAAGCATTTATTTCAAATAGGCAGATAAAACGAACTTTTGTACGTCAACATTTACAATAATATAGAATTGATTCGGATTGATTTGGTTATTCGTATGGAGAAGAATGAACAAGAAACTCCACCGTTACTCTTTTAAAATGTTAATTTTTTTTTAAAGATACCGTCTCGTTGTGCTCCTGTTCGCAAGCACTACTGCTGAGTATGATGTCCTGTGTTCGATTCCCATGTTAAGCAAAATGTTATTGGGTTTTTTCACAAGGAATTTCTCAGTATCAGTCCGAAGTCTTGATCTGAGCCAGGTTGATGGCAATGGGCTCGTCTCGTATTACATGGGACTTAAACATTACTGGCTAAATGTGTACTATAGGTACACCTCTGCCCAACCCTTCGGGGAAACAAGGCGTGATGTTATGTGTATGTTATACAGAATTAATTACAAAGCACCTACATCATTCAGGAATAATGTACATTGTTATTGATTCTCTCTCTCGCCCGTACTTGCAATATAATTCAATGCGCACCATTTCACCTAAACTACCTATTACGCTATTACAACCAACATAATATTTGTACACCTGTGTTCTGCTCCAATCAGGCGATGTACCACAGACTAGATAGCCAACAGACAGTAGACGGCTCATACAATCGTGCTGTACCCGGAAATTGACGACACGGTTGGCGCAGTGGCTGAGCGATCGACTGTTGCGCTGCGTGTCGCGGGTTCGATTCCCGCACGGAACAAATATTTGTATTGCCTACAGGTAGTTGTTCGGGGTCTGGCTGTTTGTTTATGTGAGTTTAAATGTTTGTAAACAACGTTTACAAACATGCAACGTTTTTTTTAAAAAAAAAAACGCCTCGCTTTTGTAGGTTAATAGCGCCATTTTGATGACATTTGGGGCGGACGTTTCAATACAAAATCGAGTGGATTTTTTACAGATTTTGTAAAGAAATTAATTTGCAAGAAAATTAACAATTTCTTTAAAAAAAAACTTTTTTTGATGCCAATCGAACCTGTTTCTCATAAGGTTCAATAAACCTTATAAGCCAACTGTGGTTTGAGAAGTAGAAAAGTCAGAAATCGCAAAAAAAAAACTTTTCCCCCACTTTCGTAGAAAATGAGACTACAACTTACTTACTTTCTATGATGGATAGATTTATTATTATAGAATAATAAGTCGCTTAAGCGCTTAGCAACAAACAATACCCAAAATATTTTTCAAAATGATAAACAAACAATCTAAAACTAAGAATATTCCACACTATCTCTTAATGTTGCGAGGTGATAAGCAACGTTTTTATCATATTTGACGTCACATCTTGATTGCCTAGTGATAACACAGTTTTAGTCTGCATCTGGCAACATATTTTCTAGCCTCCCTCAGCAACCGAATTCCGTATTCTCCGTAGAAACCATTCTCGAAAGGTAAAAGGTAAAACCAATAATATTACCTAATGTTTTCGGGGATCTGACGGCCCGTTACCAATACCTCCGATATTTGAGAGACAGACTGCCATGGTTACGTTAGAAACGCGACATAAGTATTTGTAAAAGTAGACATTTTTGTATAGTGAAGGAAAATACGTATAAATACGAGTCTTTGCGATTTTCCGGCCTATTGTCACGTTTCACTGAAAGGTCGTGCACTCAATTAGTGCAGCCGTTTCTTCCCACTGAAGGGAAAAAATGGATTGAATCGGCTAGATTTTCTTGTATGTAATATTCCTTGGGTTTTGTCCTGTTCAAAACGTTTAGTAATTGTTTAAAATGGTGGACTGCTGTCTTTTAAATTTTATTTTTATAAAAAAAGAACTTTTATGTAAATCGGTGCCTTTCGACTTTCTCATTTCTCCTAGTTTTTTAGACTCATTAAACACGCTACTTCAAATAAAACACGAGCTTACTTGTACTTTATTCGAACTAGCGTGTTTATTAACAATGTAGGCCGAGCTTTAGAAAAAGTTCAGCATAGTAAAGCGTCGTCTCTATCTCACAGATATAAACGTATACAGTCTCCGGACGATATACGTATAACGTATGTCTTTTACGGTTATCTTACCTCTGATTTTGCATCACTGTCAACGTCTCAGGGATCTTTATTCTCATTTTAATAAGGTTGCTGTTGGGTTGCTGCCACTGACCAGACTTCAGTTAAAACCACCGTCATTGCTACGACATAAAACCATTGTCAATGGCCAAATTTTAACCTGAAGGGGCATTCCCGTAATTTTTAAAACGTTCACAGTCTGATCTCAGTCGCAATCTGTCAAAAATACCTCTAATTTCCCTACATTTTTTAAAAGTTTTTGACATTGACTGTCGCTGAGATGAGACGATGCGACTAGATTTTGAAAGTTTTTATTACGAGCATTGGCCTTCTGAACGTGCTGTTTACTGTACTTTTCTACAAGTAACCAAGTGTCCAATTATCGTCTTAAAACAAAGAGTCTTAATTCAGTATTTAGGGTCGGAATCCGTCCAAGTGCCTCGCTTCACACTTGTGACGACACGATTAAAAAATGGTTCATCTTGACATAGTTCCCCCGAGTTGGTTCACCTGCCTTTGAATGTGGTACAAAGTATGGGCGGTTTGTGATAATTAATAAGTACAAGAACTTGATAGGAAAACTCATAAAAGGACTAATTGATTTTTAAGTTTAGTGATATAATAAATAGATTCTATTTATTAATATTAAAATCCCAAATTCAGTTAGTCACTGACAGGCAACGCACTGCTGCCGCCAGGGCTGCGGGTTGTTCGAAAGAGATACCGCGGCCCTTGGCACAGGCAACTGAAGGAACACGGGTGGATTTTAGTCAGTAAAAGTCTGACACTCCTTCCGCTCCGCCCAGGGCGGGGGGGTCAATTGAAGATTTCCCACCCAAAAAAAAAAAGGCAACGCATTGCTTAAACCGCATACTTACAAAATCAACCTATAATGTTCCCACTACTGGAACACAGGCTTCCTCTCTGCGAGAGGGATTGGGCCGTAATCCACCGCGCGGACCCAGTGCTGGTTGGTAGATGTCATGTCTTCGAATTTTTGGTTCTAGGACGTGCCTACTTTCTCACGATGTTTTCCTTCGCCGTTTTGAGAACATCAAATTTTACACAAAAGTTCCTTATATTAGAAATTATTTTTGAAGTTCGTTATTTTTATTTGATAGTCCTATCCTACTTTCCTATTCCTACTAATAATATTACAAACGTGAAAGTTTTTAAGGTGGATTTGGATGAAATTTGGATTTTTTCACACAGATGGTTTATAACCAGGATTAACATATAGGATACTTTTTATCCCAATATTACCGCGGGGCTCAGCTAGTAAAGAAAAATGAAAAAAATAAAAAAAAATATCGACGCTAGAAAAAAATATCGTCGAAAAAATAAATATTATAAGAATATTTTTTCTATCATATTTTTTTTCTAAGTTATTTTTGGTACTCGACTATGACCTCTTAGCCCTTTCTTATCTGTAGGTGTCGCAAAATGAAAACACTTTACAAATTGCTTTAATAAGTGAATGAGGAATAGCCTGCGTCCGCCTCTTAAACTAATTACCATCATCAGTAACAAAATGTGGCCTTATTTTTAAAAGTTTATAAGATAAACATTTATAGGTGGTAAAATTTCCATAGCATCGTTTTTTTTTTTTTTAACTATGTGCTCGTATTTCTTTTTTACGGAATTATTATAATTTTAAAACTGTGCGTTCTTACTTCACCGCCATGTTGAAAGTTGTAAACTAAACAGCAACGTCTCTATGTGTATGTGTCATAGAACACACCTCTCATACTTGCTTGTCATTCCTTGAAAAACGAATGTCTGCCTGTGTCTACTCTGAGAGAATTAAATCTGATCATGTCTTATAATATATTCTTATTTTCCTACCAATAATCCATCAGGTTATGGGCCCAGTACGCTTCCACTGCGCAACTGTGCCGCCGCCGCTGCCCGCTTCACTGACAATAAATACTACGTAGGAACTAATGTAATAGATATTTAAAAAAATAAGAAGCCAGTATTTATCATCTGTGAAGTTTTTTTTTTATGTGCTGATTTTTCAATTTACAGAGAATTTTTATTCGTAGAATAAAATTGACATCTGACAGATTTTGTATGGAAGAATTGTTCAGAAATATTTCTCGGATAAAATTATCTGGCGTTGAAAGGCTGGCACTTAGGGCTGACTTTCCATCGTCTGATAACTTTTATTGGAGGAATAAAATTGATGTTTAGCAGTTTTTGTATGAAATAACAGTTTTTGTATAAAATTATCTGGCGTTGGAACAATCAGCCCTAATCCGAGGAATAATATTGGCAATGGACAGTTTTTGTATGAAATAACTGTCAAAATTTAAAAATTATTCCTCGAATAAAGTTATCAGATAATAGAAAAATCAGTTCGAAGTGTAATGTTTTATGCTCGTGAATGTACTCTACTTATCTTGTCAGGGATAAATTTAAACTTATATCCACAAAAGACCCCTTATGATATTTGAATGTATTCTCGCATATATCATATTGTACCCTCAATATCTGTCAACGAAGTCACGTTCGACTTATAGTTATTGAAAATGAAGTATGTGTCGCTCTCTGGGGAAATCTTACTACTGTCTTAGAATTCAAAATGGATTCAAACAATTTTACACTACCTTCTGAAATGGGATTGCAAGGCACAGGAATTATTATTTAGAATCAATTGTTTTATAGAGGAAAAATTGTGTAATTAAAAGTTAGAAGACTTTATAACTACAATAAATAATCAAAATTGGCTAAGTGCGAGTCAGGCTCGCACATGAAGGGTTCCGTATCATTGTATAACACTACTTACCATTTTAAACACGTTTCTTGTCTGGGCGCTCCTTGCGGAGCTCCACATCGCTGTCAATGCGGTGAAACAGTTGACTGCGTCGGACACCATGGCCTATCCTGCAGCAAGAGCGCTGGACGGATGGCAAGGCACGCCAGCATGAACGACATCATCCGTCGGGCTCTTGTCTCCGCCGGGGTGCCAGCTGTTTTAGAACCCAATGGCTTGGCACGCGACGATGGAAAGAGGCCCGATGGAATGACCATAATGCCTTGGAAGATGGGTAGGCCTTTGGTGTGGCATGAACAAACTGTGTCGACACCCTCGCGCCATCCCATCTTCCTAGCACGGTGGGCTGTGCTGTGGCGGCTGCTGCAGGAGCAGAACACCTCAAACCCTTTCATTTTTAACTAAGTATATTTTATTTTTATAACCCCCTTAGTGTTACACACTCTGTGAAAATTTCAAGTGTCTACGTATTACGGTTCAAAATCTACAGCCATGTACAGACGAACAGTCGGACGAACGAAGCCTTAGTAGTAGGGTCCCGTTGGCACCTTTTAGGTACGGACTCTAAAAAGGACAACAAAGGCTACCGTAACAAATACAAGGAGTATATTTAGGCGTATATTTTCCCAGTTCTTTTCAAAATATGACACGCTAAAAAACTTTATAAAATTATGGAAAAAGCTGGCAACTTTAGGATTCCCGTCTAAATAGAGATTGAATTTGAAAATCAGATTAGCCTTGCGACTTCTTTAGGTCATTTTGAATAACTTAATTATTAAAGTTCCTCTCGCAACGAAATCGAAGTTGCCACGGCAAGAAGTAGCAAATTGGCATAATAACGGCCCCTCTAATGTTAACAAAAAAACGTTTTTGGCAACACTCGCAGAGTTGGTACTTACTTTGATTTGCAAGTATTTTAGAACGTTAAAATTCGAACGCTCGTTTTGAAGCAGAAGGTTTGTAATCTCTGGTCTTTATCATTATACATACGCATGGAATCAGTATGTACTGTATCATACGTGACATTGGCACATTGAGTATGTATTTATGTAAAGTCTATAGATTAATGGCAGAACATGAGTTTATGTTTACATTGTCATTTTTAAGAGTTATTACATCCATTAGGTAATGTATCTTTGCTCTTTACTATTCTTTTTTTATTTAGGTATCTTTAGAATTAACTAAGGGACTATCCATTTTATTGAGATGCACGTGCCTGTTATACATTTTTATTTATTTCTTTCTTTGCATAAAAATTAGTCAATTTAACCCAATTTCACAACACTTATTTTCAATTCAAAATACTTTGGAAACTAAATAAACTAGTGAAACGTGAAAGTTGTACTGGAACTGTGGAACTATATGTAGGTACGCCTCTGCCTAACCCTACCGAACACAAGCGTGATCTTATTTTATGTAAATACTTTAATTTTTATACTTAACCTTAAATGAAGATCTTGATGATAGGTTTTCAACTTACTATTTTACAAAAACAACCAACATTTCTCTCTTAAATAAACAGGAAATCTGTAATCAAAACAACCACGAAAGCTTTCATTGTAGAGAACATAAGAACAGCCAACAATAAGATGTAAAGCGATTCACGCACAACAGCATCTGTTGTTCATGAATATCTAAACGATCCAGCTTTTTCCGATATACCTCGCTTTATAATTCATGCGAAAACTGACAATCTTATGTGATTACACCAGAATGAATAAACAAAAATTCAATTCTGGGTTCAAAAATCACGTTTAAATCTTTTGTTTTTTGAGTGGAACATAATAAATTATCGAGTGTTAAGCCGGATTCATATTATTGTGTTGTGTCGTTGACGCCTTCTGACGCAGTGTTAGCCAATCAAAACTCGTTGTGATTTGACGTAGTCCTGAACACATTCGTTTAATTGGTGTGTAGCGGTATCTACAACGCCACATGCGAACAACGTGTCATACTGACGTCACGCAAATCCTGCATCTCGCAAGCAGAGTTTACCGCGCAACTAGCATACATACAAAACTTCCCGACATCAATCGATGGGCAGTTGCCCGCCAGACACAACACCCGTCTGGTCGAAGGATCCTCCTTTTTTCTATGGAGTATGAGTGAAATTTACACCCTGTTCCTCATACCTCTATAGATGTATCACAAGTCACGCCACAATACGAGACAGTTAATGTGTCTGTGGCTTCACAATATTAATACTATTGAATGCGGTTTTATTCGCAGTTTATGGTAAAAGGGATGTTTAGTGTTGTTTCCCGGGATATCTCGGTAAAATATATTATCGAACAACAAAAATATCTATTTTCATTAAAAAAAAATAGGTATATAAAAATCATCGTGGAATTTAAATACGATGGTTCAATATGCCCGCCCCTAAAAATAACAAAGGACTTAAACATAACTGGCGAAATGAGGGCGAAATATACCACCCCCCTCAACCCCCCCCCCCCTCCTTTGTACGCCTTCAAGGTATTGTGTAGGTCCAACACCTCAAAATAATATGGCTACACGCTACCGCCCATAACTTGAACGAAGCATACACCAGTTTAATATGTCAATATGAGCTTATGTGAGACAGCTGTGTAGGCAGGGCTCCAGTACACTATCATAGGACTTGTACACACAAGCGTATACAACGTGCAGTCATTCTTTATGTCCTTTACGGTACTGTGTGTGCATGGGATTATTTTAGAATCGATAGTATTTCATGAAAGCTTGAGTTTGTATTATTTATTTAATGTTGTTTTATGGGTAATACTTAATAAACATCAAATAAATGTTAAGTTCACTAGTGAAAGCAGTTAGTAACAAAATGTTTATGGAACATATTTTTTAGACAAAGTAAATAATATTTTCAAAGAAGTTTTTAAAACAAATATTTCTATTGTTTTTTTTTTATTGTCTGAGCAACCAATGATATGTACTTTGCTTTTGTTTTTGGTAAGCCATTGGAATTTTTTCCCTATAAATTATTAACGTGAAAGAATGATTATTTTAGTAGGTAGTCAAAAAGTCCACCTGTGTACCACTTCTGTACATGAAGCTAAGTTAAATAAAGATATTTTATTTTGCAAATATGGGTACAGTACGTTGTGATAAAGGGAAATAGGTTCAACCATATTTTACCAGTAGGCGTGTAAAACTTACAAAAATAAAAATTAATCCACTAAACTATAACTAAATACTAAACTTTAACAAACAGAACCAGAAACAACCATTTACTATTTATTTAACCATTATTGTAAACAGTGTGTTTTTTTTTATCAATCAAAAATTCTGTTACACTGTAGTATGCTTTGAATGTCAAAAAGCTTGACAGCCTCTATTTAAACACAGATAGCGGTAATTTTTTCCAACTTTCAGCTATTTTTAACCGACTTCAAAAAGAACGAGGTTCTCAATTCGACTGTATTTTTTGTTATGTTTGTTACCTCAGAACTTTCGACTGGGTGAACCGATTTTGATGATTCTTTTTTTTTTTTGAAAGCTGATGCTTTCCGTGTGGTCCCATTTCATTTGGTCCAGTTCTGACAATGGCATCCATGAGAAAACCATACAAGTCTTTCACAACTAAAAAGTGAAAGATAAATACCTTTTTTACGAAAAAAAACAACCGATTTCCCAAAAAACTACAAGGTGAAAAATAACTTTAATTTCGGAAGTCGGTGGCAAAAAACTAAAATACAAAAACCATAGACTCCGACTTCCGAAATTACAGTTATTTTTCACCTTATAGTGTTTTTTGGGAAGTCGGTTGCTTTTTTTTTGTAAAAACGTTTTTTTATCATATATGACCGGAGACATGCAGTAAACACTTTTGCGCATTAGTGCTGTCTTAGCGAACTGATGACACAGTAAGGTATTGTCGTGCCTGTTACGTGAAACTACATCAACAAGACGTTTAAAACGATTTGGGTTTAACCTATCAAACAGCAACTTCTAATATGTAGAAACCCTTTCATTTTAAGTAAGTAGTGAAAAGCCTTTTTTACAGCTCTTCTACTACCAGTTTGTTTCCAAGTAGGTATCAAGCTCCACTAGCTTGTAAACTTCCTCGTAAGCTTTTAACTTCGAGAGCCAGTTTCGTAAAATAGTTATTTCAGAGGAGCCAATTTTCGTAACTTGTGCAACAATCTTTTAAAATGCCTGAACAGCACTGACCTGCCAATTATAAGCTACACGGCTGCATGTAGACGGTAAAAGTCGATAGAGGGTAGTATCACTAGTAGGTTTTATAAAAAGAACATTATAATTAAGTTTTTTTTGCAATAACCTCGACGAACTGCAGAAGTTAATGTGCCTGTCATTTGTTTTTCCGGTCTCACATTCTTTGAGACATTTTAACACTTATGCCCTTAATACAGGGTACGGTTTCATAACGGCGTACGGCGTAAAAACCGCGCCGTACAAAAAGCGTGTCCGTGTACAAGCTTCCACAGTGATCCATGCAACACTGACGACCGTGCCTACACACTGCGAATATGTACGCCATATTTTTTCACGGCAAGAAAAATGTGTGTGTACAAAGGGCCTAAGTATTTGTTTTAAGAATGTATTACTCTCATTTGAGCTCAAAACTTGTTAAAAGGAATAAACTACAATCTATGTGAGCCATTATTTTAAAACAATCTTAAAAATCTCGATGACATCTTCACTTACACTTCAACCTTCGATCGTTTAGTCTTAAATTCTTGGCAGGCTGGCTAGATATTATTCACAGGTATGTATTCGGCTATGTACTGGTTGTCCATTTCCCAGGAATAATCCCTAAGTCGCCTTAACCGATACCCGTGGGAAGGAACGGGTTGGCCACATTTGTGGCCGGAAACTAAGCGAAGAGATACATGGATGTTTCATATTATATTACAAAACAAGCAAAATGTTTATGTAATGGATACCGATGCAGGTACTCACCGCGAGGATTCAGTTCGACCATTTTCTTTGCAAACATTCGTTGTGCGAGCTTTTGTTACACCTCGAAAAATCAATCGCGAAACGAACTTTCGATCGCGAATGAATGTTCGTTTCACAACAACTAGTACGTTACTTACGTCAGTAATATATTTACCAATCAATTATTTAGATTAATATCAGCACTTTAAAATGAAACTGTATTTTTGACGTAGCCACAGAACTTAAATATATTGCCTACATAACGATGAATGACTGCTATCCATTTAAAAATGACCAAACAAAGGCTTTTGATCCCTTCAATTAGTATTTTTTTGAAATAAAACTTAAGTGTGCTACAAAAGGTAGAGTTGAACCATCAGTAAAATATTGGCAAAAAACCCCGCTTTTAAACTGAATGAGTTTCTACAAACTATGACACGATGCTACAACTAAGTAAACAATTTGAGCAAAGTGAAACATGTCAGCTTCATCATTCATATTGTATCAATCTATACATTTCGAGTATAAGCTGACTTCTCATTGTACGAAAAGCCTTTACAATGGGAGGTCAACTAAAAAAGGAAATGAACACCTTGATATGTCGTCGTGTATACCTCAAAATACTTACCTACTACTAGCTGTTGCCCCTTCCCTCATGTCCTAGGAAACCTACCCACCTTCATCCTTCGCCTTCGTTCATAACCCATGTGCTAATCAAACAAATTGGGTACTATTCTGTCTGCGTGCCAAATCCTTTGAGCCATAGATGCATGACTTAGTATCAGACATCTTCACAACCATTTATATCCGGAATATTAAGGATATTAGGATAATAAACCTATTACCGCACAGACATAGCATTTTAATAAAGATATTTACATAATATATAAGCTAACAGTCTTAAAATAATAATAATGTTCAAGTATATGTATTATAAAAAGGGAGGAAAAGGAATCATAGGGCATCAAAATATCCATCCGCATCGCAGTCAACAGGAAAAGTGCCCAAAAGGCTGGCAGCATCGCCGCGTTGTATGACAATGATTCTTAGACATAGATTAGATATACTACGAGTACAAACGGCTTCTTTCTTTCTGGTCTTGTAATGTTAATTACTGAACAAATGTACCGAGTATTGTATACAATCAAGTGTTTTCTAACTGAACAGACAGCTGTGCTGCTGGGGAGTTTGTTGCGCCACTTCTTTTTCCCAGCGATAGCACTAGGAAGTGATGAAGGGCGGGCGTTTTTGGGGGACTGTCTTTTGTAATTTTGACGTTCGAAAAGTGCTGATTCTCAGCCTAATTGGAATAAATGAATTTTGATTTTGATTTGATTTTGATCTTCCATAAAAACCTACACACATGCCACATTAATAAAGGAAACTCATCTGTTTAAACATACATAATGTAACAAAATAAGCCATGTTACTTACCGAAGCATTACATAATATCATCGGTATCTATAAATCATGAATATCAATGCAAAATGTTTGCTGCGCACGCGAAATCACACAATATATTCGTAGATAGTTGTAGACAACAACGCTCAGTGAATTAATAAAGCCTGTTACTGATATGCTTTTCGTACATCTAGGTATCAATCTGCCCAGCCTTTTCCCAACTATGTTGGGGTCAGCTTCCAGTCAATCCGGAGGCATCTGAATACCAGTAAGTGCCATGGAGCTACTGCCTATTTGACCATCACCCGTGCGGCTGTTGATATTTAGCCACGAGCTCCAAATACGCTTTCCATACATTCAGTACAAAAAAACTTTCAGATTTCATCGCCTACATTTGTCAAACACGATTACTTTTCAGGTACTGCGGCAGTTTAAAAAAATCAGGCAGGAATTAAAACAGTCAGAATATTTAAAGTTTTCTAGGTAGAACTTAATATAGACTCAAAAGCTAATAGGCATAGCTTCTAGCTATACGGTCAGGGAGATTAACTGTTTATTAATTTCACACATTACGGCAATTTGCTGAGTTACAACAATTTCGTTGATCACCACCAACAAAACCAACCAAACAACGAATCAACTAAAATAATTCGCATATTTAAATACCTAAAATACAAGCAAAAAAAAAATGCCTGGTTTGGGGGTCGCCGTCTACTCTATTCTTGTACAAATTATGATTAATAAATAATTAAAATGTTTAAAATTAAATATGCGGATTATTTTAGTTGGTAGTGAATTTGGTAAATAAATTCATTGACCTGATTTTACGACACAATTTAAAAGTTATATTAGTTAAATTTGTCGAAAACGACAAATTTTAAAGGATTTAGGTGCAGAATGCCCATTTCTCAAAATGGCAACTAAATCTTTAATGGACTAATTCTCAAAATGGCTAATTCTATAAATGACTAATTCTCATAGTGCGACAGTTTAAAAGAACTGAGACTGGAAATATAGAATGAGGATCATTTAAAAAATCCCGTGTGTGGAGAAAAATAAGCGAGTGCTGTCATTAGTTTTGGTAGTTCAATCAGGCGCATCGATGGAACCTTTAAGTTACGTCGTACCCTAATCACTGTGTAGGTAGGTTCTCCACTTACTCAGTGTTGTGTCATGTCTAAAGGGTTCGTCGGTTATTTGAAGGTTAATATGTAAGTACAGCCACTAAGAATAGTATGTTTAAATGTTAATTGCAAATAAAGAAAAGGAAAGTTTTATAAAGCTTAACTGTATTATATTACTAAAATTTGGGCTAAAATAGCATACAATAGCGTATTGCAACTGATACAGCCCCTGACTACAGTGTCAACATCTATGAGAAAGTAAAAACCGAGAATAGAATACTGACATAAATATAGAAATCCTCAAAAGCCTCATAAGCTTTAATTGCTTGTAGTCCAGCGAAAAACAGTGGAGTAAAATACTACAGGATTGCAACTCAAAAACATCGACTATAATAATTTACGTGGGCTGATTTTTCAATCATCTGATAAATTTATTCGAGGAATAATTTTGAAATTCTGACAGTTATTTCATACAAAAACTGTCAAACGTCAATCGTATCTGGCGATGGAAAAATCAGCCCTAATAGCATAAAACATTTTCAAACAAAGTTGTAAACAAAATGTAGTACCGTAACAACACTACCCCCGCATTTACTACTCGTGTGTTTACTACTCCTGCATTTACTACGTGCATTCCATTTACTCTCTCTCGTTTAGCTCGCTACCTCGATCAGAATAAAATTAATCCAATATTCAATAAACTGAGAACAATTAATTACTTTCGCTTTTGTTTGAATAATTTTCGACGCAGTTTCTCTCCATCATGAGTGTCAGTGATGCTGAAATTCTGTGGGCATTCCATGGAAACCTGTTGCAGTTTCAAGTAGTTTAAGACCAATAGCGCCAATTTGTGGCCGTTTACGTGTTTGTATTCGAGATTTATGCTGCAAATTGGTCAAGCTCAAACTTGATTGATTCAATCTTCGGCTTACCAAGGATTATTAATTTTGGTTTCGGCTAGGCATAATCAAGCTATAAAAGTTCCCACTGCTGAGACACAGGCCTCCTCTCTTCGAGAGGGAGTGGGCTGTAATCTGTGTAGATATCACATGTCTTCGAATTTTTGGTTGTAGGACATACCGAATTTTCTCACGATTTTTTCCTTCACCGTTTCGAGAACAGTGGTGATGACATCATTTACACACAGTAAAGCGTCTCTCTGGGTTTAAACCATAGCGGTAGAATATTTTTATTCTACAGCCTCCCAATTTCTTTAACTTGCCATCTCGCGAATCTGAAACGGCTATTGCCACGATTATATTTAATCGTGTAATATTATATAGTCGTAAGATAGGATATACTATAATTTTCTCTGGGTCTTCTACTGCCCCCTGAAAGTCACAAACACGAGGCGTTATAGCCCACGTTGACAAGCGTCGCCGATATCAATACTATATAAACTTACATGATTTCCATCTAAGTACCTACCTATACCTATATTCTGAAAACTCAGTGCAATAAAGCTGGGATTCATCCAAAGCCTCTAACTTCATACATACTTGATTAAGTTCCTAAAGTTGACTATCGAGTTGGAGCGCGTACTCGTATGTCGAAAAACTATTGAGTTTATATATTAATTAATCACAGATCTGTGCTATGTGAATGACAACAATATTGCACGTTAGGAAAACTTTGCACAAGAATTCCTTATAAAACCAAAGTGGGGCGCTGGGAAGGGTTTATGAAAATCATGCCCTAAAAGGGTGAAACAGAGCAGGAAAGTTTGTATGGAAGTTCGTTATTTTTGCCGATGTTAATTTTGAATACGGTTTGCAATACTGTCTGTCGTGAACAAGCAGCTTTTTAGTCGATTCGCACGAATTTATTCGCCCGAAACGGGCCAATCTTCACTTTTAAATAATAAATATATATATATGTGACTCGCGTGACTCGCACGAAGTTAATTTATTATTATTATTATTATTTATTTCGAACACAAATGATTCATATTGTTGTTAGTAACACTTATAAAACTACGTTAGTAACATTCTGAGTAAAATATAAATAAATTTATGTTTTTTTTTTTTAATTTATGTGACCATAAATTAGTCACTTACTTTTTTTTAAATTTAATTAGTTTTTTTTTTATTTATGGTCAAGTTGACAACTTCAAAAATATGTTTTTTTTTCTCTTTATTTGTTTTGGGGTTTTTATCTAAACTGATATGTCAACCCCATCGTGCCCTTTATAAAAAAAGTGTCCTTTTTCTATACCTTACTGCATAAAATTCGCCTGTTTCGAGTAATTCGTGCATATCAACTAGTAAGCCGAACAAGCACAGTGTTCAAATCTCACGCCTTACCTGTATGAAAGGAGGCATTTTCACTGCGATGAGACTAAGAGAAGAGAGAGTGCACTTATGTCCGCGCACAGGCTTGTGCACTATAATATCTCCCACGGCACAGGGTAGTTGAGATGACTAGTTGAGTACTCTAGACCGTATTTTGGCCATAGCGGTCACTATGGCCAAAATACGGTCTAGAGTACTAAAACTTGGACCATGTAAATAGGGCTTAAAAACTAATCAACACCATGTACCAGAAATGAAGTCCATTTTTTCCGAGAACTTCAAACATATTTTCGACAAACAAAGTCTTGATAATAATTTAATACTCAATTTTATAAAGCGATGTTTTAAAACAAAGTTTTCGAACCGCGACTGTCTATACGTGCGAGCTAATCTCGAAAACTACTGAACGGATTTCGGTTCAGTTTTACCGCCACAGAGAAAAGTCCGTGAGTTTTCTCCTTATAATTTTAAACAAATTTTGAGTTAATTCAGACAGTATTTTCGATATTATTTAGTAATTTATGGACGAGACTTACGGTTGGTGGACATTTACTGGGAATTTCTTTATTTATTCCCCTTTCGTCCTAGTAGATACTTACTTAAAATAGTAAATATATTCTAGTAATTATACATATGTTCTCAATTAAACAAAGATAATTTCATTTTGTTCGTAAAGGTAAAGTTCAGGATGCCAAAGTAATTGTAATTTAACACGATTTAAATGATGTCCACTAAGTAGTACTTTGCATAATATAAATCTAGATGAGGCGCAATTATAATATCTAATGTCTCCTTACTTTCATCTGTGTATCTCTTGCTTTTCCGTGTGGGGAATTAAATGACTGAAAATAATGTATTGTAAAATGTAATGTAGTGGCATAGTACACAAAGTTTCAACTTGATAGGCAAAGAGATATGTATAGCCAAAATTTTCTTGCGAAATCCAACTATGTAAAAAGTTGTGAAAAATTAGGTAGGTTCCTATATACTCAAACCGTAGGTATAGCTTACAATACAGGCGGGAATTTTTCACCGCCAAAAGTGTCGGCGTAAAAATATTAGTTATAACGTGTTACACGTACTTGAATGAATTATTCAACGTTTTGACAACTTAGAGAGAATCATTATGGACTGACAGGCGAATAAAAATAAACTAAAAGCTGCATAAAATATTGTGGATTTAAAAAAATGCTGACCTGAAATAATTTTTAATTTGACACCAGTAAAATTATCTGGATAAATTATGGTATGTATATTATAGACTGGATTGCCGTTATATCCGGCAATGCTGCAGCAGACATATTGTTCGTTTTTGTCTGTGCGTGTTATCCTGTCAGTATTCTGTTAAGTATCTGTTTGTATATGAGTCTTGTTATTTAAATTAAATTAATTTTATTTTTATTGATATGATTTCTTCACAATATACTTTTATTGTATTTTTTTTAACAAAATCACATAAAACGATCTTGATCAACTAATCGTGTTCAAAGATAGTGATAAGATTAGTTTTAATGTAAACTTAAATGAAGATTCTGTGTGTTTATATTTTTACGATAAACGAGTATTAACAAATCATAAAAAAGACACTAGGTAACCATTCGAAATTCCATCCTAAACAAATTCAAAAAGTATATAATCTAGCTCCATGAATAACGGAATTAGACTGCCTCCTGCCATCGTTTGCTTCGTCGACATTTATTTCTTTGGCATCCCACTTATTTTATAGCGAAAAATAAAAGGCGTGATTGCATTAAATGTACCAGGAAAACAGATTAGTTCGATTCCTTTTTGTAAACTGATATTCAGCATAACGTCTGAATAGATTAAAGAAAATCTTATTTAAAAGTTCAGTTTAAAAATCCGCATTAAAGACTAATTTATGCTGAAAACTACAACCGCAACGATGAAATACAGCCCATAATAAGTAGGCAGTTAATTGTTTCAGTTACAGAAAGGCATCTTGTTATGGTAACGACCTACATCCGCATTAAATGGGGCAGAACATTGTATACTATAGGTATACTTAGCCACCCTGCGTGGCTCGTCGATGCGCCCGCTCTAGCACTATTGAATTAACTACCTCACTTCAGATAATGCGGCCTTTCTTCAATACATACAGCGAAGACGTCTGAATACGTTCAACTTTGCGATTCTAGAAATTGCGGCGGCATACACCGACTGCTGAAAACGTTAGAGCATAAACAAAACACTTAAATAGCGCGCAATGTAGACCCACATTTCGGCTCGGTGAAAAAACCACTTCTAAATAATGTATAATGCCGTACTTTCAACGATTTATTGTTATAGAAAATGTCACGAAGATTAATAAAATCTATAATAATGCTAAAGTGCAACATGAAGCCACGCGTGCTGTGACTATGACCTTTATAACCAATAGCACACGGTTGATACACGCGATATGCGATCGTAACCCACGCAAAACAAACTAATATATCGAAACTGGTAATCAAACTTTATTTATCTGATATCAGTCAAACAAAAAGTTCTCGGAAATACATTAAGCCTGCGGTCATAGCTACCAACACTGGGCTATATGTAGCGTCTCTACATAGATGGCTCTTAAGAAAGAAACTTGTTTTTCTCTTCAATTATCAATGTAACGTGGCAATTAGTTGATCGTATTACGTTGCCACAGTCGAGTCCTTAGCCCTGACCACCATAAGTACCTGAGCACATTCAGTACGCGTCCATAACGACCACAAATTGCTGCGTAACTCTCGTATATCTTAACACAAAGCGGGTTAGCACCATCAGGGGGGAAACACAGCACTATATACCTGTGACGCTGAGCAAGGACATGATGGGACGAGCGCCCGTCTGGGCAGGCTGGCCCGTCGACCCGAGGCGGTCGGCGGGGCCGGCGCCTCACCGGCCGCCACGGGGCGCCATTTGTAGCACACGCGCGCCCGGCTCAACGCGCGGCCGGCGACCGACTGACGCCCGGCTACCCACTGTACCCACTAGTACCTACGAGCGTCCTCACGCATGCGCACCCTGTACCTTCTGACATCACCGGTACCCGGATTATTTTCGCCCGGCGAGGTAAATACCCTCACATCGATCGAGCCCGGTTAAACTTGATGCAATTATTGCACTGCCCTAGTCCTTACAGATGCAGTTTTAATGACCGTTAACGAACTCCTTCCTTGGGCCGCAGGTGCTGGCGACGGACCAACGACTATTAGTATCCGAGCTGTCTTCAGTCTTCACGCTTTTTAATATGCGAGTGGTTAAAGCTGCACAAGTTTGCAATGAGTTTCATGAGTCGTTAATTATTTTCACAAGAATTCTGAGCTCAGTTTTTACAACGTGCTACGTCTGTTCAAAAGCGTAATTTCTCAAATGCTGCAAAATCTAAATTTAGTTTTCAATGCTGTTGCTGGCGATGTAGTAAAAATAAATAATCGTAGCGTACGGAGCACGAGCGCACGCGAACCATTTTTCTTTTTCCTTAGAAAAAGGGAATCAAGTTTTATCTCGATCTCAAACTGTCTGTCTCAGTGCGTCTTCCCTAGATATTTTGACTCAAGCTTGCTCCAATCACGATGAAAACAACGCACAAATGGAACTGGAAGTATTTTTCGCAATGCAATATCTACTTCCATTTATTTTAATCGACTGCGGAACGGTTGAATGAATTAAACGATTTGGTAGAGGCGGGAAATGTGTCGGTTCGTTTGAAACGATAAACTCGTTTTCGAAGTACTATCATATCAGCTCGTTTCTATGAAAACATCACCCTTCCCATAAACTGTTTCAACAAACGCTCTCGGGGACATATTATCATGATCAAGTACACTTTGCAGGCCATTTTGGAGACCGCAGTTTGATTTTATGACACAAAGATTCAGTACACATCCTTTTGATAAAATCTCGTAGCCGCCTTGTAGGAGGGCCTTCGGGAAGTGCACTTGCCTACGCAAGATCCGTTTGTAGCCGAGACCTCGTAGACTCGTAGCATAAGGGGTAATAATAGCTACAAGGTAAACTTGGTACGTTCTTATTTGCACCTTGAGACTTATCAGCTACGAGCTGCCACAAGTTCGTAGCGAGCTACGCGTTGCGTAGTACCTTGCTACGAAGCTATTCTTAGCTCGCGGCGTAGACTTCGTTTACGTAACCAATCAATTTCGTTGCAGTAAAAAGATTATTTTACAGCTTTTATTATTAATACTGAATTGTATTTTAGATGAGATTTATTATATTATTATACCTTGAAATTATGAATGTTCATATAAATTTTAATTAGTGCCAGACTATAACTATTTCACAGGTACAACCGAGTACAAAATTGTATTATACAGCGAAATAGGAATTTAATCACGTAGTCGAGTGCAACTAATGGGTTATAAATTCATTGCACGTCGAGACGCCCGCAGGCATGCTCTGAGCTACCACTTCCGAATGCCACTATCTTTGTATATTATACTTTTATGAGTCTACGCTTAGATATTATTAATTGCTTAATATATACTTTAGGGAAGGAGAAAGGTTTTCAATATATGACAATTTATTCTTCGTAAACGTCACTGCTGAACTTTGGCTGACACAATGAACAGCACCCTAATTGCGTAACACACAATCAATCGTAATCTGAATCATTTTGAAGCAAATTGCTAATCCATTGCTTCATAAGTTCGAAAAATTTGTCTGCTCAACACGTAAACAACACAATGACGGTGGTTGAACTGTCAAAATGAAACCGATTCCGATTGATTGTGTGTTACACAATTAGGATGCAGGTCACAAAGGCATAGTAGTACTACTTTAGCCCTGGATCGAAAGAGCTGGAAGTCATGGGGACAGATCTTTGACCATCAGTGGGATTATACAGGCTAACATTAACAGTGACTTCACAAAAAGTACCTACAGCACATTTTTTTCATTTTTGATTAAAATCTTAGGGCAATTCTCGTGATTTTAAGAACGTTAAGTCTGATCATAGCCTCAATCTGTCAAAAACACCTCTAATTTTTGACAAGTTTTTGACATTGATTGTCGCTGAGATGAGATTACGACTAGATTTTGAACGTTTTTATTACGGGAATTGGCCTTCTGGTTTTATCTTATTGCAGCTTATAAATCCCGTTTTACATTTTAACTCCTACTTAAGTCTACCGGGACAAATGACAGTGGTAACAATGAGATTAAGTTATGCTTAAATAATATGATGAGAAAAAGCATTGACTGAATTATTGAGCCTCATATACACGACGAATCAGATTTATTTCCCTACTGCACGAAAACTTCGTTTAAAATAAAAATAGTCAACAATTTATTCATGATTGATTTTAACTAGGTTAAATTGTACCTATATTTATAAACCTCCGTGCAATGAGTGAAGCAGTTCATTACTTATGCAGGTTAGCTTGTTAAGTCCTCCACTACCTACTCCTCAATTAAAGTAATTTGCGCGGGATTTAACTAAATTAGCAAGTTAATTTCACGACCTTTGAGAATTTTGGTCTTTACTGTCATTTCTTCCAGTTCTACATACTTAGGGTCGGTTGTTTCAAACGATTAGTTAACGTAACATACGTACGTTAAATAATAACGATTGCGTACTAGTTATTATTTGACGTACGACAAGGCAAAAATTTTGTAATTGTAATTTTAAACAACGCTTTTTTGGTTTGACGATAGTTAGCGCCATTTTTGACGTATACGCGTGCGTCAAGTGGACGTGAAACAACTCGTCCTTAAACTCACGCTTACTTCCCATTGGGGAAGGTAGAAACTACAGGAAGTCACCTGCTACGATCTTTTAATACTCCTTTTTTTGCAAAATGTGCCTGCTCTTGACTTCGATCTCACCTGGTGAAAATTTAAGCGATGGATGAGGTCTTTGATGGAACGAAACAGCCCAGAAGATGCCAATTCACTCTTACTTTGAAGGCTGACGTGGGTGAAGGGTGGCGTGGGTGTTATACGTGGAAGGGAACACAGACGCTGGTAGAGAGTCCACACTGGCCGTTTTCTTCTACTCTTTTTTCCACTTTTATTGTGTTTATGACCTATATAAATCGATAGCTGACATTAATGCAAACGGAAAGCATTTCCGAGATATTAACGTTCAAAGTTGATGATTGAGTCACGTGATCAACTTGCGTGGCCGACAATTTCAAAATGGCGCGACAGTACGTATACCAGACTCCATATAAAAGTCTTCAAACCCCTTTTATGGTAATCATAAAGAGTATTCTACTGTATCATTTTACAAAGCCTTTTCTCCCAGCTCTACCACCTGTGGGTTTTTCTTAATATTTCATACATATTGTCTGCCAAATATTAACTCGATAGCCAAAAAACATGTAACAAGCATGCAACCTCTCTTTCTGCAGCAGTCGGACAAAAACTATATAATCTTTACCAACTGTATGTAGCTTTTTCTTAATATTTCAGACATGACGTCTGCCAAATAAATTCTTAATCCGATAGCCAAAAGCATCTAACAAGCATGCAACCTCTTTCTGGAGCAGTTGATTAAAATCAACACGTATTCTGAAATCGACGATGTAAATAATAAAGCTTCGACAGCTCAAAAATGTTCTATTGCAGTACACAGAATTCCGATTGAAAATGGTACAGCATAAAATTCAGCGTCAGAAGAATTGAATTCAATTTCGATGAAAATGTCTAGGGAATGCATTCAACAGATAAATAAATCAATGGGAGTCGCTGAAATTCATCATAACACGCAATATGGTTTTTTGTTTCGTAAAATAAAAATAAAATAAATGGATTCAGGTTTCGGGATTCCGACATTGTTGATGGATTTTTCAAACTTAAACTCAAGCATTCATTTTAGATAAACCAATTATAGCCGCTTTTTACTACAAGCTAGTTGCCTATTCCAAAGCGTAGTAGATACCTATGGAGAACAACGGGCAAGAAAATCCATGGACACTTATTTCATTATAAAAAAAAAAATTATTAGTCTCTTAAAAATTCTGCAATCAATTAAAAACATCGAGCTTTTTTTATTTCGCTAACATTTTCTTTGTTCTATAAACCGTCCGGTTGTTGTCCGCTCGTGTTTGTGCGGCAAAGCGTTGGCACAAATAATCTTTGTCAATGAGTTGTAACCATCATTGCGTAACCTGCACGTGGTGGCGCGTCACTCGGCCCTTTCCGACCTTTCGCGGGAACGACCGAATCCGAATATCGATCGGAACGAGCCCGCGAACAACGCGACACTGCTGTGACGTCACGTGATATGCGACTGCGAAACATCCTAACACCAACCCTTCATCAGCCAAAAACCAACACTATTCTTCTTACTTAAAGTTGAAATTACAATGGATAGTGTCAGTTTTCAGTCTGTTTTTTTACACAGGGTGAAATATAAATGTGGCAGTTCCCCGCGTGCGAGCCTTCCTGACCCACATCGGGCGATGCGTAAAGCGTATGCACCTGTTATTTGTACTAGTACCCTAGTACTATGGCGTGAAGCTCAACGCGTAAGTTGTACGGCAAGGGGGCACGAGTTCGAGTATTGTTTATAGATGGGGAGATAAAATGTAAAATGGCACTTATGAAGTGTCATTGCGGATTTTACGGGCAATATTTCTGCATAATGACAAACTGAATGTTTACAAATCATGAAACTGACTAGTTAGTAAGTAATAACAAAAGAAACTGCAAAAAAAATGTGCTTGTACATATTTTATTGATTTACAAGCCGTGTGCCCGATGGATCCCTATCGCAAAAATGACGAACCTCCCATACATCTTTCATCCCCTTTTTAACCTCGTTAGGGGATGAATTTTCTAAAAACCTTCCTTAAGTGGTAACTTTCGTTGTTTAAAGAACTCTTCATGCTTCAAAACCCCACTGGGTCTGGGTCTGGCCTGGTTCAAGCTGTGCGTTATTTGTCAGTAAATGAATGGACTTTTATTAAGTAGATTTCTTAATACAAAAAAGATAGACTATTACTTTGTAAAAAATAATTTAATAAATCGCTGGAATTTCCTCATAAGACACCAATCTAGTAACGACTTCTAAAATTAGTGACATCTTCATAAAGATAGATCTACGTCGCTACGGTGCTACCGGGCTACAAGACGTTGGCTACGAAACGCTACGAAGCGTAGCACTGCCACAAAAACTTGCAACGGAGACAAAAACTCAGCCAACCGTTAAACAGATTTCGTCCGATGATCATTTGCGTTTTTATGTTTACCTATACTCCATTTATAATAGCATTAGAAAAAAGAGGCTCGTAGAAGCAGGAATGCAAAACATTTTATTTCAAAGTTATGATAAAACAATTTTAAGGGAGATGCTTAAATTCTATATTATATTTTCTTGCGTTTTTTGCAATTTGCAGGTCAGTGTAAGGTTGTATCTTAATAAAAATAATATGATGCGCAACAATAAGAAATATGTAGGCAATAATACAATTTTAACCTTAAAAATCATCAATACATCCCTTTAAATTAGAATTGCTCTGAATTCGTCTGATTTCGCGGGCTACTGCAGCGCATCCACCTTAATTAAAATAAAATTCGGTAGAATTATAGTGAAACGAATAACGTTCCAAGTATTGTTCATCCCTGCTTCTTTTAGGTTTTTAGCATTGACACTGTAATTTTAAATTGGAGTTATATAATATAAATAAATGAAAGCCACATAATTTCATAAGATAAATAGTTAAAATGGTTACAATTAAGTGTGACAGCTGCTGTAAAAATAGATCATAATAAATTCGGCGTCTATCATAATGTAACAATGTTTATTGTATTTTTGTTACAAAGTGTGCATTAAAAATAACCTTTTTTAACTTCTTTCTAATGCTATTGTAAATGGACTATAGGTTTTAAGAAAAAGCGATGCAATTGTGAATTTCTATCATTCTTGGCTTGAATAATTGAAACGATCTTTTTGTCTGTCTCTTCTTAACGTCCCGTAGGCAAAAACGGGATCCCTATAATTTTGGTGCTGTCAATCCATCCGTATGTCACACATGTCCTTTTTGTGGTGTTCAATAAATCCTATTTCCTACCAATCCTACTTAAACGTGAAAGTTTGTATGGATGGATGGATGGATAGATGGATGTTTGTTACTCTTTCACGCCAAAACTACTGAACGGATTTGGATGAAATTTGGCACACAGATAGCTTATTACCAGGATTAACACATAGGATACATTTTATCCCGATATTCCCACGGGATCAAAACTTATGCGGGTGAAACCTCGGGGCGCAGCTAGTTATTTAATAATTAATTGGCCCGTTTACAAAAAGGTTACTAAGGCGCTGCTGCACACAGCTAAGCTACACACGTGTAGGTACTTAGCTTCGCTTTATATAAAAACGGAGGCGAAAACGATCCCGCACGCATTCCTGCGTAGTGGCCGTGAGTCACAGCTTCGACGCCAAGCTGCGACCCACAGCTACACTATATTCAAATTTTATTTGTTTCAAATTAACATTATTTCAAGTTAAACAAATATCAACTTTATTTTAATGGTTTTTAAGTTGATTTCAGAATGACTATGACTATTGAAAAAGTTACAAAAATGTTTAAAGTTGTAGCGTAAACTGAACTTTATTGTGGAGGAATTAAAGTTATTTTTCCATAAACTCATATTTGTTTACATTTTTGGCGAATATGTCGCGAATGCACATTACGCAGGACTACGTGGCTGGTAAACAAATGAACCACGCAGCTAAAGTTCCAAACCTCTCCGCACATTACACATTTTACGATACAGTGCAGTGGTCGGTCGACATTATTATTGTGGGTTGGGTACCTCCATTTAAATGCGCTGATTGTACTAATATTCATCACACACATTCATTTTAAATAAAAAACAACATTTAAATTAACATTTATTGAAATGTAAGAAGTGTCTTTTATCTGAATCAAAATCACAAAAAAAATATTTAGAAAATCACAAACATTATATATTGCATACTATGTAGTAGGGTAAACATTTGATACAGACATCGTAAATCTTAAAAATGAAATTCATTTATATTGGCAATGATCAATAATCCCCTTATTCATAAATGTCTTATACCTAACTAAAAAGATGTAGTCTATATTACGTACTCGTTTCATTGGCATAAAATGATAAGGTGAGACAGTATTATTGAAATAGTTACTTTTCTATTTTTTCTGTATGGCAATTGCTACCGATATCGACAATTGGCACCGATGTCGACAATTGGGACCGATGTCCACAATTGGTACCGAAATCGATAATTGGTACCAATGTCGACAATTCTGCCAATGTCGATAACTCTGCCAATGTCAACAATTCTGCAAGTCTAGATACAGCCCGATTCAAACTTTATGGCGGCTCGGAACATGAGGCGAGTCACTGAGCAGTATCAAATTCATCCAGCCAGCGGAGCCAGCGGGGTGAGGGGTGCGGTACTGCGCAGCGAGTAGCGCACTTCAGAGCCGCCATAAAGTTTGACGCGAACTATACTTCTACGTAAAATTACAAGATTTTTATGATTATAGGAGTAAATATTTAGACATTCATTCAATATCATCTGCCTTCGATCTAAAATCGACGTCACAAGTTTCTAAACACGGCGTCATTTAATAGAAAAACTACTTAATTGATGCCATGAAGGGTCACATATAAATAACCTATCTAAAAAACCTGAAATCTGTAGTGGATTCCTCTTATTTTATAAATAATATCTATTAGGAAAGCCAATTTGCGCGATAAATATTTTAATTGTTTCGGAATACAAGAGTGGCGTCAATAAACCTAAATATTTATTTTATTGAACATCAGTCAATGTCTTATCCAAGAATACCCTTTACATTGATTATTTAACTGTTTGCGGTACACTAAACGCCCGTCGACGTAATAAGAATTCAACTTCTATCGTGTTTCGTTCAATGTCCCTCAATGGTTTAATTTCTACTAACTATAAAATGCACCAACATTACATTGATACTTGTATTTCCATATTTACATTTACTTTATTTTCGTACGCACTGCAGCATAAACAAAATTTAAAGACGATGAGTGAAGTAACATTTTTAGAGTAGCTAGGTTTTTATTGCAGTCTTACGAGTTGACAAAGATCGTCGGTTGGAACCCAGACTCCGCTTTACTTTGTGTAAATAATTTCATCACTGCTGCTCTCTAAACGGTAAAGGAAAACATCGTAAGGAAACCAAGCATATCCTAGAACCAAAAATTCGAAGACATGTGACATCTACCAACCCGCACTGGGCCCGCGTGGTAGATTATAGCCCATTCTCTCTCGAAGAGAGGAGGCCTGTGTCCCAGCAGTGGGAACATTATAGGCTAATTATGCTATGCATATAGCTGTTTTAAACAGTTCCATTACATTTAGGTTCAATACAGAGATCTACATTGGCGCCGATTCCTTTGTTCACAAACTAAACTAAATTTAATTTATATTTCATTAAGAAAAGGACAGAAGATAAATATTAGTTTAGTCCTGTCAAATTAAGATACTCCATAAACAAATTAGACGTGATTAAAAACATGGTTACTAAAAATAAGCCAATTTACGTCAGGCGCCGACTAATTTGACAGGACTAAACTAATATTTATTTTCTGTCCTTTTCTTAATGAAATAGAAAGAAAAAGTTGCACTGAACTTAAACTTAGTTTAGTTTGTGAACAAGCGAATCGGCGCCAATGTCGTCAAGCGCATTTTTTTCTAAATAGCATATAATTGGACATTAAATTAAATATTTCATTTAAAAAACCTACTCTCCTAGAATAACTACTAAAACTGGATTAATATCCGAAAAATACAGTAATTTTAAAATATTTATTTATTTTATAAACAATTTCTATTCAGGCTAACAAAACTAACAACAGCGCCATCTATTTTCAAACAAGTTTGAATGCAAAGAATTCTGTTCATCAAATCAAGGCTTAAATTATTAAAAAATCTTATATTATGAGAGTGCAATCCCTGACTAGATTTTTATGATATATAAATTATAGTAATGATAAAATTGTAAAATCATTG
The DNA here is from genome assembly GCA_951799955.1 of Apamea anceps. Classification (NCBI taxonomy): domain Eukaryota; kingdom Metazoa; phylum Arthropoda; class Insecta; order Lepidoptera; family Noctuidae; genus Apamea; species Apamea anceps. The sequence continues at coordinate 13,128,879 of OX637513.1, read as the reverse complement.
CATGAGTCTAGCCAGCATTCAGAATGAACAAGTAATTACCCCAGCCATCAATTGGTAGCAGCCTGAGTATGTTACAGTTTATTACATACTATTTAGGAATTAAAATGCAAAAAGAGACCTTCAAAAAACTTTAAGTAAGTTTCATAGGCAATAGTAGATTTGGTTTCTTCTCTCCGTCTATCTTTTAACAATGCCTTCTCGTGCCTAATCAAGACTCTATAAACTGGACAATTCCAGAGCCAGTTTTTTTTTTGTTTTGCAACATTATTGTGATGCTCCGTCAAGTCTGCATCAGCACACTTTTCACAAGGCTTTTTGCGTTCAATTTCTAAAGCTGGCTTGGTTTTATTCTCGACAAACCCATTTAACTTGTTCTGTACACCCAAATAGTTATACAAAGTGTCTAAGATTTTATTCACAATAAATCTCCGGTGATACCAGATTGTCTGATGATTTTTGTAGTACTTCAGCAGGTCATCATTTGATAAAAGTTCATAGAATAGCACTTCAAGTTTGATTAAAGTTGAATTCCAAGTTGCATAGCATGTGCAATTACCTGGAGAATAGCCCAACACAAGAGCAATTAGATCATCATCATTTGTTGTACTCATGATCTTGCTAGGTGTCACAACTGGATCACTAGTCAAATGACCAGCTAATACCTTCTGGAAATTCTCTCGTAAGTTTACCTTCATATTTATTTCAAATACTGGCCACATATCATCAATTGTGAAAAGCTTGCCAATGCAGACCTGACGATAGTGAAAACAGCTGTAGTCAGAAACGTGACTTGCTGTCCAATCCTTAATGAATTTATATTCGTCTATGTGAACCAGGGTGCCGTGGAAGCGGTCTCTATTGCGCAAGCAGAGATCCATTACAAAAGCGCGGTGGTCCCAGCAGTGGTAGTTGTTCATGCACTTATCCGCAGCCATATTGCAGACTCTAATCTCTTCATTAACGAGATCAGTTAAAAACTCTGCGCTTGAGTCATCATCCTCTGAAATCAACAATAATGATAATTAATGTCAAAAAAGAATTTCTTAACAGCTTGCTGGAGTCTGGTTATGTGCACTGTTGCTTGCCCCTACCGGATTAGAAACATAAATATTTCAGTGCGTCAAGTAGTTGTTTATAACAGTTTGTCGTGAGTAATAAAAACGGTGTCATAACCACTCTGTATTGGAAGTTTTGTCAGCCAGTTTTTACCAGGTTTTGCCAGATTATCATTGTAACTACCTATTGCCTGCAGTATCATTTGTCATCTTAAAAAACTGCTTCACATACCCAAACAAAAAGTATCCTACATTCAGGTCTACCGCTGTGCCAAATTCCAACCAAATCTATTCAGACAAACATCCATATTATCATAATTATCTATTAATAATATCGCAGACAATGGGATCAATTTTAATGCAATAATAGCTAAATAATGTACAAACAATTGGAACATTTTTTATTTTTGTATTATAAAAAATATCTATTTTCATACTACTTATTAATACAACACTTACCGTTTACAAATAAACTTGTTAAAATCCATCTCCTGTATGAATAGGCCTCATTACATTTTGGCTTCCTTGTTAGTACCAATTTAGTAAAATGCATCTCTGAAAACCAGCTGTGGAACCGCTGCGACGTCATCTCTCTTCTTTTGTTCCATAATGAGGTTACATCAGGGTTTATCAGAATTGTTGCATTTAAAAGGTGATAAATCCTCTTATAGTTTAGATTTGATAATCTGCTGAGTCTTCGCTTTGGCTCAGTCAAAAAGTCACGAATTAATTCGGAATAGCAGTAGTTGTACACATGCTTCACACACCAAGACTCCAGTCCTAACGAAGTTGCAACATACAGAACAGGTGATTTGTTTGTAGTTGATTCCACAGGAACAATGTCAAACTCAGTCCTGAAAAAACATATTGGATTAACACGCAAGATCTTTACAGAATACTTATCATGCATCTTGAATTTTTGCCAATTTGTTGGTAGTAAATATTTACAATCGACGGTCCTCCAGAACTTGATTCAACTCCTTTATTATTTTCTCCGATAGTCCGTTCGTATCCTCGTTCATAGTTGAAATGACAATACTGTAGTCTTGTAGAAACTAAAAATGTATTATATAATTTGATTTGACTCTTTTTAGAAATCAAATACATTTAGATGAAAACAAAATCACGATTCACTGAACACTTATTTGTTTTATTAACATCTAGAAACATTTGTCTTATCAGCCAAAATGTCATTGTCATTTTCATTGATTTTCAAAGACAACATTCGTCACTTTTTTAATTTCAATATTGAGTTTTTGATATTTGAGCCCTAGGCGTTTAAGTCCTTCATAATAATAATAAATACAGCCTTGTCGAATCTGAGGTGCCGTACTAAAGGTATGTGCCCGACCCAGTTCTCGAAAACGGAAATATCATATTGAACTGGGATCGATCCATCATCACTGATAGGACTATTATTGCCAATAATCCTGAAATAGTGATGGTGGATCGATCAGAGCGGCGCGCAATGATTGTTAACATAACCAGATGATGATGAGAACCTCGTGAAACCCGAGAAAGATAAACAAATCAACTATCTTGACTTGGCTCGCGACAGCCCCGGATCTTCAATTTTTTTTAGGCGGGGCAAAAACTGAAATATGCCGCCCCCGCTCACTTACATTTACTTTTACCTTTATCATCCATATAATTTCAGTTATCAGATGTCCACTAATTGATTGAAATTTGGACATAGCCTACATAGGCCTTCCGGAAATAATGCATCTATCGCTGTTCTTTGTGTAAAGCCTTTTTATTTACAGATATATAGAAATAAACGTATAGGATATATATTTTATACACAGCACAGGATAGGATGTAAAATAAAAATATGTATAATAAAAATAAAAATCAAATATATTACACACTAGCTTCTGCTCGCGGCTTCGCCCGCGTGGATGTCGGAAATTATCCCACGGGAACATGCTACCAGGATAAAAACTATGTCCTTCCCCAGGATGCCATATATCTATTTGCCACGACCAGAAGTTCAGTGGTTTAGGTGTGAAAATGTAACATACAGTTTCAAGTTCAAATCCTCCCCTTAAAAAACGAATTACCCCTTTTTGCCCCGTCAGGGGTCAATTTATCCCACAGATGCGGCCCCAAAACCGATCCCTGTAGGACACCGCACGACATCTCTCGCCGGTTAGGGTACCAAACGCCTCCTGCCGGAGGCTCTATGCGGAGGTCGTGCAGTCCATGGCCCTTTACGGGGCACCGGTGTGGGCGCGTTCCCTAAGGCGGCGACCAGCCCGCCGGTTGAACGCGTCCCAAAGGGTCATGGCTGTCCGGTTGATCCGAGGATACCGCACGGTCTCCGCTGAGGCGACGAGCCTCCTTGCCGGATTGCCGCCATGGGATCTGGAGGCCAAAGTCCACGCCCACATATGGGAGTGGCGAGAGGAGGCAAAACGCCGGGGCGGGCTCCGCTGCCGCGAGAAATCACGGTACAGCGAACAGAGCTCCGGCGGGATCTCATAGCGGCATGGAGAGTGCGATTGTCGCAACCCAGTGCTGGGCACGCCACAATAGCAGTGATAAGTCCCCTCTTTGAGGAGTAGCTAGAGAGGCGCCATGGCGCCCTCACCTTCCGCCTGACGCAGTTCCCCACCCGGACGGTTGTTTCGGGAGGTTCCTGTTCAGGATAAGGAGGGAGGAAACGCCAGGGTGTCACCACTATGTGGATCGCCCGGTGGACACGGTGGAGCATACGGTGGAGGTCTGCCCGGCTTGGGCGGGGCACCGCCGTGTCCTCGTGGCGGCGATCCGCGGCGGCGATCTCTCGCGTCCGGCCCTGGTCCAGGCCATGGTATGGAGCGAGAGTGAATGGGAGCTAGGCCGTTACCTCCTTCTGCGAAGCAGTAATGCTCGCGAAGGAGGAGGCGGAGCGCGTGAGGGAGAGGCAATCTCTACGCCCTCATGCCCCTAGCCGCCGCAGGAGACGCCCTGGACGGGAGTCAACAGTCGACTCCCGGCCACCGTAGGCGCAGGCTTACGGGCGGCGAGCAATGGGCAGCTCGCCGCCCGGTAAGGAACAGGCCCGGGTCGACGCCGCGTTGTGTTCCACGCGCGCCTCAAAGAGATGTCAGCACGAAGTGACGGGGTCCGCTAGGGCCGATGCCGCCAGGGCCGCGGGTTGTTCGAAAGAGATGCCGTGGCATAGGCAACTGAAGGAACACGGATGGGTTTTAGTCAGTAAAAGTCTGACACGCCCTTTCGCTCAGCCCAGAGCGCCCAGCCAACACATAAGCCAGATAGTAGCGAACATATACCACAATAAGCAGTGTCAAGCTTTATTACTTTTGTATTACAGCTGATGTTATGGCTTTATTTTGAATAAGAGAGTTCTTAAATTAAAATAATGTTGTAAGCTTACTAAATTCTGCATAAAGTTCGCGGTATTTTTTTAAGCTGAATAGTAATCAAGAGTAGAATCTGCTAAACAAGCGATATTCAAATAAAAGTAATTGAAACAGCTATTATCTGCACAGTAGCTAAAGTTTTTGCATTGTCCTGTATAACATATTTAAGCAAAGCAGTTAAACAGCAAAACGCTGAATATTAGACGAAATATTTTCTTTGAGCTGCATAGTGTACGAAATGGTACTAATTTATTCAGATGCTGAATATTTTAGATTTTTTCTTCTTTACACAGCTGACTTCTGCATAATTGAAAATAAACTCCTTGTTTTACCTAACTTATAGCGCTATAAGCGTACAATTGTCTTTATGTTCAGCTTAAAACGATATCAGTTACAAATGTGGGTATCTTAAGCAGCAAATAACTGATTAGTTGAAGATATCGTATGTTTATATCCAGATATTTCACCATTTCATGACAAAACTGATAAATGCTGCATAAACAATATGCCTCCTCAGAAAAATAATAACAAAAGCGTAAATGATTCATGGAAAAAAGAAAGAGAACGGGAGGAATAAGAAGAAAGTGTTCACGAGAGTATGTAAAGATAAAAAATAGTATCTGTGCAGTAATAGAAAAGGGTTTGACAACTGATACAAAGGCCCGGGTCAAGTGCGACCAATACAGTTGAAGAGGGTTCTGTACAGATGATTGTGCATCACCATGCCATCGAATTAAAATCTTTCAAACTCAAACTCAAAAACTCAAACTCAAAATATTTATTTCAATTAAACCATTACAGGCACTTTTGAATTATCAAGGGGTCGGTCAGTCAGAAAAATGAAGCTAGTTGCCCATTCCAAAGCGTAGGTACCTATGGAGAAGAACGGGCAAGAAACTCCATGGACACGCTTTTAAATCAATATAATATGGTTACAAAGTATTGGGTTACATCATTCTTGTTAGAAATTATGCATGTGAGAACGATGCAGAACGTTAAAAGCGTCCGTAATGAAAAGTTTAAAAAAATAAAAATAAGAACAATTCAAATATTAAATTAAATTAAAATAAGCCATGACAGCAAAGAGATGACCAGTCCCTACTGACGGCGCCCGTTCACGAACATGACGCATGGATTAGCACCATTCAGCTCAACCATTTTGAAGGGAGCCAAATGATCCAACACATGCGCCACCATCAGCGAGACATTTGAGTGAGCATGACATACTCTCTGCTGCCAGGGCACCTTCAAGTCAATGAAAGACGTACCCAGTAAATGGTAGCTTTATAGTATGTACATAGTACTCACTCATGTGCTATACAATTATACAATACTAGGAGATTTATTTTGTGAAATACGAGAAGATGTATTAACGCGTGGATCTTGTTGTTGTTCGTAATCCGTAGGTATCAGTTCTATTCAACATTTGAGATAATTCTTCCTCAGCTTCTTCAAAAGTTTTGAAATGATTGCCATTTTTTTTTGGCCAGTATAACTTTCCATTATTCTCCCAAGAAGTGGGGACTGTTGATAATTCAACCCGGCCTTTTTTGCGAGTCGAAACAAATTTTGAACATGTTTCTGAAAAAAAATATATAATTTTTATATAACACTTCAAAAATACTACAACACTATTACAAACAACAACAACACTATTATAAATACTAACTTTATATAATAAATCTCGATGTTTACGTTTGTATCTTACTTATTGACTACACGAGCGGAAGGGAAGGAAGCTACGATAACGGTGACCTCTCTATTTAAAGTTACAATTTCGAATGAGCAACAACGCAGCGAGCGTGGCCAAGCGCAAACCGATCGTAAGCCGAGTTTAGCCGAGCGCCCATTTGAAGTGTTGTGGTGGGAAAGGAAGCGCGATACTTTTGGTTGCGACTACCTACAAAGTGCTGTGTATCTAAATGTATATTTTAGTTGGTAATATAAACAATTGTCAAATTGTCAAACAACTAAATATTACGCAATGCGTCATTCATAGTAGTACTGTAGATAACTTTAAAAACCTAATAGTGGGTCCTACCTACATTAGTATAGGTCCAATCAACCTCAAATATTCATGGATTTATTTCATATAAAAAAGAACCCTAAAAAGCTGAATAAGAGTATACTGCATTATGTAATTTAAGGCCTTTCTCTGAGAAATGTATAATTATTGTACTTTAAACCAAATAATTTCTGGACATGTAGACGTATGTGAACTATTAAGCAGAAATAAGCAAAATAATCACTGAAATAGACACTTTTATTCAAATTGGCCGTCCGCCATTAACTAACGTTCCACATAACCTCTTTTTATAAAAATCCTCAACATTTATCTTATGAAACACTTTGTTTAGTGAGTAGGAAACATTAGCAGTTATACAAAATTTGATTCTCACTATTTTCTGGGACTGAAATTTGATAAAAAGTAAAGATAATTTAATTTAAATATTATTTCACATTTGTTTACCTTTTAAATTGTAGCTTTATCTTAAGGCGCTCAAAAAATGTATAATAATCATATTGATAATTCACAGTAAAGTGCCATGCGTTTATATAATTCACCTTAAACTTACTTAAAATGTATGAAACAATTTACTTACCAAATTTTTGAAGACGTGATCAGCGACCATTACAATTTTTTGAACTAAGTAACACAAAATAATTTCGTCACAATGAAAAATACATTTATACTTCTTTTACTTGCATAATTTCTTTGTAAAACTAGTCCTGAGATCGGAATTTTGAATATCATTTGAATATCTGAACTCACAAATTAACAACTGCATAAAATATGTATAATTTCTGGACTAAAGAAAAATCAGAATTTATGCAGAAGATATTCAGTGTGTTGTACATTTATTCAGCTGCTATGTGGCTATTAATCAAATGTTATCCAAATTGAAGCAAGATATTTTGTGCCCAAATTGCTTGAATATCATCTGTATAAGCGCTTACACAGAAGTTATACAAATACTTTATCCAGCTTAAAGTCAAAAGAATTGCTTTTACGCAAAATTTATTCAGCTAATCTGTGTTGGCTGGGCGGGAGAGGTCATTTGATGATTACCCACCCAAAAAAAAAGGGGTGCCACATTCAGATTTCGCTCCATCCTGTAACTAGTGTCGAACCGGCACCGCTTACCTATACTTACAACACGTTTAAGTTAAAAGAAAGAGAGGTGGATGATTGTTTAATTCGGTTTTTTACACGGATTATATTAACAAATTCTCAAAATCTTTGAAAGCACGATCAATAGCCGGAGTTATATCTCGAGCTGGATTATTGTGTAAGGAAATCCAAATTGATCCTGGAGCGCCATGTTTGAACATCTCAACAAGAGCTGAAATTGCGGACTCCACCCTGAAAGTATGAATGAAGAATGCAGATGGTGTACAATATTGTGAACCTACTAATATTATTAAAATTTAAGGGGAATGCGCCAGGGTAGTCCGCGAAATTCAAATTTTCTTACATTTATTGCAATTTGCAGATCAGTCAGGTTTTTTGTTCATCAAAAAAAATATTTAAGATCGCCACTTTAGATATATGTACTTATGTGTTTATGTCCATTAAAATCATCAATACAACTCCGAATCTAAGCAAGAAAAAACTTACTTTTGACAAACGTAATTATTCCCAACAGCAGCAGCCATTTTCTTCCCAAGATTTGGGTCATATGCCCTCGTTTCTAAATTATGCAATATAGGAGTGTCAGTAGCTCCAAAACATATTGTCAAAACCCTAATGCCAGTGTTTTCGTAGAATGGATCCATCTGGAAATAAGAAAAGTAGATGACCAGAGCGGCACAGGAGACTGAGCATGATAATGGCAATAAGCAGAGACTGATTTTGGGCCCAAGATAGAATCTGCTTAAAAAATATATTATTGCTATAGAATAGAATTTGACTAACAAAATAATTATGTAACTAATTGTTTCAAGAATTTGTGTAAGTAAACATATCCAAACTTAACTCACCGCCAAACATTGGCTGAAGTGCAGAACAGCCATTTTTGATCCTTTGTAAATCGGTGTAAATGGGAATTTAGTCAAAGCGGCTATTGACGAAATATTAATAATGGTCCCACCAGCTCCACCTTCATCATTTCTCATGTGCTGGACGCCTTTTAGTGTAAAGGAAACCAATCCTTGCTGGAAATTAAAAGAAGAATTCAAAATTAAATTAATTACAATTAAAAGAAAGTAGGTACAGACGCCAGCAGGTCAAGCTACCCGAAACTGTCAAATTTTCCCAATTAACCTTGAACCTTAATACTTTAGCGATAAAGTTGAAAATCTATTAAAGAAATTTGACAGATTGTAGTAGCTTGATGTGCTGGCGTCTGTACCTTGACCAGATAGGTAGTCGCTCCATGTAAAATACTGGTATTCAGCTGCATCCGGATAGACTGGAAGCCGACCCCAACATAGGTGGGAAAAAGGCTAGGCAGATGATGATGATAGGTATCTTGACCATTTTATAGTCCTGCATGGCAAGGTAATGCTTGGCATCTGCATTTCAGCAGCCTAATTGTGTAATACCCTTCAATAACAATCTAAATCATTTTGAAGGATAGGCATTGCTAATCTATTGATTTATATTATGTTCGACAAATTTGTCTCCTCAACAACATTGCAAATAGCTTCAGCGGATGGCAGCTGGCGTTTACATAATATTATCTTTAAACTTAAAGAAAACGTAAGTATAGAAATGCAGGTAGCATTTCTACACGTTTTCACTAATTAGGAACCTAAAACATTAAATACCCAGTTAACGTCAGAAGCTGTCCTCCACATGTGAGGTGCGTCGACCATAACGCCAGCATTGTTGATGATGACATCGATCTGCTTGAACTGAGCGAGCACGGAGTCGAACGCGCTCGTTATGTCCTCCTCCTTGCTCACGTCGCATCTGATGAACACCGCCTTATTGCCGTGTACTTTGTTCAGACGCTCGGCTGTCGCCTTGCCAAGCTCCTCGGCTATATCTAGGATAGCTACGTTCTACAATGAGAAAAAAAGTGGTACCTACGTTTAAATTTAACGAACCAACAAACACACTTTCGAATTTTATAAGAAAGTAGAATTGGAAGGGATTAAAGTTTTATTGTTGCTTCAACTGATAGCATGCCACAGGAAATTAAACCGTGTAAATTAGGCTTTAGACGCTAAAAATTGTGTAAAAATACCTTTGCTCCTTAAATTAGGAATGTCTCTGCATAGCCAGCGCCCAAGCCAGAAGCACCTCCGGTAATTAAAAATGTTCTGTCTTTTACTTCCCACGACGCCATGTTTTTACAATGCAGCTGATAAAGAACTAAGGAGTGTGAATTCTTATGATTATTTATGTACAGACGAGACGCCAGCACATCTGCTACAATCTGTCAAATGTCTTTAATATATTTTCAACTTTGCCGCTAAAGCATTAGATTCAAAGTTGATTGGGAAAATTTGAGTTTCTGTTAGCTTGATGTGCAGGCGTCTGACTTTCAATGACTGATGTTTAAATCTTCTTTTGTTATCTAAGTATGTAGGAACAAGATACTGTATCATATTTGCTATCAGTTGGAAAAATTATATAATCTACTTTACTGAGTACAGTAAAGTAGATTATATAATTTTTCCAACTGATTAGACTGAGAGTACTCTTTCACTATAATTTTGGCAGCTGATAAAAAGGCAACGAACTCGAAAATACTTGTAAGAACCTTCTTAAGAGTGTTTTCGAGTTCCTTGCCTTGTTAAGAACGTTCACAGTCTGATCTCATTCTCAATCTGTCAAAGAATACTTCTAATTTCCCTACATTTCGACATTTGTTTGTCGCCGAGATGAGACTGCGACTAGATTTTGAACGTTTTCAATTACGAGAATTGGCCTTCTGATTTATAATAATAGAATTTATTTAGGTCCTTTTACAAAGTAATACATTTACAAACTTAAAAATACTTAGTAGTATCAAGTTCTTAACATGGCTTAAATACTAATATAAAAGCTAGTTTAATTTACACATTTTTAATTACCTATGAAAGCTGCGTTGGTACTGACATTGTAACTTGTGGCGACCTGCCTGAGCTAGGTTAATAAAAACCTGTGTTTCACGCCAGAGCGACCTGCCTGAGCTAGCCTGGCCTGATTGAGCGGTGACTGATTAGGGGGTTGGAGCCAAGTTCAAGGGCCTGATTCCTGCCCCTCAGTGACAGTGGCAGTGGCTCCTCGGTACGGCTCGCATTGTGAGGGCTCCTTCCTCTGATTCCTGTCTCTGGAGCCCTAACTACCGGTAGCTTGGACCTTACTCCCGACACCGTCGGACCACTATTTTTTATATTTTTAACCCCCGACGCAAAAACGACGGGGTGTTATAAGTTTGACGTGTCTGTGTGTGTGTGTGTGTGTGTGTGTGTGTGTGTGTGTGTGTGTGTATGTCTGTCTGTGGCATCGTAGCTCCCGAACGGATGAACCGATTTTAATTTTGTTTTTTTTGTTTTAAAGGTGAATTTGTCGGGAGTGTTCTTAGCTATGTTTTTAAATTTACGTTTTTGATACTATTTTTTTCATTTCAAGAAATATTTAAAATTGTATAAGATAAGGAACTAAATAAATATAAACGAATAATCATGTAAAAACGCCTACATTGTATGTAGACACAAATAAACTTATTTATTTTACACTGTTTTAAGGTAACAAAAGATTCGCAAAATCTTTAAAAACTCCATCAATAACTGGTGTAATATTTTTAGCGGGTCTATTGTTATCAGACAACCAAATTGATGCCGGTGGGCCAGTTTTGAACATCTCAAGCATAACAGCAACGGCAGAAGCTGGCCTGAAATAGATAAAATATACTGATTTAACACAAAAAAAAAACACCATTATGGCTATGTTAGCAGCTTCTGGTAAGTATTGAAAATAATCGGTACCTAATTAGGTATTTTTGATGCAGGTGCTGTTGCCCTAAAATCCCATTAAAAAAAGGAAAATTCCTGGGTACAGGTCTTCTTTTCATCATCATCAACAACTCGACAAATAGGCCTGCTCTAAGCATCGCCAAAGGTCCTGCGCTACTTCTGGAGAGCTACCCGCGTGCTCCGGTACGTGGTCACATCACTCAAGGACTTTGCAGCCTCATCTGCTGTGCGTTATGTAGGAACTGTGCTGTAATGACTTCTGTATGTAGTAAATACCTAGGTTAGACCACTTACTTTTGGTATACGACTCCTTCAGCCACGACCACGTCGGCCATAATCTTTCCCATTTTTGGATCATATGACCTCAATTCCAAATTGTGCAGCAAAGGAGTATCAGTTGCTCCTAAACACAAAGTTAGAACTCTGACGCCGGTGTTATCGTAGAATGGGTCCATCTGGAAAAGAGAATTCGATAATAATAGTAGGTAGCTGCTGAATCACTATCTCGGAAAATAATCGATAGTAATAAGTATCATGTTGTAGTTTTTTTTTTATTGGCCAATGGTCTCTTGAACTTGAGTTTGGTTTGAGATTAGTGAATACTTTTCTAGATCAGTAAGTTTTTACGAATTAATAAAAATAATTACGGATTTACAATCCTGTTTCAGAGATCATGTTAAGACCTATTAGGTATACAAAAGATTCAAAGTTTCTCTTTAGGATTCCGTACCCAAAAGGGTGCTAACCTATTACTATGGCTCCGCTGTCCGTCTGTCACAGGGCAGGGCAGTATCTTTTAAACCGTAGTAGGAAGTCATTCGAAAGTTCTTGTTAAAAGGTCTCAATGATTATACTAAGAGCCGGTTGTTTCAAACGGTTGGTTAACGTAACATACGTACGTCAAGCTACCCGAAATTGTCAAATTTTCCCAATCAACTTTGAACCTTATGTTTTGGCGATAAAGATGAAAATCTACTAAAGAAATTTGACAGATTGTAGTAGTTTGATGTGACGGCGTCTGTACGTCAAATATTAAGGAGTACGTAATCGTAATTATTTAACGTAAGTCAAGGCCATAATTCTGTAATTGTAATTTGAAAACGTTTTTTTTTTATTGATGATAGTTAGAGTTAGAGCCATTTTTGACGTATACGCGTGCGTCAAGCGGACGTGATACAACCCGCCCTTTGTTAGTCAACATCACCTTTTAATTTGAATCACTTACCGCTAAACATTGACTGAAGTGTAGCACCGCCATTTTGGAACCACTGTAGATCGGAAGGCCTGGCAACTTAGTCAATGCTATAGTTGAAGAGATGTTGATAATTGTTCCACCGATACCCCCTTCGTCTTTCCTCATTAACTTGACGCCTTTTAAAGTGAAGGACACTACTCCTTGCTGAAAATTAAGTCGGATCTTAGTTTTCATGGCACCAACAGTTAGAAATTTAGCACTCATAGTCATAGTCATATAATTTGTATCTGAAATTACACAAATAAATTAAATTGGTCACAAAACAAACACAAACAACATTGTTTTTATTTTTTATTATTCGCCTGTACTGGCCACTGGCTGCAAAGACCTCCCCCAAATCCTTCCAGGAACTCTTTTCCCGCGCCACATCGAACCAGCGTTTTTTACATTTCTATAATAATAATAATAATATCCCTGGACATTTCACACAGCGCCATGTAGTCCCAAGCTAAGCAACCTAATGCTTGTGTTATGGTAACAAGATGGCTGATAAACTACTTATATACATTTTTTTTTTTTTGTAAATACATACATATTATAGGTGGAAAAACACCCAGACTCGGAACAAATACATGTAGGTCATACAAATATTTGTTCCGTGCGGGAATCGAACCCGCGACACGCAGCGCAGCAGCCACTGCGCCAACCGTGCCGTCTATGGAACCAGCCCTCGCGGTACGCGTCCAGATCGTCTCGCCATCTCTTTCTGGGCCGGCCTCGGCGGTGCCGTCCATCATCAGGCACCCATTGTGTGGAGGCTTTTGCCCAGCGGTCATCGTGCATACGGCTGATGAGACCCGCCCAATGCCATTTGAGCCTTGATACCCGTTTTGGAATGCAGCGTAGTGTTCCGAATTCTGTCCTGTCTTTTAACACCCAGAATGCTGCGTTCTATCGCTCTTTGGCAAACTCCAAGGTGGAACTTATGTGACTCGGTGAGCGACCAGGTCTGAGCAACGTAGGTTAGGACGGGCAAGATACACATGAGTTTGTGCTTCAGGGAGATCGGTATATCACCCTTTCATGGACCAGTAGCTTTTCCAGGCGTTCACAATTGCGCAATCGATTTCCCTCTTCTGCCTGTTTTCGAAAGTAACTAACTGGCACAAGTAGATATACTCATCGACATAAATTATTTCCTGCCCATCTCCCATCACCTTAGTGCTGTCGGTCATTACTTGGGTTTTAGACCGATTCATTGCAAGTCCCACCCTGAAGCTAGCCGTGCTCAGGTCTTGGAGCATGGTCTGGAAGTCTAGAGCTGTGGGGGCAAAAAGGAGGTTTGTCAGCCTCGTCTTACCGACGTCAATGCCTTAGGTCTTCCATGAGGCTGCCAGTGACTTAAATATCTCCTCAAGTGTGCTCGTAAACAATTTGGGAGCGAGCGGGTCACCTTGTTTAACCCCTTTTTGAATTTGAAATGAGCGTCCAGCAGAATTTAGTTTTATGTTGGCGGTGCTATTGTTGTAAATGGTTTTTAAGAGGTCAATTTATGGTATTTCAAGTTCTTGGATTTCTAGGGGTATTTCGAATATAATTTCATATTTCGGAATGTTTAATAATTTTAAAGGCCTTCGTATAATCTATGTATGAAGGCCAGACATATTAATGGTTTATTGAATTCGGTGTTGACAAAATTAATTCAATTAGGTACAGACGCCAGCACATCAAGCTACTACAATCTGTCAAATTTCTTTAATAGATTTTCAACTTTATCGCTAAAGCATAAAGGTTCAAGGTTGATTGGGAAAATTTGACAGTTTCGGGTAGGTTGACCTGCTGGCGTCTGTACATATTAAATCATATACTTACCTAATAATAATTATAAATAATACAATAATCGGATATGATACTACAAATCTTCAATTATAATTTCACTAACAAACTATTAGGTTCAAATCGTTCCTCTCAGAGAACTTGGGGATGATAATATTGAGCTGAATATGTGTAGTGACAAGAATGGATAAAGAAATGTTTACCTACTTATATTACCTACACTAGATTCTGCTCGCGGCTTCACCCGCGTGGATGTCGGAAATTAACTACCCTAAAAAATGTTGGGGTTCCCAAACAAATTTTCATCCCCTATATCACCCCCTTTAAGATTGTTTTTGGGACAAAAAGTAACCTGTAGCCTGTAGTGGCCTTCCACAGGATGGCATCTACCTCCTTGTCATAATCCATTCAGTGGTTTAGGTGTGAAAAGGTAACATACAGACAGAGTTACTTTCGAATTTATAATGATCCAATGGCAGGCAGAACAAATACAACGAAAATGCCAAAGAGAGAGAAAACTAGGTTAGGCTACACCTACCCAATTAATATCAGAAGCCGTTCTCCAAAAGTTAGGTGCATCGACCATAACGCCAGCATTGTTGATGATGACATCGATCTGCTTGAACTGAGCGAGCACGGAGTCGAACGCGCTCGTTATGTCCTCCTCCTTGCTCACGTCGCATTTGATGAACACTGCCTTATTGCCGTGTACTTTGTTCAGACGCTCAGCTGTCTCCTTACCAATCTCCTCGGCAATATCTAGGATAGCTACATTCTGTAAAAAAATAACAATAGTTCACCTTCGCCTTTAAGTTATTTTCCTCTTCATCATCACACGTTCACTTGTCAGCCTGGCTTTCATTTTGACAGTTCAACAACATTCATTGGGTTATTTACATTGTTAGCAGACACATTTTTCGAATATTATGAAGCAATGGATTAGCCATTGGAATATCCTTCAAAATGATTCAGATTGAGATTGATAGTGTGTTACGCAATTAGGGTGCTGTACTGACAGAAACTGTGCACGGTCGCACCTCAAGCTATATAAGGACTAGTCTAGAAAAAAAGAGAAAAATACAACATTGAGATTTTGACTGAGTTTCTGTTTTTCTATTTTATTTTATAACCCCACAAAATAGGAATGTTTTGACAACTAAAATACTAGCTTTGGAATTATATATAATGAGCAATAGAATTAGCATAAAAATATTATTAAAATCTTGATTATGATTGTTAATGTTTGCTTGGTCAATCCCTAGCGTCAGTAGGAAGACACTGACAGCTCACTCCACGCAAGATTTCACGGCGAGATTTACACAGAATCGACCGGCTGATTACGTGACGGATCTATAGTGCAAACAAAAAGCGAACCTATAGACAGTTTTTCATGCCAAGTCAGGATGACAATGCTCGTTGCTTTGTCACACTTAGGTTGTAAAAAAATATTGTTCACATCATTAATGGACTTGTGGAGAATTGGCAACGGATTTGTTTTTTACTTAGTTATTGCTCGTGGCTTCGCCCGCGAGATGTCGGAAAATATCCCACGGGTACCTACATAGTACCGGAATTATAAGTAGGTACCCTATGTGTTAGTCCGGCACCCTAATTGCATATTACACTATCAATTACAATCTAGGCCCGTGTGTGTGAGGGGCCTGTGGCTAAATAATAACAGCCGCACAGGTCGATCGGTCAGGTTAAGCTACGCTTGCCGCGGTTGTTCTGTGCATGGGTGACCATCTATCTATACATACCGAGACCCCTCCGTGCCTCTTAAAGCACGTTAAGCCGTTGGTCCCGCTGTCATTCGTGGATTTTTGACAGTCGTTACGGGTAGTCAGAAGCCCGAAAGTCTGACAACCAGTCTTACCAAGGGGTATCGTATTACTCAGTAACTGGGTTGTGGAGGTCAGATAGGCAATCGCTCCATGTAAAATACTAGTATTCAGCTGCATCCGGTTAGACTGGAAGCCGACCCCAACATAGTTGGGAAAAGGCTAGGCAGATGATGATGACTATCAATTACAATCTGAATCATTTTGAAGGATATTGCTAATCCATTGCTTCATATATTCGAAAAATGTGTCTGCTCAACAACGTAAATTAACGCAATCAATGTTGTTGAGTTTTCAAAATGAAACCCATTGCTACAGATATGTAGTGTGTTAGGCAATTACCCCGCAGGTTATAAACTACTAATATTATTGTTACTAGTTGTAAAGGTTGTATACATAGATATAGGAAAGAAGGTTGTATATGTTGTTGTCAGGGTCAGATCAGCGAAACTCCGCAGACGTGATGGGTATCGCTCTCTAAACACGATAAAACAATGGCCCTGATTCCCTTGTTCACAAACTAAACTAAATTTAAGTTCTGTGCATCTTTTTCTTTCTATTTCATTAAGAAAAGGACATCAGACAAAATATTAGTTTACTTGAAATAGTTGAAAAAATCAGTTTTTTTGTTTTATCATATCGATACCCTGTCTGTGAAGGTAAAACAGAAAAAAAAATTAAAATTGATGTTCCAAGTAGGTGACAATGACTTTTTCCTTTTTTTCGTTTTATCGTATTAAGATATGGATACTCATTACGTCCGCGGAGTTTAGCATGCTAATTTAATTTGACCCTGTAAATTGACATAACGTAACTGCCCATCAGGTTTCCTGCTGCTGGGACTCAGACCAAGAGGCCAGTGACAGAGTGGACTGAGAGAGCCAGCGGACACTGGAATGTACGATGTACCTATAATAATGCACACTACGTATCTACACGATGTACACTACGTGAGCCCAGAGGGATGTAGGGGTTGGTAACTTCATACTGGATAAATAACACAATTCCGACTTTATTAAAGTCGTTTTGTTAGTCTCTTGGTTTAATACTTCGAAGTAAGTACTTAATTTTATTCAAGAGGCTTCTAATTTCTGATACCGTAAGACACATACCATCTGATTATATTATCCAAACAACCTGATTATATTATCTAAAACCAAAGCAACCTGCAGTTAAAGTGGCTTCTGTGCTGAATCCGACGACGCTTTCGATGGCGAAGTTTTGGGCCAATCTTTGAAACACTATCGTGCCATCCACACAAAGAAGATTTCAAGAAGAGTTAAATACTTTATTTAGTCTTGTATCATTTTTTTTTTTCTTTAGTCTATATTGTGTCCCACTGCTGGGACACAATATAGACTTAGTTAGGAAAGGAAAAAGAGGACGCGTTTGCCCACAAACGCGTCCTCTTTTTCCTTTCCTGGCTTTTGAATAAACTTGTTAATTTATTTCCTTAGTTAGAAAATGCTAAAAATTATAAATACCTTTGCTCCTTCATTTAGGAAAGCCTCGGCGTACCTAGCCCCCAGGCCAGAAGCTCCCCCGGTTACCAAAAATGTTTTGCCTTTTGCGTCCCACTGTGCCATTGTAACGATGCGCCCGATCAGTAACTAAGTGGTCAGTCAGCAGTATACACATTCTTATATTATCTTAAATTTTTCAAATATTCTTATCTGCGCAGATAATTTTATCGTGTACGCACTGCCCGTTATTGCTGCGACAAACAAGTATTATACAAGTATATATAAGATTTTTAAACAAGACTAAGTAATGGTACCTACCTATTATCTTAATTTAGCTACCACGCAAATAATAAATAAATAATTCGTAGGTAAGTTATTTCTAACGTACAGGTTCTATAAAAAGGTTTTTTGATATGCTTGTGAACTTACGAGTAAGTAAAAAGCAAAGAAAAAAAGTACTTATGTATAATGCGGGCCTAATTAGAGTTGCAATTTCTAGGCTTGGTACCTATATTTCGTTCTACACTATTTAGTGAGAGATACCAAAGGACAAAATGACAGGTCGTATTTGTTTGACATAGAATATTGATACTCACTCCTACGAGATAAGTCTAGCTTTCCTTTAGATCGATAAAAATAGGTATTCAAATCAAGTGGTATAGTTGAGCTGGCGCGCGCGGCGCCCTATAGTACATGGCGCCCCGGGCAGCCGCCCCAGTCGCCCCCCCCCCCCCCCCTAAAGCCGGTACTGGCGTTTCAAATCAAAGTTAAGATAGTTTATAGAAATGTGGCTGTTTGGTCAGATAATGAGCCTCGATCAAGCGTTTTCATTCTTATTTATTCTCAAAAATGGAAGTGACACTTCGTCGCATTGGCATTATGAACCTGAAGACGCAGTGACTGCAGTCGAAAGGGCTGTTGTAGAGAACCCCAGGGAACGCTTCCCACCAGGCAAGATCGGAAGATTCTTCCTTTTCAACGAAGTAGTGGTAATTACACCTTTTCTAAGCGACACATTATTGTTTTCCGACATCCAAGCGAACGAAGTCTCGGGCACAGCTAGTCTATAATAAAAAGATACTATATCATATTTTTATCAGTCCATCAAAAATGACTAGATTGGTGGGCTTAGGAAGTGGATAAACCTTTGTTTTTCTTTAGGTATGCTTTTACATAATATAGTTATTTTAAAGATCTTCATTTTCCATTTATGTTATATTTTTTCAAATCAGTTAACATCTCAGTTTTTGACCACGTAAAGCCTTCTACATATATGTCACTCTAAGACTCTCTGACTCGTCACAAAGGATTTCGCTCGCTCGTCTTCCTAATATTAATTTTAATCTAATGATACCCACATTTACACGCATCCTATGAAAAATGAAACAATATATTTATTTGACATTCTCCATCATCTCCATCCAAGTGCAACATTTTTCGCTTGTATAGGTACCTACCCAATTATTTACCTAAGCTCTAAAGGATCATGATCGTATTTTCAGCGTAATAATACCTACGTTATCTGTACCGACTTACTGATGACGATCGCTAAGAAAAAACCCCTAAACCCAAAAGGTTAGTGAAAGCGAGATTCACCCAGCCATGCGCACCACTGTGCCAGACGTATTGAATTTCGGAAACTCATGGATTTAAAGAAGGAAAATCTCCTCCGTGGACACCTGCGGGCTAGTTGTTTAACACACTATCAGTACAAATGGCATTTTGACAGTTCAAAAACATACATTGCGTTGATCACATTGTTCAGCAGACGTATTTTTCGAACATATGAAGCAATGGATTAGCAATGTCCTTCAAAATGATTCAGATTAATAGTGTGTTACGCAATTAGGGTGCTGTCCCATTTACGGGTCATAGGATCATAGCTTAAGAAAACGACGGTTGTTCAACATATAAATGTTTATCTACAATATTTTCAAAGCCTAATTTGATCCTGAAATAACATTCTCGAAGTCTTTAAAGGCACGATCAATGGCCGGGGTGATGTTCTCAACTGGTTTGTTATCGACAGACAACCATATTGAAGCCGGGGCGCCAGTTTTGTACGCATCAAGAAGAGCTGCAACTGCCGACTCTTTTCTGTAAGAAAAAGTCAAGTTATAAAAATAAGTGTCGATATACAAATATGTATTATTTTGACGTAGGCTTCCGTTTAGTTCCGAGGAGTGAAATTAATTTACTTTCACTCGGACATCCACTCCTATGAACTTGTGTTTCTAGCTTGTGCAACCGTGCTGTGAATAGGTACAAACGACACCTAGTTTGTAGAATGCTAATCTACTGATTACCTGTCTCTATTTTAGTACTCAAAAATAAACTAAGTACGTGACTGTTATAGGTACGTACACATTTACTCAAGGTATTTGATAAGTCGGGTCCAGTACGACCCAGCCGCCTCTTTAAGACATCCGAAGCCGGTAAGTCGTGGGCAAACAAATTGACAGTGTGTTAGCACATTTTTGTATTGACAAGCATCTTTGTGTATTAGTGTCCCATTTTTTTTCTGTTTGGTGTTTCATAGAACAACTTACTTTTGATAAATGTAACTATTTTCAATAGCGGCAGCCATTTTATTTCCAACTTTTGGGTCCCAAGCCCTTGTTTCTAAATTCAGCAGTAAAGGAGTGTCGGTAGCTCCCAAACACATTGTCAAAATTCTAATCCCAGTGTTTTCGTAGAATGGATCCATCTGGAAAAATGATAGGAGATTAGTGCAACAACATGCCCTAAATGTATACAGACATTTTGTGATTTTATAATTTCTAACGTGATGTATTACTGTGGACGTTTACGTCACGATAACACAAGTACCGTGCCTAAGTAAAAAGTATGGAAATAAATATGTAGACCCTTTCATATTTCCGTCCACGATATTTCCATACATTTTATGGATGTGGACGTGGACATCCACAACAACACCGTTATCTTAGAAATTATAAAAGCGCTTTTAAATTCTAAAAACATTTAATGCAAAAAATATTTGCTTAGGTCTCTACAACAGATTTTGATTAATTACTAATTTCCAAGTCGCTTTCGAATTCTATCAAATAAATAGTTATTAAGAAATTAGAAATAATACTAACAAATTCTGGTTTGAGAATATAAAATCTGAAAGCCTAAAATCCCTTAAAATGCCTTACCGCTAAACATTGACTGAATTGCAGGACAGCCATTTTTGAGCCACAGTAGATCGGTAGATATGGAAATTTACTCAAAGCCATTATCGACGCAATGTTGATGATAGTTCCTCCGAGTCCACCTTCGTCTTTCCTCATATGATTGACGGCTTTTAATGTGAAAGAAACCACTCCTAACTGAAAAATATATTAGACTTTTTACTTGACGATTTAGATGATTTTTATCTGTATTTGGCATCTGATCTGCAATTCAGCATCATCAGCCAAGAGGCGGAGGTCTGGAGATCTCTGCATAATTATATGTACCTACTTCAACGCCAACGCCGGCTGTCGCTAAAAACCAGCGCCTCGTAGCATTATGCTGAGCGTTGGCTGTTTTGCGTGGATGTGCCGTATGTTTTCCCCCAACTTGTTAATTCTTTTGTGTTTATGTTCTTTTTATGCGTCATGTTTGCCGCAAATAAATGTATTTTCTTTCTAACTTAGGTACCTACCACTATGTTCTAATCAATAGTACATACCTAAGGCAAAAAAATCGATTCTACTAGTTAAATACTTAGGTACCTTTTACATAGTTTTAACTTCAATTTGAAGAAAATACGATTACAAATAGGTTGCTGAATTCGATTGGATTCGGAAGCATGTCACCTGCCCAGACTTCTGTTTATTTTAACAAATTTTTAATTACCACATTAATATTGGTGGCAGTTCTCCAAATACTAGGCGAGTCGACCATAACGCCAGCATTGTTGATGATGACATCGATCTGCTTGAACTGAGCGAGCACGGAGTCGAACGCGCTCGTTATGTCGTCTTCCTTGCTCACGTCGCATTTGATGAACACCGCCTTGTTACCGTGTATTTTGTTCAGACGCTCGACTGTCGCCTTGCCAAGCTCCTCGGCAATGTCGAGGATAGCTACATTCTGCAAATAATTAAAAAGTGGTCAAGCTCAACGTACGATCACAATTATTGACAAGGGGCTGTAAAAAAAAAGAATCACCTACAATTTTTAATTCATTAATATTTTCAGTGGTGGCCCAGTGGGCCGTGACTTGCGAGTTGTGGGTCATAGGTTACTTTGAGTAAATTATTTCATCACCACTGCCCTCAAAACGGTGAAGGAGAACATCGTAAGGAAATCCGACATGTCCTAGAACCAAAAAAATCCAAGACATGCACCAACCCGCACTGGGCCCGCGTGGTAGATTACGGCCCACTCCCTCTCACTGAGAAGAGGCCTGTTTCCCAGCAGTGGAAACATTATAGGCTTATTACTTATGCATATATTTTCAGGCGGGATTTTAAACAAGCAATGGTAATAATTAGAAAAATACCTTTGCTCCATGGTGTAGGAAAGCCTGCGCGTAGTCAGCCCCCAAACCAGAAGCACCTCCAGTTATTAAAAAAGTTTTGTCTTTTGCGTCCCACTGCGCCATTGTAACGATGCACCCGACCAATAACTAAGCCAGTAAACATTCTTATATAATGTTAAATTCATTAAATATTCTTATCTGCGCAGATAATTTTATAGTGTAGGTACACACTGCCCGTTATTGCTGCGACAAACAAGTATGTATGTACACTCACGAGCACCAATATGTCAACACTGGGCAACTTTCAAATGCGATTTTTTCGTGAAATAACGAATGCAACGTTGAAAATTGAAATACGACACATTACATAAACCTATGGGTTCGAAAATGATGTTTGTAACAACATAAAATTTAATTAAAAAATAAAGGAGTAAATCGCTTTTGAATAAAGCCGAGTGTATACATACTTTTGCTCGTGACTGTACTGTATGTACGAAATTGTTAAGGTCATCAGATAACTTGAAGCTCAAAATGCCTATGCATTCCACAACTTTCCTTGATAAATCCTTTACTGTCCAGGCCGCTCGTTTGTGGAGTGCATTGCCAGTTGAAATAAAACGCGCGCAGTCGTTACAGGTGTTCAAAAGACTTGTAAAAGAGCACTACTTGTCGTTGTGATCTTGTTGTCCTAACTGCAATCATCTACACTCTGCTTTTATTTTTCGTTGCTTGTATATATAGTATGTATGTATTAATGTATCCATAATTTTAGATATGTATATATTTGTGTATCTATTTTAGTGTATTGTATAAATAATATTTGCACCAACGACAGTACCATTTTATGTCAAGGAAAATCACTGTCAGGGGGGGGACAGTTCCCTATATTTGGCTTGGATCAAAAGATGGTGGCTCCATCTACATTTTGTTTCTAAAACTTTAGGTTTAGTTAATACAACATCTCAAAAGATGTCACTATAATAAAAAATCATTATTTTAAATTTTATGACATATTTACCGTAAAAATATTTATTTTACATTTTATTATTTAATTGAGCATATTTTAATATTTTTACACATGAAAATAAGACATTATTTATGTACTGTTATTTTTTTAACTGGCAACTATCAAAAGAAGAATTGTCAATTCCCAAATAGTACTCTAAGATACCCGCAAAATGGTAGCTACTCTCTGCCTATGCGCATGTTTGTAGATCTTTTTCATTTTTCGTTTGTATTTCGGTTGT
The DNA here is from genome assembly GCA_951799955.1 of Apamea anceps. NCBI lineage: Eukaryota > Metazoa > Arthropoda > Insecta > Lepidoptera > Noctuidae > Apamea > Apamea anceps. The sequence continues at coordinate 13,105,497 of OX637513.1, read as the reverse complement.
GAAATCTTCCAGAAATTGCGTCGAGTTGAGCTTTAAGTTCCTCCGCTTTCTTTGGTGACTTCGGCCCGTAATACGTGTTGAATTGTGTTCAACAAATTCGCGAAAGGACGCTTTGTGTTGTTAAGTTTTATCAACATTTCTTTTGAAAATGCCTAAGTTATGTTCATTTGGCTGTGCTCCCAGTGGTAAGTTTAATATATATCACAACGTCATCATCATCATGTTTAACATCATCGGATTTTTTTTTTAAATCCGTATTGAAAAGAAATAAATAAAAGGCAACCATTAGTGGCAGTAAATAATAGAGATAATACTAGTTCTTGACTTGCACTGTACATGGTCTTTTCCTAATCGGATTAGCTTCCAGGTTAAAGATGCAGGTTGATTAATTGAATTTAAGTAAAAAAAAAACATGGAGCATTGGTTTGACCACTGCAAATAATGGGTTGCAGTGGTCAAATATTAGATAAGGAACATGAATATTTTAGATTCTGAACAGAAGAAGAAGAATCTAACAGCTGTAAAAGATTTAATGCTTTGAGTATACCTTTTAAATACTGTGGTAGCGGTTAACAATGGTACATCTTAAGTATTCAAGGTTTGCGTAATATATCGCACATCTATGGATTTTCATGGAAGGCACAACAATAATTGTTGAAAGCTAAGACAACAACTATTTAAATAGCCTACAGCTCTTTTATCTTTCCAATTTCAGATGTCCCAATGCATCGTTTTCCAAATGCTGAGAAGTTCCCTGAGCGTCTTAAGGCTTGGGTAAATCTTGTTGGTGGAAAACTAGAAACAGCAGTTGATTATGCGTATTACCAAACAAAGTTGGTTTGCGACATTCATTTTACTGCGAGAGATAGAAACCGTAATAACCGGTTAAATGCATTGGCAGTTCCATCACTTCATTTACATGGTTAGTATGACAATTCTTTTATACTTAGAATCTGTATACTGAAACTTTTAGCTATTGCTACTATTATATTGAACTTATGTACCTAATAATATTATAATATTATGGTCTCTGACATACAGAAATGAAATATGCATGGTCAAGTAGTCAGTTGTAAACGTACATAAATCACCCTTACTATGAAATAAAGGCTCTTTGAAAGTACTTAATAATAATAATTGTAACCATACCAACCTATATATTATATGTATTGTATTGTTGTATATTATATATGTATTGTATATACAACCTTAGTAATTTTTTTCACACCTTGGGTTACATTATCGAAGTTTTCATTCGGATCCCTAACTTTTTTTAAATATTCTATTGCCTATGTTCATCAGGGATAATGTAGTATTCTAATGGTGAAAGGATTTTTCCAATCGGTCCACTAGTTTCTGAGCCTATTCAATTCAAACAAACAAAATCTTTTCTCTTTATAATATTATTATAGTGTAGACTAGCTCTGCCCCGCAACATCATTTGTATGGAAGTTACCACATTTTGCTGTCTGTTTGTGTATGTGAGTTTAAATGTTTGTAAACGCACCCATGATACAGGAGAAATTCCCTAGGTGGGGCAACGTTATAAACAAAACAAAAATTATTATTGAGATTAGCCGGAATGAACAGACAAAAAAAAATTAAATAATTGCTTTTTCGTTATAAGTGTTGTATATATGTACTTACATAATTATGCATTTAGTAAAAAGCTGTTATTTTGACATTACAAACAGACACTTCAATTTTATTTATGTGCATAGATTTCATCAATTTATAGACTTCTTAATAAGACTTAAATCACAAAGGCGATTTAGAAAATGACTCTTTTTTTACCAGAAACTGTTTATCACATTGTAATTCTGTTAAAACACGTTTTTTATAGTTATTTTTATAAATAATAACTTTTCAGGAATCAGGTAGGCCAAACAAATATGAAAAACAATATTTTATTATTCTTAATTTTTTTTTTTGTTGTGTTTACAGGAACATCGGCCAGGGAACCTGCTAATAGACTTGTCAGTCAACCTTCTGATTTACATGCTACAAATGCAGGTAAAGATCTTAAGTCAGTTTTTGATAAAGCGACTTCTGTCCTAATATGAACTGTATGTAGCTGTATAATAATTTTGCAAGAGATGGGCTAAAATAAAAATAAAATAATGTTATAACCACAACATTGTAGAAGCCCTGCTCGTTTCGTATACATAGTTAATGCTATATTTAACTAGCGGCCTGGCCCTGCTTCGCTCGGATTCGATCTAGTGATGATGACATCTCAAAACATCGGTGTTTTTGTGCTATATCTAAGTTAAATATGAATGTATTATACACCAAAACCTTCTAGAATAAATTCTCTAAATTATGGTAAAAACCACTAAAATCTGTTTTATACGTGAAATTATTTTTTATTGTGATTTCAGGCACATCAGCCAGGGAACCTGATATTATTCATGTCAGTCAACCTTCCAATTTACATTCTACAAATACAGGTAAAGATTAGTCACTTTTGCTAAAGCGATTTCTTTCCAAATAAAAACAGTAGCAGTGCTTCCCTTTGAAAAATGGCACAGTCAGTATTCTATAGACATATTAAAGATATGTACTCCGGCTTACCTCTTACAAAAATTTACCCTTTGCTACTGATCAGTAGGTACCTATATAATAATTTTGCATCATTGTAGGCCTGCTGAAGTCAGTTCTTACACATATTGATAATATACACGTATTTAGTACAGTACAGTAGGTAAACCAAATTTATTAGGGAACTTGCTTATGAAATTTCTATGAATTATCCATTACTATGTTTCAGCCACAATTCATGGCACTGCCAATGCATCTGCAGTAATGATGGATCACAACTACAGCAAGGCTAGTGGATCTTTAAGAAAAACAATTAGAATGGGTAAATGTTATTTTCTTATAGCAAGTTTCAAAATAATATTACTTATATTAGGTACTTACCTACTTATGAAATAATATAATTATCTAAGATTTTTTTTCTAGGTTCTACTAATAGTTCACCGACATATAATTATGTCGGAGTGAAAGCCCTTTCTACAAAAGTTAAACAACTGCGGTCCGAGATAAGTCGTTTGCGGAAGAGAGGCCTGTCTTTCAAGTCAAGACTGGCAAATGCTGCTAAATTATCCCAAGTCGCTGCATTCCAACAAGTTGTGAAAAATTTGAAAACACCTGCCCAGCTATTTCTCCATATGCAATTGCAATCCGCAAAAAAATCCAAAGGTAGACGGTTTACTATGGATGAAAAAATCCTTGCACTGTCTATGTATAAGAAAAGTCCAAAGGCCTATTCTTTACTTTATAAGTACTTTACATTACCTTCGACAAAGGCAATGAAACGTTTGCTAAGTCAAATCAAACTGTGTCCTGGCATAAATCCCATTGTATTCAATAAAATTAAGAAAACTGTACTCGAAAAAGATACTGCTGATCGTTTGTGCAGTCTAATGTTTGACGAAATGTCTCTGACACCTCAAATATTTTATAACAAGCAGAAAGATGCATTTGAGGGTTTTGCCACCACCAAAGACACCAAATTTGCCGACCACGCTCTCGTTTTCATGGTGAAAGGTTTAAAACATAATTTTAAACAGCCAGTAGCATATTATTTTACCAATGCCCTACAAAAAGTAGAGCTTAAAACACTCATAAAATGTGTAGCATTAGAGGTGCAAAAATCGGGATTAATTATTATTAACACTGTTTGTGATCAGAGCTCCGTAAATGTAGGGGCAATAACAGATTTAATTAATGACACGAGAGCGAGGTATTTGCGGCTAGGCAAAGAGTGGCGCCATGATTTTTTCAGGGTAAATGGTCAGAAGATCATACCGTTGTTCGATGCTCCTCATTTAATTAAAGGAATAAGAAATAATTTACTCACTAAGGATATGGCGTACACCTCTAATAATAAAAATAATATTGTTAAGTGGGACTATTATCAGCAGGTGTATGCTGCAGATAAATCCAAAGGGGAGCTACGACTGCTAAATAAAATAACAGAAGAGCACATTGTCCCTGAAAAAATTAATAAAATGAGGGTGAAGTCCGCAACCCAAATTTTTAGCCACAGTTTCGCTGTGGTAACAGACCACTTAATAGCTAGAGGAGATTTGCCCGAAGAATGCCAACAATTAATAGACATTACATTATTACTAGACAATTTGTTTGACACATTAAATGTTAGTAGTTTTGCAATACCCAATGGTAAAATTTATAAAGGGCCAATTAGAAGGCACTCACCTCACCACCAACTATGGCTAAAATCAAAGGAAATATTAAAAACTGTGAAATTTATTCAAAAAAAGGTTACTGGTAATAAAGTACGATTTGTGGAAACTACTATACCATCTGTAAAGAATTTAATTAAAACTATTGAAGGCATGGAAGCAATTTGCAACGTGTTGTTTGATAAGTATGGTTACGATGCAATATTAACACGTAATTTTAATCAGGACCCTGTAGAAAACTTTTTTGGGAACATCAGAAGCTATGGAGCAAGAAATAATGCCCCAAATACAATATCATTTGAAGGGGCATTTAAAGCACTTCTATTAAACAATTATAATACACCTCATTCCAAAAGGGCAAATTGCGAAGAGGACACCAACAAGTGCCTACAAACTCTTAGTTTTTACGTCACTGATAAACCTGATGCAACTGATGTTCCCGAGGAAGACAAAATTAATTTTACTGAGGATGTATTAATTGATTACTCCAAAGAGCCCGATGCTGGTCAAAGAAATTATGTATGTGGTTGGGTCCTGACTAAGTGTTTAAAAAATGTTGTGAAATCGTGTAAACATTGCAGACAAGACCTTTTAGATAAGAATAATGAAAATATTAATAATAATAGTTTTATAAAAGCTAAAGAATATAATAATAAAAAATGGTTATGTTATCCAAATGAGCTATTGCAAAATTATTTCCATGACCTGCAAAATATGACAGAATCTTTTTTAAAAAAACGTGTTCCTAAACAAAATGTACGTGGAACAATTAATTCGTTTGCAGATGTTTTAGTGGATACCCCTTTTAATTGTACTATTCACAAAGAAAAATTAAAAGAGTATTTCTTTAATTTAACAGTAAGTGTCATACTACATAGTTGGTGTAGATCCATTAATCGTATTTTAACGGGAAAGATTACCTATAATGGAGAAGATGAAACAAAATTAACAGCACAGTTGTATTATGATAAGCATAAACATTATAAAAATAAAAAATAAAAATGACTAAAACATTAGACAATGGTTTTATTACTTTTGATATGCGCTTGCACCAACGAATATTCCAGCCAGTACCTACACTGCCGTTTTAATTAAAAAGGTCACAACTAACATTTTTCATGGAATTGAGTTATATATATATATCTGGAATTAGGAAAAAAAGCCTATCCGGATATATATATAACTCAAATTCCGTGGAAAATGTTAGTTGTGACCTTTTTAATTAAAACAGCAGTACAATATATCACTTTATATAGCTAGCTATAGACTGGTTAGTTTGGATACAATTTGTAGATGGCGCCACTGCGCTGGATTGCATAAAAATGGCGCAAGAGGGCACTCTTTACCCGGTATCTTATAGTACTCTTTGATCACTGTCCATTCTAAGGTTGCCTGGAAGAGATCGCAGTAATGCGATAAGGCCGCCCATTGTATATTTTGTAGTGTGCCATGTATTTTTATGCTATGTATTTTTGTGGTGTACAATAAAGTATATATAAATAAATAAATATGTACAAGTAGGTAACTCGAATTTAAAGTTTTTATAAAGGTAGGCATTATTCTGTGTGCGTTACCCTGGCAAAATGTTGTGCATTTGAGAGGTGAGACCATAACAAATAATTAGTGTATCATGAGGAGCAATTTGTTTACTAATAGCAAAATTTGTGTGAATTGTAGTTTTAAAGTTATTTGAAAACACACACATTTTGCTGGAGTAGGTAACGTTTGAAACGTTATCCTGGCAAAAACGATTTTCATAAATTCGTTCAGCCCGGAACCAAATACAGGTATCTTTTGTTGCGTAGTAAATATTGGTAAATAGCAAAATTTGTGTTTGATATGGTTCTTGAGTTATTTAAGATTGGGTTTCATGTTGGAACTTAGGTACTTATATTGTAACATCGAAATGTACACACTAGTGCAATAAAGAGTTTGAGTTTGATTTTGCTGCGTTAACGTTTTGGGATACCCCAGATCTCAAAAACGGCTCAACGCAAAAGATTGGAAAAAATACCAATAAGAGACCTTAATTTGTTCAATTTTGTTTAAACATTAGTTTTTGATTTGGTTGTTGTAAACCAATAACCAATGGAATTAAATGGTTTAAAAAATCAGATAAAAAAACTTTTAACCAAATAAACAGCTGTAAAAAATACCCATCGGAGACGCTTATAACGTCAAAAATATTAAATTTTGTAACTTTACACGATAAGAAGAAAAAACAAATTTGATTAATTTTAGACTGGTCGTACTTTAGCGATGAAATACGCAGTTCCCAAAACATTATATAAAACGTGGCATACTTTAAACAAATTAAAATGATTCATGATCATTTTAATTTGTTTAAAGTATCAGTAGTAGTATTGTTATAAGTTCACCCGAGACTAAGACAGCTTTATCACCGAGGAAAATACTCTACTTTTCGTACCATTTGCGAAAAAATTAACACAATAATAATATGAGATAAGCATTTATTAAAAATAATGACAATTAAAAGTAAAAGTTAACATTCGAAACATTGGTCCAATTATTGTTAGAGAGAGTTACATTTTTGTTTCGTACAGACACCAGCAGGTCAAGCTACCCGAAACTGTCAAATTTTCCCAATCAACCTTGAACCTTAATTCTTTAAAGATAAAGTTGAAAATCTATTAAAGAAATTTGACAGATTGTAGTAGCTTGATGTGCTGGCGTCTGCACATATTTTATTGTTGATGAGTTGATTTGAGTATTTCTCTGTTCTTGCGTCTGAGGAACTTGGCAAATTCCTAGACTAATATTTTTTCGTCGGAAAAGCAAAGGCATCAAGCTCATACGGCCTCGTCGGTTTTCGTAATTTTATTTAATAATCATAACTGCATAATAAATGCGTATTCCTTTTTCAAAAAGATGTATAATGCTTTATATACAAACTCAATGGTGTAAACACAGATGTAGTTCAGTATAAATTTCGGTAAGTATTCCTTTAAATCACATTCTCCCCCTAGAGGTGAATGAAATTCAGTACAATTTTCTTTCCCTGTTTTTAACAGATTAAAAATGAATAATGATAAGTTCGCTTTTTGTGGCATAGAATGTCACTTTTTTGAGCAAGTGGTATGAAAATAATATTATGCTCAAACGGTTGGTGCAACCGTGCAAATTGTACCTACTACCCTAACACCATAATCGCAGCCTAGTTTATTGCATCAATACTACAACTGATAACCAAATGTGAACGTAGTTACAGCCTGATTCAAACATGGCGGCTGGGAATATGAGGAGTCGCTGCGCTGCGCTGTAATAAATTCATGAGTCAGCGGGGGTGAGGGATGTACAGCGAGTAGCGCACTTCAAAGCCGCCCTAAAGTTTGAATCGGACTGTATGTATGTACACACGGCTACACATCAAGCTATGTAAAACCAGTATTGGCTGACCGTTCATTGCGAGAAAATATCATACAAAGTGAGGCCAAGACAAACTGGTTTTGTATAGCTTGACGTGTAGCCGTGTGTACCTACGTCTTTTTATTATTCCTCGTGAAGATGCAGTATAAAACGGGATAGCCTCTTGAAAGTATGCATAGGCATGTCGCAGCCAACTGGGTTAATTAGCCGAATAGTTAACACAATAACACATACACAACCGTTTATTCTATTCAAAGCATACAACTTCGTTCATCTTTAAGATCATGTTGATTACTGAACGAATTCAGTCTGTCTGTGCTGAGTTGTCATGTCACTGCCATCTGTCAAATTGGATCAATGAAATGTCAAACACGAAAATAAGGCACACAAAAATATTGTTTTCTTTTAATTTATCAGTGGAAGGAAATAATTACAGATTTTTTTAAAAGCAGCAGCATCGGAACTAGGAAATTGTTAAAATGGTATAGTCATTTTATCTTTTGCACTTCTAATATTCTTCAAATACTGAAGTAAATAAGGATCAAACTAAACGCTTGTTTTACCTTTGTTTTCAGAGTGCTATATTTAATTTTCAAAGCTTGCTGTCCGTGTTACTGCTGCTCATATGCACCTGTGCGTACTTAAGATCATTCTTCCCAAGTATTATGGATCGAAATAAAACAGGGTAAGTTACTATGCATGATTTAGGTTATGTAGTTCTATGGCCGAAAAATCCAGACTGCCGGGAACACAAACCTTGTATTCGTAGATATTTTATCACAATAATGTAACTTGTATGTCCAGGCAACTGTATTTATTACATCAAAATATAAAATATTAATTAATTTAAAAGAAACTACCTTTATTGAAACTCTGATTCATATAATTATTTACAACATATTGAAACCAACTTATTATTTGAAGAGCTAAAGCCAATCAGTAGCGAAAACAATATGTAAGATACATTATACAAGTTGCAAAACTGGTAGAGCTAACAAGGCTCCACTTTGTATTACTTATTATTGGTTTTATTTTCAGATTACTGGGAACCTTTTGGAAGTGTGCGAGGATTGGTGAAAGAAAATCTCCCTATGTTGCTGTGAGCTGCATTGTCATGGCATTCAGTATATTATTCCTCACATAATTTTAAAAAGAATATCATTTTTAATAGCTGTAACAATACCTTGCATATTTTTACATTTGTAAATAAATATGACTCATAATTAAAAAAGAATTTTATTTTACTATGGAACCATAATCCTCCATACTCCAAACAATATACCACCATAATAAATGTATAACCATAACCACGATAATTCATAACTTTTATTTAGAGGAAACCAGTTGGTAACTAGCTATACTATTCATCTCTTACTAGCGTATCAGAGCACATAGACATGATTTTGTATGCATATAAATAAAAAAGAAATCAGAAAATCAATAAAAATAATGTAAATTTTTATTTTTTTTCTAGGACAGCCAGGCTGTCCTGCAAGTGCTAAACAGTCACACAGTCAACTCTGGGCTAATATGCGAGTATCACCAGCGCCTGAATCCAGGTGGAAGCCTCAATAACATAACCATTCAATGGACCAATGGACGCAGCAGTTTGCTAGGCAATGATGTAGCCAACACTCGATAGAAAGGGGTTGAGCATAGATAAGTATAGGTACTGACGGGGTCGAACATGGCACCAGTGGGACCCAAACCCATTGCGCCACTCCCTTTTGGGTAAGACGAGACAGCAGCACATGTGTTTTTAAACTCGCCAATGGTTCCCACATACAGGGCAAAGTACTTCAGTAACCCAGGTACCCTCAGTGAGGTTGTCAGGAACATTAAGGCTTTACTGGCTTTCCTTGAGGGTTTATGGTAGATCAAAAAATCAATTTTCCCACCCGTACGCAAAATACGCGTTTTGACGTGGAGTTGCCAGCCCGTATCACCTATTACCTACATTTCGAACAAGAATTGTAGAAGCTACAGCTCCTCCAAATAGTAAATCAGACTGATATTTGTACATAATTATTTATCTTGATTGAGTGGTATCATAGCCCTTAGTAGCCCTTCAACAAACAGGTTGGTACTCGAAAGTAACTTTGGGGGTAAAAATGTAACGATACTAGTATGTTTGATTATAAAATATGGTCAAATAAAACACACAGTAATTTTCAGTAATTTTATTTTTATACGTGTCTGGGTTTCTAAAAATAGAAAATGCTAAGGGATAGAATATAAAGAGATTACAAAACAGTCACAAAATCTAATACTAACCATTATAATATACCTTGTTATTATTTTTTCATAACTGAATAACTGTAATGAAAACAAATAAATGCCTTCAAATATATAAATAGCAAGTGTAAGCACCAGCTGAGTGATATGCAGATATTAACTAGTGCAATCACTTTACAAACTGTGCCGATCATAAAACTGTGAATATTAAACATGCTTGCAAATATTGCATTGAATTGTAAAATTAACATACGATAAATACGACTCAGTATTCTCAAATAAATAATCATAAAACCAATATGATTTTATCAAATAACTTTGTTTGATTGGCGATCAATCCGTACTAACGTAGCAATTCCAATAAGCTTATACTTTGTCAATATGCCTAAAAATTGTAATAAAATAAACGTAAGCATTGTAAAATGTTTCAAAATATTAACAATATCAACTCCTATGCTATGGATATAATCTCTGAATTTCAGTACAAATTTTTTATCAAATGGGCCGAATATTGCAAATTCTTATCACTTTTTGTTACAATTTTGTGGAAAATCTAGTGCATAATACGTAATACTAACATGTCTAATTGGGCTTAATTCAGTCTAAACATTGTCCAATCGTAAGCTAAACACTTAAATACAGCGACGACACAACCACTAGGTCTACAAGCTAATACTAAATAAATAAACCTTCGATGCATTGATGCGCGTTATTACTCCAGTCATCTCGAGATAATCCACCACTGTACAACTATCCTGTATTAAAAAGCTTTTGCAATAGTGAAGACAGGCGGAATAAGGACAAAAGACAAATTCCTTATTTAAATCAATATCCATTTGCAATAAAATTAAAAAATACTCTGTATAAAAATAAAACCTAAATAAAAAAAATGTTTATATAATTTTACAATGCCAAAGAAAGTAGCTGGTTCTGATTCTATCTTTAAATCTATGAAGGAAATAAATTAATATAAATACTTGAAATTAGCGTTGCGTCGCCTGTGTTACTTGTGCCATAGAAAACGACAGCGATTTTATTTATAGCAGCTTTATAAAATTGTGATGTAAAGCGAGTGCAAGTATATAAAGTACAGAATATATGGCACTAGAAATATAAACTGTCTACAGTAACAACACATTTATTGAGCAAGAGGAAGGGGAAGAAGTTCGGAACGAGTTTGAGTCAGCGAGTCTACAGATTTGTCTAATTTACTTACATTTACAGCACCCAAAAAAAGGAAAAAATAAGTCAAACAAATCAGTAGGCACCCCTAAGGCCCTTTGTACACACACGTTTTACTTGTCTCGAAAAACTACGGTTTATTCGCCGTGTGTCACGGTTAGTGTTGGGTTAATAGCCGGATGCTTTGAGTTATTAGCGATTATAATCCATAAGTGTCCATTAATAGCCTAGCAATGGATGATAACCCTGCTAATAATGTATTGTTGCTAAATAAATGCTTTTTTTTATTTTATTGTAAAATCTGTGGGTGTGAACATAAATTGGGTGCGTGTACGCAGTGTGATTCAATGTATTAATTATTTTTTTTTCACTTTTTGTATGTGAAAAAGCTTAACCGATACGTTCAAATGTAAGGTACATTGTGTAAGTTACTTATTAGCTCTTTTCTGTGAATAAATTATAAACAAAGGAAATACCCGAGCGGTTAGTAGTTAACATTCATCCCCGTACCCCCGTTTCTCGTGCTATCTCTTTCTGGCGCTAATATTTTTCGTGCCAGAAAGAGATGCATGAACTGCACTATAGCGACGCCAACCGAATCCGGAATCAGTGCGTCGACTGATATGTTTCGGCAATACTATTGTAGGTAGTCTTTGTGTTTCGGTGAAGAAGTCCTTTTCTTAATACACCAGAAATAGATCCATTAGCGTCCGATCCTATCGATGTACACACGGCTACACATCAAGCTATGCAAAACCAGTATTAGCTGACCGTTCATTATGAGAAAATATCATACAAAGTGAGGCCAAGACAAACTGGTTTTGTATAGCTTGACGTGTAGCCGTGTGTACCAAACTTAGGAGATTTTGAAGAATCCAGTGTTTCTAGCAGTAATTAGGCTGAAAATTATTTTTGAGCAACAAACAAAAAAAAAACAACTAAAAACGAAAATAAAAAACATCCCAAATAAATGACTGATTAAGAAATTAAAAAAAAACAAAGGACATGAAAAATATAATAATCAAAAATCAAGGTAAATACCTGACTGAACATTTTTAAATGGGCCAGATTAATTTTAAATTGCACATTTATTTACTACAAAGAAAGATGATGAAAATGAAGTTTAATCTGGCAGTCCTAAGCCTGAAAACCATGAAGGGAAATTTTCAATCACTAAAATACTCGTAACATTAACAGCAGGGTTATCATCCATAATTGCTATTAATGGCTACTAACCTGCTTTTAATCGATTATTAGCCAAATGATATTAACCGGATTATTATCATTGCCCAACACTAGTCACGGTCATCGGTGTTGTATGGATTACTATGGAAGCTTGTTAACAGACACGTTTTTCTACGGCGCGGTTTATACGCCGTACTGTAAAGAAACCGTGCCACACTGTAATATAATCGTGTGAGCTTGAATACGCGCATACGGCGACAGCATAGTGCCGTGATGCCGCCGTGTCATCAACAAGCTTCCATAGTGACCCATTCAGAACTTTTCACAGCAAGAAAAACGTGTTTGTACAAAGGGCTATACACAATAAAAACTATCAAAATGAACATTTGAATAAAATCATTAATCACAGAATGAAATGCAAAATTTCATGAAAAGTATAATGAGATATTATCACAGAGAATCAATATAGTCGAGGTGCACAGCAATGATTGTAAGTGCAACATTCAAAAATGTAATTTAGCAAAAACAACACCAGTCTACAAGTCACGACTCATTTCTATCACATTCATACACTTTACCTAGTACATTTTTGGTGTCTTAAGAATGATGGTCGAGCTTTACTCCTAGAGTTATCTACATCTAGATATACTACTAAAACAATCGGACTAAAAAATACAAAAATCTAAATAATCGAATAGTATAAAAGGATTATGAATATTAATTCTATTCTTTATGAATTTAAAGCATTTTCAGTAAGAGGTATTCTCATAATTACGATGATCTTAACTTTATTATTGCTGGCGAACTCGAACGCCTTAGAACATAATCGAATCATTTATTTTAGCAAAAGATTGTCCGCTATAAAGAAGACCTCTTAATAAAAATAAATACTGAACGTCTAAACATATATATGGAGCATATTTCTCGCCCATAAATTACTCTTAATAATTAAAATAAATGCTCAAGTTAAAATAAATAAATGTTTGTTTTGTTTATTATTATTTGTATTAAATAAAGGGGTTTATTTATAAACGATGATTAAAGTTAAGTGACGTTTAAACGTCACAAATGTGTGGTTGAAGAGTCGCTAATCATTACTTAACTTGAAGCAACGTTTATGAATAAAGGGCAAAATCTATAAATAGGTCTTATAATATTAGAGAGCTGATTTTTTGTTAATTTTTAAATAAAAATTGCTTTTTCAAGGATTTTGAAAGGATTTTGTGTATGTAAAATACGCACCTAGAAACGTAACTTTTGGCACGAATAAGCTGGAAACAAACGTGTAGTATGCGTACGTTGTCGTTAAAGTAATACAAGACTAAAGCTAACAATGACTATGCATGAACGACTATTGGAAATTCCTTATTTCTACGTCGGAAGACTTACGTCCGCCGCTACCTTTACCGATACTCCGATACAATTACTGCTTGTTACCCTGGAACAAAGAAAAAAACAGTAACTAAAACATACACAAACTGACAGAATTATTTCACATAACACAATATCACGCTTTGTTTGCTCGAAGGGTTAGGCAGAGCTTTTATTTATAAAAACTTGAAGTCAAACTCAAATCATTTATTTCAAATAGGCACATAAAGGGCACCTTTGAACGTCAAAAATTAAATTAAAATAATAAAGATTCCAGTCGCCCCTTCCAAGAGTTAGTTTTCGTATGGAGAAGAATGGGCAAGAAACTCCATTTGCTTTTAACAGTTCCGATTAGATTCGTGTGGTCTGTGATCCAAAACGTTTTGATGTTGTTAACAGCATGAATCATCCTGTACGAAGACTCTTTCGGGTTGATCTAGCTCATCCCGCAAGATTTATAAAGAAAATAGCTTTTTCCCGCGATCCCGCATCGCCTTATGCGCTATTACCTACTTCGTTTTCACTAAGCAGTGTTTTTGTCTTTTTTTATTTTGTTCAGCTCCTCAGGGTCCTAGAGTGATGTTAAATAAACTTCCTCAAAAATTGTGCTATTAAATGAAAAAATATTTTTCAATTCTGACTGGTAGTTCCAGAGATTAGCGCATCCAAACAAACTCTTCAGCTTTATTAGTAGTATAGATTTGTCAAAGAAAAACAATTCATAGTATGCCAAGTTACCTGTGTATTAGTAGTTGTATCCTATCTGATCATCTCGAGATACTTGTGCTTGTGTTTGGTGAGCATCTCGGTCACGGTCACCAGTTTCCTTATGGCGGGCTGAGTCTTGGCCAGGCCTTGCAGCTCCGTTAGGTGCGACACGCATATGTGGTGAAGTGTTGCCAGTTCTTTCGCTGTAGAAGAACATTCGGTTTTTTATGCGAAAGAATTTTTTTGTTGGTGGAAGTGCTTTGAGTAATACTTCTAAATATTTGAATTATTATTTTAACCAGTTTGTTTCTTCATAACCGTCGTAAATTTGACCCTCGGTTTTAGCAACCATTTCTATTTGCATTTTTGAGTTAGTTTTCCCAACTATTCTTATATTAACTAATCATTAATACAATGAAAGAATGCAGTAAGCCCCGAGATAGACTTTCGTAGATAGAAATAGTAAATATCATTTTTATGCTTAGGAATACTAAATTGTTATTTATGAAATACGTAACGTAAACGTACTTTAGGTAAATATGCATTCTCATATATGATTACTGGTACATAAGTCTATTCAAACGAATGTTTCAAATTGATGTTATTTCAAGTTAAACAAATATCAACTTTATATTAATGGTAATTAATTTGATTTCAGAGTGACTAGCAGTATTGAAAATGTTACAAAATGTTTGAAGTTGTAGCGTAAACTGAACTTTATTGTGTAAGAATTAAAGTAATTTTTTCGTGAACTCATATTTGTTTACATTTTTGGCGAATAAATCGTGAATGCAGATTATATTTAAAAACCTCGTAATTAATGATGAGATTTTGTTCTTACCAATATCGAAATTGTTGTTAGGAGCGGGTGGCGGGTTGCCAGGATCAGGCACGTTGCTGAGCTGGTCCAAGAACACGACCATACGCTCTTTATTCTTCAAGATGAACGGGTTTACCACTTCCATGTAAGGTTCCTGCACATATCAACAATTTTAGAATAATCAGCCTATAATGTTCCTACTGCTGGGATGCAGGCCTTCTCTCTGAGAGGGAGTGGGCCATAACATACCACGCGGGCCCAGTGCGGGTTGGTGGATGTCACATGTCTTCGAGTTTTTAGTTCGAGGACATCCTCACGATGTTTTACTTCACCGTTATGATAGCAGTGGTGATGAAATTAAATACACCAAGTAAAGTGCCTGCCTGGGTTCAAACTCACGACCTACACAACTCGTAATTTAGGGCTTTTTCAACACTTTTACTATAATGAAATTGCTTTTACGCTAGGCATTTTGGATTCTGTAATTTCATTTAAAGTATAAAGGTGTGACTAAACCGAAGCGTTAGAATTTACATTGCGATGCCTACGGGGCGCTCGCTTGTGCAAATGCGAAGCGTCCAAGAGATTAACTAATCTGTGGATCATAAAAAGCGTGCTGCTCTGCTGTTGCAGCTTTGTCACGTCACTGACGCTAAGGCATGCGTAGGTAAGAACGTCTCAATGCAAATTACGCTTCCGTTTCGCAGTAGTCTGGGTTTGGAGAAAACTATCCCCTAGCTATTTCTATTGAATTAAGTTTTGTAGCCATAACAAGTAATGACATGGTACCTTAGCGCCGAACTCCACGAGGTTGGCGAGGTTCTGCAGACACTTGGCCACCATGAGCAGGCTGCGCTGCGCGTGCGGCGGCGGCGCGGCCGGCAGCAGCGCCCAGGCGCGCGGCTCCACCAGCGCCGGGCACAGCAGGCGCAGGAAGATGAAGCCTGCGGGCGAGCTCACCAACTCTAGTCTATGGTAGCCATACTATTTCCTATTAAGTCGACCTCTACATACCTGACACAACTCTGGTGCGCACGAACCGCTCGTTGGGCCACTTGGCGACGGCAGCGCGTTGCAGACAGCCGCACAGGTAGCGCACCGGGCGCGGACACGCCTCCGGGGACGTGAAGATTGATAGCGTTATCTGGATACCATAACTCGCATATAAATCTCATTTTCATAATCAACTTATAGTAATCCTCTACTCCATAGATTTTATCTAATTAGATGGTATTGAGCTCTACCATTGGTCATACACATCTGTTGGTCATCTCTTTGTCATAGAAACCTGGTGTGTGTAGTAAACTAGAGGATGCACAGTATGTGTTAGTGGAATGTGCCCAATATGCTAAGTTCCTCAAGGAAGAGTTCTGGCCGAAGGGTGTTGTGTACCGCCGGTTTCGTGGCCGACTACATGACACCAGTCAGCGAAACACGACGCAGACACTTCGTGTGCGTTAGTTAGATTTTAGTGTAATTATAATGTTGTATGTATTTATAGTATTTTTAAGTTATGATGAATAACGCATTTATTTGGATAAGGATATCATGTTGATAAAACACCTTCGCAAATAATGCATTAATTTCTAACAAAATTGATTACCATAATAAAGGTTAAGTGAGTCAATCTTAAAAGATAACAATTCCATCATACATAATTTTTGCGTAACTTAAACCGTTTACGCAGCGAACGCAACAAAAGATCTCAAAGCTTAGCTTAGGAGTAAGTTGTTATTTATAAAAGTACAATGGGATTGACATCGTCGCATATGTGAACAAAAATCCCTTAAATAAATAAAGATTAAAAAAGACACGGCTGGATCTTTTCATTACAAAAGTTTAATAAATGGTACTCTTATTTACCTGATCCAGTATCATGAGCAGAAATTCAGCATTGTTGCACGCGTCGTCAGGAGAGTCCATTTTCGTTGGATTCAATTCAGCTGATTGTTTCGCGTCTATTAGTCTTTGAACTGTTTCCGAAATGGCTGCCTGCAAACAGAATATACATTTTTAACAATATGCCGCATGATTATTTTACCATCAATAAAAATAGGGGCTTTATTCGCCCCTATTAATATAACGCAACTGTAACTAGTCGGACAATCCCGACATATGTACGAGAATAAAACAGCAAATAGTTTTTTTTTTTTATTTTTTTTTTTTTGCTACACAGTCTTGTTCGTTCAGGATTGTATCGATTTTTTTATTTCGTAATCACAAAGCCCATTTGATCACGTGTTGCTTGATACGAAGATGTAATATTTACCTGCAGGAAGGGCTTGCAGTGCGCTCTCATAAACTCGTCGACGAGCGCGGTTGCTAGCGAAGCTGCGCGGAACATAGCTCGGTGATCAGTCTCGCGGGCCACTTCCGCGCTCACTAGTTCTCGGGCTAACTCGGCACCGCGCCCGCATTCCGTGAATGCATGCAGTAAGGCTGAAAAAGGATACAAAATCAGGAATAAAACGGCCATCGAAACATAGACACAAAAATAATGGCATATATATATTATATTTTATCTTGTATTTTATTAATTAATCCGAAGATAATGCAACAACAGAACTGATTAAAAAATACGCGACTCGTTCTTATTTTCTTGCCCGTTTTGTCAAATCATGTATTTGAAATAGGCACATAAAAGGTAGTTTAGAGAAGAATGGCTCTTCTCCATACGAAACTACCTTTTGGAAAGGGCAACTAGAATCAATTAATTTTTTTTGTAAATTTTGACGTACAGTAAACTCTGTTAATCTTTTGTGGCGAGTTTGTGCATAGGAGATACTCGTCAAGCGATACTCACACTCGTGTGTTTATGTTTAATGACCAGATAATGACGTCTTCAAAATAATATGATATTACTCACAAGTAGCTAAGGGTTGTCTGTCAGTGCGGCACAGATCCGCCAAAGCTTTGACAGCAGGTAAGCCCGGTTCCAAGAGTAACTGACGCAACGGGTTGTATTCTTCTCGAGGCATCACCAATTCTTGCATGTATCTGTAAATTAAAACACGACTATTCACATCTAGGACTTTGATTATAAGTAAATCGGTCACATCTAGATACGAAAATTAATGCTACCAGGTTCTGCTGTCCTATTTCTGGCAGAAGTCTATGTTGTCCACTGATTTAATTCTCTACCTATATATTCTATCTACGCTGAGTCATCGTAATCTACAGATCTACCTTTAACAACCTCGCTTTCTGCCAGTATTTAAACGCATCCGTGGTTTGAAGGTAGTTTAAACACGGGCATAGTGTAATAATTGTTTTTTGACAGTAGCTAAAGAAAATAATTTAAAGTTACCTTATACGCAGTCTTAAAGATCCCCACTCCCCAATCGGCGTCATACCCGCGAGCGGGTACCATTCCTCGATCTCTTCACCGTTCGCGAGATTCGCTAGTTCGATAGTTAGTTCAGCAACCTGAAACACAATTCATACATAAGCATTTCTGAAAATCTTTCACAATTGATTGACTTTTAATATTGTTTTACTTGAAACGTGGACACTGACGGTCAGCTGGTCCACAAATTCAAGGTCGCTCAGCGCGCTATGGAGCGAGCTATGCTCAGAGTTTCTTTAAAGGATAAAATCAGGAATGAAATTGTCTGGAAAAGAACCGGAGTTACCGACATAGCGCGCAGAGTAATCAAACTGAAGTTGCAGTGGGCTGGCCATGTTTGTCGAAGGACCGATGGCCGGTGGAGCAGACGAGTCCTGGAGTGGAGACCGCGTATCGGCAAGCGTAGTGTGGGACGCCCCCCAGCTAGATGGACGGACGACCTAAAGAAGGTTGCTGGGACGGACTGGATGCGGAAGGCGGTGGACAGGGCGCTGTGGCGCAGCCTGGGAGAGGCCTATGTCCAGCAGCGGACTGCGATAGGCTGAGTTGATTGATTGTTTTACTTACTTCAGATTCTTTTCCTCTCTTCCCCGTGTTGTGGACAGTGATTGTAAACGAAGTTACATCGGGAGGCACGTCGCTGTAAAACGAAATTATTTATTAAACAATTTTAAAAATGCCCTAGCCATGCTTTTAACAGATTAATGGAATATGGTTTCGCGAAATGAAAGGTCAATCACCACGCTAAGTTCACGTCGTTTGAAATAAAACTACGTTACCTTTTTTGCCCGTAGCGGTATCTACAACGCCACATTCAAACAACGCGTCATACTGACATCACGCAAAATTCTGTATCTCGCAAGGTTTGCAGCGCAACTAGCATATATACAACGGCCCGACATAAATCATCAGGCAGTTACCCGGCAGACACAACACCCCGTCTGGTCGGAGGATCCTCCCTTTTCTATGAAGTATGAGTGAACTTTACACCCTGTTCATCATACCTCTATAAACCTATTTAATATGTATGTGCATGTGTTCGTACTCACTCGAACACAAACTCGTCGTCCCAGTGCGGGTCGGGTGAGGGACGGGGCTTGGTTGAAGCCACGGGCGCTGCGCCTAAAGCCAGGCGAAGATGCGGGCGAGGTGCTAATCGTGCGGGTAGACGGTGAGCTGTTAAGCAGCGTACGCGTAACGCTCGCAGCCAAACTACGCGAGCCACCTGGGGGAGGAAAGTCACATTCAAATAATAAAATAAAAAAGCCTTTATTTATTTACTTTCATAATTCTACTGATTAACACTAGTTAATTAATTTAGGAACCCTCGAAGGGTATAGGCCTCCTCCAGTAATCTGCAGCTTCTTCTGTTTTTTGCTTTCAATAGCCATGATTTACCAACCAATTACTCTATTTCGTCTTGCCAACGTTCTGCTGGTCTGCCTGTTCTTCTTTTTCCGTTTGGATCACATTCAAATACAAGCTTGAAATAGAACCAAGAAATCACGAAGAAAAAACAACTGCTCCGTGCATTTCGTCGATTTATATGAACATAAAAATCAATGGAGCAGTTGTTTTTCTCTTTCGTGATTTCAGTGCTGGGGCCCAATTCTATAACTTTGAGTTAAGTAACGCGCCATTGACACTCTATCGACACACTACAGACATTATATTGCCACTGTTGCAAATTTGACATTCTGCAAAAACTTTCATGGCGTTTCAGTGGTGTCTCAGTAGTGTGTCGATAGAATGTCGATAGTGTGGCAGTAGAATAGTTTTCTTGTCTTGTGTTTTCTTGACATTGACACATTATAGTGGACCAGACTATCAATTATTACAATAGTCTTATTATGGCATTTCAATAGCACTACAGTGGCAAGTCAATGACCATAAATAATTTGTAGAATACCGAATGTCAAAAACTATTCTATTGAGACACTACTTACACACTATTGACAAAGTTGGTTATTTTACAGAATTGGGCCCCTGGTCCCATAACATAGTGAAAGTTAATAGTAAAACATAATGAAAAGTACAATGTCGCCTTTTCCGTTTTATGGTAAACAGAAACTGAAGGTTTTACAACTACCCGTCATCTGCCTAATGTTGTTCCAACTAACTTGGGGTCGACTTCCAGCCTATGCAGCTGAATACCAATATTTAGGCTATGCAGCTGAATACCAGTATTTAGGCTATGCAGCTGAATACCAGTATTTAGGCTATGCAGCTGAATACCAGTATTTAGGCTATGCAGCTGAATACCAGTATTTAGCGACTGCCTATCTGAACTTCATAACCCAATTCCTGGGTAACACGAAAACTCCACACAACACTGTATGAGGAACACATACCTTTTTTTTTGGGTGCAAAATCATCATATGACCTCTCCCGCTCTGGGCTGAGCGGAAGGGCGTGTCAGAGTTTTACTGACTAAAACCCACCCGTGTTCCTTCAGTTGCCTGTGCCAGGGGCCAAGGTATCTCTTTCGAACAACCCACAGCCCTGGCAGGCATCGGCCCTAGCGGACCCCGTCAGTTTGTGCTGACATCTCTTTAAGGCACGTGTAGAACACAATGCGCCGTCGACCCGGGCCTGATCCTTACCGGGCAGCGAGCTGCCCATTGCTCGCCACAGGAACACATACCTTGCATTGATGTCTCGCCTGCTGCGGCACACAAAGCGGCCTAAGCGCATCAAGCCAGGCGCGTTCTTCGGTCGCGGAGTTAGCGGCGAGAAACGTGTGAGTTGACAGGCACGGTAATGCACGCTCCACTAGTTGGAAACAGAATTCACGCTCCCAGAGAGACTCGTGGACCTAGGAACACGAAGCAAGAATTAAGATTTTGTAATGCACAAGGCAATAATTATTACCTATTTGTATTAGTGTACCTAGTTTTAAGTTTTTTTTTTATCATTTTCCCTCTCAATCAAAGCACCTGCGATCTAATCTCTTCACCACCCTTGGTTGACTGGTAGAGAATGCCTAAGGCATTAAGTCCGCCTTTATACCTTTTTGTGCGAAAAGTTTAAATAAATAAATTATTTATTTATTTTAAAAAATCTTGCTATTAAAATCACAATCTGAGAACAAAACCTCGGACTGCAGACCTATAATTGATTTTGCACATCTAGACTATAGAGTCACAATGCAGTCTACAGTCAACCACACGTCCATGGTAACTACTTGACATGGAGAGCGCACTTTACAAGCAATAAAGGTGATTTTCGTAGTTCAAGTTATAAATGTGTTAACTACATCATCATATTTAAGCAAAACACATCCTCACCTGATAAAGGTAAGCACACGACAGGTCAATCAATCCTTTAGGCTTCGTCCTCTTCGGCGAGTCATAGAAGTACAGATGCGTGTCAGTCCCTTCTTGCAACAACACAAAGTACAGCGCCTTCCATTTCTTTGCTCCCTTATCCGACTTCTTGTTGAGATAGCCTTGGTGTTTGATTCCCTTGGTCTTCTTGAGGCCTATTTGGTCACGGCACTCGCGTAATGTAGCATAGATCTTCTCAGCAGCTGCCCCGGTAGTGCTTTGTTGTGGTTCGATTACATGGCCTTCTGCTATTAGCTGTTGGGAAGACAACATGTGTTAAAAATGGCGGCTTTTAAAGAAACTGTTGTAGATATCTGCTGTGTTGAAGTTTGAAGAGTGAATCACAAACACTACAAGCCATATTACATCTACATTATTTAAACAAAAATATAAATAAAATCGTCCTTAAATTCAGGGTGGCATGGGACATCGACGCGCAAACTGTAACCATGAATTCGGCACATGATTCTAGAGCCCTAGCATAGAATGTTTTCGTCGGTTATCAAAAAAGAAATTAGTTGCTTCATAGAAAAGCCAGTAACTTCACAGTCAAAATGTTTGGAACAGCGAATTATTCCAGAATAATGTACTGAATCCATTGTAACAGGTTGCGCGTCAATGTCCCTGCCACCCTGTATTAATAGGTACAATTAAAAATTACCGCGAAGTAATTATCGTACTGAGTAAAAGTTTGAAACATTTTAGGTTATTAGGTCCTCACTCTTCAATTACTCTGTTGTGAATGATGAACAGGTAAAATAATGCGACGCAAAAACAATCATGTACTTGATACTAATCTCCTATCTAATCAAATTATTGTGAATATGTATGAAATATTTACAAAAGCCTTTTATGTCGTGATAACTTGCGATAATTTGTTTACAATGCAGATATATAATAATATTTAGGTTATGCAAGTTTTAATATTTCAAAAACATGCAAAACTCTTTACTGGCGTGATACGAAATTATAAGGAAGCGAAAGTCACGAATCAATTATTACAAGGTTAGAAAAAAGCGCAAGAAATGTATGTAACTAAAGTTAAAAATACATCATCAGGAGCAAAACTGAAAACATACTAAACTCAGAGCTGTGTGTTTGTTAGTTTCGTTTCTATACAAAGAATTATTCCTTTGTCTATGCTACCCAAAAAAAACATCAAATGAAAATAATGCAAATAGTACATTAAAACAAACTCACCGGCTGTCCCAAAGTATGTCCTTCAACAATCTGCTCCTTCCTGTACCTATTGATGACAGCATCCAAGCATTCAAACGTCCTCCCACCCATGAGATACCTCACGCCTTTCTTCTCTATCCTGAACCTTTGGATCTGGTTGTTAATGTGGAAGAACAAGGAGTAGTCCCCGGGTGAATTGTCCGAGGGTCTCACGAGGAAGCTCCCTGGTCCAGCCTTGACTAACATGTCCACTGCCTCACTCTTCGTGCAGTTGGGATGGAACCATGAGAAGACGGTATTCGGATCTATTGATGGGTCAAGATCCTCAACCAACTCTCTGAAGATCATTCCTTGCTCTCCAGTTCTGTGAAAACAAATATTTGTTTCTAAATTACACATATTTATTGCACAACACTAACACATCACATTACACCTATGATCCTAACTAAACAGGTAAATGGTATTTCAAGTGACTTAAGGAAAATCATATGCGCTAGTAAATGAAGTATTGCATTCATGTTTAACCTAATAAATCATCACCTACAATAATTAATTAACAAAAATCCCATCCTATAATGTTCTCACTACTGGGACACAGGCCTCCTCTCTGTGAGAGGGAAGTGGGCTGTAATAATTCACCACGCAGGCCCAGTGCAGGTTGGCAGGTTGGATTTTTTGGTTCTAAGACATGCCGGTTTCCTCACGATGCCTTCCTTCACCATTTTAAAGCAGTGGTGATGAAATAATTTACTCAAAGTAAAGCGCCTGTCAGGGTTCGAACCTACGGCCTACAACTCGGTAAGTCGCGGTCGTTTCCATTGCTCCCAAAACAAAATAGCGTATTATCACAATAAAATAAAAATCTAATCATGCCTACTATTATTGACTTCCTTCCTACGCTATAGTGACCATTGACCTGTAAATAAATTGTGCTACGAACGGTAGACCCTTTCTAAATATAATAGCCGTTCAAGGGAACTACGCATTAGTTGTACATTTAATAGCAGGATGTTAGATATCGGGAAATAAACGGACGCGTTGATGCCAAGGCAAGATATTGGGAATTATCTACTTGAACGAACTGTTACTCATAGTAGAGCGACATGATCTGTGTCACGTTTTTGGCCATGACTTTTATATCAGCAAAGTGTGTGTGTTTGTGTGTATGGGTACACCAAAAATGTTATGAAATTCAAATCATTCCAACCAAGCCTTTTCCCTACTGTGTTGGGGTCTGGATGCAGCTGAATACCAGTATTTAACATGGACGTGGCCACCTACTGGGCTGAACCAATCCTACTAATATTATAAATGTGAAAGTTTTGTATGTATGGATGGATGGATGGATGTTTGTTATTCTTTCACGCAAAAACTACTCAACGGATTTGGATGAAATTTGGCACACAGATGGTTTATAACCAGAATTAACATATAGGATACTTTTTATCCCGATATTCCCACGGGATCGAAACTTATGCGGGTGAAACCGCGGGGCGCAGCTAGTATAATAATATTCAATCAAAGTACCGTCGACACGAAAAGAAGAAGACATGGACTGACTGCCTATCTGACCTCCACAACCCAGTTGCTGGGTAACAAGATAAAACTTTATAAGTCAATCTGCTCTCGTCAAATGCGGGACAAGATACAATTTCAGAAACAGGTCTAACATATACATTATACACTTCCCCATGAAACAGTTAAACCTAGCAAAGTATATCTCGATAGTGGTATGGTATAGTATAGTGGTCTACTTTAGCCCTGGATCGAAAGACCTAGAAGTCATGGGGAGAGGCCTTTTCCAAGTAGTGTGATGTTCAGTGATCGGAGTAGGTAGATTGATTTTTGGTACTTGTATCATAGATGTTCACAGAAAGAATAACATGGATAAGTCATTTTCCCGGAAAGTAATTCCGGTGTTTCCGGATCCAGTTAAATATTGTTAATGTTGGTAGTGATATTATTACTACTCAATTCATTTAAAGGAACGAGTGAGCTATCTGGTATCGTCGCTGGGCGTACGCATTGTTTTGATAACCGGTTAGTGTACCACCCATAATCCTTTGCTCTGATTGATCGTTGGGTTGTGTCAAATCGTGACTGGATAATGTTTAAAAAAAATATGAACAATATAATATTGCTCATTTTAATACAATTCCTACCTAAGTTCCGTTTTTTTTTTTAATAATCAAACAATTCCGAAAATCCGGAGGAATGTCCATATTAATATATACGTTTCGGATCAATGACCCCAATTCAATCTACCTACTCCGATCTCTGGTGATGTTACAGGCTAACAGTATCAGTAAGTATATCTCACCTATGTGCAGTGACCCAAAGCCAGCCGTCGCCCATGTCGTTGTGCAGAAAGAATATGTCTCCCTTCTGGAAGGTAAGCTCGTCTGTGTCGGGCATCTTCGTGTACGGGAGTATTGCTACTACTCTCTGCCAACAAAACAATTCAATACATAAATATTAGGTAAAATATCATTAGTTTTGCCGAGAGTTAGCCCAGTACAATAAGTTAAATTCAATACAAATCTGCGAAATAAATTCTAGTGAAATTGTTTTATCATCAAGATTTTTATCATCAGGATTACCTTTATTTAAGCATTAGAAATACTGTGAAACTAACACTTTTCGCGATTTTTTCAATAAACTGATTTTCGGAACGTTTGACAGCTAATATTAATATAATATACATATAATATAATATCCCTGGACATTTCACACAGCGCCATCTAGTCCCAAGCTAAGCAACCTAATGCTTGTGTTATGGTAACAAGATGGCTGATAGATATATTGTTTTAATCACACATGCTATATGTATTTGTAATGCCTTAGCCTTAAGTAAAGATAATCCTGGTGAGAATTCTTTACTAGGATTTTTTGCAGAAAAGATTACTTCCCTGTGTGATAACAGTACAGGGCTAAATTAACTAGTGAAACTTCACAGATGTGATGGGATGTGGTGGTGATGACTGATTGACGCGGCATCGAACTATCGCATAATTTAATGCAATTTGGTATAGAAGGTGTAAGTTTATTTGTGTGTGTGGTTTATACCTTTTTATCGTTGACAGGTTCAGGTGGCGGCACTGGCTCCACGAGCCGCTCTCTCTTCAGGAGGTCAGAGCAGTGGCTGTAGAAGCCCACCAGCTCGGTCAGCGAGTCAAACTGACGACCACCGATGTAATAATCGCCACATACCGCCGTTATTCTGTAAACACAATAAATGAAACAGGAAGGAAAACGAAAATCGGAGAATGAATTAATCACACAGTTCAAAAATGCATTGCATGGCAAACTAATAATTATTTAGGGAAAATCTATGCATATTATTATAAATTAAAGTCGTTTCTCGTGTCTGCTGTGTGACCGCGTTGTTCTTCCAAACTAACGAACAGATATTGGAGGACTAAACAACGGATGATGAAAACCACATGCTTTTTGAGAATTAATTCCGAAAGGTTTGTATGAATCTTACATATAATTAAGAAATGTCGATGTTTCTCAAGTTGTAAAAACCGTACGAAACGCGGCCGAATCGCTAGTAAAACATAAATATTTGTAGAAGACCAATATTTACTTACCTGAAATGATTAATTCCAGTGCGGCCCAAGTAACTCAAAACATATGATCCTGGTTTTCGATCACTCTCTCGTACTGAAAAGGAATATCATTTTAAAATAAGTTATTCTAGCAAAAAGTTTACATTGGCTCATATCAGCCGCACGCAGAATGACCACTGGGCAAGTTTCCACACAATGGGTGCCTGCCTGAAGATGGACGGCGCCGCCGAGGCCGGCCCAGAAAGCGGTGGCGAGATGGCCTGGACGCGCACCGCGAGGGCAGATTCGAGTTGGCGCAGGAAAAGAGTTCCTGGGACTTGGGGGAGGGAGGCCTTTGGTCAGCAATGTGACAGTATAGGCTAAACAAAAAAGCAAGCAAAGACCAAACATTTTTACTTGTTAAACATGTTATCAGGCGCCTTCTCTAAGTTTATTTTAAAGCAGACAGGTGGTCATGTCAATAGCAGTATGATCAATTTCATGAAATACAGAACAAATGATTATTTTATAACAGTTTCATTCAATTTTTCAACTAGAACCTCAAATAAAGGGTATTATGTTGTAAGCATATTATGATGCAAAGTTTCCAAGTAAGATAGGAAAAAGATTACACATTATATATAAACTATAGGCCACGCATACAATAGGGTTTCGTAGTTACTCTTAGTGCTACGTGGATTTAGGATATTTTACATATTTACTTATTATTTCGTTATTTTTGTACGAAGTTTTCCAAGTAAGCGCAATTTACAAGTTAGGCCTCTATAACTCCTGACCTAACAAAGTTATCTAAGCCGTTATAGTTTTCCTTCAAAGGTCATCATATTATGTACTACCATCATGAATTCTTTCAGATTTTCCGAGCCAGCCGTTTAAAGGGGGGGTGGGCAATTTAAAAAAAAAATGCGCTTTAAGGTTGAATATCTCGCAAACGGATACCTAAATTAAAAAATCGTCTTAGCAACCTCTCAATGTTTTTAAAATACCTACCTAATGACACCCCACACTATGGGGGTAGACGCGAATAAAAAGGGGAGCTACCCCAAAAAAAAAATCGTGATTTTATTTTAGCACTTTGTCGACGTGGTAAATACACATATCCATGCAAAGTTTCATCTTTCTAGCACTAACCGTTTGGAAGGTAAGCCGAGGACGGACGGACGGACATGACGAAACTATAAGGGTTCCGAGACGTGAACTACGGAACCCTAAAAACGAATATAGAATTATAATTACGTAGTAGACAGTGGTAGCCCCTGACAAATTTATATACTAGCTTCTGCCCTTCTAGCTTCTTCTGTACTTCGTTTTCGCTTAGCGTTCTGACTGACTTAATTTCTTTTTGCTCGTCTCCTTATGGCCCTAACGTGATGTTATGTAGCCTAGCCTTCCTCAAGGGAAGGCTAGGCTACATAACAGGTTGGGCTATCAAACGCAAAAAGAATTTTTCAAATCCGAGCGGTAGATGAATTTTATTTTATCATCAATTCTAAAATGGAGGACACGTAAATATGAAAGAAAATTATTACCTAGCAAGACATACTTGAACTATTAGACAATGTTCAAAACATTGTCTTGAACATCAAGTCTCAAAAAATTGTTATTCTGTTATAAATACTCGTACACACGGCTACACGTCAAGCTATACAAAACCAGTTTGTCTTGGCCTCACTTTGTATGATATTTTCTCGCAATGAACGGTCAGCCAATACTGGTTTTGCATAGCTTGATGTGTAGCCGTGTGTACATGCATACAATAACAACCCATTGTACCAACTTTGTAATATGACTTGCTAATAAAAACTAGTAACCATATACATACGAAACTACCTACATTGTGTTATCTTTGTTGAACAAGTGAAAACAACAGAACAATGAATCCTAACATTGTAGTTGTATTATAAAATAGCGTCTGCCCGCGAGTTCGTCTGTGTGAAATTTTGTATTTTAACTTAAAATATGGGTTAGGAACACGAGTTAACACAACAATCCGTTCCATAACAAAAATAACTGATGTCACTTGGAAAGCTGCCACGCTAAGATGGAATTGGGCTGGACACATCTGCCGCATGTCAGACGACCAATGGGCCAAACTTACGACCCAATGGGTCCCTCTTAATGGCAAGCGACATCGCGGCAGGCCCAGACCGAGATGGCGGGAAGAGCTCAAAAATAACTGATGTCCTTTGGAAAGCTGCCACGCCAAAATGGGATTGGGCTGGACACATCTGCCGCATGTCAGACGACCAATGGGCCAAACTTACGACCCAATGGGTCCATCTTAATGGCAAGTGGCATCGCGGCAGGCCCAGACCAAAATGGCGGGATGAGCTCAAAAATAACTGATGTCCCTTGGAAAGGTGCCACGCTAAAATGGAATTGGGCTGGACACATCTCCCGCATGTCAGACGACCAATGGGCCAAACTTACGACCCAATGGGTCCCTCTTAATGGCAAGCGGCATCGCGGCAGGCCCAGACCGAGATGGCGGGATGAGCTGGACTCCTTCAACAAGAACTGGTCCTTAACAGCTTTAAACAGAGAGAAGTGGAAAGAGAGTAGGGAGGCCTTTGCCCAGCAGTGGGACATCACAGGCTTTTAATAATAATAATAATAACATAAAATATATAATTGCATCGCCTTCTGTTACTTCGTTTTCACTTGCAGTTCTTTCTGACTTTTTTATTTTGGCTTGGCTTCTAAGCGGTTGTCGCGTGATGTTAAATAGCCTATAATATTCCTCAAGAATTAGCAATAAGACCCCCCATTGTAAAATTTCTATTAAATATAGAAATTTTACAATGGGGGTCTTATTGCTAAGAGCGATCTTTTAAAGACAACCTTTTTTTAGCCCAATTCTTGAGGAATATTATAGGCTATTTAACATAATGTCTGTAATTTATATGGTGTACATAATAAGGAGTATTCTTTTCTAAAAATGCAAAAAAAAAAAACAAGTCTGACTAGTTCCAGAGATTTGTGCATTCAAACAAACAAACTCTTCTGCTGTAATATACTAGTGTAGATTCTTATAGGAAATGTCATTCATTGTAATTGCATAATTCTTTCTCATAGAAAACAACATGGGAACTGTTTCACTATTATGTGTATTGTTATGACTGAAAGTTTGTAATTAAATGTGCCTACAAGTTATTGAAATGAAACTTTTTTCGTACATTCTAATGCCTGTTTAAGTACTTAATTATGACATTTGAAAACTGAACGCTAATTCACGTAAGTAACTAAAAAAATTCAAAATCTTTAAAAAAATTACAATCTCATCTCAACGATAATCAATGACAAAACCTTGACAAAAATATAGGGAAATTAGAGGTATTTTTGACAGATTCACACTGAGATCAGACTGTGAACATTCTTTAAATTAAGAAAATTGCCCCTCTGTTATTTAGTTATTTTCAACACCAAATATGGTGAGTTCCTGGGGCTATGATGATAACAACACAAAAATAAGGCAAATAATTAACGACTCAACTACGAGGAAAATCATTAATTTGTCTGTATAAATTAATTAAGGTAACTGTGATACTGATAAGGAAGTACAATATTTTGTTTTGACAATACTATTAACTTGACAGCAATATGAGGTTTATTTATAAACTATGCATAAAGTTAAGCGACTTTCAAACGTCAAAAATGTATGGTTAATAATAATAATAACCCTACCGCCGTATCTCTACGTTGACGTCGTGGTGGAGCTTGCGCGCTCCGAACTCTAGGCCTGCGCTGGAAGAGTTTACTTTGCCGGAACAGGCCTAGGGTGAGGAGCCAGACCAAGAGATACAGAAACCCGCAGGGCAGCATGTGGCGAGCTGTTGGGAAGTAGCGACACCACGGACCCTATCTCCCGGGAGAAATCTTGTTCCTCACCTCTGGCTTGCCTTCAATGGCCGGCTGCAGTGGACATGACGAGGAACAGAGCTCCCACCCTACCTCATTCTTGCCTTTCCTAGCCGGCTTGAGTGGAGACTCGCAAGAACAAACGTGCTCGGGAGAAGGAAGTATTCCAGTAAGTGCTCGTAGGGATCTTGACCATCTTCCGGGCTCTGGGATTGTACTGAAAGCTGTGGAATACCTCTCCACTCCTCATAAGCACCTCGGGACATGTTGCCCCCTTGTTGCTACGTCACTATGTGCTAGCGACAGTTTCCAGGGCCCATTATTGAGTGTGCAAGTCACCCCCTGCCATTTTATCCGTGTATATTTAGAACATTGATCAGGCAGGGGTCATAGTTCTTCCATAGTTATTGGTAACCAGTCCACTTTAGCCACCCAAACCCATAGTCCAAATTTGTATTTTTCCATAATAAAGTAATAGTCCTACACCAACCGGGGGTTATCCTTGGGTGCACTTGCATAGTGCATACAGGGATAATCGTCGGTTGGTGACCCATTTCAATAAAATTTCCTAAGGGGCCTACGCGAGTTGGCTTCAGCCCCTAGTACACCTGCCAAAGGACCGGGACCCCATGGTCCCGAGATATATTTAAACATAATATCATCATCATTCTCCTGCCCTTATCCCAATTTATTTGGGGTCGGCGCAACATGTCTTTTTCTTCCGTACTTCTCTATTAGTCGTCATCTCGGTAGTCACCCCCTTTCTAACCATATCATTATTCACACATTCCATCCATCGTTTCTTTGGTCTTCCCCTACTCTTATAGCCATCGACATTCATACTCAAAACTCTCCTGACAACATTTTTTAAACATTTAAACATAATAATAATAATAATTTATTTGTTACAAAATATACAGACAATTAGTTATTATGCTGATACACTATAATAAACTTTATACAATGTTCAGATATTGAACATCTGTGTCTGAACTAGATATAAAATATCTGTATTTCAGACATCAGCGCTCTTCCCCTGTTGAAGGCAACACTTTTTTTTTTTTTTTGAGGATGGGAAATCGTCAAATGACTCCTCCCGCTCTGGGTGGAGCAGGAGGGAGTGTCAGACTCATACTGACTAAAACCCACCCGTGTTCCTTCCTTAGCCCTTTGTGTTCCAGGGCAGCGGTAACCCTTTCGGACGATCCTGCTACCCTGGCAGGATTGAAGGCGACACTTAGTTATTAATTACTTTGTGACCTCTATTCACAATTATAATACATTCTATTGAAAAGATACAAAAATAAAACAATATTAAAATGAAAGGAAGTGACAAATGCGAACGAACGAACGATCTTAAATAACTCAAGACAATGTTCATGTTCTTTCTCCAGAATTAGCTTACTGACAGGTTATTGTTATTAGTATTAACTTATTTATTTATTTTACTTCGATGATCCTAGTTTATCATCTGCAACTTCAAGCGACAGCTATGTGACCAGAACCCAGCAATGCATAAATATGTAAGCTGTCACGCCCTTTATGCCTGGAGGCTTTTATTTAGGTAGTAGGTTTTTATTTACATTTTACTCTTAATTAATTATTTTTCAGTTTGAGTATGTATAGTTTTTATTATATTTGTTGGTATATTGGCGTGGCTAGCTGACATATGGCAAGTAATTTAATTTCTGTGCCTTGTAATGTTAATTACTTAACACCTAGTATTGTATACAATCAAGTATCAAGTATTTTGTAACTAAACAGATAGCTGTGCTGCTGAGGAGTTTGTTGCGCCACTTCTTCTTCCCAGCGATAGCACTAAAAAGTGGTGAACCGTTTTTGGGGGACTGTCTTTTGTAATTTTGACGTTTGAAAAGTGCTGATTCTCAGCCTAACTTGAATAAATGACTTTTGATTTTGAAAAAAAATTAGTTGTATAGTGATAGCCTCTGGTGAGTAGAGTGTAAATGAGTGTATGTGTGTAGGAGGGTAAACAGTTGCTAATCACTACTTAACTTTAAGCAATGTTTATGAATAAGGGGGTGTATGTTTAATGGGTTATTATAGTAACAGTGTAGCAGAAGATTCATGCTTTGCTTATAAATTCATTTAACCCCTTGCTAGCCAATTGCTATTGACTAAAACCTAGACAATTATGGTCTTAGATGACCCTCTGACTCTTCTCTGGTCGAAAATTAAAACATTTCAATAAATACATTACAACACTGTAAAAGCATGTCTTACCGAGATAGCTCCCAAGTTTCCCAGCAGCCCAAAGCCTTTCTTCAGAGGTGTACCTATCCAACCGGCCATGGTACCACTCGGTCTCAGGAGGGGCCAGCACTGCCTGCCTTTCGCCTGATACAAATCATCATTAGAGCAACATCTATTCATACAACTCACAAATAAATAAGGCCACATTTAATTGTATTGTCTGATTAACTTACCATTAGTGGTGGGTCCATCAGCTTCATCCAGCTCTAAATCTGCCGCTAACTCTGCGATATCACCTCCACCGTCCTCAGATTCCGTCGATGGAGACCCCAACTTATCCTTTAGAGGGGGTCCGATCGGCGCCCCCATAGCACGAATTAAATCGGCCATCTTTCAAAACACAAACAATTTGGATCCGATACACTTCACTTGTATGCGTTAGAGCTAAACCAGTGACTCATAGTTTATTCAGGAACAGTATGATATAAAAATTTTAGGAAATATCTCAAACGTGTTTACAAAAGAAAAAAAAATACTAATTATATGCCGTTGAAACAATGAAATTGTATGTAAACCAAGAGCAGCAGTACAGTATTAACACATTATTTTGCCGCATAAACTAAGCGATTTCTGTTATCACTGGTTAAATGACAAAATATTCTTTCTATAATTTTTCAAGAGTCAATTTTCTTTCGATACGCCCGCGTCACAGATGATAAAATAAATAGATTCAAGAATGGTTCTATCAATCCGTACAATCTAGTTCAATCTAATGTTTGACATTATAAATCAGTGTTGCACTCTCTTACTAGTCATTAAAAAAAACGCATCGCAGAAGCCAATCGAAGCCACATAACCGGTGATTATCCTTCTAAGCTTGTAAGGCCCAGATGTAATCACCTGCAAACTCCAAACCTGTCAAGTCAATCAAATCAAATCCACCACAAGCCAGCCAACCGCACTACCCACCATAATCTAGTAACTTCCCAACTATTGGAGGTTGGCTTCCAGTCTAATCAGATGCAACTAATTACAGCCAGACTCAAACTTTATGGCAGTTCTAAGCCCCGCTGACACGTGAATTTGTTACTGCATAGCGACTTGCCTCATGTTTCGGACGGCATAAAGTTTGAATCGGGCTGTATCAATATTTTACACGGAGCAAATAACTAGATGATCTCTACAATCCAATGCCGGGTAATACGATGAAAACCCTTTGTAAGACTGATTAGCAGACTTTTGGGCTTCTGACTACCTGTAACGACGGTCAAAGGTTGGTATACAAACGAAACTCAAGGTATTTATTTCAATTGTACCATTTACAGCCATTTTGAATTGTCAATCAGTCAGTTAGTTAGAAAGTTGAAGCTCGTTGCCCATTCCAAAACGTAGATCTTTATGGAGAAGAACGGTCAAGAAACACCAAGGACACTCTTTTAAATCAAGATATTACATTATTCTTGTTGCTTCTATAACACTCTCAGTGCCTTAAACATTTAAGGTTTTTCTAGAACAACAGGCCACGTGGGCGGCGCGCGAGCCATGCAATGTCTTTTACACCACGCCATGCTAGATTTTGTGTAACTTTTTCAGCACGCCATGTGGGCGGCGCGCGAGCAACTGACTTAATTACACGTGTGACCTGCCCTTACAAATATTTAAAAGCTACAACAAGTACTATTGTCTTAGAATTTGGCGCGCTAGTTGTGGTACGCGGGCAGCCCACATGGCCGGTCAGTAAAAATAAAACAATCTACTGTGGCTTGTTGCACTGAAATTTATGTGGGCGGCAGGCGGACCACATGGCAGTGAGAGTGATAAATAAGAAAAATGTAAAAAAAATCAAATGAAGAAACAATTCGCCTTACGCGTTTGCATTTACTGTCGAAGTTTGGTAAACGTATGTGGAGCAACAAAAATGTTTGTAATATTTACACAGGAACAAAATTAAGAACCATGCTAATTGCAAACGTTTTTGTTAAGACTTTTGTTGAATACAAGGTTTTGTAGCAGAAACTAATATTTTACTACATTCAATATTATTCAGTATGCCTAGCCAGCTCGCCTTCACGGAACCGCGCGACTCTAATAGGGACGTGCCTTTATACGTCCATAATTAAGTCAAAAGACTGGTGTCCATTCCCAAAAATCAATTCCAAATCATTCAAAGAGTGAATGAGGAATCGTTTTCATTCAATGGGAGGTTCGCTTTTTCGTGTTTTGTGAATACTGGAAAATCAATTTGAGATTGACTCGCGTTGACTAAACAGTGTTTTGTGTTTATTGTAAGTTTATATTTGTACTGACCTTGTTATCCCTGCTAAGTTTAAATTGGTAAGTTCATGCGATTATTTATCATTGATACACTCACAACTGCCTTCTGATTTACCCTGTGTTGTAAAATGACGTTGTCATTTTTAGTTTTACACCAGATGCAACGATTGACGAATCTACATTTTACGACGCCATTTTGTGATCGCGAACTTTCTTTGTTCTTTGTCCTAGTTCGGTAGCCTTCTCGTATCGGAGACTTCAACCAAATTTATAGTTTTTGCCGTCCTAACTAGCTTTCCTCGATTGTTACAGATATCATAATGCAGATTTTCGTGAAAACCTTGACGGGTAAAACTATTACTCTTGAAGTTGAGCCATCCGACACTATTGAAAATGTAAAGGCTAAAATTCAAGACAAAGAAGGCATTCCCCCAGATCAGCAGCGACTGATCTTCGCTGGAAAGCAGCTGGAAGACGGTCGCACACTGTCGGACTACAACATCCAAAAGGAATCCACCCTCCATCTTGTTCTGCGTCTCCGTGGTGGTATGCAGATTTTCGTTAAAACCCTTACCGGTAAGACTATCACCCTTGAAGTCGAGCCTTCAGATACTATTGAGAATGTGAAGGCTAAAATCCAAGACAAGGAAGGCATCCCCCCAGACCAGCAGCGACTGATCTTTGCTGGCAAGCAGTTGGAAGACGGACGCACACTGTCTGACTACAATATCCAAAAGGAATCCACCCTCCATCTTGTACTGCGTCTCCGAGGAGGTATGCAAATATTTGTTAAAACACTTACAGGCAAAACCATAACCCTAGAAGTAGAACCTTCAGATACCATTGAGAATGTAAAAGCTAAAATCCAAGACAAGGAAGGCATCCCCCCAGACCAGCAGCGACTGATCTTTGCTGGCAAGCAGTTGGAAGACGGGCGCACACTGTCTGACTACAATATCCAAAAGGAATCCACCCTCCATCTTGTACTGCGTCTCCGAGGAGGTATGCAAATATTTGTTAAAACACTTACAGGCAAAACCATAACCCTAGAAGTGGAACCTTCAGATACCATTGAGAATGTAAAAGCTAAAATCCAAGACAAGGAAGGCATCCCCCCAGACCAGCAGCGACTCATCTTCGCTGGCAAGCAGTTGGAAGACGGACGCACACTGTCTGACTATAACATCCAGAAGGAATCCACCCTCCATCTTGTCCTGCGTCTCCGTGGTGGTATGCAGATTTTTGTTAAAACCCTTACCGGTAAGACTATCACCCTTGAAGTCGAAGCTTCTGATACTATCGAGAATGTAAAAGCTAAAATCCAAGACAAGGAAGGCATCCCCCCAGACCAGCAGCGACTGATCTTTGCTGGCAAGCAGTTGGAAGACGGACGCACACTGTCTGACTACAATATCCAAAAGGAATCCACCCTCCATCTTGTACTGCGTCTCCGAGGAGGTATGCAAATATTTGTTAAAACACTTACAGGCAAAACCATAACCCTAGAAGTAGAACCTTCAGATACCATTGAGAATGTAAAAGCTAAAATCCAAGACAAGGAAGGCATCCCCCCAGACCAGCAGCGACTGATCTTTGCTGGCAAGCAGTTGGAAGACGGGCGCACACTGTCTGACTACAATATCCAAAAGGAATCCACCCTCCATCTTGTACTGCGTCTCCGAGGAGGTATGCAAATATTTGTTAAAACACTTACAGGCAAAACCATAACCCTAGAAGTGGAACCTTCAGATACCATTGAGAATGTAAAAGCTAAAATCCAAGACAAGGAAGGCATCCCCCCAGACCAGCAGCGACTGATCTTTGCTGGCAAGCAGTTGGAAGACGGGCGCACACTGTCTGACTATAACATCCAGAAGGAATCCACCCTCCATCTTGTCCTGCGTCTCCGTGGTGGTATGCAGATTTTTGTTAAAACCCTTACCGGTAAGACTATCACCCTTGAAGTCGAAGCTTCTGATACTATCGAGAATGTAAAAGCTAAAATCCAAGACAAGGAAGGCATCCCCCCAGACCAGCAGCGACTCATCTTCGCTGGCAAGCAGTTGGAAGACGGACGCACACTGTCTGACTATAACATCCAGAAGGAATCCACCCTCCATCTTGTACTGCGTCTCCGAGGAGGTATGCAGATTTTCGTCAAGACCTTGACTGGCAAAACCATCACTCTAGAGGTTGAAGCTTCAGACACGATCGAGAATGTAAAGGCCAAGATACAGGACAAGGAAGGCATCCCCCCAGACCAGCAGCGTCTTATCTTCGCTGGAAAGCAGTTGGAGGACGGACGGACACTGTCTGACTATAACATCCAGAAGGAATCGACCCTCCATCTTGTACTGCGTCTCCGAGGAGGCATGCAGATTTTCGTCAAGACCTTGACTGGCAAAACCATCACTCTGGAGGTCGAAGCTTCAGACACGATCGAGAATGTAAAAGCCAAGATTCAGGACAAGGAAGGCATCCCCCCAGACCAGCAGCGTCTTATCTTCGCTGGCAAGCAACTGGAAGATGGCCGCACCCTTTCTGATTACAACATCCAGAAGGAATCTACCCTCCATCTTGTACTGCGTCTCCGAGGAGGTATGCAGATTTTCGTCAAAACCTTAACTGGCAAAACCATCACTCTAGAGGTCGAAGCTTCAGACACGATCGAGAATGTAAAGGCCAAGATACAGGACAAGGAAGGCATCCCCCCAGACCAGCAGCGTCTTATCTTCGCCGGCAAGCAGTTGGAGGACGGACGCACACTGTCTGACTATAACATCCAGAAGGAATCCACCCTCCATCTTGTACTGCGTCTCCGAGGAGGTATGCAGATTTTCGTCAAGACCTTGACTGGCAAAACCATCACTCTGGAGGTCGAAGCTTCTGACACGATTGAGAATGTAAAAGCCAAGATACAAGACAAGGAAGGCATCCCTCCAGACCAGCAGCGTCTTATCTTCGCCGGCAAGCAGTTGGAGGACGGACGCACACTGTCTGACTATAACATCCAGAAGGAATCCACCCTCCATCTTGTACTGCGTCTCCGAGGAGGTATGCAGATTTTCGTCAAGACCTTGACTGGCAAAACCATCACTCTGGAGGTCGAAGCTTCTGACACGATTGAGAATGTAAAAGCCAAGATACAAGACAAGGAAGGCATCCCTCCAGACCAGCAGCGTCTTATCTTCGCTGGAAAGCAGTTGGAAGACGGACGCACACTGTCTGATTATAACATCCAGAAGGAATCCACCCTCCATCTTGTACTGCGTCTCCGAGGAGGTATGCAGATTTTCGTCAAGACCTTGACTGGCAAAACCATCACTCTGGAGGTCGAAGCTTCAGACACGATTGAGAATGTAAAAGCCAAGATACAGGACAAGGAAGGCATCCCCCCAGACCAGCAGCGTCTTATCTTCGCTGGCAAGCAACTGGAAGATGGCCGCACCCTTTCTGATTACAACATCCAGAAAGAATCCACCCTCCACTTGGTCTTGCGTCTCCGTGGAGGTATGCAGATTTTCGTTAAAACCTTGACTGGCAAAACCATCACTCTGGAGGTCGAAGCTTCAGACACGATCGAGAATGTAAAGGCCAAGATACAGGACAAGGAAGGCATCCCCCCAGACCAGCAGCGTCTTATCTTCGCTGGCAAGCAGTTGGAAGATGGCCGCACCCTTTCTGATTACAACATCCAGAAAGAATCCACCCTCCACTTGGTCTTGCGTCTCCGTGGAGGTATGCAGATTTTCGTCAAGACCTTGACAGGCAAAACCATCACTCTGGAGGTCGAAGCATCAGACACGATCGAGAATGTAAAGGCCAAGATACAGGACAAGGAGGGAATCCCCCCAGACCAGCAGCGTCTTATCTTCGCTGGGAAGCAGTTGGAAGACGGACGCACATTGTCTGACTACAACATCCAGAAGGAATCGACCCTTCACTTGGTACTCCGTCTTCGTGGCGGCAACTAACTTATCTATCCTAAAGCTATGCCTTAAGCACATACAAATTCTTAATATTCTTATCATTCCAGTTACAGTACCTAATTGAAACTTTGATTGAATAAATAAAAAATATCTTTCGCTTCTGATATTGTTGTATTTATTTTTTTAGCTTACACAAAAAGAGATCAAAAACCAACTTGAACAACTGTTCAAGTTGGTTTTTGATCTCATTTTAGCTTCCCAATTCTAAATTTCTACGACTGCATTAATTACACACACAAGAAACTTTCAGTACCTATTAGGATAAATATTGTCACAAGTTTGATTAGTTGTCAATCCACAAACTTATCCGCATTTAGCACTCCACTACTGGACATCATAGGCCTTCGTAATGAAATGACTTGTCACTGACTCTGGCAGGGCCACCATCAGGGATTTTAATTTTGATAACATAAAGAATGATGGGCAAATTTGTATGAAACCTGGGCGTAAGACCAACAGAACTGCAACTAGTGCCAATTGTTCGGACGTAATGCCAGAATCGTAATTATATAAATAAACCTAGCCATATCCACCGGGTTTACCTGAAAATATTAAATAAAACACGAAACTTTTAATAATCATGTATCGTTTTATTGTTAATACAACGATACGTAACTGTTAACAGTTGGATATAACTTAATAATAAAAATGTTATTTGAACGGTTTTTAAATGAAAAGCATGCGTATAAAATAAAAAAAACAATCAAATCAAAATAAAGTCCTCAACTAAACTAACGCAAATGACGTGCGGGGGCGATAAATGGCTCATGTCGCCCCAAACCAAGGTACCATATTATCGAAACTATATGAGCACAAGTACCAAAGGTCCTTTTTCCTGTCAGGCAGGTACAGTAACAATGAATTATTGAATTTCTGCTAACCTGGTCTCTGTCAATCAAAATATACGTAAAATATGTGCGTGCTCTGACGTGCCTTGACTGAATCCGTACTCGCAGCAACCACACATTGTTAACTAATATACGAGTATTGAATTCAGAGAGATCGTTCATCGTCTCTGTTCATTTCAATAATGTATACACCATTTTTTAAGTCTTTTGCGACGTATGACTTGGAGACACTTGTATCAGACATTGTCGCGGGATATGACCGACGACATCAATGATGTAAACGTCGCTACAGACAATCATGAAAGGTTTCAGATGGTTCTCGAACTTGTGTAAGTTTGTGTATTGAAACAAAAAGTTGCTGCTTTTTTCTATAAAAATGTATATACTCGTACCATCGCAGATGATTATTGTCTTGGTGTTATTTTCATCACCAAAAATACCCTTTGGTATCATAAGATTTCTTTCAAGTAATCAAAACTCTGTCAAGTAAGCCAGCAATCCAATCAGTAGTCCAATAACGAGCAGGGATCAAGAAATCGTAGCCAGCAATCCAATCAGTAGTCCAATAACGAGCAGGGGTCAAGAAACCGTAGCCAGCAATCGAATCAGTAGTCGAATAACGAGGGGGTGTCAAGAAATCGTAGCCAGCAATCCAATCAGTAGTCGAATAACAAGCGGGTGTCAAGAAATCGTAGCCAGCAATCCAATCAGTAGTCTAATAACGAACAGGGGTCAAGAAACCGTAGCCAGCAATCCAATCAGTAGTCCAATAACGAGCAGGGGTCAAGAAACCGTAGCCAGCAATCCAATCAGTAGTCCAATAACGAGCCGGGGGCAAGAAACCGTAGCCAGCAATCCAATCAGTAGTCCAATAGCGAGCAGGGGTCAAGAAACCGTAGCCAGCCATCCAATCAGTAGTCCAATAACGAGCAGGGGTCAAGAAACCGTAGCCAGCAATCCAATCAGTAGTCCAATAACGAGCAGGGGCTAAGAAATCGTAGCTAGCAATCTAATCAGTAGTCCAATAATGAGCATGAATTCGGAATCAATTGATGATACCGAAAAAACACAACGCAGGCATGTAGTAGTAATGAAATATAAGTCTGCATGACAAGTGCTTTAATGTCACTATCGAAAATAGACAATCCACAACAAGGGGATACTCTTAAATAAGATAAAATAATAATAAAGAACCAACTTAAAATCCATTAATTCCACCTATAAGATAAACTTAAAATAATAAACATGCTTAAAATAAAAAATCAATCAAACTTAGTTCTAGGTACATTATAAAAATACGTACACAAATTGTTATTAAGTCTTACTACGGTAACAAGTGAACACCGACTGAACTCGGGGCTTACCACCAGCTCTTATAGCAGGGCAGAAGTTGACCTGCACTAGTTTTATGTACTTAGTCATAGAACAAAACAGCGGTGCAGTTCAACTTCTGCTCTGCTGCTGGTAGTAAGCCCCCTGAACCGCGCGTGAGCCGGCTTACGCGCGGAGTAGTGGGAGTAAATTCGAGCATACATTGTTACCTGCGTGTGCGCCATGTTTATAACACGACCTTTTGTTTTTAAACGTGACAGATGCAGCCAAATCCTCGGTATTATACAGAAAAATGCAATTTTTTCAATTGAGTCTATCTCTGTTCTCCGGCGACTTTGGTACTTTTTGCCATAGTATGAAATATAGTACTAATTGAGAGCTTTAATTTGAGATATATTTCAATTCTGTTGGACTTACGCCCATTTTGTCCCATCATCCTTTGTTGCCAAATATCGATTTGTCGGTCACTGGTTCAAAAGATATAAGGGTTTATAGGTGGCCGATCTGGAGAGTCCTCCCCAGCAGAGCCACATTTATATAATAAATAATATCCCTGGACATTTCACACAGTTCATCATTTCACATCTGTTCTCCCATATTTTGTTGAACCAGTGACCGAAAAATTGTGACATTTGGCAACTGATTCTGACTAATTGGCGGCAAAATATGGGAGAAAACATCTAAGCTAGGTGCCCTAAGTTTTTGAGATATAAATGTGGCCCTGCTGGAGAGACTCCAGATCGGCCACCTAACCCTTATATCTTTTGAACCAGTTAACGACAAATTCTGATATTTGGCGACAAATTTCGACTTAATTAGTCGAAATTTGTCGCCAAATATCGGAATTTGCATCAAATTTTTTGTTATCAAAATTAAAGTCCCTGATGGTGGCCCTGCCAGAGTCAGTGACACCACGAACGTCAACTACCTACTCATCCAGCTGCTACAAGACTGCGTTCTGTGTTTGTTGCTCTGCTAGCCTGAGGGTATTCTGCTGCTACCCTACGAAAATACTCACCTGTATACCACAATACATGCCGATGGTCAGAATTACCGAATTCATAATTCGTTCCATAACTCGCTGAGCGACTTTGAATTTGTGCACAAGTACGATGGATAGTCCACGTCTTAGCGGAACAGGCGACAAGAGAAGACTTCTCCCCACACATCCATACTAAGTACCTGAGTTACTATCTCATCGTCTCCAAGCCCGATTTAATTACTAGACCGTACAAAAACTAATTCACCACAAGCATTTTCTCATGTCTTTCACCTCTTGCGTCGCATTATGTACTAAGTAGCCAAAACCTGGTTAAATATTTAAGTACCTATCTAAAGAAAAGTTATTCTATTTTCGAGATAAGGTCAAAAGATCTACTGTTTAAAATACCTAAAGATTGTTCCACAGATTTTTGTAATAAGTAATGAACGAAATAGGTACAGACGCCAGCACATCAAGCTACTACAATCTGTCAAATTTCTTTAATAGATTTTCAACTTTATCGCTAAAGCATTAGGTTCAAGGTTGATTGGGAAAATTTGACAGTTTCGGGTAGCTTGACCTGCTGGCGTCTGTACATAAAGGAGAATTAACCTACGGTTTATTCAGCTACAATGAATAAACCTAATGTTGATTGAACTAACGGACGATTCACCTACTGTTGGTTTTTGATTAAAAATCTGATTTTGTGCTTTGAACCAGAAGAAGACGGTCAGGGGCACCCCGAGGTTCGGATTGGTTAGGTTCCTTTAAACCCTGCAGACAGAAATAGGGGCTCCGTCGACTACGTCTTAATAATATTGCTTGTAAACCAACTTAGACCACAACTACCTACCTGCCACTCCCCTTTAGAAATAAAACGAACGGTCTAGAATCATTTGTGCTGAATTCATGGTAGTAGCGCGTCATTTCCATTACTCCGTTTATATAATGTATAAACGGAGTAATGGAAATGACGCGCTACTACCATGAATTACCACCTGCCTAGTTCAAATAAAATTTCTTTGTCTGAATCTCAAGGCGAAGCAACGTCAAGGTTATTTGAAAGTAATATCGCTGCATCTTAAGTATATACGTACGTACGTAACTTACAATTTGCGCATCTTCATTTTAATGTTAATTTTGACCTATCGTGAAGGTAAAACTGAATTCTTTATTTTTTATTTAAACAATTTGCTGTAACAAAGCATTTTCAAAATTAACTTCTATTTGAACCTGCCGGTGTGGTTGGCTGCAACGAAACCTAGAAGGAAAATAATCCCACGCAAAAACAGCCTTTATTGAAGTTATAATCAGAGAATTCAGTTTGAGAATATTTAGGCGCCTTCCTCACCGAATCGGCGCGTTTTCGTTTCTGTACCAAATCTGTGTACAGATTCTTTACCGAGAACCACTTCTTGACTGGCTCGGTTTGCTACGGTTTTTGTCATTTGTTAAATATGGGTCCTGCGCTGCGTGTGAGTGAACTGCGGGGTGGGGCGGGAGGGCAGGAGTGATGTGACGGGCGAGTCGAATGGTTTAGTCATAGTATATACTATGGTTCAGTAGTAGTACTCGGTACAGAGACGTGTGTACCTATGCGCTCGGTAGAGAATCTGTACAGATTCGGTACAGGACCGGTAAGGAAGGCGCCTCAGGTACAGAAAGTAGGTAAGCATGAGCATATCTAAATGAAACAAAAATAAGTGTTTAATTGTTAACATTTTATTAGGAGGCGAAAACGAGCAATTAGTTTCGGGATAAATTTTAATACAAATCAATAATATTTGCATTACATCTCGTAAATCGTCAAGTTTAAATCTATGAAATTACAGTATTTTAAGATTACAGTAACATGAACAAGAATAATAATACACTATAACAGACGTAGGTATTCGCATCAATAGCAAAATATTTTGGGATCCAATATAATGATAGTGCTACGACACGTAATTATACTTTGGTATGCTAACAAATCACCTATCAGGATAATGTTACTTGTTGTTGGAATAACTCGACTTACAAACATTAAAGATACTGACAAGTCTTTTTACCAGTATTTGGTTTGAATGAAGTAAACCTTCAATTCGATGTTTTAAAAATACATTGAGTAAACTGTGAAGCGTGTAACAACAAGTATCATTACCATACAAGCCAATGATTCGACATACGTAACAAGTGAAGCAACACTGAACCAACACAGTATAGGACAACTACAAAATGAGTGTTTGATAAACTAGTCCCTTTAAGCTTTCTTAGGTAGCTAACGTGATAAGCCCAGGTTTTCAACAAAAAAATGGAAATGATTTGATCATTATCCATTCATGAGCACAAATAAGTATGAAAATT
Organism: Apamea anceps; assembly: GCA_951799955.1. Lineage (NCBI taxonomy): Eukaryota > Metazoa > Arthropoda > Insecta > Lepidoptera > Noctuidae > Apamea > Apamea anceps. The sequence goes on along the minus strand of OX637513.1, from coordinate 13,061,132 downwards.
TACTAATTTTATCGTAATTTATCTTATAGAAGCAATATCTGCGACACATAAGGATAGCCGGTTTGTAAAATTCGGCAATAATTTAATTAGGCAGTTAATTGATTTTCGTTCATACTTATTTGTGCTGGCGACTGTACATGCTTTTGAGTATCATTTTATGAGCTTAGGTACCTATAGTTTTGTTTGCTTTCCTCGTGACCAGGCTAGGCTAGTTTATCGAACACGGAAACACGTTCACATCGTTCATATCAATCATTCACACATTCCCAAGCTAGTAGAATTTATACACATTTAAAACAACAACAGTCTAATTCCGCTCTGTAGGATAGTGATAAGATCGTACTGCATTCGATTAAATGGTATGCATATTGAGAAGGTCATAGCGATATTACGTGATGGCGGACATATTGTAACGTCCAGTGCACGCCGTATCACCTCACATTAAACATTGAAACATGACATCCTCGTAACATTGATGAATATATTTATTTACTCAAAATACTTATATTAAGAGACACTTGAAGATAGAACAATTATTTATGAACTTACATACAACTAACATTAGATCTAGGTATTGTCTTTTGTATGCCAGAAATGTGATACAATGGGGTCCGTTTACGACAATAATGATGCGATGTATTTATTATAAATTACTTATGTTCAATATTACTGCAACATCAATATCGGACAAAGTGAATAATATGACGATTTAAGATCTTACCTCTCAAGTGCATTAATTAAAGTACATTTAACATTACTATTGAATGGAGGCCATGTACATTTACTAATTTCGATATTTTTTGGTATCAATCATACACATTAAAATATAGTTAAAATAGGTAGCCTAGATAATGTAATGACTAAAGGAGTTATTATGCGAAATGTCGAAAAATTAAATGGGGAATGGTATAACATATAAAAAATATAATATAAAAAAATACATGACAGGACACCGCACCAACAGCATGATATATATAGTTATCACAATTACATTATATTATGTTTTATAGCTTGCCAATAATACATCAAACATCGAAACGCCATAGATTTCTGGCAATAGTTTAACAACTCTTACGACTCCATCCCTTATACTCTCACAATAATTGTATAATATACGTTACATTGTATACTTTCTCCATTCGTTAAATAATTACCCGCAAACATACATCTATAAAATCTAATCGCATGTGTTAACTAGTTTTATATAATATAGTCCTAATACATACTAAAATATCCCGTTCCCTATGCCTTTACTTTTCGGTACAAATTAGGATAATAAACTAAATAAACTAATAGTACGTCAAAGGAGAATACTATACAAAGGATAATGCACCTAAAAAAATAGATGCACGATATTTAACTAATATACAAAAGTTAGTTTAACAATATCACTTTACAGATTTTTTTGCTGCTTCGTGGCAGAGAGCCGTCAGCAATAATGTATTGCGATTGACATGACGTATCACTTTGCTTAAAATTATCAATCTCATTTATCGTATCCACACCGATAAACTTGAGCTGTAAGTATTTGGAATGCAACATTATGGTATGGCATACACTTGCCAGTAACTTTATTACTATGTGGACAGTACTTCATACTCCAGCTATTATCAATCAATATGATTCCTCGTCCTTCGAGTCTGAGCAAAGGTACTCTAATTGATGTTGGTATATTTGGCGTAAGTCACTTTTAAAACTAAAAATACCTAATACATAAAAATAACGGCAATTTACTCCCAACTCATTACTAATATAAATCGTCTTGAAGTAAAATGGCAACATGATTACAATGATTTCTATTACAATAATTTTAATATTAAATAATTACTTATTTTGGCAATAAATGCAAACAGTAGGTAGGTACGATACAAAATAATTTCATAAGTAAAATTCGTAGCATTATCTCCTCGAGATTAGATTAGATGTTTACATCTAGAAAGTCAAAAACATTCAATTTTATTACTATATTTTTAAAGTTTGGAAGATTGATAACATTTTGAGTATTTAATATTGAAAGACATGATGAAATATCGTCAAAGAAATTCTGCTACGATAAAAGGATGACGAAACTGTGAAATACACAGGAAGACAAATTGGAACCGATAAAATTACATAGTTCATCAAATTATTCAGCGTAATAAAGGAGGTACTATAAACAGCTTGCCATTGAGCTTTTGACACAATTATAGATTCAAATCTACGTAATACTGCGTAACGTGACGTCGTAACGAATGAGTAAGAAGTGTAACACAACCTTTACAAAGGTTGGGCCGATTCGGCATTGGTACCATTGTTCAAGTTGAGATTCCTTGCGGGTACTACGGGGTCAAATAAAATTTGCTAGCGAAACTCCGCAGATGTGATAGGTATCGAGATCTAAAGATAACAAAACATAACTTTGTGTAACAAAAAAATCTAGCAACCTTAAGTAGTGTACTTGAAATATCGGTTTTAAAAAATCGGTTTTGTTTGTGTAAGTTTACAACACGATTAGACAAAAAAAAAAACAATTTTCTCAAATCATACTTCAAGTTACTACAATTGACTTTGACCGTTGATTTTTTTTTATCGAGTTTAAATATCGATACGTTTGCAGAGTTTCACTAACTAATTTAATTTGACCTTGTTTATGATCTCGCATTGTATTGGTTCGTCTTCGTAGCAGTATAAAGTTGTGTTACATCAGTAGGGAATGAATGAATACGTCGGTGGTTAGGTGTGGTCGCGGTGCTTACATGTTGGGTAGCGGCACAGTGACCTGCACGTAGCTGATGGGGAAGTAACCGGTCTTTCCGTTTACCGAGCCCTCGAACCAGTTGTCGTCAACTTTGTTGATCAGCGTGATCACGTCGTTCTCCTGAAACAAAATATTTAAATTCCCAATTATAAGATTTAAACTTCGACTTTTAATTGTATTCAGTTACCATTCTAAAACCAATAGTGTTGGGGTCGTGAACGATTTTGCGTAAAGAACGAATGATAAAAATGTTTAATTTAAATAAAACTTTAAATATTCGTAATATTTTCGTAATTCGTCGAATATTCGAAAAAATTAAACAACTCCCAAGCTGTCCCTGGAAGAAAAAAGACATTCAAGAGTGGCTTAATTATAATAATAATCAATACATTGTAAATAAGTTGTACTACTAAGAAACAAAATGTATAACAAATTCTACAATTTTTAATAGTGTATATCGTGTTTTTAAGACGAGTTATAATAGAATGTAAAAAGTTAGCATTTAAGTATATTATTTAAGTTCATTCAATTTCGTTCATTCTTGCACCTTCACTATCTTTTTTTTTGTCAAAATCTGGTAACCCTTCAACTGTTAAGATACTGAATACAATTAAAAATTAAACTTTCTAAAATGTAATGTTTGCAAATAGAGTACCAAATGAAATTTTCTATACATTTATATTCAAATCACAACTGTCATTCTTTGACAGTAGTGTTTTTTTTTTTACAGTCAGGAAAATTAATTGTTAGGCAACGTGCCTTACAATTAATTTTCCTGACTGTAAAAAATACTATAATTTAGATAATAAAGCTCACCTTAAATCCTAGTTCGCCCTGATTTTCGGGCTCGAAGTCATAGAGAGCAGTGCAGCAGGGGCCTTTGTTGGCGACCACTGGGGTCCGCGCGGGCGACTTAACTGGCGACGGCAATGGGGATGCTGCGGGGACAATAAGTTTTAGCACGAACATACACACTTAGCTAAACTTGGCTCTTATCACACCGCAGCGAAATGAAACGGTAGTGAACATATCCCCATGTTTTTGAATCAACGGTAGAGACACGGTGTAAGGGACTTCGACGCGTAAACTGTTGCTGTTGCGTTAAAATATTTCGTCGGTTATTTTTAAAAAGTCAGCTGTTCACATACATTTTAACCGTGTAGGTATAGAACTTTTGTTTGTTTTTTTTCAAACTCAAAGCATTTGTTTAAATTAAACCATCTACAGGCACTTTTGAATTGTCAAAGAGTCGGTCAGTTATTCAGAAAGTTGAAGCTAGTTGCCCATTCCAAACGCAGATTTCTATCGAGAAGAATGTACAAAAAACTCCAAGGACACTCTTTTAAATCAAGATATTGAAAAACCCTGGGTACATTATTCTTGTTGTTTCTAAAGAACAATGTAAAAAAATTAAATGAAGAAATAATTCAAAATATAAGATTGAAAATAAGCCCTGGAAATTAAGAGATGACCAGTCTCAACCGACAGAGTCTCAACGGTTTTGTATGTCCCTTACACTGTGAATACTGGTATTTTAGCTCGCTCCCGTTTCGCTTTCGCTGCAGTGTGCCAAAAGGCGTTAAGCCCAAAGTAAATGCGATACTGTTAGCGACAGCAATCGTTGACTTTCGACTACTTACCATTTTTATCTTAGCCATGTTTAATAAGGCTATATATGGACTGACAGGTAGCTTGCTTAGAGCCTAGACTTAGCGACTTAACATCCTTCGATAAACGCTAGGCGACTAGCGAAGGCCCCCAGCGCGCAGTGCGACCGGATGTGGAAATTCTAGAGCGTTAGTTTCATTTTGCTACTCGCAAGTTTACTCTCTAGACTCTAGGCGCTAAACAAGCGACCAGTCAGTGCGTCCGTAGCCTTAGGGTAGCAATTTGTTAGAAACTATAAGAGCATTCTTATAGTTCTTAACATAATGCTACCATAAGGCTTATAATAAAGCACAGATCGCAGTTGTTAAACATATCACACTACGCTTTGGGCCCTAAAGCGAATACACAGCCCGCAGCATCAAATTCAACTATTCTGCTTTACCCATGATGTGCCAAAAATTCTATCATTCAATTGAAAGTCAACCTAAACGGTAGTAAACCAAATCTTTCCGTTTACCTGCTAGTTTAAGTTTGATGCTGAAGAATGTGTTCCCGCCTCTAGTAGATACTACGTGTCATGATAACGATAATACAATGTTAGATAAGGTCGTCCCATATATTTTGACCTCGTAAAGATGCAGTATACTTATACGGGGGGCTTTATACGGGGTTGCTTTAAATTGGCTAGCTAAACTCCGCAGACGCGATGGGTATAGATACCTAAACACAATAAAATAAAAAATGAAAAGATTTGATGTTTTTTTTTGGGAGGTAAACGACCGCTGTCAGTGTTGTTACTTGTAGTGTAAGTTGAGAAAAACTGTTTTCTTATGTTTTATCGAAAGATATCGACTCATCACGACTGTGAAGTTTACACAGTAAAAAAAAAACAGATTTTCTAAACTAATATTTCAAGTGACTACAATAACTGCGGTCGACGACCCCACAAAAATAAATATAATTAATTTGTTTTTTGTCTTATCATGTTAAGATGTAGATTACCCATTGCATCTGCGAAGTTTAGCTAGGCAATTTAAAATAACCCTGTAAGTGAGTTCTGCATTAAATCTAATTTATGATACAGCAACTCGTAGTATCTACCAAACAATATGTATATAAAGAAAACTGCAATCAATGTTTATGAGAGTATGTAGGTATGGTAATTTGGCATCCTTTCATAATGTAATGAATGTTTGACAGTTACATGATATGACCATACTATGGCTATGCTGAAGTTTCGAAAGCGCATGCCATCAAATATATCGCATTCACACGAACACTACTGAACGTCACACGGGTATGTTTCTATGATTCTCCTTTTGACATGCACAGAATTATTTTTTTTAGGGCTGATTTTTCAATCGACAAATAACTTTTATTCATGGAATAAAATTGACGTCTGACAGATTTTGTATGAAAGAACTGTCGAAAATTCAAAATTATTCCTCCGATAAAATTATCTAGCGTTGGAAAAATCAGCCCTTAGTTTAAAACTTAGATTTAGCGGTTACGATGTAATTTTAGCCTAAGTTTTTAGCCAAAAGACGAATTATTGATAGGTTTTGCTAAGACTTCACAAAAACGCCACACAAGTTTTAAGCAACATTGAAAAGCGGTAGTAATTTTGTCAAAAGCAAGGGTACAAACTTGAACTCATAATCTACTCTACGTGTTTTGTTTTGCTCTGAGTCCAGTCAGCGGTTTTTAACAAAATAGAAAAGCATTTTTATAAACTACTCGAGTTATATTTTTCTAAACGATTTGTGTCGGTGTATGGTGACGTGTGAAAGATTGCATTTCTATTTTAATATGAAAGCTGATTAGTTATTTTAGTGTTTGAGGACTAATATCTGCTATTGGTACAGAACTGACATCAGCCTTACCACGAGCTCTTAACGCGATTCAATTTACGCTCAGGGATCGAGATGGCGCTAGACGACTTGTATAGCTCTGTCTCTTTCCAACAGCCTAAACTGGATCGCGTTAAGAGCTCGTGGTAAGGCCTCAGAAGGCCAATTCCCGTAATTAAAAACGTTCAAAATCTAGTCGCAATCAGTCGACAATCAATGTCCAAAACTTGTCAAAAAATGTTGGGAAATTAGAGGTATTTTTGACAGATTGAGACTGAGATCAGTCTGTGAACGTTCTTAAAATTACCAGAATTACCTTCTGGTCTGGAACGAAAATTATGGACGTGTCAAAATCAGGCAAGTCAAGTGTTGTGGTTGTCTGTTGTGACTAATCCAACGAATCACAGCAGTTTACGCGCGTTTAACAATTTGTCAGCTGAAATTACTAAAAAAAAACAACATTCATATTACGGATAAATGTTTCAAAGAGCTCAGTAAAGCTTCGTACTGATCTCTAAGTCGAAACTATTACATAAATTCGAATAAACAACTATTAATTGTCAACATGTATTTGTTCTGAGTCTGGGTGTTTTTCTATCTATAATATGTATGTATTTACAAAAAAAAAAAATGTATATAAGTAGTTTATCAGCCATCTTGTTACCATAACACAAGCATTAGGTTGCTTAGCTTGGGACTAGATGGCGCTGTGTGAAATGTCCAGGGATATTATTATTATTATTATTATTATTAATGAATGAATTACGGTATATTTACATATTATTACGGATAAATGTTTCAAAGCGCTCACTAAAGTTTAGTACTGATTTCTAAGTCGAAACTATTTCATAATCTCGAATAAAAAAACTATTAATGAATGAATTACGTTATATTTACAGCAATCATTTAAAAAAATCAATCTAAAATTTTAGTACAGTCAGGTAGCACGTTCACGATAGACGTAAAACAATTAAGAAGTCATACGATGTAACTCGTTATCTCGGTAATTTATGCTTTATAATAATGAGATAACAGTTACATTGCAATGACTAACTAATGGTTTTAAGTCATTCAAATTTATTCATGAATGCGCTACTTCAGGCAAATCTAAAAAGATGCAATCTCTCATGATGTATGTGTTCGCGTGTTACCATTGGTTGAGCGCGACGGGTTGCCCGATCCCGGGAACAGTTCCAGGTTCGATGGCGGCTTGTGCTCCGGGGTACCGGCGTGGGAACCAGCTTCGCACAACGTGAACAAACCATATACTCAATGCCCACAAGAACTAATTTCGTAAATGCGAAAGTTATTTCGTTAATGCGAAAGACGTTTCGTAAATGCGAAAGTTATTTCGTAAATGGATCGAATCGAATCGATCTATCGGTAACAATCAATCAAGTTTTTTTACGGTGATTTATACTTTATAATTTACCACATTACACTGTGTAATGCCGCATTTACACATTCGTGCGGATCGCGAGGCGAATAACGAACACGCATATGTAAACAGTGCGCTCGCTATTCGCCTCGTGCCTCGCCTCGCGATTCGAGCGCTCGCGTTGGCAGCGGTTTTTCGGACGCGAATCAAAGGGCACGAATGGCGAACACGAACTTACTGTTTACACAGTCGCCTGCATTCAGTTGACAGCTAGCGCCCGACCCAACAGGACGTGTAAACAAAATGGAGTGAAGTGCGAATTTTAGAATTCCTAGAACTTTATCAAAAGGAAGAGCTCTTTTGGAACCCAAAACATCGCAATCATAAAAATAGACAAAAGACAAACGATGCATGTAACCGTATATCAACTAGTATGGGATTGCCAGTCAGCAACTTAAAATTAAAGAAGAATTCAATTAGATGTGGCGCGCATGCCGCAATTATTTTCACGTTCTCCATGTTTGTGTGCGAATGTCAGAATAATTCGCTCCGTGAATGTGTGAACAGAAACTAGCGACGGCACTCGAATACGAATGTTTTGTTGAATGTTCGTCGAATGACAAGGCGAGTAGCGAACACGATTGTGTAAATGCGGTATAAGGGATATTGAGGCGCAAACTGTTACCATGAATTTGGCACATGATTCTAGACCTCCCTGAGGGCGTAGTGCGAGTTTTTTACCTACTTACTAGATCGCGTGAACGTAAACGCAGATTTGTACGGTATTAGAGCAGCGCCATCTAGTGGGAACTCGATAGCACCGCTGTCATTCCATACAATTCTGAGTTTACGTTAACGCCATCGAGTAGGCAGAAAAACTCGCACTATGCCCTCTGAGCAGAAATTTTTCGTCGGTTATTACAAAAAATCTGCTGTTCTATACAAAAGTGAAGTGTATAAAACGCCGCAGTGAAAATGTATAAAAAAGCTGTTTTTTTTTATTAATCGGCGACAAACTTCAACTGGATGGTCTAGAATCAGCGGCACTACTCTGTAAAAAATTCACCGTGAAAGTCACCTTGGTGAAGTGTCAATTCCTAGCATCAGCAGTGCGATTCTGTAACTATCTCACCGTGAAAACTTAGGTGAAGTGAGCGTGGAGTGAGCTGTCATTCCAACTAATGCTAGGGATCGACACTATTGACAGCTCACTCTAAGCTCACTTCACCTAACTTTTCACGGTGAGATAGTTACAGAATAGACCGACAGATGGAATGACAGCTCACTTCACCTACCTTTTCACGGTGAGATATTTACAGAATAGACCGGCAGGTACTGAATTCATGGTTACAGTTCGTGCGTCGATATCGCTTATTGATTAAAATTTAAAATAGAATCAGAACTTTTCTCTAAAAAACTGTTTTTGTAACAATTAAAATAATATTTAAGTGTAGCTTTAATTTCCCGCGATATGCATGTCAATCAGTTCGTATGTAAAGGACTGAACATCGAACATCTTCAGAAATAAGAAAGAGACATCAAATATCGACTACTCGAAGAAACAGGAAGAAAGATCATACCATACTTTGCTTTCCTACCAGAGGCAAACATACATATCTAAATATAAAGAAACATGTATTATTGTTCTATAAAGACGAGACAATTATTAACTGCAAGTAGTGTTGCCAGTTATAAAATATTAAAAAAGATTTTTTTTAAATAGGGTAAGCAAATTATTATATTTCTATTTCAACCTTCTTGCTATTACTGGCAACACTAATTGTAGTAACACACATATTAATTAGAATAAAATTGATAAGAATAAGGTAATTCCTAAGTTAAAATGGGAGGAGGGATATAGGAAAAGGATTTTCGGCAACCTGTAAGAAAAGTTGTCAATAATCGTCCCACGCCTGTGAGTACACCTTTTCGGTTATAAACAGAAAAAGAGAAGCTCAAAATAAAAAGAATAAAAATGTTATGTCAAAGTAATTTAGCCCCAAAATTATGTACAAAATACCGTTCGAGAACCAAGCGACCTGAAAACTATTGGCGAAACTACAATATTTACATTTTAAATGCTACCTCTAAAATATGTATTAAAATAGAAATCGTTTCTAAACATGTGCACAACTTCCACCCGACTTTGGAGAAGCTGATAAACTCAAATATTAACTAATTCGTTTGACGAAATAACAAGAAACAATCGAATCACTTGACACAAGATTTGGCAACATACAATATGGCTATGACAATAAATGAAAACAAGGGAAAAGAATCAGGAGTATTTATTTTATTTTTATTTTATTTTAAAACTATGAGATAAATCATAACATAGAAATAAAAAAAAAATGTTTTACTGATATGTTTAGGTATTTTGGTGACTATTGGATATATTTGGTTGAATTTTTGTATGCAGACTGGGAACAAGGCCAAGGTGACATTAGGAGAACCGTGGATCTTGACTTTCGGAATTTTGACCTTGACCTCAAACTCAATGACCCTAAGGTCAACGTCAATGCCCTTGAGGTGCCCCATGGTGTTCCCCCAACCTACTACTCCCACATCCCACCAGCACCCTAATTGCGTAACACACAATCAATAGTAATCTGAATCATTTTGAAGCAAATTGCTAATCCATTGCTTCATAAGTTCGAAAAATTTGTCTACTCAACACGTAAATAACGCAATGAATGTTGTTGAACTGTCAAAATGAAACCGATTCCGATTAATTGTGTGTTACGCAATTAGGGTGCGGGTCCCAAAGGCTTGATTATGGCAATGGTCGAATTCTTTTTTTCATAGTGCCCCGTTTCGTATCCACTGACCTTAGTAATTAATTAGTTTAATTAAATTGGCGTATTGTCATCTCCACCTTGTATAGAAACCAGAGGTCAAACTAGTTGACATAGTTTTAAGACTCCTGTGTACTTTTACTAAAAACCGACTAAATATTTACATATGACTATAACAGCATACATTGCACCGGCTAGTGTAGACTAAAATAGTTTTATTTGTTAACTAGCTAATATCTCTTTTTTGTTTGGAACCTTCTCCGGCGCGCACACAACCACTTACCAAAGTTTTATCACAATAGGTCGAGCCATTTTCAAGTTTTTCGGAGACTAACGTACGGCGATATTTTATTGAACATTTGTTAATAAAGACTTAAGAGCCACTAATTGATTATTCACCAAAGTTTTGGGAATCGTAAGTCGCAATTTACACGGAAAATAGATACAATTAAAAGTATACACTGAAAGGATTCAACCTATTACCACAGAATAAATACTTAACTATTACTTTCAATTTTTTAAAATAAAGACTCTCTAACTAAACGTTCTATTAATTCGTTTCTAAAATGTGTGTGACCTTGACAGCATATGAAATATCGCGCATGACCGTTGCCAAGTCCAAAATTACCTACATTTAATGCAAGTCCCGTTCCAAGAAATTAACATTATTCTAATGTATACCGTGGTTAGTTATGAGTGATATTGTGTATTATTAGTTCACCGTCGTACCACAAAATAGATGGGTACAGAAGGTCGGCTCCATACAACGACCACAAACGCACTCACACTTAGAGATGCTTCACATACAACGAGTGCAAGCGCACTCGTGACAGAATTCGATTGAGATCGCCGCACGTACGCGTCTAAAGGCGGAAACATACTTACGTGTCGTGGCGTGTCGTGACGCGCCAGAAGCATATCGGTTTCATACATTTAATATGGTTAGGGGCATATTTGCATGTCGTGTCGTGTCGGAACACGTTCTGTCGTGGTGCGGACTACTCGCCACCGATTGCGCCAGAGCGGTGGTGAGGGTTATGACGCGACACGACACAACAGGCAAATAGGTTTCTATACCGGCGCGTGGCTCGTGGCGCGAACAACTAGCGGGCACTTTTTAATTTATTATATTCGCAGGAAAATGACTGACGATCTTATAGTATAGAACTTGTACGTCAAGGAAAAGTTATATATGACTCAAAGTGTAAACGCTGTACGCTGCAAAGGTTCGTTAAGTACTGTTCAGAAATAACGCCAGAGTACGCCACGATACGACACGTTAGTGTGCTCACTCACCGTCACGACACGCCACGACACGTAAGTATGTTTCCGCCTTAAGTGCCAATTTCACCAATGAATCTGAGCACGATCAGCGTCAACATCAAAACTACGTTCTAGAGCTGTCAGTGGCTTCGATTCCCTTGTTCCAAACTAAATAAATTTAAGTTCTGTGCATCTTTTGCTTTCTATTTCATTAAGAAAAGGACAAAAGATAATATAAGTTTAGTCCTGCCAAATTAAGATACCCCGTAGAAAGTTTCGACGTGATTAAAAACATGGCTACAAAAAATACGTCAATTTAGTCAGGCGCTGACTTTTTCTTAATGAAATAGAAAGAAAAAGATGCACTGTACTTAAATTTAGTTTAGTTTGTGAACAAGGAAATCGGCGTCAATGTCAATATTCCGCAATATAAAAGTTTAAAACACACTGACAGCTCTTGAACGCGGTTTAGATGTGCTGATCGCGTTCAGTTCCATTAGTGAAAACCGCCCTAAGTGAGAGTGCGCCTGTTTTCACCCGTTATATGGAGCCGACCTTCTGTACCATTCTATTTTATGGTCCTACCGTCTCGCGGAACTTGCAATGTGCCCCGAAGCGTGCGGAATGTCCTCAATGAAATGTGTAATAGTGCTATAAGATTTCAACCATGGACCGCTCCCAAAAATAATAATAAAATAAAATTAGAACCGCCACCCTAGCCAAATCATGGCAAACAAAAGTTGCGGAACATTTTTGGAGCAACATGCTTGTGGATCATGTTTCGAGTAAAAACATGTTGCTGCAACATTACGCAACTTTTGTTGACCAAGAACATAAAGACTTTACCGTCCATAACCAAAACCAAAGATATAACCCAGCAAATAAAACCAAAGTCACCTGTCCAAGGGTCCCTTCCATTGATCTGATTTCTTGGCGCCGGGTGCGGTTTGAACCTTGGCGCTGGCCTCGATTGGGCACGATAGGGTGGGGGTGCTTCCCAAGCCGTGAAGGGGTCTGTGTTGCTGAGGTCGCCGACAGAGGAAGAAGGGGGGATGTGTTGGCGAGGACGGGACAAACTCTGGGTGGAACCGTACCGCCTACCATTGTTCAAGTCGTGGATGCCCTCGATGTTGAGGTCCGCTAAGGTCTTTGGTACGAACTCCATCTTGGGACGGTTCACCGCTTCCTCTTTCCTGGAAACGTACAAAATAGTTATTTTAGTAAAAAAATTTGTTAACTTTGTTTGGTATTCCAATCATATTCGATTTAATCACTTAACAGATTTGGATGATATTTGGCACACAGGTTGACTATGAATGACCTGGATTAACAATGCACATAGATAACTTTTCATCCGGTAACATAATATTAGCCCACGTTCACACGGACATACAAATATCACGCACTGGATATTCAACACTCGGTGTTGAGCCGAGCATTAAGAATCCAACAGAGCGCAACCCAGCGGGTTAAAAAAAAACACACTGTTGGATTTTCAACCCTCGGCGCTAAGCAGAGCGTTGAAAATCCAGTGCGAGAAAATATCGCCGCGGGAAAACATGGGCGTTTTAGGGATGCGAGTGAAACTGCTGGTAACACGTTAAGCAATAAAATTAAGAACAGGACAAACCAAAAAAAAAATTGCGCATGAAAACCAATTTAAAGTTGTACTCACTTTTCCATAAGTGTAGAGACGAGTCCTTTGAGGATCTCCGTGCATTGCTGGTGGTACTCCAGTAGACTCTCTGCGAAGAACGTCAGCTGTGCTACTTGCTCGACCTGTGAACGACATACACTTTAGCATGGATACTTAGAATACGAGACTATTCGTTACCCTTTATAGATTCGAGACTTAACTTTAGAGCTCTTTGTCACTCTTTGTGAAGGAACTCGTCCGGGGATGTTGTCTAACCTTATATTATAAAGAGAAAATATTTGATTTTTTGTATGTTTGTTTGTTGCGCTTTAACGGCAGAACGGATTTGGATGAGATTTGGTACATGAGCAGACGATAAACTGGATTAGGACACAGGATGCTTTTATCCCGATATTCCCACGGGATCAAGACTTATGCGGGAGAAACCGCAGGGCGCAGGTAGTACCTAATAAAGTCGCTAAGCAGCGTTGTTGTTTCGGTTAGAAGGGTAGGTGGTTCATCGACTTGTTTTCTAATAAATAACATAGAAAAAGAAGTAAAAGTAACAAAGGTACTTACGTCATTATCAAGGAGGTTGAACATCCCGATCTGGGCAAGTTGAAGCGACTCGGCGAACTTCTCCTCCGCCTGTCGGATTTCATCGTCTGCAATATGAGCACCTGATGTTACGGCCGCTTCACAAACGTACGGTACGCACACGGATACGCAACAATACGGATACATACGCGAACATTAGATACATACAAAAAAAAAAAAAAAATTAAACAAAAAGTGCATACAAACCAAACGGCGAAAATAATACTCAGGTTATGAATGATGGTTAGGAGCGACGCAGACGGAGGACGGGAACAAAAACATGAAAAAAATGAGCGCACATTATACGATTTGAATAAAATCTAATGAGGCTTTGAATTACGTGTTAGCTCTGCACTACAGGCCTATTGTGTTTTAGTTTAGCATTTTATTTTTCCCCACATACCCTGTCTTGGTGTGTTGTGACTTGGGCTCATATAAGGGCTCGCCCGACCGGGGCCTGGCCAATACATTCGGAAAAAAGAAAAGTAAGAACTTAGAAAAATAGACGAAAAATAAAAGTTGATAGAGGCAAACTGATTAAAAAGAGGATCATGGAATGCGATCCATAAATGGTAATCACCTTTAGCCTGTCTTCGCCGTTTGCAGTCGAAGTCCAACCGGCGGCCCTGTAGTTTTTTTCGGTGATGCTGAAAAAGAAGTTCAAAAGATCAGTCAATCCTTCCTACTAATTTTATAAACGTGAATGTTTGTATGTAAGGATGGATGGATGTTTGTAACTCTTTCACGCAAAAACTACTGAATGGATTTGAATGAAATTTGGCACACAGATGGTTTATAACTAGGATTAACATATAGGATGCTTTTTATCCCGATATTCCCACAGGATCGAAAGTTATGCGGGTGAAACAGCGGGGCGCTGCTAGTTATTTCTATAAGCCATTCCTTTTGACGGCTACCAGCTCAGATAAAAACTAGAATAGGCAAGATTCAGTAGTGCAACTGACACTTTGTGAGAAAGCTACTGATTGTAAGTGATAACTCATAAGCCAAGGAGGTGCTACAAATAAACAAAATTTTCTAAGCACTACACTACAAAATAAAATGGTGGACTATTCTACATCGTAGGTAAAACATACACAAGCCGTAGTTAAAACAAAAATCTAATTAATAATAATTACCTATATAAAAGATTATAAAGCACAGAACTCACCATAACTTCCTTAAGATCTTTGGTCTGCAAATGATGAAGAGGTTCCAGGAAGTTCTGCTTAATGTTGTCGTCGAGGGAATACTTTACGTCAGCCATTTGCTTCAGAGCCTCGCCCATCTCGATGAGACAATTCGCTAAGAAGTTATTTTTTATTAAAACATTAATCCTATTATTACTAGTAGAATAATGAAACAGGGTATTTAATAGTATACCGTTAAGGCCTGGTTTCAATAATATAGGGTGATTTCTGGATGGGGATCGAACCCAGGACCAGTTAGGGGTTTAAACTAGGTTTATTTTATATACTTGCAATTTTTCGTGTCCGTTTTTCATAAATCATAATAATCTAGATAAACAATTTATAGAAACAAAATAATATAAAAATAAATATTTGATGTAAATGTTAAGCTGCAATTTGGCTTCATTAAGTGACTACACTTATCTTAGACTTCCAATATACATCAGATGATAGGAGCTGATAAGACTTCAATAACAAATTAATATTATGAATAAATCAAAACAGATTAAAATTATCATTACAACTGAAAAAGTTTCAGTCAGTTTATGTCCCATCATACTGGCGTATACTGGTCGGGCACGCGCGACTCCCGTGGGAGCGCGCTGCACCCGCAGCGTCCACGCTGCGTGCACGTCGCGTGACTGCGAAACGATAGAACGGAACGAAAAAAAAAAGAAAAAAGGGCGTCTGTGCGATGCCAGGGTAGCGTTCCACGGCCGCGCGACGTGCATGCGACGTCACGCGTCCATGCCGCGTCAACGCTGCGCTCTCGTTCGAGTCACGCGCACGCCCGGCTCACGCCAGTGTGCCCCTCCCGCCATACCGTGTCCATCTGAATGACAAAGTTTGGTTCACCATCTTCGAAAAACACTCTCAACACATTAACATTTTTAGAGAGAAACTTACAGAAAACGGTGTCCTCCCCCAGTTTCTTGCCGTAGAGCAGCATGCAATCGCCAAGCACGCCCTCCGGCTGAGGGTACGTGTTGCTCTTGGCTTGCCCGCTCAGTTTGCTGATGCCCTTCACGGCCGCCATCTTCGCCCGAGCCGTAGGGTTCGGCTGCAGGAACTCTTTTGTTTTTGTTTGTAATTCTTCGACTAGCTCGCAAGTGACGTCCGTTTTCTATAAAAAAATATATTGATTATTGAATACATGAGGTAGCTGATGAAGTCAAATGAGATGTTACGGGACCGTACCAAACTGAGCCTTCCACATAAATCATGTTTAAGAACATTCATAAACCTTGGCAAACAAAATGTATTCGGAAGCGGTTACGAGCTTTACGTAAACGTTCTCAATTTTATTACATTCGATTGTGAAATAACCTCTGAATTCATATTCCTCTCCGAACCACGTATCCTGAAGCTTTATTGTGTTTCCATAAAAGCAAATAGTTACTGCTGTACTTACTCTTTCCATCTCCACAAAGTCCAAATCCAATTTTGTGCCCTCGGCACCTCCCATCTTTTCTGTGACATACTGAAATAAAATAAAACGAATGTTATTTATAGTCAGAAAATGATATCAAAACTTCAATAGACTGCTTGAAAATCTATACTCCATATGATAAGTGAATATTGTAAGAATAACGAGCACCTTATATAACTACTGAATTCAATTACTTAGTAAGCTCGAGCAGCACCCTAATTGCGTAACACACGATCAATCGGAATCAGTTTCATTTTGACGGTTCAACAACATTCATTGCGTTATTTACGTGTTGAGCAAACAAATTTTTCGAACTTATGAAGCAATGGATTAGCAATTTGCTTCAAAATGATTCTGATTTCGATTGATTGTGTGTTACGCAATTAGGGTGCAGGTATTGCTTATTAAAACTGCCACCCACCCATTGAAGGAGTAATTGATCGGATAAAAAGGTGCTAAGGTTTCATACTTTTCCAATGAAGGCCTAAAACATTTATCAAAGGAATCTAATAAAAGAATTAATGCGTTGCATTTTACTGTTAAAAAACTTTATACAAAGGATAAACCGCGGAAGTACTGGGAGCGCGAACAAAGGCTTGGGTCGAGGTGTAGCCTTGGCCGGATTGTGCCCGTTCTACATTGACATCGAAATTGTAATAACTGGGAAAGCTTCTGCGTAAATGACTCACTATAAACGCAGTCACTGGCGCCGATTCCCTTGTTCTCAAACTAAACTAAATTTAAATTCAGTGCATCTTTTTCTGTCTATTTCATTAAGAAAAGGACAGAAGATAAAATATTAGTTTACTCCTGTTAAATTAAGATACTCCATAGACAGATTAGACGTGATTAAAAACATGGCTGCAAAAAATACGTCAA
Source organism: Apamea anceps (assembly GCA_951799955.1). Classification (NCBI taxonomy): domain Eukaryota; kingdom Metazoa; phylum Arthropoda; class Insecta; order Lepidoptera; family Noctuidae; genus Apamea; species Apamea anceps. The sequence goes on along the minus strand of OX637513.1, from coordinate 13,043,770 downwards.
TTTTCGTCAGGCTCTGACTAGTTTGACAGGACTAAACTAATATTTATCTTCTGTCCTTTTCTAAATGAAATAGAAAGAAAAAGATGCCATGAACTTAAATTTAGTTTAGTTTGTGAACAAGGGAATCGGCGCCAATTTCTGGTAACTGTTGATATTATTAATAATTAATCATTAGCCTTCCATTCATGGATGATTTATCAGTCATTATACTTTTTCTGAAGCTAACTTATATAAATCTGTGAAGACCTAATAAAAGCAACCGTCTCATAAAAAGCAATACAGTTTGTAATATAATAGAAATATTATTCTTAAACAGTTTAATATCTTTTCCAAGAATAAACCATAGAAAGTAAGCCTTAAGGTACATTTAATGTAAACAAGGGAAAATATGAAAAGATTAGCGGCTTCTCAAAGTGGTGGAAAAAGTGTAGCTACTCGTACATTGTTAATGGACCCAAATTCTAAGAATAGAGCTCGTACTTTACATTACCAGCCATTTGTTATACTATTATATCCTGAAGCAATTTATAATGTGAGCTTCAGACTCCGAAAACTGGAAATTGAAATTTGGATTTTCGCCAGAAGATAGGTAACCAATTGAAAGTTTTGCAATTTCCTAATTTCCTTTCGAAGTCTTCATAATTTATAGTTACCTTGCTGAGCCTTTACTTATAATTATTACAAGCTTCTGCCCACAATTTCCTCCGCGTGGATGTCGGAAAATATCCCACCAGGGAACGTGCTATCGGGACTAAAAGTAGCCTACTATATCCTTCCCCAGAATGCCATCTATGTATCATCTAGCCAAATTTTATCGAAATTCGTTTAGGGGTTTAGGCGTGAAAGTGTAACTACAGACATAATATAGATTTGTTTACCAAACCATCAAATAACTCTTAAATCCATTAAATATACGAGTACATACTCTACGGAATATTTTGAACATTAAATTCGCGAACATAAACCTAACGTCCCACCTGAAAATGTTACTGGACATAACAGCTTTAACAGATTTACCAGGGCACCTAAAATTCATAATGTCATTTCGTTTCACTCAACTACGCGCGCACAGGCCCGTTTGCAACGATACAACGGGCAGTATATAATAAATTGAAGAGGGCGGGACCTTTAACAAAGACCTTGTTAGTCGAGAAATAAGATCCTTGTCATGTCTCGTGGATGTCGTAAAAACAGGGACGGACTCGTAAACAACGTTTGTGGTTTTTCTGCACAACTTTTAGATAAGCAGAAAATTATCCCAGTTGAAACGAGACAAGGCTTCTGTCTTTAATATGCTAATTGATTCCTTTTCAGGGTTCTATACCCAAACAGTACCAAGGGACCTATTATTAAGCCTCCGTGGTCCGTCCGTCTGTCCGCCAGCAGGCTGTAGCTCATGAACCGTGATAGGTAGACAGTTTAACTTTTCACAGAGTGTGTATTACTATGGCCGCCATAACAACAAATAATATAAGTAATAAGTAAGTAAGTCGCCATACAAGAAGCGTGTTCTTTTTCGGTGTTTTTTGCCTTGTGGTCCGAAACTCTTCTATACGAGTCTGAATCGCACTTGGCCAGTTTTTTTTTTTTGTATATTGGTAGTTTGTTCCTTTTCTTTTTATTCGTGTAATTTGTTTGTGTGCACTGAATTAATAGTTTATTTATCTATGTATCTATCTAACCTATCACTCAAACCTAGGTTATAATAGGTATTTTCAGCCCGTGTTGTCCCACTGCAGGGGAAGCCCTAGCCCTTTCTTCTAACCATTCTTCTCGATCTTGAGCAGGTGCAAACCAATAGTCATAGTCCTAGGCATTCATTGATAAGAGATTTTTAAAGTTACAGTTACAAACATCATTACCAGTGATAGGAATAGGTAGTGCCTATTTGCCTAAACTTCGAAGAACAGAGACAAGAAACGGAGACTTCCTTAGGGCAAATTTTTTTCCGGGACACCTGTCCCGAAAAAAACACATAGAATATTGTTGTAACTTACAACAATATTCTATGTGTTTTATTTTTCCTTTAGAGCCCATAGAGGATAAGTTATTATTATGGAGTTATAAATTATAAATGTTATGTCTAGTCTTTATTAATTATTCAATTATGAATTACTTATTCAAAATAACATATTTTTTTAATGTATTCAAAAGTATGTTGTCCCGAATTTCGGGACAGATGTCCCAGAAAAAATGTAGTCCTAAGGAAGTCTCCGTTTCTTGTCTCTGTTCTTCGAAGTTTAGGCAAATAGGCACTACCTATTCCTATCACTGATCATTACATATAGAAAAAGACAACAAAAAACCAATCCTGGCAAGCATGTCCCGCCATCTAAAAAGTTACCTAGTTTACGAAAGTTCACAGCTACAGATACATAAAGATTTAGGCTGTGAATATCACAATCAGTCAAATCAGTCCCGTAAGGTTCTATGAGCACCTCGCCCCTCTATGTCATCACTGTGCCCTGTTAGCTTAAGTTTTCTCCTAACTATGTCGAGGCTAAAAGGATTGAGGTTGAGTCTCTCCCGCGTGCCCTAGCTAGGGTATGTGGGTGACCTCGAAAATTGTTTCAGGGATAGATTTTGATTAAAACAGAGTGGATTTATAAGAAGTAATGAGCGAGTGTCCATTTGTAGAGTCCATATTGATGACTTTACCGAAACATCTAATTATTTTTTTAAATATTTTATAATAAATCTTTGTTGTATCTTAAGTATTTGAATATTATGTAGGTACCTATCTATGTTCACTTTCCGTGAAGCAGACACACACAATAGTGAATCTTAGGGACAAGGAAAGGGTTAAGATAATCTTTGCCGTTTTCTCGGCAAGTATAATACATTTTCCATTATCTACTAAATTCAAACTACCTTCTATCTCAGTATCCCCTACATGCATAATTCCATCAAAGCGATCTAAGTGTTCTCCCGCTTCAATGTCGCAGGACTAGAGGGAAGCTGCGAAGGCCGTTATAATTGGGGCACCTCGTCGATATAGGGCAGGCTAGGTCACGGCCAACCTCTCTTCCCGCTCTTCCCTTTTAACACCCAAGGTGGGATAAGTCGAAATTTTCACAACATTTGCCCCAATCCTCATAGATTTATAACATACATCTATATAATATTAGCGTAGTGAATATAAATGGCAGACAACATGCATGTTAAGTACGGAATGTAATTTGTTTGTAGGTATATTAGGTCTAAGTCTTTCTGAATAAATAATAATGTGAAGGTATACATTATCATTACGAAGATACAATGTTGATACAGCTATATGATTCATTTTTAAGTGGACACTGGTTGTATTTATATGAAAAATCGATCGCGTGGCCTAAAATAGCTGAATTATTTTCTTAGCTTGTATGGCATGGTGATTTGTTACTGTTCATGTGAGCACGGCTATGACATGTTGACAACTAGGCGTAGGCAGCGTTTTCCGAGATCAATAAAGATGGCCTTATGATGTCATTTGAACGGAATATGATTCATGACTACAAGATTACTACGCCCAAGATGCGATGTATTACGAACGTAAACATCCCAAATGAGAGGAAGTCATCATCTGCCTAGCCTGTTCCCAACTATATTTTGGTCGGCTGCCAGTCTAACCAGATGCAGCTGAATACCAGTATTTTACATGGAGCGAATGCCTATCTGACCTCCCCAACCTAGTTACTGGGTAAGACGATACCCCTTGGTAAGACTGGTTGTCAGACTTCCGGCTTCTGACGACTCGTAACGACTGTCAGAGATCCACGAATGACAGTCCGAGACGGAGGGGTCTTCGTATGTGAAGATGGTCACCCATCCACAGACCAGCGGGAAGCGTAGCTTAACCTGATCGGTTGACCCGTGCGGCTGTTATTACTAAGCCACAAGCCCCTCTCCCAAATGAGAGGAAGTCTTAGTGAAATATTTGGTCTGAGGTTATGGCACATGTTGCGAAATTATCGTAAATTGCGTTTATCGCTAGGTTAACTTCCAACAAATTGTATAAAACGAGGTCGCGCGTTCAACCGATTGACGCACTCCGCACTCCCTGAGTCCTGACTGTACAACAAATTATATTAAATCGAACGCAATTTCTTCAATTCGGTTATACTCAATGAGTCCGTGATTTATGAGTACCAAAGGATTTTATTTTCTGTAAGAATTCGAAAACGTAAATGAATTCAAATCTGTACCTGTGTTTCAAAGATGACGCACGTAAATTGGTAATTTGCTGATACTATAAAAAATTCCAATGCCTATCCAGCCAGAATCAAATAATAAACCGAATATTTCATTTATATTTACAGCTTTTACGTGGCCTTGGTTATTTTATCGTACTTTTTATGACGAAAAACTGCACGGTAAGCAGACCGGACAGTTTATTACGGCGAAATGTTTTGTGGTCCGGTAATAGTCGTAAAACGCGCATAAACGAACGCTTACTAAACAACAGCAGATGACAATTTATTCACAGAAAGAAAGATGGAAAAAGAAAAAAAAAATGGAAAAGACTTGAGACAAACGAACTACGATAAGTCAGGGTACACGACGAAGGAAGTTATCTCGTAAGACAAAAGGACTCTTTAAACGCGTTCTTTATCTATTAAGAAAATTCGGTCAATTTGAATGCACAGAATTTTTGGCATTTGATGACCATGAACACACTGTGTAGGTTGACTACCTACCTATACTATGTTGCTTAAAAATATAAAATTACTAGCTGTTGCCCGCGACTTCTTCTGCGATCCAGGATGAAATGTAGCCTATGTCCTTCTCCGGATCATGGTCTACCCATGTGTCAAAGTTCATCTAAATCCGTTCAACTGTTTAAAATTTAAGAATTTTACTTTTACGCTAAACGTAAATGCATAATTCTTAAATTTTCTAATTTTCTGCGCAACTTTCTTATTTTCTTTTCCGTAAGAACCTTCTTCAAAGTATTAGAAAACTTTTCAAAAAAAGATGGATGAAATCGGTAAAGTCGTTCTCAAATTATGACGTGACCAAGGGAAATAGGGATTCATTTTTATATATATGCATGCATTGTGTGCTAACGTTATTAAATTCATAATCAGCCTGTAATGTTGACCCAGGGGAGTGAGCCGTAATCTACCTCGCGGGCCCATTGCGGGCTGGTAGATGTCACGTCTTCTTTAATTTTTGGTTCTAGGACACTGTTTTGAGAGCAAAGGTGATTAAATAATTTACAGAAAGTAAAAGCGCCTGTATAGGTTTGAACCTACGATCTACAACTCGTAAGTTGCGGCCTTTATCACTGGGCCACTACCACTCTCATTGTTTTTGTTATTAAATTATCTAGGCAAAATGAACTAGAGGTAAGTACCCTGAAATAATATTTTCATTCCTTTGACAAAGTTTACTCAGTTATTAACTTTCATTAGCGTTGAGACAAATTTAGCTTGAATTCCACTTTTAGTTGAAAATAGAAAAGCTAATTTCGCTCTGTACTAGATATAAATGGAAGTTTGCTCATATATTCCACGGAGAGATAGTTTCTTGGTGGGCGTAATCGAGATTTGCCATTAGCGGGTCTGTCGAGCCATCAATCACGCCAGATTTGCTTGCCTTCCTGTATTAAGTAAAGTATAGCCTTCATTCTGGAACCGGACGATTGTTCCGGTCTAACAGATAGACCGTCTAATGGCCACATACGATCAGATTCTTCTCCTAAAGAAGATCTAATTTCCCACAGAGAGGTAGCTGGTTATACCTAGTTGTTCATATACTTTATCATTCAGGCTGGAGTTTTTTGCTCATTCTTCTCCACTACCCTTTTGGAAGGGGCGACTAGAATCAATTCTATTTTCTTTGTAAATTTTTACGTTCTAAAATGCCTTTTATGTCATGTGCCTATTTGACTTTTGACTATGATGACCGATGATATTGTTGAAGTAATCGAATAATAGCTTAGTATGAACTACTATGACTGTGCTGTAATAGTAGGAAAATTACGGGAATACTATTCTTGATGACGTAAAAACTGTATAGTTAAGACTACGAGGACTCGACAGCTCGCCACCTCCGCACTTTACGAGCGATCCTTATGTCATCATTCTACGTAATTTTCCGAACAAAAAAGTTTTAAAAACGGTGATCCACGCAGACAAATGTGCCAGCCACGTTCAAATTATTACTCCACAGGGATTAAATGTTACCAAAGCTTATAGTTAAACTACAAACCTTATAGCACTGACTATCGCAGTCGTGAATCTTTTCATGAATTCATTACTCGGTAGGTACGTGCTTTGAGCCCAGACTGTATCCCCAGAGGTAGATGTGCCCTCAGTTTATTTTTCATCAGGTTTTAGGCGACTAAATAAACAACCGACCTGGCTTTTACAGTACTCGGCAAACTGTTAAACATTTCATTCATTAACAGGAAACATAACGCTGGGGAGAGGAAACTAAGCTTACAAAACGGCGGGATTGTTATATTATCTAAATATTGTTGTAGGCTCAGTGAAAACAATGTAGGGGATGGTATGGTTATTAACTTTATTAAACTCCGTGCGCATCCAGCCGGTTAATTGAAAAATATTCATGCAGAATTGATGGAACAATATGTCGCGAGGTGAAATTCTGACTCCAGGCCAAATTGAATTTAAATAAAAAAGCCAGTCAAGTGCGAACCCTGGTTGCGTGATAAATGTTCTCTGCATTGGCGTATTGGTATTGTTGTAAACAAAAGGCGGTAGAAAAGATTTGTATAAAAAAAAAAAACACGCGAGCGTGTAGTTGTGTACTTCTTATTTCCTGTGTTGGAGGTACAATGTGTAACAGGGCTGTGATGCGAGTAAAATATTGGATTTGATATCATACAAAGAAGGAAAGAAGTTTTTAAGAGTTCGAAGACAAACAGAAACATGATCTAAATAATTTTCATCATAGCATGATTGATAAACAACATGGCTAAACGAATAAATATCCTCCCACTTTGTAAATTGGCTTATTCAGCAATGCTTCAGGGCAGGTATACATTTTTACACCTCATTTATTTTTTCCCAGAACAATGTTCAGATTTGTTTTTCAAAAGCTTTAGCTGTGAGGCGTTAAAGGTTAAATACCTCATTTGTATTTCACATTGTTGAAAATAAACATAAAAGTGAAGTCATAATCGCTTTGATTTTATCCATACGAAAACAGTACTAGAACCTAACGACTTTATAAATATTTATAACCATTATACGAAAATATAGGTTTGATATTTCGATCATAAGTAATTTATTCATTAGGTTCTATGAAGTTAATCCAAAACATCATTACTATGAATGAATGTCAAATCTTTTCAATGTAATACAATACAAATATCAACATGAGTCTAGCCTTTTCCCAGCTATGTTGAGGTCGGCTTCCAGTCTAACCGAATGCAGCTGAGTACCAGTATTTTACATGAAGCGACTGCCCATCTGAACTCCACAACCCAGTTACTGGGTAATACTATACCCCTCGGAAAGACTGGTTGTCTGACTTTCGGGCTTTTGACGACCCGTGAAGACTGTCAAAGATCCACGAACGAGCCGGGCTTAACGTGTTTTCCAAGTCACGGAGGGGTCTTTGTATGTAAAGATGGTCACCCATGCACGGACCAACCGCGGCAAGCGTAGCTTAAACTGATTAATCGACAAGTGCGGTTGTTATTACTTAGCCACAAGCCCCCCACATAGGTATGTGTTTAGTACAATATAAAGCCAAATAAATTATAATAAACAGGAAATAAAAAACCTACCTTACTATAGAATAAAAGTAAAATCTTAACAAAATGATATCGAAATATAAATTAGAAATGATATACACCAATACTTATAAGCATTGAATTAGAATTATAAGCTATGAAACTTGACAAAAAGTTCTCTGTATATTCCCCGTCTAAGATGGTATAATCCGCCAAGCTTTCTTTAAGAAGTTTTTAATCTGTCTTCAATATTTTTCCCTAAGACTTGGCTCTTTATAAATTAATGTTTAATAATATACTCTCTCACCTGATTGGCTTTGTTGATTTGTTTCTTTAGACCGGCGAAAGCCATGGTTGTGATGTTGCGCCTATCCTCGCGTTAAATTATCTGAAAAGAGGAGAAATTAAATAGTTATTTAACACAAACATAATATAACAACACCTCACACCTCTCTCCCTTGTATATATGTATAGGTATACACCGTTAAATTTGGATCGTTTTAATCCTATTTTTTTTTTTGGTGGGAAGTCATCAAATGATCTCTCCCGCTCTGGGCTGAGCGGAAGGGCGTGTCAGACTTTTACTGACTAAAACCCACCCGTGTTCCTTCAGTTGCCTGTGCCAGGGGCCATCTTCTATCTTTTATCTTGTATCTTTTTCGAACAAACCGCGGCCCTGGCAGACTTCGGTCCTAATGGACCCCATCAATTCGTGCTGACATCTCTTTGAGGCGCACGTGGAACACAACGCGCCGTCAACCCGGGCCTGGTCCTTACCGGGCGGCGAGCTGCCCATTGCTCGCCGCCCGCAAGCCCGCGCCTACGGTGGCCAGGAGTCGGCTGTTGACTCCCGTCCAGGGAGTCGCCTGCGGCAGCTAGGGGGGTGAGGGCGCAGCGATTGTCTCTCCCTCACGCACTCCGCCTCCTCCTTTGCGAGCATTACTGCTTCATGCTCATGGCGACATGAAGAGTGTGTGAAGGTCCTTAAGAACTCATTTAAAAGAGGAAGCTTCATTTTACAATGAAAAACGTCTTTTAAAACAAGTTGCAACGCACTGTGCCTCTACAATAACACATGGGCACCTTAAGGCCTACGCAGACCGGGACGGCATGGCAAGGGATTTAAATTTTTACTAATGGACATTCAAACGTATCGTCGATATAGAAATACGACATAAATTGCTATGCTTTAAAATGATGCCGTGGCATCGAAAGGGATTTCATTGCACGGCATTGAAAGACGCGCCACGGGCTCCCGTGGCGGGATGCCGTGGCGTACTGCGGTAGGCAACGGCATGCCAAGGACTCCGGAGCTCGTTTTGACATACCTACCGCGGAGTGACATCAACACTCGATCAAACGCAACTGAACACTAAAAGTGTATCGGGCAGCAGGAGCTGCCGAGGCGTGCTTTGTCGTGCCGCGACACGAATTCCTCAAGAATTGGGCTGTCAAATGCAAAAATAAAAATATGTTTTCAAATCAGTCTGTTAGTTCCAGAGATTAGCAGGTTCAAAAAACAAAAAACAACCCTTCAGCTTTATTATTAAAGTTTTCAAAAAATAAAAGGCCCGTTTTGACATTGACAGTTCTAGTAGTTAATAAAGATCAAATTAGCAAAACACGTAAGTATTCGTTTGTATGAAACTGACAGGTGTCAAGAACGCATTCTCAAGTGTCAAAACGGGCCTTTTATTTTTTGACAAATTTAGTATAGATTGAGACTTGCTCCAGGAAGTACTATTTCCGTAAATACGAGGGTCTACGTTTAATAAATTAAAGAGCTCGAGTAACTGTAACGTAGACGACTGCTACGTAACTGATAAAGTGTAAGTTTTAAAGTTTGGGCGCCGACTGGCCGTTACGAAATAATTATTCTGTACGTGTAGCCGACACGGGCAGTAAAAAGCACTCAGTTTTAACACCGAAACTTTTATCACGGGCGCAAGTCCCTGTTCTCGGAAGTCGGGCAGCACGGAGAGTAGGGTAGGCGAGTTTGTTATTGGCACGGTGCCACATTAACGGATCGATACGGTCGCGGGAACCGTAAGTAACATTATGTAATCCCAGGCTTGTTCAACAATAACCCTATTACGGTAGTCCAGTTTAATGTGCACTATGACCGAGTCCGGCGACTGACCGCTCACCCTATTAATGGATAGTTGATAATCTATTAACTTTGGCCTTGTAATACGTTGTGGGTTACCGGGGTCGACGGGGGAAAAATCTCGGCGGTTTTATCTTACACAATTTATTTTAATGAACGGACAAATTTACGCTGTTTAATTTTAATTTAATTAAATACTAAAAATGTTTCAGATTAGTTTAATTTTGTTACTTATTCCAAGGTCTTTTTTACTTTATGATCACAGTATAATTCTGTTGATTTATAATTGTCTTTTGCGAGCAAATACGAAGAAAATTCTAGTGAACCGAATGTTGGAACCACTATTTAACGTTTTTATTGACAAATTCAACATATGGATTTACATAACAAAAAAAAAACAAGTAATCACTCAGGATTGCCTGATTATTTTTTAAAAATTTTAAATCATAATGTGGCATCACAGCTGTAACTGGGTTGTGGAGGTCAGATAGGCAGTCGCTCCATGTAAAATACTGGTATTCAGCTGCATCCGGTTAGACTGGAAGCCGACCCCAACATAGTTGGGAAAAGGCTAGGCAGATGATGATGAATGTGGCATCACAGCTGAAGTGGAAAAATGTCAACTACCTTTTGGAGGCCACTGTACAGACGCCAGCAGGTCAAGCTACCCGAAACTGTCAAACTTTCCCAATCAACCTTGAACCTTAATGCTTAAGCGATAAAGTTGAAAATCTATGAAAGAAATTTGACAGATTGTAGTAGCTTGATGTGCTGGCGTCTGTACATAAATTCCGTTCATACTAATACAGGCTCATCATCATCTGCCTAGCCTTTCCCAACTATGTTGGGGTCGGCTTCCAGTCTAACCGGATGCAGCTGACTACCAGTAGTTTTACATGGAGCGACTGCCTATCTGACCTCCACAACCCGGTTACTGTATAATACGATACCCCTTGGTAAAACTGGTTGACTTTCGGGCTTCTGACGACCCGTAACGACAACACACAATACACATACACAAACACACACGCAACAAAGGCCACAACACACATACACAACACAGGTATATAATACACACATAAGACACGTACACACCACTCACACACAAACGTATACATAGGTGTACTTAATACAGGCTATATTAATAAAAGCACATTAAGGGCAATGTACACTGTTGCGGGTTAAGGGCCTATAAACTCCTTAGCCATGTCATAATCATTCATTTCTACGTTAACGACTTGAAGTATTAACTATACGCTTTTAAACATCACTCAACTTGTTGTTGGACTGAAAATCGATTGTTACAGCCAGAAATAGCTAAATAAGTTTCCGTTGTTCTATGGAAGACGGCGGACAATTGCGAAGACAGTTTAATTTCAATGTAGGTACAATTTGACAGGAGAGGAATAATGTTGTCATCATCACGATATTATACCGTTCTAAGTAATATTCACGTGAAATTTCTCATTCGCTTTTGTAGGAGAATAATAAATAACATTCACTTGTTTGAATAAATAATCCGAAATATCATGTTTGGATTTTAAATTCTGGGGCAGTACCAGTTTCGTAATTCATGACAACGTAAATTAAAAATTCACTAAACGAAGATAATATAAAACGTAAAGCAATAAGAAATAATAATAGGTAATAAAAAGTTTATATATAGGAGCGAAATGTTCGCCGAAGATAACAATGGATCGTAAAGGAACGTTTACAAAGTTTGTTTAGCTTTATTCTCGTAGCGCACCGTAGCGCTTTGTAGACCTAGCGGCCGTGGTGGCTACGGCGTAGCGCTACACATTAATGTAATTGGAATACTAAGCTCATTACGTGAATTATGCTGGTTTATTCTAGTGTTGTTTTGTTTGTCTACTATATTTAGCTAATCTAGCACATTATGCTTCATGGCCTGAGTCAATCTGTTGAATCCTATGAATGACGCCACTGTCATTAGTAAGCAAAATGTCGGTTGAATTGATTCAGTGCGCAGTATTGGGAAAGCTCGTATTAGGTGCACACGCTTGTTATAATAACAGTAGCGTTCCAACTAGTTCAAAATCACTCATTCAAACCACGTTTGGTAAATGTACCCAAGGACCAAAAATGTTTATGTACCGAAAGACCAAAATTGCTTGTGTGAACCCTTAGCATCTAAGTTAGACGTGTGCAAGCCTGCAACTATGTCAGCTCACAACCACTTACCTAGATAACAGGCGCTCCAACTTAAATGAAGTCGAATGCACCGACATCAAATCACGTACAATGTTCTGCAGAACTCGTATCTTTGTCCGCAGAGAGCCCACGATTAAGTCTAATTGGACCCCTTAAAGTTTCATTACGTAGAAAATTGCAATTTTATTTTACACTTCATAAAGGAGGTTTTATAATGAGGGAGATATATAGGGTTTGTCGAGCTCATGAATATATAACGGTAAATGGAAATTTGTGACATTAGACAGCGATACGTGGGCGGTCTCGTGTTACTCATTATAGTGATATTAAAATTTGTACGCTTGTGAGAGCATCCCTGTAATTTTATACCACCTTTGGGTTTAAAAGTAATTTCATTACGTACTGAATGTTTCATTGTGGGAGAATTTTCATTCACAATTATATTTTCTGACGGTTTATAGGCCTGAGGAATGAAATTATATTACTATTTTGGGTATATCTATCTATTACTACTAATAATAAAGCTGAAGAGTTTGTTTTTTTGTTTGTACGCGCTAATCTCGGAAAGTTCCTTTTTGAATTCGAGAGCCCAATTCTTGAGGACGGAGGTTATAAGTTATTTGACATCACGCTACGACCTTTGGGAACCGAGAAAAAATAAAAACAGTCGGAAAAGAAGTAATAGCGGGGTCGGGTGATGCTATCCTATATTTTATGTTAAAACAAGAAAATTCACGCGTACGAAGTTCCGAACCGAAGGTATAAAATATGAAGAAAAATTAATATATCATCAAGTATATCAAGCAAAAAAAAAACGGTCAAGTGCGATTCGGACTCGCGCATCGAGGGTATCGTACAAATTTGTAGGTATATAACTACAAATTTACGGTTTTCGGATTTTTTCCTTTACTTGTGCTACATGAATTACTTCTTGCCAAATTTCATGATTCTAGGTCAACGGGAAGTATCCTGTGTTTTTTGACTCCCTTCCCTTTAATTCTCTTTTGTCAAAATATGCGGCATAAACGGAACATAAACACCCGTGTCTTTTTATTGCGTTGGTTTAGATGTTTGATTTGTTCACTGCTTCAAGGGATTGCATCCTTGAGTATTTGATATTCATTTTAACTTGATAACTCTACGCGTTCTTGACTGACGGACAACGAAGGGATCTTATAAGGGTTCCGTTTTTCCTTTTGAGGTACGGAGCCCTAAAAAGTGGCAACTTATTCGTAACCACACCCAACATTAATTACAGCTCTTCACGTTTTAGTAAAGCTTGTATTTAAGCAAAGCTTAGTAAAATAAAACTTCAAACTTTGAACAAACCTGAACAAGCTAGATTTTATGCGAAGACTTACTTTGATGTTTTTAAGAAAATATCGAAAGACCTGAAGTATTTCGTGCTAACGAAGAACAAGACAAAAAAAAAAAACATTAATCCAAAAGTTGCGAGATAAATATTTTCACACGGGGAGTAATATCAGGGAGAAGGGAGGTTGAAAGTCTCGCTGATAAATTCTGTTTATTCCTATCATTCCATTATTTTGTTATGGAAGAGTGCAGGCGATAATGACACCTACGGGGAAAGGCTTATTTCCATTCTCATTATTTCGGAGAGTTCGTTGAAAAGTCAAATTGTACCATTCATATTTTTTTCGTTACGTAACACTACGTTTCACAACCCACATGAACTATTCTCGTCTAGTTTGCGTTGAAATGAGAAAGAATTCATATTCTACATAAATGGATCCTCACACCCTCTGGCACCCACTTATCTGTTCATTTTTATCTCCTCATGCACGTTAAAGTTAAAATTATGAAGATTGTGTCAAACACAAAGCTTTTGAGCACACAAAAATGTATTTTGTATAATCATTGGTTCTTATCAAGCAAATAAGTCACAGTTTAAATTACACCTTTATTCGGGACCTCATTACTTAAATCCTAAATTATGATTATGGTGCTAATGGAATTATTTAATTTTCCCCGACGTTACGAGCCCCGAGCAGTCGAGCTCACGCGTACAACCCGTGACTGCGTTAACATCTGCTAATAAAACATCTAGTGAAGCCAGTTTTATTTCAATGGATTTATATTAGTGGCACAAGTTTGTATATTGACTAAATTGCCAATTACACGTAGCCAATGAGCGCATCGTTGCGGCTTCACACAAACGGACATCGCTTCACTAACCAATTACAGAACATCAAACATAATATCAATTCGGTTTCATTAGCTCCAACTACTTCTTAATACATACTCGTATGTGCGACATCCTTCTACATTGATTACCACTGAGATTAATAGCTTATCTATTCAGAATTGTCTCTGAATAGCCATTAATCTTACTAAGCTCAATATAAAGGTCAAAGCAGAGTCCCTGTACGTCAGCGATAAATGAAGATCCAGCATTATGTAAATCATCCGGGTAAATTTATACGAACGTGAGTTTTGTTTGAACATACAACGGAAAAATTCACAAAGAGAAAAGTGTGAACATGAAACAAATGAAATTTAGGGCGAGCGGTATTTGTTTCGGTTGGAAACATCTGCCTATTGCGGTGCGTTTGGTTTCATTAAGCTTTATACTACTTGTATCGACGTAGCTTGACATTTACTGAACAGCGAAAGCTATTTGGGAATAAACAATGATGGAAAAGACTGGAATCATACGGAATTAGTAATGAAACCGGGTTTTGGAGCTTATAATGTCACATGGGCCGAATATCTTACATATTACAGAATTACCATATTTTAACATACAGCAACATTATCATATTTTGAATGTCCGCTAGAGAGCAACACAAACGGTTTATTAATATAAACCCGTTACCATTAAATGGACCCGTTTATGTAAATAAAGCACATGGGATTTTCTACGATATTATGATTTTACAGTTCACATTGGAATCGTCTCAAAGGACCAGAGTAAAACATATTAATAGAATGTTCGCCGAGCGGTTACGTAATGTTGGTGAATAAAAACTTGTATATGACAGCAATATGTCCGCAAGGCGTACAATACACAACACTGCTCCATTATAAGTTTTACGCTGTGATAGGAAACTCGCAGCATTAGTTCGAGAGCCTTTCTGTAAACATTTCATGGATGTAATGTCAGGGGTTATAATCTGGGTAGCGGGATTGTCCGAAAGGGTTACCGCTGCCCTGGAACATAAAGGGCTAAGGAAGGAACACGGGTGGGTTTTAGTCAGTAAGAGTCTGACACTCCCTCCTGCTCCACCCAGAGCGGGAGGAGTCATTTGATGATTTCCCATCCTCAAAAAAAAAAAAAAAAAAAAAGGGGTTATAATCTCGATGGATTAAAGTTCCTTGCAACATATACGAGTACTTCGTATATACAATGTATATATATATCAATATTAATACAAAGTGCCTAATTCCTATATTATAATAATCAGTTTCTATGGTAGGTAAAGGATTCATGGTTCTATGATATCATCAATATCTTAGAACAGATGGAATCAACCTACCTCAAATGACGCAAATTCATTGTCAGCAGAGTTCACTTGTTTTCTGATTACATCAGCTAGAAACTGCGGGTTATGGCTTTCATTTTGACCGTTCAACAACATTCATTGCATTATTTACGTTGAGCAGACAAATTTTTTGAAGATATGAAGCAATGGATTAGCAATATCCTTCAAAATTATTTAGAATGTGATCGATAGTGTGTTACGCAATTAAGCTGCTGAATCCTACAGATTTCAAAGTTATAAAAAGTAGTCAATTCCTCTAAATAAACACACCGTACTATTGAGAATCGAGGGCTGGTTTAACTTATAAATAAAATCTTCAATGAAAAGCGTTTAAAATATTTTTCGCTCGTAGATTCTCGTAATAAGCTTACTATAAGCTTGTCGTACTTATAGAATTAATATACTTTCCGAGAATGTATTATGTTAGTTATTTTCTTAGAGCATTTGTGTAATTATAATTATGTTAGTATACGCATAGGATAATCCCACAGCTGGCACAGGTCTACTCTCTTCGAGAAGGAGTGGTAAGTAATCTAATCTTCACTGGCCCAGTGCGGGTTGGTAGATGTCACATGTCTTTGAATTTTTGGTTCTAGGATCTGCCGGCTTCCTCACGATGTTTTCCTTCACCGTTTTGTGAGCAGTGATGATGAAATTATTTACACGAAGTAATAGTAAGCCTGTCTCGGTTCAAACCTAATTATGTTCCTATAGCATTTCTGTAGTAATATGTTAAGTAAAATAAAAAAAAAACAACAACGACACGCTATTCGATATTTTATTCTTGTCACCTATGAAAATAGAGAACCAACGGAATAAAGAAAGATATATGTTAGAAAAACAGCCAGTCTATTCTGTAAAATTCTCACCGTGAAAACTTAGGTGAAGTGAGCTATCATTTCATCTGTTGCTAGGGATTGACACTATTGACAGCTCACTTGAAGTTTCACCTAAGTTTTCACGGTGAGAATTATACAGAATAGCACCGCAGGATAGGAGAGATTCTAAGTATAAATAGATAACTTATTTCCTATTCTTGAATTTTCAAAAAGAAAGTTACAATCTTAAATCCAACTACGACAAAAACGGCAACTAAAAAGGTATAAGTAAACAAGACATAGATATTGATTTTTTCGGTTTTCATACTGCCGGAGTCCACGCCATGTCTAAGTCGTGTAACTACGGCATAAATCTTACAGATAGATCGAGAGATTTTCACGCTACAAAAACGTCTAATCAGAATCCTAGCTAACATGAAAGACACAGACAGCTGCAAACCACATTTCCAAGAACACAAACTTTTAACACTTCCCTGTATATATATACCTATCCTAGATATATGCAAATTTGTTAGAAACAACCAACAATTATTCACTACACGAGAAAACATACAAACTAAATATACACTACGACACAAAAATAGGCTAAACCTACCTGGTCGCTCTAAGCTGAAAATACACTCAACAAGCACTTTAGTAATGGCAGTTAAAATATATAATCAATTACCAGAAGCAATTAAAAATGAACAAAAATTTACTATAAGTAATTATAAATAAAATAAAACAATAACCTGATCCATAAATGCTATTATAATATTAATGAATATTTTAATGATAAATAAAATGAATAATTAAAAAGAATATCAAAAATAATAAATAAAATCAAAATCGAAGTGAGTAGTAGAAAAACATTTATATTCTACTTTTTCAAATAATATTACAATAATAGCCCTCTTTCTCTATCCTATCTTGCTGTGCCCGACAGGGTCCACAATGATATAAAATTATGTATATTTTATAATGTACCTACCACCTAAGTTCACATTGTGGAATGCAAATAAGTGTATTCAGTATTGAAATAATCGTGTTAGTCTTTATATACATAATTATGAACGAACCAAAACATTTAATACAAAATTAAGGCCTATTTATTCCCTCAAGACCCACAGGTATATTAGGAGTTCTGGCGCTTAATAATTCACGCTGTCTGAAGTTGCAAAACGGCTCAAGGCATATCTTCGCAAAACCACTATTAGAACATTTAATCAGACGAGCTTCGTGTTTTGTTTAACAAAATGTTCATTTGATCTCGCATTGGCCCGACTTGTTACAAAGGCATTATTAAACGTATCACTTCATTAATCAAAAGGTTTAAAATAAATATTCGTTCTGCGAATTAAAGTTATCTAACATAAGCTGGTTGCTCAAAAAGTCGCTAAGCTGAAGTGGGACTGGACTGGCCACACCTGGAGTATACCCACTGAGCTGTGGGCCAAAATAACCACTACGTGGAGCCCTGACATAGCCAAAGCGTCGCGGCAGATCCCGTAGAAGATGGCGGGATGAGCTGTTTCTCAAGCTCGTCCCGCCAGTGATCCACTTTAATCCACCGCCCCGAATCGAAAGAGCTGGAAGTCATGGGCCTGGAATCATGGCCTTTGCCAATCAGTGGATTTCTGTAGACTCACAGTAACAATAACATAAGCTAGTATCAATATTTCATAGGCTATAGGAGTTTAAAATGGCACGTTTGAACTCTGAATACTATTGCATGACGTAACACTTTTCCGATATCTGTAATAAGCATCACTACTTAAAGCCGTAAAGCCTTAGTCTCCCTGCTTGAAAGCCGATAAGACTCCCGTTTTTAATAACACTCTTTTCGAAATATAGGCCACCTCTTTTCCAGTGAGTGGAGAGTAAAAGCCGCCAAGCGATGGATAGCTTCCTCAAATTCTCCAATGAATTTGGTATGCAAAGTTGTTATGGCCGATTTTCTTATGATTGATCTTTGTCTTCACCTTCAGCTGCTCAAGAATCCTTAGGATCTCGATCTACAATAGATGTACACGAGTGACTACCGATAGAAACGCATTCAATCTCTTTCGGTTCGATTAGCCTGATATTTTCCTTTAGGAATTTGTAAATGACAGCTTGAAGTCGAAATTTCTGTCCATTGTGGATTGAAACATAACTGGTTATGGCCAAGGTGGGTGTACTAATACGTTTGCTTAACCTTTCAGAGAAAACAGGCGTGATGCGATGTCCTATTAACTCTTTCCATCTCTTTTACGGCTTCGCAGGAGGATAAGCGCCGGATACATTTTATGTTTATCGCCTTCGCCGTGGAGGCAGGCTTTAAAGTTATAATTATGTTGAATCGATTCCATCGTCACTTCCCAACCGAGGTTAATCGGTGACACCATCTGCGAAGGTTTCATTTGATCTAGGAGATTATTGTAATCTATTATTAGTTTATCGTTAATTCATCGGCGAAAGGAGAATCTGCTTTGTAATGGAAAGTTCAATAGTTGAGCGCAATGAGGTCGCATGCAGCCCTGGCAGTGAACAAAGAGATATGTGTGTTGTTTTCTTTCAATCGTTATATTCATAAATGTATCTAAGTGATGGTTTTACGTTTACATAATAATATCAAAATCAGTGTAACTGCTTATTTTAACAAACCAAGTGTTGATAACAATCAGACCCAGACATAATACCAGGGATTTTTTCATTGTTTTTGAATATTTAAATGCATGTTCTTTTGAATTTTGTATACGATTAATAAGCATACCATCAAAGACAGTATAAAATGTAAGAAAGAACAGAACACGAAAGTATCTTGCAGATGATTTATGAATGAATTCGTAAAACAAAATATTCTAAGCATAATATATTGCATTACTAAAGTTCATAAAATGTAATAAAACGCTTTAGTAAAACCATGCAATATTCGTTTCTCTTAATCGGCTCCATTTTATACTAGCGCATTCATTTCGTAACTTATATCCATCAGTAAAAGAAAATGCTCTGGATATTACGACATCATTGTATCAGGCATGACTAAATTCAATATTATTAAAAAAAATGATGTTCTACTTAATATTTATTACATACCTTGGGTCCGTTTTCTCAATAAGTTCCCGCGATTCCTTTGAGATCACGTCACTGATTCACTTTGACGGTATATGAATATACTGAGTTTGTTATCGTAGTGCTACGGCGTAGCAGTCAATAGTTCACGTAGCTCGGACGCGACTGAAGCGCTCGTAGCGCTACGAGTCGTAAGGGTGCGCGCGCAGCCTCGCCCCTCACATGTAAACCCGATATCAATCCGCTTCCAAACAATTTCGAAACGATTTGCGAATATTCGATTTAAAGTCGTATCCTTAATGCATCGACATGTCAAGTCTTATCGTATCTCATAATTAGGTGGAAACAAGGGAGATTCTTGTCATCAAAAATACAATTAATATCGTTTTCATAGAATCTGTTTGGTAATTATCACTGTATCATCTTGGGATTTCGGCTTTTCATATTTTGACAGGAGCCTTGTATAATTTTAGATAAACATAGGGAATTTGAACAATAACAAACGTGGGCTCATCGACCGCTTCAAGGCTGTAAATAGGTGACCTCATCCTTTCGTTTTATTGTTAGAAGCAACTATAGAACATAAAGCGGACGAGAGGCTACAATGCTACATCAACTCCGGTCCATAAAATAGATCCTCTGTCAAAGATTGCGGAAGTCAAACGATTATTACTCAGTGTAACGTGAGAAATTGGCCATCGTTGATAAACTGGGGTGCGCTGTGAGCTATGAATAGTACCTACAAGGAAAGCGAAGATTGAAAATCTAAGAATGAATAACAACTACATGTATATAGGGCAAATAAGTTGCTTAAAATTCGTCTAGAGCACTAAGCGGCAAGATTGGCGCCTCGGCAAATAGAAACATCTAATACGAGTTACGTACCATGAATTATGGAAGTGTTCAAGCCGCCTGCGCTATTTACTTTTACAATCTCTATGTACTTGATTGCCAGGTATAAAACGAAGGACATAAAGAAGTGGGACATCTCTGCTGCATTTCGTTTTATTAGGACGTGAGGAACTTTGTCCAGGCGTTACAGAACACCGCATCGCCAACTTTGTCCTCCACTAAATAGATTCATCCCTCGCCCGACACCGAAACTTTTTAATTTAGAACTTCAGTTTAAAAAGTGACCCATCACATGACATATCTAATTGTACATATACATCTAGTCTACGCTAAAAATATCGATAAGTAATTTATCAATGTCGCAGAGATTTGGCTTGAGAAGGGAAAACAAATCCCTGAATACGTCAAAGGCATTAACAGTTTTTTTTTCGAATATTTTATTTATAATATCTACTTCATAATTCATATGCTAAAGCTCTTATGTTTTACTGGAGGATAGCGATACTCTTGTGAAAAGAAATAAAAGTACTCCCAGACTAAATTTCAGCGGAGGAACAGCCTTCGGCGCAGGAGATATTATAGTGCACAAGCGAGTGCGCAGACACAGGTCCGCTCTCTCTTCCCTCACTATCATTATCTGATGGGACGGCAATCCGACACGACCGGAGAGACATCAGACGCAGGGCCAACAGCTTAACGTGCTTTCCGAGGCACGGAGGTATCACACCGCCAACTTCCAAACTCCGAGCTGTTACCTAAGATTATAATTCCCAATGGTAAAACCCAATACCACTCTGCCCAACCTGGGAATCGAACCCAGGACCCCACGCTTAACAGTCGCGCTTGCAACCACGAAACAAACAGGGCAGTCTTGTGAAAACACGAAGAATATAAAATAAAAATCACGAAACAGTGCGAAACAAGGGTTTTGCAATATGTACTCATAAACAGTTTTATCAATTCCGGGCAAAATGTACGGAAAGGGGACTCTTTTAGCTTTAAAAGGTCAGTGATATTGCGATAATACTGTGCGAATTTAATGTATACGATATTTCTGTATATTTCTGACTATAACCTATTTCTATATATGATTTATTTCATTTTATGACATTTGGAGTGGGTGTTTTTATACGTAGTCTATTTTCAGCCGACCGATTCTACTTAGATTCTATTAGATGAAGTGAGCTTAGAGTGAGCTGTCAATAATAGTGTCAATCCCTAGCATTAGTTGGAATGACAGCTCACTTCACCTAAGTTTTCACAGTCTGGTTACAGAATCGCACTACAGGACGAAAAGTTTCACTTATAAAAAGATGCGATACAATTTTGTTGTACAATAATGTATGTATTATCTATATCTATTTAAAGGCTAAGATTACAAATTGCCTGCAGAGATGGACCAAGATTACCTATACACTCGCCCTGGAGATAAATATAGAATTGGGATTCCACCGCACGTGCCCTGCTCCATTAAGGACTATGAGATAGCGAGGGTATGCTATTTCGTTTACTAACTTCTGCCGGAGATTTCATCCATGTGAAACTTGTTCCCCGGCCCATTCCGTCGCATCGCATCGCCTGCCTGCGCTTTTGCTTTGTTGTTGTTTAGCGTTCTTTCTGCTCGGCTCCGAACTTCATCATGCTTCATCTGCGTGAAATTTCTTGTTAAAACCTGAAATATTATCTTATAGCTGTGCCCCGTTATTTCGTTTCGTTTTAATCGATGTTAAATAGCCTTCCTCAAGAATTGGGCTATCAAATACAAATACAAGTTTTCAAATTCGACCGGGAGTTACATAGATCAGTGCGATCAAAGAAACAAACTCTCCAGCTTTATTATTAGTATAGGTATTGATTAAGATATAAACTCTGTACACACAGTGTACGACAAACTCGTAATTTATATTCATTTCTAACCCACTAACTATATATATCTACCAAATTCGATTCCATAAAAGTTTTAATTACGAATTGCTCGCTACTGTATTATTTATTCCATTATTGGAACTCTAAATCGTTGATCACTTTGTAAAAACATAACAATATTGTTCCTAGAATTTTCAGATTTTCCTGATAATATAAGAAAGACTGATAAATTATTTTTTATTTGATAATTTGCAGGAATCCATACTGCAGTTTCAATGCGACATAATATGTATATGCCTTTCCACGAAAACGTTCCATTCCTATAATTGCCTCGAACTCCCAGCTTGAACTATATATAGCGCAAGGCAGACTTATTCATGGAATTTCAAAACATGGAAACATGCGAGTATTTCTCCGTTATAGATATTTTAAGGATTCTAATAAATAATTCGAGGACGCAATGATGAAAGACCTTATTATAAAGGTCAATTTAAGAGTTTTGGAAGCAAGAATAAGACCAGTGAAGTCAAAGTAGTCGAATAAAAATCTGCCAAAGAAACAATTAGTTTCATGTGTTTGCATCAACACAGATTACAGGGTGAAAATTTGAAACGAGCTAGTGTGTAATGGCAGCTACCTTAACCTTCATTGTTACAGGAAAACGTTCCTAGAACTGTTAATTACTTTTAAAGTAATTGCGACAGCCTTTTAAGAACATTTTCCAGTTCTTATGATAGTTGTATTAGGTTTTACAGGCCCGTCTCTTCTACTGTGTAGTTTTCTATTACTGATGCTTCTTCTTGAGCTATTAACCGCTGCACGGGTCGATCTTCAAGAAAAAGCAATGCTTACTGAGGTCAGCCCAATGGATGGTCCATACCGATACCCCTCCTTGCCTCGGAACACACGTTAATTAGTTGGTCCTGGCTGTCATTCGTAGATCTTTGACAGTCATTACGGTTATTTAGAAGCCCGAAAGTCTGACAATCAGTTTTGCCAAGGGGTTAATCGTGTTACCCAGTAACTGGGTCGTAGAGGTCAAATAGACAGTAGCTCCATGTAAAATAGTGGTAAGCTGCATCCAGTTAAACTGGAAGCTGACCACAACATAGTTAGATGTATAGGTACTGATGCTTCCTTTCCCTTATTACAGTATATCGAGTACATCTATCTATCAAACACAATAGACCATTGCTATTACGTTCAGTACACATACGTCGACCGCCCGTACGTAATTGAGTTTACTACGGAGATGAGCATATACTCTGTCGGCGCGCTAAACTAATAGCACACCTCGGCACACGTTGCAAGGCGATGATAGCGTATAAACACGCTAGTAAATAAACACGTAATACATAACAGTGTTTATATTGAAATCGTCATAACTATTCACAACTACTTATTCGATACGCTTCCATGCCGAATCGAACATTCAAAACAAATCAAGCCATTTATTCCAGTTAGGCCGAGAATCAGCATTTTTCGAACATCAAAATTAATAAATTACGTAAACAGTTTGTTAATTTTACTATAGTCCATTTACAATAGCATTAGAAAGAAGTTAAAAAAAGGTTATTTCTTTGTAACAAATATACAATAAACATTGTTACATTATGATGATAGACGCCGAATTTATTATGATCTATTTTTACAGCAGCTGTCACACTTAATTGTAACCATTTTAACTATTTATCATAAGAAATTATGTGGCTTTAATTTATTTATATTATATAACTCCAATTTAAAATTATAGTGTCAATGCTAAAAACCTAAAAGAAGCAGGAATGAACAATACTTGGAACGTTATTCGTTTCACTATAATTCTACCGAATTTTATTTTAATTAAGGTGGATGCGCTGCAGTAGCCCGCGAAATCAGACGAATTCGGAGCAATTCTAATTTAAAGGGATGTATTGATGATTTTAAGGTTAAAATTGTATTATTGCCTACATATTTCTTATTGTTGCGCATCATATTATTTTTATTAAGATACAACCTTACACTGACCTGCAAATTGCAAAAAACGCAAGAAAATTAGAATTTAAGCATCTCCCTTAAAATTGTTTTATCATAACTTTGAAATAAAATGTTTTGCATTCCTGCTTCTACGAGCCTCTTTTTTCTAATGCTATTATAAATGGAGTATAGATTAGGGGTAAGTCAAGGTAGTACCGTTGGACCTACACAATGAACAATAGTGAACAATGATTTACCTACTGTTATCTCTAACGCAAAATGCCTTATGTTTGCTGATGATTTAAAACTGTACCTTTCTGTAACCGACGCCAAGGATTGTGAGGCGCTACAACATGATATTGATGCTGTGGTTGATTGGAGTATAAAAAATAAATTGTCATTTAATAATTCTAAGGGTAAAAACAATAACTTTTTCCCGATCCCGTAATCCGATTAGAAATGATTATAATCTTGCCGACGCGTCAATGGAACGTGTTTTCTCAATCCGGGATTTGGGAGTAATAATGGATAGCAAATTAAATTTTCACGAGCATATTCTTAAAACTTGCAAAGACGCTAATACCTAAATGTCTTGGTTTCATCATTAGATTATCATCTCAGTTTAAGAACACTCAAGTTATAAAACAAATATAGGTACATTGCCTATGTCCGTAGTAAACTAGAATATAATTAATTAATAACTAATATTAGTAGATAAGATAGATAGTCCCGTTCTATGACATTCAATAAATTATTATGTTCCTGGCCAGTATATGCGTGGCGTTGTAAGACGACAACATAGACTCCTCTGCTGCTACCCGCCTACATGGCGTGCTCCGGGGAGCGCGTGGGTTCGGGAACCCACAACACTCCCACTGCCAGAGCAATTAAGTTGATAAATTACTTTCTAAAATATATTCCTGAGGCAAATTTATTTTTTGACTCTCAATGGACAATCGCTAAACATTTGTATATTTATTTAAATATGAAGAAATAATTGTTTAGTTTCTAATTTTATGTGGGAGGTTGTTTTTGTTTACAAATTTTATGTTACTCCTTTTATTTGTATTTTTTTCCACGGTTTTCGAGGGTGTTAAAGCCAATAGTGAGATCAAAATGAAAACCCAAGATCACAAATCGTTTATTGCAATCCATAATGTACAATTACAGGTGGTAAATAAAAGAAAAATAATAGAAACAATTATAGACCCTGTCGGGCACAGCAAATTTTTAAATATGTTGGTAGAGAGAAGAAGAGCGCTTTATTAATTTTCTTTGTAATTAAGTTAGAATTATTTTATATCCTATTCATTATTTTATACCTATGTATTTATATTTCCATGGATTTACTTATTCTATTAATATTTTATATGCTGGTCTATCTATTCATTTATAGTTATATTTAATATTGCTTATTTCTCTACTCGCTTAAACATTTTTCATTATTATTAATATAGTATGATTATTAAGTATTGTGTTATAATGTATTTTTGTTATTTTACTTATTAAATATATCTGTTATTTTAATTATGTATTTTTAGTATTGAATTTATCCATCAGAATTATTTTATATCCTATTATCTATGTATGTATTTACTTACCTATTCTATTAAGATCGCAGATGGTAGCTGCGAAAATGTTCGTTTCTGACGGGACCCCCCCCCAATCGAACACGCTTTTTTTAAACAGATTCCTGAAGTTAAATTCCCTTTAGAAAGGTTGTTCTTTATTGTGTTACGTAGGATGATGGCTGTTGTTAGAAAGTAAGGCTCCTGTCATTTTTCTGTGAATAATGTTATAATCTCAAAGCTCGAGGCATGTTGTGGGTGGGTATTAGTATACAGGTAAATGACGCTCGTCGCCAAAATTAATCTCTCAGTACCCCTTAGGATAAATTTGGTAAGTATATAATGAAGATTCCAAGAACTGCTTGGCTTTTTACTCGATTCAATACCGACTGTGCTCTCCATAACAGAAAAGTACCCATTGATTTTTTCCGGCAATGACGCCGTCTTTATAGGACTATGATATTACAGGATATTGTATTTACCGATATTTTATAGTTAGTTCTATGCCTAGGTAAAAGTAGTTCTCATGAAATTCAAACTTAGCCTTGCATATCACACAACTTATAAAAAATACTCATTTGAATTGATGTTTCAGCTTTCAGAAGTTTCCTATTATCATTTTTTTACGAACAAGCACAGTATCTTATTCCTAGGAGCTAAATATAGAATCTGCGTAGACATAATCAAAATGCTAATAATTAATTTAAACTTGATTATCCTGTCAACTCTGCATAATTATCAGGTTAGAATAGCGAATTAATTCTTGTTATCGTCGGGTTTATTTTTGAACTACGAAATTCTATCCTACTAATCTAAGCGAGGCTAATTGCTCTATTTGTATATCTTTGGGGAGTATCGTATAAACTATGTTCTGGACACGTAGATAATTACTAATTAACAGTTTCGACTGCTATCCCTGAGGCAATCTCGTGAGACCAAGATAGAATTCTACTACCGCATAACCAAATTTCGCCAATGGCGATATAACGTTATATGTGAACGTAAAATTATAGCATGGGATGATCTATCTTCAAATGTTAATAGAACATAACATCACGCCTTTTTCTCCCTCGGGGTCGGGCAGAGGTGTCCCCATAGTACCACCACATTTCGCCAGTTATGTTAAATTCCCATGTAATAGTGGGCAAGCTTATTGGCATCAGCCGGGAACAAATCCAGATTACGGGCTGCTACAGAGAAATTTCTGAAATGAAAACCCAATAACACTGCCCGACCTAGGAATCGAACCTAGGACCTCATGTTTCGCAGTAGCCCTTGCGACCACTAGACCAACGAGGCAGCAGTTAATAGAATCGATATTCTTCAACTAAATGAGAAGAAATTTAAAACATACATTAAACGCACACTGTGTAGACAAGCATTTTATAAATTGGACGAGTATATCGTAGATAAAAATGCTTGGCTTAATGCAGGTCCTGCTCCACAGGCAGTTGGACTGACTAGTTGATCACAATTTAAAAATTTGGAAGAGATGCGTCCCGCTTTTTTTGTTTAATTTTTTTTTTGTGTTTCTGACATTACGAACTTAATGTTTATTTTATTTAATCAAGATTTAATTCTTAATACGTGCTGATCCACGCGTCATGTTCGTGAACGGACGCCGTCGGTTGAGACTGGTCATCTCTTAACTGCCAGGGCTTATTTTTAATTTTATAATATATAGGAGCAATAAAAATAATGTACTCAGGATTTTGTAATAATATCTTGATTTAAAAGAGTGTCCTTCGAGTTTCTTGCCCGTTCTTCTCCATAGAGATCTACGTTTTGGAATAGGCAACTAGCTTCAACTTTCTGACTAACTGACAGACTATTTAATTTTGACAATTAAAAAGTACCTGAAATGGTTTAATTGAAATAAATTATTTGAGTTTGAGTTAGAATCACGCCATTCTCTTTTAAAACCGCGCGTGTATAAGAACCAATCCGCACTGGGCCCTCGTGGTGAAATACGGCCCACTCCCTTTCAGCGTGAGGAGGCCTGTATCCAAGCAGTGTGAACATTAAAGGCTGATTATGCTATATTTATGCATATAAAAATGAGTTAAATATTAATAATAGAATAGATATTCGTTTTGAATTTTGCAACTTGGACACATCTTTTGTGACGTCCATAGAATTCGAAACGTCAGAAACGAACTGCGGTGCTATTCGGAAAATTTTACAGAATAGCACCCCAAAAATATCACCGTGTTAACTTAGGTGGAAGGAGCTGTCATTCCACTTGTTGCTAGGGATTGACACTATTGACAGCTCACTTCACCTATGTATGTTTTCAAGGTGAGATTTTTACAGAATAGCACTACAGGTACGACCAGCCATCGAAATCATAAACAGTATAATCCTAAATCATTGTTTGTGGATTCATCAATCTTAATTACGCAGGGTAGTATCTTCCACTTTATCACTGTTATCACTGCCACTAAACCAGGCGTGATTATATTCTGACCTGACATTTAGGGCTGATTTTTCAATCGACACATAATATTTATTCGTGGAATAAAATTGACGTCTGACAGTTTTTGTATGGAAGAACTGTCAAAAATTCAAAATTAATGCTGCGATAAAGATATCAAGCGTTGGAAAAATCAGCCCTTAGTGAATTAAGGGCTGATTTTTCAATCGACAGATGATTTTTATTCGTGGAATAAAATTGACGTATGACAGATTTTGTATGGATGAACTGTCAAAAATTCATAATTATTCCTCGGATAAAATTATCTGGCGTTGGTAAAATCAGCCCTAAGATTATTTATAGACTGATGGATAAACACAAACAACAGTTTAGAAGAGTATATTCATGATAAACAATTGAGAATTGTTGCGGAAAATCATAGTTATTAGCTTAACGCGATTCCTAGTAAGTTGTGGGTATGAAAACAGACCCGTGGCCTCCCACAGACTCCACCCACGCCACTGAAATGCGGCCACAAAGAACGCCCTTTACTCGTTTATTTTCTTCAAGCCTATTAATAGACTTCATATTATAACATATTAACTAGAAGCTTAGGTATTGAAATGTCTGAAATAATGTTTTTTCGCGTCCCCGAATGTTTACATACTTCATGAATATTTCTGAGAATTCTAATTTGAGTTCCTATACAAAAGTTAATTGCTTATCGAAACTGCCATCGGCAATAAGCTCGCCTCCTTTTACATCGGACTAAACATAATTGGCGAAATGTGGGTATACTATAGGTACCTGGTGGGTATAGGTAGGTACATCTCTACCTATCCCTTCGGGCCTTACAGGTGTGATGTTTTGTTAATAATGTTCATTGCTTATGGAAAAACGAATCAATGCATTTATGCAGAGTGAACAAAATAAGGCAGAAAAGGCATTAGGCACCCCAGATACGACTAGGAATCCATTGCAGCTTCACGTGCCTTAAGGCTGGCTGCACAGAGGATTATCTGACTCATTGTACAGACGCCAGCACATCAAGCTACTACAATCTGTCAAATTTCTTTGATAGATTTTTAAATTTATCGCTAAAGTATTAAGGTTCAAGGTTGATTGGGAAAATTTGACAGTTTCGGGTAGCTTGACCTGCTGGCGTCTGTACGCTCCAACTTATCAAAGGGACGCCTCTCATTATTAAAACTTTCCAAGTTTATCCTACACATCACTGACATCGGTAGAGGAGAAAATGGCGAAGATACTTATAATCTATACTAATAATAAAGCTGAAGAGTTTATTTGAACGCGCTAATCTTTAGCACTACCAGTCGGATTTGAAAACTTATTTTTGCTTTTGATAGCCCAAATCTTGAGGAAGGGTATTTAACATCACACTACGAGCCATGGAACCCGAGCAAAAAGAAGGAACGCTAAGCGGAAACGAAGTAACGGGGCACAGCTATGGGACAATATTTCTGTTTTTTATGTTTCAACAAGAAATTTCACGTGGACGAAGTCGCGAGAAACTAGTTATTAACAGAAGTCTGAAGCCGCGAATCTGCCTTGCCGGCTGTCGCTGAAAACCAGCGCTGGGGCTCTGTCTTGCATAGGGTCGCAGCATAATGCTGAGCGCTAGCCGTTTTGCGTGGATGTCACGCATGTCAATCATTTCTTATTGTTTTTTTTTTCTTTATTTGCTTTTTATGTTCTTTTTTGCGTCATGTTTACCGCAAATAAACCTATTTTCTTTCTATATTTCTTTCCTTGAACAAGAGTGGTGATTCTGGGTGATTAATGTTCGTGCCTTATCTATATGAGAAGAGGCATTTGCCCTGTAATGGGACAGTTAGAGGCTGGTATTATTATTACAACTGCATTTCATTATGACTAAGCCCAGAATCACTGAAACTAACAATATTTTTATCGCAATTTTTAGATTAATAGCAAAAAAATTCAATTGTCTTTAGTTGGTATCTTACAGACACGCTGTTGGAATATTTGCAATTTTTATTTTATTTTTATAAGCATTAGGTTGCTTAGCTTGGGACTAGATGGCGCTGTGTGAAATGTCCAGGGATATTATTATTATTTGGAATCTTCCCAAGGGATGCCAAAATAATTTGTTAAGAACTTACTGAGATTAAGTTATCCGTTATATCGGTACATGGTTTCCAAGTCTAACTTAGAATATCTATAAGTAGAGTCCGTCTCACGAGGGAAACTAATATAGGAACTAATTATCAATAAGCAACATACCGAGGGGCTTGTGGCTAAGTTCTAACAGCCGCACGGCTCGATTTGATCAGGTTAAGCTACGCTTCCTGCGATTGGTCCGTGGATGGGTAACCATCTTTACATACCAAGACCCTTCGTGCCTCAGATAGCCCGTAAAGCCGTTGGTCCACCCCAATTTCAAAACAAAATAACGGGTGTAAATGCTTGACTACGAGTAAACCGAGACTCTCTTTTTCATTCCGTAATATTGAACCAGTTTTTTTTTTTTTGTTCTAGGCCATACCTGGGAACCTTCTGGTTACGGAGATATTGATCGTCAAAGTTCCAACGTTTTTTTGACAAGTTTCAAATGTTATTACTTAACTTTTTTACTTAGTTTAATGTTCAGAAGGTGTAGATGACGGCTATGAGATGAATTTTGTTACAGCCTGTATGTATTTATTTGTTTAAAGTAGATACTAGCTTCTGCCCGCGACCTCGTCCGCGTGAAATTTCTTGCTCCCCTGACCTACCCCGTCGCATCGCATCGCATCACTTGCCCGCGCTATCACTTCGTTTTCGCTTAGCGTTCTTTCTGACTTTCATTTTCTTATGCGCGACTCCTAAGTAGGGATTGCAATCCAGCCTCATTTTCAATCCGGCCGGATCCGACCGGATTTCTATGAATCCACCCGGGTGCGGACCCGGGACCGGATCCGGCCGGAATGACCGGCCGGGTCCGGTCGGACCCGGTCGGACCCGGCTGGATCGGTCAACATTCAATCATCTGGTCAACGAGGTTAGATATCCAGGATAACTTAATTTTCCGTTAATAAAGAGTAAATTAAAATAATACATCCACGCGATCAACTTTATTACGACAAATTATAAAAAGTGAAAACTTATATTTTGAAGATAGAGATCAACATTAATAATCTATACTGTAACATTAAATATAATATGACAATTAACCTTAACTGAGATCGCAGTATTCACAGTATTTAGCATAACACAATACAACAATCACAGACTCACAGTTTAAGTAACTATTCTTTATAATATTTCAATTTTAAAATTTTCATCATTTCATTACATTGGCGGCGAAACGGTTGAATTTTACTTCGTATGTATCGTACTTATACAGCACAACACAAGTATTTATTTACATTTGACGAAGCAACAACACAACAAACGAGTAGTTCGCGAAACATCAAACGACTCGCACGCACAAGTACCTACCACGCTTTTTAAGGTCCCTCACACATTCAAAGGCGCGGTTATTTTGCCAAATTATGCAATCACCGGGTCCAATACCGGATCCGGAATATTGGTACCGGATCCGGCAAGAGTATAATGATACCAGATCCGCCGGATTACCGGATTGCAATCCCTATAGTCCTAAGGGACCCAGCGTGATGTTAAATAGCCTATAGCCTTCCTCAATAACTGGGCTATTAAATGCAGAAATAATTGTTCAAATCCGACCGGTAGTTCCAGAGATTAGCGTGTTCAAACAAACAAACTCTTCAGCTTTATTATTAGTACGAGTATAGATATAGATTGTGAGATATTGACGTCGCGCGTCATTTTCATTCTGTCATTCAAATACATCTGGCACAGTCGAACTCATCACTTATAATATTAACCTTCACCACCAATATAGTCTAATGATAGACTGTAGAACAGTAGCCAGAGACGACAATGTTTTATTATTTATTTTACGCTTGATAAGATGATTTTGATTTCAGAGATCGTGAACTCTTTATAAACATAATAATTACACATAGGGTGGACATCGATGCGCAAACTGTAAGCATGAATTCAGCACATGCTTCTAAACTGCAAATTTTTAGCCAAACTCGTGGCTGTTTCATAAAAAAGTGCAATAGCTACGCGTTGAAAATGTATAGAACAGCTTTTTTTTAATAACCGACGAAAAATTTCAACGCAGGGTGGGTTCAGAATCATATACTGAATCCATGGTAACAGATTGCGGTTCGATGCCCCTGCCATCCTGTATTTGATTAAGACACACTTGCACCAAAAATCACTAGTTGCGTTTAGCGCTGAACATGTAAGTACAGACGCCAGCACATCAAGCTACTACAATCTGTCAAATTTCTTTAATAGATTTTCAACTTTATCACTAAAGCATTAAGGTTCAAGATTGATTGGGAAATTTTGACAGTTTCAGGTAGCTTGACCTGCTGGCGTCTGTACATATTTAAAACATCATTCTATCTCAGTCATCTTCAAACGATTGACAGCAATGGAACAATGTCATAAATTCCTTTAGTAATAATCTTATTGAGTCATTGTCAGTGCTTTGATGGTGTTTCAAAGAAGCGAAAAATATTACACCTCTTCTCAGGTCTTCTGACAACTTTATAATAGTTTGTGATACAATTTTGCCTTTTTCCAGCCTAGGATCTCGGTTGACCAAGTATTAGTAAAAGTGACGACCAGACTAGCAAATCGTGTAGACTTTTTATAGACGTGCTAAAAAATAACTCTTCTGCCTTTCATCAGACGGGTGAAATCTTAATTATAAGCGGGTTCACTAAGATATTAATTACCATTTTTATACAACAGATTGTGGAATATTTTCTAGAAGCTTTTCATCAACTAGATTATACATTCAAACGATGAAAATATATTAACAAATACCAAGACGAAGACGTAATAAGTAAATGATTCGAATATTACCAATAATGGTAATTTACCGTTTGTTTAATAAATTCCCTTTCAAATACGTCGAGTTCACGCGCCACAAAACCAAACTCCATTGACGCGGTAATGTGTTTAATTTCACCGAGGTTGTTAACTTTATTGCAGAATCTATTTTCGTTAACCTTTTATTATGTAAACCTGCCAATTTTACTATTCACTTATGGAATTCGGTTGTTTTATGTACAAAACGTTCCACGCGATATTGGTTAGTTTGGCAAGCCGTTCCGAGATGCAACACCTGCATGACGGGAATACACATAAAAGTTAAGTGGGGCTTTGGAATAGGTGAACAGCTTCTAGCATTCAATATTTAAACTGCATCTCCGTTCCTTGACTCCATCTGTCCAACTACAGAATCGGTTTATTCAGTGTTCCTCAAACGAGTATTTCTCACAACTGTGTACGTTAGCGACTATCACAAAAACGTAATGTCTTATCGCGTGTCCATTAATTGTGATAAAAAATCGTGAACAATGCTTTGTACAAGCACTAAGATAATAAGGGATCTAACACGCTGTCTTCACATTCTTCTACGTTTATCCAACATGGTTATTAAATTCCGGGCAAACGGAGTCGGGGTCAGCTGCGGACAGCAAAAATCGTGCGATATGCGGCTGATTTTATATTACGTGGACACAGATTTTTGCCACAAACTGTGTAACGAGTTTTTCATTGTTTATTTAGAAGTCCAAACAGAAATCTAAGAACA
Source organism: Apamea anceps (assembly GCA_951799955.1). Taxonomy (NCBI): domain Eukaryota; kingdom Metazoa; phylum Arthropoda; class Insecta; order Lepidoptera; family Noctuidae; genus Apamea; species Apamea anceps. The sequence goes on along the minus strand of OX637513.1, from coordinate 13,010,118 downwards.
AATTCCGACAATCGTTTACGTGTACCTGCTACATGAATATGTATGGACCGACAAATACTATTTTTATCCGAATAAACTTAATCTAGAGCTACACCTTCATGCAATTTATGTCACGAGTTGAGAATGTAGATATGGAGTGAATGTCAGCGTATATTACGACGGTATAATTAGATCATAGTCATCAAAGCAGACGCACACGTGACGCCACACGCTCGTGAGTGACCGGTCTTTTCATTCAAATGTCTGGCTGGTTGGATCGAAGCGAATGCGCGCGCATCCTCCGCTACGCTGACGACACGAAATACTGGCTTAGCTATTCTACTTACGGAACTTCAACACTATTTCCTCCGAAATTGCGGATGTTACCATCTCTAGAACATACTGTATCGTCTAGCCATGGAAAAAAATTCTTCCTTCAAATATCAAGGCTATCATAAAGGCAATCTTAACAAAAACAAAACGATTTGCTAGCGAACGTGTGTCAGCAACAAAAAATATTGATAGTTTTTGTGCTCTCCCCGAACTCGAATTGCCTGTCTGTTACCGTTTTTACTTAATTTCGACGCCAAATAAAACCAAACCTATAGTACCAAGTGAGGACATGTAACAAGGACTTTATGTTTATTTAAAGTCAGCCAAGGATAGCCTGAAACATATTTTACGTTATAAGCAAGATAGGAAAACTCGGTGGTAAATTCCGAGACACTGCCGTCTCACAGAATGTTTTAAGAGAGTCTTGTCGACGACTCAAAATTTTTGTCACATTACATGTTTTATTTCCACTTACTTAGCTACTTATTACTTTATATCTTTCTTTATAAATTACCTTAGCGTTTCTTATACTCCCAAAGTTATTATAAAAATAGATAGAAGCTCTTCTGGTTTTATTAAAAACGTTTATAGACACGTTTATGTGTCTACAACGAGCATCATTATGACCAAAAATAAAGCCATCTGCTGATGGGGTAGCTGAGTTTTAAACGGGTCGAACGTTTCGAATGTAAGTCAATGTGTCAGGGGCGCGAACGTATAAAGAACCGTTCGGAAATGTGGGTCGCGAACCATCGCGGGAACCTCTACCTCTCACCCCTTCCCGTCGTCATCTCCATCCATTTTAAAGCTATTATAATATTCGATTAAAAGGTTCAATTCTGTTGGCTTTGGATGTTAAATTATATTCAGGAAATGTGATGACGATATATTTATTAACACGAGTAAACCAAACATTGGCTGTCTATAATTACTAAAACAATAACCAAGAAAATAAAGGAACTATTTCTCTTTGATAATCGCTTTAAGTTTATCTAAGCCTGTTGTTTTTCTATCCCGAGTCCTCAAAAATATCCACTACTATGCATATAAATCACTACCAAGGCGGACTCAAGGATAGCTTAGGGCAATGAACACAGACCTTCCCGAAAACGCAGTTCTAGTCTAACGTGGACGACATGCCATTATCTGGTGGTTGAACGTCTCGAGGCGCCCGTCTGTCTGCCGTCATATTCCACTGCAGAGCAGAGAGAGCCAAATAGGTCAACAACATGGAAGTAAAAATAATATAGCAATAACATTAGCCGCTACATAATTTAAGCCAACACGTTTAGCTTAAGTTATTGGATTTGAAACGTTCGTTACTGTGTTTTAAAGTTGACTTTTAAAGTAGTGTTACTTGAGTATTTAAAGTCGACATCAAATTTTATCTGGCGGACAGAAACCAGCAGCCTAATTACGTAACACGCGATCAATCGCAATCTGAATCATTTTGAAGGATATTACTAATCCATTCCATATGTTCGAAAAATGTGTCTACTCAACAACGTAAATAACGCAATTAATAATAAATAATAATAATAATAATATCCCTGGACATTTTCGTTACGTTATTCTGCTTTAAAGTTAACTTTACATACTTATACAGAGTGTCGGGGACATCGACGTATAACCAGCACCCTAATTGCGTAAAATACAATCAATCGGAATCGGTTTCATTTTGACAGTTCAACAACATTCATTGCGTTATTTACGTGTTGAGCAGACAAATTTTTCGAACTTATGAAGCAATGGATTAGAATAGAATAGAATAGAATAGAATACTCTTTATTGTACACCATACAAATTACAGAACATAAATATATAAAATTTTATAAAGGGTGACACAATGGGCGGTCTTATCGCTAAGAGCTATTAGCAATTTGCTTCAAAATGATTCAGATTCCGATTGATTGTGTGTTACGCAATTAGGGTGCTGTTCCTATGGATTCAGTACATAAATCTGAAACCGCCTGCGTTGAAATTTTTCGTAGAATAAGTTTTTTTTTTTTATATGCTGTTCAGTACACTTTGACCGCGTAGGTATAGCACTTTTCTATGCAACAGCAGATTTTTTTTGATAATCGATGAAAAATTTCTACACTACGGGGTCTAGAATCATATGCTGAATTCATGGCTACAGATTGCGTGTCAATGTCCCTGCCACCCTGTATAACCTTTTATCTGCCGAACATGAACCAGCAGTATTGTAAGAAACTTTAACCTTGAAAGCCTAACCGCAGAAGTATGTAATTAGATAGTATAAATGAATTGAGGATATGACTAATGAACTTTAAATCCATGACCTTTGCGAGACCAAAAGGTAGGTACCAAAATCAGACGAACAAAAAAAAATGTTGCTAACGGAAGTAACGGAAGGGTGAAGAATGAGGGTACCGTTACTATTTACGACAGCAGAAATTGTGTAACTAATATGTAAGAAAACATTCCTTTTTCCTGCCAACAATAAAAATAGGCTCTTAGGAAAATAGGCTCTGCTTTTAACCTAATTATTTAGGGCAAGTATTTTATCTCTTGCTAAGCCAATATGGAGGAGCAGTGGTGGCCTAGTGATAACGGCGGTGACTTACCCAGATAAGTACTTTACTTTGTGTAAATTATTCATCACCACTGCTCTCAAAGCGGTGAAGAAAAAAAACGAGGAAACTGGCATGTCCTAGAACCAAAAATTCGGTAACATGTGACATCTGCCAACCCGCACTGGGCCCGCGTGATGTATTACGGCCCACTCCCTCCCACAGAGAGGAGGCCTGTGTCCCAGCAGTGGGAACATTATAGACTTTTTATGCTATGCCGATATGAACTACTTTATAGAGCACACAGTAAAAGTGAGAGTCTTGGTTAATGGCAAAGAGAAAGTAATATGGTGGTTTTATTAATAGTACAGTTTTCTACAGCTTTCCAGTATTATCATCATTCGCAACGCACACGTATCAAAAGTATTTAGTGTCTATAGAGAAACATTTGTAGCCAATAATGTAATTCTCCTGAGAGTCGTTTCAATCTTGCCATTAAGTTAAGAATACAATCTCCTAATGGAAATCTATTACAGAGAAACTAACTCAGTTGGGTCTAATTAGATAACAAAATATGTATTTCATTTCTAGATATACTCGTATTGCTTGAATTAGTAGTACATTCAGGTGTCTAGACTTGTTGAAAATACATAACTAAATTACAGACAGACTTCAGTTAGATACTAAGAGCCTGCGGTTTTATTCTCTAAGGAGGTCAACGAAGAAACGGGACCAGTCCAAAGTAGTTGATCCGTCAAAACAAGTGACAAATTATAATTTGGGACGGACAAAAACAAGTCGGGAGTAGGGACAACTGTCAAATCGTGTTGTCATTCTTTCTTAGTTCGGGCCCCAAACTAATTTTATGCCCATAGTTGATGATGATGATGATGCCCGTAACTTCGGCGGAAACTACAGAAATTGTGCTTAGGGAGTAGACCCAGGGGTCTACTCCCTAAGCGCAATGCACAATCAAGTCAAGTATTAGTTTACTAAAATATCAAGAACTAACAATCAATTATATCAATAAACAAAACAATTATTTTATAAGTATAGGGATGCGATTTGAGTAGGTACCGACATCTGTCATTGTATAACTGCTCCACATTTTTATTCCACGTTATGCAGGTGGCCAATTCTGGCAAACGCCCAAATCAGTAAGATCTGCAAGCCCTCAAATCGACCCTGTTCAACAATGGAATGGGAAAACCTCCAAATAAAGGGGCCGTAACAAAATGTCGTAACGTAAACGGAGCTGGAAAAATCAGTACCCAGTAGACTGGTCCAATTTGTCACGGAAACGAAGACCATTAGAGTTCTTAGAAATAGATGTCGTGTAAGAGGAAGGGTATCATGGGATCCTTTACACGAGATTAATACCTACTTACTGGGAAAAAGCGGAGGGTTACTTTGACGTGTGCCATCCAAACACGGAAACATTGTATTATCTGTGCGGAGATTTGGTTACATTCCAGCGGTACGAGTGTTGATAAATAACTGATGCATGTGTTATAAGCATTTGGATGAAATATGAAAACAATATCGTAATACTATACGAGCAATTAGTATTATTCAATACTAATAGATTTTGTTGCTTTTAGTTATGTCTGGGAATGAAGGTTCAAATGCAATTTGTGAGGAGACAGGGATGCTTTTCGTTACTCGATTGAAATTTAAATCAGCTGGTCCAGACCTTGGATTGAGGTAGGCAGTGTCTGAAAATAGTTTCGTTACCTAACTTACGTTACTTTCAGTACAAGTTTAAGATAAGGTAAGATTGAGTTTACCCGCAATGCGGTACTAACGTGTATAACGAACGATTATTGTTCATTTAACGTCAATTTTTACGAACAGACCAATATTAATTTTGCTCATAGGTTTTTTTTTTATTATTAACAATGCCTCTTAAACACCCGCAATTTCATTTGATAACGCCCATACATAAGTAAAGTTATTAAATATTATTATTCAATATAATATCAATTAATAACTATATTGAAGTCAGTTTTAAGAAAAAGACACCAAACCAATATATATATTTTTTTTAATTATATTCTAACAAAATAAACCTCATAATTCAAACGAACTCGACATAAACGTAAGTCTACGTGGAATCGAATTGAAAGTATTTCCGATGACACAGTTTTCAGTTTTGAATGAATTTCAGTAATGAGCTGTCCATCGACTCGACTGACCTATATGTCATATCATAACATACACACGAACCATCGATATTTCAAATTATTAATGAATATACGCCTCATATATTGATATGAAATTAAATATGTACCTACCAATCCTGTACTCTATGTTATTGAATTAAATAAAGTTTTTAAGAAAGCTTTCTATTAAATAGCAGATATCCCTCTCTCACAACATTCTCAAACATTCTCAATTCGCACAGTCATGCATACACCTCATACGCCCACACACATTATCATTTTAATCACTTGGATACTTCTGCTTATTTCTACTCTTTGTATTATAATTTTTATTTAGTAGATGTTTTTGTTATTTGTACTTTTTTCGATTTATCAGTTATTGTCATCTCCTGGTCATTTCTACAAAAATCTTACCGAGGTGAGGGTCCTGGTGACCTGTAACACAGGTTTTATTCCTAAAACCTACTTCAGGCACCAGTCTCTCACAAAGGTGGAAAAAGTTTTACAGTACTAAGTTTGCATTATTTTTAAGACCACTTTTTGTGAAGAGAGAATAAATGATATATTATTATTATGTCGTTTATTTATTTAATTTTCTTATTTTATTACATTTTTAAATATTATTATAAAAAAAAAACATTTAAAAATATAAAAAAATAGTAATCCACCGGTGTCGGGAGCAGGGTCCAAGCTACCGGTGGTTAGGGCTCCAGAGACAGAAACCTCCTCACAATGCGAGCCGTATCGAGGAGTACTGCCTTGCCTTATTATTATTATTATTATCATGCAATCATATCAGCAAGTTGATGAAATATTGCTGAATCCCTCAATGGAGTTTATATTTGGCAAGGTTAGAGTTGGATGGCACAGATTGAATTTCGCAGTGAAGTATTAGTATTCTTTGTATTTATTGTATGTAAATGGTATACCAGAGTACATGCATGGTGTTGTCTCTCCTTTCTCCCTTAATCCATTCAAAAGTTTTCTTTAAAATATCACTTTTAGCGACAAGACCGCCGATTGTGTCACCAGATTGGTAAAGTTTCTACATTTATATCTTTTTATATATATTTTTACGGTGTACATAAAAAAGAGTATTCCCTCTATCTACCTTGCAGTGCTAAAACGGAAGCCAGCACTACACAAAGGTAACGTTACTTTTATTACACTTGATTATAAAATTAATGAAGATACCACTCGTACAGCAGCACACAAAGTAAACACAGCGAAATGATAAGATATGCTAACAAAAAAATACTCTGCGCAAATTAAAAATTATTTCAGACAACAGCTAAGCGGCCGAAGATCGGGTAAAAGAGCAAGATGCGGTCCCAGCTGACCTTTCAACTTTCTCAGTTTCTCATATAGGTACTTAAGAGCCATAAAGCTTTTATTGGCAATTTGGCACATCCAGTGCAACACACAGTCGGGGTAAAATATATGAATAAATAAACTAAACGGATTCTATATAACCACTTTGCACGTGCATTTTAGCTGTAATTTAATACTACAAATGATTACGGTTCATTTGGTTTGTGCAAATTCATGAATATTGGAACGATTAACTAATAATTCAAAGCTAGTTATTGAACTACTGATGATTTGAACGACATGATGATTTCGGAATATAAGCATTGAAGCTAAAACCGTCAGCTAATCAATTAGTTGTTGTATACACTACAGCAAGACGTAGCATTGGAAGGCCTCCCACGAGGTGGACCGATGACCTCGTGAAGGCCGCAGGAATCCGCTGGATGCGGGAAACACAGAACCGGTCGAAGTGGCGGTGCATGGGGGAAGCCTATATCTAGCAGAGGACGTCTTTCGGCTGAAATGATGATAAACTACAGTAATACCATTAGCTACATGCTTAGCTGTTGATAGTACTCCTACATTTGCCCTTAAATAGGCCACAAAAGCCAAAGGCCTTGAAAACGACAAGTCAAATAAATATTTTTGTTCATGTCTACATGAAACGCCACATTTTATACACGTGGAAGATATAGTGTCCTTGATAGTGACATCGAAACACGACGGATAAAAATAACCCTATATGAGAACTCGCCCCAGCTTAGTCGATACGTTAGCCATTTCAACATAACATACTTTAAAGGTGAATCATTCTAAAAATGCCAGCCATTTTGCAACGGCCACGCTTCTGAGGAAAATTCCTTTCGCGGAAAGTTGAAATCCGGATTGTTACGATATTTTCTTGGTTCTCCGCTCTGCAAAATGCCTTTTACCTAATTTTTTTTAAATCAATAGATTGCAGGTAATGAATGCATGGAAACGTCTTATACATCCTCAGCCCTTATCCCAATTTTTTTGGGGTCGGAAGAGTCATCGGAGTAGTCATCGTTTCTAGTCACATCGTCGCCCACACAATCCATCCATCCTTTCTTTGGTCTTCCTCTACTCTTATAACCATCCACATTCAAATTCAAAACGTTCGTCATCACTTGTTCCACATTCTTCTGCATTAGTAGGAAAAGCACGGGTACATACTTTTTGCTATTACTAGGAATCGTTTGGCTTAGAACAAAGCTCCTTTTTCATTCAAAAAATTAACCATAAGTCTGGCCAGGCTTTCCTTGTAAGCTGTTATTACCCTATTCCGTTTATCAACACCCCCGTTTGCGATTAATTTCTCTCAAAATACTACAGCGGCCAATTAGTAGGACCATATTAATTAAACAGTGCAACATCATGCACAAACATTGTGGTTGTGGCTGTAAAATAGTGCCGTAGATACAGCCATTAATTAAACTCAAAACCTTAATTACAATTGCGTGACATACTGGTGACGTTTTATAAAAAAATAATAACATTTTCATTGTACTAACAAGGTAAGGTCAAGGTAACATGATTAACTTTATATAGTGTGATAATAATATACATTTGATGTTATCGCTCACGGATTAAATTACATGGAACCTTATCAAGCGTACTTTTTACGGAAAACAATGCAAAAATTAATCGGAAAATAAAAAGTGGACCGTTTGTGCTATTTCTTTCGGACAAAAACAGTGCTAAATACACGCACATTTGTCGGGAATAATTGCTGCCACATCCCGTCGTCAGTTTCAATACAAACAATTATGGGGTTTACGACCTCATTAAACGGTTCATATGGTCAACAAAGATAAAAACAGTTAGAACAAATTACTGGTAGCATGAAAATAACGCAAGTTTTTATTTTTTAAACGCTTGCTCTCCGTGAGAAGTCAAGGCGTTAATTGAAAGGGCCTAGCGGCTGCGGCTGGGGGAGCGGTTCTAAAATAGATGGACCCCCACGACGACGGCAGTCACAGTCACTAAGTGCACTCTGCAACTATTGGTTAATTTACAAACTTGGCTCACCGATGCGGGATGAGGTGCTATTTCGGGGCCATTTCGTATTGATTTTCAAGCTGTGTTACTGCATTTTTAATATTATAATTTATAAATGACCCGGTAGCTCTCTCTATTTGTTATATTGTAAAGGTTGACACCAACTCAACATAATAATATAGTAATTTGTGGAGAATGTTGTGGGTAGTATATTTGTTAAGTTTAATTTTAAGACAACACTGTTTATGCTTAATATAAGTACTACTGTTTGTTTCCCCAAATGTAATAAATAAATAAATAAACTCTTACGGCAGAGAAGTAGCTTGGTACACTTGATACATTTTATACCGGACGACGAACCTTACACGTGTCTGGCCCGTGGGGTAAGCTAGTAAATTATGATTGAGGTAAGAATATATTCCAATAATGTATGTATGTTTGTATTTGCAAAATAAAATATCTCTATCTCTCTCTATGTATGTTATTCACTCATACAAAGCATAATCATAAAATGCAAATGGGCAATGTTCCTACTCTTGGGACACACGCCTCCTCTCGGTTAGCGGAAGTGGGCTATAATCCACCACGCAGGCCCAGTGCGGGTTGGTAGATGACAAATGTCTTCGAAGTTTTGGTTCTAGGATATGCCGGTTTCCTCATTCATACTGTATTGAAGGTTTTAAATATTGGATCAGCTATTTAAACGGGGATTCCAACAAACGAAACTTTAGCTTCTGCCGGCGACTTCGTCCGCGTGGAATTGTTGGTTCCTCCGCCCCGACCCATCACCACGCGTCGCCTGCCCGCGCTATTACTTCGTTTTCTCCTTCGTTCTTTCTTCTTTCGGACTTTTTTTATTTCTACTCGTCTCTGAAGAGTCGTAGCGTGATGTTAAATAGCCTTTCTCAAGAATTGGGCTATCAATCAAATGCAAAAATATTTTTTCATATCAGACTGGTAGTTCCAGTGATTAGGTTCAAATACTTTATTCTAAAAACGACAAAAAGCCACTTACATGAAAACATAAGATAACATATTGTAATTAACTTATTCTAGGTAACGGTCACTGGTTCAATACATTAGCCTTAGAATTATTTTGTTTTTAAATTTGTTGGGTTTTATTCTTAACTATGTAGTTAGGGCTAGTAACATTATTAGTGAGTGGTTTCCATTATGTGATGTGACAGTTTTGATTTAAAACCACTGAAAGAGCTTACATTTTTTATGTAGGATGGTAAATTATTGTAAATTTGTGCTCCTTCATAGGTGATATTCTTTTTAGCATAATTTGTACGTGTTTTTGGCAGGACAAGTAAGCTGGGTCGACGAAGACTGCGTTTACATATTTGAGATTTTTTGGTAAATGTTACATTTGCGTGAATGGTTCCATCAATTACTTTTCTAATCAAGATACAAACAAGTGTTATACATACAACGTGTCCCGAAATCAATTTCAAGCCGAAACCGGCAATAGGCCAAGTCGTGACAGTTATTAGGAAAGTATAAAAAAAGTCTTGGTCATGTACTTTTCAAATTTTATGGATTCAAAAATAAATCTCAAAAGTGACACCCTGTGATGATCTTTCAAGTCCTGTGACTACAGATATTAACTTTTCGACAGTTTTTTTTCTGTGACGTAACCATGAATAACCCTTCTGTAAATTACAGTCACACCATACCATTTTGGAATCCAGACTAAACGCGCCATCTTTTAAAGTTACTTGCCAAAATAGTGTAGTACATTTTGTTTACACTACACGCGGTTAAAGTTGGATGATGTAATAATTTTGAATTCAATGTTGGGCAAAAATCTAACATTTTATTTAAAACTGAGGTAGTTATGTTTTAACTTTGAACTGTAATTTACAGAAGGGTTATTCATGGTTACGTCACAGAAAAAAAACTGTCGAAAAGTTAATATTTGTAGTCACAGGACTTGAAAGATCATCACAGGGTGTCACTTTTTGAGATTTATTTTTGAATCCATAAAATTTGAAAAGTATGTACACAAAGCAAAGGAGATAAGTAACCAATCACGCACACTACAAAACTATATCGCTAATGTACGTACTGCTTACAATGTGAGCCACGCACACATCGCATTCGTTGAGTGAGTGAGCTAACGTCTTCTAAATGATAGTACAACATTATTTCGCAATATAGGATAATTGCTCTCGTGGCGCAACAGGTAAGCATTCAACCTGCAGTGGCAAATGATTTGAGTTCGAGTCGCGAGTTTACTACAATATCATTTTTGAGATTTTGTAATTTAGAGTTAATATACTAACTGAATAAAGTGATATTCTGACCGGTTTGAGAAACTACCACAAGTTTCTCGATTACTTAAAATTATTTGCCGGTTTAGAAGCTAACTACCTGCTTTAAAACTATATTCCTGCCTTTAATTGTGAACTTGTGTATGAGTCAGTCTGCATTAGCAACTACACACCTCTAATACTCCATCTTTTGCACTTTTACGAAGTTTGTTATTGTGATAAATTGAATAACCATGCATCATTTGACAATATTCCAAAAAGCTCAGATTATTGTTTTGCCTGAGCAGAATATTTCTGTTAGTGAAATCGCAAGGCGCATAATGATATCGGTGAGTAAAATTATTATTAATAATAATGTATTAATTTATTATGTCACCGTGACCCAGTAATTCCAATGAGATTTTCTGTGGATATGAATAGTTGAAAATAATATGAAATAACACCGGAGTATTTATTTATTAACTGCAAAGCCACTCACTATAGGTATCGATATTTAATAATTACCATTATCTTTTACACAGTATTATGATAATAGTTTTTTTATCTGTATTTTTAAATGAAATATTCAAAAATATAATGAATAATGTTTGTAAATGATTAGGAAATAATAATAAAATAACAACTCTAAATAATGTATACATATTGATTAATACTTATTAGAAAAAAGTAAAAAAAAATATATGTGCAAATAAAGTAAATAATAAGTGTTATAATAATCATATTATATAAATATTACATTTTTTTATATATGTATTACATAATTTGTATAAACTATATATACCTATATGTGTATAAGTATATGAATTGTGTTTATATAAATAATATATAAAAAAAATATTCTCCGCATTGTATTTATATTGTGTCATTTTTATTTTTTAATTATTAATGCTAATATTTTCCCTTTTTTGTAGAGAAAAACCGTTCGACTGTGGGTGCATCGTCACGCTGACACAGGTGAAATAAACCGTCGCCAGTCTAGACCGAAACCATTACCTTACACAAATGCTTCGCCTCGGCACCGTGAGATTGTTGCCACTCATACATCTGATCCATTTGCTATAACAGCAGCAGCATACAACATCACTAAGCAAACTGTACGGAACCACCTGCGAGCGGACGGTTTGGCATGTTGCAGACCGGCATTATTAAAATAACGACAAAAATGAATAATTATTGTAATAATAACAATAATTATTACTATATAAAATATCCACTAATATTATTAATTACGGATCATCTTGAGAAAGTGTAATATTGAAAATCATCGCCGACTTATCGTAACATTTATAACCTTGAAATTTCAGACATTTTAACATATTTAAATCTATTATTATCCTAGAAACTGTGTTGGTAATACTGTTCCCGATACCGGATGGTTGATAACTGAATAAACGAAATACTTAATACTATTACATCTTCAATACTTTCACAGCATATTTAGCTATAATAAAATAAGTCGGCGGTACTGGAGTGTGAGTGATGTTATTGTTACTAGATCAGGATTATATTTTTCATCTATGTGACATGTTTATTCACTCCGCCCATTGTTTATTACATAATTGTATAAACTTCCAAAGAATGCAAAAGAATTGACTTCACTCAACATATTTAAAAAGAAATATTTACTTTTATTTACAACGTCGAAACACTATATTAATTGTGTTGTGTTTATTTTTGTCCAAAACAGCCACATCTTTTAACTTGCGCCACCGCCTTATCTTAGGAATGCGGTAAACTCGCTTCCAATTTTGTTGACAATGATCATACTTTTTTTTTTTTTTTGTTTTCTTCTACCCGCACTGATATAATATAATTAGCAATAAGATTTATTGTTCTGATGTAAGTGAGTCTTAATGAGAAATAAAGTTATGACCGAACTTGTGATGTTCTTTTATTTTTTAAATAAAGATTTTTATTGAAAATGGTTTTACTTATTTAAGCTATTTTAAATAAATAAAACCATTCCTTAACAAAAAAAAATATTATTAGCTTAAAATTTTAAATCACAAAAGATTCACCATTTCCGAGATTCGAACTCACGCCGTTGGATTCAGAAGTATATGGGTTTTGCGTTGGGCTACGAACGCTTTAAATTTAGATGCGAAATTATGTTATACTATCATTTAAAAGACGTTAGCTCACTCACTCTACGAATGCGATGTGTGCGTGGCTGACATTGTGAGCAGTACGTACAGTAGCGATATAGTTTTGTAGTGTCACGCACACTACAAAACACTACAAAACTGGTTACTTAACTCCTTTGCAGACTGTACATGACCAAGATTTTTTTTTATATTTTTCTAATAAATGTCACGACTTGGCCTATTGCCCGTTTTCGGTTTGACGTTGATTTCTGGAACACGTTGTAGATCGGTGTCACCTTTGCAATCTTTAGGGTGTCTGGAAATTTCCCGTCAGTCAGGAGTTTATTAAAACAATTTGCCCAAGCCATTTAAGATTAAATTTTGCAAACTTTTTATAACTTGTGCTTATTTTATCTATACGCTACTTGAATTTGGGTCAAGATCATTAATAATTTTATTAATTTTATCAGCACTACATGGATCTAATGTCAAAAGTTCTTGTTTGTTATTTTTTTGGGATTTGAAAGCACACCGGTTTGACGTGTCATGATATTTTTCCGGTATTCTGTCTGCCAGTATGGATCCTTATGGATTAGCGCGTTCAAACAAACAAACTCTTCATATTTATTATTATTATTACTTCAACGTAAGATAGTTAGAAACAATCGTAAACCAGAATTACGAAGAGGAGAAGGAACAAAGTATTTAAAACAACCAAAATCAATAGAACGACATCCAACCAATTTATATTACCCAATGACAATACCGACAATGTCATCAATGCGCGTAAAGTATGAACATCGCGAGTCTGAAAAATTACGTATTTGTACATCTATGGGTAAATAAATGGATTAAACGTCTGCACAAAGTTGATGAAAGTTATATTCGTGAATGTTTTAGCGGCATTTTGCGTTTTAGTAATTTTTTATTATATCTCCGAAACTATATGACCAATTGGCATATTGTAATGGGCAAATCTTATCTCTATAATGTCCTTGTGATCATAAAATAATTTATTTTGATAAGGATTCTTAATTAAAAATTATATTTTCATCCAAACGTAAGCATGTGAAAAAAATACTTTAACATAAAAGTGATATTAAAAGATAAAATATAAAAGATAGAAATATGGTGTCGCGGACTTTTTTGTAGAACTATTTAAGGCTGACCAGATTGCCACACATTGTTTTTAGTTATATTTAACTGTTTAGTCAGCGCATGCAAATAATTCTGTTTTAAGACGTATTTCTTTCAGACTTGCTAGACAAAAGTTGTGATAGCTCACTGCTCAGCTAAAATGCATGATGTAAATATAATTTAGTCACACATAATGTAGCTTTCTAACAGTGAAAACATTTTTAGACTTGGACCATTAACTCCGGAGATTACCCCCTACATACATACAAACAAACAAATTTTACCTCTTTATAATATTAGTATAGATTACCATTTTAATCGATTCCAAACGTAAAGATTGCTATGACTAGGTGCAATATCGCGTAATTTACAACGATTGTACTGTGATATATTAAAGGAAATCCCACATGACTAATACAAAACTAGATTCATATCTGAGGAACAAATGATTATCATTATCACACAAAGCACTGCTTTGCTCTACTGCATTTTTCATTCATTGTGGACTATTAATCAAGTTGGCTTGAAGCCGAGAATACAAAAAGAAACAATTGATTACTTGTATAGAGCATCTAATATTCTTTGTGCTACTCAAAAAGTTCTTGAAACGTAACCCCAAGATGCGGGTATACTACATTAAGATAATTCTCAACCGATTGTAGAGTTCGTAAACAGTGTGTGCGTTATCATCAAAGCAATTACAGTCTATCTCGGTTTACTGTATAGACAAGCCGCATTGTACTATGCTATATTAATTGCTTCCACGTTGGACTAGGAGTTACAGAGCCGAGCTGCTGAAGAACTATCGAATCAACGAATTAGGTATCCTTTCGTGCTAGTCACAAGTATTGTACCATTTGTACCTATTGCGGATAGGTAGGTAATGTAGGCATACGATGGACTGATGCCTTAGTTCTTGTGATTATTTCCAGGATTAATGATTGCACGATTTTTCAGTAGGCAATGGGGTATGAGCAGGCCTATATTTAGTAGTGCCCTTTTCAGGCTACCTCTTCTTATCGTGTCGATGTCGTACATAGATTTTAGTGGGCAATAATTTTAGCTCAGTAGATGTCCACTCTTAAGGCTTCCTGTACATGAAGCTCCGGCTCCGGCGTCGTCATCAAGAATACTTCGTCGTCGGTGGCTTGCACAAAAGCAATAGAGAAGATCAGCCATTCTTATGGAAACATCGCACTCACGGTGCGTTTTGGTGCAATTATTCGACGGAAAATCAAATAAAAGAAATACTATGTTAGACTATAAACAGCTGTCGTAAGCACTATACGTGAGGTCCACCTACAAGAAAGTTGGGGTTCGAGAAGTGCTTTAACACTAATGTTGCTGTGGCTAAGTGGTCGGCTGTCTGCATTACGAGATTATTTTGGAGACCGTAAACGCCCACTATGTAATCCCTTAGTCGTATTTTCAGACTCCTACGCTCCAACGGAAAGATAGTACTTAAGTGGGATACCGCTGCTACTTTAAGCTGTAGGGACTGTGCAGTGTACTTATTTATATTTGAGAAGGATAAATAATTTTATTTCTGTAAGTAGGTTTGTACAAATACTTTCGCATGTCAATCATATTTTAAAAATACAAACATCCGAATTGAGAACCTCCTCCTTTTTTAAGAAGTCGGTTAAAAACTAGATGAGATCAGCGTTTCCTATCTGACCACTTTTCGAAGAAAAACCGAAACAAACTCAGAGGTTACTGTCTCTTTCAAAGTCCAGACATAATCTTGGTCAGATCATGTGAAGACCATTATATATGTTATACATGGTAGACAAGCATTTATCAGTAGGTCCCTAACACAAGCAATTCCTTGGTTAAAAGGTAATCACCAATAAGATGTATCGAAATGCCCTTTGTAATTGTAATTGTTGTTGTAGGGACATTGGTGCATAAAAAAATTGGTTGTTAGGTTTCGAATATTCACGGCGTGATTTTGCGTAACTCCACACGCCAGAACTTGGGCAAATTATCAGTGTTCTTATTGTCCTGATCTCACAAATGACAATTGAACATTCTTTCAACTTTAAAAAGTTGAATTTGCACGACAAAACATCGTGTTCACAGCAAATTCGGGTCACATCTAATCAGTAAGCGAAGTGAAGCGACGCTAACTACAAATTACGTTCTTAATTAGTCTAGTAGAATTACTACACCCAAATGTGCGACGCCCCCCAGGAAGATGGATGCGTTAGGTAGCAGCGTAGGAATTATAATCATTAAAATCATGAATACAGCCCTATCTTTATATATTATAATACTATTGAATGATTATTTCATAAAATATCAATCTAAAGGATTTTTAGCGCAACCCCCTTACAAAGGTAGCCAGGACAGACAGGATGCGGAAGGCAGAGAACCAGGTGCTGTGGCGCAACTTGGGAGGGACCTATGTCCAGCAGCAGACTGCTAATAACTGAGCTGATAGAAATACTCAACAAATAAAGGAGAAATTGTTGTGATTTGTTTGGAAATATCAAGAAAACAGTCAAAGCATTATCAAGTTTACAAACCTCATTTTCAGAATGATAGCATGTCTTCATGAAATTGTATAGTTACATTAGTTGTTTGGTTTTATTATCACTAATAAGATAGGGTGATAGGAGTTTCATTATCATTTTATATCTTTTTATTTTCCAAAATATTATATGGCCTTCTCCTGGAAAACTACAGCCACAGCATGCTTTTCTTTGATGCATTATTTTCATGCCTGAGTATAGATTGGGTCAGCTGTTTAAAATGGGAATACAAACAACAAAAATTCGCTCTTTATTGTTTTAATTGATTCCAGATGTAAAGGTCTTATGGCTATGCAATAAGCACTTAACTTAACTTGCAATAAAGTACTTTTTGTCTCAGAAATAATCCTATAGGGTGATACAAGGGATGAAAGTTTGTTCAGTAATCATTATTTTATTTTCTACTATAATAATGCATTATGTGTTTCTGCTTAATAACTTTAAAACTGCTTAAAACTATTAGTGAGTTGGCAAGTAGGTATTAAAAGATTACAAAAGTAACCAAACCTTCCATGGTGTTTTCTCAATTACCTTGGCAGATGGTGGAGAAAAATAATGGATGACATCATACACATTGCACACCTATGATGTATGAGTTCAAACAAAAAACCTCCAAAATACTCAACGGCTCTGAGTATTAAGGTTCAAAGTCTTTTGCATTTAGTGTGGTCAATAATAAATTTCATTGGAACATCTGTACAGCAAGTTATTAGTTTCAATTAGGCACAAGTGTCTGTTCAAAAATAAAACTTCATTCAGATATTATTGTGCCAGCGAGAAACAGAGGCCCGTGATTCCAACTTATCATCATAACTGTGAATTGATATCGCATACACAATTAGTTATTAAGATAAAATTAAATAAATTAGTCACAGCTTTAACTAATCATAGTTTAATTTATTTATAAATGATGTGTTATTTAAAACGGAATCCTATTATCCTTACAGAAAGTAGAATATTTATTTATTGAAATGTTTTTTGAGGCATGTATTTAACTTCTAAAAATAGAATATTAAATTATTGAAGAAAACGTAATTGAAAAGCCCAATTCAGTTACATTTCTTTCATGAACTTGAATAAATTTAACAAAATCTAGCTTTACCAAAACCTGGTTAGGTTCGTTTAAATATGAAACATATTATTGACTATTTATGGGTAAGCATGCCCATCCTAATTACTTATTGAATTTAAAGACAATTTGGAAAAATTGGCACAAGTCTAGAAATAAGGTGAGTAATACTAAAATCAATAACTATACACTGAAAGCATGAGTATATGACAATTATTGCACATATCACACAATGTTTTGTTTAGACTGGACAATACTACTGTGATACTTTCAAGTACTAAGCAATTGCTGTAATGTAAATACTAAATGCCTGGTAATCAGCCGAACGCCTCCGCGCAACATGCTGTATCTTCAACAGTTGATCATATAGGAACCAATTTATTTTATTAGGCTTGTAAGGTATGACTACTTATTCATTTGAGATGTAATAAAAAGAAAACAAAATATTATATCTTCCTTCTTCTATCATCCTTCTACCATTCATCATAATCCAGATAACTTAATTATTGATTTGTTTGTGCCATACCTGCAATGTTGACTTCTTCACCTCAGATCGTCGGAACACAAGTTTCAGAGTCACACTTCTAAGTCACCAGTTTTTCGAAATAATGTCCTTCAAATTGTGTTGTACAATGTGTCCTTGAATCTTTTATACAGATCAATACACAAAAAACAGCTCATTCAACGATTAAGCGTTGGCATTCATACTTCTTTATCTACCTATTATATTTAGGAAGCAAGCAACGTCAAAGTTGTCAATCAGTCAGGGCATAGCTGTCAAAAGACCACAAATAATCACTATTTGATGGAAAGTTTTAAAATGCATCTTATCTTAGAAAAAAATAAATACTTTACTAAATGTTATTGGCAGACTTTTGAAATTATCAAATTATTTTTTATGATTCTACCCACACGTGACTATGAATACCAGTTAATTTTCTTACTAGTAACACCAGAACATATGGCTTAGCTATAGGTTCGTTCAAAAACTGCGACTCGATGATGCAGTCCACATGTAAGATTTCTAAAACTAGATATGCATTCGCAGTTTTTCTTTTCAATTTGTTAACAATGTGCCGTTGTGTTATGTAACAGTTTTATGAATACGATAATTAATAAAACTGCTTTTATTTTTTAAATATTCCTTCGAGGATTATCGATTACCATGAACTACTTATAATATTCTGAACGCACTTAACATATTTTATCTCTTTCTTTCTCTACGTCATTCTCTCACGTTCGATGTGAGGTGTCAGAGAAATATTCGTGTTAATAAATTATTAAAAAAATAATTAGATCTTGAGATATTTAGAATATTTATTTCTTTTGTAAATTATGTATTTCTTTAATAAAACCATGTTAGTGACGTTCGGTTATCTGGGATTAATCTAGCGAAGATATTTTTTGTTTTATTAGTTCATTATGAACTGTCACCAAGTATTAAGTGGTGCCTGTAACTCAGGAGATCAATGTTTTGCTGTTGGTTCTGTCGAAGGAATACCTTTCACAGTAAGTACTTTGATTAATGTCCGTGTCGTTATTGACGGCGAAGTTTCGTGACTTAGAATCCTGTGCACCTAAAGTGGTAATTGAGAAGTGATGTTCATAACAGGAAAATTTATTTTAGCCTAGTTTGATAAGCGTAACATTTTCGTTTGGTCACTAAATACTACTATCTTCTATTGTTTGTGAACGTATTGTACCTCATTATTTAACATTCGTTACAGAAGAGACATACAAATAGAATGAGTTTCCTTGAATGCTAATTTGCATCAGTCATATAAAGATATTTAAATAACAATATTACTAAAGGCAACTGATAACTGTTGAGTTAATGTTATAACACAGCTCCTTGCCTAGTTTTACATAAATATATGGCATGAGAATCTTTCCATTTACAGTGTATGATCATAATCAGTTAAGTAAATGAAGATGTGCTAAAATTAATATTGAACTACTATTCTGCACAATGATTTAAACATTTGTACAATTCAAACAGTTTTTTCATAAATAGATACTTGGCATATTGAATCTACTTATGACCTTATGTAATGTTTAAAATCAAACCTTATTTGGTTACCTACATAAAATTATTTGGAATAAGGTATTTATAATTGATAATGTTTCAAATGTACATGTTTCTACCAAATCCTTTACAGAGACAAAAATATTGTTTATTTCAAATTTCTTAAAATATTATGAAATAGTGGTGATAGATTGATTAGTGCACTGCACAATGATTATTGATGTTACCATTCCTCATGACGGGAACCTTGTGAAAGCTGAGACAGAGAAACAAATTAAATATCTTGACTTAGCACATAAGGTTATCGACATGTGGAATGTGAGCTCGGCTGTCATTGTGCCGATTGTCGTATCAGCCAATGACCTGATGGCCGAAAGCCTTGATCGACATCTATCGAGGCCTGATTCAAAAGGCAGTACTCCTCTATACAGCTCGCATTGTGAGGAGGTTCCTGTCTCTGGAGCCCTAACCTCCAGTAGCTTGGACCCTGCTCCCGACATTGGTGGATCACTATTATTTAATTAATCACACATAACGGATACCTAACTAGTTGTGTTATTTCCTTAACTCCACAGATGTCATAACAAATAAGTCCTTGAATGATGATTAAGTGTTTTTAACATGAATCAATCAAGCATCAACTTATGTCACCACATTGCACAGAGCCGAGTTAAAAAAAACTATTCAAAGTCGAATCTAAATATCTCTTTCAAGTGTCCTTCTGACCTACTTACTATTACTTAAATAAATAATTTCTGAGACATATTGCAGTATTTCTTATATTTATACCATATTTAGGTTTTTATTATTTTAATTTGTATACTTTATTGTGCACCAGTTCTTAATTTAAAGTGCCAATTTGAAATCAACAATGTTCAATATTCTCTGTTAGTCACTGGGTTGTGGAGGTCAAATGGGCAGTTTCCGTGTAAAACAATTGTATTTATCTGCATCCAGTTAGACTGCAAGCTAACCCCAACATAGCTAGGAAAAAGCTAGGTAGGTGATAAGATAAACATTCAATAGTCTTGATCAGAGGGGCAATTCTCGTAATTTTAAGAATACTCACAGTCTGATCTCTGTCTCAATCTGTCAAAAATATGTCTAATTTCCCTACATTTTGACATTTGTTTGTCGCCGAGATGACACTGCAACTAGATTTTAAATGTTTTAAATTACGAGAATTGGCCTTCTGGTATTCAACATGTTCATCTTTCCCTCAGGCATATGCAGCAGGATGCAACATAGTGATCTTGGCCTCCAACTTCGAAAGGGTACAGATAATTCCGGGAGCAGTCCATGGTTATGTCCGCATTGGCTCGTTAGACTGCAGCACTGATACAGGGAAGATCGCTGCATCCTATGGGGCCGAAGTGTGCATATTTGAACCAACACCACTTATACATACAGCTGCTACCACTCATGTAAGTAATTGTTTAGTTGACTTAAGTCAAATACGTAGTACTGGTTGTTTTAAAGGATTTTAATTTAATAAAAGATTTAATAATTATAATATTTATTTTATATGTCCCCGCACAAACTAAATAATAATAAAAAATGGCATAGTAAAGTTATTAGCCAGGAGCAATTTAGTAGCAGGACTAATTGCTCAACCCAAAGTGTGCCCACCATTCAAGAATCAATAATTGTGAAAGCAACATGAATTTCCTCCAAAAATCCTGATAATGTTACTGTAAAATTGATTAACATGATAAAAAGTTGGCAGATTAACAGGGATTATAGTAGCATGTGGCGTGCACTGTTATCACAACAGGAAATACAACAATAACAGCTAAACAGCGGGGTAATTGCGTAACACACTCAGTAGCAATTTCATTTTGACAGTTCAACAACATTCATTGCGTTATTTACTTTGCTGAGCAGACAAACTTTTCGAACATATAAAGCAATGGATTATCAATATCCTTCAAAATTATTCAGATTGATAGTGTGTTACGTAATTGGTGTGCTGGTTAGGTTTGGTATGGTACAAAAGTGAGTGCCAAAATTTTTATTACCTACCAAGAACTACAAGAAACATACATTTCAATTTATAAAAGTGTTTAAATATGATACAATGCACTCAAACAATATATTATATTTCAAATACTGATATGTCATTGTCTCAGTACCAGATGAACGCCAGAAAGAATAACTAGATAAAAGATACTACATATTCTGCTATGTACTTTACTATCATTGTTTATACTAGCAGCCCCGTCTAGGTACTGACAATGAGTTCATATGACATAAATTGATGTCGTTTAATTATCACACTCCAGTAAATAGTAATCTTCCTGAGGCTAATTAACTCTTTTATATCTATTCATTACAATATGTCTATACCTTTGTATGTAGGTACTTTCAAACTCTTTAAAATTTTACATACAGCCTAAAATTCGGCTTTTTAAGGGTACTTGTAAAAGTTACGAGGTTGCTGCCAAGGCCATTTGGACGCATTTCAATTACAAAACCATTCATATTTACAGAAAGTTTATATGAAATATCGAACATTTGTCGTAGCTCGCGAAATGCAAACATAAAAGAGATTCTCTAAATTACTCTTATATTAACGATGTATTGTCCGCAGTCGAACTTAATGGCGCTTAGAATTACGTCATTCAGATCTGAGTTCGGATATTTGTCGAATGAAATAGGAAATTTTCTGATGTTTATTACGTAATAGGTCTCTGAACTTCGACGATTGCTGATGGCGCAGTGCCAATTGACCATAATATGAATGCAATTGGTCAATCTCTATCATATAAAACTGTCTTCGCACGCGGATTCATTATTCAATTCAACGTGACATGTGATTGTTCAGGGCTTGGAGTACCGGTGGGTGCAAACCGGCAAGTTGGTTGCGGATGGGCCGATCACTGCGCTGTCATGGAATCTCGAGGGCACCCGGCTGCTAACAGGCGGCAAGATACTGCAATTATGGCACCAAGCTTCGCTCTATCAAGATGACAGCCAACGTAAGATATTGGTTTCTTCCAGTTTATCTATGCGAGACGCTAAAACTTGTTTCAAGTGGTATTATTATCATTGTTCATGTACATCTTTATCTGGAAATCAGATATTGTGATTTGAGACGATCTCGAATTTTTTCTGGCGCCAAGAAACTGCACCTACTTACATTACAATTTTTAATGTTGTTTATGCGGCGAAGTAACGATTTTAAGGCAGCAAAACCACCCACGCTATAATTCACTTTTATCGTGGCGGAAGTTAAACTAATTTATAACAATGTTAAGGAAATAGAACTAGAGTTTAGTAGTATCGATTAATTTATACTACGAGTGCAGGGGCGTGTCAGTATTTTGTTTCAGGTTGTTTTTGTTGTACTCAACAGTCAATTTACTGATACGGTTTCGATACCCATAATCTTTGTAGGTATTAATCACACATCATGTGTTGTGATTGAACTCTGAAGATACTATGAAAAGCAAACCAAAAAGAGTATGAAAAGATCTTGCATGTTACGTTCTATGATGCTACCTACCCCCTATAGCAATAAGGTATCAATTAGCCAAATTATAACAATAATTTTCTTCTATCATCTATACTAATATTAGAAAGAGGTATCATTTGCGAGTTTTTATGTAGGGCGTAATCTTCAGAACTACTGATGTCATCCCGAAAATTCTTTTACTAATAAGAAGATACAGTGTTGCCGAGTGTCATAGAAAATATTTAATGTTAAAACAAAAAAAAAATCACGCGGATGAAGTCGCGGGCAGATTATGGTAGTGTCGTAATAAAATAGCTAGTGAGCAAAGTTAGCGCAGTTTACTGCTAATGGTGAGCGGAAGGACGCTGGTACGTCATGCGTGGAGGCACTTCTACGTAGTATCTAGGCACATCTTTATTCGAATAACCCGCGTAAAAAATCCTTCTCTTATTTCCAGCGAGTTCTGGAGTGACATTCCAGATAGGTGGTGACAAGGATGACAAACCTAAGCAGGCCGAGGAAGACGAGCCCGTGAGTACAACGCAGATTGTGATACGCTCTGATAAGATAAAACATACAACAATATATTCCTCCGTCCGTCGTTATCTTTGTTTTGTTTATCTATTATGGTCTGTAACAACTACATTTAGTATGAATACAATGATCAATTAGACGTATTAGCTACACTTTTACAGTGGAGTGGCTTATAATTGAAATAGGCTTCCCACGTACCAACCCACCTAAGACTTAAACGTTTTAACTATCATACTAATTTGACGGAAATCGTTACGGAAATTATACTAGAAGATAATCATTTATAGATGAGTTTACCAGACTCGTGCTGAATGTTAAACTTCGTGAAGTAAGACTATACTTGTTTGCGTCCCACTTAAATGCTCTCATTTCGGTGACCGCAATATTTCTATAGCTATTACGTGATGCATGAAGACGCAACTACATAGAATACTGATCTTCTAAGTTTCTTATTTCACTTAAGTAGGTACTATCTTAAGGGGAAGCGTCAGGGTATTCCGGGAAATTTAAATTTTCTTACGTTTTGTGCATTTTGCAGGTCAGTATAGAAAGAAAGAAAATACATTTATTTTTGGCAATCATGACGCATAAAAAGAACAAACACACAAAAAAAAAAATAACAAGATGGGGCTAAACATGCGTCACATTCACGCAAAACGGCCATCGCTCAGCATAATGCTAAGACCCTATACGAGACAGAACCCCAGCGCTGGTTTTCAGTATCAGGTTGTAAGCTGATTAAAATATGATTACTACCTGAGGCTGACACTGACCTGCAAATTGCAAAAAGCGTAATTAATTTGAAATTCGTGGGCTACCTTAGCGCATCCACTGGGAGTTTCGAATACCGGATTTTTTCAATACCGGTGTTAAAACCGCATAGAAAATTTCCAATACCAGGATCCCGGGATAAGACGCAATTTTTTTTTATAAAATTCTTTTTTAAATTAAATAACTACTTAGTCACAAAACAATCTACTGAAAATAAAATCACCAATACCGGATTTCTGGTATTGAAAAATGACTAAAAATATCCGGTATTGGAAGCCCTACTTAAAGGGACTCGTGCTATCATAAGCATTGTATTTTCATTGGCAGTTTCCTATCTGTATCAAATTCTGTAATTTTGATGCAAATTACTAGTTTCAAATGTCTAATTGATGAAATATAATATTATCGTAATTTCAATCAATGTCAAAATAATCGTGTCTTTTTCTTTTGTTTAGTCTTGATTTGGAACAGGCACAATGAAACATTTCATGAGATAGTAATTGTAATGTCTGATTACGACCCATTTCTGTTTTACGGGTATTGTTTCGGGCTCGAAAGTAGTCCAGGTTTCAATTCCTGCCCCAGCAGTCTCGAAATTCATAGTGATCTCTTTACGACCGAATTCGGTCGCAAAGTCCCGAATTGACAGGTGAAATGTATGGAGTGACAGGACTGCGACCGAATTCGGTCGTAAAGCGATCGCTATGAATGTCGTGACTGCTGGGGCTGGAGTCATTTTTGAAATAAGTCAGGTCTTGAGAAATTAAAATATGTATTAGGGTGTTTAATATCGAAGTCAACCGAAGTTAACGTGCAGATTCGGTCAAATAAAAGTATTGTAAAACGAAAACTAGCGTTTTGTAAAAGATGTCTGATAATCTTAAGAATAAGGCTCAAATTCGCATGTCTATATCTAATGTCTCCCTGTCCTAGGGGTGGATATGCGTGTGGCAATGTCACACGGCGACTCCGGCGCATCACCTCGCGTTCTCACCGGACGGCGTCTTGTTTGCCACATCTGGGATCAACGACCGACTCGTCAAGATCTGGTACCAGAACAAAGGTAATAAAATAGATCGTAAACACTTTTTGCCGTTAACATAGCTTAAAGCGTTGGCCAAACTGAAGCGAATCCCGCGAATTTAATACCGCATCCCGTGCGGGATGCGCAATTAAATTCTTGGGATTCCAATGTGACAGCAAACTCTTGACCTACTATGTTAAAATCTCTCCGTGAAAACTTAGGCGAAGTTTGCTGTCAATAGTTGTCGATCCCTAGCATCAGGTTTAATGACAGCTCAGCAGAATCGACCGGCTGCAATGAAGGTGTTCAAACTGGCACTAATAGTCGCGTGACTTCCTAAGCATTACAAAAAAACAAAGGACGCGCGGTTTTCTTGTTCGGGATTCCCTTCAGTGTGAGAGAGCTTTAGAAAGAAACTGTCACACATGTGTAAGTGAGAGAGACGATACAGATACAGAGCCGACGCTGTTCATAACCGAACTTTTTCTAAAACTTTATGTCCATGTTTTATGGCCAGGTGCAGCACCGGGTGTGTGCAGGTGCTGTAAGTGACATTTAAACAGTTGCGGTTAATTAATTCGCATCGAAGGTCATATCGAATTGCAACTTGCTCTCATCAAATAATAAGCGCTTATCTATGCAAATATTTTTATGACTAAGATGAAATACAATGAAAGGTGAACTCCAAAATGTGTGGCTGATAAGATACAAAATCCGGTCTTCACGTCTTTGTAAAAATAGATGCTTACGTAAGAAACCTACTTGATAAGGGAATATTCCTCCCAATAAAAGTAAGTGCGGTGGCTAATCTACTAGCCGTGACCATCTCGAGATAAAATGGGTTATGAATGTCATGATGCGTTTCAATATTTTCGTAACGCAATGAACTACGGAAAGTGCAATTCTAGTCACTGCAATGTAATGTTTTATAGTCGAAATAAAAGATAAATAAGATTTGATTGATTGTTTTTTTTTTTTTTTTGTTTGACACGTTTGCCGCAAAGAAATGTATTTTCTTTTTTTCTATTTTCATGTTTGCAATTTTTGAAAAATGTGGGTAGTTTTCATAACGGCAAATATATTTTCCAAATCAAATTAATTCTATTTAGGGCTGATTTTTCAATCGACAGATAATTTTTATTCGTTGAATAAAATTGACATCTGACAGATTTTGTATGGAAGAACTGTCAAAAATTCAAAATTATTCCTCGGATAAAAATTATGCGGCGCTGGAAAAATCAGCCCTTAACTAACTAACTACCCTGTAATGTCCCACTGCTGGGCAAAGGCCTCCCTTTTCCACACAATTCTCTCTTTTGCCAGATAACATCTGATTAAAACTATACAGGGTGGCAGGGACATCGACGCGTAAACTGTAACCATGGATTCAGCACATGAGTTTAGACCCCATAGCGTCGAAATTTTTCATTGGTTATTAAAAAAAAATATTGCTATTCCATACATTTTGACCGCTTAGGTAGGTATTGCACTTTTCTATGAAACACAAGTATTTTTTTTTTATAACCGATGAAAAAATTCGACGCTCTGGGGTCTAAACTCATGTGCTGAATCCATGGTTACAGTTTGCGCGTCGATGTTCCTGCCACCCTGTATAGATAGCAAAGATAAAACAACCAGTATTAAAATTCCAGTAATAGTTAAATGTTTGGTACGTCGCCTAATTTGTAAAACCAGTTAATACTCATTACTCGTAGTAATTTCATAGAACGACATTGAAATGACGCGATAATCGTTGAAGCAATCTTCGGCAGGAAAACGGCCAGTGACATCATTTTCTATTACATAACGAACAATACATTATGCATTTGTTATTGTTGTTGTAAAATTTGACACGCCAAACTCGGTTGAGTTAGGACATTGTTATTTCGATGTTATTTTATCCGAATAAACTATAATAAGTATATAGGCCAACAATTATGTTAAAGTATATCATTATTCTGTTTGTATTATGGACACTCCTGAAAAAAGATGACAATGGCGTGGCCACTCTATTTAGCTCTATTTAAATGCGATAACCGAAGGCCACTGAAGATTTCGTAGGTCCACCGTATGTCTAATTGACCTAAGCTTTGATGTAAAAATCACAGAGAAATACGATACGATAAACTTGTGTAGTTTATCGTCCTCCAGTAAGTACTAGAGAAAATTCAATCTGCCTAAGCTTTTCCCAACTATTTTGGGGTTATTCTAACCGGATGCAACTGGATAGGTACCAGTATTTTATATAAAGCGAATGCCTATCTGACCCCCCATAACCCAGTTACTGGATAACAGGATACCCCCCCCCCCCCCTAGGCAAGACTGGTTGGCAGACTTTTGGGCTTCTGGCTACCCGTAACGACTATCAAAGATCTACAACTGACAGCCGGAAACAACTGCTTAACGTGCTATCCGAAGACCGGAGGGATCCACAGACCAACCTCGGCAAGCGTTGCTTAACCTTGAAGATCGACCCTTGCGACTGTTATTATTTAGCCACGAGCCCCTTCTTCAGTAAGTACTAAAGAATCAACTAGAAATGCGATTATTTCCTTGTTTCAGTGCTCGCGCAGGCACATAATGATCACTCTGCGCCCGAACTGACCTACACATTCATATACGTAGCTCATCCTCGCGCTGTCACACATCTGTCATGGCGGAAGACTAGCAAATACATGCCCAAGTAAGTCATACTTTATTCCTCGATCAAAAAAGCAATACAAATGACTTATTTAATAGATAATTAGTGACCACATTAAAATGGTATTTTATGCATTTGTTAACTTGCAAAATTATGAACGAAGTCACTGTCTTGTCGGTCTAGTGGTCGCAGGTGCGAATGCTGATGTGAGGTCCTTGGTTCGATTCCCTGGTCGAGCAAAGCGTTATTGGGTTTTCTCATCAGGAATTTTAAAGTAGCAGCATGGACTCAATTTTAAACTCCTGGTTCCTACTCTAATATTAACAAACGACAGGACTTAAACATAACTGGTGAAATGTTGGTGCTATGACACTTCTTTCTACCACTTTGGAGAATAAAAGCGTTATGTTACATAGATAATTAAAGAGCTTACAAAAAATTTCTTCAATGTCCAGGGGCAGCGTGGGCAACGTGCTAGTGACGTCATCTGTGGACAACATCTGCCGCGTATGGGCGGAGACGTTACTGCCCGAGGACGAGTGGGGGGGCGGCTGCGTGACGTCACACTCGCGCTCGCCGCCGCGCAGACAGCGCGCCACGCACCGTCACAAGCACCGGTTCATGCAGCGCTTGAAGCATATGAAGTAGGTGTCACTAGTATTTTAGGTCAAAAATTTCCAAGATATGGGCCCTTCTAACACAACGCTGCAATGTACTAATCTTTTAGCTCCCTGCCCATTGGAACCTTTTAAACCCCGTACATACATAGAGGCCGAGTGTGGGCCCGCTGGGTGACGTCACACGCGAACTCTCCGCCGCACAGGCAGCACCACGCACCGCTTCATACGGCTTTTGAGACTTACGAAGTAGGTCGAACTTGTATTTTTAACCGACTTCTAAAAAAGGAGTAGGTTCTCAATTTGGATGTTTGTATTTTTTTTTTATGTTTGTTCGCGCATTACTCCGTCGCTTGCCAACCGATTTCAAAAATTCTTTTTTTGTTGGAAAGGGTATACTTTCCAAATGGGCCCATAGAAATTTCATCAAAAACGGTTCAGTAGTTTGGTTTTTAAACCAAAATTACACTTAAAAGTGAAAAATAAAAACTTTTTTGCAAAAAAAAACAACTGAATTCCAAAAACGACACTACAAAGTTAAAAATAACTTTAATTTCGGAAGTCGGTGGCAAACAACGAAAATGCGAACCCAACGACACCGACTTCCGAAATTAAAGTTATTTTTCACTTTGTAGTGTCGTTTTTGGAAGTCGGTTGTTTTTTTTTTTTTGCAAAAAAGTTTTCAAGCCGAAATTACACATGTATGGATCTACGGCTCGAATACTATGACGAGCTACCTCCTTACTCATTTTAAACCCATTTACGGCTCTTCAATCTGTAAATGCGTCTCTTTGAAACAAGATTGACTTACATTCAGAAGAAACATTGCACATTTGGACAAATGGAAATCGGCTGGAGTTGATTCCTGGATAGAACAAATAATAATTATAGCGGATTTTATCTGTCTGTGCATGTGATACTTCGCGATAGAGGACAAATCAACGTTGGACAACAAATTCGTAAAGAAAGAAAAAGGCTCTATCAACTCCACGAAATCTTATGATTCCATTCCTCTTAAAAGAAGCGCCAATAAAAAAGCAATGAATGTCGTCTGATATTATCTAAACATTCTCAACAGCCTTGACTGTAAACTTTCCTTTATGATTCACGAGTTGTAACCATTTATGATCGACTCGCTTGAACAATTTCAGCGCAACACGCAATATGAGCATAATTTTTACTGATGCTTCGGAACAGTTTAAAATATACAATAGAATCTGTATAGCCTGAAAATAAAAAGAACTAGTATTTCAAGAGCAAGAACAATTTTTGTAAATTTTGCGTGCCTATTTCCAGGCAGAATTTATGGCTCACTCCTATCTACTTCGCCTACATTTTAAGGTAACCTACATTCGTTGCAAATAAATGATTTGATTGATTGAAGAATGTCCGGTCACTAATAATGACGATATTTCGGCCTTCTTAAGTTGATGATTGATGCTTATTGATGACCAGACAGTTGAATATCCGTATATTACAACTAACTACTGTATTCCTGATACTTTATCTTTCGTTTAAAACAATTACCAGGGTTTGGACCCGCGACTACCTATCAGCACGCATAGCATGACCAACATAGAAACTGGTTTTGTCGACGAAAGAATAGACAAAATGTCTATGAATACTTTGTGTACCACTAATGTGCAAAGACCTCCCCTTTTTCCTTCCAAACCTGTCTTGAGCGATCTGCCAAACCAAACTATCGGAAACCAAACTTTTACGAACTAGTTTGGTTTCCTGGTTCATGTTCTACTACAACAATATTTAGGACCCGAGCATCTAAAAGCAAGAAGCGGATTATTATACCAAATCTTCATGTCTTGCATTGATATTTGATTGTTCCAGGACATGTTTCCACATCAGACGGACGGCACAGTCGTCCAAGCAGCCAGGCGCGCCCATTCCCACGTTACCTTCTACGTACAGCGCCCACGACTTTCACAATCCGTATCATGCTACTTCTTATACTGGAGGTAAATATACTACACTTTTTGACTCCTATACCTCTAATCCTAAAATCAAAAGTCTTTGTCTACAATCCAATTAAAAGTAAAAGAGACAAACAACATTAGACTTAATGGCAACTTAAAATAAAGTAGCTTATGTTTAGTTGCATTTTTTTTTGGGGATACGCACTACAAGTGCATAGCTTGGAACTTCATTTATGATCTTTTTAATTATGGTAGTTTGAATAAAGGTTTGATTAAAAAGTATTGAAGTAGGATATTTAAAAAAAAAGTGTTCTCGGTTTTGCTTTTAAATATTTTTTTATAAAAGAACGTTTTTACAGCTCATTCTAGCACTAGATACTATAAATATAATATGCATGAAGTCGTTTATCGACTGCATTAAAGAGAAACTTCATTTTTATTGGCAATAACAATTTTATGGGTCATATAATGTTCTTAATAACACAGTTTACTACGCCATACCATCGTGATCCTATCATATTATGAAGGAAAACTTATTGGTTTATTAACTTACGGACGCGAATCATATTTGGATCGATAAACAAATGATACTGACCTGCAAATTAAATAAAAAGTAAGAAATATTGGATCTTGTGGGCTACACTAACGCATCGCTCGAAACTCAAAAAACTCAGTATTTATTTATATATACTTTATTGTACACCACAAAAATATATAGCATAAAAAATACATAAAACACTACAAAATATACAATGGGCGGCCTTATCGCATCACTGCGATCTCTTCCAGGCAACCTTAGAATGGACAGTGATTTTCTTTGACATAAAATGGGACTGTCGTTGGTGCAAACATAATGTATACAATTCATTATTTTATTACATCAAAAAATAATTTACTTCAATTGAACTATTTGGCACTTTTGAATTGTCAAAGAGCCGGTCAGTTAGTCAGAAAGTTGAAGCTAGTTGCCCATTTCAAAATAGATCTCTATCGAGAAGAACGGGCAAGAAAACCAACTAAAGAATTGTCATGAAAAAAAAAATCCATAGAATTAATAATTTTAGTTTGATCAAAAATTCGCGTTTAGGGCTTGAGTCTCGTCTACAGACGCTGAGTGTATTTATTGTATTCCACAATGTGGGTTCGGTTGGGCCCCTGGCGAGCACAGCACAAGTACAAAGTAGGCTACTAGAAGAGGCATTGTGTCCCATTGCACAGGACGGGCAAAATGTTGGTGTACTATGACTTCTGGTATGGCATCACACACACACACCACACAAACATCACACACACACACGTACCATACCATACCTGAAATCACCTCTCTAGTCTCCACTCTGGAATTCGTACTCGAGCCCCAAGATACAGACTTAACTGTCTAGTTTGGGGCTCACTAGCAAATACCATATTGTAACCTAGCTTTAGGTAGTATTTTAAGCCACTCATGTCGTCTTAACTTGCTGATAACCTGTGAGCCTGCTTACTGTATTAAGTATTTATTAATAAATATTTTATATTCTATTTCTATATAATCTTGATATTATGTATTACATGCGACCTGCCCCTGCTTAGCACGTTTTTGTAGACTCAATTCTTTAAAACCGTGCGAAGCAGGGGCGGGCGGTCGCCCAACATTAAGATTTCTTTAGTGTATGTAAGTTTAATATTAATGTCTTATACACAAAAACCTTCCAGAATAAAGTCTCAAAATTATGGTGAAAACCGCATCAAAAGTCTTGCGAAGTGTAGAAGAACACCGACATCCCACAGTTAGACATGATTGGCGACTTTTTGTATAACGTGTATAGATAAGTATCTCATACTAATTCAAACCATCCACAGGTCTTCACTTCCACCTGGCAGCTTCAATCAACGCGGAGACGGATATTCCTCTGGTGCCCTCACTGGCGGGAGGGGGCCGCTTCATCCTGCACTGGCTTCACAACAAGGAGATGCACTTCACCAGCCAAGCTGAAGCTATACTGCATGATCTTACTAAAAAAGTAATTATGTTTAAAAAAATCTATATTGGATTTCCAGATTTAATATTACTCGTACTAAATTCTGCACCCCGTGGTTTCATCCGCATAAGTCGCGGTCCCATGGGAATAGTGCGATAAAAAGTATCCTATGTCCTAATCCAGGTCAAGGTCTACCCATGTGCCAAATTGCATCGAAATCCGTTCAGCCGTTTTAGCGTGAACAAACAAAAATACAAACATTCAAAGAATCAAATCTTTTCTCTTTATTATAAAATTAAGCTTAGATTACTGCGAATTTTCATACAGTAACCTTGTATTTACTGTCCAAGCCACCTAGACTCCAGACTTCTCAGAAGTCCAAACTTCCTTATGAACTTATTTACTTAACACTTATTATTTTGAACTTTATTCGGAGCAGTATAAAGTTCTTAATACAAATTGACAACTTAGACTTTGAGTTTCATTTATGTAAAATAACTTTAACTCCGTCGGAATAGAATTTAAATTTCATAATTGACTCGATGGTTTCAACCTGGCTCTAAAGATAAACCTTGTTTTGTATAAGTCGGCTAGACGGGCTTAGTTTTAGATTTCTGTTTTCATGAATAGTCCCAAATGCCATAAATAATCATTTTATTTTTTGTTACCTTTTTTAGATTTTAGACAAAGAAGAGACAGACGAGGGTGGATCAGGTTCGGATCACACCGCACATCCCGATGGAGAGCATGAAAGTGAGTGTTTTTTATATACTTGCCAAATCAATTAATGAAAAACTTGGTAGACTAATCTTCAGAAATATTATGTGTACTGGTAACATATCGCCAAACAAATCAATTTAACCTTATTAGCGGAGCACAACCAAATATGGATTGTGTTGATGACAATATAAGGTACATATTTCCCTGAAGTGAGAATGGTCTTATTATCCTACCAATGATTTGTTACGTTCAGAGCAGTTTAATGAATGCTCCACAGATATTTCAGTCGGCTTTGATGTAACAAAACTAAATTGATCAAAATTACAACCTTGATAAACATGCTTCCATCAGTATAATATGCGTAACAGCTTACTTTAATCAATGTGCTTATTAAAGAAAAAGTAATTTGGTGCCTTATTTTAATCTACGTAAAGTGTGTTTTCGTCTGTACAACCATGTAATCGTCATATAGAGAGTTTTATATCAGTATAATTTTCATATTCAGTAATTATATCAAACCATTATAGTCTTTATTATATTGTGCTTCAAAGTATAATTTTGGGTAAAGCTCCCTTATTTATACGCCTAATTGCTTACTTTATTTCACGCTGCCGTATAGAAAATAGACGTCCAAGTCATCATTTAACTAAAATGCAATCCGAGGATAACAGCAATAGCGATGAACAACCAGGTAACTGAATATTCATGCTGCATGCTTTATTCGTGTGGAGTATATACTAATGCATAGTGTGGAGATCGTGCATACAGGCTACAGGCAAGTGATAGCCTTTGACATCGCCCTGCGTATATTTTGAGAGTAATTGTACTATCTAATATGTCTAATGTCAGATAGTGCAACTACTCCCAAACTGTACGCCATCGCCTCTGTCGGAGCAACGCATGAAGCTGACCGCGACAAATGTCAGGATCCGATCTGCAGAAGATTGCGGAATTTAAAAACAATTGACGATCAGCCTGCAAACATCCATGAAATATACAGGACCTCTAATAGAATACATCATAAGCGTCACTTCAATGCTGTCTATTTGAATGAAAGAAAGAAAAATATTTTATTTGGGACACGCACAAGAAGTACAAATAGAAAAAAGAGTATTTAATGCTAACAAACTTACATTAAAAAACCAAAAAAATAAAATAAAGACCTGTGCAAAGCCAAAAGGAAAATCTCAGCATGACGCTGCGATATTTAAAAAATAAATACCACAGCACTGGTATTCTGATAGGACCCGCTGTGATGCCACGGACACCGACATCTATAAATCCCACTAGGGGATTGAAAAATAAGAATGATGAATTAAAATCATCTCATCAGAACTGACAGTCTAACAAAGTGTTTGCATTGCATGGAGCCTCGGAATGTAACTCACATGTATTGTAACACAGCCAGCCTATGTCAGACACTTAATGATTCCAGAAGGTATACCGCTTGTCTTACAATATTGTAAGAAACATACACACAAACAAGCAAAAATTGATCGATTAATTTCTTTGACTAATAATTGACTGTGCATATTATTTTCAGAAAAGTGTATCACTATGAAAGAAAACTAAGGTCCAGTTGCACCAAAAACTCTAAATGCGCATAGCGCGAGTCGAATTTATAACATCGTTCTATTTATGTGAATCGTTTGAAGATGACAGTGGCAGAATGATGTTTCAATTAAATACGTTTAGCGTTAAGTGGTTTTAGTAATTTGTGGGTGAAACTGGGCCTAAGAATTGAACATACCTCTAACCTTTATCTTATTATCCAGGTAGCGGCAACCACAGTCACCCAAGTCTATCAAATACGACGTCTATAAACTCTATAGCCACTGACGTCACATGCACACACTTACCTGATTCACTGGACGCTAAGATAGAGTCGTTACTGCGGGACTGGCATCAGAGTCCGGATCTGCTGTTCTCTATACACCCTGTTGATGGCAGCTTTCTTATATGGTCAGTAAAGTATATAAAAAAAAACAACCGTCTTCCATAAAGAAAAAACACTACAAAATGAAAAATAACTTTATTTCAGAAGACTGTGTCTTTGGTTTTAAATTTTCAAAATGAACAATAAGGTTATTTTTCATTTTGTAGTGCATTTTTATGGTAGTCGGTTGTTTTCTTTTTCTACACAAGTTTTTCTTTTTCACATTTTAGTTGTGGCACCTACCGGTCACAAATTAGAATACCACTACCTTCTATGTAAATAACAATGACAGGAAGAAACAAGATCATAACATCATCCGATTGGCTACGGAACTCTAAAAATGCTATTTAGGTACAGTGCTAGTTAGGTAGGCTTATTACTGGTTTATAATAATTCAAATTGGTGAAATAGGATCACATTTACTATAAAATATCATTTTTATGTAAGTCCTCCTACCTAAGTCTATGCAAATAAAATGTTATTCTATTCCTAAGGAAATACTAAAAATCATAATGACAGTCACAACCTATCTAGGTGTAAAGTTCTCATCAATACAAATTAATCAAACCCAAACACAAGGTAACTGCTGTAAATCGTCGAGGAGTTCCCTCGACTGTCTTTCGGCTCCATCATCAGATCGACTCCAGACCTCCATTAAATTGTTGTGCTTTAAAATACTTAATGAAAAAATTAACAAATGCACTAGTCGCTCCTACGATTTCCGAATGTTCCCCTTGATTTCTCTGGGGTGCCATAATCAGATCCTGGTGTCCTTATCATGGGTCCACCCTTGAGATATCTCCTTTCTAACAAAAAAAAGAATCATCAAAATCGGTTCATAAACGACAAAGTTATCCGCGCGAACACACATAAAAATATATATATATACAACCCGTACGAATTAATTGTGCACCTCGCTGGAATGCGACCCCTCTCCCGCTTCCGCGCGCGGCGCCCCGCGTTCGCCTTGAGTGTTCAGTAGCGAAATAAGAAGACCGTTAATATTTCAAGGTAAATTGTTGTTAGTTCGGTCTGGAAGATGAGCTTTAACTAGTGCGAAAAAACATAAAATAATTCAAAAGTGGACGACCGTGATTGTGAGCTGCAGAGGCTCAAAGCTGATCTTTTGACATTGTTCAAGTTCAATGAATTCGCACAATCTCAAAATAAGCCACGCCAAAACAGTTTTGAAATGTCGTCTTTGCATAAACGTTGCTCTTTTTAGGTATTTATTTTTGACCCCTTTTGAGCCAGATGGGTTTTTAGTCTTCACACCAACCATAAATTCGGAAGTGTGATTCGACATTTTATAGAAACTTTTTCTTTCCTACAGGGTATGCGAATGGCTAGACGAGTTACAAGCGGGCGCGATCCGACAAGCACAAGTATCGTTCTCAGCGCGGATACCGTCGGCTTTCCCTCTGGGCGACGCCACCACCATGTGCACGCCGGCCGCTCTGTACCACGCG
The DNA here is from genome assembly GCA_951799955.1 of Apamea anceps. Classification (NCBI taxonomy): domain Eukaryota; kingdom Metazoa; phylum Arthropoda; class Insecta; order Lepidoptera; family Noctuidae; genus Apamea; species Apamea anceps. Next base: position 12,973,596 of record OX637513.1, on the reverse strand, counting down.
GCCGCGCAGCCGCTGTATGTGAGGCACAGGACTAAGCCCGTCATGCCAAGTAAGTTTAATGTGTCATTTTGAAATTAGAAATGGAAAGACAAATGAAAAGGATAAAAAATGGAAAAGTAAAATAAATAAACTGCGTTCACGATTTAGTTACCAAACTTAAAAAAATATGAGTTTTTGAAAAATAACTTTAATTCCTACACAATAAAAACTTGAAATACAGCAATTGGAAACATAAAGATTAGACAAAAATAGTATTCATTATTTTTGTAATTGAATGCGACGTCAGTCATGATAAAGTGTCTGAATTAAGACCGAAAAATCCAATGTGTTAGTTGTTTCTATGAAGTTAGTTGAATATATTAGTAGTACTGTTTGGTATGTACTATTGAAAATACTCTCAAATTTTGAAAAGATCGCCGAAACCTCCATGTGAACAAATAATATTTGTTGATGATAAATATTTATTGTATAACAGTGGGACCACAACCGCCAGAAACAGTGACGACACCGCTCGCGAGTGTACAGGAAGAAAAAGAAGAGAACGAGTGGCAGCAAGGCGAAGGAGAACAACATGGGAATCAGGAGAATGGTATGATGATACTTTCCAGTTTATTGATGTTATAAATAAAAGTATGCGCTTCGGGAATCCTCGTCTATCTTCGGAAATACGAACGCGTGTATGTGATCTACTATAGAGCTGTTACAACCATGGAAGTACTTGCCTATTTTTAACCGACTTCTAAAAAAGGAGGAGGTTCTCAATTCGGGTGTTTGTATTTTTTTTTTTTTTGTATTATCGTGTTTATAAAATTATAGATTAACAACTGTATGCAATCCAAAAACTCTTTTCAAAACTGTTGAGTGATAAATGACGATCTAAGACCGAAGTAGGTAATCCTACAAACTTCATACAAACGCAAAAGGATAGATGCACTACTACAAAGCGCAGTAGTACTAGACTTAGGAGCATTGCCTCTGTGGGGGGTCTCTCTGTGCCGCGACGTTCGTGCTAATTCGGAAATACGAATATTACCGAAGCGCATACATTTTCTGGTTTACCTGTAGTGATCTTGCTTGCTGACTTGTAATAATGACATTTTACTTTTAATTTCTTTTTAGGAACAACTTTTTTCTTAATGTTATGAGACTGCAGTTTGTCAGTCCTCAGATTTCAAAATCAAGATAAAACCACCGATTTTCAACCCAAATTTGAAAAAGTATACATGTAGCTATCATAACTGCGATCTTTGTAAAATTGTCTCACTAGAACCTACATACAAAATTGTAAGAATTACAAATTTTCTACTGCAGCTTATAAGCGTTCGAGAAGTACATACTCTTACCTAACTATATCGATTGGAACAGCCAAAAATCCGCTAAATCTCTTTTAATACTTTTATTTAGGAAATCCAGAAGAGAACAACAATGAAACGCAACGTAAGATGAGCGTAGCCACCGAAGATTTAGGAGAGAACCAGGAGGGTGACGTGTTGGACTCGGCGCCCGTCATATCCATGGTCACCAACCACACTAACGGGACCTTGAACCTCTGGCAGTTGACCTTCGATGATAAGTCCAAGTTTTCTCAGGTATGAAGTAAATTGCTACCTACTAATATGAACATAGAATGATAAATTATATTCTTCTTCTTCTTTGCTTGTAGATAGCAATCTAAATGCACTCTGCCCAGAATTATATTTATTTCTGTAAATTGGTACACACGGCTACACGTCAAGCTATACAAAACCAGTTTGTCTTGGCCTGACTTTGTATGATATTTTCTCACAATGAACGGTCAGCCAATACTGGTTTTGCATAGCTTGATGTGTAGCCGTGTGTACAAGCAAAGACTTTACAAGTCAAAAATATATCATGTTTTAAAACTAGATGAGGTTAGTGTCTGAGAAGAAAGAAAGAAGCAAACTCACGGAAAAAAAATAATTGGGGTGGCCTTTACTTTTTACCTACCATGACTATCATATACGTTGTTCGAGAACAACATATAAGTTGCTCAACACAAATGCTGAATCTTTACTTTAGAGCTTTGGCCTAAAAAAAGTTAAAAATTAGTTATTCGATACTCGATTGTTTACCACAACTAATGTCTTTCGATATTGATGCTACAGTGTAAGCAACGTAAAAAATTATAACGTTAATTTTGGATGTGTCAATAAATAAATAAATTTCTAACCGATTTTCTTCGAATTTCGCGACTTACTTTTCGGTCTTAAAAATATTTAGCTAAAGATTTCGATCTAACTATGCAAAAAATAATTGTGCGTTTTAATTTCAGGTGCTATCAATAGGCCACGCTTCAAGAGCGTCGGGCCATAGGTTTAGAGTAAACGATATTACATGCCATCCAGTATTACCTCTACTACTAACTACAAGTCATCATAACATATCCGGTAAGACTATATTCATAAAAAAAAAAAATGTATAGATGGATGGATGGATGGATGTCTGTATGTTTGTTACTTTTTCACGCCAAAACTCCTGAACGAATTTGGATGAAATTTGGCACATAGATAGTTTATAACCAGGATTAACACACAGAAGACTTTTTATCCCGATATTCCCACGGGATCGAAACTTATTTGGGTGAAACCGCGGGGCGCAGCAAGTATTTTCATAAAACAAATACTGTTTTCCTGACGATTCCCGATATCTTTACATTTCGAATGTATGTGTAATTAATACTACTTCAATTTGATTTCAATACATTACGATGCTACATTAAATGATGGTGATGCATTTTCTTTGAAAATTAAGGGTAACTTGAAAGAAATAAAGAAAAAATATTTTTCATACCACTTGCTCAAAAAAGTGACATTCTATGCCACAAAAAGCGAACATAACAATAGTCATTTTTAATCTGTTAAAAACAGGGAAAGAAAATTGTACTGAATTTCATTCATCCTCTAGGGGGAGAATGTGATTTAAATTTGGAATACTTACCGAAATTTATACTGAACTACATCTGTGTTTACACCATTGAGTTTGTATAGCATTATAAAGCAATATACATCTTTTTGAAAAACGAATACGCATTTATTATGCAGTTATGATTATTAAATAAAATTACGAAAACCGACGGGGCCGTATGAGCTTGATGCCTTTGCTTTTCCGACAAAAAAATATTAGTGTAGAAATTTGCCGCGTTTTTGTTTTCTTCAAATACATAAACGTTAAGTTTATTTTAATTTATTTTTATAAATAAGTTAATGTTCTAAAAATACATTACGATGTTAAATCAAAGCGACAGTGACAGTGAATTGTCGGATTCCATCAGTGCAAATGCTGCCGCAATTATAAATAATTTGCTTCCAACAAAATCCAAGGAAAATTATTTAAAAACTTATGAAGAATTTTCAACGTGGAGAAGTGCGAAAGGCCTATCAATTTCAGAATCAGTACTTCTTGTCTATTTTGATTATTTATCCAAGACAAAGAATCCGAATACACTTTGGTGCATATACTCAAAACTGAAAGCTACATTAAGCATCAAACACAGCATTGAAATAAATAGATTCACAAAATTACTGGCTTTTCTAAAAAGAAAATCAGAAGGGCATTGCGCAAAGAAGTCTAAAATTTTTACGACTCAAAATGTGGAAAAATTTCTTAATGAAGCTCCTGACGAAATTTTTCTAGCCACAAAAGTAAGTATACATGATTTAACTATGAATATTTCGTATCTTAGTAATGGTAATTATTCTATATATTTACCTGTTTTTTATCTTTGTTATAGGTGGCCTTAATTTTTGGACTCAATGGTGCTTGCCGCGGATGTGAACTTGTGAACTTAAAGGTGGAGGACGTTGAAAATCATTCCAATGAGTTACTGTTGATTAATGTAAAGGAAACTAAGACAAAGAAAAATCGGTCATTCATTGTACAAGGACAATATACTAAAATCATTCATAAATACCAAGCATTACGTCCCACCAACATGGAAAACAATCGATTTTTTATAAACTATCGGAATGGGAAATGTACTCGACAAGCCATCGGCAAAAATAAAATTAGCAATATGCCAAAGGAAATTGCTAAATATTTAAAACTTAAAGATGTTGAACTCTACACCGGTCACTGCTTTAGAAGAACTTCGGCGACTTTCTTGGCGGATTCAGGGGCGGATATTACGTCAATAAAAAGACACGGTGGTTGGAGCTCTGATAGAGTAGCTGAGGGTTATATCGAAAGCTCAATGGCGAATAAATCCATATTAAGCAGTCAAATTAACAAAAATATAAAACTTAATCCATCAGAGCCACAACCATCAACTTCCGGCATCTTATCTTCGTCCGTAACTCACGATGCACCACCACCACTATCTCCGACGTATACTATCTACAATGAAACGCAAGTTCCTCAGACGCAAGAACAGAGAAATACTCAAATCAACTCATCAACAATAAATGTACCAAACAAAAATGTAACACTCTCTATCAATAATTGGACCAATGTTTCGAATGTTAACTTTTACTTTTAATTGTCATTATTTTTAATAAACGCTTATCTCATATTATTATTGTGTTAATTTTTTCGCAAATGGTACGAAAAGTAGAGTATTTTCCTCGGTGATAAAGCTGTCTTAGTCTTGGGTGAACTTAAATCCCTCGCTACACTCAGGACTCGTCTTAAATCCCTCGCTTCGCTCGTGCTTTAAGTTTTTAACACCCTCGCTACGCTCGGGAGTAAACCTCGAGTCCTTCGTTACGCTCGCGATTTAAATCATCACCCGCGACAGAAGACACTGCTTTATCCCCTTGGTTAATAATCTACTATTTCATACCACTTGCTCAAAAAAGTGACATTCTATGCCACAAAAAGCGAACATAACAATAGTCATTTTTAATCTGTTAAAAACAGGGACAGAAAATTGTACTGAATTTCATTCATCCTCTAGGGGGAGAATTTGATTTAAATTTGGAATACTTACCGAAATTTATACTGAACTACATCTGTGTTTACACCATTGAGTTTGTATATAAAGCATTATACATCTTTTTTAAATAAAATTAAATAAATAAATTAAATAAAATTATGAAAACCGACGAGGCCGTATGAGCTTGATGCGTTTGCTTTTCCGACAAAAAAATATTAGTCTAGGAATTTGCCAAGTTCCTCAGACGCAAGAACAGAGAAATACTCAAATCAACTCATCAACAATAAATGTACCAAACAAAAATGTAACTCTCTCTATCAATAATTGGACCAATGTTTAGAATGTTAACTTTTACTTTTAATTGTCATTATTTTTAATAAATGCTTATCTCATATTATTATTGTGTTATTTTTTTCGCAAATGGTACGAAAAGTAGAGTATTTTCCTCGGTGATAAAGCTGTCTTGGGTGAACTCAAATCCCTCACTACACTCAGGACTCGTCTTAAATCCCTCGCTTCGCTCGTGGTTTAAGTTTTTAACACCCTCGCTACGCTCAGGAGTAAACCTCGAGTCCTTCGTTACGCTCGCGATTTAAATCGTCACCCGCGACAGAAGACACTGCTTTATCCCCTTGGTTAATAATCTACTATTTCTTTATTTGGGACACAGGAAAGTAAAAAAAGAAGCATTTAAAACTAACAAAGGTACGGTCACCAAAGGAGATAAGTAACCAGGGTCGTCGGAAATAGTTGAAGTTTTGTAAGAAACCAATGGATATTTTCTCACAAAATTTAATTTAAATAATAGAGCACAAATACTTAGTTCATTTATCAAATTTTTCATTCGAAAACATCCATCGGTTTCTTACTAAACTTCAATTATATCCGACGACACTGGTTACTTATCTCTTTTGGTGACTGTACATTAAAAACAACCAAAAAAAAAGTAATTTAGTTTACTTTTTTTTGGTTGTTTTTAATGTAGAAGAAGACCTGTGCGAGGCAAAAAGGCTCTTATCTCAACATAATGCTGCGATATTTAAAAATAAATGCCGCAGCGCTGGTATTCTTCTGCATTATACTCTACTCGCGTATTGTGTTGCTATGTGATAAGAGCAAACCGTTTCCAATATGCACGTCACCAACGTCCAAAATTCAGTTTGCCGTAAGTACTTGATGCTTTTCATATTCCTTCAGAACAATAATTTTATTCACAATCTCCCAACAGATAGTGAACGGGACCACCATAAATACGACGATGATGCAGCAGCCGGCGGGCTATGTTCAGAGCTGATAATGTGGCGCGTCGAGTGCGTGGGACCGCTCGGCAAGTCAGGCGGAGTGTCCGAACTGGCGCGCGTTAACTCGCCACATCTGTCTGCCTTCAGTAATGTTGCCTGGCTGCCTACTTTACTGCCTAGGTAAATATTCTTTCAGACATTAAGGTTTTTAAGTATTTCATCCATACTTCTAGATTACTTAATATACTACTATCCTATCCTACTAATATTATAAACGCGAAAGTTTGTGACGATGGATGGATGTTTGTTACTCTTTCACGCAAAAACTACTGATCAGATTTTTATGAAACTTTATGATGAAGGAAAACATCGTGAGGAAACCGGCATGTCTTAGAACCAAAAATTCGAAGACATGTGACATCTAACAACCCGCACTGGACCCGTGTGGGGGTTACGGCCCATTCCCTCTCACAAAGAGGAGGCCTGTGTCCCAGTAGTGGGAACAGGCTAGGCTTATTATACAGTAATATAGCTTATTCATTAGAATAACACATATAATACCTTTTATCCCGATAGTCCCACGGGATCGAGACTTATGCGGGTGAAACCGCGGAGAGTTGCTAGTAATTATTATAAATAAATACCGTCAAACAGCTCAAGCAGACTTCCTCGTTATTACTCGTATATGATTGTGATGTTTCGGAAATTCAATCCTTTTTCACACCGGAATGATTACATTCTGTTGAAAGAAAGAAAAAATATTTATTGTGACTCATACAGGAAGATCACAAGTTAAACTAAACACAGTCAAAAATAAAAAACCAAATTATATATATATTTTTTTAAGTAACAAAAAGAAAAATAAAACAGAAAGTTCTATACGAGGCCAAAAGGCTCCTATCATGATGGTTGATGATTCTTTGGTTCCATTTCTCTCTCGCACTGGACAAACACACATCCCTAGCGCTAACATTACTCGATACTAGCAACATGTGAGAGATTTTTCGTCTTTCAATAGTGGCCCCTGGATGATTTTTGCTTCCCTATTTTCAGTACGACCCTCGGCAGCCTATCAAATTCACCGTCAGCGTGTTTCGTAGCGAGTGACGGCGAGAGTCTACGGGTGTTTCAAGCTGTGATAGATGCGCGCACATTATTGGCTGAAATAGCCACATCGGAGAGACGTCATACAGATGTAATGGTAAATAATTGGTAGTCACTACACAGCAGGTTAATGGTAGTTTCCACCGAAGCGGAGAAGAGAGGAATATTTCGTACACTTGGGGTGTTGAAGCTAAGCGGACAGACGCAAACAAAACGGTCACTTGTTGGAGCGTCCAGTGTCCCTACTCGTTTACGTTTGAGGACGTAAAGAAAGCTACTGAAGCCGCAAACAACGTGGCCACTTACTAGGCCAAAGTTAACTACACTAATGAAAGCTAACTATAACAATATTGTTTCACCGATTCGAAAAGAAGAATAATTATACAAAATGTTTATTTGAAACGAATTTTCTCTCTACTGCGGTTTGATGGAAACCGGGTGGGTTAAAGCAGCCGCAAACTAGGTCGGTCTGGAAAGCGGTTGCCATGCTAAAAACAAACAAAGCAAATCGAACTTAATTGGCGAATAAATTAAATTGATATTTCCTCTAAAAAGCCACTGCCGATGTCATGGTCTATTTTAGTCAAAATTACACTTGAAATCAACAATTTACTTTTATAATTGGCGCTAATAAAGTTGTGCCTCAAAATTTTGTTCTAGTCACAGGCACACTATACATTACTTCTTAGTCCTCCCGCTCATTAGGCGACCAGGCCACGAGGCCATGGCATGTAAGTCATGTCAGGTCGCGTAATATGCGGGAGGCTTTACTTCACTTTATCTACCTCGACTTTTGACCAACAGCACGACACAATGTCAATGTCATCCGAGTCAACTTTAGAAGAAGGTGGAGGCATTCCTTTACACGAGCGCATACAGATCGTGTCGCAGCAGTCCACAGCCCGGCCCGGCGCTATCATACAGCTGCACGCGATAGCCGACGCGACGCACGACTGGCACAACACGCAGCTGCTGCACGTGTTCCAGGAACAACTTATAACTGGTAAGCAATAAGACAGAAATATTGAAGAAACTAAAACAACTCAGGAACGTTGTTTGGAAATCAAATCACTTTCAGGGGCCATATTCTCTATGACACAATGAACAAAACCGCGCGAGATTGGCGGGAGGATAAGCATTCGTCGCCCGGTCTAGTTATTGTTCAGACGCCAGCACATCAAGATACTACAATCTGTCAAATTTCTTTAATAGATTTTTAACTTTATCGCTAAAGCATTAGGTTCAAAGTTGATTAGGAAAATTTGACAGTTTCGGGTAGCTTGATGTGCTGGCGTCTGTACTTAATATTCATGTCTATATTTAATTTTCAGGTGAACGCAATTCAGTGGAACCCGATAACGCAGAGTCAGGTCTAGAAAACTCCGAAGGGAACGCCTTAACGGAAGCTGGTTTAGAAGCGATAGTGGACTTACGTAAAGCGGCCACGTTCAACGAGCCGTTCTACATCGTTGTGTTAGAGAGAACTGATGGGGGATCCACTGTGCATATGTGGAGACTCACTGTGTGTTCACAGGCGGATCCTAACGGTTAGTATTGAATAAAAACAGAAATGGGCTATTGAAAGAAAGACAGATGAATTGTTATTACATAGAAATAAAAAGACAAATCATTGTTGTTGACTAATTTTAAGCTGGTTTATAACCGACTAGCTGCGTCCAGCGGTTTCACCAGCATAAGTCTCGATCCCGTGGGAATATCGGAATAAAAAATATCCAATGTCCTAATCCAGGTCATGGTCTACCTATGTGCCAATTTTCATCCAAATCCGTTGAGCCGTTTTGAGCGTGGAAGCGTAGCAAACAAACATATAATTTTTTTTCTCTTTATTATATTATTTTAGATTAATTGACTAGACCGGAGTGTTGACCGGTTAACACGCATTTTTGACCGTAGAACGAGGGTAATGTTTTCTGATTTGTCATATAACCCGATTGACACCACTAAATATTCGCTCTCTTTCTCAGATGACCTTACAAACAGCATGATGTACGTACCAGACAGCGCGTTGGTACAAGAGGACGAAGGCGAGTCCCGCAAGAACTCCGTGTCTATGGACAATGAACGCGCACCGCCACAGCCGCTCGCACATTCACACATATCTATATCTACCAAGAAGGTATGTTTTAAAGGAGTTCGCTGTTATTGTTGTCGGGACGTTGTATATATGCTAGTCGCGCGGTAAACTTCGCTTGCGCGATGCAGGATTTGGCGTGACGTCAGTGTGATGCGTAGTTTGCATGTGCGATTTAGATGCCGCCACATCACTCATCACAATGTAAACGATATCTAATTCCTCCAAACATTTACAAGACTTCATTTTACTAGCCAACAAGATACTGATGACGAAAAATTGCATACATTTTGCCAGTCTTATCACGTCACATACCTGTTACAGGATCACTCACTACAGCAACTCACAGAAAATGTTAGTTCTTATTGCAATGTAAGATCTTTACTGTTACCAGAAAAATTCGAAAAGACTTACCAATTTACTAAACAAACTTATAATACTCCTCTAACTACCTGAACCCGTTGTACGGAAGACTCCTACGCATTTCCTGTACGATCAAAAACTTTTATTCTTGGAGATACATTCTGGTATTTATTAAGCTATATTTATGTGGTACTTTTTTTTCCAGGTCTGTGAATGCCCGCTATCGTTGCCTGACGGTGTGGATGTAATCCACGCGACGCCTGCGGCTGGTCATCTGAGCTCTGCATCTATCTACCCCGCTTGTCTAGCACCGTACATCATGGCTACTGCTTGTTCTGACAGCACGTTAAGGTAAAGAAAAAAGAAAATAATCAAATTTATTCTTTTAGGGTTCCGAACGCAAAGGTTGCCAACGGAACCCTATTACTAAGCTTCCGCTGTCCGTCCGGCTGTCCGTCTGTCTGTCAGCAGGCTGTATCTCATTAACCGTAATAGATAGACAGTTGAAATTTTCACAGTGTGTATTTCTATAACAACAAATAAAATAATGTAAACATTAACGGGAGGCCTTTAATTTTTAAGAAGAAATGAACCAAACAAGAACCGTGTTTTTTTCGGCGTTTTTTGATATCTGAATTAACGTTTTTATTCGTAATCTTCATATTTGAACCAACACTACGAGATTTCTTCTGACCACATCATAAGACATGTGTATGTTATCCAAGACATAATTATGGAATTTTGCAGATTTTGGAAATGTCACGTGACGAAAACGGAGGATGAAGGCATTGATTACACATGGAAAGAGTGGGAAATGATGAACAAAGATCAAGAATCTGCGATAGACATTCCAGGTAAGACAAGAATTATAACTATACTTTGAAACCTGATCTTGGTAGTTTACAGGTATTGCCGCTTAATCAAGTATCTACTCTAGCGTTATGGAGTATAAGTCGGTTATGGAGTGACCGTTTTTTAATAAATTTTGCCTGCGATGGAATTTGTGTCTCGTATAAATAACATTGAGTTTGTTTTCCCAAAACTTGACAAATATTCCCAGATTTTCAATTAAAATACATTATTTTCTACAGGCCAACCCCTCCACATAAGCGCAGCCTACTCCGGCCGCATCGCGTGCGCCTACAAATGCGGCCGTTCATTCACTCGCCCCAAAGGCGGCACAACCACCAACAGTACAAGTTCCGATGCTCGTTTCGTCAACCTATGTGTCTGTGTGTATGAATGTGAGAGTACAGGGGGAGCCGAATGGTTACTAGAAGATACGATACCCTTGAGGAATGTTAGTCTGCCCAGGGTCGGTGTTTGTACGGATACGCAAATTGATCTGTCGTATCTACATGATACGTCGTTTATGCAGAAGAAGCAGAGGTTGAATCAGGTATGTAAACTTGTAATGTATTTGATCTCATCTTCACTATTGATGTTCGAATACTAATCCGTCGTACACTTGGTTTCTATAAGGCTAATCGCCACAAAAATTTAATTCTCTGACAGACTATCAAACTCACGTCAAATTATTGATTTTCTGTTGTTTTGTTAGTTCAGTCAGTCAGTCACAGAAATTAACTAGAGCTTCACAGAATGTTATTAAAGGCCGATTTTTTGATCCATAGTTAAACTCAACCAATTGTCAAAAATTGTTACTAATGGTAAATATTTTGAAAAATGTGTTTTTTGATCAATTTTTAGTTTATCTAATGATATAATATAATTGCTAATGGTCAAATAATTAACTATTAGTTTACAAAAATAACCATTAGATAAACTATGGATCAAAAATCGACCCTTAGGGCTGATTTTTCCAACGCCAGATAAATATATATATATATTATATAATATATATATAATATATTTATATCCGAGGAATAATTTCGAATTTTTGACAGTTCTTCCATACAAAATCTGTCAGTATTTAATTTTATTCTACGAATAAACATTATGTCTATTGAAAAATCAGCTCTAATTTATTGTGCTTTTTAAACACTAGCACCCTAATTGCGTAACACACTATCAATCACAATCTGAATCATTTTGAAGGATATTACTAATCCATTATTTCATATGTTCGAAAAATTTATCTACCAAACAACGTAAATAACACAATGAATATTATTGAACTGTCAAAATGAAAGAAATTGCTACTCTTTAGTGCGATACGCAAGTACCCCACCGGTGTTCGTGGTCTCGTGTTAAATTAAATCGAATCTCTAAATCGATGTCCGTCATACGTAGTTCTCTAAAACTCATACAATCTTTCCAGTTCGTTTAAATCTTAGTTTTATACCCATCCTCTTCGTTATCAATTGTTATAATTTATTTCACATCTTAATAACCAGATCGTTTTATAGGAAATAATTCAACACTTTTTGACATTTCGCTACTAACTCAATAAACAAATCTTCTAGGTACTCCAAACCCTATCATCAGACGAAGGCCGTAACAATCGCAACGGCGAGGGTGACACGGGCAAATCAGCCGGATTACTCGCAGTCCCATCATTCAGCACCCTTCAATCACTACGCAAGAGTATTATGGAGAATGGCAACACATGTCCGTTGACGCAGAAACATTTAGTTCAACTGGACTGGGTGTCGAAGGAAGATGGATCGCACATTTTAACAGTTGCTGTTGGTTCAAGAGTGTTATTATTCACCCCTGTATCCAGCGATTTAGCACAAGCTAATCTAAAGGTAAGCAAAGTAGCCTTTTATATGGCATATCGACTTTTGCACTACCTCGTTGGTCTAGTGGTCGCTAGCACTACTGCTGAGCATCAGGTCCTGGGTTCAATTCCCGGGTCGGACTAAGTGTTATTGGGTTTTTTCTTTCTTGTGATTGTTTGCTCCGTTGGTGTAATTGCCGTATGGCGTTCCAGTGTGAGGATAAATAAATAAATAAATTCCAATTCCATCTGGAATTTCTTAGTAGCACCCGGAGTCTGGATTAGTGCACTAGGCTCGCCCCCCTATTACATTGTACAGTCAACAAAAGAGATAAATATTCAAGGTCGTCGGATATACATAGTTGAAGTTTAGTAAGAAACGGATTGATGTTTTCGGATAAAATTTTATTTAATTAATAGAAAATAAACAGTTATTTTATCAAACTAAATTTCATTCGGAAACATCCATCGGTTTCTTAATAAACTTCAACTATATCCGACGACCGTGCATACTTATATCTTTTGTTGACTGTACTTTTGGTTAAATGCCGTAATTACAAAAAAAAAATGTAAAAAAACATTGTGTCTCACGTGGATCCACGTTCGGCGGCATGAAAAGAAAGAAAAAAAGTTTATTTGGACACAGTTCGTGAAACACAAAATACAACAACAACAACACAACTGCCGCATGCACTGCAGCTACATGGGTTCAACATAACTGCCGAAATGTGGGTGTACTATAGGTGCACCTTTGCCTAACCCTTCGGCTTATCCAGCCGTGATGTTATGTTGATAAAAGTATGGCCAAGTGGAGCGTCGTCTCTACCACACATACAGCCCAATTCAAATTTTATGGCGGCTCTAGATTAGCGCACTTGTGCTAATCGCTGCGCAGTACCTCACCCCTCACCCCCGCTGAGAGGTGAATTGGTTACTGCGCAGCGACTCGCCTCATGTTCCGAGCCGCCATATAGAATCGGGCTGTATTTGTGCGACTGTCAATTTTTTATAGTTATTTTTCAAACGGGAAAAGCTTGATTTCATGTACAGACGCCAGCACATCAAGCTACTACAATCTGTCAAATTTCTTTAATAGAATTTCAACTTTATAGCTAAAGCATTAAGATTCAAAGTTGATTGGGAAAATTTGACAGTTTCGGGTAGCTTGACCTGCTGGCATCTGTACTTAAGACCTTTTACAGAGACTTATGAATAGTCAAGAATGTCATTTCAACGTTGTAAGATGTTCTTCTTGTGATGAAGAACGAAAAAAAAATATGGTTACTGTTTCTTTTTTTTTTTTTTTGCTCAGTAGACCGTCTGTAAAGATCATAAAAGTTACTTCGTTATATTTCACGAGTGCGCGTCAATTATTGCAATTTAAACCTTATGTCAATCACATAAACATGTGGATAACGGTGTGAGTTTCACATTTATATAATATCTTTGTTTATGTTATTTGCGCAGATATAATGTGTTACTGTTTGTTTGTCCCAAATAAATAAATAAAAGTCAAATGACGTGCGCTCTTGATTTGCATAGACTATACTATTCTAGTCCTTAGCTAGATAATCACAGTACTTTAGTTGGCGGACCACATGAAGATATAGTTCTAAGAGATAGGGACGAATACAGGGGTATCGTATTACCCAGTAACTGGGTTGTGGAGGTCAGATAGGCAGTCGCTCCATGTAAAATACTGGTATTCAGCTGCATCCGGTTAGACTGGAAGCCGACCCCAACATAGTTGGGAAAAGGCTAGGCAGATGATGATGATGATGAGATAGGGACGAATACTTAATTTGGTTTTTCGTAATTTTATAGTAAAAAAACATACTCATTAAAAAAACCAGCGTAGCCAGCACAACAGAATAAACAATTATTTTTATCAATAGAATAACTAAACTTCGTAAATTTTAGGCAATGAAAGAATCAATAAACGCCAACCGTCCAATCCTACGCAAGGCGTCTTCGCTAGCCGCGCCTCTATTCATCGAAGAGATCAGATGGATGCAACTCCGGCGCATAGAGTTAAAGACCGCTGATGGTCTACCACCTTTACCTATGCAAATATCTTGGGTTCGAGACGGTATACTCGTGGTTGGCATGGACTCGGAAATGCACGTGTATTCGCAGTGGAAGCCTGAGAATCCGCAGACGGCGTCTGGACTGATGGGTACACAGGTATGTAGTTGAGACAGTTTAACATTAAAATGAATTTGCACTGGCATTAGTATTGAAATCAAGAGGCTATTTGGATAGAACACGTTTATTCACACCACAATTAATATAATACACGACTTTTTTTTTCTCCTTGACGGAACAGATTTTGGTGACAGATTCTAAACAGTTTTACTCAAATATTAAAACACTGTCATGTAGGTATACAACCTCCATCAATTAGTATTCCTGTAGAACACTCAACGAACCTAAAGCTCCTTATGGAAGGAGTAAGTTCACCTAATAGTGCAAAAAGTGAGGTTCGATTTCACGACATTTTTAATTATTGCCGCGTTTGGAGAGCTGTATGTCGCCTATATGAGGGATTGGTCCTTAATGGCTCAGGATCGAATTGATTGGAAAAAGGAAAGGGAGCCCTTTGCCCTGCAGTTGAACAATACAGGCTGATTATTATTATTATTGGATAGCTTTACTGAAATAATCCTATTCTTCTTTGTTTGTTCTTTTCAACTACATTCAATTATATTACCATTGAATTGGCTATAGTCATATACAGCCTTCACTATTTTACTAAACCCATCTGGATATTAAACAGGAACTGGAAGAAGGTAGTGAGTCTCGGGCGCTTCGCGACTCAGACTTGCGTATATCTGCGCCTCATCTACAGCGAGTGTCTTCAATCAACTTGCAACTATTAGAACGAGACGCTAGAAGACGTACCAAAACACAACCGGATCAACCTCAGGTATTCATTTGTTTTGACGTCGCCTTGTTATATCGATAGTGAAAACAAGAAAACTTAGACTTTTTGGAGATGGCGACCCTCGAATGTGGAAGCAGCGATCGACAATAAGAGTTACACACAATGCAACTTGGGATCTTAATTTTATTCAGCAATAGCCTACTATCTGAGTTTTCACCTGAATCTTAGAGATAATACTTCGTGGAGGATAAGAAGTATCCTATTTGTTTATCCAAGATGTCTTTTATTTGTGTACCAAATATTTAAACCCATTCAGCCGCGATTGACTAATAATCTTCTTCGTAAAGTTTAAAACTAAGAATATTGTTTTATTTACCAGCCACTGTTGGACTACATGCCAGACTACGGTTTATTCGAGGCTTCGCAAATGGCCTGCCCGGTGCTACCTCAATACCACCCCAAGCAACTGATGGAGCTTCTGAACAGCGGCAAAATACGATGGGTGAAAGCTATCCTTGCTCATTTAGTCAGGTATGATATCTTGATAATAGACATACTGTTTTTTGTATGATCCAAAACGGGGTCAAAAAAGCTTTGGGGTCCTGTGACTGAACGTGGCTAATAGTATTTTGTCATCAATGAAAGGATAAATCATAAATGATTTTATTTTGTAAGTAGGTTTGTACAAACACTTTTACACGTCAATCATATTTTAAAACTAGATGAGGCCGGCGTTTCCTATCTGACTAGCCTGAGAAGAAAGGCCGAAACAAACTCAGACGTCACAGTCTCTTTTAAAGTCCAGACATAATCTTGGTCAGATCATATGAAGACCATGTAGGTCTAGGAACTTATACACATGACCCGGTTCGGACCCAGTTTTAAACGACATTTACCAAGAATACAACAAAATGCCATCATCATCTGCCTAGCCTTTTCCCAACTATGTTGGGGTCGGCTTCCAGTCTAACTAGATGCAACTGAGTACCATTATTTTACATGGGGCGACTGCGTATCTGACCTCCACAACCCAATAAATAGCCTCCCAACCGATTTCGGTCACCGTGGTCAATCCCAACAGAGATTAACCAGGTACGCAGGAGATATTATAGTGCACAAGTGTGTGCGTAAACTCAGGTGTTCCTTTACTCTCATAGTCCGATGGGACGGCAATCCGACACGATCGGGGAGAGATCAGGCGCAGGACCAACGGCTTTACGTGCTATTCGAGGTACGGGGGCGTCACGCCACCAAATTCCAAACTCCGGGCTGTTATTGACACATTCCTAATGCAAAAACCCAATAACCATTTTGCCCAACTCGGGAATCGAACCCAGGACCCCACGCTCAGCAGTCGTGCTTGCGACCACGACACCAACGGGCAGTCAGACGATGTGACGACTATCAAAGATCCACGAATGACAGTCAGGACCAACGGCTGAACGTGCTTTCCGAGACACGGAGGGGTCTCGGAAAGCACGTATAAAGATAGTCACCCATCCACGGACCCACCGCGGCAAGCGTAGCTTAACTTGATCGATCGATTCTTATGTATTTAACTTAATATTTTGATATTACCAGATGTATCGGTGGAACTTACACTGGACGCAGTTCTCAAGGTGACGAAGATAGTTTATCCCGACAGGTATGGCCTTTTATTATTACTTCTAAAATATAATCCATCATCTATGCTCGTTTGCACTCATTTTAATGTAGCATTCTTTGATTGAAAAGGTAAATAAAATGGCATCATAATGTTGCCATGCCAAACTAACCAACACTGAATATTATGCATAATAATTGTAACACAAAATAAACGCTGCAATGTATTGTATGCGCATAAAATACACTGAACAAACTAATATCCACTTGAATATGTGTTGTATGTCTAACAAAATAAAGCTCACATTAGCTTTATACCCCCCAACTGTTAATAATATTTACATGTTTTTTTTTAATACTTAAATTATTGATATTGTAACATGTTGTGTTTTGATGTAATATTGCGATGTCCTGTGTCGCTTGCTTAACAATATTTAAAAGTGTTGAAATTTTAATCATATTAACAAACTGTTTTTGAAATCTAAACTGTGATTAAATAAATCACTAAACTACTATTATTTTCAGTGTGTGTTTTGTCTGGTGTTTTGAACAAAATTTTTGAAATTAAACACTTAATTATTAACCAATAAATAATAATATAATTGAAAACCATAGAAAGCATTCCGAACTTAATTGTATTGAAACTTATGTAGTACCAAAATATGTGACACATTTCCACTATAAACTCGTAGTCTCATCTATTTGAATAGCTTAAATAATATGAAGTACAAAGCAATCATAGGTAGCGGCATGAATAAACCCCACTAGGAAAGTTGCCATCATAGCCATACACTTGCGATTAATCGTCCATAAGAAATCGCCTTAGTAAAAACCCACATGATTGAAGACATAATATTTCACTGTCAGTGGCGAAGGGCCAAACGCAAACTCCAACAGAAAGACATCAGTAATTGCCGTATTTGGAAAAAGAAGACAAACGTTATTATAAACCTTTGCTGTACACTGCAGGGCAAGAGCTCCCTTCCCTCTTTCCAAGTTTCCACTTCTCCTAGTCATCATCTTCTCCTGTCCTTATTCCAATTTATTTGGGGTTGGCGCGGCATGTCTTCTCCCATACATCTCTAATTCTGGTCTCAGTAATCACCCCTTATCTAGCCATAATTTCATCTCTCATACAGTCCATCCATCGTTTCTTTGTTCTTTCAAGACAATGGGCAATAGTGTACCAAACGACCACCACCAAAGAGACATAAGTAACTGAATAGTCTATTGTATAAGGAGTAATTTTTACAAAGACACTATTAAAACTATGTGTCAGTAAAAAGTTATTACTAAATGAAAATGATCATTCATTATTTTAGCATAAGTATATTTAATAATTTATTTACGAGTATTTTCATTTCAAGACACAAGCATCAGTGTAGCCCTTGTACTAGAAGGTCCTGTATCACAAGAGCCAGAAGCATCATATATATATCATAAGTATCATAAATCGATTGATTGATTTAAAAATAGAGGTATTAAAATAGACTATTTAGTAGCATAGGTCTCGTTACATTTGCACTAAGCCCCAAACATTTTTGATCCAATGTCATTTAATCCTTTATAAAGAAGAGAATCTGTTACAAACCCTTCGCCACTGTTCATTGTACACCTGCGATTATTTGTCTCGCCGCTGTTGCATGACGCACGTGTGTTGCAGCGCGGCTGGTCGCGCTCGCGCACGCTCTCCGTGTCGTTCGCCGCCGGCGCCGCTTCACCGCTAGATGGCGTTGCACAGGTAACTTTAGCTGTTATATACACGCGCTGAAGACACTGTACTATATTGTATGTTTTATGTCCTTTATGCAGACTTTGATGTGATTACAGCCACTGTAAAAAGGATATGTCTTCAAATTAAAGAAAAAGAGAAGGTTTATAATAAATGAAAATTGCGTTAATTGAGTCAGTGGTGGTTGAGTTTAATGGATTAGTGGTCGTTCTGATCGCATATTATAAGTTATCTACACCGCCGGGCGCTGCTGTGCCGATCAAGAGATCTACGCGAAGCCTTATGGGGATCCATGTTTATGTCAACAAGAAGAAATAACATCTATCATGTTTAACTTTTCGAGAATTCTTTCCATTTTCCACAAGTAATTTTAAGGCGGGCTTGCATATCACTATATACGCTTAGCGCTAAACGAATTTAAAACATTATTTTGTTCCTGTCAATAGTTTGACGATAATAGAGGCAGAATGATGTTTTAAATAATATTTCAAGTGCTAAACGTATTTAGTGATTTGTGGTGCAAGTGAATCAGGAGTTGTAATAAAATATTATTTTTATTTCAAAATAGTTTGTAATTGTTAACAGCAATATTTCAAACTTCTAATCCATTTAGATTTGACCAATCTAACGCTATAAACTAATACAGATAACAGAGGACGTCCAGTTAGACTACGCAGAAATTACGTCGGTGCCACCGCTGCCATTATGGACCATGCTCGTCGCTGACAAGGAGTCCGCGCATCATCCATCCACTATTCAAGAAGCTAAGGTAAGGAAGCTAATTATTCCACATAATTTTGGCCGAAATACACCTAGTGCTGGCCTTATAGACCTCCCAAGGTAACCACAACGACCGGTCCTGCCCACATCCAGTGCACACCAGCATCAGTTACAGTGGCTGTCCTGCGAATTTCCTTATTGGAGATCCTGATTCGACCACGCAGATAAACTCTGAGCATAGCTCTGTCCACTGCCCTTTATATACTACTTTGAGCTTTCATATAGGACCTGAGTGTGAACAAAAAAAAAATGGAGCGACAATATTCTGATGGCATTATATTTCTATTAAAACCTCGTTTTTAATTTCGCAGGACTATAACGAATTATTCGAAGGTACAATACAGGACACAGAAGAAGACCTTGACGCCTTATTGTTGGGTGAAAAAGAGGAGGTAGTTGACAGACGTCCCTCAATGCCTGAACGACAACCTTTATCACACTTTGGGCTAAGACAAGGTAAAATGCGATATAAGGGGTGCTGAAGTCCGCACGACGACATAACAAGTTATACATTTCTAGTATAAGCTGACTTCTACGAAAAGCCTAAACAATGCGAGGTCAGCTAAAACTGAAAATGTGTGGCTTGATGTCTTCGTGCGTACATATGCCCAAATATGTTACCCTACTTAATTTTGTTCATTCTTGAGTTTGTTTGTTTCTTGTATTACAATATAATGTTCCTTGCATATTCTTCTTTCTTTCTTGCGATCTAGGTTGTTAAGTCTATATGTATGACAAAACAGTCGGTTAACTGCTTTTCTATAAGACCTCTATAATTTCTTTTCAAGTAATTTAATTGAAGAAAGAAAGAAAAGAACATACATTTATTTGCGGTAACCATGACGACGATGAACACAAAAAAAGAATAAGTTCGGGAAAAATATGCGTCACATCTACGCAAAACGGCCATCGCTCAGTATAATGCTAAGACGAATGAGGTGAATTAACTGTTGTAATTTTTGACAACAACTAGCAAATGATCAGAAACATCAATAACATAAAATTTTAATGACGGCTTTTCGATTTCAACGTTTTAACGTTCATATATATATATATATATATTTTAATTTTACAGACATCTTAGACACATACACATTTATTTTCCGCAGGTCGCATCCTCTCCCGTCTACTGACCCACACACACTTGCCGGGCCTCAGTTCTCTAGACCAGATGCACTTGCTAGCGTTAGCAGATACCGTGTCTACGTGTGATGCCGACTTCGCTGAGCGTCTCGCGACAAGCGCGCGCGTTGACGTATCACAAGCGCAGGGTCAGGAGATATTGCCAGGTGAGTTTATATTGACAAATATTGTTGTTGTTGGATCAGACAGACACTTTAATTTTATTTATTTATTTGTTTGTTTGTCTATATAAATAAATAAAATGGAAGTGTCTGTCTGTAATATAAAATTAACAGCTTTTCATTAAATGCATATGAAAGTATGGGTAAAAAAGTTGAAATGTAAATTTCTATTTCATAAAAAAATGTCCAAAACTTACGACTTCCAATATATTCTCCAGACTCCCTCGACGACTGTGGCCTTCGCTTCCTCCTAGCCATGAAGCACTACGGCTACCTTCTCCGCTGCCTACCCCTCGCACAGCGCGCGAACCTTCAACGCACAGGCGTGGGTACTTGCAACCTAGTGTGGGCCTTCCATTCAGAGACGCACGAACAACTGCTCGCGTTGATACCCGGGTATACTAAGGGAACGCCGAAGTGGTCTACTATGAGAGAACTTGGTAAGTTCTATACTTGTCTTATCGCAGAACAGTTTTATCAATATTGATAAAAGTCTTTTGATTTTATTATTTTTCCCATCCTTGATTATTTCTTAAGTATGTCAAGTGTATCAAGGTATAAAAACAAATCTACAGAAAAAAAAAACTTGCTACAAAGGTGTTAAGCAAAGATCAAGTATAAGTAAAAATTTTCTATGTTTTTAAACGGCCGCGACTTACGGTTTGTAGGTCGTAGATTCGAACCCAGCCAAGCGCTTTACTTTGTGTAAATTTTTTTTTTTTTTTGTGTATGGGAAATCATCAAATGACCCCTCCCGCTCTGGGTGGAGCGGAAGGGAGTGTCAGACTCTTACTGACTAAAACCCACCGTGTTCCTTCCTCAGCCCTTTATGTTCCAGGGCAGCGGTAACCCTTTCGGACGATCCCGCTAGCCGTGTAAATTATTTCAACCTAAAATTCGAAGACATGTGACATCTACCAACCTGCACTGGGCTCGCATGGTGGGTTACGGTCCACTCCCTCTCACAGAGAGGGGGTCTGTGTCCCAGCAGTGGGAACAATATAGGCTGATTATGCTTATGCTATGCTTATTAAATTTTTAAAAGCGCGCGTCAAAACTTTTTACACGACACGATCTTGATAGAAATAACACCTTCATGATATCTTATATGCCACCTTCTTCAAATGCAGGTGTCGGCTGGTGGGTCCGCGGCGAGTTACTCCGCACTTGCATGGAGAAGCTAGCCCGAGCCTCCTACATGCAGAAACAAGATCCCATGGACGCAGCCCTGCTGTATCTCGCCATGAAGAAGAAGATGCTGCTGTGGGGACTGTTCCGCTCCTGTAGGGATGATAAGATGACTAGCGTAAGTACTAGCTTACTAAGAAACTAGCTTTGACTTTCTTACTAACACAAATGCTTGTAAATTATTTGTTTGAAAAAAAAAATGGTACCCGTGAATGACAAACTATTACGTAATTTTTGTAGGCTACCTTACTTAGGGCCAGTTTCAGTGTCTGCATAAGCATTTTCGTTCAAATCATTTGAACTACTTTTTGAAGTCTGTTAGAAATTGAATAAAGTCCCTTCATCGTCAATCTAAAAAAAAATATTACATAAATAAAAATGCTGATTATTTTTACTAATGAAAACTTTACTTCCTTATTTTCATGTTGTGGTTCTCTGTGTAGTTCTTCTCAAACGACTTCACGGAAGATCGTTGGCGTAAGGCTGCGTTGAAGAACGCGTTCGTTCTGCTTGGCAGACAACGATTTGAGCACGCGGCCGCCTTCTTTTTGCTCGGAGGGGCTGTCAAGGATGCTTTAGAGGTACGTTATCGAAAACAATTTCTTTTTTAAGAAAAATTAAAGTATCACCTTACACAAAATGTTCCCACGGCCGCGGCGTTAATGTGACATAGAGCTTTAGACAGAGATTACGCTTGTAGAGGTATGAGTAACAGGGTGTATAGTTCACTCATCCTCCATCAAAAAGGGGAGAATACTCCTACCAGACGAGTGTTGTGTCTGGTGGGCTACTGTCCGACGATTGATGTCGGGAATATATGCTAATTGCGCGCTAAACTCTGCTTGCGCGATGCAAGTTTTTTGCGTGACGTCAGTATGACACGTAGTTCGCATGTGGCGATGTAGATGCCACCACACGCTCTTCAAAGAGGAACTGTTTCTAAAACTCGATGTGCATGCATATTAACGGCTTGGTATGTCACAAATATTTTCTCGGTCACATATATACTTTCTTATGTACGGTAAAATATCAAAAAATTATTAACTTACGCAAGAAATCTTATTTCGAATGCATTCCTTGTAGGTGCTTATCACACGTCTTGGAGACTTACAACTGGCTATGATTGTGGCGCGGTTATACGAAACTGACAACCCACTGCCGACCAGCTTGAAGAAGTTAATAATGGATCAAGTTTTGGGGTAAGTGGTCAATTAAGCGTCGACAACTGAACATAGGCCATTCGTTTGGGTTCATCATAATGTGTCATGATTCCGACAAATTCCACAGATGGAAACTTTAATGGTGATTCTCGAAAATCTTTGGTATCGCAAGGCATGGTTAAATACTCCATGGTTAGATACTCCATACTGCTGAGCAATAGGTTTTTTCAAATTCCGTACAGGCTGAGCTATATACAATGAAGCAACTAATGTCCAGTTCACATTATTCCAGTCCAGTGCTAGACTGGATCATAGTATACATTATTCCAGTCAGTCAGACAAAAAACTACAATGCTTGTTCACTGTTCTACGTTTAATCTAGCGCTGGATTGGTCTACACTAATTTCAGTGGCGCTAAAATCGGTAAACTGGGATGAAAAAGTAGACTGTCAACCAACCCAGTCACTGGATCTAGTAATTCCAGTGCATTCTAGTACCGGTACACATTATTCCAGTGACATTCCAGCGCTGATTTTGATCGCTGGACTGAAATGCTACTGGAATAATGTGAACCGGGCATTATTCAATACTATTTTTATATAACTCCAACGCCACCTACTAAACAACACTACTCATTTCACCATTTACCTTCCCAGCGGTGAAACTGAAGACGGTGAACTAGACTTGGAACGCGCTCACCCAGACCCGTTCGTCCGTTCCATGGCACTATGGGAACTGAAACGCTTTGGAGACGCGCTTGACACGTTGCTAAGCAACGCGGGAAGATTACACGCGGCGAAAGATAATGAGCCCATGCCGAGCGTGTTCAACTTCTACGTGTATCTGCGCACGCATCCCAGATTGAAGAGACATAACATGCCTAGTCAGGTTAGTATTTTTTCTCGATTTCAAGTTACCATAACTCCTGACTCCAGAAGGCAGTAATACTCATTATCATAGTGACAGTACACAAACATTATGATGACCTGCATTATTATTAGTATATCACATGAAGGTCAATCAATCCCAGATATTTTGGAACAAGCGATGTTATTTTCTGGCTTATGGTGTATGTTTAATTCGAGGGTCGGTTCAAACTTACCTGTGGATGCCAGTTTGTAGTGCAAATTGAGCGCTTTGATTTGATAATTCGAATATTTTAAAAATGATTTTTTGGACAATTGAAGTTAGTATAGCCTCAATAAAATTCTCGTCGATAATTTTTCAACTACAATTCAATAATCTGTTAACCAATAATCGTTAGAAAAAGTGGTGAGATGTAAACTTGTAACGTTATAAATTCAGATGAATGTGATACTAAATCTCTTAAGTGGGTGATTGCGTAAGAATTTAACCTGAACATTATCAAATTGATACGTATGAACAGACTATATGGTCAACTTGTTAATGACCTTATGTAACAGAAGTCGGTTAATAATATACATCGATTGTAAAAATCATAATGTTTTCCATTTAGCTATATAATAATTTTATTTTATTTACAGGGCGGAACACTAGCCCTCCTGCAACACGAGCCAGAAGAAGGCATCACTCGCCTCGAACGTCGCCTGTACTTCCAAACCGCGCACGGGCACTTCAAGGCCGGCTGCCCCGCGCTGGCGCTGGAGGTGCTGTCCAAGCTGCCGGCGCGCGTGCGCGACGAGCGCGCCCGCCAGCCGGTGGCCGCGCTGTCCATCGATGAGGCGATCATCCACTCCGGACAATTCGCGGATAATACAGCCAAAAGTACGCAACGTTCACGTCCGTTTGTACGTCCACTGATTTATGTTTTGTTTTGTGGTATTTGTTGCTTGTTTTGTTTATCTTTTCCTGTTTTAAAGAAGGTTTTGGGTTAGTTCACCCGCTTCTGCTAGGGTACTCTATACTCGTGACCGACAAATAGCACAGTCTGACACCTCGTGGCGTACTTCAACAGGATTGCATTTGGTTTTGGCGCTCTCACTGAAACGTGTAGTAGAAAAAGTTCTATTGTAAGTGTGTGCAGCATCGCGTCGCGTCTCGGTGTGAACTGACCGTTATAAAGTTTGTATACAAGGTGGGAGGAACATTGACGCGCAACCTATTACCATGTATTCAGTAAATGATTCTGATACAACATTTTTCGTCTGTTATTAAAAGAAATTGCTGTTCCGTACATTTCGACCGCGTAAGTATTACATTTTTCAATGAAATACCTGTTTTTTTTTTATACATAACAAATATTTCTACTCTAGAGATTCTACAATCATGTGCTGAACCAATGATTACAGTTTGTGCGTCGATGTCCCTGCCACTCTGTATAATTCTTATTCTGAACCCAAAACACAAAAAAAAAACAGAACTCTGAAATAAAAAGCAAACGAATTGTTTCTGATTTATCTCATACTCTTTGCTGACTCTTGAAATAAAATGCATGACAGTACACAATAGCAATATTTATGGACCTCTCATTTATTGACTACTCAAGGTAAGTTCAGGTCCACAAATATTTCCTCCAAATGGTTCTAAGTTCTTAGCTAATCCATTTATGCACAGATGAAGAACCGACTGACGTGGATTGGGGCGCAACGGCTGGAGACGTGGACTGGGGAGCACCTGTCACATCGATCAAAAATGAGGAGCTGGTCCTTAGCTGGGACGATGACGATGATAAGGGGTGAGTCTAGTTGTAACTACAGTATAAAATAGGTTTACAAGTGTGCCTCATTTGCATACCTACCAAAATTGGCGCCTTTTTTTGCGGCCAGTGACGAAACTATACAGTCAGTAGAAAATAACAATACAAACGAAATTTTGAATGGCAGAGAAGCTTAAAAATTGGTCTTAAGCTGAGTTAAATCAGTTTCATTTATAAAAACATGTGATTTTACGAATGAAACTTCAGGGTAAATTCCAGAGCACCGCCGTGTCCTCGTAGAGGCGATCGGCAGCGGCGGCGACCTCTCGCGTCCGGCCCTGGTTCAAGCCATGGTCCGGGGCGAGAGGGAGTGGGAGGCAGTCACCTCCTTCTGCGAAGCAGTCATGCTAGCGAAGGAGGTGGCGGGGTGGGCGAGAGAACGCGCCTTGCGCACCTCACGCCTCAGCCGCCGCGGGAGACGCTCCGGGCGTCGGGAGCCGCGTGACGACTCCCGGCCACCGTAGGCGCGGGCCTGCGGGCGGTGAGTAATGGGTAACTCACCGTCCGATCAGGACCAGGCCCGTGCCGGACGGCGTGTTGTGTTCCACGCGCGCCTCAAAGAGATGTCAGCATGAGAGACGGGGCCCCATAGCGCCGTAGCCTGCCAGGGTAGCGGGATTGTCCGAAAGGGTTACCGCTGCCCTGGAACATAAAGGGCTAAGGAAGGAACACGGGTGGGTTTTAGTCAGTAAGAGTCTGACACTCCCTCCTGCTCCACCCAGAGCGGGAGGAGTCATTTGATGATTTCCCATCCTCAAAAAAAAAAAAAAAAGGCAAATTCCAAAACTATGGGGAGTAAAGCAAAGTGGTCAGAGGACTTCGATTTTGAAGGGAAATAAAACTGCATTTTAGTTATAAACAAAGATAATAGCACTAATCCATCTAATATTAACTAACTTTCAAAGAAAATGTAGTCTGAAAACGTCCTACACTACGTTTGCGGACTTATCCAAGAGCACAATATCTTTGCACGATTATTCTAAATACAGATTACTCAGTAATCTAGCTAGGGGAGCAACGATTCACCCAACAATTTGTTGTATCTACACCATTTAATTAATAATGCATACATTTTAGGTTGTACTACAAAACCTTTATGTATGTACCTTAACAAAAAAATATTTAAAATTTATTTATTTACTTAATCATTTAAGGGCGGATTTTTCCACAATTGAAAAATCAGCCCTAAATTGTTTGCTATCGGTTAGTTTGATAATGAGTTTTTGCAGGGTACAGAAATCTATCCAAGTAAACGCATAAATATGTAAGCTGTCACGCCCTTTATGCCTGGGGGCTTTTATTTGGGTAGTAAGTTTTTATTTACATTTTAATTTTAATTAAATTTTTTTTAGCTTGAGTACGTATATTTTTTATTATATTTGTTGGTATATTGGCGTGGCTAGCTGACATATGGCAAATAATTTAATTTTATGTTCTGGTCTTGTAATGTCAATTATGAACATAGGTTCCTAGTATTGTATACAATCAACTATTTTCTAACTGAACAGACAGCTGTGCTGCTGGGGAGTTTGTTGCGCCACTTCTTCTTCCCTGCGATAGCACTAGGATGTGGTGAAGGGCGGGCGTTTTTGGGGGACTGTCTTTTGTAATTTTGACGTTCGAAAAGTGCTGATTCTCAGCCTAATTTGGATAAATGAATTTTGGTTTTGATTTTTGAAACATCGTGAATTACAGCTATAGATTTTAGTTAGATGATAGCAATACTAACTTTATCATTTCTGACATAGATCGGACGAATCTGGAGCATCCACTCCACCGTTAGAGATGAAAATGGACAAAAGAGAAGAACCAGCAGTAAACGGAAATGCTGAGAAAGAAAAGGAGGGAGAAGAAGCGCCCTCTGTCGACATCATGGCGCAACAGTTGAAGTTTGTGGCTTGTCTCAAGATATTGATGGAGGAACTTAGTACATTGGCTACTGGGTTTGAAGTTGATGGTAAGTGAATCTATGTTTTTGATACGATTATGGTCTTGTAAACATCTATTTACCAAAAATCAAAAATTCATTAACTCACTGACAGTCAACGCACTGCCTAAACCGCTGGGTATAAAAGCATAGAATTTTGAATAAGAGTTCCTTATGTGACGAAAGTGAGTACTAGTTCACACTTCTTTTTTTTCACATTTCGTTTTTGTCTATGGGAAATCCTATGGGCTCATGGCTTGTAATGAAGAAGAGAATTTCGGAAAAATATTTAATATCGTGTTTTCAGTACGACGAGATTTTTAATTGACCAATGCGGTGCGTTTTTCCTTTATGTTTCGTTGTTGCGTCAAAATAAATAATCGAAATCGCAGTAACGCCGAACGCCGAACTAGACGCTTCAAAGAAGATATTTTCTCCTGCCTAAGTATAACATCAAAACGAAATTCTCGCTAAATAATAAATAAATAAATAAAAATCATTTATTTCAGACTGTAGTAGGTCCATATTAGGTTAGTAACAATCAGACTTATAAACTATGTTAGTACAATATAAAAAATAAATAAAAACAACAACAATTAAAACCTGAGGGCACCCGACGAGGTTTCACAAGTAATGTGAATCCTCGTCCAGTGCCTCATAATAGGACAGTCGGCATCCAGTCGTTCTGCCACTACCCTCAGGAGGCTGTTGGGACTGCCCCGCACGCGCCGCATCAGGGAGCCTATTCTTTTGCGCAGTATAGCATGGAAGCTATCAACCTGGGCTGCCGCAAACATCCCTGATGCACTACAGTAGCGTGGCAGCCCCATCAACGCCCTGAATGCATTATTGTATTGGACCCGCAAGGCACTGAAAGCTCGCTGAGTGTATTTGATCCATAGGCTGCACGAGAAAATCTCATCAGAAACGTTTATAACATCACTTGTATCTCGTAACATTTTATTCCTTAGGTGGTCACCTCCGCTACCAGCTGTACATCTGGCTAGAGCGCGAGGTGGAAGCGCTGCGCCGGCTGTGCGGCTACCTCGCGAGCGGCGGCGGCGGCGCGGGCGCGCTGCTGTGCGCGGAGCCCGAGCTGGCGCCGCTGCCCGAGAGGCCTACCTTACATCAGCTGCTTGTTAGGGAGAAGGCGGACTTTGAAGCTAAAGTACAGCGAGCGCTTAATAGAAAGAAGTGGCTAAAGGGTGAGTACAGTTAATATGAGCCGTGAATAGTTTAGTTGTTTATTCCTTTTGTGGAACTCCCAGAATGGATAAAAAAAAAAATAAGTTCTGATAACATTTACTTCTCATACACTACTCTCTTGGACTAAAATTATTTATCTAATTTAATCAGTCCAATAATTAGGGCAGGAAAGAAGACAACGTCATTTGCGTTTGTATGCAAATGATCTAGGTTTTCGCTCAAGGAGGGGGCAAATGTTTCGCTCTGAGGAAGGGGGAGGATTTCCCAAGTCCCGAATACCTTTTTTTCGAGGATAACTACTAATTACCTGTATCTTAGTAATATAC
This sequence comes from Apamea anceps, assembly GCA_951799955.1. Lineage (NCBI taxonomy): Eukaryota > Metazoa > Arthropoda > Insecta > Lepidoptera > Noctuidae > Apamea > Apamea anceps. The sequence continues at coordinate 12,944,436 of OX637513.1, read as the reverse complement.
TGTATACAAAGTAAAAATACAGGTTACAAAAGTATGTTTAGGTCTAATTTAAAGCTTTAGACTCGGTAAGGTCGAATACCAGGGCAGGGGGGCAACTGCACCCGTCCCCGCGCAGTAGCCGCGCCAGCTAATGGCATTCCATCTTCATCGTTCTTCATTTTAAGGACGCTGTTACATTTTCGACGAACTCAAATTTAGGTATCTAAAGTCGCACACAGCAACATCACGCGTACGCACACATTGAGTCCTCGATTTTATACATCACATATAATCTTGGTCCTTGATATTATTTTTTTTATTTTATTGAAATTGATTCCGGAAGATTACTTGGATCTTTGAAAATGCATTTGGTAACTTACTATTAGTATCGTCATCAAGAAAACGAAAATACAAAACCAAAGACACCGACTTCCGAAATCAAAGTTATTTTTCACTTTGTGGTGTTTTTTTTTTTGGAAGACTGTTTTATTTTTTGTGAGAAAGTTTTTATCACTGTTTCGGTTTTAGCGGGAAAACAGATGTCAACACCCAATATGGAGTACCAACCAAAACTAAAAGGAAAAAAACTGTCCTGTGTCGAAAAACAAAAAACAATAGATACCGACACCGACTTCCGAAAAGAACATTTATTTTTATTTTGTAAAGCACGCTATGTGAAATAAGTAGGTACTTAAAATAAAACAATTTCCGTTCATAAGGATTAAAAACGACCATCGATATTGCATACACGGAACATATAAAATATTATTATCTAAAATTTTACGAGTATTACATAGTGAGCTAATGAGTTATGACATACTAGCCTGGGCATTTAGTTAAAATTTTTGGTAAAATAAATCTCCACTCCCGAATGATCTTCTTTGTGACTGTGGTGTAGGCTCAGCATTTTTGATGAAAATTAAAACACACGGAAGTAGTAAAAATCTATAATATATTTAATAAAGGCATGTTACAAAAGTACACCAAACTTATTGCTACGTTTGTAGATTTTTTTGGTCTATATCCAAATTTCCGAATACGGGGCATCTATAAAATAAAGATAAATATATTAACAAAATAACCTACATAAAAACCAAATGCTACACTTGGTGGCAGAGCTCACAAAGTACAAATTACAAAGTTCCGCTGCCAAGGCCTGTCTTTTTTGTCAAACGCTATTTGTGACATCTACCATGCCATATTTATGAAATTGACACCCATGACGAAAAGTGGCCAAGTTTTTGTCGGTGCCATCTTGGATTTTGGTTTTGACCCCATATTCGTTATTAGCTACCCCAAAAACCATGAAAATGACACCTATGACGAAAAGATGTCTAATTTTCGTAGGCGCCATCTTGGATTTTGGTTTTGACCCTATATTCGTTATTAGCTAACCAAAAAACCGTGAAAATGACACACATGACGAAAAAATGTCTAATTTTCGTCGGCGCCATTTTGGATTTTGGTTTTGATCCTATATCCGTTATTAGCGACCCCAAAAACCATAAAAATGAGACCCATGACGAAAAGTTGTAAAATTTTTATCGGCGCCATCTTGGATTTTGGTTTTGATCCCATTTTCGATATTAGCAACCCCAAAAACCATGAAATGACCACTTTTTGTCATAGTCTTGGTTTTGACCGCACATTGGTCATACATACATAACTACATACAAACCGGTTAAAATCATAACTCTCCTCCCGCCCATCCACTTCCAGACCTCACCGCCGACAGGTTGACCTTAGCCATCCAAATCCTAACCTTACTAAGAGCTCCTTAAACCCATCCATTTCTCAACCTTGTACACAGCTGCTTAACCCCACCCATCCAAATACCGATCTTACACAACATAATAATATTTTTTTATATTTACAAAATAAAAATAATTTAAGTATGAAACTTGTACTTACTTTTATTTCAGTCCAAAAGTATCAACTCCTTCCGATCACGATAACCAACGACGGTACTCACACAACAATCTTTTTCTATTAGGTAATTTTATCGTATTTATTTTTTGCGAGAGAGCGATATACCCGTCCTTCCATGAGCGCTTCTGAGCGCGGAATGATGAACCGTGAGTGCAAAATGTATGAAAAAGTCTGCAAGTGTTTTTATTTTAGCTAATAATTGAAAAATACATTGATTTATATACAAAACAATTAGCTAAATCTATAAAGGACTATATATGCCGCAATTTATTATAATTTTGAAGATAAAATATGCTGTAAATTTACCTAAACTGGTACCTATTCGGACACCTATTTTTTAAATTTTCTGCGATTATTGAGTAGGGTAAAACGTATTTGTGCGAAAATTTTGTATGACGTCATACAATTTTTGTGATGCCAATGTGGAGATGAATATATTACCTTTAAATTAAGACTATGATATGTTAACATTTGTGATTGCTTATACGTTAAAATGGTACCTGAAAAGCACTGTTATTTGTAGAAAAATGTAAAAGCGTCCTTAAAATCTAGCACAAACAGAACGACTAGCGACTATCTTAAGAAGTTACCCGCGCTAAAAAGCACTAATGTGTTCACTGTCTCATGTCCAGTGATCGGAGTAGGTACATTGATTTTTGGTACTTGTATCATAGATGTTCACAGAAAGAATAACATGGATAAGTCATTTTCCCGGAAAGTAATTCCGGTGTTTCCGGATCCAGTTAAATATTGTTAATGTTGGTAGTGATATTATTACTACTCAATTCATTTAAAGGAACGAGTGAGCTACCTGGTATCGTCGCCGGGCGTACGCATTGTTTTGATAACCGGTTAGTGCACCACCCATGATCCTTTGCTCTGATTGGTCGTTGGGTTGTGTCAAATCGTGACTGGATAACGTTTAAAAAAATTATGAACAATATAATATTGCTCATTTTAATACAATTCCTACCTAAGTTCCGTTTTTTTTTTAATAATCAAACAATTCCGAAAATCCGGAGGAATGTCCATATATACGTTTCGGATCAATGACCCCAATTCAATCTACCTACTCCGATCTCTGCTCATGTCTGTCATGAGCTTCTCTCGATAACTTATCCTAAGACATAGATAGATACATATAGATATATTAAACAATTTCCGTTCCCTCATAGCGAATGAGACTCTCCTCCGAACATTACTGTCGTATTGTTCCCTGCACGGCGCGGGCGGCGGCGGGCTGGCCTCGGTGCGCATGGAGCTGGTGCTGCTACTGCAGGAGTTGGGACAAGACAAGCAGCATCAGCAGTTACTGTCACCGCTACCATTCCCCACCACACTGCCGTTGTTGGCAGCTGCTGTTGCAACCAACAACACTGTTGTGGCTGATCCTGTTAGACATTTACAGGTGAGTTTTCTTAGTTTCTCCTTAGATTCTGTAAACCATCGAATTCCGACTATACATGAGTTGTAATTCCAGCACCCCAATTGTTTGAAAAATTAATCTACTCGACAACATAACGCAATGAATGTGGTCGAATTATCAAAATGAATGGCATTGCTATTGTAAGTGTTTTACGCAGTTTCCTCGCAGTACTTCAAATTTGAGTGTGGATAATGCCTGTATCTCTCTATGACAAATTGAATATAGAAAGACAACCCTTTTTATGTCCAGGCAAATCACTGTCCATTCCAAAGTTGCCTGGAAGAGATCGCAGAAAGCAAGGCCGTCCTTTGTATTTTTGTAGTGTTCGATTTATTTTTTGTTATGTATTTTTGTGGTGTACAATAAAGTATATACAAATAAATAACCCATAAGCCTAAGGTACATATAGAATCAAGTTCGCCTCTGTTAAACTATTTTTGTGCAATAAGTATAAAATAAATAATAAAGAGCCAAATATTGCGTCCTTGTGATTTTAGCGCAGTATCCTATCGCCAGTTTTAAGCGGCTTGCGTTCATGAATTCACCTACATTTCTGAATTATTTCGCATTTCAAAAACTTTTTTATTTCCAGTCCGTAGCCCACGACATGTTGGGCACTATAGGTGAACTGGGCATCCCTGGAGGGTCTGCGACCAGGATACTGCACACACTGAGACAGTTATCAGTCGCCCTATCCGCTTGCATCTACCAGAGTATGTGTGACTCGGACACGTTTAGCTTGAAGCACGCGCATCATCACGACCAGTAAGTTATTAATATGTTAATAGAATGACTACGAGCCGTACGAGCATAGGTTTGAATGAAACTCGAGCATTGTTTGAATGATTTCCAGGTGAAACCAGAAGGTCAATTCTCGTAACTTAAAACGTTCAAAATCTAGTCGTTGTCTCATCTCGGCGATAAACAAATGTCAAAAACTTATCAAAAATGTAGGGAAATTAGAGGTATTTTTGACAGATTGAGACTGAACGTTTTTAAAATTACGAGAATTGCTCCTCTGTTGTTTGTGGTCGCACATAGAGGTGAGAGAAACAAAGGTGCATTTCATAGATTTTCACGAAAGGTTTTATCGATTTAGGGCTGCATATTATATTGATACGGCTGACAGTGTTCAAGTATTTATTGCGTGTATTTTGTTTGACAGTATCATAGCTGAAGCTCCTGGTACCAGTCAGATCCTCACACGGCACAGGCGTCATTCCACTGAGGAGCTCACTGTCACAACTCCTCCGAACAAATGGCCAGGTATGAACATTTTCGTTATATTTCCACAGAGACTAAAAAAAACAAAATTAATAAAAAAAAAAAAAGAAATACTTAGCGTTTATTCGTGGTGATAGCCTAAGTTTTACAAACAACTTTTACTTCTGCCAAACTGCAGAGCAGTTTACTGGCAGATGTAGCTCCCTCATCAAATTTTATATTTTATTACGTAGGTGCTTTTCCATCAATAAACAATACATTTATCGCTAAATATTACCTATAACTAAACACATATATTTTACAGCAGTACAAAGGCTGACTATTACGTAATGCTAGTAACATTTTAAATTGCGTGATAGCATTCAGACAATAAAATACCTACCTACCTAAATAAACCTATTTCTGATGATAACTAAACTCAATAAATAAGCAAAATCCCTAAAAACTAATATCTATACGAATGACTAATCCTACCTAACAGTATTCTAAAATAACCTACGGTCACTACGTACACTATCAAATATACTACCTATACTTTAAAATTAAAATCTATACCTACGACTTATAAAAATAAACCTAAATAACTCTAAAAACTAATAGGAATAAAAAGGTCGCACTGAAAAACACGGTTTAGAATTGCAAGTAGCAGTTAAAATAAGAACGAACGCTCGCCACTCAACACGTCCGTTCAAATCAAAGTTCCAAAAATGTCCTTATATACGGTAGCGATCCGTGGCGGCCGCGCGCCACGCGTGTGCTGCGAACGGTGCAAGCCAAATTCAACCTTCAGCACTACATTTAGAGCATAACCTTAGTGAACTCCACTGCGGGTGACGTAACCTACGACAAACTTATTATTTGCGTTTGGTACAGTAATCGGGTCTAGGGATCGAACCCACAAAATTAAGTTTGTTTTTTATTGTATATACTTTTCCGGGATAAAAAGTTGGTGTCCAGGATCGTCGTCTGCCTAGCCTTTTCCCAACTATGTTGGGGTCGGCTTCCAGTCTAACCGGATGCAGCTGAATACCAGTATTTTACATGGAGCGACTGCCTATCTGACCTCCACAACCCAGTTACTGGGTAATACGATACCCCCTGGTAAGACTGGTTGTCAGACTTTCGGGCTTCTGACTACCCGTAACGACTGTCAAAGATCCACGAATGACAGTTCCATGAAGTTGGTGTCCAGGATATTAAAGAATAATTATACCAAGTTTCATCGTAATCGAACCGGTAGTTTTTGCGCGATGCCTGAACAAACAGACAGACAGACAGACAAAAATTTTTTTAATCACATTTTTGGGTTCGGTGTCGGTCTAGTAACACCCCCTGCCATTTATTTTTTTGATATTTTCAATGTACAGAATTTTCACTTCTACAGATTTATTATAAGTATAGATTACTGGTTCGGATCCTGATCCCAAACCGGTTGATTTATTCGGTAACATAATCAATCAATGAAATTCTTTATTTCAGACCAAAGATCCGTATAGTGTTAGTATCACCTCAGCCAAATTGATAATATGTGGCATGGCAATATTTGTTTGGTCTCCACAGGCGTTTCGGCCCTCCGCGGCCTCGCCCTCCGCGCCGCCGAAGAAGAAGACTCGCCGCGCCTGTCCGTGCTGCTGGCCGAGGCCTTCTGCGCCGTGCACCTGGCGCTGCTGGGCTGGGCGGCGGCGGCGCGCGACGCGCACCTGCTGTACCGCCTGTGCGCGCACGCGCCCACCGCGCGCGACCACGCCACGCTGTTCGGCGGCGGCGTGCGGCGCCTGCTCACTACTGCCCCGGCTGTGTCCGCGCAGGTCAGCACTCATAGCCACTAGCACTCCTTACGCGCGACGCGCACCTGCTGTACCGCCTGTGCGCGCACGCGCCCACCGCGCGCGACCACGCCACGCTGTTCGGCGGCGGCGTGCGGCGCCTGCTCACTACTGCCCCGGCTGTGTCCGCGCAGGTCAGCACTCATAGCCACTAGCACTCCTTACGCGCGACGCGCACCTGCTGTACCGCCTGTGCGCGCACGCGCCCACCGCGCGCGACCACGCCACGCTGTTCGGCGGCGGCGTGCGGCGCCTGCTCACTACTGCCCCGGCTGTGTCCGCGCAGGTCAGCACTCATAGCCACTAGCACTCCTTACGCGCGACGCGCACCTGCTGTACCGCCTGTGCGCGCACGCGCCCACCGCGCGCGACCACGCCACGCTGTTCGGCGGCGGCGTGCGGCGCCTGCTCACTACTGCCCCGGCTGTGTCCGCGCAGGTCAGCACTCATAGCCACTAGCACTCCTTACGCGCGACGCGCACCTGCTGTACCGCCTGTGCGCGCACGCGCCCACCGCGCGCGACCACGCCACGCTGTTCGGCGGCGGCGTGCGGCGCCTGCTCACTACTGCCCCGGCTGTGTCCGCGCAGGTCAGCACTCATAGCCACTAGCACTCCTTACGCGCGACGCGCACCTGCTGTACCGCCTGTGCGCGCACGCGCCCACCGCGCGCGACCACGCCACGCTGTTCGGCGGCGGCGTGCGGCGCCTGCTCACTACTGCCCCGGCTGTGTCCGCGCAGGTCAGCACTCATAGCCACTAGCACTCCTTACGCGCGACGCGCACCTGCTGTACCGCCTGTGCGCGCACGCGCCCACCGCGCGCGACCACGCCACGCTGTTCGGCGGCGGCGTGCGGCGCCTGCTCACTACTGCCCCGGCTGTGTCCGCGCAGGTCAGCACTCATAGCCACTAGCACTCCTTACGCGCGACGCGCACCTGCTGTACCGCCTGTGCGCGCACGCGCCCACCGCGCGCGACCACGCCACGCTGTTCGGCGGCGGCGTGCGGCGCCTGCTCACTACTGCCCCGGCTGTGTCCGCGCAGGTCAGCACTCATAGCCACTAGCACTCCTTACGCGCGACGCGCACCTGCTGTACCGCCTGTGCGCGCACGCGCCCACCGCGCGCGACCACGCCACGCTGTTCGGCGGCGGCGTGCGGCGCCTGCTCACTACTGCCCCGGCTGTGTCCGCGCAGGTCAGCACTCATAGCCACTACGATATTGCTCGGAATACTATGCCAGCAAATAAAAATTTCATTGATGATGCTGATAAATTTATTTATTACTGGAAATTGGTTCCCAAAAATACTTACACGTTAAAAATAAATTATGTTTTGAAATTAAATCTGCATAGCTATTCACGACCATCTGACAAACTATCGTATCGAAATTGACACATTTAGATAACCTGATTTGCCTTGCCCCCGGCAGCAAACAGCTGTCGGAGGAATAGCGGTCGTCAAGTTGATTTAGGGCTGATTTTTCAATCATCTGATAAATTATTTCGAGGAATAATTTTGAAATTTTGACAGTTATTTCATACAAAAACTGTCAAACGTCAATTTTATTCCTTGAATAAAAGTTATCTGGCTATGGAAAAATCAGCCCTTAAACTAACAAAATTTTTCGGTTTTTGACTTGTGAACAGCGTTTAGAGAATTCCCACGATAACATTTATTGATGTTCGACACGGTACGGAAGCGTAACGAGTGGTTGTGAATAGCTATGGAGGTCGGCGTTTCCTATCCGACTGAGGAAAAAGACGACAACCTCTTAGCTACCATCTTCCTACGTCTCGGCTATTACCGAAAATTTATTTTACACAACCTATAAAACAATCTGTACTTTCAGCCAAAGTTAGTGGAGCGTCCTGAAGGCACATCAGTCTGGTCCTCCCTGCGGGAAAAGCGCGCATTACTAAACATGCGCCTCCTAGGACTTGGTCCTACCGCCCCGCATAAGCACATTCAGGAAGGGCGACCTACCTACAGGGAACAGTTCGTGCCTCCACACTGCAGTATACTTACTTATCTGCTTACCAAGGTAACTACTATTTAATTAACTGTTGATTTATTCCAATGTCACAAGATTTGGACCCTTTGAAGTAGCGGATAAAAGAATAGATTTTATGCCCGCCATCAAAATCTTAAAAGTTATTGATACTGTCGCATTTGTCTTGTAATTTAAATATTAAACTTAGTAATAACAGCCGCACAGGTCGATTGATCAGGTTAAAACTACGCTTGCCGCGGTTGGTCCGTGGATGGGTGACCAACTTTACATACAAGACGCCGTCCGTGCCTCGGAAAGTTCGTTAAACCGTTGGTACCAGCTGTCATTCGTGTATCTTTGAGAGTTTTTACAAGTCGTCAGAAGCCCGAAAGTCTGACAACCAGTCTTACCAAGGGGTATCGTATTAGCCAGTAACTGGGCTGTGGAGATCTAATAGGCAATCGCTCCCTGTATAATACTGGTACTCAGCTGCATTCGATTAGACTGGAAGCCGACAAGGTAGCCAAATGATGAAGAAAAAAGTATTTTATTTTGAACATAGCAAGAACACTAAATAAAACAGATTTTGAAGTTAAAAAAAATAAAAAAATAATTGGGTATGCCACAGTCACAGCTAGTTCTTCTCTAATTCTTGGTGGTTCTTCTTCTCTAAACTTTGGTGATTTATGTAGATACATAAACTCCCGGCTTCTTCCCATGGGGGTAAACAGAAACTACGGAACGCCACCTGTCACGATCCTCACTACTTTGGCTTCATTCGCTTTGGTGATTTTGTTTAAATTAATTACTTACATGTCATTTTAGCCGACGCCCGAGCAAGACCCTGAGAACTACGACTACGATTCAGCGGAGTCCGGCGCTGAAGACGTCGATGAAGATTATTACAGTGAAAACGAGGATGACGATATATTCGACACCACCAATGCCAAGTAACATTGAATTTATATGTGCTACTATTAGAGAACAGTTACAACAACACTATTAATCACAACCTGAATCATTTTGAAGGATATTGCTAATCCATTACTTCGCATGTTCGAAGAACTTGGGGCCTAAAAAGGCCGCTTTGGCAGAATCATAATAGGATAACAATATGAATCATATTAAAAATCGTAAAATGGTCACAAACTGACAACTCATAATATGATCTGAGTGCAATTCATATCACAATGAAATAACATTTAAACTGTAGAAATAAAAAATAAAAAAACAATTTGATTACTTAGTGAAAAATTTACCGATAAAAATACGGTTTTTATTTTTTCATGCGGCAATGTTTACACCAGATATGAAATGAAATTTTACGAAAATTATTGCTAATGATCTGCTGGGAATTCAGGAAATGAATAGCTTTTAGAGGTATTGCTTAAAGTGGCCTTTTTAGGCCCCCTTGTCTGCCCAACAACGTAAGTAACACAATGAATATTGTTGAACTGTCAAAATGAAAGCCGTTCCTACAGATAGTGTGTTACGCTATCACCCCGCAGACTATGAAACTCTGATTACTGTCGATGTAATTCATAATACTACTAGCTAACACCCGTCATGCGTTGCAATGCCTTTTTTGTTAGCAACCTTTTCCGACCACAACAACTTACAAAAGTTTCATCACAATCGGTTGAGCCATTTTCGAGACTAACACACGCAATTGATTTTTATACAAGCTGTTGTTTTGCATCCTCGTCCAATTTCAGGAGGCTGTTATGAAAGACATAAATAATCAAATTAAATTACCAATCTTGGTAAATAATGAATACATACTTGTTTTTTTAGTTATTTAAGTTTGACAGTATTTCAGAATACACCACTTTCAAAGAACAGAGTCGCGTTATGGTATTATACAGGATAATTTTTTATTCAGTGCGTAAATTTTTACAGGGTGTTCTACCCATGAATATGAACAACATTCACTATGGGACCATCTCTGAAATCACGAAAAAAAAATCAGCAGATTCATACATTTTGGTCGAGTAGGTATTGAACTTTTATAGGAAACAGCTGATTTTTTTTTTTGTGATTTCAGAGATGGTCCCATAGTGAAAGTTGTTCATATTCATGGGTAGAACACCCTGTGAAAATTTACGCACTGAATAAAAAATTATCCTGTATAAGCGGCCGCGTTTTTATATGTCTGTAAAAGGGCATAACTTACCAAGGGGTATCGTATTACCCAGTACCTGAGTTGTGGAGGTCAGATAGGCAGTCGCTCCAGATAAAATACTGGTATTCAGCTGCATCTGGTTAGAGTGGAGGCCGACCCCAACATAGTTGGGAAAAGGCTAGGCAGATGATGAGCTCTTATACCACCTGATGTAATATTTTTAACTCCACGCAAAACTAACAGAAACATAATATTCCAGCAGGAAAGAGCAACACCGCAAACAAGCGAACACGGAGCATTCGGACCCTGACTCGTACTCGTGGCTCGTGATGCGTATCGCGGTACTGCGGCTCGCGCAGCAGAAGTTGCAGAACTTCCTGCAGCTGTGCGGGATTGAGATGTCAGGTATGTTATCGATGGAGAACCTTTTGCTTTGTCGTTAATTAAAACCTTTTCCGTCTCAATACAAAACGAGCTCTAAATATTGTCCAAAACAAACCTTTGAACTAGTTATCGTATTGTGAACTTTATTCTGACAAGTATAAAGTTTTTAATACAAAATTGACCCGGGGTTACGTCAATTTTTGTAATCACAATTTTAACTTAGTCGAAATAAATTTCGAATTTCTAAAATAGCTCGATTGTTCACATTTCGGGCTAAAGATAAACCTTGTTTTGTAAGTTATTGTCCGCGTTTGTTGTATTTCCAACACAGACTACATTCCAGTAGCTTACATAATCCCATGTGTGTAAGTTGCATGACATTATTATCTATCATAGCATGGTGCACCTCTGAACAATGCATAACTTATGATTGGATAAAGAAAATGGCATACAACCTACTTGCACGCCATTGTGTAAGCTACTGGCTCGTGGTTCGCAAGCAGTAAGGCTCTCCCCCACAGGCGCGTTATCATCGGTCGAAAATATCGGATGCATTATTGCGATAATGCGTCCCGATTACTTGCCACGCAGCTGCGTTTTTACTGTCCGATATTTCTAACGTGTGCGTGTAACCAACACTACAGGCCCGGGGCTGCACACGTTACTACTTTATTAACGCAGGTGTGTGTAAGATCGTATGAGTCCTAATACAAAATGTTCAAAGAACTAATATCGAAATATCGAAGGTAGACGAACGCAACCGTCCTATTTTTATCGCGTCGTTATTATCGCAGTAGTGTGTAACTTCGTGGCTGTCCTAAAACAAAATGTACTGTAAACAGATATTGCACCAGCGCATCCGATATTATCGACCGATAATAACGCACCTGTGGGAACGCCCTTTAATCAAATGTTTATGAGTCGACCTATGTTTGATTATGGAGCTTCACAAGTTGATTAACATATATTATTTCCAACAAACAGAACTAGCGACTACGAGTCCGATGGTCCACGGCGCCCTTCGCCGCGTGGACCAGTGGCAGCAACAGTTGACGGAAACACTGGAGTCTCGCGCTCCTCCGCCAGACTACATCCCCGGCTGCTTCCCTGAACAACTACCCACAGGCCCACCTATTAATAAATACAGGTATGTGAAACTGGAGATGAATCTGAACAGAGAGTGAAGATGCTAACAAACACGCATAAAAAGACCTATTACTTATATTATTATTTCAAAACTGCAGTAATCAACCAAAAAAAAAAATGTGGGACCTGATTAATAACTTAGGATTGAATAAAATTAAAGACAGTGCTGCTCCTCCCAAAGTAATGTCAAACGCTGGACTTCTAACCGAAGGTAACTCAATATGTTACTTGTTTAATTCTTTTTTCTCATCTATAGGAGAAGACTTAGCAAAACAAAATACCAGACACATATCACACACATACGGGCAACATACTAATGTATGATCATAACTATACACATGACATAACACTAAACGAACTAACGCCGATCACCACAGAAGAAATAATTAGAATCATTGACGACCTGGACAGTAACACTAGCACTGGTCTGGATGGTATTATAAGCGGACTGTAAGTTCTTATAAGAAATAAATTTCTTTAAACCGAATCTGTTACGAGTACACATAAACGTCATAATATTTCATTAGGCCAATTCCCGTCATTAAAAACGTTTAAAATGCAACTACAATAAATGTCAAAAATCTATGATATAATTAGAGCTATTTTTGACAAATTGAGACTGAGATTAGAATGCGAACTTTCTTAAAAATACGTTACTTGCCCTTCAATTTAACAAGCCCTTAAATATCAAAATCATTCGGGTGTCCGGGACAGACTCTTTATTTATTTATTAATTATTAAGGCACATCAACAACACAACATTTACAAATAACAGAGAACAGAGACATAGACTAGTGTTTACGTCAATTACAGACGTGCACAGCATTCACAAAAAAAGAGAAGAAAAAAAACACAGCATTTACGCTACAAAAAAAAAAAAAACAAAAATTAGATAAAATCTCGGCAGTAGAGAGAATACCTTCATCGACTTAAACATTGACTAATAATTATTATTTTGTTTTGTTGTCTGCAGTCTTTCCCACATGTACAATCTTAGATCTAAAACGATTACGATCTTTAGATTGCAAATAAAAATTTCTATTCGTGATCAACTGTGCTTAACTTCGCGAAGTTATTCGTTACAAAGTTTAAAAGGCCTTTTGTCCTACAAGCTATTTAAAAGTAATTATTTTGTTACAGATGTTTATTAGAGAAGCGTAATACACCGTTCAGCCCGGTCCTATTTAGTGCCGCGCCCGCACGTAGACTGTGGAGCTTCCTCGTAAGGCAAGAACCGGTCCAGGTAAGTGCTCCTCTTTCACACTCCTTGGTAAAGGCCTCCCTTCGCTCCTTCCAATTCTCGCGTTGTCCTTCTTCAAGTTTCGACGAAACGTCGACGTTTCGAGTTCGTCTCGTCATCTCCTACGTATTACGTATCACCTCTACAACATTATGGAATGCAAATAAATATATCAGTATCCTATTTTGACCCTTATTGTATTTAAAATTATGTCACATTTAAACCTTTGTTTTGTATAGGATCTCTTCATCCGAGCCGTATTCTCCCGTCGTCGAACTCAATCAGTAACTGCAGAGACGATGGCAGCCGAAGGGCGGGGCGGGTGTATACCACAAACACAACGCGAGCACGACCTGGAACTGCACAACCCTGTGCGCATCATTCACAAGGAACAGGACTCTATCGCTGCCTTCTGCCTCAACAAGGTAACAAGTAAACTCAATAAGTAAAGGACGAGACGACACTGGGCTACTGCTTCAAAAAAAAAAGACGCCAAGTTCGCCCGTAATTTCAGACCTTTTGAGCATTTGCTTTTGACCTTTTGTAATTTTTTTTGTCGTAAGCATTTCATCAGCTTTTGGTTTTATAGTGTTTAGTATCTTTCGATCGTCACTTTTGGAACGATGTTCTTTAACGCGGCTTGCTGTAGGAGTAAACTGGTAGAAATCGTCACGTAACGAAAAAGCGGTCTGCCCCCTCCATACGAGTTTCTTTCTGTCTCTCAGAGATAATTTTCATGGTTTTTGAGGGTCCTATTAGCCACTGAGGTCAAAATGGCGACATATGAGGGCTTCTAAAAGCGTATACAAAATGGCTCTGTATTAAAAAGGCGTATTAAATTCACATTTTCTCTCTTTTCGCGTAAAGAATTCGTTTCAGACGGGGGTCCCTCGAACGCACAGATTTTACTTTATAGTTTTATTCATTTTTAATGATAAAATCTATGTAAAGAAATACATCTGCCTGTACAGTTCGGGTTACATTCTTCTGAAATTTTTAGAATATTGCTGTGTAAAAAGTTATGATTAAATCTCTGGCTCAAAATGAATGTGCCAAACTCGACAATGTGAGAAGTGACCCATTTAATAACGGCTGAATCGGTTTACTGCACACCACATCAAGAAAACAAGGCACCAATACTGGCCAATATTATGGCAGACCTACTAATTAGTGGCGAAATAAGCGAACAAAACGGTCGTCGGGTTAGCGAAAGAAATGTTCTAATATCGTTAAAATGACAGCAAATGAAGGCTCTCACGAAGGATAAGGAGGTTGCTCAAGAAACCTCCTGTGTGATGGTAACATATTAGTAGATTATGCACCGAGGGGCTAAAGTTGTGTCTTATGTCACGGGCGTCATATTGAATCTCGAGCGCAATGAAGGATTCGGGATTTAACTCACGAGCGAAGCGAGGGAGTTAATACAAGAATCCTGAATGCAGCGAGGGATTCAAGCTAGCCCAAGGCAAAGACACCTTTAGCCCAGAGGAGGATACTCTACTTTTTACACCTACTGTGAGAAAATAATAGCCATAGTACGAAAAACAAAGTATTTATTAAATAAAAAAACAGTAAGAATAACATATTTAGAACTAGTTAGTTATATGCACTTACATATTTACTCACAAAATCCACAGCAATCTTTGCGCAGTTTACTTAAAATAAATTAACTAATGTTACAGCCAATTACTATTACGGTATTACGGCGCGGCACGGTATTTGTTATTACTAATGCCAGTTTTAATGTTATTCCATTCCTTTTAAAAAATGGTTCGTAGTTATCTAATTATTCTTACAATATTATGTCTTCGAAAACATGGCAACGATATGAAGTCGTTATGATTTTGTAGGAAATCGAGAATATCATCCACGCGTAGTAAGGGTATCGAGAATAGCTTTCCTCTTTCTGGCACCAAAGAGTGTTTGTTAGTACTATACTGCCAATTTAGCTGAGCATGTGAGATTCCAAATTCAAATCACATTATTGACCAGCGGGTCATAATGAAATCCAGTACAACATTATTGACCGGCTGTGCCCCCGGCCACTAATGACTCACTTTAGGTTAAGGTTGCTTGACATATAATTTGACATTTTCGAGCAGGTGGTGTGAAAAACAATATATGTATTCCTATTTGACAGGTCGGTGGCTGTCTGTTAGCCGTAGCAACAGCTCGAGAGGTCCAGGAGATGGACGTGTCACTGCTACTCCGCGCAGGCGCATGGTGGGCCGAAGACGAGTGCGAGCTGGACCTGCTGGCGCTCGCAGCCGACCCCGCCGCGCTACCAGACACCGGCTTCTTGCTGATACAGCATCACGACAAGTGAGTCTACTCTCTCGTATGTAAGGGATGGACGTGTCACTGCCACCCTTAATACAATTTTTACAAGAATAGGGCATAACGTGGTGAAAAGATAAGCCGACCGTCAATCAGCAACCTCCCTACCAAAACTGAACTGCCCAGAATGTTGACACTTCAGAATCGTCAGCTGAGTCAATCATCGCCAGCGTCGAGCAAGGACGAGTGCACATTCAGTCTACATTCAAACATCAGAATGCATGATACAATAAGCATGCAGACAAGGCAATACTATTTACTTTCAGCGGAGGATTAATGGAATTGTTTATCTGAAAAAATGTAAAACATGAAGTTATTTACTAGCGATGTCCCTTTTCTGCTTTCAACGGCTCGTATACCATAATTTATTCCCACAGACCAAACAGCGGTTCAGTGCCAGGCACAGGCAACAGCTCGCCACTAAATCCCAACGCCCCACAAGTGCCCGTCGGCATGGCTAGTCAAACTGGACGAGGTGCCAGCGTTGTAAGTACACACCCATTACCAATTATTGTAAATTGTATTGGCCTGAAGGGGCAGAAAACACGGACTATAATATCCTGTGGATTTCAAGCAGCTTAAACTTTTAAATAAAGAGTTATCAAGTCCCTAATCAAGAAAAAATAAAATTGGGTTGGTGAAAATCACATCGATAGCACGAAAGTTTCTTTGTATTTATGCATAATTCCGCTTGCCTATCAGCAGAGAAGTTATTGGCACTAATTCTATCAACCACTCAAGGTTAAAGGCGTGATAATGTCATGTGTTTTTTTTTATTGCTCTACACACATGACATTTTAATCTGCAATGTAATAAGTATGATCTTCATAAAATAGATGATAATAGTTGGGTAACATGCTTTTATCACGTATGCTTTGGATTGAAAGTAACGTACGCTAAAATCGTAGTTTATTCCTTGGAAATAATGAAAAAAAAGGGCTGATTTTTCCAACGCCAGATAATTTTGTCAGACGTCAATTTTATTCCACGAATAAAAATTATCTGTCTATTGAAAAATCAGCCCTAATACAACTAACATACTAATTTTATTTAGAAAAAAATGACGAATTAACTACCTACTAAATAAGCGAGTTTGAAGTAAACTGTCATCCTGTCTTCTGATTGATGGATTGACATGACAGTTCCCTTCAAGCACACTAAACTTCATCTTAGTTTTCACGGTGAGATTTTTGCAGAATAGCACTACTGGTTTAAATCGAAATGAGATCAACGATAAACTTGAATTATTTACCGTGCCTGACTACAAATAAGTGTATCCTAGCCACATCAACTCGACATACATGGAATGGTTTTGGCCATTACAAGAACTTAGCTCTAACATCAAAGTTTGCCACTTAGCTCTGACTTCAAAGTTTGCAACTTTGAAAACTAATTTATAATAGTTTTAAGCAGTGGCGACCAAAGGGTTACAATAAGGTTATAATCTTGGTGACCTATTGAAGAAATTTCCACTAATATTACGTAACTAATCAAAATCAAAAGTCATTTATTCAAATTGGCTGAGAATCAGCACTTCTCGAACGTCAAAATTACAAAAGACAGTCTCCCAAAAACACCCGCCCTTCACCACTTCCTAGTGCTATCGCTGGGAAGAAGTGGCGCAACAAACTCCCCAGCAGCACAGCTGTCTGTTCAGTTAGAAGATACCTTATGTGAAGGTTTTACTTAAAGTGGTTAGAATAATCCTTCCAATAATAATACCTAACCTTTTTAGGTTAGGTTAGGTTAGAACTAACAAGTAACTGTAAATATAACATCTTAACAGGAGCGGCGGTCGAGCAGCGTACCGACCGGCCTAGAAGCGTATATCGCTACAGTACGTGCACGTAATAACTAATGCACTAAACAGACTTACTGGGTGAATCAATGTTGCAACAACAAAAATAATAATAGAAAAGTTCCTTTAATTCTTTTCATGAAAACAATAGCTTCTTCTTCGTCGTAGTTACTAAAAGAAGTGCCATCTTTTAAAAGTTAAAATAATCAAATTAAAATGATGATAATATTTTAAATATAATGTTACAAGGCTCTTTTGGAGCGTGGCCAAAACCGGAGCTAACGCCGCCATCTTGTTTTTTCAATACATTTCACAAAATATTTGCACAAATGTTTACCAACAGCGCCGCCCCGTCAGCGTCATGCGATTGCCAAAAGATCTGTGTAGCAGTGTAACGGCCGAATCCAATTACCTATCTATCTCTGGTTTTAACGTTCCAATAACCTATATCAGTAGCGATCTGTATGATTATATTATACTGACAGTTATAATTAAACTGGCTACCATCAGTAGCTATCTGTCAATAAGTTATTGGGTTCGGCCGTAAGAGGTGTAATTAAAAGTTAGTTCACGAATTGACATGGCATTCTTAATTTGAACCTCGGCTTTTAGGTTTTCCTTTCGTCCAATTGTGATACAAAGCTTCAAAAATATGTGCACACACCTCAGGTCCCTGGGTCCTCAAGTAACATCATGCCGTTATAATTTAAATTTTTTTTAAAATTATTTACGAATATTTTATCAAAAAAATAAGTCCCAAAAGAACATTGATTCATCCAGTAGTCTAAAAAGATGCTGGGAAATATTAACTTGGTGTGGTTATTGTGTGCGTGTCTGTACTTGTTACATTGTCTCGTGTCGCCTCGCGCTTCGCCCGCGCTTTCCTTACTAATCTCTTTACAACACCTATTCTCCGAAACTATACTCAAAGGAGTCCCAGAGATTTTGTTGTGCGATTATCAACTTTATTTCAACTAAATGACAATTTACGGCAACAAAATTAGCTTTTAAGTCTTCTATAAATATCCAGGAAAAAAGGGTAGGTAACCGTATACCGATTTTGTTATGGATTCAAAGCCATTTTTGTAGTGAAAGGTATTGTATTAATTTCAATTATTCAACACTTCGTACTCAATAGGAAGTGGTCCTCTTCTCTTTAAAAAGTGCATGTATGAGTGTATGTTCGGTATAACAGAGTGTTGATCGCAGGTGAAGGGTCTACAGTTCCCGGGTTGCCACGACCCGAAGTACTGTCGACTGGTGCTGCATCGTTCGAAGCTTCTCATGAAACCGGTCAGTGACAACCCTAGCCACTCCTCCGCCACCTTCGTTACGTCACATCCCTAGCCAGCGGTCGCACTCCCCAAAATTTATTTCTAGCTCGATGTACATCGTGTTTTTTGTTGGATTATTATTTTATTCTTCTCCCATGACGATTTCTTTTGTTTTATTTTTGGTTTCTCATTCCACGTACAGTTCACTAAGCTGTTCACATAGATGTGCCAGCTTGTTTTCTCATCAGTCCTCATTTTGTAGCAGTTCTCAAGAGCAGCGGTTTTTTACGTTCAGGCCACCGTTTTTTTTTTCGTTGTAGAGGTCCGTTTAGTAGATGTTTCTGACCAGTGTTTCCGAATTATTTTTGTTAAGTTTCCACTGTCTCTTTTTGCTAATGTATGTTGCGTTGTCTATTGCAAATTTGTTTTATTAATAATGTGATGCATGAATGTTACTAACCGATCTAATTGTTGGAGATGATTATATTGTCCGTCATTGAATATATGTCGGAGTTTATCAATATTTTTTGTAACAAAAATGTTCTATTTAGGTGCTGAAACACAAAATCGACAACATCAAAAGGATGGCAGCGCATCCCTCACAACCATTGTGTAAGTGAATGCTGTATTTAAAATACATTATTTCAGGGCTATTTCAGCAAGCACACTTATCATCATCTTAGGAACTTGGCCAGGTGTAAAGTCCAGGGTTCACCATGCATCCTCCGAAATAAACTACTAAATCGAGTTGATATCTATAGACGATTACTGAATATCCTAACAATTTAGTAGCATAGTCTCAGCCTAATAAATCTATTTCATCCCGAAAATTTATCCTGATCACGATTATTAATTATCAATCGTAACTTGTCGGCGTTAGTAGTCTTAACATGATGCCAATATCATATTTCAGACCTCACGGGTGGTGCGGACGGTTCAGTCCAACTCTGGGAATGGGGCCACCCCTCCTGCGTATGGTCTCCGCGCGCTCCCGGTGCGTTCGCGAAGGTCACGCGCGTAAGGTTCTCCGACTACGGCAACAAGTTTGCCGCGTCGGATGCTGACGGCAACCTGGCGATGTGGCAGCTGCATCCAGCGCCGCATCAGGCGGGACACCCGCATGCATCGCCCAGGCCATTCTTTGTAAGTTGTTTATTATTATTATTTTAACCAAATTGGTTAAAATAATAATAATACTATGTACCTGTACTATGAACCACATATGGTTCAGGATGATTATTTAACTATTGCGTCTAAATTGTGGACAGTGAAAGTGTTAAGTAATTCACATATTGACATCTGAAGGTCAACCAAAAACGTTCAAAATCTAGTCGCAATCTCATCTCAGCGACGACCAGTGTCTAAATTTATCTAAAATGTAAAGGCATTTTTGACAGTGAGATTAGAATGCGTCCGTTCTTTTGATTACGGGAATTGCCCCTCTGTTGTTCCTTCAAGAGGTATGGCGTGTCTTCAGGTTTCTTCAACGGGGTTGGAGGGTTTTTACTCCTGATGGGTCCAGAGCGAAGGGAAGAACCCAAAGCAATCTTTGTTGATTATTGACGCGTTTTTGTGGATGAACTTGCAAAATGGCTGGGTCCCTATAATATATTTTCTTTCTTTTACAGACCCATCAATGTCATAGCAAAGGAATTAGTGATTTCGTTTTCCTCGGTTCCTGCAGTTTAGTAGCAACAGGTGAGATATTATTATAATTATAAAAGCCTAGAGACAGTTTCTTTTAAATTTATTTATTGGTGAAAACGATCTCAAGGTGTATTATGGTATTAACTTGTTGTTTTTAATTATTTCAGCTGGACATAGCTCTGAGAGTAAAAACGTCGCCATATGGGACACACTGATGCCCACCAAGAAAGCTTTAGTAGT
This sequence comes from Apamea anceps, assembly GCA_951799955.1. Taxonomy (NCBI): domain Eukaryota; kingdom Metazoa; phylum Arthropoda; class Insecta; order Lepidoptera; family Noctuidae; genus Apamea; species Apamea anceps. Next base: position 12,923,870 of record OX637513.1, on the reverse strand, counting down.
TTGTGAGTATGAATTTTTAATTGGTCGTACTACTTATTTTTTCTGTAAACTATATTTTATCGCATTTTTAGGGTTCCGTAGCCAAATGGCAACGGAACCCTTATGGATTCGCTATGTCTGTCTGTCTGTCTGTCTGTCTGTCCGTCCGTATGTCACAGCCGCTTTTTTCCGAAACTATAAGAGCTATACTGTTGAAACTTGGTAAGTAGATGTATTCTATGAACCGCATTAAGATTTTCACACAAAAATAGAAAAAAAACAATAAATTTTGGGGGTCCCCATTCTTAGAACTGAAACTCAAAATTTTTTTTTCATCAAACCCATACGTGTGGGGTATCTATGGATAGGTCTTCAAAAATGATATTGAGGTTTCTAATATCATTTTTTTCTAAACTGAATAGTTTGCGCGAGAGACACTTCCAAAGTGGTAAAATGTGTGTCCCCCCCCCTGTAACTTCTAAAATAAGAGAATGATAAAACTAAAAAAATTATATGATGTACATTACCATATAAACTTCCACCGAAAATTGGTTTGAACGAAATCTAGTGAGTAGTTTTTTTTTAATACGTCATAAATCGTAACGTAACGGAACCCTTCATGGGCGAGTCCGACTCGCACTTGGCCGGTTTTTTTGTGATACTGCATCACTGTAAGCCAACACAAACTTGAGAAATCTCATTTAACGCGAAGCCACTGTGGTTATTATTTGTCAGTTAATATGAGAGAACTTGTAAATCCTAATCCTATTTGACTATCTTTGGAGTAATATCATCATCTATTTAGTGAAAATGTTTGTTTGTACAGTCCATTCACAGTTAATTTAACTGATTTTGTACGTCACGGTAACGGCAACCTCATTGTCATGAGATTAAAGATCACTGTCAATATTACAGTGATCTTTAATCTCATGACAATGAGGTTGCCGTTGGGTTGCAGCTGTCAGAGGTAAAATAACTGTGAAAGGCCTGTAAAAAATAATCTCTGGAAGGAATACTACTGATCTCATTACAAAAATTCTTACACTGATAGAAAGCTACACTATTTCCTAGTGCCATAAGATACATTTTATGTTAAACAAGATTTTTCGAAGTCTCGGTCAGAATCTCTAGTGAAATACGTACAGACGCCAGCAGGCCGAAACTGTCAAATTTTCCCAATCGACCTTGGACCTTAATGCTTTAGCGATAAAGTTGAAAATCTATTAAAGAAATTTCACAGATTGTAGTAGCTTGATGTGCTGGCGTTTGTACAACATGCGTGTATTTGGCCATAGCGTGGACGTGTCACGAGGGCGGCGCCGCGTGCGTGGTGTGGGCGGGGTCTCTAGGCGCCCTGGTGTCGTGCGGGCGGCGCGGCGACGTGCTCGTGTGGGACCTGCGCACGCGCGCCGTGCGGCACCGCCTGCACGCGCACCACGCGCCCATCAAGTGCGTCGCGCTGTCGCCCAGGGAAGACTACTATGCTATTGGAGCCGCTGATGGAGACATCAAGGTATAATAATACCACCCTGTTACTTTCCCACTGCAGCCGCACATACAGAGAATTTACAAAAGCATTGTAACCACGCTTGTTCAATACGGGTTGGTTATATTGACTTCAAGATCTATAATGCAATTGCGCGCTTCGTGTGATTCTTATCACTGTACAAGGATCTTTTGGCGCGTGGTAAAATCAGAACTAACGTCGCCGAACATCTGCGCTGCGATTCTGTAACCATCTCACCGTGAAGAGGAGGAGGTGAGATTTTGACAGAATCGATTGGCTGGTTTTCTTATTTAAACTTTTACAAATGTTTCGACCTAATCGCAAGTCGCAACAGTTACCACTGGGCAACTATAGAAGCGCTTGGGTGAATTGTAACAGCTGATGCTGCTAGCTTTCTTTTGTTTTTCCTGCAGATCTAAATAGGTTTTCCAACTCCTAGACTCATAGACCCCTTAGAACAGATAATGCAGTAACTTTCATCTTCTACGCTGGAGGGAAGTCTGCTGATTTGTTTTGTATCAATGAAGCTGTATGAATGTCCTATCCTGTCGAAAAACAGTCTTACCTGTAATACTACCTTCATTTCCCAGGTGTTCTCGTTGACGACGCATCAGTTGCTGTACACGTTCGCCGGAGAACACGCCAGGAGTTCCTTCTTCAAGCACATCGGCCAGGGTGTCACGCAAATACATATCGGTATGTATCATTATTTCATTACTTTAGTATCGTTTCTTTTTCACATCGCAACGTCTAAGTTATAAAAATTATCCACGATTGAGGCCTTCTTAATCGTGGCTTATTTTGAAGGCTTTATGCGCCCTCATGTTATAATTTCTGCATTTTCTTAATAAATTGGTCCTGAATTCGACCCGAAGGACTAATTTTCGGAGCGTTTTTTAAAATGGTGATTTTCTAGATAGGCAATCCTGGATACTTGTTCAGAAAAGTTATGTGACTACTGTAATGTTTGTCTGCAGACAACGCCGGCCGCCTGTTCTCGTGCGGCGCGGACGGCACGATGAAAGTGCGGAAGTTGCCGGAGCGAGACTCGCCGCTGCCTCATCAGCCGCAGTATTAACGCACGCAAGTGACGTAAATACACGGTACGTACTACTTGAACACTGACATAACGGATGTAAAAAGACGCATAACGAAGCCAAGAGTCACTTATAGTCCCCTTCCTTGTGATCATTGTTTTGTACTGGACCATACCTGTGAACCTTTTGGTTGCAGAAATGTTGAAGGTCATACTTCCAACTTACTTCACGAAAACAAATTTTAAATATTATACATAATTTAACTTTAAATACCCAACAATTCCTGTACCGTTGCAAGAACCCATACGCACAATGTTTTGCTTGCGGTACATTGCTCGCTGAAGCGATTACTCACACCAAAAATAAAAGTAATTTCCCAACAATAATGTTTGCTCAATGGATGATCATATCCATTGAGCAAACATTCCGGTCTTTTTACACCTTGTACATCGCGTAACTGTAATTGAATAAAACAGTGAATTTTTCTTTGTTCTAGGCAGATAAGACGCAGTATAGAGCATAATCAGGTCCAGCGCGCCGCGTCTAGCCTTACGCCCCCTTGTGATGTACCTATTTATCGTTGTTGCTATTCAAATGTTACGAGTATGATGATCATTATACGCCGTTAGACTAGTCACTGAGTAGGCGATGTTGTATCTTATAATGTATTTAAAATGTTAATGAATCTTTAGTTATTTCTAGTGTGAAATATTCGCTATTTTTAACTTAATAAAAACATGTCCTAGATAAATATATAATTTATTTATTAGCACTCGCTGTCAGTCGACCGGCTGGAGCCGCGGCAGTGGCCTAATTCGCGCCGCATACAGAGCGCGCGGCGGTAGGGAGTACGTTAGTGTAACATTATTATATGATGTGGTGTATTTTTAGTGTAAAGTGCAATAACTAACTCGATGCTAACTTATGAATCCGACTACTGACGACGTCGAAGCCTTTACTAGATAACAGTTTAGCTCTTTTAAACGATTTAGCTTATGATATGAGTGCATATAACTTGTTGGCGCATAATAAAATATTATTTATTACATACATAGGTATTTATCAATCTATCTCTATATAAATCGTCGTTGGCTTACTGTAACATGTTTACAACTATTTAATCGCGTGTTTCGTACGCAGTGACAATCGGTCTGCATCGTATTTCATATAACATTATTATACTTAATCCCCCTTATATGGCACATGTTTCTAGTAGTAAGTATTATATAGTTATCTATGTATTCTACATATTGTGACGTATTCGAGATTATATGTTCATCTTATTTTATAGCAATATTTTGTTCCATGAAAGCATTTCTAAACGAAGCAATAAAATTATAAATATCGAATGTTTTGTGCACTTTCCTGTGCTTTATTTTAACAGTATTATACGTTTGTGGTGAGGGAAGTAACAAAATTATTTTAGAATCTGTATAACCTGCAATGTGTTCTATATATATACTGCGCTTGTGATACATACAGTGATAAACTAAACAAAATATAGCTATTTTCCAATATATTAACAAAAAACTGGTAATCTTAAATATTATTTTATTTATGTATATTTTCAAATTTATTTGTTGTTTAATTAGTGAAATCTAGCAACATTACTTACAATCCCGTGTATCGTACTAACACGTTAGTAATAATCACTACCTAATAGCAAATAATTCATAATATTGATGTTAGTCATATTATTAAATCCGTTGACTAAATATAATGTTCGTTTAAATGAAACCCTATTCTGAGTGAAATAAAAGACATTGGTTTCGTTGTTTTTCTTTGGTTAACTATTTGTAATATTGTTTAGGTTAATGACTGAAAACCAAAGTTTATTCTATCGAACATAATAAAATTGTATAGCTGCGACATAACATATGAAATTCAATATATTAAGTTACCAAATTTAGGCTTTATTAATGAAATTCGCACAATACACATGGTATTCAAAGGAAATATATAGAATAGTTCTAATAAGATTCGTGCGATCACCGGTTATGACTATAACACCTGTTCAATAAGTCAATTATTGTCAATCAATGGCCGTAAGATTACATTTTAAACATCTATGTGTAGTCCGTGGCTATGTGTCCTCCAGCTATCAGATTACGTGTCGTATATTTATATCTGTGATGTGTACGTGTAAATTGAATATATTTGGAATCATGTTGATCACATCGCATCGTATCAAACACGAGTACTGTATAACGCGCAAACCTACAAGGATTGCTTCATATCTCTTTGCTTATCATACGTACCTACACTACCTACCTATAGTTTATTGTTGTTGTAACTAGGTACGCTACAACCCTATCGTGTTAGGGAAACCCCATTTTAAATGAGTTTTAATTCTCTGCACCTGTTACGATATAGTAGTTGAATGAACAATGTTCAATGCTTATTTGTTTTATTTATGAAGGAAACATTTAAAATAAAGTTTAACTCTTACTTATTGTTTTATTTCGGCGCCAAATTCTATGCAATTTATATTAAAATTCATAAGTGGGTGATGATTGATTTCTATAATATTAAAGATTATCGTAGGACGCACAATGAAAGAAGGAAGGGGGTTCAACAATAATTTATTAAAACAAGACAAGTGAGGGGAATCGAAGATAATAAAAATACTATATTATAAATATACTAAAAAGATGTCATCACAGAAGTCACTTAATCCACACACATTTGAGTGCTTTATTGTGAAGTTGTGACTGTGTGCAATCTACATATATTTATTTGAAAACTGCCTAAGGCGAATATCACACTGCACCGTGCTCCGTCGCATAGCGGGGGAGGGGCATAGCAAACAATCAGCAGATTGTGTTTTCTATACAAACTGATACAATATTAAATTCGCGCCACGGTACGCGACGAAGCGCGGCGCAGTGTGATAATCTCCTTACCCTTGGGCAACACTGGCACCACTCAATATAATATTAACATACCAACCAGGAGTCGTCCAATGAAGGACGTTGCGGTTATGTAATTAGACGCTTCAACAATTTTTTTTTAAATTATTAGGGTCAGATTGTTGAAAGGGCCACAAAATTAAATGTGGGTAAGTCAGGTTCCTCTGACAGCCTCATATCATAAGAATATATAGATAAATAATAGATATAAGCATCGCCAACACATGAAAGCACAGCACACGAATAGCCTACCATGGTCCTACAAGAATCACATTGCAGTATAGTACAATATATGCATTGTTAATATTATTTTAGCATGGAGAACATTATAACGTTAATGTTTTGTTCATTAACGCATCGAGGGATTAGTTAATAATAAATAAGTTATATACGATGTTGGACTAAGTATAATGTCTTTTAACATAAACAATTATTTAAATAACTTCTTGTCGACATCGCTCGCTTTAATTCCCAAGTAATCTGTGACGAACTTTAATGCATCATCCTGATTTAAAGTACGTTTTCCTATCGGATTTTCTAAGAACAATGTAGCTGATCGTATGCCATTCGCGATATTAATAAATTTGCAGAACGGGCTAGTTTTAGATTCGCAATCTTTAGGTTTATTCGGAGAAGCGATCAACGTTTTAGAGTTTAAATTTGTAGTGTCTTTTACTTCAACCCCATTACACCATAATGTAAACTTCATACCATAGAGACCAAAGAGAACAGCGACCTCATGGTAAAGGTTCTCTAAAGTTATAAATTTATTCATTTTATCCTTAAGTATAAGACTACCTTGCTTACTCGAGACACCAAACCGAGGCGTTAGATCTTGTAGAACAATATTCGCCCAAGGGTTCGCGGGCAGTTCTACCTCCTTCCTCCAAGTTATAACTAACTTTAGCAAAGAACCTTTCAGTTCTTGCGTCTCTTCAATAACTACAGGCATGGATGGCTTGATCTGTTCAATCGGGATCAGAGGCCCTTTCACTGTACTCTCAATAAACTCACGATGCAAGTTTATGATGCGCACAATGTCACTGGACTTATTAACAGAGAAGTAAATGTTCACATCATCCGTCGGTACTAAGTGGGCTTTCTTCCGTAACTTTTGAACTCTATTTATTATCTCTCTAGAAAAACCTTCGTCAAGCATATCCTGATCGGGAGTAACATTGAGAAGAATCAGTACATCATTATCACTATGCGCTTCGTATTGATCGTTGCCTTCAGCCTGGAATATGATTCTCACTTCAGAGACATCAATGCGATGTCCAACTAATTCAATAAATCCATCAGCAATAAGTTTTTCGCATTGCTGGTTGTTAAGGTCCTTCAAACCTTTAGTGACAGCTTTAAAATCGCCTTTCAACCTTGTCCCAAGAAGTTTATGATCTGGCTCTGCTCTCAGTGTAATGCCATACTTTTCTTTGTCATTTGTTAATTGCAATTTCTTAATATTCAATTCTTCTAGGACATATCGCTCCAAGGATTTCACGTCATCCAAATAGATAGGGTCACGGTGAATGACAACCATTTCCGGCAAAGGATACTTGATCGGTACTGTTTTCCTGTCTCTAACGACTCTTCCCAATTCGATCACAGCTTGCATTCTTTGAACAGCTCTTTCTATATCGGTGTCTACTAATTCTATCTTGGGATCTGATATCATGTTGAAGTGAACACTCTCGAGTGATTCACCTGGCAAAAGTTGTCGAAGCGTCTTGTACATCAGTTCTGTAAGGAAAGGGGTGAAGGGTGCCATCACTCTTACCATATCGGATAAAACACCAAACAAAGTATCTAAAGCGACCTGACAGTCTTTAACACCACTCTCTCCCTTCAACCTTTTCCTGTTCATTCTTACATACCAGTTGGTGAGATGATCAATAAACTTGGTCAACCTCGGTACAACAGTATACAATCTATAAGCCGCCATCTCTTTTTTCACAAACTGGATCAGAGATTGCGTAAATGATGTAATCCACTTATCCATTACGTTTTCTCTTACTGCCTTTTCGTTAAACCTATAGTCGATTTTATCCTCTTGGACGATTCTTTCAACATTTTGTATTAGGAATCTAAAAGCATTGTACCACGGAAGAAATACGTCTTTAATGATATCCCTGACACCTTCTTCTTTAAATCGAAGATTCTCTGCTTTAACCACTGGAGAATTGACGAGATAAAGACGTAAAGCATCAGCGCCGTATTTCTTAACTACTTCTAGAGGATCAGGATAGTTCTTCTTTCTCTTTGACATTTTTTGACCATCAGAAGCTAAAACTAAACCATTTGCAATCAAGTTCTTAAACGGTGGTTTTTTGAATAGTGCTGTCGATAAAACAATGAGAGTATAAAACCAGCCTCTTGTTTGGTCGATACCCTCAGCAATGAAATTAGCTGGGAACACATCTTCGAACTCTTTTTTGTTTTCGAATGGGTAATGGCATTGCGCGTACGGCATAGAGCCTGACTCAAACCAACAATCAAAGACTTCAGACACCCTTTTAAGCGGCGGATGCCCAGGTCGTGATGATGGTATCTCCAAATGATCAATGCTTTCCCTATGTAAATCTTTTATTTCCTTACCAGTCAAAGCTTCCAACTCCGCAATGCTACCAACACAAACTACCTCCTGTCTGTCGCTCGAAACCCATAAAGGAATTGGTGTACCCCAGTACCTATTACGACTAATAGCCCAATCACGAGCTTCTTTAAGCCAATTTTTAAATCTCTTCTCTTTCACATATTCAGGTACCCAATAGGTTGCTTCACAAGATTTCAAAAGTTCTTGACTCATGTTTTCGACCCGAACAAACCAGGAAGGCACCGCCTTGTAGATTAGTGGAGTTTCGGAACGCCAACAAAAAGGATAGCTATGCTTAACTTGACCTAATTGGATAAGTCTGTTGCGAGTCTTCAAATTAGCAATAATATTTTTGTCGGCGTCCTTGACATGCTGTCCCAAGAAATCTTTGACTGGCTCCATAAACCTACCACTGGGATCGACAGGGCATATAATATCCTGATCCCGAGTAATGACGCCTGCTGCTAGACAAACCCTAAAATCGTCTTCACCAAAGTATGGTGCTTGATGTACAATGCCAGTACCGGAGTCGTCCGTCACGTAACTATCAACCAGCACTTGAAACGCGTTAGGACATTGGTCTACAAAGTAATTAAATATAGGTGTATACTTTATTCCTCTAAGTTTCTCTCCTGCAAACTTCTCAAGAACATCAAAATCTTCAACATTTTTGAAAACAGCAGGGAATCTTGATTCTTGGATTACATAACAAGTGCCAGTGCTCTTTTCTTTTACTTTTAAATAAATTAGTTTTGGATTGACACAAAGTGCTAAGTTGCTGGGAAGTGTCCATGGAGTGGTGGTCCAAGCGAGCAATGAGAACCCTTCAGCTGTAGGGAATGACACTACAACTGCTGGGTCTACAACATCCTTGTAGTTTTGTCCAGACTCAAAATTGGACAGAGGCGTGGAGCAGGCTGTGGAGTAAGGCATTACTTTTACACCTTGATACACCAACCCTTTGTTGTACAGCTCTTTGAATACCCACCAAATAGACTCCATAAACCAAGGGTAAAGGGTTTTATAATCGTTCTTGAAATCTGAAATAAACAAATGAGATTTACCAATAACATATAGTAGACACAAAATTAAGGCAAAGTAAAATTAATTAAAAACTCACCAATCCAGCGACCCATTCGCGTGATGATCATCTCCCAATCACCAGCATACTTCATTACAATTGAACGGCATTCTGCATTGTATTTATCAATGCCCATTTTCGCAACATCTTCTGGACCTTTGACGCCCAACGCTTTATCAATTTCAAACTCTACGGGAAGTCCATGACAATCCCAACCAAATCTTCTTTCGACATGATACCCCTATAAGTACAATTTAAAAATGTTATAATAATGATCTTTTTCTTACAAAGTTCCAGCAGTAAATTCTTCAGCAAAAGATTGCCTCAAGCCATAGATGTTTGCATGTTTTACTAAGCACATTTTAAGGGGGATGTGCTAAGGTAGACGGCGAAATTCTAATTTTCTTACATTTTTTGCAATTTGCAGGTCAGTGTCAGGTTGTATATTTATTAAAATATGATTCGCGACCGTAACAACTAAGGCTTTACAGAATTATAATTATTAGAATCAACAATGCAACTCCTTGACTTTGAATTGTCCTCAAATGTCATTATTGCATGAAATAGTCATTCAATAGGGTAATTTTTTTTTTATCCATTATTAAAATGAACCAGGTTATTAATAATTAATTACAATCTAGCCTATAAGACTTATATATTTATTAGGGTAATATGAACTTATTATAAACTAACTATAACTTATATGAACTTAATAAGAACTTATGAGAGTCATTAACGTAATAAAATTTGAATTCCACAGTTTATCCTGACACTTACGCCTTAAGTACTAGAAGTATTGTTAATGGTATGATACCTGTTGGTGTGCATATCTGGTGACAACGTCCTTGATAGTTCCAGCAAGGATATGGCCATAATGTGGAAGTCCAGTTGCAAAAGGTGGCCCATCATAAAAAGAATACCTGTAAAAAAAACAAGAATGTATGAATATTAGAACTGTTCTTTTGGAGCCTTTTTCCTTTTTTTTTCTGAGTTCAAAATAAAACATTGTCATCATCTGTATTCTCTCTAGACCAACTTTCCCCCTATAATTTCAAAGATGAATATATTGAAAGGGCTCCGTCAGCGAAGCTCTGCCGATTGATTCTGTAAAAATCTCACCATGAAAAGTTAGGTGAAGTGAGCGTAAAGTGAGCTGTCAATAGTGTCAATCCCTAGTATTAGTTGCACTGACAGCTCACTCCACGCTCACTTCACCTAAGTTTTTACGGTGAGATGGTTACAGAATCGCACTGCTGTTTTCTCCCATATTTTGTTGCTAATTAGTCGCAATTTGTCACCTCAATTACACATACCCATAAATCAGTGATTTATGGGTATGTGTACAAGAACCCATGAATCAGACTTGCTTTGGGCCATCTGGCACTTAAAGCATGGGTTTTAAAATATTCATTAATTTATTTATAATAATTTAAAAAAAATTATGGTTAAATTATGGAAATTATGGTTTCAATGATTAACATAAGTATAGGCAAATAAAAGACTGTTTTTTTCTATTGCTAAACCATAGTGACAGATATAACAAGCAATAATTGTGACCCCTGCCTTAAGTAGGTATGCTGCACCAAAATTATTTATTGATACCTGCATTACCTACATTTAATTGTGACCTCAATACCTGTGCTGGGTGAACTCTCTGTTAAAAACCGACCCTTCTTGCAAACCTCATGTTGTGAGAATAGGCGACCCTTCAAGTAAACTTCACTTTTGTTTAACACATCACATTTTATTATGTACTTCCCATATCAAACCAATAATAACTTATCTATCAAAATAAGGTCACACAAAACTAAACATCTAACATAATATATAAAACTCCATTCGACTCCTAGACCTGAGACACCCCTTTCGAATCTATTCCAAACTGCTTTATGACCACATAATCTTTTTATAAACCATAGACATAAAACCTGCCAGTAATTCAATAACATAAAATTCTATTAAGCTACTATTACAACATCCCCTCTGAATTTTATGTTTCTTACAATTAGAATAACATCTCTTATATAACTCCCATCAACTCATTAAACAAAATAAAACCCAGCTTAATTAACCCACCCAACATAACTAAATACAACAAACAAACTTTTGAATTAATTAGTCTAAACACCTTACTTAACTAACTTAAACATTAAACATTTCAAATTAATTCTCAAACAACCTTATATTCTAATAAACCTACATAACTCATCACATTACAGAATGTCCTTTACGTATCACTCACTATACACTGTCTCAATCTCAAAAACTTTGTTCTGTCCAGTGGTTTAGTTAATATATCTGCCAAATTATTTTTAGTCGAACAATAATGAATTTCCAACAAATTCTTATCTATTTTTTCCTTAATGAAATGATATTTAACATCAATATGTTTGCTTCTTCTATTCAAAATTCCATTTTTAATCAATACTATAGCCGATTGATTATCAACAAACAACTGTGTTTTTGGTAATTTATTTGTCAACTCGTAGATCAAACTCTGAATGTATAATAGGTCTTTAATACACTCGGCTGCAGAAATATATTCAGCCTCAGTACTGGAAAGAGCAGTGACTGACTGTTTACGTGAACACCAATGAATTGGACCACCACCATAAAATATAATAAAACCAGTCGTACTTTTTCTAGTATCAGGATCACCTGCAAAGTCTGCATCACAATACGCTTTTAAAGTTAAATCGTTACCACGAACATACTGTATACCACTGCTAACTGTATTTTTAATATACCTAAAAAGGTTCTTAATATTTGTAAAATCATTCAAGTTAGGATGTTCTTGATGTCTACTACAATAACCAACATGAAAAGCCAGATCCAGTCTTGTTTTATTAACCAAATACAACAATGAACCAATCAATTGTCTATATCGATGCACATCATCAACTCCCACTTTCCCCTCTTGATGTGTATCGACTAAAATATCTGGATGACTACTATCTTTTAAGCTTTCATATTTAAACTTTTCCAAAATTTGATTTATATAACTTTCCTGATAAATCTTAATAGAGTTTCGTTCTACTTTAATATCAAACCCTATAAACTTTTCAGTCTTATCAAATTTCCGCATTTCAAATTCTGTTTCTAATTTATTAATAATTTTATTTAAATCAATCTCATTTTCACCAATCAAAATGCCATCATCTACATAAATAGCCAAATATATTTCTTTATCTTTATTTATAAACACACATGGATCTGATTTTAATTGTAAAAAACCCATTTTTTTCAAAAATTCCGTTAATCTCTTGTTCCACATAAGTGGTGCTTGTTTCAATCCATACAAACTCTTCTTTAATTTACATACTTTATTCTCTCTATCTTTTATATCATATCCTAAAGGTATTTCCATAAAAATATCCTCATTTAATTCTCCATATAAAAATGCTGTCTTTACATCAAATTGCTTAATTTTAAAACCTTTTTGAGCTGCAATCGCCAACAACAACCTAACACTAGTAGTATTTACCACCGGACTATATGTCTCCTTATAATCAATATTGTATTTTTGTAAAAAACCTCTCGCCACTAATCTAGCCTTATATCTTCCACCAGGCTTTATAGTAAATATCCATTTACTCGAAATTACTTTCCTATTATTTGCTTCACACTTGTTAACGATTTCCCAAGTCTTGTTTCTCTCTAAGGAATCTTTTTCCTCATTCATTGCTTGTTTCCATAAATCTTTATCAAAACTATTAAAAACATCTGTATAAGTCAAAAACGAAGTCTCTAAATCATAATCTTTCAACCTAGATGGCAATTTCCTTTCTCTATTCGGTAAAATCCGCAATCCATCATTAATAACTGGTTCAATTGCATCCTCAAACTCATCACTAATCTCAACTACTGTATCATCTCTAACTTCCCCTCTCAAACTATTATTTTCTTCAACACCAACTATGTCTTCAACACTATCTTCAAAAATCTCATTATCTTCATCACCAACTCCAACTATAACATCTTCAATACTGCCTTCAAAAACCTCAGCATATTCATTACTAACTTCACCTCTATTTTCAAAAACTACTTTATCACCAACAACTCCATCACCACTATCATTACAAAAATCATCACCACCTTCACCACGAAAATCATCACCACCTTCACCACGAAAACCATTACCACCAATATCGACACTAACCTTTTTAAATAAATTTTCTAAATCACACTGTTTCACTCTACAATTACACATTTTCAAATAATCTGCAACATCACTCTTATTATTATTAAACACCACATCTCTCGAATAAACAATTCTAAAACTTGAAGGATCCCATATCTTATAACCGTTGTTAGTAAACCCTACTAAGAGCCCTTTGCTACTCCTGGAGTCAAGTTTATGTAACTGAAAATTATTTTTATAATATGCTAAAGATCCAAAAATGTTCAAATGTTTTAAACTAGGTATTCTATTAAACCACATTTCAGCTGGTGTTTTTACATTTATTGTATTTGCACTCCTGTTCAATAAATAAGCAGAAGTTAAAACGGCTTCACCCCATAATACATGTGGTAGCTGCATATCAAAAAGCAACGCTCTGGTTCGTTCCATTAATGACCTGTTTAATCGTTCAGCTTTACCGTTCAGCTGAGGAGTATAAGGAATAGTGTAATCAATATTAATACCTTTGTTACTACAATACATTTTAAATTGTTTGCTAGTATATTCACCCCCATTATCACATCTGAATGTTTTAACTGTTGTTTTAAAATGATTTTCCGCCAAATTAATATAATTAGTTATTTTAGAAAACGCCTCGTTTTTATTTTTGATTAGAAAAACTTTAACAAAATGAGTATAATCATCCAAGAACGTAATAAAATATTTGTAACCATCCCATGTTTCTGTTTCAATAGGACCACAAATATCACTATGAATAATTTCTAAAGGCTTACTAGCTCTGTGTCTATTTGTTTTAAAAGATTTCCTACATAATTTTGACTGTGTGCAGACTTCACAGATGTCAATCTCCTTTACCAGGCCTCTATCTATACCACGGACAAGATCCTTTGTCCTGTTAATAGGTACATGACCTAATGCACGATGCCAGAAATCAGCATTTATTTGACAAATGTTTACTGACCTTGAACATATGACTGGCTTGGTTTTAATATTCAAGTAATACAGACCGTCTTGCTTCAATTCACCGACCTCTATACATTCAGAGCCCTCACTTACGATATGACATCTCGTTCTGAAAAATTTTAGTAAATAATTATCATCAGCTAAGCTAGATACAGATATTAAGTTCTTCTTGAGTTGGGGAACACATAAAACATCTTTGAAAGTAATGTTTTCCGTATAAATGTTGCCCATAGTGTTGACATGGTGAATATTTCCATCTGCAGTCATAATTTTATAATTAATCTTCTTTGTATCTTTAAGATAACTATCGGATGTCACAATATGACTGCTGGTGCCTGAATCAATTACAAATTCAACCTCTGTTTCTGCACTATTATTTGCAAGGTTACATACATTTTGCTTTAGGCAGAACTTTGTGAAATGCGAGTCATTCTTACAGTTCACACAGTTAAACTTTATGTTACAATCTGCATGTCTGTGTCCACTCTTCATGCATTTATAGCATTGAGCTATGTTGTTATTAGCTTTTCCGTCACCAGTTATTGTTCTGCAGAATCTTGCAATATGTCCCTTCTTACCGCATTTAAAACAACTCCTTACATGAAAACTGTTTCTAGTATGTTCTGCATTGTCAGATGTTGTAGGTTTTTGATCTTCAAAATTATGTGTAGATTCTCGTCTCATCCTTATTTCCAAATTTAATCTTGATATTAAGTTAATCAAATTTTTCTCTGCTGATGCTGTACATTCCCAAGCTGTTCTAAAATGATATAGTTTCTCTGGTAAATTTGATAAAATTTTTGATATTATTTGTTTCTCATCAAACTTGTATCCTAAATTTCTTATTCTTGTCGCTTTATGTTCAATTTCTGCTATGTCCGTCATCAAATCTTTGTTTTCGAATTTAAATTTATAATATTCCTCTAATAAATGTGAAATTTGAGTATCTTCTTGTCCTAGAAATAGTAGATCAAATTTTTCCAAAATTTCCTTGGTTGTTGTGCAATTAATTGCATATACCATATATTTGTCGCTAATAGCGCATATAATCATTAATTTAGCTTTTGCATCCTTTTTATTAAAATCTTTCTTTGTTACCGCGTCGTTATCCAAAACAGAATCGAGCTCCTTAGCTGTCAAAAATAGCAATAATTTTTGTTTCCATAACAAGTATTCTGACTCGTTTGTCAGTTTTGACAACTTTAAATCGTCAGTCATTTTTGCGAATTTTTTAAACAATTTCTTTTTGAATTTTAACTTTTACTCCAAAACATTTTCTTGGGCTCTTCTTTTGTTGTTTCTCACAACATGAGCTCTAGCCCATTACCTGTTAAAAACTGACCCTTCTTGCAAACCTCATGCTGTGAGAATAAGCGACCCTTCAAGTAAACTTCACTTTTGTTTAACACATCACATTTTATTATGTACTTCCCATATCAAACCAATAATAACTTATCTATCAAAATAAGGTCACACAAAACTAAACATCTAACATAATATATAAAACTCCATTCGACTCCTAGACCTGAGACACCCCTTTCGAATCTATTCCAAACTGCTTTATGACCACATAATCTTTTTATAAACCATAGACATAAAACCTGCCAGTAATTCAATAACATAAAATTCTATTAAGCTACTATTACAACACTCTCTATCTCTAGATGGTTTATTGGCCTAGGCTAGGCGTCTAACTTAAAAGAAAGCCGTTGCCAAAAAACGCATGGAACTGTGGTCACCATATGGAGGGTGGAATGTACCTCGTTGGCTCAACTAGGACGTCCACAGTCCATGACCATGATCCAATAAATAACACACATGAAATTGAAATACCATAGGCCATTAAAATCAACATTTACAGACGATATTTAACTTTTCGTAAAATAAGCGAACCTTACCTGGGTTTATTTTTTGACTGTTTCAAACAACTGTGAAATGCATCGATGTCTTTCCAAAACGTTAAAATTTTCTCCTCTTCCTTAGGGAAGTCAATATTCTCAGGTACTCTGTTCACTTTTAGGGCCATGGTAATTTTTATAACCTTTTCAATTTTACCACGCCATCACAGAAATTCCACACACACAGATAAAAAAAAGAAACGTCATTTATTTACACTATTTTGCACACACACATGTCGCACAACGAAAAACTACGCACACGACGACGGACCATAATTTCAACATGAATGAGCTGGCAACAACTGCCAAGCTTACAAAATTACAACGGATTGCATCAACCTCAAGATTTTCGCAACATTTCATCATCATAAGTTATATGCCTAGGGTTTCGTAGGTTTCGAACCTAAATATATTACTAAGCCTAAACAACTAAAGCTAAAGCTATTACTAAGCCTATGCCGTATGTCTGTCACAAGTCTGAATCTTTGTATGTAACAGTAACTTCTAATCATTTCATCCAATTATAGAAACCAAGTCGTTTCCACATTTGAGACTACCCGGTATCTCAGTAAGTTGTTTGAGACAAAAATTACATTGCCACTAATTGCCATAAAGAAAAAAGATAACCTCGACTCGACACTTATTTAGTTTGACAATGACAGTAACTCATGTGACATAAGAAAAGCAATAAAAAAAAACTAAATTAAAGAGATAAACGTCATAATTGGGAGAATAATTTCAGATTTTCTGTACATTACAGTTGGTTTTGGGTTTTAAATTTTTAATTTTAGTTAGATAAAATGGATTGCTACTGGATGAAAATATCGCCAAGGTGATACAGATATTAAGACAGTATTTTTTTGTGTCTAATTCATGCACTTACTTATAGTTGTATTTGGATTTCTGTTGCAGTTTGAGCAAGGGTATTAGTATTATCAATCAGCTCGATGAAACGAGATTCGAACAATTCCTCCGCCGTATTGTAGCGAAACTGACACTTCAGAGCACAGAAATATTTACAGATGATGAAAGACTGAAGTTGGAAAAAATATTTGGCATTGAACAAGAAAACTTAATTATGAGCATCAAAGCACTACAATACATATTTAAAAGAATGTTAAAGTATATTTTTATGCCCATCGATTTAAAAAACGATCTCAAAACCATTGGATTGAATAATGAAAAGGCTGATTCCATAGTTAAAGTCTGGTCAGCAGAAACGAGAACCACTCTTGATGAACTTGGTTCTAAAACAAATGAAATGAATGATTCTTTAAATTTCTCATGGAAGTTAAATGCTGAGTTAAGTTCAGACTATCGAAAAAAGTGCAAGATCCCCAAAGCATACTTATCACTTAAAAGAGAAAGGAATGAAACTGAAATAGAATTGACTCATCCCGAGTTGTATTCAATATTTCTTCAATTTGAATCCATTCAGAATGAATTAGATAATTTAATAACATAATTAATATTATTTGTTAAAGTTTTCTTATTTTAAAGACAAAAAAGCATATAAATGGGGATGACTGATCAAATTGAATGTGGTGATCTGTGATGGCTCAAGTTACAAAAGCAATACCAGTATAAATATTGTTGTTAGGATAGAAATACAAACCTGCAAGAACTGAGTTTTTTGTTTTTAACTTTTACCTCAAAATCAGGAATCAAGGTTGGCATAAATCTTGATTGATTGATTCCTGATGTTAATGATATTGAGATAACGAGAAGTTTAAAAAAGATTTGTGATTTATGATGATAAGTAATATATTGCTCCATAAATAATGTTATTATAATTTTGTAATATTTGTTTATCTGGTTACTTGTAAATAGTAATATCTCTATAAACATAACGTAATGTTTATGTAATTCTTAAATAAAAATATTTTTCTAAAAATACATTCAATCTTTTTCTTAAAATACCACTGCTTATAGTGATATAAAATAATTCTGATAAGAATCATTGCATGAGATAATTATGTTACAATAGTAGTCTATTGTAACATAATTATCTCATGCAAATGTTTTTTTGTTGTTTGTTTTCGTTCACTGAGACTAGCGGTCCCGACAGACGTTGTCCTGCCCGAATGCAGCGCCACCTACTGGATCCAATTGTAGAATCTAAACCGTCCAGGAGGCTTACTATGACCTTTTAAGAAAACGTTCAATGTTCATTCAGTTCAGAAGCAGGCCTAATTTAGTTCTGCTAATAATCGTACTATGAGAGTCATAAAAGTGAACGACTATTGCACGAAGTTCACCGAAGTTGAATGGTAATGCTTGTCTGTGGCCTGCTGTAATGCCATTGTCTTTTTAATAGGCATCGTTCAGAAACTTAAATCTAATTCTATTTTCACTTTACCGGTTTTTTGAAAATAATAGAAACATGAGTTTCTTGGGTATACACAAATTTAAACTATTATTATGTATAACAAGTTACCTTGACACATTATCTAAAAGCACTACAAAGCTCATTTTCCCGTTCAAAACAACTTTGTAGGATTCAACGTGATTTTGAACGTGTGTGATAAGTCAAGCAGCAATTAAAAAAAAAAGTATTTTTACGCGCCAAATAAAATGTTTTATGTTTGTATACCTCTTCACAATGTCGTTACTTCGTAAGTTTGTTTACTTACATGAAAATATCATAATGGTATACTTACTTGCTTCAGAGATTAATTATAGGTACTGAATGTGGTGAATTTATTTTTAGTGAAACACGTACAAGTCGTGTTAGTATGACCCAACTGCTTCGCCGGGAGTTCTTAAATAATCATAGAGAAATAACAGATAAGTACATAAAAAGCTCGGGAATATAGCAAGCTAATGTGGAAAAGGGTTGCAGAGAGAATATAGTATTTGTGCCCCCCCTTGTATTGTAAGTCTAATCGTATTACTTAAACCTTAAAAAAAGTAACGAATTTATCATTTAAAATGGTCATTTTTTTTAAATAAAGCCTAACCGGGATCACGAAATCGTTATAAAAAGAAAATGTATTGATAATTTACTCAATTGATTCAATTCCCGATATGGTTGTTAATGTAATAAATACGTGTATTGAAGCGTGTTTAACGATTGACATTAAAAAAAAAACGAATTATATACATAATTACAGTTCGAGGTGGTAACCAAATCTATTTTTATTAAGTAAAACAATTTACCATTGACGCTGCAGCAGGTCCTCCTGTGTTTAATCTCATTTTTAAGTTTGCTTACTCTTGCTTAAAGTAGTGTAAAAATCATCGTGAAACGGATTGTAGTTTTTGGTTTCTTGTCAGTTTGACTCTAGTGTTGTTACTCAGTCATAAACGGTCAGGCACTCGATTGTCTCGATTACATAATTCGAAAATTCAATTGCAAGTTGAATCTAATCCATTCCATTCAAACTAGCAGCTTTTTATGTTTGAAACGCACACAATAAAAAACTTAAAGGAAAGAATCATAGCAAGATCCAGAAAAAAAACAACCTACACGTTATCAACTGACAGCACTAACCCACAGAACAGCCGATCGATTCTGTAAAAATCTCACCGTGAAAAGTTAAGTGAAGTGAGCTTAGAGTGAGCTGTCAATAGTGTCAATCCCTTAGGATTAGTTGGTATGACAGCCCCCTCCACGCTCACTTCACCTAAGTCTTCACGGTGAGATGGTTACAGAATCGCACTGCAGAACTGTATTTTCATCACAGTATTATGTCGGTTAATATCACCATCACGTTGATATCACACGATATAATCATTTATAACTGAGATTGCTGGTAAATCTATACTTAATTGGCGACTGTGTAAGACCGAGACTATTGTGATCTATAGTACCTACTTAAAATATATTATTATAATTATAGAAGCTGTTGATGTAGTGTATCATTTACCTATTTCTAATAGTAGTTTATTACGTACCTACGTATTTAACTAGTGTGGCAGTGTTGGTCATGTTGGTGATATTTATCTAATCGCGACTACATCAACTGGCACACTGAGAGAAAATGAACTCAAGCCTTTATTTTATTTAGATTATCGAGTTACTTACATAAAATCAAGCCGCAGCACTATCTGACACTGTCAGAAAGACAAGTTTAGTGACAACAACACTTCATTCATTCATTATATTTAGTCCGTTTCTTTCGAATAGTATGAAATTGATATTTCTGTTTTCCTGTGTAATTGAAGGGTTTTAATGAATATGGAATATTCAAGACGGTACAGCATTTAGTCCAGAAGGATGATGTGTTAATTGTTCAGTAAGATTTCAACGCAATGTGCGAAGACATTGTTGGCTGTTCTGCACGTGTACACCTAATGTTGAGCGTGCGGTATTCAAGTATTTTTATCTTGGACACGGTATCAAGATGAGAACTGGAACGACCTGCATAATTTAAGATGAAATACTATGTATTTACTTCTAAGTCGTCTGACTATTGATTGAAAATATTGATATCCTACATAATAGTAATAAAAATATTCAGTTTAATAAGTGATTTTTGATTTCATGATCGTATTTCTCAGTATTCCCGTTACACGAAGTTTAATTATAAGTACCATTGTAATCTAGACATCTTATGGAACAAATAAACATACGTTTCATTAATAGACGCCAAAATTGGAGGACCTAATCGCCGAACAAAAAAAAACTCCTTTTACATTCTGTTGGCAAAGGAGTAGTTAAGTCTGCATGCAAATGGTCAAAGGTATTTTTACCATATCACTACAATGTTCTCATAGTGTAGCTTTATTATAAATACCTACATCAAAGCAATGCATGATAAAAAAGGCTACTGAGAAGCAAGCTAAGAGTTTGGTTTCATAAAATATTATTGGCCATTGGCCATTGAATCCTTGTTTGAGCATAAGATTGCACTAGGTGTTAGGTACTTATTTATACTATGTGTGATAACTATTATTTTATTTTTCGTATTATGTCAAAATAAAAAAAGGTTGATTTACAAATTTCCTGTTATTTATTTTCCTATAGAATAGAAGATGTTTTATTTCCCTGATTCCCTGCATCTTATGTTACATTATTTCGGCGCAGCATGTCCTCATTTAAGTCTTGTGCACGGAGGTGCCAAGGATCCCAATCGAGCATATCCCAGAGTAGTGAGGTTCAATTATTATTCATTAATCTCTTCTGAAAGTTGATGTCTTCTGTTGTTTTCATGTAGCGGCGCATACTCATCCAAGGGTTCTGTGATGGCTTTTTCTAGTAGTAGTATATATTCCTCGCATTCTGCGTCTGTTGTGATTTCCTTTGGTAAGTGCGTGGTCATATCCCATAATATTCCCACCCCTTCGTCTCTCGTCTGGTTGAGTGCGGTCATTTTAAGGTTGAGGTCCCCGAATGTGATGTTTGGAGCTGATCAGTGCGGTATGGTATAGATATCCCCTTAATTTTTAGGGAATCTCCGGTCAGATGATCATAAGTGAGGTTAATAGCGACGCCTTTGAATAGGCGGTCTCTTTTTTTCGGTACCTGGGGTTACGCGTCGGTCCCACTTCAGCGTATTCCTCACATCACATACATACATGGCTGTAGTAAGATGCGACGTGATCTTGTCGTAGTTCAGGAGAATCATACGATTTTGGAAAAGTCGACCCGGCACGGCACTCGTTGACTACGATTAGGTATAAGAGGTTTATAACGATCGGCTAATGGTTTAGCTCGAAGAATTTACCTTTCAATCCTTGAGCATTGATGTGCAGTATGCGCAACTAATGATATTGATTACTAGATAAAATAAGAAAAATATTTATTTACAAATTCCCCGTATTCATTTCAACAGGCTTATTTATTTCCCTAGTGCGACCCCGTTGGTTTCTTTTTTCTATTCGATATTCACTCCAAATATTACGTACTCGTCACACAGAGATATAATAAAAAAACGTGTGTGATGGGCACTGAATTACAAAACAATGTTGAAAAGCTCGTTTAATAGTAACTTATTCAAGATGGTTTATTTTGACGTTACAGTCGTTCAATATTCGTTTTGTTGCTGTCAATTAGCAGGTCATGGTATGAAATTCTATACAAAAAAGAAGGTGAACAGTTTTTGTAAACGTCAGCTTAGCAGGCCTGTTGCGGTCCTGCTAATAAGACGTCATAGTACAAATAAGCAGTTTAGTTTAAATTCTGCCCTGCTATAAGAGCTCATGGTAAGCCCCCAGGACTCACTGAAACACAAACAAAAATCATAAAAATCGGTCCAACTGTTCAAGTTTTGTTTCTAGGTAATAATTTATGGTAATGAGAGACCATGCACAGTAAAGAAAACTAGCTAGTTGGATAGATATTTGCACAGAATTGCATGACTCACTCAAAAACTGACTGACTGAAAACTGATCTGGGGGCTTACTATGAGCTCTTATAGCAGGGCAGAATTGAAACTAAACTGCTTATTTGTACTATGACGTCTTATTAGCAGGACCGCAACAGGCCTGCTAAGCTGACGTTTACAAAAACTGTTCACCTTCTTTTTTGTATAGAATTTCATACCATGACCTGCTAATTGACAGCAACAAAACGAATATTGAACGACTGTAACGTCAAAATAAACCATCTTGATTATGTTACTATTAAACGAGCTTTTTCAACATTGTTTTGTAATTCAGTGCCCATCACACACATTTTTTTATTATTTCTCTGTGTGACGAGTACGTAATATTTGGAGTGAATATCGAATAGAAAAAAGAAACCAACGGGGTCGCACTAGGGAAATAAATAAGCCTTTTGAAATGAATACGGGGAATTTGTAAATAAATATTTTTCTTATTTTATCTAGTAATCAATATCATTAATTGCGCATACTGCACATCAATGCTCTAGGATTGAAAGGTAAATTCTTCGAGCTAAAACCATTAGCCGATCGTTATAAACCTTTTATATCTAATCGTAGTCAACGAGTGCCGGGTCGACTTTTCCAAAATCGTATGATTCTCCTGAACTACGACAAGATCACGTCGCATCTAACTACAGCCATGTATGTATGTGATTGTGAGGAATACGCTGAAGTGGGACCGACACGTAACCCCAAGTACCGAAAAAAAAAGAGACCGCCTATTCAAAGGCGTCGCTATTAACCTTACTTATGATCATCTGACCGGAGATTCCCTAAAAATTAAGGGGATATCTATACCGCACTGATCAGTTCCAAACATCACATTCGGGGACTTCAACCTTAAAATGACCGCACTCAACCAGACGAGAGACGAAGGGGTGGGAATATTATGGGATAAGACTACACACTTACCAAAGGAAATCACAACAGACGCATAATGCGAGAAATATATACTACTACTAGTAAAAGCCATCACAGAAACCTTGGATGAGTATGCGCCGCTACATGAAAACAACAGAAGACATCAACTTCCAGAAGAGATTAATGAATAATAATTGAACCTCACTACTCTGGGATATGCTCGATTGGGATCCTTGGCACCTCCGTGCACAAGACTTAAATGAGGACATCCTGCGCCGAAATAATGTAACATAAGATGCAGGGAAATAATACATCTTCTATTCTATAGGAAAATAAATAACAGGAAATTTGTAAATCAACCTTTTTTTATTTTGACATAATACTAAAAATAAAATAATAGTTATCACAGAAAAGCTACACTATGAGAACATTGTAGTGATATGGTAAAAATACCTTTGACCATTTGCATGCAGACTTAACTACTCCTTGCCAGCAGAATGTAAAAGGAGTTTTTTTTGTTCGGCGATTAGTCCTCCAATTTTGGCGTCTAT
Organism: Apamea anceps; assembly: GCA_951799955.1. Classification (NCBI taxonomy): domain Eukaryota; kingdom Metazoa; phylum Arthropoda; class Insecta; order Lepidoptera; family Noctuidae; genus Apamea; species Apamea anceps. The sequence goes on along the minus strand of OX637513.1, from coordinate 12,900,021 downwards.
TAATGAAACGTATGTTTATTTGTTCCATAAGATGTCTAGATTACAATGGTATAATTAAACTTCGTGTAACGGGAATACTGAGAAATACGATCATGAAATCAAAAATCACTTATTAAACTGAATATTTTTATTACTATTATGTAGGATATCAATATTTTCAATCAATAGTCAGACGACTTAGAAGTAAATACATAGTATTTCGTCTTAAATTATGCAGGTCGTTCCAGTTCTCATCTTGATACCGTGTCCAAGATAAAAATACTTGAATACCGCACGCTCAACATTATGTGTACACGTGCAGAACAGCCAACAATGTCTTCGCACATTGCGTTGAAATCTTACTGAACAATTAACACATCATCCTTCTGGACTAAATGCTGTACCGTCTTGAATATTCCATATTCATTAAAACCCTTCAATTATACAGGAAAACAGAAATATCAATTTCATACTATTCGAAAGAAACGGACTAAATATAATGAATGAATGAAGTGTTGTTGTCACTTGTCTTAGCACTTGTCTTTCTGACAGTGTCAGATAGTGCTGCGGCTTGATTTTATGTAAGTAACTCGATAATCTAAATAAAATAAAGGCTTGAGTTCATTTTCTCTCAGTGTGCTAGTTGATGTAGTCGCGATTAGATAAATCTCACCAACATGACCAACACTGCCACACTAGTTAAATACGTAGGTAGGTAATGTAGCATAATAAGCGTAATACCAAATAGAACGTGGCTTTATTTAGCTAAAGAATTACAGATAGGCAGAGATTGAATATGTATCCATGACACTATGTATAACATGTCGTTGACAGCACAAACCACCATACAGCCAAGGAGGTCGTGTCAATAGGCATATCACCTCATTCTTCCCCGGTCGAGTTTTCTCTCCTCCCTTCTCCATCTACCACAAAGTCGCTTAGGTAGGAGGGCGGCTTTCTGGTCCTGTTTGATCTCCGCGGGAGAGCTTCGATCTGGAGTATCGGAGAAGGCGGCGAGCCACGTAGATCCTCTGAACGTTGCGGCGATGATAGTGACGGGGTGTCAGTTTCGGGTGGAGCTGTAGTGCTGTCTTCCATCTCTTCAGAAGCTGATTGAAAACTATCATTTCCACTGTAGTCAACGGTATTCGGGAACGGTGCCAATTGACGGTTCGATACTGTTGATGTTTCCCCATTGTCCCGTCGAATAAGAGAATAGTGAGGATTAGTTTCAAGGAGTTCAGCTTCTTCGACTAGAGGGTCTGTTTTAGATTGTCGGACATTCTTCTTTACCAATATCGGGCCTGGTGTAAGCCAAGACGGCAGTGAGTCTCCGTTCTGGGATCTTCTAGGGTATGTAAAAAGTTTTTCATGTGGGGTGGCATTAGTAGCTGTACATAAAAGAGAACGTACACAATGCAATGCATCCTTAAGTACCACTTCCCAGTTTTCCGGTAATAGTCCCTTTGACCGGAGGCTGAGTTGGATAGTTCGCCAGAGTGTCCCGTTTAGACGTTCCACTTGTCCGTTACCCTGGGGGTTGTAAGGTGTCGTTCTAGATGAGGCTATGTTTGCTTTTCTTAGAAATGACTTGAATTCTTCTGACATAAACGATGAGCCTCTATCGCTATGAACATAGAGAGGCTGGCCAAACGTAAGGAAGAGATCTTTCAAGCAGTTGATGACAGTGGCAGATGTCATATCTTTACATGGATATGCAAATGGAAATCTGCTGTACTCGTCGATTATGGTTAATATGTACTTGTTGGAGGTGTTAGACGGCAATGGCCCCTTGAAGTCTATGTTGATACGTTCGAAAGGGGCCATAGCTTTGATCAAGTGTCCTTTAATTTTGAGAAACCTTGGTTTTATCTCGGCGCAGGTCGGGCACGAGGCAGTCATCTTCTTGATATCGTTCGCTGAATAGGGCAATTTTTGGATCTCACCCAATGATACATCCTTGTCACCCCTGGGTGACAGAGTGCGTTATGGAGCTCCTTTAGCTTACTGATATTCATATAGGCGCACACACGGGATAGAGCGTCCGCAGCTGCATTTTCGCAGCCTGGTCTATAAATAATGTCATATTTGAAACAAGACAATTCTAATCGCCAACGCAAGATTTTCTCGTTCTTGATTTTACTATTATGATTCTGATTGAACATGAAGGCTACCGATTGTTGGTCTGTTATTAAAAGGAAATGTTTGCCAATAAGGTAGTGTCTCCACTTTTTTAAACTTTCCACTATTGCGCAAGCTTCTTTTTCGATTGAGGATTGCTTGCATTCGGAGTATGATAAAGTTCGTGAAAAGAATGCCACAGGTCGTCCTTGTTGAGTGAGTGTAGCCGCCAGAGCAAATTCTGAAGCATCAGTTTCAACGGTGAAGATTTCGTCATTAATCGCTGCTAGTGCCGCCGCCTTGATGTCCTGCTTTATTTCCTCGAAACATTCGAGAGTGTCGCTCGATAACGGGAAGCTTGTGACGCTGGTGAGGGGTTTTATCTTTTCCGAGAAACGCCCAATCCATTTTGCATAGTGCGCAAACATTCCTAGGACTCGTTTCAGTTCACTTGATTTAGTCGGTGCGGGGAGGTCTAGTAGAGGCTTTAGTCTATCTGGATCAGGTCGGATAATATGATTTTCCACGGTATAGCCAAGAAGACTGATCTTAGTTTTATTTAGAACGCTTTTTTCTTCATTCAGAGTAAGATTGAACTTTTTAATGGCGTCCATAAAACGTTTTAAATTGCGCTCGTGATCCTTAACATCCTTGCCGCAAACCGTTATGTCATCTAAGTAAGCGTACGTCCCATCTAATTTTTCTTCAGATATTATGAAGTCAAGAGTCCGTTGGAAGGCAGCTACGCCATTAGTAACTCCGAACGGAATGCGTGTGAATTGATAGAGTTTTCCATTCGCTTCGAACGCTGTATATATCTTCTCATTTTCTAGGATCGGAACCTGATGATAGGCTGATTTTAAGTCTATCTGACTAAAGACTTTAAATTTGGATACGTTGTTCACAACCGTTTCGATGTTTGGCAAGGGGAAGGCATCTAGGTCAGTAAATTTATTGATTGTCATTGAATAATCGATCACGAGCCGCTTTCGATGGGCCCCTCCTCCCGCTACGAGAACTTGGGCCCTCCAAGGGGAAATACTTTTTTCAATTACCCCATCTTGGAGCAACTTAGACACTTCCTCTTTTATGAAGTCAGCGTCTTCTTTAGTGTAGCGCCTGCTTCTGACAGCAATCGGTTGGATATTTGGCGAAAGATTGGTGAATACGGAGGCCGGCGGAACTGATGCTTGCAGAACATTACAGATTTGTAAGGGCTCGCAGGGACCTCCCAGATTGAATTGGATGCTTGAATGTTGCTTAAGTAAGTCGTGACCCACGATAACGTCTGCGCAGAGGTTGTCAACTACTAAAAGAGTTGTTTGCTTGTAAGTATGTTGATTCATTTTAATAGTTGCGAAACATACCCCTTCAACGAACGAGACTTGGTTAAGAGAGGCGAGATTGACAGTTTGTTTGCACGGTCTCTTGGGCAACTTCATGATGCGGGCGACTTTGCTGTTTATGAAACTGACTGAACTTCCAGTGTCGACGAGAGCATCAGCTTTATAATCGTTTATTGTGATAAGGATTGTCGCACTCCTAAGACTTGAAGGAGAAGCAGCGGAAATAGCCCCGTTATAAAACTGGTCATTGCTTGAGTTGGGCCTAGGATGTTCATCATTCCACACAGAGTTTATGTTATGCCCGGACCTGCAAACGCTAGCAAAATGGCCTTTCTTCGAACACTTATTACAAGTAGCTTTGCTAGCTGGGCACCTTATTCTAGGATGAACATTTCCGCCGCAGAAGAAACAGCGCTTGGCTGATTGTGACGAGGAGGACGGTGCGGCCGAAACATTCTGAGGCATTCGTGACGATGAAGCTACCGCTAGATTGCCCGATTCTTTGTCTCGAAAGATTTCAGTTAGAGCATTTAGTTGCGGAGAGTTAGCACCGATTGTCTGAGCATCTTTCTCAGCAGTTTCCAAGGTGATGGCTTGATTAAGAGCTTCAGTAAGAGCAAGCGTAGAGTTTTCTAAGAGTCGTTCACGGATTTTTCTTGAGAGCAGGCCGGAGATAAGAGCACTACGAATTGCCTGTTCTTCATGTTCTGTCGCAGTGACTGCTTCAAATTTACAATCATTAGCCATCAGTCGAAGGGCTCTAGCATATTCTGAAATAGTCTCGTCCGTTCTTTGTTTTCGATTGAATAGGACATGTCGAGCTAGTATCGTGTTTTTTTGTTTGACATAGATGTCTTCTAGAGCTTTCATAGATGCTTTATAAGTCGTGCAAGACTTGATATGTTTGTAGATCGATGCGGATAAATGATTGATTAACAGCTTACACTTGAGAGAATCCGATACGTCTTCTGTATTTTCTTCGGCGAGAAAGCTTTCGAAAGTTGATTTCCAATGTAGCCATTTTGCGTCAGCGTCCGCGACATCAGGTTCGACGTCAAACTTATCGGGTCGGAGATATCTTGATAGCGATGATTTGCCTAATTTTTCGTCAGGCATCTTTAGCTAAATAAATTGTAGCATAATAAGCGTAATACCAAATAGAACGTGGCTTTATTTAGCTAAAGAATTACAGATAGGCAGAGATTGAATATGTATCCATGACACTATGTATAACATGTCGTTGACAGCACAAACCACCATACAGCCAAGGAGGTCGTGTCAATAGGCATATCACCTCAGGTAATAAACTACTACGAAAAATAGGTAAATGATACACTACACCAACAGCTTCTATATAATAATATATTTTAAGGGGTTGGTATCAGAATGACTGGATCGCAAATAGACCATGTCGCTATAGATCACAATATTCTCGGTCTTACACAGTCGCCAATTAAGTATAGATTTACCAGCAATCTCAGTTATAAATGATTAGGTATATCGTGTGATATCAACGTGATGGTGATATTAACCGACATAATACTGTGATGAAAATACAGCAGAGGCCTTACCACGAGCTCGATCCAGTTTAGGCTGATGGAAAGAGACAGAGCTATACAAGTCGTCTAGCGCCATCTCGATCCCTGAGCGTAAATTGAATCGCGTTAAGAACTCGCGGTAGGCCACCAGTTCTGTTCTTAGTTCGAGTGCTGTCAGTTGATAACGTGTAGGTTGTTTCTGTTTTCTGGATCTTGCTATGATTCTTTCCTTTAAGTTTTTTATTGTGTGCGTTTCAAACATAAGAAGCTGCTAGTTTGAATGGAATGGATTAGATTCAACTTGCAATTGAATTTTCGAATTATGTAATCGACACAATCGAGTGCCTGACCGTTTATGACTGAGTAACAACACTAGAGTCAAACTGACAAGAAACCAAAAACTACAATCCGTTTCACGATGATTTTTACACTACTTTAAGCAAGAGTAAGCAAACTTAAAAATGAGATTAAACACAGGAGGACCTGCTGCAGCGTCAATGGTAAATTGTTTTACTTAATAAAACCAGATTTGGTTACCACCTCGAACTGTAATTATGTATATAATTCGTTTTTTTTTTAATGTCAATCGTTAAATACGCTTCAATACACGTATTTATTACATTAGCAACCATATCGGGAATTGAATCAATTGAGTAAATTATCAATACATTTTTTTTTATAACGATTTCGTGATCCCGGTTAGGCTTTATTTAAAAAAAAATGACTATTTTAAATGATAAATTGGTTACTTTTTTAAGGTCTAAGTATACGATTAGACTTACAATACAAGGGGGGGCAAAAATACTATATTCTTTCTGCAACCCTTTTCCACATTAGCTTGCTATATTCCCGAGCTTGGGTGGATTTTTTATGTACATAACTGTTATTTCTCTATGATTATTTAAGAACTCCCGGCGAAGCAGTTGGGTCATACTAACACGACGACTTGTAGGTGTTTCATTAAAAATAAATTCACCACATTCAGTACCTATAATTAATCTCTGAAGCAAGTAAGTATGCCATTATGATATTTTCATGTAAGTAAACAAACTTACGAAGTAACGACATTGTGAAGAGGTATACAAACATAAAACATTTTATTTGGCGCGTAAAAATACATTTTTTTTAAATTGTTGCTTGACTTATCACACACGTTCAAAATCACGTTGAATCCTACAAAGTTGTTTTGAACGGGAAAATGAGCTTTGTAGTGCTTTTAGATAATGTGTCAAAGTAACTTGTTATACATAATAATAGTTTAAATATGTGTATACCCAAGAAACTCATGTTTCTATTATTTTCAAAAAACCGGTAAAGTGAAAATAGAATTAGATTTAAGTTTCTGAACGATGCCTATTAAAAAGTCAATGGCATTACAGCAGGCCACAGACAAGCATTACCATTCAACTTCGGTGAACTTCGTGCAATAGTCGTTCACTTTTATGACTCTCATAGTACGATTATTAGCAGAACTAAATTAGGCCTGCTTCTGAACTGAATGAACATTGAACGTTTTCTTAAAAGGTCATAGTAAGCCTCCTGATATTATTCAAATAGCAGTCATTAGAAAATATTATAATCATGAGTATAATAATATTTTAATCATGAGTTCCAACGGTATCACGAACGACAACCCGTTGGTCACAACAAGTTGGTCCCAATAACTAAACCAGGGCACCCCGACCAAATTTGGGGCGGGTGGATTCCAAAATCGAAATATATTCATTCCGTTTGGATCCTCAATATTTTTGAGAGACCTATCCAACGAAATAGACGAGAAAAAAATATCATCCCCTCTTTACAGTTAGATAAGGGATAACAAAGTTTCTGTGAGGCGTGATTTTTATGTATAACTTCCTGGGAGTGCGCCCACTCTCGACTCAATTCTTATGTGACTCAGGCTGGCTGGAGAAATCTCCAAAATAGCTCGCATTTAACTAGGTCAATAGGGCACTTCATGTGACGGCTAAACACCCTTATTTCAGAATTTGTAACGCTACAGAATCCTAAATAATCGATCGAAAACGTGTCCAGCCAGCTTGAAAAACCACTTTTCACTGGTCTCTCAATCTCGGTAACGGAAGTGATTTTGACGACTTTTTGCATATCAACGGGCATCACATTTTATGTGACGCACGAGATTGAGAGACCAGCGAAAAGTGGTTTTTCAAGCTGGCTGGACACGTTTTCGATCAGATTCTGTAGCGTTACAAATTCTGAAATAAGGGTGTTTAGCCGTCAAATAAAGTGTCCTATTGACCTAGTTAAATGGGAGCTATTTTGAAGATTTGTCCAGCCAGCCTGAGACACATCAATTCTTTGTCTCCACAACGTAGACAGATTTGACTCGCACATCAAGTCTCTCTCTGTGAAAGTGCGTGCATGTATTGACGCGACAGCTGGGAGACATTTTTGTCCGCGGGTTGGGATGCAACTGTTGCCCGTCTATTGGTGCAACCAATAGACGGGCAACAAAATCCAAATGCGCGCATGGCGACAAAAAAGTTGCCGGCTAGCCAGTTGCCGCTCAACCGAAAATTTAACAAAAAAGTAGTGTTGCTGTCGCTCCCTTGTGCGCATCATCAAAATCTCGGCGAGGAGACAGCGACCGAGACAAAAAAGGTGCTGGGCAACTAAGTTGGTCGTGGCTACCCTCCCTAAAACTTTTTAGTATCATGGGTTCATGGGTCACTGAGTTAAACCGCGGACAGATAGACAGATGGACTTGGTGAAACTATAAGGGTGCCCAATTTGATTACGGAACCCTAAACAGATGAGTCCGATTGGTCACCACAAATTTCGTCCCAACTCAAATGGCGTGAACAGGGAGGCAGGAGGGGTGAATCGGATTGGGACAAAACTTTGAAATAGTTTAATAGATCGTTGCCAACAAGGGCGCTAAATTATTCAATATAAACGTGGGTGCCCTTTTTAGTTACAAACTATAGTAAATCACGATAAATCTCTTTGAAAGTTTCGTTCGTCTCACCCCCGTATCCCTATTCACCCCATTTTATGTAGGTAGTGAGAGTGGCCATTTACCAATCAGACCAATACAAGCCATTGTGTATACGGCACTGGCCTCGGTTAAATTAGATGGAGACGTCAAGACTACCTTATTTGGAGCATGGGCTTTTAAGATTTACGCTCTCTATTTAATTTTGATGTAAAGATAAAATCGTAAACATTATTCTTTTCTATGTTGATGGAAAATTATGAATTTACTTGTGTCTTGTTTAAAAATAATTATTAAGGTTTTTCCTTACATAAATTTAATAAACGGTTTCCGTTTGGATGTCGTTAGATGATTGATCTAATTATCGGATTTTTAAATTTTGAACTTGGTAACCCTAGCCTATCCATACGTCAGAGGTTTTGGCAGCCCGCGGGTGAACTATTTTCTTCATTGTTGACCTTTCCTAAATCTTAGGTGTAATTATTTCATCATTAGACGTACTCTGGCTGCACCCTTATTATCTAGTATACATATTTAGTCAAAGTTTCGGCGATGGACTCCGAAGATGACACAAAGGATGATGTGGATTCTGGGAATGAGTCTAGCGGAGACGATGTCGACTTTGCAATGGACGTTGAGACACACAGTACACGGGAACGACAAACGGAGCTTGAGGAATATCGATATGAGGTGTTATCTACGGAGGAAATCGTTCAGCATATGGTTGACTGCATCAAAGAAGTGAACACTGTTGTCGAGGTCAGTATGTTAGTGGTAAACAATGGACTAATCGAATGAGGTTACTCGTACACTGTCGTTCTTCCATAGGTTCTTTTGTGTCGCATTCCAATTTATTAGTGTTCGATATGGTGAAAAGTTATGTGTTACCTTGTTAAGGCTACCAACAAAGTTGGGTAATGCTCTCTGCTTGGGTAAAATGCTGTTGTTCCACAAACCTAATTTCCATAAAATGTGTAGCTAAAAATCATTTCACCTTGTTATTTATGTTGCCATATCTACAATTCAATATTGCATGTTCATAGCAATAAATAAAAATCTGAGTAGAGGGAATAGTTACATATTGAATGCATGAAAATAAAGTAACAAAGGTTTCCTTGAAGTAGGAGGAATGAGTCATAACACTGATGACTGCTTGGATAATTATCTGATGCTAATACAGTTTTCTGTTTATGTATAAATATGTAGGAGTAGAATACAACAATAATATTGTCAAATATCTTGATTACAAACAAAATGCTTGTTTGTTGGCATGTCCCAAATGTATGATAAGGCTAATCATAAATGTTTGTGCCAAGAGTATTATCTGTAGCGTTTTTATTTCCTCCTTATTGGTCTGTATTTAGTAAAACATGCATTATTTTCCAGATACCAGCAACAACAACCCGCATACTTTTAAACCATTTCAAATGGGACAAAGAAAAGCTCATGGAAAGATTCTATGATGGGGACCAAGACCAGTTGTTCTCTGAGGCTAGAGTCATTAATCCATTCAGAAAACCAGTCATACAAAGGCCGAAGGTAAAAATTTTATGAATAATTTATTATATCGCATGGTTTTTCCACAAAGTTTAATTTTTTTGGAATTAGTTTTACTATCGCAGAGGTCATTCAAACCTTCTTAGTCATGATTGCAGTAAGGAGGTAGAACATATTGGATACGGAATGTTGTGTGTACTTTTTACTTATTAAATAGGTTTGTGTAATGATGTCATTTTCATTGTCAAAGCGGGACTCATGGAATTTTAGGCAATACCGTCTAACTCATAAAAACAGGATATTGTTAAGGATAATTTCCCTTTCATGTGAGTTATTCCATAAATAATTTGCTAGTTGACAATTTTTGAGAAACCAACTAGTAAGTTCTTTCTGGTTTATTTTCCTCAAACTTTGTTAATATTTACATTAATATTAACAAAGTTAAGTTTTTATAACACAATTTAATTTAAATATCAACACTGTTATGGCTGCTTCTTTAACATCATTTTTTTTTGTCAAATCCGCTTTTCTAATAAGTGTTGTCTGCACAGAAACTACATTTACTACTCCTGTCAGAATATTATAATTTTTGGTAGTCTTAAATAACAAGCTTTTTAAATATAATATTTAAAAAATAATATTCAAAGCAGAGAAATAATTATTTGTGTTAATGTTTACTTTGAAAGTTTTATGTTATAGGACTTCCATTTCATATTTTTTTATGTAGTACCTGAAAATAAGACTGAATACTACTAGTAGAATAATGAACAAAGCCATATTAACAAGGGGAGTCCGCCTCGCACAATTTGATTGCCACTAAGCACTGTTATTCCTTTCAAGACTATTATCGTCACATATGTAATTGGTAATGCAAAAGAAACTTCATGTCTGGTGCATAATCTTGAAAGTACAATACTTTTATCTCATCTACAGTATTTTTATCTCATGATGCGGCGCGCGCTTTTCTTGTGGTTACCAAATGTACAAACATGCTGTGAATGTGTGTGTAAGTAAGTGCTGGAGCTCTCGGTACCGTCCGAGACAATAGTAGAGTCGGATGTGTGTGTGTTTGTGTGTGTGGGGGGTGTGCGTGTGTGTTACGTGCTGACGCTTCTCGTCTTCACGCACACATTCACAGCGAGTTTGTGCGCTTGGTTACCACATGTGAAGCGCGCGTCGCTTCGTGATATATAAATACTGTACTAACAGAGTTTGTAAGTAAATTGTTACTAACGCTTTGGGTCGAAAATAAATGTTTTTATTTACAATTTAAAATATAGTCAATTACATACAAGGAATGACGTGTCGCGCTCTGATTCGCGTTCAATATCACGTGACCAATAATGGCTTTATTTTTACGCAGTGATTTCTCAAATATAATACTTTATCTGATATCATCTACAAAATCAATTTGAGTTTCGATTAGTTAGTAGTATTTTTCTTACTGTCAACTGGCCTATATTCCTCAATACCCTCAATTACAAAATCCCAATTGCAGTGGGAGAATCCCAAAGAGTTTGCCTTATAATACAGCTATTAATTTACTGTTTTTCGCAGAATTCACTCATCTCATTCATTATGGAATTGCAATAAATCTTTTAGCTTAGCTAGTAAAATATGTTTGTTTTCCAGGTCACAACATTTCACAACAATGACTTTATTTATTATTTTCATTGTTGAAACTGCAAAATCGTTAAAATCATGCGAACTTACAGTAATAATGTCATGACTTGAGCCTCGTGCTGCCATGGCAACCGGTTACTGAAAGGCTGATCATCACAGAATATTACTAACTCTTTCAAACTGCTTTGATTGGCTGACCAAATTAACTACAGCGAACCAAATCACCTGGTGTGAGATTTTACTAGACTAGTTTCTACCCGTGATCGTCGGCGTGAGATGATCTTGTTTTAACATAAAATATAACCTATGTCACTCGGTAATACTGTAGCCCATTAATGAAAGATTTTACGGAATCGGATCTTAGCCGTACTTACGGGTGGTTCCTACTTCGTATCACGTACGGACATAAGATTAGTTCGGGGTTCGAACTAAGACAGTTTTCCTTACTCCCGATGTACTTTTGCACGTCCGACAAAGTTAATTAATCGGGAGTACGGTTCATTCCGATGTATCTGAACTACTTTCGGACAGGCCCGTATGTTCTTTGACGTAATTAGAGAGGAAGCCCCGATTAGTTCCGAAGAATACCTCCTACATATTTGTATGTAGAACACACTCACAAATTTTTCCCTTTTTATAATATTAGTATAGATAATCCTATCCTACTAATAATAAAAATGCGAAAGTTTGTATGGATGGATGTTTGTTACTCTTTCACGCCAAAACTACTGAACGGATTTGGATGAAATTTGGCACACAGATAGTTTATAACCAGGATTAACACATAGGATAATTTTTATCCCGATATTCCCACGTGATCGAAACTTATGCGGGTGAAACCGCGGCGCGCAGCTAGTATTAGTACAGATTAAATTAAATTGTCTTACAGAAACCTGTGTATGTCCAATAGGTCTATAGCATAACTACTGTAAACCTGACCCTCACAATATGGTCCTTCTTATGGCCTATGTCTTATATTGGCTGATTTCCAATGACATAATTTTATGCCGAAACACAACTACAAAGAAAACTGCTTGTTTTGTCAGCAGCTACATATTTGTTATGTTCTAATTCTCACATAGAGATAATTTATAATAGACTTTTTACAATTGAGAATCATGAATATATCCTATTGTGCGAGCTTCCGCCCGCGACTTTGTCCGCGCGAAATTTCTTGTTTTTCCATATAATATTATCCTATGTCATTCGGTAATACTGTAGCTTTTCATTAGAGAACGAATTTTCGGAATTGGACCAGCCGGTCGATTCTGTAAAAATCTTACCGTGAAAACTCAAGTGAAGTGAGCTTGATGTGAGTTGTCAGTAGTGTCAATCCCTAGCATTAGTTGGAAGGACAGCTCACTCCATGCTCACTTCACCTAAGTTTTCACGGTGAGATGGTTACAGAATCGCACTGCAGAAGTTCCGAAGATTATCCCCTACACAGAAATTCACAATTTTTTCTTTTTTGTGATACTATTACTAGGTGCGCCCGCGGTTTCACCCGCATAGGTCTCGATCCTATCGAGGCCTATGCGAACACTGTTATTTTGATGCTTTCAAGTTAAAACGGCTGAAAGGATTTGGATGAAATTTGACCATGAAATGGACCTATGTGTAACGTAACAAACAAACATACTCAATCAAATCTTTTCTCTTTTTATAGTATGAAGTTTCGATTATTATAGTATAGAAAAAGAAGGTTTAATACCTAAGATCAGGTACTTACCTTGTTTTTCTTTTTTGCCATTCTAAAGCTTCCAAGGATAGGTTGAATGACCTTCAAGGTAAACAGTGTTAGTGTGAATCTCTACCTGTCTTCTTATACATTAATAGAGGGAAGAGAAAGGAGTACTATTGTTCTGGTACTTAGCACCCTAATTGCTTAACACAATCTGTATCATTTTGAAGCATGTTGCTAATCCATTCCTTCATAAGTTCGAAAAATTGTGTGCCCAACAACGTAAATAACGCAATGAATGTTGTTGAACTGTCAAAATAAAAAGCCATTCCTACTGTTTGTGTTTTACGCAACTACCCCACTGCTCTGACTGAGCACAGGACCAGTCATTGGCGACGCAAGGAGGGCTTATGTCCAGCAATGGACATGTATTGGCTGAAATGATCATCCTGCTCTTATATCCATTTTCCTCTATATGAGAGGAAACCTCGCAGTGGGCCATTAATGGGCTAATATTATCCTCTGTTTTATTCTAGTTGCCCAGACGGATATCAACATCAGGGACAGAGGAATGTGAAATATGTTTTTCAATCCTTCCAACCTCAGTAAGTGACTTGTTTTTGTTATTAACTTTATCTTGTTAAGTTCTCTGCACACAGCGGGCGGGGCGCGGCGGGACGGGACGGCGACGCGGCGCTGGCGCGGCGGCAGTGTTCACACTGCGGGCGCGATCACGTCCCGTCTCGCCGCGCCTTTCTTTCATCAACAAGAGTTTGAGCGATTCAGACATGGAAACGCTATTGCTCTTATTTGCGCCAGCTAAGAAAAAACAACGTAAACGGAAATGGGTGCATGAAATAAATAAAAAACGCGCTCGCATCCCGCCACGCTCCGCCCCGCCGCTTCTGACTTGTATTCCCGCTCGGCGCGGCGGCGGCGTGGCGCAACGGTTTACCGTCGAGCGGGGCGGCTCTGTGAAGCGTCGTTCGTAATATCTAGTACATTACAACTGCTCAGCGTCGCGTCGCCGTCCCGTCCCGCCGCGCCCCGCCCGCTTTGTGCAGATACCTTAATTGTTATCTTGTGCCCCCAAAGGAAACTGATAAGATACCAATGACTAAAGTTGTTTCACCTTTAGCATATACCTACGTTTATAATAATTACGGTGTTTGGTCAAGGTTAAGCCCGCGAAATTTCATTTTTTTAACGTTTTTTGCAATTTGTAGGTCAGTGTCAGGTTGTATTTTGAACAAAATATGATTCGCGACCGTAACAAGTATGTATTTATTTACAGAGATTTAATGATTATATTTCTGTAAATACATACTTATTACGGTCGCGAATCATATTTACTGGCGCTGGCTACCCTGGCGGCAGGTCTAATTTTATAAATAGATTCTTGACAAATCATTATCATTATTGTGAGCAGTGGTGGCCCAGTGGGCACGGCCCTGACTTACGAGTTGTAGGTCGTAGGTTCGTACCCAGACAGGCGTTTTACTTTGTGTAAAATATTTCATCACCATTGCTTTCAATACGGTAAAGGAAAACCTCGTGAGCAAACCAGCACGTCATAGAACCAAAAATTCGAAGATATGTGACATCTACCAACCAGCCCAGGGACCGTGTGGTGGATTACGGCCCACTCCCTCTCATAGAGAGAAGAGACCTGTGCCCAGCAGTGGGAACATTATAGGCTGATTAATGATTATGCTATAATCAATGTTATGATACTTTTACGTTTAGTAGTAATACATTTTTTGTTGAATAACTTGTCAGTGAATTCCACAGTTTAAAATTATTATTTTTTTTTACAAAATTTTAGTTATATTTGATTAATTAGACGACCAACTTCTGATGTTTACGTTCATTTGGCAGGAAATGCATGCGTAACAATGTTATCAGTAAACGGCTTTGCACAAACACTAATGAATACAGTTACAGCCCAATTCAAACTTTATGGCGACTCTGAAGTGCGCTAGTCGCTGAGCAGTACCTCACCCCTCATCCCCGCTGACAGGTGAATTTGTTACTGCGCAGCGACTCGCCACATGTTCCGAGTCGCCATTGTGTTTGGATCGGATTATATCAACTATTTTTGCTGTTGTAAACTTAAGCACTGACCTAGCCAGCCAACGTAACAGAAGGTTTGATGATATTAATAATATCATAGCATGGGATAGAATACGAATTTCAAATCGAATCCGCATCGTCAAAATGCAGTTCTAACCTTATAGCATTTATGTTAAAAATTTTGCAACAAACACAATAAGTATCACCCATAGATATGAATAGTCTTAAAACTAAGTAAATATTATATTCGAAATGAGTATTTTCAATTTTAAAATTGAAAATTCTTGCTAGGCTCACAAGATGATTAAGCTAAGCAAGTTCTTTTGTTATTTTATCATTTTAGAGGACCTTATTCAAGACTAACTTCTGCCTGCGCCTTCGTCCGCGTAAAATTTCTTGTTTCCCCGACCCACCCCGTCGCATCGCATCACCTGCCCGCGCTGTCACTTCGCTTTGCTGAGCGTTCTTTCTGATTTTTTCTTGTTGCTAGACTTCTAAGGGTCATAGTGTCAAATGCAGAAAGAATTTTTCAAATTCGACTGGTAGTTCCAGAGATTAGCGCGTTCAAACAAACAAAAACACAAACAAACTCTTCAGCTTTATTATTAGTATAGATGGATAGATAAGTAAAAGAATGGTACTTAGATAGTTGTACAGAGTTTGCCCGCGCTAACACGACGCGTCGCTACTTTCTATTCCTATTACCTAGATTTTGTATGAAGTTGCGCGCTTGCTTGAGCGCAGCGACCGACGGCTTGTCTCCGCGATTCACATACATTGATGATTTGTAGTGTGGATGCGACATAGCATGATGATCTAAATAGACTAGATAAATACATAATAAAATCTTTATTGTTCAAGAGAGCGGTCAAAATTCAAATAGCACTAGCCTTCACACTAGGATTATCTGTGTCGTGGAGACTAGTCTCCTTCGTCTTACAAGATTATGAGAGGTAGGCACATACATAACATCGGTCGGTAAGATTTCTGAAGCGACAAGAATCGAACCAGTCCAGATGTTATGAACACAAGTTATTGATTATGTATTTAACCTTAAAACATAATGCCAATACAATAATTTATTATTATTCGTTTTTACGCGATTAGTTGCTGGGCAGATTTGTGGGTTCGATGCCCGCATAGAACAAACTTTTATGTGGCGTACAGATAGTTCTTGTGGTTTAGTTATTTATGTATAAGTATTTGAATCCAATTGTAGGGGAATGTTAACAAATAATGATACAATAAATAAATAATAAATATACATTAAATCAATGAAATAAATAAATATATAATAAATCAATGATGCATTTTATTTTACAGTTGATGACGGGTCTGGAGTGCGGCCACAGATTTTGCACACAATGTTGGTGTGAATATTTAACTACTAAAATAATGGAGGAGGGCCTAGTAAGTATACCTGAGTACTATTTAAATATCAGCTTAGTTTAAGACGTCAACTTCAGGAAGAAACTGTGCATAAAACTTCACAGCAAATACGTATCATGTTCATTGGTATCGCAGATGTCCTACAAAAATCGACCTGAAAAAAGTTGCCGAAAATAGAACATACATTCAATACTTTAACACTGATGCCCTACAGGTCCTTCAAAAATCTAAGCATTAATTCTCAGATCCAATCCGATATTTAAACAAGGACGGAATATACGAGAGAACAGCCATGGCTGGAGGCCTTAATTTTTTTGAGGTATCCACAGGCAAGTCCCGTTAAGCAGACGACAACCTCCTAGGATGAAATGCGAAACGCCGCGACATAAAAAAGACGAGATATCACAATCTAACGTAAATGAAAGATATCAGACGTCTTACGCTTTAATGCAGATACTTCAATGCGTCATAAATATTACAAACAAAATTTTATTCCGATTTCGAGGTTACCCCTGCATGAATAACTAAAGGCAACACACATGCAAAGAATACACTCTCTTTTTGTTACAAAAGTGTAATAAGTACCTGACACTCCTTTGTGTGTGTTCGTCATTGACCCCTTTTAGCGATTGAAATGTCGGTGTTATTCCGTTTTTAATATTATGTATGTAAAATAACATTGACTGCACGTGTCGTGATACAGTACAGCCGAATAGAATCAAAATAGTGTTATTGTTTTTCTTGCATTCTTATGTAGAAAGTTCTGAATGAAATTCAAGATTTATTGCACTGTTAAAAGCCGATAAATTATTACATTATGTTATTATGTAGAAAGTGATTGACGTACGAGATTTAAAATGTTAACTATTGCTGGGCGAGTTCACGATATAGCTTTTCACCAA
Source organism: Apamea anceps (assembly GCA_951799955.1). Taxonomy (NCBI): domain Eukaryota; kingdom Metazoa; phylum Arthropoda; class Insecta; order Lepidoptera; family Noctuidae; genus Apamea; species Apamea anceps. Next base: position 12,882,916 of record OX637513.1, on the reverse strand, counting down.
ATAATGGTCTCTATATCAATGCTTACAAACAAGACTAGAAACGAGACAGCTGAAGGCAAATTCTCGTAATTTAAAACGTTCATAATCTATTCGCAATCTCATCTCGGCAACAAACAAATGTCAGAAATGTAGGGCAATTAGAGTTATTTTTGACAGATTGACACTGAGATCAGACTGTGAACGTTCTTAAAATTACGCGAATTGCCCCATTGATCTATTCTGTTAAAATCTCACCGTGAAAACGTAGGTGAAGTGAGCTGACAATAGTGTCAATCCCTAGCATAGGGCGGAATGACAACTCACTTCACGGTCACTTCATCTAAGTTTTCACGGTGAGATTTTACGGAATCGACCGGCTGGTATAGTTTAGTGAAGACTTTTGAATTAGCCATGACTAAGTCCTAGGCTTAGCTAATTTGACGCTACACGCTACGTCGCAGGTTTTAATATTATTACAGTGTTACTTCAAGGTATCTATCAGTAGTATCATTCACTAATAGGGTAGTTGCCTAATTAAAAAAAGAATAATTATATTTAGTCCATCAGTTAGATTATCGAAAAATAATGGACACGTATTTTTTCTTTTGTCAACCAAACAAAAAATGACAAAGATAAAGCGCGTCAAAATTTGGGAGTGGGGGGTCGTGACGTCACTTGCTTTCAAAAGTGTCGCAAATAAGTGACTTCATGCGGAACTTTAACGGGCGATATCTTCATCATTTCTTATATAATTGACTAAAGAAAAAAATCGGGTTCAATATTTTTTGATAATCTAACTGACGAACTAATTAGATTTTTTTTAGGAAAATAGCCTATTATATTCATTGAAATTTCAATCAATATAATTAGTGATGAATGCAACAATGCGTCTGCATATTTTGATTGAACGAAAGTTAGCCAGATATTTTTCTATAATCTTCCTTGGTTATTTAAAGCGATCTTTATGTTCTAGCGTTATAACCTAAAATCTGTGTTATTGTTCTAGGGTCAGACAATAGCATGCGCGGCCCACGCGTGTGACATCCTAGTGGACGACGCGACCGTCATGCGCTTGGTGCGCGACCCGCGCGTCAAGCTCAAGTACCAACACATCATCACCAATAGTTTTGTTGAGGTAAGTTTACATAACACATAACATCACACATGTAATCCCCGAAGAGTAAGGCAGAGGAAGCTATTATAGCTTCCTCATATTATTAGTCAGTCGGTCAGACATTAGCAGACATTGGCTGACCGAGAGCAGTGCTGGCCTGAACTTACGATTTGTAGTTCGTGGGTTTTGTGTGGTTTATTTCATCACCACTGCTCTTAAAAACGGTAAAGGAAGACCTGATGAGCTAATCGGCACGTTCTAGGACCAAAAATTCGAAAACATGTGACATCTACCAACCCGTGGGCCCGAGTGGTGCTTACGGCCCGTTCCCTCCCACAGAGAGGAAGCCTGTGTCCCATCAGTGGGAATGTCATAGGCTGATTATGCTATTAGCCGATGCGTTGTTGAAAATGGCTGACCTTAGCTACCAATGTTTTCCGTGCATTCATATTTCCGCAAGTGCAATGCTAATTTTAAAAATACACAAGCGGATTGACCTAAATGTTGTTTCAAAATCAAAAGTCATTTATTCAAATTAGGCTGAGAATCAGCACTTTTCGTACGTCAAAATTACAAAAGACAGTCCCCAAAAAACGCCCGCCCTTCACTGCTACGGCTGTTTCTCCATTGATACGGCTGTTCTTCGGTATGACCCGGAACAAGTTGTAAAATGCAACATCATCAAAATGCATGATTATGATACACAAATGTATTTGACGCACTGTAATAAATCCTTCCTCAGTCATACACAGTCAAAGTTAAATCATTTATACGTTTACGTTGACAATCAAAATGGCGTTTAAATGGCCAAGTAGAAGGCCACAAAAAAAAATTACAAGAAAATAGCAAGTGATTCCCTTCCAAAAGATAGTTTTGTATGAAGAAGAATGGGCATGAAATTCCATAGTTACTCTTTTAAAATGCTTTACAATATTTTGTATACATTAATTATATTTATATGTGAAGACACCTACCTGTACCTGGAATAAAATGACTATACTAAATAGGTACAAAGTATTCCAAACTAAGCAATGACATCATTCGCATGTTGATAGATACATGGCGTTCAGGTATTTACAAATATTGCAACCGTAGACGATTTTTTCTAAAGTTTTAACAAACAACACATATTTCCCTAACGCGCTTTGACGGACACTTATAATACTAGATAATGTTCGTAAACTGTTTACATGTGACGTCTGTCACTAAGTTACAATATACTCTAATGCTTGCACCACGTGCAGTGCAACCGGCTCCTGCGCTGGTGCCCGTCTCCGGACTGCAGCAACGCGATAAAGGTGGCGTACGTGGAGTCGGCGCCCGTCACGTGTCGCTGCGGACACACGTTCTGCTTCGCGTGCGGCGAGAACTGGCACGACCCCGTGCGGTGCTGCCTGCTCCGGAAGTGGATCAAGGTAATGTGATAACAGATTAAAATATCAATCGTTCTTAAGATTTTTGTAACCTTCTCATCCAAAACTGTCGCCAGGGGCTTACTCTCTAATTTCGTTAACGAAGAACCGGGCCCGTCACAAAGTATTTCGAAACTTTGGAGTGAACCCTACACCCGATTAATAAACATTTTCGAATGGGTCGAAATTACATCGGGAGTAGGGACAATTTGTAAAATCATTGTGTCATGCATTCTTAGATTGGGCCCCAAACTATTCTTAAGTCCGTAGGTGATACGGAGGAGAATCGCCCGCGGCCGAAACTACTAAATTATAAACTCTTAATTTCCTTACATATACTTTTTCTAATAAAATGAACAGCTCCGTTAAACAAGTTCATTCATCAGTTTGTTTCAACATCATCATCTTTTCTCTAGAAGTGCGATGACGATTCGGAGACGTCGAACTGGATCGCTGCGAACACGAAGGAATGCCCGAAGTGCAACGTGACTATCGAGAAGGACGGTGGCTGCAACCACATGGTGTGCAAGAACCAGAACTGCAAGGCGGACTTCTGCTGGGTGTGCCTCGGGCCCTGGGAGCCGCACGGTAGCAGCTGGTACAATTGCAATAGGTATGGTCGGCCGTAACACTAATTTGGTCATACATAATTTAATAACTATAACAAAACATACAATAACCACCACTACTACTATAGTATACAGGGTGACAGGGACATCGACGGGCAACGAAAAATTTCAACGCAGGGGGCTCAGAATCATGTACTGAATCCATGGTTACAGTTTGCCCGTTGATGTCACTGCCACCCTGTATAATAACAAAGAAGATTGATAACCGTATCAAACCCAAAAAAAAATGAAATATGTTGGCTATTGGCCCACTTACACGATGCAGGCTTCTTGCCTGTGGCTTACGATAAACATAAAATTGTAGCAACTTTTGTTTTTTTTTGGAACGAAGTTCCTTTTCGCGCGTTGCGAAAGGGGGCTAGACGGAAAAAATTAAGACTAAAAAGTTGGAACGACACTTTTTGCTATAGTTGTAAGCCGTGCGGCGTGCGCGTGTTTCTCTGTCTGTCTCTCTCTCTCTCTCTCTCTCTCTCTCTCTCTCTCTCTCTCTCTCTTTGAACTTCGTTCCATTCGGGTGTCCCTTGACAACTCTCAAGTTTTTTTAAAGTTGTTGCTTCAACTTGTAATTAAATCGCACCATGTAAATCAGTCTTCACTATCACTTAGATCGAGAAAGAGACATCGAGGTACTTGATCAATAATTAATTGTGGCTAATTAAATGTTGAAGAGGGGTTTGTGGCTAAGTAAGTAACAGTCGCGCCGGTCGACCGATCAGGTTAAGCGACGCTTGCCGCGGTTGGTCTGTGTATGGGTGACCATCTTCACATACCAAGACCCCTCTGTGCCTCGGAAAGCACGTTAAGCCATTGGTGTCCCGGTTGTTATTCGTGGATCTTTGACAGTAGTTACGGGTTGTCAGTAGCCCGAAAGTCAGACAACCAGTCTTACCGAGGGGTATCGTATTACCCAGTAACTAGGTTGTGGAGGTCAGATAGGCAGTCGCCACATGTAAAATACTGGTATTCAGCTGCATCCGGTTAGTCTGGAAGCCGACCCCAACATAGTTGGGAAAAGGTTAGGCAGATGATAATTAAGTCTTCAAAGAAACATGTTAGACTGCTACTGCTTTCTACGGTTTTACGTGTTTGTGGAACATTGTCTTTTCCGTCCCTTTCTCGTTCTATTTTAAATTACAAGTACCACATCATTTAAGTTTAGTCACATCAGATACCGCCATTAATGGTTCCACCTGCAGGTACGATGAGGACGAAGCTAAAGCGGCCCGCGACGCTCAGGAGCGGTCGCGTGCAGCGCTGCAGCGCTACTTATTCTACTGCAACCGCTACATGAATCACATGCAATCGCTACGCTTCGAGTCTAAGCTCTACGCTTCTGTCAAGGAGAAGATGGAGGAAATGCAGCAACACAACATGAGCTGGATTGAAGTATGTGATTGTTACAATTGCTTTTTTTTTTGTTTATGATTTTGCCGGCAGGTGTTACTTTACCGGTAAGTCATTTTAATAGATGGCGGATATTTGCAGCGGTTTGTTGTTCTTGCGCTTTTATCTTGTTGTGTGTATTGCTAGACCATTTATACGACTGTGGACGGTAATAATTTTCATATCCTTATGAAGAAAGTTTAAAATGCCGAATCTTCTCATCATTTTGTTATCTTTCTTGTTTAATTTGCAAATGCTGCACAGTATCGATTTTCATTTATTACCTTTAGATTTTCACCATAGTTATTTTTTTAGTTTTAAGCAGCAAACTTAGCGATAACACTTCTCCAACGCAATCGAACACAGAAATGTTAAAGTACCCACATCTAAATCAAAAAGTGATTATTAAAACTGGTAACAGGTGCAATTCCTGAAGAAGGCAGTGGATATCCTGTGTCAGTGCCGACAGACGCTGATGTACACCTACGTGTTCGCGTACTACTTGCGCAAGAACAACCAGTCGGTGATCTTTGAAGACAACCAGAGAGATCTGGAGTCGGCCACGGAGACGCTTTCCGAGTATCTGGAGCGTGACATCACTAGCGAGAACCTGGCTGATATCAAACAGAAGGTCCAGGATAAGTATAGGTGGGTACATGTTTAATAATAATAAACTGATCTAATTGTCATCCTTGAGTGTTTATATTTGTTTACTACCTATATGGTAAGAAGAAGTTGGCTCTGCTTGTCTTTTGGACCACATATATAGGGTATTGGGCCACATTAACAATTTAATAAAAGTGCCACCTACAAATTAACCTATGAAGCTGTTAAAAACCTTTATTTTTAACATGACTCCGTTGTTTGTAGATATTGCGACAGCCGGCGCAAGGTGTTGCTGGAGCACGTACACGAGGGCTACGAGAAGGACTGCTGGGACTACACAGAGTAATCTTGCCTCCTCTCCATAACACACCATTTCAAACAACACACACTACGCACTGCCCACACTCACGGCTGTCCCAGTTGGGCGCCATTACGTCTGTCCCACGTTGGGCTCCACTTTGTCTGTCCCATATTGGGCGCCACTTGACGACGTACAGTACCTGGCCGTAAGGCTTCTTTTGCACCAAATATGTCCTACGCTGCGTAGCGATGGATATGTGTAAAATATCAACCAACAGGTTCGCTTGATTTTCATAGTTTAGTTTGGAAGAGATGAGGGCTTGGAGAGTGCAAGGTAGCTAAACGATGAAACTAAACTACGAAACTATGTGTCAATTTCTACTGGAGCTAAGCAGTGTAGCTGAGCTTGTTGTGATCGGTGTGCGTTGCGCGAATGTAAGAAACTTAGCTTTGTTGAATCCTCTTCCAGCAGAGCTAGCCCAAATCCCTATGAAAATCAAACTACCACAGCCACGCTACGCAGCTCGGCACATGCCTGGTGGAAGGGCAGCCTAAATATGGCTTATTCAGCTTTAGAAACGGTTTTGTAGAGCATCATCTCCATCTCTGCTCCACTCATACATGTGTGACAGTCTCTTTCTAACGCTCGATACGTCAAATTTACGCCTGGGTACTACCATACGACTGTCCCACGTTGGGCGCCACTTTTAGACGTGGACGCACCTCACTACTCCCGCGTCACGCTTTTGTTTCTATCGTGTATAGACTAAAAGCTGCGAACAAAATCACATTATATTACCTTTCCTGTCTACTGGGACCGATCTTATAGCAGATAGTGTATGTTTAAGTTTACGAGCGAGAGAATTTACTTCGACACTGACATTATTAGATAGAACTAGTGTGGTAATGAATAGTTTGTATACTGTTCTAGGCCTTATCTGGCGCAGGTTTTAGAAGTAATCTCGCTGGTCCAAATTCAGCTTTAGCATGATAAGCTTAACATCTTTGAGATCTAAATATTCATCCCTGTAATAAAGATGCTAGTGATGACTTATGCCAATTTCTGTAATTAATTAAAACGGCTGTCTTCCGATAGACAAGGGATTTTCATACTCTTAAAATAAGGTTTATTAACTCTGATGATTGGCCCCTAAGCAAATTAATGAAAATGTAAAAAAAAATATTTCACAAAAATAAAAAAAAGACGTTGGAAAAAAAAAAGTGTAAATAGGATTATTTAAAATCAATAGAAATTAAATTCATTACAGAATACGAAAATAATTTGTTTTTGCAGCTTGGATTAGTCACAATTTATAATATTTAGGTAATGTTTGATCATAAAGAATGGTACGGTCACACCGTAATTTTTGTATTTATCAGTTAAAATGACGATTTAATTTCAGAATAATATAAAGGTTTTATCTTCTTAAAAAGGCTTTTATTGATCCTTCTATTGATTTGATTGTGTTGAGTATATGATATCTGAGACAGCAAGCTTAAAGTTTGTGAAATCATTGGGTGAATATCTGACTAACAACTGAATGAATAAGAATTACTGGTGTGTCTGTAGACTGCTTGTCCATGACATTTGGTGACCTAAAACACATAAATACACTGCTCGATTTTGCACAGGCCTGCATGTTCAGTACAGTTTGAAAAATAACTGATATTTACCTCTTCCTTAAGACATTTTGACGACCTTTGGATTTAAAATACAGTTAGTTTTGGACAGCAAACAAAGCAGTGTGTTTCTGTGAAGGAGACGACACAGTTTTGGAAAGGCCGCTCAAGACTCTATAGTTAATCTATGATGAAATCTCACGTTCACCACTCAAAGCAAATCAATTAATTTGAATGGCTTTTCTGAAACCAAGGGTATGATGTGTCCGTTGCCTTAATGTCGTGATTTGTAAGCAAGCTGACTATTTGAGGTTTTCCAATTCTGCAAGTGTATGATTGACTAACAAGAAACGTGTAGATCTCATTTCTTTCAAGATTTTGAATGTATGAAACGTAACCACTTCAATTTTATTCTACGCTTTTCATACGTTACATATCATATTGTAACGAGAATGCCCTAAAATGTGTTATGTTAACATTTTAGTCCTATGATACGACACGATTCAGAGATGCATTTACAATACTGTCTATTGTAATTGCATCTGTTTAAATTCCAAGGTTACATAACAATGAACATCAATGCATAACTTACGTCTAGAATACTGTTTTATTTGGATAAGATAAGAGGATATTTCTTACGTGTCATGTCATAGGATAATAATGATATATAAATGGTATATTTTCGCGACAAAAGATTGTGTGCGTGTCAGTTTTGTCATTCATTGTGTTGTCCTGACTTTAAAATTTATTGTCCTAAGTGGGTTAGTTAACAATCGGATTGTTCATTATAAACCATGCTAGTTAACATACCAGGACTTGATATGAATTTTTATTCTAAATTATTATTAATAAAAATGGAATATGATTGTGTTATTTTCGACTTTATTTGTCCTCATTATTAAAAAAAACTCAACTTGCTCTTAATACTTAGCGGTTCTCAATTCTTAATAAACGGTTGTATGATGCTTTACTTTAATTTTATGCCTTTGGAACTTGACTGATTACACTGTGATCTTAAAATCTGTAAGCCAACATGTTTCAGTTGTTGGTATTGAAGTAGAAAAAAAAACGAGATAATAAATTATCATTAACCGTTGAATCGAGGACCCCGTAGTATTAGAGCGAGCACCAAAGAAGACCGTTATCGAATCGATTATGATGTGATTTCGTGATGGCAGCATTTAGTCACGAGCTAGGTACTCCGGACATCCGCATCCAACTCTGCTACATCTCGTAACATAAGTCTCACATTATAAACGTTCAGATCTCCTGTAATAATTTTAATAGAGTTCATTTTATATTTTTTTTCGACTGTAAACTTAGAATTTATAATTTTTAATATTAATCATTTTTGATAATTTAAAGTTGTCTTAGCGTCGTGTAAATCGCTTAGTGTAGTAAAAGTTTGAATCTTTGTATTATTACGACCTCATTTCATGGTAATGTAAAATATTACGATGTATTATAAGTTTACATAGCGGTGGTTTGTTTCGATTGTCGACTTTATCCTCGATAACGAGTCTTTTAATTAAAAAAAAATAGCACAATATGATATAATAACGATTATCGGTTAAGAAAAAACAAAAAATATTTTTACCAAAAAACCTATTTTTGTTATTAGAGGTACTGTATATCAATATAAAACTATTAGTTCAGCACTTAGTATGTTTTTTAATTCTGTGATCAAGTTTATAATTTAGCGCCTGGAAGGCGTTTAGTGTGATGTTGAGGCGCGGCGCTCGCCGCGGACGCAGCTCACGTCACGCGCTGCTCACTTTATTCAAATAATATTTAAAATGTAATTATAAAGTTTTCCAATAAAAATTAACGACTGGTACTCTAATGGTGTATTTACTAATTAATGGAGTCGCGAAATATTTGCCCGTAACGTTTACAACACAACGTAGTGCCGTGTTCACAAATAACTTTGTCACGAACGTTTCGGGACTGTGCTGGTAAGGGAGCCAAGTCGTACAAATAGAAACATAACTATTTTTGAAGGTTTTCGATTCGCGATTGTCCGCTTTTTTTGTAAATTAACTCTCGCGCTACATATCTGTCATTAATGAATAATAAATCGGTGAATTGTGGTACGAAACGTGCACAAGTCAGTTGCACTGCCAGTAAATGTCGTAAATTAAATAATTAAGAAGCTTGTTGTACGAGGTTCACATAGTGGACGGTACTAGTGTAGGAGGCGCCGACTTGACACATGTTCTACTTAATAACAGGGGGCTTCGTCGGTACACACATACTATTGTACATATAGATGCTGTATAGATATTTATATGGTTAATATGCCTATGTATTGACAAGCATCTTGTATGTGTGCCTAAGTTAAGGACACAGTTGTCTTAAGTAAGACTAAGATGGAAATAAAAATAAATAAAAATAGTAACATCGAAAAAAGTTTGTTATTTATCTCATTACCTCTGTCCTGACCTTCCCATAATTCCTGATCCTTGTATTCAAAATAAAATTAATGTTTGGGAAGAGAATGGCACGTTTGTTGGCACAATAAAATCCTAGGTATAGAATCAAAAAATTTCCGCAAAATCATCAAAATTTAAATAAATTTGTGTGCGATCTTGAAAATTTCAAGTGCTGGGCTGATACAAGTAGATGGCCATGGACACGACAGTGAAGATGAAGAATATTGAATGTAACTGTAATCTGTAGTTCCGAACATTCAGTACTATCTACAAAAAAGACCTCGTGGGATCACCAGGGTCTTTCCATATTCTCATCACAATCATGAAAATACATTTATAAAGTTATACAAAACTGAACACAGTGAACGGCTAAATTCCTGACTGTATAGGTAGTCGCCTTCGTAATAAAATAGTTTTAATATCACTTCCATACCATAAAACGACTATTTAAAAAAACGCTGTTTTCATATGGGAATTAAGATCTGGTACGTATTTGATATTACAACGAAAGTCAACAAATAATCCCCTGGCTGCTATTTGAGTTTGAAAGTAAGAAAAATCATGTTTTGCCAACAATATTTTGGAGATTCGTTTAAAGATGCAAACAGTTCTTGTCCATGGTAGCTATAGATATGAGCGTTAGGTATACTAAGGTATTAAAAAATAACGATGAAAAGATAAAAGGAATTGTTTTCATTAGACAATAGCAGGTATCTAGGTCGGTGGAATGCCCGTTCTCAAGGCCCTTCAAAAGCTGTTTGATTCCGCCATACTCGAAGGTAAAACGCCACAGTCATGGAACAGAGGGCTGGTGATATTCTTATTAAAAAAAAACCGGCCAAGAGCGTGTCGGGCCGCGCTCAGTGTAGGGTTCCGTAGTTTCCCGTCCGTCACAATAAGTGTTCCCACTTATGAGTATAAAGGTGGGTATCCATTATGTTCGCGCTCCAGCAGCGCTCTGCGCTCCTGCAACTGCTCCCGGTAGTGGGTACGTGCGCGAACACGGAGCGTGCAACATTGCACGCTCCGCGGCAGGCGCTCCGACTCGTGACGGTTTTTAGCGCGAACACAAAGGGGAGCGCAGTGTGTCAAAGGGGAGCGCATGTAGAAGTGCGCGCGACGTATCCATTGGAGCAGTTGCAGGAGCGCGGAGCGCTGCTGGAGCGCAAACATAGTGGTAACCCAACTTAGAAAAGGCTATTTGTCACGGAACTCTAAAATTACGGAACACTAAAAACGGGCCCACAAAGGACGGTAATAACTAAAAAAAGAGTTATAGATTCCAACCACACATGGAAAGTTCGAGAAAATGTTGTCTATTTTACAGCGCCATCTCTCGGGGAATTGGGTTACTAATTAATACGTGGGTTACTAATTAGACGTGCCAGAAGTTTTCGGTGGTAATTTTGGATTGCGAGTACCGATTTTAATAATTCTTTTTTTGTTTAAAAAAAGATACGTTCAGGATAATAAAATATGCAAACGAAGTTAAAAAAAATGCTTGCATATACGATTATACTACAAACTTAGTCCAGAAATTATTTTGTACAACTTTTTGTCTTTTTTGTACAAAAACTGTTGTTTCCATCAAGTTCAAAATGATTTTCCTAGAAAATCCTTATAAAGTTCTACTTTTCAGATTTTTTTCATATTTTCTAAACTTATGGTTCAAAAGTTAGAGGGGGGGACACATTGTTTTTTACTTTTGGAGCGATTATTTCCGAAATTATTGACATTTTCAAAAAATTATTTTAGTAAACCCCTATTCATTTTTAAATACCTTTCCAACAATATACCACACGTTAGGGTTGAAATTAAAAAAAAATCACTTCGCACTTTACATATAGGGGGGCTACCCTAATAAAACATTTTTTTCCAATTTTTATTTTACCACTTTGCCGGCGTGATTGATATACATATTGGTACCAAATTTCAGCTTTCTAGTGCACAGAGATTAAGCGAGGACGGACAGACGGACGGACAGACAGACATGGCGAAACTATAAGGGTTCCTAGTTTACTACGGAACCCTAAAAACCGGTCAAGTGCAAGTCAGACTCGCGCACCGAGGGTTCCGTACAAATTTGGATTTTATCCTTTACTTGTGCTACATAACATTGCTTCTTGCTAAATTTCACGATTCTAGGTCAACGGGAAGTACCCTATAGGATTTGATTCTCTTGTGAGTGTCAAAATATGCGGCATAAACGGAACATATCTTTTGATTGCGTTGAGTTAGAAGTTTGATTTTTTCACTGCTCCAAGGGATTGCAACCCTGAGTGATATTAATTTCAACTTTATAACTCCACGCGTTCCTGAGAAAAAGGGTCTTGACAGACGGACAACGAAGTAATCTTATAAGGCTTCCGTTTTTCCTTTTGAGGTACGGAACCCTAAACAGGGCGACAATGAATGCTTAAGAGTTATAGGCCCATCTCACTTCTGAGCCATGTCTACAAGCTGTTTTAAGAGTCATCACGAACAGTCTCGCGCGCAGTTTTGACGAGTTCTAGCCTCCCAAACAAGCCGTATTCCGACACCTTAGACCACATATAAATACGCTGCGGCAAGTTATATATAGAAGACCGAAGAGTATGGCCTGCCACTCTGCTTAGCGTTGACTACGAGAAAGCCTTCGATTCGATCGAGACTTCGGCTGTACTGCTCGGTATCTCTTTAACGGTGCCAGATTCACTATCGGTAAATCAAGGTGCTGAATTGTCTGTATGAAAACAGTACTATTTTAATCCGACTCCAGGACTAAACCTCGAGACCTATCCTTCTGCAGCGATGTGCGAGACGGAGACGTATGGTTCTGGACTGGAAATAGGTAGACATTAACATCAATGGCGACTACATCACTCGCCTACGGTTTGCCGACGATATAGTAGTCATGGCTGAGACTACTGAGAACCTCGGTAATGCTCGATGACCTCAGTAGAGCTTCTGAACGAGCTCTTAAAATGAATATGGACGAAACAAAGGTTATGTCAAATGACCATGTTACACCCACTCTCATGAACATCGGAGACTCTTCACTTGAAGTTGTGGACGCTTATATTTCTGTCCGCAGTTAAGTAGGTCCAACTTCGAGTGTTCGGGACGCTACGCAATATCTTCTCGTGTCATATACCGTAGTCGTGACCAGTGCATGTTGCAAGTGAGTGACCTATGAATTTGAAACGTGGGCGCTCATAATTAGTCATCTTCTCTTCCTAATTAGAAGGTTGAAAGTCACCCAAAGGGCAATGGATAGGACTTTTCCTGACGACGTGATCGGATCAGACATGAAGAGATCCGCAGGAGATCCAAGGTAACCGAAGAATTGCCTAAGTTTGGAAATTCTTCGCGTGGCAGTGGGCAAGGCACATTGCTCGCACAACAGATGGCCGATGGAGCCGAAAGGTTCTGGAGTGGCAACCGCGTACTGGAAGATCAAACGTTGGAAGGCCTCCCACAAGGTGGACCGATGACTTGGTGAAGGCCACAGGAATACGCTGGATGCGAGAATCCCAGAACCGGTCGAATTTTAAATTAGTGTAATGGTAATGGTCGAATCATTTTCAGTAAAATATGATTTATAGTTTTTTCAAACTTAAATAGCAGCGGAAGGGTTAATTGTATATTCTTGAAAATGTTGAGGGTGTTATTTTCCATAACAAACCCGTTTTTTTCTGACTTAATTTTTTTTCCACAAAATGTTCGAAACCTGAATGATGTCTTTCCTGGGAATTGTTGCCTTAAGTGTTAAAGCAATTATTTGCTGCAGTTTTTTTTATTGGCTGTAGGTGACTACAGCCTGGCCTGCATACCGCAACTATAGTCATAGTATCACACAAAGCAAACTTGACAGCGGATTAACATAGTTTTACCACCTTGCTGACTCGTACATACACATTTTTACAGCTTGACCAAAAAGTCGTGAAAATAATGGTGGCGCCACTATCGTGCATATTGTAACCCTATATAGTACGACTAAAACGGTTTTGATACTTAGTTTTTTTTTTTAATTAATGTGAATATTGGCGGGTTTTATGAAAACAAGAAAAGCTCTGGAACGTTTGTTCAGCCACTGCCTAGAACGATAACATTTGCAGTTATTTAATTTAATGAATAAAAAATAAAATTATTAGGTAGTTCAAAGTAGTTTGATTTCAACTAATCCCACATTATGTGAAACAATTTTATGTGTTATTTTATGTTTTAATTTTATGTTTTACAAAACCTGGGGTCTTGTAAAACACTTGGCACCTTGTCCTTCTATTGCAATTCGCCTTATAGTACTGATGGATTTACCTAAAAAATACTATAGTTATTTTTGTTCAGTGATTTAGGCAGTATTAACAAAAAGTATCAAAATTATACGAACGCGCTGCATTCCGAATGTGTTTTGTAAACATAACTCAAATTCGTGAATGCACATTTTAATAATTGTATGAAAGCTTTATAATAGATATTGCACCTTGAAATACACATATTAGATCTAATTACACGTATAAAATATAATTCTACCTGTCATTTCAGCGGTTCTTTTAAACACATCGTTGAGATAGGATAAAATTTGTCCGGCATCGAGTTCCGCCAAAAATCTCACGTATACCTTATAAATTATCGCTCTTGCGGAGCTGCGAATAACAGATCTGTTCATTATGATCACAATGGGTCACCAGTATCACCACGATAAAGCAAATAAATAAACAATAAACACGAGAAACAGTCACCGATTACAAGAAATGATAGAATATGTACCTTACTCGACAAGGCAGAGCGAGTGTTGCCAATTATTAAATATTTTAGTTCCGTTTCAGGACTTTCTTTCCAAACTGCACTACGGAGTGAGCTATTGTCCTAGTTGTGCCCGCGGCTTCGATCACGTGACTAAATTCTATAAGCATTGTAAGTTAATCTGAACGCGAAGTCGTTAAATTAAACTAAATCCTACCTAACTCCTTGTAGGTATAGCGTGATGATATATATTTCAGCGATTAAATCCTAGCATTACACGTAGCACTACAGACGACGTAGCGCTACGCTTTCTTTAACATCCGCTACGCCTTGACGCGTAGTGCTACAGTCGACGTAGCGCTACGCTTTCTTTAATATCCGTTACGCCTTGACGCGTAGCGCTACAGTCGACATAGCGCTACGCGTTCTTTAGCATCGGCTACGTCTTGACGCGTAGCGCTACGGTCGACGTAGCGCTACGCTTTCTTTAACATCCGCTACGCCTTGACGCGTAGCGCTACAGTCGACATAGCGCTACGCTTTCTTTAACATCCGCTACGTCTTGACACGTAGCGCTATAGCCGACGTAGCACTACGCTTTCTCTAATTTGCCAGTATCCGCCGTTTCAATCCGTAGACATCCATTCAAAATGTCAAATTGTAAACATTCTATTAAAATAAAGATTCGTTACTAAACGCTTTCGATTAATTAAGTTTCATAGCATCAGACATTCCATAAAGTAGTTTGTAGTGTTTCGTAAATTATGCAGGAGTACGTACATGCATGTGGTTCGTAGATTACTAGATAGCTACAAGGAGTTGTTTGTTGTCGCAGGGATGCTCTGGCCCCGTCTCCAACGAGACCTAGTAAAGCCTAGCAATAGAATGGTGAGTTGCAATATTTTAACTAAATGTTAGAGAAATGGGAAATTATTTATAAGGAGTTGCTTTTTGTAAACTTGTAGAGAGAAGAAGAGACTGGGCATAGTGCGTATACATGTTCTATGAGATCGTAGAAATGTGGTTAAATAAATTCTTTTAACTAACCCTTCAGTGGTTTGTAAGTTGACCTTTCAAATGTTGCCACAACCCAAGGATTCCGCGACTTTCTTAGATGTCTACTTACGGATATAACAGACCCATGATCTCGTGCAAAAAGTACGTATAAATATTTATTAACGTACGTTTCTGTTTCAGGGCGCAACTCAGTTATTCGGATTGTTTTCTATATCAATGTAAAATCATACAAGTGAATAAAGACTAAATGAATAATATTATATTTTGCTGCCCTAGTTAGGTTGTTAGGTACATACTAGTATATCCAAAAACTTCATGACATTTTGTAATTTATAAAAATGTATAGGAAAGTTTTGTATTATTAATAAAAAACATAAATAAAAATAGACAGTGCAGTTTTATTTTGCGGAGTAGCGTAACTACGCAACCGTCATCTGCCTAGCCTTTTCCCAACTACGTTGGGGTCGGCTTCTAGTCTAACCGGATGCAGGTAAATACAAGTATTTTATATGGAGTGACTTCGTATGTGACCTCCAAAACCCAGTTACTTAATTAAAACGATACCCCTTGATAAGACTGGTTATCAGACTTTCGGGCTTCTGGCGACCTGCAGTGCAATTCTGTAACCATCTCACCGTGAAAATTTAGATGAAGTGAGCGTGGAATGAGCTGTCATTCCAACTAATGCTAGGGATTGACACTATTGACAGCTCACTCTAAGCTCACTTCACCTAACTTTTTACGGTGAGATTTTTACAGAATCGATCGGCTGTAACGACTATCTACGAACGACATGCGACAGCCGGGACCAACGGCTTAACATGCACCCCTATTTATAAATCAATTCCCTTATTTTTTATTGGGGTTGTGATTGGAAATGCCGAATGAATACACTCCCGGACACCGTAATCGAGCCACCCTGCATATTTTTGTTTAAAGGCTTTTTAAATAATAGTAGAATAATGAAAAAGAATGTGGCTTTGAAACCAGTCACTCACTTTCCTTTCGGTATTACTATTGTTCCAAATTTGAATGCACGAAACGAAAAAGAAAATTTTGTATGCAGCGTCGAAGCTGAGTTACTGACCAGTATGTATACTTCCTATCTGTATAAAAGGTTTTTCTCTGAGTTATAATTATTTTGATGTAATGGGCTTATAAAATACAGGGTGGCTTGATTTAGGAACGATATCGACTTTTGTTTCTTAATGCTAGTAATTGTTTTGAGGTATTTTGTCGAGGCCTTTGCCCTGAAGTGGGGCATCACAGGCTTTTAATAATAATAATTTTGTCGATAAGTCTGCAGTCTTTCTAATTCACTTCGTTCAGTATCTACTTTTTATTTGACAACCGCGGGCATAACTAACATTAAGTTACAATTATTTTCCTTAATTATTACCGTTTCAAAACTTAGTTAAAAACTTCTGAGAATTAGCAGTATGTTTGTAGCTTAATCGAGCAGCCGACGATAAGATGTTTTTCATTTAAATAAATAAAACTACGGAATAAAGCAGTCAAGTTCTATATTTTATCGTTTACTTAATTTATTTTGTACAAACTTCAACAATATATATAATAAATACTCAATTAAACCTCTATCATTCAGCAAACTGAACTCACTTTTTTGTCATAAGTATAGTTAAAATAAACAATACAATGATATTATAACTTATTGTCTAAACTTAATTAAACACAACTTCTTTGTGCAAATATGCCTAATAGTAGTTATAATCTTTGGTTTCACCAACATAAAGTGACGACATTGGTAGATCATGTCGTGTAGAGCCGCATGGAACTGGTCAATCTCGATACCTAACGCTATAAGGAGCTTTAAATAAGAAATACTCTTAGATTGTAGTTCTTATCACACAAATGCTTACACATTTTTAATAAATGCATTTTTGTGATAACAAAATTTAAAGAAATCAGAATTGATTACCTTAAACAATTTGTACTACCTATGTTCATTCTCAACTTTCCGTTGATTTCTATACACCTGAAATGGGAAAAAGGATTCCGAATCCTAATTTCAATTATTTTAGAGATAAATTCGTATTCGTCTTGATCAAAAGGATTTCGTTAAAGTAAATTCTGATTTCTTGACTGAGTGGTTTTGTATTAAGAGCAAATAATTATCTAGCTTGTTTATAACGTTTACTGGCTAACCATAGGTATATGTTCACATTCACTAATATTTTGATAAGCGGTAACTTTACCTTAATAGCTAATAAATAACAATCGGTGTACATACGTAAGTGTTTACACGGCACTATCTAGGTGAAAATATAAGTATTGTCGAGTTAAATCATACTTCTAAACTTAAAATACTTACGTGATTTTAAGTTACAGATTTTGATTTTAGATTTTTACAAACACGTCAACTAGGACATTAAAACAAATGTTCAAGATCATCTTATCCGATCAGTCTTCCAAAGCGCAATATAATATTACATATTAGAGGACAGAGCTTGAGTGGCTCCACGCGGCTCTCGGAGAACAGTTACCTCGAGTTGAACGTAAAGTAACGTCAGACGTAACGCAGAGAGGAGCGTGCGCCTGCGCCAGCGACGGGGAACCTCGCTCGCGCACTGCCCGCGCGTCTCATTATAAAATTATCTACATAATCATTATCTTGTAACCATAATTATTGCAAAATATGTGCAAAACTGTAAGCGTCTCATTTAGTTTACGATACACTGACTCTTTAAACCTTGCAACACTTAGAATTGTCTTGCACTTCAGATATTTTTCACATTTTATGTAAACGAATTGAAAACAACCGGCACACAACTATTCGGTGACATGTTCCGTACAAGGTAATGAAAAGCGAAACCTCTCGTCGAGCACACGTTAACGTTATTGCTTCAAGCTTATTACGTATCGCTGATATCAATAGATAGTAGACATAATATAATAAATTACGTGTTGCGACGTGCGGTTTGGGATCTACCCGGCAATAAGCTCTCAATATTTACAGAGTAGTAGAAAATTGACCACTTCCAAAGTTAAATTACAAAAATTTAATGATTCATTAGTCTGTTGTGCTAGAAAAGACAATACTGTCACAGAAGTGAACCGTCGTGAGGTAACGGCAACGTCCGGGCCGCAGCCGCGAGCCGCGGCGCCGTCTATCTAGAGAGATGTCAATCGAAAAATAAACAATACTTCAATAATATCTACCTTACTCGGTAAGGGACGTTCGATCTCTTAGGTATATCAATATTATCTTATTGCTAATTATAGTGATGTCTTTCAAGTAGCCGAATCGGTTGTACATCGTGAATGAACATTAAACATTATCAACATCGTCAAAATGTAATCTGCGAGAGCAACACTCGTCGAAGCAGTACCAGCCCGCTCGCTATGTCAGATATTACAGGTCTATGAGCGCGGCGCGGCACTCGCGGGCGCGAGACACGCACTGCAGCTCTCTCTACCATGCGCAACGCTGTCGGTACAAAAATCAAAAATGTATGGAGTTGCTTGAAGCAAGTCCATACATTGCTGGGTGAATAAGCGTTGAGGATTATAGAGAGAGTCGTTGTGTTAGTTTGTTTGTCACGTCGTATGTGACACATGTCGCGTGCCCGCATGCGGGCGCCGCACGCGGGGCCGGGCGGCGGGGAAGGCAGCCGGGCCCCGCAGTTAATGTAATCAGGGGAAGGCAATTACATTAACTAGGTATGTGGAAAGTGCGCGTTACATAAAATGGCTCGATTCCTATGATGCGTACTGAATTAGGACGGAAGTGAATTCTGGTACCGATTTCACAGCTGATTTGTTAAGCTTATATAGATAACGTTGCAAAAATTTCTCTAAACTCTCTTAATTCCGAGGACCGGCAGGTGGCCGTCCTCGCATAGATAGACGCGACCTCGCGTCGTTTCGGTACAGTGAGAAGCTTACAAATTGGAACTATTAAAACTATACGGACAAAATTGATATGAATCGGCGTAGCCATTGCTTCTCTTAAGCGTCTATTAAGATACGATAATACTAGCGCCCGTGAGCGCGGGCTCGTGTGACGTCATGCATGTAATGTAACCCAAGTGTGGTGACGTGAGGCGGTGCTTCAACATGTTGCCGTGAGGAAGCTGAACAAGCGTGCGCACTCCGCCGCACCACACACACACACACACACACCCTCACACACACGCCGGGACCGGGGACATCTACTTGTGCTATTGCTCGACACCATTTCGGGGAAGAAAAATGATATCTCACAATCGGTAACAAATCATCAACTTCACAATATTTATAAGTACAGCTCTGTTTTAGAATTTTACAGATAGACAGTGATATTCATCGAATACAAAAATAAGCTTTTAGAGTTTCCTCAATTTTATCCAATACCTTACATTACATCACTAGTGACGAATAAAAAAGGGCACGCTCGCGAGAACGATCCTCTCCGATCGACGGCTTCACTCACCGGGAACAGGTCCGCACGCGAACGCAAACGAACGGATACGAATCGGAACGACAGAACGCGGTGAACGCGCGCGAACATCGGTCGCAAATCAAACGGTCACTAAGCTTCGGCCACGCGAATACAAAACACTCCAGTAAACACGTCGAACGTCTCTAAACGCGAAAGAACAACGTCCGGCGCGGCGCGGGCGCACGCCGGCCGGGCGCGCCGCCGCTACACTCCTACGCTACTCGCCGTATGTACACGCGACACTAGCGTAAACAATAATTAAGTGCGCTCGGGTGGGCTCAGGAGCTCGGGCAGCGGTGCGGGCAGCGGCAGCGGCGCGTCGGCGGCCAGCGCGGGCAGCAGCGCCAGCGCCAGCGCGGGTCAGACCGGCGCCGGCGCCGCGCCCGGCGAGCCGGCCCACGCGCCGCCGCCCAGCACCACGCGCGGCGCCGGCCCGTCCAGCAGCACGGCCGTGGGCGCGCGCGCGTCCGGCCCGGGCCCGTCGCCCGCGTCCGGCCCGGGCCCGTCGGCCGCGCCCGGCGCCGGCGAGTGCGCGCGCCGGTGGCGGCGCCAGGCGTGCTGGATGAGGCGCGCGCAGTACTCCTCGCGCTGGCGCCACAGCGTCGAGCTGACGGGCTCGTAGCCCACCTCGTCGGGCCGGCCCACCTCGAGGTCGCCGGGGTCCTCGATGGGGTTGCCTTTCCGCGCGAAGAAGTCTTTGGTGAGCGCGTCGAGGATGTCCACGCAGAACATCATGTCGCCGCGACATATGGGAATGTCCATGGATATGATCTTGTACTTGTTGGGCTTGTGGATCTGCAGCGGCGGCTCCAGCACGTCGAGGAAATCCGACAACTGGTCGTAGCGGATGTACTGCGTGCCGTCCGGGTCGAACCGCTGCCAGATCTCATAGTACATGTCGTAGTCGTCGTCCGTCAGACCTTCCTGCACGTCCTCCGTCGCCTGCACACAATGATATAACCATTATAATCATATCGAACAATAGTCACCCAAACGACTAACAAAAATTAACGGATAGCGCTAAATTACCTGCGAGTAATTCTCGAGGATGACGGCAATGTACATGTTGATGACGATGAGGAAGGAGATGACGAGGTAGGACAGCAGGTAGGTGATGCCGATAGTGGCGGAGCCGCAGTTGCCCGGGTAGCCGCGCTCGTTGTCGGGCAGATCGCACTCCTCCTCGTTGATGATGCCGTCTAACACGCCGTCCCACCCGGCCGACGTCGACATCTGGGACATAACACGTAATACAAACATTTGATTAGTGATAATGACAAATGCAATGGAGTTATATAAAGCGCAGAAACATCCTTTTTTTCAGAAACCACCAGCCCAATTGTCTATATTGTAGCAGTCTATAACAATACTCATATGAAGCAAACAGCAGGCTGATATTACAACTGACCTGAAATAGCAGGATCATACTCTGCACGAAAGTCTTGAAGTTGTACACGTCGTCGAGGCCACCTTTGTCCTTGACGTGCATGAAGAACGACATGCCAAAGATGGCGAAGATGAACATGACGAGGAACAGCAACAGACAAATGTTGAACAGGGCTGGTAGGGACATGGCCAGCGCGAACAACAACGTCCGGATACCCTTCGCACCCTTCACGAGACGCAACACACGACCGACCTTCGCTACTCTCACTACTCTCAATAGAGTCGGTGACACAAAATATTTTTCTATAATATCACTCAATACCAAACCTGGGAACAAAGAAACGTATCATTAGCTAACAGTTCAAAGTGTTAAAAACTAAATCAACTCAAAATTCTGAACACTTACTAAGAATTGAGAAATTGACTACTACGAAATCGAACAAGTTCCAAGGCTCAACGAAGTAATGATAGCGTAAGGCGAACATTTTAAGTAGGCACTCTGAACTGAATATCACGATGAATATCATGTTGAGGTAGTCGAGGACAGTGCTGAACGTTTCAGACTGCTGGTAGTGATCCAGCGTCATCGTCAACATGTTCAGGCCGATGAACAACATGATGATCATGTCGAACTTCTTGTCCGTCACTATCTCGAACACGATCGCTTGTGGTCGCCACTGTAACAAAAAGTCACGTATCAGATTGTTTATAAATAGTTAAACAGTCTTATCTGGATGCATCTCTGTTGTAGGTCTGGATTTGTAGATAGAGCCGCTGTTAAGAAACGCACTGCTCCAAATTTTGAATCTGCTGCACAAAAACAAGGGTTGTGGCAGCTTTATGCTCCGCAGGTTGCTAGGGTCCCAGGACAAGGTATAGAGTAGTGCAGCTGTTTAAAAAAATATGAAAAAAATGCACGAGGTTATTACTATGTGTATTTCTTAAGAAAATATAAGTTGATCTTTATAGGATGTGTCACGTCCATAGACCTGAAAACTGTTAAGATTTTACCTTCGGCCTCGGAATAGCTTTCAACGGTTTCTTAGAACCCATTTTCTTCATGGCATTGTAGTATTTCTTCTGATCTTCAGTCATGAACATCTCAAGACTTCCACCGGCTTTCTTTTTCTGTTCGTTAAAGTTGTCGATGATCACTCCGATGAACAGGTTGAGAGTGAAGAATGAGCCGAATATGATGAAGAACACGAAGTACAGGTACATGTAGATGTTCGTCTCTCGGATCGGCTGGCGTCCCACCTGAAATCAACAGTGACCATTTGTTAAATATAGCTTGGAATCAAAATTTTAAGAAAGAT
Organism: Apamea anceps; assembly: GCA_951799955.1. Taxonomy (NCBI): domain Eukaryota; kingdom Metazoa; phylum Arthropoda; class Insecta; order Lepidoptera; family Noctuidae; genus Apamea; species Apamea anceps. The sequence goes on along the minus strand of OX637513.1, from coordinate 12,860,556 downwards.
TTCCATATTCTGATATTTTAAAATATAGCACGGGATTAGAGTACCTAGTATAATAGAGCAAAGTAAAACATGATAGACGTACTTCTCTTGAATCAATAGCATCGTTCATGATCTGGATCCATCCCTTGAAGGTGGCAACTTGGAAGAGGCACAGGTACGCCTTGCCGACGTGGTCGAAGTTCATCGGCGAGTTCTCCCAAGTGTAGTTCTCTAAGATGCACGCGTTCCTGTCCGGAATGATCTCGTGGCTTAGCGTCGTGTGGTTCAGGTCGACGCACTGGAAATAATACAAGATGAATTCATTAGCAACTTTAACAAGAAGACAGTTTTTGCCATCCGACAGATTACAGACTAAATAACTTTTTATTTGTTCTTCAAGGTAAGATTATTTCCATGAAATTTCTGCGTAGAGTCATTACCTTGAAGTACTTCCCAGCAAAGAGCTGCACACCCATGATGGCGAAGATGAGCCAGAAGATAAGACACACCAACAACACGTTGAAGATGGACGGGATGGCCTGCACCAGCGCGTTCACCACAACCTGCCACATACACACGTGTTAGTAATACTGCTCATAGGGGACCTAACTAGACTTGCATTAGTTGCATTCAATTATCAATGAGTGTACAGTGAAACACATACACTCTCATTTGTTTTGAATGGCGTGCATTTGTTAGTGGGCGCAAAAAATTAGTTTGGAAGCAAGGACGTTAATTTTATTAGTACTGTGCAATTATATGTAGCATCTCAAATTAATATTGGTTCTGAATTATTCCATACTTTGAGTGATCATGTAAATGGTACTGATTGGTAATGATATTAGTATAAGTATCTACATAACATGAATTAATTTACATAACATCGAATACATCGAAGCACATCTCAAAGCAACATAGATACTACACTACTCTTACCTTGTCCACTAAGTTAGCCATCCACAATGTATGGAATTAGTAGTAATGCATGCGACTTGCCGCTCGTACGATGAAGATACAAGAAGAAAAAATCTAAGGTGCAGAATATAAATTAGCATTCCAAATAACTAAGTAATTACAAAACTCTAATCTAGCTAATAATAATAAGACCAATAGAAAAAGAGACCAAAACATGGATGAAATCTCTCCTAAAATAAATCCCATTGAACCATTTCTAAAAGAGGTTTATGACGAACAGTGATGATACTAAGCCATTCAGGGGTGCCACCGACCACTTCAAAATGATTCACTAATATTAATTCGATAAAAGACTACTGCCAATGAATTGGTAACAACTGTTCAAATTAACAATTTTAATCAAATTTAGATCTGGTGATTGATGTAGAAATATCGAAAATAGGAGCCGTACTCGAATGTTGGAAATTTTATAATGTTTATAATGATCGTAGAAATAGAAATGTGAATGTGAAGTGTGGAGCGAAGTGTGTGGTGGATGGATGAGCGATAGGGTGTGTCGGCAGCACAGGGTGGTACGTACCCTCATGCCCTGCATGCGGCTCATGGCTCTGAGCGGGCGCAGTGCGCGCAGCGTTCGCATCGTTTTGAACGCCTGAATGCCGCCGGCGCCACAAAGCGCCGCTACGAAGTTTATAAGCGAGACCTGATGAAATCAAGGGTTGCATATTGAGAACAATTTATATTTCAACAATTTGCTGTTAAAAAATAAGTTCTGATGTCTACTGCAGCACCTACAAAAAAAGACAGAATTACATAAGACTAGACCACCAAAAATGTCAAACTTGAGTATTCCATTATTTGGGTGAAGACACACGACCTGTATTACAAACCTAAGGACAGAATAATCTTTTGAAGAAGATGAAGACTTGTTAAAGAATACAAAAATTACTCCTATTGCAGAATATCGGAAGGGATAGAAATGTGATATATCACTCAAGTTACACACATTTGTACATCGAAGTTAGTTTTAGGACATTAGAGAATTTATAAATAATAAATATTATATTAAGAATAAACTTTAAATTCATCTTCGTGTGATTCTCTGATATCCCAAGAAAAGCTACATCACATTTTAAGAACATAAGGTAAACAGGTAACATAATAATATATGTATATATTTTGCATTTTATGACATCGACAGCAATCAAGATCATGTGCCATTTTCAGTTAAAATGTTTTTCTTCTTTAATTTGGAGTAATTTCCAGTATAACTTTTATTGTACGTGAAAACGGCACTGTCTCGTACGACAGCACAAAGATAGAAGTCGTGTTAATTCATGCACTTGAAAATATCAGGATTTCAAGTCACTCTGTGAAGGCCATTATATATTTGGCCACAGGTAAATTTCAGGTAGCAGGGTTCGTGGGTAAGAGAGTCACATAGAAGCGGTATCCATAAACAAACAGTACGACATCGAGAGCTCGAGGCAGCGAGGTGAGGCCGTTCGGAGTTGCCACTGCCATAGACATCGAACAATCAAAGCTGCACGCTTTGAGTTGCGCTGCACATCGTACACGGCGAACTTACGAAACGTTCTTAGCAAGATTTAATCAGGACAATTCAACTGTATAGAATGGGCATCAGTTTTTAGATTCTCATAAATCGATAAGTGTATGTCTAAACGGTTGAAATTCGACACTTGGTTCTTGATTCGATTTAGCAAATCAATGTTGCGCTGATAACAAATTGGTATTGCTGCACTGATTAGTGTGTGTGTGTGGATGTGCAGCGCAACAGTCCCGCCACAGGAGTGCGCGTGCCTGGGCGCGCTACTCACGCGCATGCCCTCCCAGCGCGACACCGCGCGCAGCGGCCGCAGCGCGCGCAACGTGCGCATCGAGCGGAAGGCCGGGATGTCGTCCGCGCCCGCCATCACCGCGCCGTGGTTTACGAGCGACAACTAACGCCACACCATTCGTCATTTACTTTATCATACAACATTTTCTTATATCTAGTTTTATACTTAGTTTATTTTATGATAGTATTGGTCTTCCACCTACAGACGTTGGAAAGCTGTAGTGTTAGTGAAGACCTTCACAAAGAATTCTAAGACCAACCTGAACAGACCTTTACTTTATCTTTTTCATAATTTAATAATGCAAGTCAAACCCTTTGACATGATTTACTTTTTAGTAAACTTATCTGCAAAGAAACTATTAGTACATATTTAAGGTAAAATATCTATTGAAATATCAGTATATTACCATGACAATGATGAAGTCGAGCCAGCACCATGCGTTCGTGAAGTATTTCTGGAAGCCAAGGGCAAGCCATTTGATCAACATCTCGATGAAGAAAATGACAGTGAAGATTCGATCCATATAATACAAGATGTCTTGAAGAATCGGCCGATGTGGTAAATTTACATCTTCTAAAGCCTGTAATGGACATTATTATTGTATCATAAATCATTCTGTTCAAATAAAGACTTATACGATGCTTTAAGAAAGTGTTTCGAGAACTTACCAAAGCCAAACTACTGAGCAAAATCATGGTAATCACAGCCGTTTCAAAATATGTGTTTTCAATGAGTTTGAATGTTTTCAATCGGAGCATGCCCCAGCCTTGCCAGAAAGGAGACTCGTCGTCTCCCGCAAGGAATGGAAACTTCGCGTAACATGGCTCTGGACAGCAGTCAGCAGGACTATCGTCAACGACTTCTTCGTCCGCTGCTACTATGATGTCCGTTTTACCCAGACCCCCGTCTAGCTTCCCATCTTCTTCTTCTTCAACCATTTCTGTGGACAATGTTTAGATTATAAGAATCTCATAATAAATTACAAGTTTTAAGTTCAAATGATTAGTCTTTAACTGACCTTCTTCTAAACCTAATTCTTCTTTACTGGCGTCCTTTTTCTCTTCACCATCTATCGTGTCTGCTGAGCCTTTATGACTTTCATCTTTGAATGACCTTATCTTGTGACTGCCGTACGATTTTTGACTTATTGTATCGTCATCCTGACAAACAAACGTTGAATTTGAGACGTATTACTTATTAGTATATTAGTTGTACATATAACATTGTCTTCTACAATATTTACCTGTATAGGATACCCGTGATGATTTAATTCACAATCTAACCGGTTGTCTCTATGATTATCTGTTATCGCGTTAATATTATTTAACAAAATTTTCCCTTTCTTGTATTTATTGTCACCTGAAAGATCACGGTTAGTACGGTAAACTGTATATTTATGAAAACTAGAGTTATTATTTCAATATATGAAGAGATTACCTGGTATAGTGAATTCCATACCGTCACCTATAGCTACTTCTACTTGGTCTTTGAGTTTCTTGTCTTTATACAGTACGGCGTCGTCTAGGTCTGTGCCGAGCTCCAGTTCGTTGTCCACTCGCTCTGAAGAGACACAGCGGCCACACAAAGCCGCCTTTAAGCCTACATGTCGCGTGATGTGTCCACGGTGCGTTCGCGGAGGAGCCACCCGACGACCAAGCATAGAAATCAGACCAGGACGAATCGACTTAGTGAAATTCGTCAAATTCTTTCATAAAATTATGTCATGTTATTTTGTCTTTAAATCCTCTGTACAATATTATAGTGCATACAAAAGTGAAATGATATTTCTCTTGCAAAACTTTAAAATACATAATAACAAATTATTTGATTTCTTGTTACAAACACAGGTACTTACATTGAATCATGAAATAATATTTATCATTAATCAGATTTTATTAGTAAGTAATAATGATTATAATCATCTGAATATCTTAAACTAATCGTAAGACAACACCAAAGATGCAATTCACGACAATGAAATAATGATACATGTAATAGATAATATACATATAGAAACGGATAGTATACAGTACACAAACAGTAATCATGCATAAACACACACAAAGCCAGGAACACCAACATGTATAGGAATAGTTACATGTAATGATAATATATCACAAAGCGTGTAAGTATCTATTTAATGATGATTTATTTAATTACACCCGGGTAAGTCGGGGAGTCGGGGAGTCGGGGTCGTACATAATACACACCTCCATCATCATCATCATGAATTAGATATAATTATTCAAACAGATATTTTGTTAACAACATGATTTTCCAATCGAGGTTATAGGGGCGTGGAAGACAGACCAAGATCCAATCAGAAGAGACATTGATTTGTAAAAGGATTATGGAAGTGGGTGGATCCACATTCCGTATATCTCATTGCTTGACGCCAGTCCACCGCATCAAGGAATGCCATATCTTGAGACACATACTTATAAACATAGGTCTACTTGCACCACATATCACTAAATGAATTTAGCACTAAACGAATGTATATTACAGAGCCAGTCAGACAGAATGTTATGTATTAACACATAAACTCACGCCGCCGCCGTTTTCGAGTGTAGGCGAAAATATAGAATGCCACCTGCTGATGTTATGAATACGTTTAGCGTTAACTGCATTTAATTATTTGTGCTGTAGGTGGGACCTTAAATTCGTTTCATTAGATGCAAGTTAGGTTTTTAATTACTTTCAGAACCGATGGCCACTTCCTTTGGATCTTCGTCAGTGACTTTCTAAAAGAAATGAAACGACTCTTATGGAATGCAATTTCATAGTCTTTTTGCTAATGTTTCATTTCTTGTTTTGAAATGTTTTTTTTTTTAGTTTAGATTTATTTAGATATAGGATTTAGTGAAAGTTTATGGACGCTATTCTTTTATTAATTTCGAGTAAGTATAGAATAGAGAGTTTTCGGAAAAAAAACGCACTAGACTATAATCCAGCGGCTTGCTTGTGGAATGCAACAAATGATTTAGTATTGAGGTTACAGTTTAGCTGGGTAAACAGTTTTTCTAGCATTAGAATAAAGTTTGCATGTCTAATGCATTATTCGCTAACTGCCACAAGTTTCTTCAAAAGGACAAAATGTAGAAGAAGAAACAGTGACTATTCCAAAATATCGTAACAGAAATGAGAGGGATAGATACAAAATGGAAAAGTAACTGTATAACGAGGATCAAACACACGACATTTATACATACAGGGTCTGCTTTCTACACTTGGATCGCTAGGGCGCAGGCAACGCACAGTGTTCACAAATATCAACACGCAATCCAAATAGTTTTTATTCGATACAAAAACTCCATGCTATTCAATTTTTTTTCACACGTTTCATGCTAAAATTCTAATTAGAATGTTTTACGTAGTTTTAACATGAAAGAGGTATTTTTTGCAACATCTTTGTAGAAGCTTCTGATGATAACAATGTCAGCGAATCTTGTTGATTATGCAACAAGCAGCAACAATCAACCAATTGTTTATTTTTTTTCTTCTGTATTAGCATTATTAATGGTTTTATGTCATGTTAGCCAATTGATGACTGTTATTTTTTTTATCAATTTGCCTAACATTTAGAATCCATTGTTTTCTTTACACAAGCTGGGACAATAAAGACTGTATACATATTTATCTACATAAGTACAAAAATACATAGAGGTACAACGACATGCCACAACATACGGGCGATTAAGACACACATCTTACCGGGTGCGTGGATCGCTATCTGATTGGTCAGCTTGTTTTTCAGTAGTTTCATAATGTCGGCTACGTTTCGTTTGACCCAATCAATGAACCTTGATATTCTGTTGAAGGCCTCTGCTATTTTGTTGGTATCCTGGTCCGCAGTTGGTGTCGACAAACTCGATGAGCCGAAATTGGACAGTAACAGGGCCAAGAAAAGGTTGAGTACCTGGAAAATAGTTTATTTAGATATTTTGTCTTCCCTTTAAGAGTGAAATTAACTAAAGGAAACTCATTCGCAGTTTAGATCGATTTTTAAGATATACTGACCACAAGATTGCCAATGACGACGGTAGCCAAGAAGAAGGGTATACAAGAGACATCTCCAACCAACATACAGTCCCACATACTCTCAATCCATTCTCCGCAGAGTACTCTGAACACTATCATAAAGCTGTGCATGAAATCCGTAAAGTTCCATCGCGGGAGGTCCCCATCCGGGAAACGGTCTACGTAATCTGTGCATACATACGAACACATTAGTATATACTCAAGTGTCTAAGGTTTGCAATTAAAGAGAGTTCACGTCACAAAAATATCTTCTCTTTACTTATTAAAAGCCGCGGGTTTGTGTTTAGATCTAGAAATATCTATGTGAAAGACAACCACAACACTCCACGCTAAAACAACAATGATAGCAGTAATAAAGTATGGATTTATATATATATATATATTTAAATAGATACATATTATAAGTAAAGAGATATATTTTGATTTATTTGCATTTTAAATATAGTAATAGAAAAGCAATTTAAAATTTTAAAATAACAAGTTATACAATCGTCATAGTATGCTAATTAAGTTAAAACAAATGTTTAATTAACCAAAATGGATCATTGTTATTCTTAATCTTAAAGTTATTTTTTTACTTAATTTGAATACTGCAACAATTATAAAAAGCTCCTTCTGTGTAGTTGCTAATATTGTGTTATAGTACGATAATAATTGGTCTAATATTCTGTGACATTCCTAAAGCTAGCTAGATCATGCGATCAACTACCTACAAAATATAAAGCTTCAAACTCAACAATATACTTACTATAGTTACAGCATGCCATTTAATAGTACTATAGAATATTAGAGACATAAATATAGCGCTTACGGAAGGCTTAGAAAACGTAAAGATTGAGAATGTCCAAAGAAAAGATGTAAAAGGAAACATGAAAGGTAGCTAGCGTAATGTCTCACAAGTGAGGCGCCTTTTCCATGGGGCTTTTAGAAAGAGGACTGTACATACTTTTAGGGTATCAGGCTAACTTGGAAGGGGACACATCGAATCTTACCAATCGTCTAATGAGCACAACAGTGTGACGCACATAAACACAATATTCACTATTCAAACAGCGACGGCGAGCCCCGATTAAAGTGTGGACTCAGGGAAGTAATTTAGATCAGGGCCGTTTAGGATTTGTTAAGCGCAACGTTGTGTCGTGATCGATTGTAGTGTAAACCTCACATTCTGGACCTGAGTGTAACCAATGTACTGTGTCTCTTTCATTCAGTAGTTCATACATATGCTAAAACTATGTATCAAGCTGGTTGCACACATCCGGACATCCATTTGGATTTTCGATCCGGTTCCTGTAAGCTCATTGGCTAGCTTCTATATAGTCCAATCTATCTGCTCAATGCTAATCCTAAGTGCTAGGTTATGTTTTGAGGTTCCTTGTGTCTCTACAGGCTGATTCCCGTTGTAACGAAAATGTATAAGAAAACTTTACCCTTCTCTTTTGCTTGATATCTATCGTCATGTCGGAATCGATACCCACAATCGGTACTTATTAAAAACGGGATACCAATAAAATGTTATGAGCAAGTGTTGATGCGTTAACATGATTCTAAACGTTTTAAAATGTCTGTTTCCTGAACAAAGAATTTAGTTTTAAACATTTCATCCACGCTTTAACAGATGTAACACAAAATATACTTCAACAGAAGTGACTGCTTGATTTTGATGTTTCGCTCAATTTGTTGTTGTGCTGAGCTCGTATTTTTAACCAAAACCAGAGTTAAAGCATTTGCTGCTGCATTTTTAAAGATTACGGTAATTATAAGATTCAAAACAAAATAATACATAAAATGCGAGATTTGACCCTCAATCGCTGTAAAGTTTTGTTTTAAAAAACTTAATTCAGAGAAAAGCGCGTTTTTTAACGTATAATCTCCGGGTCAACAGCGATGTAACTATTTCTTTGTACATTATAAGAATCACAAGCAAATGATGAAGAAATTATAATTTGAGAAAGAAACAAAGAGACAGTGTAATAAATGAACATGTATAAAGAGTAGAACAGAGGTCAGATGAAGAAACTTTAATTTAATTTAGACGACAACTTTCTTCAGAAGTAGATTAAAAAATAACAGATGCGCAAACTCAATTAGAAGGAACAATAACGCAAGCTAAGTGATTCTGCACAACATTTGTCCACAATTGGTCAAATAGATTTACAGCATGAGATACAATGAATCGCAAGTCTGTTGAAATATATTTATGCGCTACATCGGGCGCCGCCGCCGCGAACCAACAGTCAACATCTCCAATCAAACACCAATGTACATGCAACACTCCCACCAATTACACTTACCCACGTAATTTTTCCCGAATAGTTGCATACCCATCACCGCAAATATGAAAATAATGATGCACAATACGAAGGTCAGGTTGCCCAAGGCACCCATTGTCCTACCCATTATGGAGATGAGTAAATTAAGTGTCGGCCATGACTTTGCCAATTTGAATACTCGAAGCTGCAATTACAAATTGTGATACAAGGCGTCACACAAGCTCGCTTACCGGCGCTTCACCTATGCTACTGCGGAACCCTTCCACGACCCTCAATCAGTCACGTGTCTCAACGAGAGGTTGCAGTGCGTGCTGTGAGTGATTGGGGGCCAAAACATTAGCAAATGTGTGCTTGAGTTACCTATCGATGTGCACAGAGTTATTTCTGTATGAGTGGGATTTATGTTAGTTCTTATCGTGAGAGCTTTTGGATCGATAACATTTTAGATCAACTTTCTTATGTTATTATAGGTTCTAATTTTCTGTTTGTCTCTTATAACGACATAGATCCCATCAGTAGACGACCTGATGCATCAAAGTACCCTTCGGAAGCGAAGCTGCAAGTCAAATCTATGTTACTCGATGCAAAGCTTAAATAATTATGATCTGAAGCTGCGTGGCATAGCTTTATAACGTGTCTCGTTTCAGGCTCGCCTGCGTTTCTGAGTCACATTCCGTGTTATAAAGCCACAGCGAGGACTCATCAGTCCGTCATGAAAATAATGTTGAATCAAGCCCAGTGTAAAAATTTCTGTTGTGTGAAGCTGAATAATTAATAATGAAGCTTAATTCTTTAATTAGAGATGCTAAATTTTCTTTTAAATTAGAACCTGTGTAGTTCTTGCCAAACAACTGCATCCCCATCACCGCAAATATGAATATAATGATGCAAAGTACAAAGGTCAAGTTCCCTAAAGCTCCCACCGTCCTACCCATTATGGATATAATTAGGTTTAGCGCCGGCCAAGACTTGGCCAGTTTAAATACACGTAGCTGAAAATATTTCACCATATTTATACATAAGTTGAATTAATATTAGTATCAGCCTTAACATTACGAGTGATTTATGAGGTGGAAACCAAGACCATGTAAAAAGTAAAGTTAACAATCATAAGAAAGGAAACACAGATACTGATAGATCAAGCATGAATGTAACAATAACAGATGTAGGTATAGCAAATAAACTTGTCGGAATAATAACAAAAGAAGAGACAGAACCAATTATTGGTATGAACAGATGAATGATTGATTCATGGGGTCTTATTTCAAAATAGTATTAGAACAGTAAGAGCAATACATACCAAACGAAAGGAACGCAACACTGACAAACCCTGAACTCCTTCCAATCCCAACTCCAATAGTGATAAGGCCACAATGATAAAGTCAAATATATTCCAACCCTCTTGGAAGTAAAACTTCGGGCTCATAGCTACTAATTTCAACATAGCTTCTATTCCGAATGTAGCAGTGAAAAACTGAAACAAAACATCATGTTACAAATTGGATTGATATTATTTTTTGACCAACACAAACGCATCCAATATGTACATAGTGTTGGCATAGGCACCTCCCTCATAGATCTTAATACAGGAACGAGCATGCATTTAGCCGTTTGCATCTAACGGTAAGTTAATAGATTCTGTCGGAACATGAAAGTATGGAATGCCACATGTTTCCAGAACAGGCTATGAGCAATCACCTAGTGGATAGTTAAGAAAGTGTGGATACTCACATAGTTGCCACTCTTGAGCGCCCTCTCCATATCTTTGTCCATGTCGTGGTGATCGAGCGCCATGAACAGCGTGTTGACTACGATACACAGAGTGATGAACAACTCCACGAACGGATCGAAAACCAGTAGCGCCACGTACTTCTGAAACTCCAGCCACAACCAACAGCAGTCCCACACACAGAAGAAGTCTATCGCCTTCATCAGGCCCTCGAGGAGCCTTTCCTTGAACGTGGGCCCATCCTCGTCGTCGTCCGCTGTTGGGGTTGGGAAGTAGTACACTGACACTGTTGCGTCCCATTTACCAGCAGTGTGTGTGTGTGTGTTAGAGAGAGACAAACAAGTTTTGTTAGTATTCGCTCATTATTTTTTATTAAAATCAGTTTTGTTTCCAATAAAAGATGGAGTTGATTTTTTTCAGAAATGTTAGATTTGGTTTTGCCAATGCATTCTTTTATTGGAACTTTCATAGTCTTAAAATCTAGACACCAATATCCATATTTTTTGTAGTTTTGCTGGCTGTCATTTATCTACAAATGATTGAAGGGTTGCGCAAACTCTTGTGGCACTTGGTGCTGCTGGAGATACTCTACAAGAATATCAATCACACCACGGTGCCAGGTAACCTCGTGCAAATCAAACTCAAACAGTACTAGCGGTGATAATACTCGAATACTCTCAAATGCTTTTAAGCATATTTAGCTTAACTACTTGAAATGCTCATGAATGATGTTGAGCTCATCTCATCAGTTTTGACTTCCGCAGATCAAAAAATATGAATATCGTGGCTATCCATAGAGAGTGATAGAAGCAAATCTTTGAAGCTTTTTGCATGATACAATATTTTAGATATTAATTATTTTTTACGTTCTTAAAGTTTTTACTGCATGACATAAAATCAGCAATAGTCATGATTATTAACTAGATTCTAGTATTAACAAAAAACAAGCGAAACATGTGATCTAAACATGCAAAAAGGAACGCAAAAATGTTAAAGCGGCTAAAATACAATTTACTTATTGAAGTTATTGACGAAGGAAAATAGGTGCATAATACGAAAATTAAACTTGTGCAAGAAGCGTGCAACAAAAGTACGTTGGAAATGGATACGACTACAGTGTAACACAATATGTTAGTGTAATCAACATTGTAGGATAATGTCTGTACGCAAAGTAGGATGTATAGGCAACTACTGTTCAACACTCGTGTAGGCAGTCGAAGAAAAATCCTATAATAAAGGCCCTTCTTTATAAAATGAATTTTGATCAGTAGTAAGTCAAACTTTTTCGTTTTTGAGCCTTACAATTGTTTTCATTTCATGTGATTATTCTTCTGTGGTTAGGGCTATTAACAGTTTATTTTTTTTCAGTTCTTTTTCTTCAACCTGAATGTGCGTGCGAGTGCAATATTCTATTTGCGACGGCTCATCGCCAATAAATGACATCCACAAATGTTCTGTAGTTTTCTTTTGCCAATTATGCTTTTTTGTTGCATAATGAGCAAATACCGGGCAAGTGTGATCTGTTAGTGTTCGTGTACAAGATTCTTTGTTTATTTATCGTTATTTAATAAACTGTAGGTTTGTTAGAAAGCGAGATAAACATCGAACGTTGATAAAATAAAGTATAATACGCAGACAGCGTTGTCTTTGGCATCAATATTATTAAAACTGTGTAGTGTATTGTCGTACCGTTCTGATCGCTCGCTCGACTCTGGCGCCCAGCTTGCTCGATGATTTCGTTCAGTACCATTACATCTGGAACATATTAGGTTAACACGATGAAGGATTCAAATATACCTCTTTATTGTTATTGAATTTAAGTCCTCATTGATTCATATTCATATTTTCACATTGGAACAAAAACCAAAAAGCTGTTAATATACTTATGTCTGTTTATATCAGTCTCATAGAATCTGGTATCATACCTCTCATATCCACTACATTTGGTTGTTGCGAAGATTCTATGAACGGATTGTCGGTTGACGGTTTTAAAACTTTTCCAGCTTCGTCCGTGCATTCAGTCGTGCTCATTTCCTAAAACAATTCAATCAATAAGTTTCCTATACCTACACTTGGTATATAATGTGACAAGTTTGTAATGACAATAGGAATTTCCTTCATGAATTCTTATAGAAGATCTAATTCAGTAACGAGGAGAATTTAGTTAGAAACGCTTTCATTTTCCAAGCGATGGTGAATTGGCTTTTGAATCGGACAACTACGTCATAAAAATCTAAAGCTTATAAATATATATTAATGTTTTTATACGAACATATTCTCTAAGTGGCCTAGAAGCTAACGAGAAGTCCTGGCCCGGCAGTGGGTAGGGATGTGGCTGTGACGTCACACTGTGGTTCCTTGACGCCGAGCGGTTCCGAAGCCGAGCTTCTTTTGTTTGTGCCTTGCCGCCACCCAGCAAGTCTCCGTGGGATGTATACGACAGCCTCGATTGGTGAGACGTGTAGGACGAATGACGAGACCCTGGAGCAGTCACATTTTGCATGGTTTAGTTACGGTAGTATGGCTGTGAATATAAAATAGTTTTGAGAAACACATTTTCTGAGGTTGTCTTAACAATTTTATGTCCTATTAATGAATACTTCAAGCACACAAATGTATTGAGGCAGATTTAATGTCATAGGTATTTTCTACCCGTCAACCCAATCAATTGCGTCCATTTCAGTGGAGTGGTGGTGTGTGGAATGGTTTCGTTTTCCAGCCATTTTTAGTGTGCTACTACGTACGTCTCACACTGCACTTTGGCGGTTGTTAAAGGAATAATAATGTCTCAGACTGTCAAAGTCATGGAATGTCTAAATGATGTTGAACTTCTAAAATAAAATCTAATATTCAATCGTTAGTGGCTTATTCACATTCTTAAGTTAATACTAACCTAAATTAGCATAGTAAACTGGAATAATGATAGCACCGTTCTCTTCAGACATGGGGGTGACGGCGTTGGAGTCGTCGGCATAAGGCAGGTGTTCCTGGGCGTCCAGGTACGTGGATAGCACTAGCGGCTTGCGGTCGGCGCCGGGCGGGTAGCGCGCGCGGCCGTTCGGCCGCAGCGCCATCTGGTGCGAGCCGCGGGAACCTCGACGCAAATTGAACGGCGAACCAGGCAGTGATAACGAAGCCTGTGGCCATACCTCTAATTCAAAACACTGGCACATATCCACAATAACATAGGTACAAAATTTAATCCTAATTTACAAGTTTATAATTGACATTAATTTTCAAATCTTAAATCCTGCATTTACATATTTTTCCTCAATTCAGATCGAGTAGCTTTAATTCGCTCACACTATTGTCGTCTCTCACTAAGAAAGGATTGATCACTATATTAAAGTCTATTGAACCGGCTGCAGAGGCTTTGACTTAAGCTGTTCTGAAGTAAGTAGTCCTAAATGTTACCGTTATGTTAATGATTTATTTACTTTCATGTGCTGATAAACAATAGCAAGAAAATAAAGACAGAAATTGAGGAATATAGAAAAAGTAAAATATAATGAAGTAAAGTAAATGATCGGTGCAGTAATGGTCTACTCAGTTTTATTAAGGGCGAAAATAAATAGAATGTTACCTTAATAAAAATTCAAATAATATGAAACACTGCAAAAGAATGTGAAAGATACAGGTTACCACTAATAGTCAAGTAAGAGGTACAAGAGCTAAACAGAGAAAATAAAAGTGGAGTAAATCCTATTGTAAAGGAAGAGGTAGGGGAGCACAAACACCAATGAGGATTGAAGGACAAACCTGTGAGCCCTCGCGCAGTGGCCCATATGGTAACTGGCTGATTTTATTTATGCGTTCAGGGTGGGGGACCTTCAATACACAAACAAAATTTTGAGTTTATTACATTTAAAGAAACTTATAACGATCAAATATCTAGCATCCAACAAATAGGATAAAAAGGACGGAGAATAGGCATTGCCATATATTACACAGATTACAAACAAAACAAACCAAAATGGCATACAATAATAACTGAACATTGCAGCTTAGAAGCGAGACTCGTGATAGAAACAAAATTACTCTTGTGAGAGGTTTAGTTAAGGTCTACGAGTAATGTGTCACTAGCTTTCAATGAGAGTATATTGAAAATGCCTAAGATATTACAAATATTTACAACAAGAATTTTCCTTTCAGTGTAGCATCCATGAGGAAAAGTACAAGGTTCAAAATAAAAATGAGGATGCTCTATAAAACTCTTATTGTAGAACGAAATACGGTTAGAAGTAGCAATGATAGTATAATGAGTGAAAGCAAAAGTTAGTCAAGTAACTTTGTTTATAAACACATGAAGTATTGTGGGGTTCACATGCATATTTGCATACGACTAATTCATAGTCCTATCGTAGCTATTAACTTCATTTAATCTACATCTATAGTCATGACGACTGTTCCTTTGTTCGTCCAAATATTGAAGCCTCCGCCTGTCGCTAATCGAAATTGAGGAATTAAATGTTACTTCAATATTAATATGGTCAGTTTAATTGATAATATATTTAGACTGAACCTACCTCTTCATCGTCGATACGTTCAGTTTCGGCCCGGCCCGTTCGTAAACACTCACATTGCAAAAGAAACAATCTACCATGACAATAGACTCATTCGCTCCAATATTATTTCTTACAGGCAAACCCACATTACTCAAATGTGTTTTACAAAAGGACATTGATATCGATTTGGATATTTTCATGAGTCACGTAACTGGTGAAAGCTACTAATCATTCGCGTACTTTAAAGAAATATTATTGGAGACCAACTGTAGAACTAAAGTGAACAACAGTGCATCATTCAAAGAGCAAAACTGCTACTTCTAGGAACCATGCTGACATTAATAATATTTTTTCCACAATAAATTATATTTAACGAAATCAATAAAGGAGTTATAGGACAATAATGAAATAAAATAACATTTCTAACCAAATATTCGTCGTGCTTGCTAATAAATTTTCTAAAACAGAAAAACTAGATCTAATTGAGGAAATATGTATCATCTATTTTATATTTTTTTAATGCATCTATCTGTGCTGTACACTGTGCTTGTATTCGAGGCCTAATGAGTGGGTTCACGTAAGGTGATTATGAACCGGATGCTTTTTGGAAAAGTGGCATGAGCACAGATAAATGTTAAAACAGAATGTTACAGAAACACGTAATGGAAGAAATAGCGTTTACAGATATCATGTAACAAATACGCATGCTTCAAGACAAAAGTAGTTCTGAAATGACAGAGGATCACATAGCTTTAGGTACAGATTTAAAAAGAAAAATAATCACAGTCATTGCAAATATTCAGATAGCGATAAACAGAAGTATTTAGAAATCTAATAGGACTAATCTAAGACATTTATTTTCATCTGCATATTTGCACTAGCGTGGAAGA
Source organism: Apamea anceps (assembly GCA_951799955.1). Lineage (NCBI taxonomy): Eukaryota > Metazoa > Arthropoda > Insecta > Lepidoptera > Noctuidae > Apamea > Apamea anceps. The sequence goes on along the minus strand of OX637513.1, from coordinate 12,844,365 downwards.
AAAACATTGGACATCACTGGCAAAAACAAAATAATGGAAGCTTGGCGGTAAACACAGAATAATAAAATAGTTCTTTTCAACTTGAGTAAGATACTGGAAGTGCTAATGATGATGAGAGTGAGACAAGAGTGAAATAAAAGCTTCTCTTTGAGAAGATGAATCACTATTTGCATTAAGCAGCGTGTTATTCTTAGGGTCAAGTTGAAAAGATACTGCTCGACTGACAATAATTCATTTCAATTAAAATATGTATATGCAAACTTAATGCAATATAATTCAAGTAAGAATAGTTTATTCGACATCAAAACAAGTTTCATTTATAAAAAGATGCGTATTTATAGAACCAGACAGAACACGACAGGACTTAATTAATGTAAACTCGTGGTGTTACATATCATTGTTTGTACAAGAGATAACAACGTCGCGGCCAATGACAAAATGCCAATTGGTGTAGTTATGTAATGTAATGTTAAGAAGAATCATTGTCAGCGAGGTGATGCGTGTAGAGCGTTGCATACTCACCATGCTGACCTTCCTCGCGCGGCGTGCGTCGTGGTGCGGTTCGGTTGGCTTGTGCGCGGGCTGAGTGCTCACCGAGTCCTGGAAGGGGTCGCTACGCAGGGACATGCGCTCGCGCGTATTGTCGTCCTGGTTGCCGCGCTCCTGGTTCACGAACAGCTCGTAGCTCTGACACGAGAAGTCGCTCGGAGACTTGGCGGGGTGCGCCTCGGCGTAGGCCGCGGCCTGCGCCGCCGCCGCCTGCTCACGCGCGTGCGCCTCCCGGGCTTCTTGCTTGTCTGCTCGCGCCGCCGCTTTCTGCTCAGCTTCCTGTGACATACATACAACATCGTCACATTTTGATGAAGATTGTTCTTCTTTCTAAAACATCGGCCGTCTAAATAGATAGGAGTTGTTTTGGTGCTGCAATGTCAAAAATCCACCGACATTTTGATGAAAGTAATTTTGGGGCCTTCTAAGATGGCACTTACGGCGGAATAAAGATACTACATAAGAGCTCTTTCAAGTGAGCTCGAAAAAGGGACCAATTTCACTGATTGTATGTTCTAACACGATCAATCTTACCCTGAGAGCCTCCTCCTCGGCTTGTTCCTCTTCTTCAGCTTTCTTCTGCAACTCGTCGTACGACATGGCGACGATGGCCAAGATCAAGTTCACGAGATAGAAAGAACCCAAGAAGATGATCACTACGAAGAACAAGACGTGCCATGACCCCGCTGATCTCAGCACCTTCAAATATTACGTTAATTGTCTTTAGTCATTCTTTTTACCTCACATGTTTTTTAATGCTGAGTTAGCAGATTCGATAAGTTAATTAGAAAATTAAAGTATCATATTATATTGCATTAAAATTACCAATTGATAAAGATTTTCCCAATAATCCTGAGTCATAAGCCGGAAAGCTGACAAGAAAGCCCATCCGAATGTGTCAAAACTCGTGTATCCGTAGTTAGGGTTTGGACCGTAGCCTTGCAGACACATATAACCGGGTTCACATTGACTGAAAATAATACCACCATTAGGTATAAGAAAATCATCCATGTAGGCATGAACTTATGAGATTTCGGTTAAATTATCTTACCCTGCTCCTGATGAATTTCCACAAAGTGGATATTCCCCTCCATCCCCATACCAGTTGGCTGAAAAAGAGGTAAACGTTTCAATTCAATGCAATTCAAATTAATTTCAATTCAAATTAACAATTCAAACAATTCCCATAAAACAAGTTTGAGTTATACTTGATTGAAGTCTTACTCTCATTCTGGCAAAACCTCTCCCAGTTCTCATCGGTGAGGTTCCCCCAGGAGCCGTCTTCTGGGAACACTTTTATACATTTCTGCGTTAACACTCCCATGTAGATCTGTAGGCCCATCAGCGCGAACACAGACAGTGAAAACATCGTCAGGATTATCACATCTCTCAGATTCTTCACTGACTCTATGACGGCGCCAACGATCGTTTTCAAACCTAGGGACAGGATTTCGTTTACATATTGTTATATTGCTAAGCTACAATAAAGTTTCATAAAACACAAGAATATTTATTGCAAATGGCTGTGCCATTTCTTTCAGTAAAACACGAAAAATTTTACTTGACGTTGTTAAGTTATTACCAATTGTTGTCTAATATCTAAATACGTTAAACATCTACATAATTTTGATCAAAATACCTACGTACATTTTAAATCTATTTATAATTTAACATCTATTTATTTATTATATTAGTAAATAAATATAAGGTCTAAAATGGGGTAAAATATTCGAAAAGGTTATTAAAAAGGTTGTCCACTAAAGTTTAAATAATAAAGTAAAACACTTTCACGAAGATTTACTTTTACAGAGACATCAGTGAATGTTTGAATTAGATTTTTTCTTGAAAAAACTAATCAAGTAATCTCTTCAAATATTTTACAGGTATTTGTTAGACGTTATAATGTTTACCCGGTATGATGGCCACAGTCTTCAGCGCTCGGAGTACCCTGAATGTTCTGAGAGCGGCCAAGTTGCCGAGATCTATGCCCATCGTCACATAACTGGAAACAGACACCCACAACAACAACATCTACGTTAATATACATCACTACAACACTACAAACAATACTCTCTAATTCATTGTTCCTGTGAATCTTTTCAATATCAGGAAACATGGTTTTAGTTGCTTTCAAATTATTGTTTTCTACAATCAAATTCATAATTATAGTCTTTGATCATTTCTTCAACAGCTCGTCTAAATTAATACAAAGTTCTCTATTAATAACTAGAAATGACACATCAAATATATACTGTTATATAATCTACAATTCAACGATTTTAACTTTCTACATAATTCAATAAAATTGTCTACTACTCACGCTAAAGCTATAACTACGAAGTCAAGCCAATTCCATGCATCTCTAAGGTATGTGAATGGCTGTAGTATGAAACCCCTGGCCATTACTTTCACCGCTGATTCAAACGTGTAGATCCCGGTAAAGATAACTCTGGAAAAATTCACCTCCACTGAGGAACGCCACTCGTAAAATAATAACAAAACATTTCTAGAATATGAGATACAGTATATAGGTTCAGCATCTCAACTTGTAGGAGATGGTAGGTAAATGTATGAACAAAATATTATTTCTAATTAGATGTACGTACAGTAATATTGTATGTATAATAAATGTAAGTAATAATACGTCTAAATCCAATATAATAATAAAACGGATGTAGATATGTACAGTATGAAAGAATTTGTAGTTTGGGTGTATCAAAACTGATTAATGAAATCACTGCTGGTACCAAATTATTTTATTATGAAATCATGAACGTATTGCACAAAAGTGTTTTGGATTAGTTAAATGTAAAAATTAAGAATGATATCTAGTAATTTTCTGAACATATATTAGACAAATATGGACATGAATTTTGGTCGTTACAGCCAGGGAAAATTTAGAATTGTCTAAACGCCTGTCTAAAGCGATTCAGGATAACTATGTATTGAATATACATGTTTTATATTATAAATGTTTTCCAATAATTTACTATAAACAATTTCTAATAATTTACGTCCGTTTATCTAAATATTGATTATATCAATTGGAAAACTAGCTGAAACACTAACAATTTTGAAACTAGCGTGCACTCTACTAATATTCTAGAACCTAAGAAAGGATATGTTCTGTCGTCCGGTGGTATTTCAAAATTGCAAATTGAAATTCGTAATCGAATAAATCTAACTTAGATGTTGAAAAAAATGTATCAATAGAATGTATACTCACTCAGTACTTTCGACGGTTGGCGTCGTAGGCATTATCATAAGAATACAGTTGACTAGAATTGTGGTAATGATAAACAACGAGAACAAAGGATGTACTAGAATGTATATCGCCACTCTTCTTATAGGATTGAATGGGTCTAGTAACCATAAGGCGTTGGTGGCCGAAAATCTGAAGATATCTTTACCCTTGCTTATGACTACGAAGGTCTGGAACAAAACACAAACTCATTAGTGCTGGTACTGTACGGTCGTTTAGTATTTTAGGGAACGAGGTGAGCGGTACCAGTATTATTATTGTCGATAATCTATAAGATATTTAAGGGCTGATTTTTCAATCGACAGATCATTTTTATTCGTGGAATAAAATTGACGTCTGACTGATTTTGTACGGAAAAACTGTCAAAAATTTAAAATTATTCCGTGGATAAAATTATCATGCCGTTAGAAAAATTAGCCCTAAAACAAAAATCGGAGGATAACATTCACAAGTCTGTCAGTAAGTCGTTTTGATGCTTCCGGTTCGGTCCGGATTCGTAAAAATCTGATTAATAATATCAAAAGTATCAGATTCCTTTAAAGTATATAAGTAATAATCTATATATATAAAATTCAAAGTCCTGACTGACTGACTGACTGATAGATCAACGCACAGCCTAAACCGCTGGTCCTAGAGTTATAAAATTTGGAGGGTGTATTCTTCGTGAAGAGAAGGCATCCACTAAGAAAGGATTTTTCGAAATTCCACCCCTAAGAGGGTGAAAAGGGGGGAATTCCTTTGTATGAAAAATCTTATTCCTTGAGTTAATAAACTTGAAACTTGGCACGAATACCTATCTAAATAAATTATGAAGATTGTCAGTTTTTTTTTCTTCTAAACTACCCCCTAATAAGGGATTGGGGGGTTCCAAAGTTTGTATGGAAGAATTTTAGCGCGCAGTCCGATTTACTCGAAACTCAGTATTTATACCTAATCTTGAAAGTAAAGAATAATGTGTATCAGGGTTTTTTGAAAATCTACCCCTGACGGGCTGAAATGTGGTAGTAAATTTTTCAGGGGAGGATTTTACTGCATGGCTTGATTAATTCGAAAATTAGTATAAATAATCTTTGAGTCAAGTTATGAATACATCTCAAACGATCGTTTTAAAATTCCATCCCTTTGGGGGTGAAAAGCGGGGATACAGTTTATATGAAAAATCTTCTTCATTAGGTTAATAAACTTGAAACTTTTCAAGAATACTCGCCTAAGTAAGTAATAAAGTTTATCATTATAAGTTTTTCAAAACTACCCCTCAAAGGGGGATATAGGGGTGTTGAAGTTTGTGTGGAATAATTTGAATGCGCGGTCCGATTAACTCGAAACTCGGTGCTTATACTTAAGACCAAAAATAAAGAGTAACATGTATCAGGGTTTTTCGAAAATCTACCCCTAACGGGTTGAAAAGGGGTAGTTAATTTTACAAGGGAGGATTATAATGCGTGGCTTGATTAACTCGTAAATTGGTATAAATAATCTTTGAATCAAGTTATGAATAATCCCAAACGATTTTTCAAAATTCCACCCCTGTGGGGGTGAAAAGCGGCGGATACAGTTAGTAAACTTGAAACTTGTAATTAATAATAAGTATGTAAAGATGTCGAAAAGTTACCACTGACGGGACAAAAAGGGGTAATTCAGTTTTTAAGGGGAGGATTTGAATTTTAAACCGTATGTTACATTTTCACGCCTAAACCACTGAACTTCTGATTTGGCATAGAGATAGATGGCATCCTGGGGAAGCACATACATTTTATCCTGTAAGCATGTTCCCGTGGGATAATTTCCGACATCCACGCGGGCGAAGCCGCGGACAGAAGCTAGTAGTATAAATATGATGAAGGATAATTATGTAAAAGGAAAACATTTATCTACTTAGTCACTTCGCAACTCATGCATAATTTGCATAAACGTTTAAATAGGTAAATAATAGTCGTGTGGGTAATGAGATATCTAATAATAACATAATAACAAGATACTGAGTATGATTGATTTATATTGATTGTGTGTATGTATTTTGTGTGTAATATAATATTATTTGCATACATTTGCTTGCTATCAAGTTACAGTTGATTTGGGGCTGTTCATTTATTACGTAAGACAATTTTAACCAATTTCTGACACCCCCTCCCCCGTACATAACAAAAAATAAGACTTGAATGAACCCCCTTCGTAAGATTCAAAGAGGGAGGCCCCTTCGAATCTTACGTAAGATGAGTATCTACCAAAATTGCAAAGAAAAATTAGCAAAATATTGTAAAACTTATAATTTCTGCTTACTTTTTTTTTTGATCTTATTTAAGAATAATCTCCACTCCTATGTAAGAAAAAAATAAGTCTTGTTTAGACCCCCTCCCCCTCAAATCGTCTTACGTAATAAATGAACAGCTACTAGTACCTACCGTTTGTAGTAACAGTTATTAGAAACGATACTAAATAAGCTGTAGCTTGATCACAAAAAAAGTGATATAGCAGTAGACTGTGGGTTGCAGTCTGTCACTTCTTTTGCGGCCTACCCTACATGTCCTTTCTTTGGTATTGTTCGTCGAGTCGTTGGGCTCCTCAATTTCTAAGTTGAGCTGCAAAAGTACTGACAAATGCTTGCCCTGATTAGACTGGTCCACTCAAAACTGTGCTATTTTCCTCAAAAGACCATTTCAGCCATAATCTACATGATCTTCGCATGATCTGATCAAGATTATGTCTGGACTTTAAAAGAGGCTGTGATCTCTGAGTTTGTTTCGGCCTTTCTTCTCAGAGTTATAGAGAGAGAGATAAAAAACGCTGACCTCATCTAGCTTATGTTTTTTTAATAATATGACTACATGTCCTAGTACAAAATAAACTGTAAATGATAACGTAATATTTTGTTTATTTTAATTTGAAGCCGTCTTAATGTCACTGACTGTTGATAAGTTTTACTGTTAGCCAACAAAACTGTTTACATTTTAAATATTTTTGAATCGTTTTCAAAAACGAATACTACAAGCAGTCGCCGGGCGCCGCTTGGTGTTTAATTTCATTAATAAATTCTAATAATGTAATTACTGTATTAAATAAATTGGCATTCTTGAGATGCTTTTCTTTTTTCGTACTAAGCCTAGGTTCGCCTGGGCGCGTTTTTCTCGGGGCGCGGCGATTTTATTTTGCGTAATGGATTTTCAACGCACTGCTTAGTGCCAAGAGTTGAAAATCCAACAGTGTGCTTTTTTTGACGCGCTGGGATGCGCTCTGTTGGACTCCCAATGCTCGGCTCAACACCGAGAGTTGAAAATCCAGTGCGCGATAAAATTCCACCGCGATATTTTTACGTCCGTATGGCTAAGGGCTAAGGGTTCAAGGGTCTGTCAAATGAGATTGGCCTATAGTTTCGACAGTCATGCTTGAGATTGTTTTTTTAATTTTCCAATAACTTTAATCACTCAAAAACAGTAGTAAGAACAACGTTATGATGTGGCTCTTAGTTAACTGATTTAGATGCGATTATTGTATCCGTGTTGATTCAGTAACCAGTTTCTTGCGTTAAGCACAACGTGGTACCGTTCGTCTGTTTGTCAGCTATTTTTTGCCCTAACAATTCAATGAAATAGCGTTACATGTAAAAAAATAACGTTTTTTTTTATTATGTACGGAACTCTTGGTGATACTAAGTATTTCGCACAATAAATACCCAATTAAATACTTGGGCCACTATGTCCCCGAGGACCACTATGACCTCGAGGGGTAAACGCAGGGCACTAGCAGCCAGAAGCAACATGTTGGCTCACAGATTCGCTCGTTGTAGTAACGAGGTGAAAACAACTCAGTTTAAAGCGTACTGTCAAGTGTTCACGGGCAGTTTGTGGGTCAACTGCACGCGGAGGGCAGATACCCTGCGGGTGCAATATAACAATGGTTTCAGGGTGCTGTTGAGGTTGCCCCGATTCTGCAGCACGTCTGACATGTCTGCTGTAGCGCGAATCGACGACTTCTTTGCCATTCGGAGGAAAAAGACCGCATCCATAATAAGCAGAATGAGGGCTAGCACCAACAGCATACTGAAAACCCTAGCCGAAAAGCACGATGCACCAATACTTAGACACGCTGTCCGGTTGCTCGTGCGGCAGGATGAATAGAAATTGTTTTATTTTGATTTGATTTCATTTAATTTAATTATTATTACTAACCCCTAGTTGATAAGTTATTGTTGTACTAACCATTGGACCAATATTGTCAAACTAAATAAATAAATTATTATCTCCTTTATTTGATCGTGAACACATATCACTTATATTTTTAAATATTAGAATATAAAAAGTATAAAAACACTTAAAAATATAAAAGAATAGTAGCCCACCGGTATTGGGAACAGGGTCCAAGCTACCGGTGGTCAGGGCTCTAGAGAGAGGAACCTCCTGACAATGCGAGCCGTGTCCAGAAGTACCGCTTTCTGAATCAAGCCCTTGATCCAGCTGCCCAACGAGAGCTTCCTCAGGTGTTGCTCTTGGCTATTAAGCCATTGGCTGTTACGACTATCGGCACAATGATCGCTGAGTTCACATCCCACATGTCAACAACCTCATGAGCTAAATCAAGATACTTGATTTGTTTATCTTTCTCGGCTTTCACGAGGTTCTCCCTCGTGAAAGCCGAGAAAAAAAAGCCAATCATGCGGGACAGTTATGTCAATCGATCGATCCACCACTATATCAGGCTTATTGGCAACAATAGTCCTGTCAGTGATGATGGATCGATCCCAGTACAATGTGATATTACCATTTTCGAGAGCTGAGTCGGGCACATACCTGCAGTACGGCACTTCCGATTCCACAAGGTTGTATTTCAGAGCAAGTTGCTGATGGATTATCCTACCTACAAGGTTATGTCTATGCAAGTACTCTCCGTTAGCTAGACGAGAACACCCGGAGATAATATGCCTGATTGATTCCGCCGGCCGGTGGCATGCCCGACAGATGTCAACCGTGCCGTCTTTAACTTTAAATCTCCGGTAATTATTGTTCGTCATCATAACTTCGTCCATAATTGCACAGACAAAACCTTCGGTTTCTCCAAAGAGGTCACCGAAATGCAGCCAGGCTACGGACGCTAGTAGATCTACATCGGGCCAATGCAGGGCCCGAAAGGAGTGTCCGTGAAGCTGCTTACTCTGCCATACCTCCAAGCGTTCATTAGTGTCAAGCACTACTGGCTTGCGCCAGTTCTCTTTACCCAAGGAGAGCGGTGTGAGTTCCTTGTCCACCGCGGCTACATCTCGATGCATCCCCACGTCGGTTTCTAGGAAATATTCTCTGAGACTGCATACCTCGTGATTGTAGAGGCTCTTTTCGTCGAAAAAAAAAAGCGTCGACCTCCACACTTTCGCGGCATATACAGCCTCATTACCGATGACCGTGGGTGATGCATTCGATTTGCAGTAAGCAGCGTACGGACCCTTCTATCCAGGGCGTCGAGTTCGGTCTAAGTCCATTTGAGTATGCCGAAAGAGTACATCAAAACCGGCATGACCCAACCGTTAAAGGCGCGCACCTTGTTTCCGCCTGATAAAAGACTATTAAATACTTTTTTCAGGCGGCCAAAAAAATTATATAAAAAATATTATAAATTATTATTTGTATATATTTTTTTTTAATATAATGAACAAAATATCCTGTTCCAGTATGAGTTGACTTAATTAACTTCATTTTCACTATCACCAATGTGTTGGCTTTTTATCAACTTTTTATTAATTTAGTTTTTATCAAACGCAGTAACCTGTTATCGGGATACCTAAAACATTACACACTGCAGCATTGATAAATGCTACATTATAATTTAATCACGAACGACCTTCTTTTATAACAAATCCAACCTTATTTTTAACCAGAAAGGTTTTTTCTTTATATTGGTTTTGAATTTTGAATCTAAAAGTGTCATGTCTTTTCTCTTACCGAGTTTTTGATTGGAAGGATTTTTTGGACAAAGGACGGAAGTCTAATATATTTTTTTGCTTTCACAATGAAATAATTCGCTACAATATGAACGGTAAAATATAACGGATTGAACGACAGAGTTCTGTGCGGTCATCTATTGGATCCTAGGGTATGTTTGCTTTCCTATTGATATTTAAAAGTTCTTCTCGTTTCCTAAATTTTATTCCATTCTTTTCTTTGTAATAGGCAGTGTTCGCGTAAATAAACGAATTGTACATCACTAAAAAGTGATCTCGAGGCGAGTCACATTTCATGAAGACTCGGTATGTAATTTTACTTTTCATCAGCTCTTTTGTTATAAAAGATTCTGCCTGCGTCTGCGTCTTTCACTCGTCAGTACCTGCTTTAAAAAAAGTTGCGCTTGCCATCCAACGGGCTTCTCTAATCCAAAATCAAATAAGCACCTAATCTTATATAAAAAATTTAAAAAAGAATCTAATCTAATCTAATTTAATTTAATCTATGTTATTTATTTCATTGTAATCAACTTAGCTTATAACAGTTCATTCTTTACTATATATTTTTTTCAAACTATTTATTATTATTAATTGTTTTATTTAAATAAATTGTGTTATTATCTGCGCATAATGTAGTGCATGCTGTGCTTTTCTGTAAGTGATAAGGCGCTTAGACTTAAGTTTGCAATGTACAAATTATAAAGTAACAGTGTACTCATTGCTGAAAAGCCTAATAAATAAATAAATTATCATTTTTTGTTATTTTCTGTAGATTTATCCGAAGACTGTAGGGCGATCTAGAATTCGCCCTACCAGCCACCCTAGTACCTAGACGTCTACAAGCTCCCTTTTGGGAATCGAACCCAACATAACACCTTGCGATTTAAGAGGATTCTGATTCCGGTCAGCGAGGAGTCTTCCGATTGTCGGACCGGATTTTCGTATATCTTGTAGCTTAGTTTTCAATAGAGCCTATTACTTGATATACTACCAGTTAGCCGTATATTACCATTGTTACAATTTTGATCAAACGGTAATTTAAATTATTATCTCGCTTCCTAATAACGAATTGACTTGGTGCCAATTACCCATTTAGGACATCCTTGTATTTATCTAGTTACGTAAGTTTAGGAACGTTTGCAAACGTATCTTAATCGACGCGTAACAAGAATGCATAAAATGTATTATAGGGCTCGAACACCAAAGACGTCACGTCAACGTCACGGCGTAATCCTTTTTATTCATAATATTTACTGTGTCTTTTGCTAAGTTTTTACTTACAAAAATTATAACGTGTTCAAGCGAAGTTTCCCCTCATTTATTTCGCTACAATATGTATTAAATATTTTATACACATTATTCTGTAAAATAGTACAAATGAAAAGTCATTATGACTTGTCTTGTAGGTACGTGCTCCCATAACAACTGAACATGACTGAACATATTTTGGTGCAGATACTTAAAGGCTCAGATAAAATTAGCAGTGTGTGTTCGAGACTTCAATTTGAATGTGGGTGTGTGATGAAGACCTCTACTTAAAAACACGACATGAAGTTATTTACGCTACCACTGATATAGGTAATTTAAAGTGAAAAATGGTGGCTAAACTTAGACGTATCAGTCTGTAAGAGAAATCTCTAGTGTAAATAATGTTAGATCCTGCTCTTTATGAGATTGCCTGCAATAGGCATTTAATCTTATGGATGGAACTACTTAGTACAAAACTGTATCAAATTTTATCACAAAACTAGCTAATGGCCGACGGCGTGCAATGCAATGCCTTTTTTTTAGGAACTTTCGCCAGCGCGCACGGAACAACTTATCAAAGTTTCATCACAATTGGTCGCGCCATTTTCGAGTTTTTGCGAGACTAACAAACGGCTATTGATCTTTACATGTACTCGTATATATAAAAATCAATTGTCGTAATTGCAGTAGGTATTGTATTGTATTTTATGTGTATTGACTTGCCATAATAGCGAGTCAATAATACACATAAAATACAATATTTATGTCACGTCGTTTATGCATGCTAATTCAACCTCGGACAAACGGACAACGGGTTTTTTGTTTAGGTAACACATTTTTTGCTGAGTCATTATGAGATCGCAAAATTTAAAGTGTGGTCATCGTTGTTATGCTAATAACGTGTTATTTTTAATCTTAGAGAACTTGTTATTAGGACAGATTGCTGCTAAGCATGACTTGCAAAATTCATGTAAATATCTTTAATCGCTGTTAAGTAAGTGAATTATCAAGTACATCTGTTAAGATTAGATATTTCATATCACCTAAATCTATTTAGTTTTATTATTTTGCGAGTACCTTTGTACTTATAGTTAACAACGATACTAAACACAAAATTACAGCAGCGTGGAAAATGCCTCAGTTCAAATATTCCACAAAAGCTAGTTGAAATTGGTTCGGTACCGCTCGCAGCTCGTCACAGTGAACATAACATCGTGTACTTACTCTCTGGTTATGATAGAAGGGGTCGATGTCCTCGAGGGGTATGGAGGACACCTCCGCCGGAAAGGTGCCCTGCATGCGCACCGGCAGCGGCAGGCCCTGCTCCAGGGTCGCGTCCGGCTGCGGCCCTTCGTCCTCGTCCTCATCATCGTAACGCACCTATGTCACAACACCAGCGTTACAATCACGTCAAACATTACATGAATAATCTACTAAGAGGCCAACGGCAGATCCAAAGAACACAGGAACGCTTTTGAAATATTAAGGAGCTATTATTACGAATGCTAAAGAATTCTCTTTTGTTTCAAAGTCGACGTAATGCTTCGAGTTTTAGATAATGTCTGTTCTTAAAGAAAAGAAAATTACATTCGGTTTATTTACACAGGAATATGAAATGCGGAGCGTTGACCTTAAGATCTGCATTTGACAAATATATGAATATTTTATTGATCACCTAGGTTACCCATTTACCGTCTTCATCCAGTTTTCTTTGAGATTTTTACTTACGCTTAGTCATTGTACCCATCCAATGACTGAAACAAGCTAGCCTACTTTAAGCCTAATGTAACAGACCATATCATGAGCTTAGAATGCGCTATGTACTCGTAACAATACTGTTGGCCTCACACGCAACTAGTATTATTACAGAGTCGTTACTGAGTCAGCATGTCTTGTGAAGGCGTTTAAAGCTAATTTTATTTTGTGTAGTGCTGCTGTCTGTGTGACTATGATGCGTATCTGGCGTTACTAAAAGCGGTTGTTTTCAAACATTCCTACTATTATGTTACCATTCCGAATGTACGAAGGAAACTTCCGAACACTTCGCCTGTGTATTGTACCAGGGGAATTTTGAATCTAACTGACGTCTATTCGAAAACGGTCCCAGAATAGGAGGCGTGACTAGCGCAAGCCCAAAATGTTACAAAATACGAATCATAACCAACAAAACTTGATATTCATCTGAATTATTGTTATCCGTAAACTATTATGCACTAAACGCTAGCTAGGTGATGCCACCATGCTAGACCTAGATGACGGCAGTCGATGATGATGTGACGAATATGAGCCAGTCCTGTGCAATGCTTGATAATGGTATGTTATGTGCTGGTGTACTTTGATCACTAACGCTTATTGTAACTGGAGATCCCACGATTTACATGTTTCCATTATTAAGTAAGAGGACTCTCAAATCGATTGTTTCCTATTGAAAGTTATTTTGGATTAAAGGGGCATTGACTACGTAAACTCTCAATAAATTCTATATCCGGGTTCAAGGTTGGCTAGAGGCTTTGCTATTATCTAATCAAGGATATTACGTGTTTCTGTTAGTAACTATAGGGGAGGGCTTTATTTTTGATGAATGTCAGGACTATTATTCGGTTTATGCATTTCTTTGTTAATCTTCTTATCAGTTGAAACTGGAAGGGACATTTACTTTGTCGAAATGCAAATAAATATGACAAGCCTTCGTTTTAGCTACGATAAGATTAGCTGTTACGATTGCGTTAAATCACGAGTAACAGCTAAACTTGTCAACACAGTTCTTTACAGATATTTTGCCAACAAAGCGATGTATTTAAGGATAATGCTTTAAATGCGGTCAATATGCATAAATCAGAATACACTACAAGTTATCGCACTTGAACAAATGTGGCGCCAATGTTTGTGGGAGCTTGCAATATCTTATGTTGAAAGAAATTTCGTTTGTGAAAGCGATAACTTGCTGAAAATTTTCTCTAATAAAAACGAGCCGTAAAAAGGTAAAAGGGGCAAGCAAGCATTCTTACTTCTTTTTTCTTTTTCGTCCGCCCCAAATCGTTCTGGAATAATTTAAAAATTATCCGTCAGCGTTTAACTTTGGTTTGTTTCCGTTGCTAATTTGTGTGTGCCACACAATTTGTATAGTTACAGTGAAGTCTTTGTGTGCTAGCTAACATTTTATCACTCGTGTCGTAATTGTAATATATAATTTTGTACCTAATAGTTTTCAGTGTTTCTTCTTTTTTTGGTTTAATTTTTTCAGCACTCGACACACGTGTAGTAACATCCGTAGACACCCAGATAATTCGAATTACACTCACCTCGCCTTCCGCTCGTTTTTTCTCGAGTTCCTTTTGCTTGGCATGCTCCTCAGCTATGCGGGCTTCGATAGCGGCCAGTGACTCTCTTGTGAAGGGTCGGAACAAGCTTCGTTCTTCCTCGCTGATCGAGTCCAAGTCCTCGGACATTGTCTATCGAACTCCCCCCGAGTGAACTGCCTACTGTATGAGAAAAGAAGATACATTATAATCTTACATAATGCGTTGGTTCAACGATCGCAGCGAGAAGAGCTCTTGCCAAAAAATATTTACTTTTAGATAATCCATACACGGTGCCTTACATAACGTAAATAAGCTAGCAGAATATCTTATCAAAATTATACCCAGTAACGATTTACGATAGTTGGCATTAACCCAAAATGATGAACAAGCAACTTGATGCGGCCTTATTTTCTTTGTAGACTATTTTAGCCTTGATACCATTTTTTTAAAGTGTGGTCTGTATTTATGTCTTGTAAATCTCAGCTAAATGTATTTATCGAAAGGAGATTTTACTTTTGATCGTAGACGAGAGCATGTTTCAGCAGGAATTTGAATCTTGCATTATTTATCATCAAGGTTTAGCAAATTAAATAAAGAAAAGATCTCTTAAATGTTTGGGGAACTGTACCCCACAATGATGAATTTTGTTGAATCAGCTTAAATAAATAGATTTTCCGGCATAAAAAATTGGGGCGCGTGTAATAAAAATCAACTTCAGGGCTACTGCCCAGATTAAACTTCGAAAATAAAAATATGTAAATACTGTTAGCTTTATACAAATGATGAGGGAGATGTGGTTATATTAACAATATGATTTCCCCTACGCCTCCTGGGTTGTATAAGACACTGTTTGTGCCCTATGGAACTGGGCCAAGGCCGGCCTTTATATTGTGCGTTACTTCTCTTAGGTTACTTTTATTCCTTTTCTTTATCGCCTTGGGATAGCTTATATAAGATTAATATTCGTACAAATAATGATTATTGATTAGCTGCTTTGCGGTTTGCGTAACTAGAATTGTTTGGAAACCATTAAATGTTGGTTATCCCTATGCATTCTAAATAAGCTTCCCTGTTTGAAATATAACGGCTATTTATGTTAGTAACAGTTCTATGAGCATTTCAATAGATCGTATATCTTTCAAACATATCCAGTCCTTCCTTTGTCAGATTGGTACGCAATGCAGGAGGGGAAATTGTTTATCCCGCAGTACGCATTCGTAGTGATAACTCTACATATTTATTTGTTCTAATCTTGGTGCATCATTATATAAGTTTATCGGATATGATTGGGATTAAAATATAACAGCTTTGTCCTTTCCATGAGATAAGTTTCCTCGTTGATTTTAGTGACATTGCCTAAAGTCATCTCACTGATAAGCGATACAACTAATTTCACTGAAATAAATTTTAAATCGCTCTACAAACATTTTGAAAAGATACGTTTCAGACACGTTCTACCAATTTATGACGGATGGTTTGGTATGTCATAACTCGGACTATTTTTCCTGTATTTTCTCATTGAAGCGATATTTTGATGACGGTGGTTGAATAAACAATATAATTATACCTGCTAACAGTGAATGGGCGGGTGTGTGTGGTGCGGGAAACGCGCGCGGCCGCACGCTCTACGCCCGCGTTCTCCCGCCGACCACCTACGGGCGGACCGCCCTTCTGCGAATCACCACCAATGTTATGGTTAGTCTCCATGAGCTCACTCCACGATTTTCAGCCTGCTTGCACCACAAATCACTAAATACACTTAGCGCTAAACCTTTTTTAACATCGTTCTGTTTCTGTTAATCGTTTGAAATTGGTTGGGACAGATTGATGCTTTAAATAGGTATGTTTAACATTAAATGTATTTTGTGATTTGTGGTGCAAGCGCACCTTGGTAGTTCACATGTTCTGCACCCTAATTGCGTAAAACGCTGACAGTCACAACCTGATTCATTTTGAAGGATATTGCTAATCCATTGCTTCATATGTTCGAAAAAAGTGTCTGCTCAACAACGTAAATAACACAATGAGTATTGTTGGAATGTCAAAATGAAAGCTATTCTTACTGTTAGTGTGTTACCCCGCAGGTTTGTTCGAATGAACGCAAACACACTTATCATCACTTACTACACAGATGCAGAACAACACGTGAGTCAGAGGCCCCGTGATTACGTCACTGCTGAATTTTCACGGTTGAAATGTATACAATAATGGTCTATACTTAGACTAAAGTATATAAATTATTATCTATATACTAGAAACATACCGTTATATGTATCTATGTGTATACCTAAATTTCTATGTGTCCGCACCTGACAATGGATGTGAGTAGTCAAATATCTACACGTGTATTGTATTTGTTTCAGGCATTTTTCATGACTACTTTTTGTTATTTTGACACGCAATGCCTGCGGGGTCATTGCGTAACACACTAACAGTAGCAATGACTTTCATTTTGACAGTTCTACAACATTCATTGCGTTATTTACGTTGTTGAGCAGACAAATTTTTCGAGCATATGAAGCAATGGATTAGCAATATCCTTCAAAATGATTTAGATTGTCAGTAATAGTAGGTATGTTACGCAATTAGGATGCTGTTTTGACCCATCCTTTACCTTCGAAGGACGGAATGCCCTTTTGCTCAACCCACTAGGAAGATTACATTCTGTGGGGACACAAGGCTTCTTTGTATCCGTACAATAAGTAAGCAAGTAAGCAGCTTATATTCGTTGAACCCTATTTTTTATATTAGCATTTCATTTTTGTGTGCAGATAAAATTAAACAAACTGAGAGCCTTGACTGCTTGTAAACACTAGTGCCTACCGAGTAAATCATCATCTGTAAATTAAATATACCGGGTAGAATTAAATTAGCTAGCGAAACGCAGTCGTGTTGGGAATCGACATCAAAACATGAAAAAAAACTGATTTGAAAAAAAAAAAATTTTGTGGTCAACGACCGTATGTAGTGTATTTGCTTGAAATATCAGTTAAAAAATTTGTTCTCAACTAAAGTTTATTTAATAACACTGCCAGCGGTCGCTGACCCAAATAAAATTATTTTATCATGTTTTGATATCGATTCCCGTCACGTTTGTGGAGTTTCGCTAGCTATTTAATTTGACCCTGTAAATATGCAAGACTAACATCCATTTTTAACCGACTTCTAAAAAAGGAGGAGGTTCTCAATTCGACGGTGTTTTTTTTTTTTGTGTGTTTGTTACGCGATTTCTCCGCCAATTGTGGACCGATTTTCAAAATTCTTTTTTTGTTCGAAAGGAGATACTTCTGAAGTGGTCCCGTAGAAATTTCATCAAAAACGGTTCAGTAGTTTGGTTTTTAAACCTAAATTACTGGTAAAAATTACAACTTAAAAGTGAAAAACTTTTTTGCAAAAAAAAACAACCGACTTCCAAAAACGACACTACAAAGTGAAAAATAACTTTAATTTCGGAAGTCGGTGTCGTCGGGTTCGCATTTTCGTTGTTTGCCACCAAAAAAACATACCGTCGAATTGAGAACCTCCTCCTTTTTTAGAAGTCGGTTAAAAATAAAAACTTTTTTGCAAAAAAAAACAACCGACTTCCAAAAACGACACTACAAAGTGAAAAATAACTTTAATTTCGGAAGTCGGTGGCAAACAACGAAAATGCGAACCCGACGACACCGACTTCTGGAAATTAAAGTTATTTTTCACTTTGTAGTGTCGTTTTTGGAAGTCGGTTGTTTTTTTTTTTAGAAATTCTAATCAACACAAAAAATATCTAGCAGACTGTCAACTCTAAAGGCACTGACACACATGTTCATTATAAGCACGAAAGCATGCCATTATTGAGAAATTGCTACTTAGTAACACGTGGGTCGGAAACATTACTTGTAATGATGTTGGTTGACTGTTGGTTATTGGTTGGTCGTTTGATTTTTGAGCTTGCTACCTGAAGTACGGGTGGAACTGGGAGTGCTCCGAGCGCATCTGCACACATTTATTTAGGAGTAGGTACGCTTTAAACTAGCATGCTTATTGCTAGCAAATGTGAACAGCTGCAGAGCATGCTAGTTTTAAGCATGCTTTTTTTTAAGCATGTGTGTCAGTACCTTACCACTAACTATTGTATTTATGACTTCACATGAGTTTGACAAAGTACATTTTTGTAAACGTGTCTATCTGTGTAAGCTTAAAATTCCTTTAGATTTTCGTACAGTAGAGAACTTATGTGTGCGTACACCGGGTGGCAAATATATGAAGTAGGTACGAGGATCAGTCTCGTGGAGTTCCCTCACTTCTTTTTAAGTAAATTAGAGGTATTAACAATTCTAAGTGGTTGTCCGATTAGAATTGTTAATATAACTTCTGTTTTCGCGCAGATTAGGGATAGCCACGCACCTATTGCTCAAGGTTTCATGGAATATTTTTAAATCTTACTTATTTAATACAGTTTTCTTAATACTAGACAGAATTTGTTCATATTTATTTTTGAATCTTTAAAAAGCTAAGGTTAAAAAGGTAGAATAGATATCTATCTAACTTTTTAAACCAACACTGAAATATCGAGCTTTATAAAAACACTGACATTTTCATATCAAGTAGGTAAGTTTTTATTAAAGTAACTTCAGTAGAAGTTTCAAACGAATACAATTTATTACTATAAAGACTATATAAAGCTAAGCGTATTCTCGTATTTTGCCTTTTATTGTACAGACTTACTAAGGAATAACAGCATTGTCTCGAGGACGTTCAAATGAGGTCTACAAGACTATAGAGTCTTTAGAGATAAATGAGTTGCTAGGGAAGTAAAAATAAGGTTTCTTATAAAAAGACTTTGTAAGTAGCACCTCTTAATAAAACAATTCAAGACTTCGCGTTTATACAGTAAAATAAAACAGTACGGTGATCCACATTACTGCAATTTAAAAATATTTAATAGGCCAAGGAAACGTTTTCAGGGTCAGTTTAGTAACAGTTCCTGAGGATGTTTTTATATTGAATTGCTGGCATCCAAATTACATGGCCGCTGTTCATCAAACGTCACACTTTTTTAAAAACTTCAGCAGAGCTTAATAAAAACACTTTATAAAACAAAGGTCACGTTGGCGACTGCCAACGTGACCTTTGTTTTATAAAAACTGGCAGGAGTCTATTAATAAACAGTTTTCAAAAGCTTGCTTTTTAACGGTATCAAGCACCCCATTTTGTCCCCGGCTTTATACAACATTTTTGTTTACATAAGTCTGACAGTCTGCATATCTCCTTACGCACATTTGACGTGACTTTCGAACATTTTGTATGAACTATGGATCATCAACATAACAACGGCTGTAATGTGCGCTTGGCTTTACAGTCTATGTAAATGGTATTTAGTAGGTACTTGTATGCACTGACCTGTCGTCCGCGAGAGCAGTGTGACCGCGGCTACTAGAGAGATGAAAGTTACCACGTGATCGCTGATAGGGACAGCCAGCAAATGGGCAAGATTTTTCATGACCGACCTGCAACAAACAATTGTTTATCTATATTTAATAGTATAAAGCAGACAAAGCCAATTAATGCTCCGAAGGAGACTGTGGAACTTTCCAAGTAGAGTACTAATAAAAAGAAATGGTTGTTCGTCATATAATTCCGCTTTATTTACACAATCCCAATAAGGCAATACCCAAAGTCCCAAACCAAGACTACAAGCCGTTATCTTACAAAATTACATACAACATAATGAGATACCTAGACACATCAAAAGTGTCTATGGATTAAATACGTTTTAGGGTATCGCCGCAATTGAGGATTATTTATTTTAACTTTTTTGGATCGCTATTGATTCTCTTTAGTTAATTTCACTATTAGATTTAAAAAAAATCCTTAATTTATCATTAAAAATAGGTAATCAACTGTCAATCAGGATTCCTATAAAAGTGTGTAATAGCGTTTTTACAAAACCATTACAATTTTTGCATCGGAACTGAAAAAAAATTGAATTGATATGGAGCGACGACATCATTTGACAGAAGAAGAGATGATGAGCGCCGTTGGAATGTTACAAGCTGGTTCCAGGCAACGAAATGTGGCTGTCGCTCTTGACACTACACAGAGTGTCATAAGCCGCCTCTGGACACGCTATCGCATCACGGGTAGCGTGGCCGAGCGACATGAAGGACGATCTTGCATCACTACTCGCAGACAGGACCGGTACCATGACCGCCATGATGTTGGCTACGAGACTCCACAGCTCTTCAGGCTTGCTGATAAGCGAAAAAACCATCCGAAATCGTTTATGTGAAGTAGGTCTGCGTTCCCGAAGGCCGCTGAGAGTTCCACCTATAGCACCCCGCAATAGTAGGGCCCGTTTACAAGGGGCTTGCGAACACAGAAATTAGGAGGAAGAAGACTGGCGTTGTGTTTGCTTTTCCAATGAATCTCGTTTTGTTATGAGGCCGAATACAAGACGTACTCGAGTTCGGAGGACCTCAGGAAGTTTATTCATATGGAAGGGGAAAAAAATTGTTTAGGCCGGTATTTGGATCGGTGGAAGAACCGATCTCATTTGGATCAGGGACAACTTCAATGCCCAGATTTATGCAGAGAGTATTGTTTCAGACGTGATCATCCCTTTGCGAAGCCGGTTGGGTGATTCGTTTCGACTAAGGCTCGTAAATGCACGTCCACACACGACTAGAGTCGTAAAATGCAGTCTTGGCGATGCTCGCATCAATTTTCAGCCAGACCTCAACCCAATTGAGCACGCATGGGATATGCTCCAAAGAAGAGCTCTGCCGAGTATGGATGCCGTGCATATCCCACAATAACTTTTTGACTTGTTAGAAAGAACGTCGGCCATTCCTCAAAGTGATTTTGATGAACTAATTTTAAGCATGCCAAATCGCTGTGATTGTGTGATTCGTGTCAATGGTGGAAACACATTTTATTAATGTTTTTATCTTCACAATAAAAAATTAAAATATCCTCATATTTGCCTTTTTTTGCCATTTAATTGAAGACATTAATTTAGGTTAATTTCTCACAATTTGCAATAATTTAAATTTTTCTTAATATTTACAAAATATAGGGATAAGTTGTTAACTTAAACATAGGAATTAAAGTAAGAAGCCAGTCTGGAAGACTAGATTTGATAAATATTAATTGTATAATTTTTTATAGTTAATAATGTACTTGATCCCTACGGGCACTTTTGATGTGTATATTAAAATTGCTTCCACTAGTAACGAAAGTAACGGCCGGCAGTCAGCTTCCTTTCCAAAGTGTTTATATCGACACTTATAAGAATATTCCAATAGTAGGTACTAATTTATAATGTAGGTACTTATAGGAACTTAGGTACCTCCAAAACCCAGAAGTAAAAATGGCATATAGAATTTTAGAGAGAGACTGTGTCAGAATCAGAACTTTATTTGCTTCGAATGTGGAAAACACACAGAAAAAGGGATGAATATTTAAAGATGTCGATGCTCCACAAAGCTGATTTTTATAAACCTCGATGTGCCATGTTTATGCAGCATAATCAGCCTATACTGTGCCCACTGCTGGGACACAGGCCTCCCCTCTGAGAGGGAGCGGGCCGTAAACCACCACGCGGGTTTAGAGCGGGTTGGTGGATGTCACATGTATTCGAATTTTTAATTCTACGACATGCCGGTTTCCTCACGATGTTTTCCTTCACCGTTTTGACAGCAGTGGTGATGAAATTAAACTCATAAAGTAAAGTGCCCGCTTGGGTTAACTCACGACCTTCAATTCGTACGTCGGGGCCGATACCACCGGGCCACCACTGTTTATGCCCATGTTTATGGTTATGTAATAAATAAAGCGTGTACCGTATATAGTGCAGTGCCTAGGGGTGTGTGTAGGTCTAGAGGGCGCGCGGGATGGTGGCCGCGTCGCCCGCTGGCCGCGCGCGCTCCTCTCTCCAGTTTTGGCGCGCGCGCAACATCTGCGTCAGCCCTCAGCCGCGTCTGTCAACAAATACACTTAATTAAATTATAATAATCGTATGTTTAAAGGCTATGTCTACCCTCTTAGGCACCTAAAAAAAAATGTACCTACCTATGTTAAGATTTTTAATATAATTGATGAGAAGATTCTGAAATAGGTATTTGCCTTATTCGATGTGTACTGCCTGCATGCACCAAACAACAATTATACTGCAGTGTAAGATAAGATAAAAGTTACGAATCTTAAACCGCTACCAAGGCCAAGGTTTATTGTATTACCTAATAAGTATCATACAATGTACTGGAGAATTGTAGAAATTTGTCATTACACGAGGAATATGGTCAAAGTTTTGCCGTCACATATTTCGCTGCGTCTTCGCATAGTTTATGCAGTTTCATTCGTCCAATATTTTTCAATTTTAAAGTTCATCGGGCTGGAAAACTACTGTGAGGCAAAAATTAACATTGTCTTGTTGACATTCCTACAATGCAAATATTACGAGACTGCCATATTGCTTCTACAAGATAATTTAATACGCAAAAGAGAATAAGAAAAAAAAATAAGTACGTTTATGAGCATAGTAATTAATAGAAAAAGTCGTCTAGACATACAGCCGGCCTTGCAGTGTAAATGTGGTGCTGTTCCACAAATGAGTCCTGCGTGTCCTGTCAGCTGCACGTTACAGGAACTGCCGGTCGATTCTGTAAAAATCTCACCGTGAAAACTCAAGTGAAGTGAGCTTGATGTGAGTTGTCAGTAGTGTCAATCCCTAGCATTAGTTGGAATGACAGCTCACTCCACGCTCACTTGACCTAAGTTTTCACGGTGAGATGGTTACAGAATCGCACTGCTGATGGACGCTGGTGATGTCGTCAAACAAGTAGCAGAATTCTGGGTCGAGTCTATTTAGATTGCTATCGACACGCTAAGAAGAAGAATAGAAAAAGTGATAAATGCAGTTCTGATTAAAGTACGAACAAACAGCCCCAGCATTTTTTTGATAAAGTAGGTATTCTTTTTTATAATATACGACAAAACACGAAAACAATCACGATAAAAAAATCGACCGTCATTTTATAACATTATGTTTTCGATTTATATATGTCAACCGATTGTCCACTAGTGGTTTCTATTTGGTGAATATGTGAAGATTACCTTATTAGTGGGGTTTTAAAGTGGAGCTACCTTGTCGGAACGGCAGTAGGGTGTGATTGTGGAGCTATGTCACCAACCATGCTCCACCTCCTATCCTGCCCTCTGTGTCCTAAAACATGCAGGCAAAGTGACCTCTGCGCTGCCACAGACAACGCCGTGGAAGTGGCAAAGTTTTGGGAAAACAAGAAGAAGAAGAAGAAGAAATTCCTTCAAATGTTGGTCTTTTATCTACCTGTCGCGATAACTATTACTTTACAAGGGCATTCAACTACTGGAAGAGCCGAAATGCTCCCGGACCAGAGCCAACTGTATTTGTGGACAACTTGAAGAAATCGACCTTCCGCACAATTAATATGGCGCATATATTATTAATTATTTATATTATTATTATTATTTTTTTATATCTTTATAACGCGTATCCTATTGAAAAAGTGATCGGCATTTATGCAGGGTACAATTAAATTAGCGAGCGAAACTTCACAGACGTGTTGAGCACAGATATCTAAACATGATAAAACAAAAAACTCCCGACACAAAATAATATTGAAAAAATAGCCACAAATAGAACAGAAAAAGAAACGTAAAAACCCTATAAAAAGAAAAAAATAACATTGAAATTATGACCTTACGTAAGTACGTATGAAATTTTTTGATTAAATGTTGTCCCGTCGGGGGATCGCTGCTATTTTAAACTTTAACAGAACGTTAGGCTAATATTTAGAGCGGTCCCACGAAGAACTATTGACGGCACCGAGCTACGAGTATGCATTGGAATTAGATATTATTTAACTGGGAATTCTGAAAAATCTTAATCTTTCTTTAATTCCGACTTATATAAGTATTTTTTTTTAATAATCTTGTGTTCACAATTGTTTCTCAAAGAAATGGCAAGCCATTAGGCCGAAATGATGTCATGGATCTAATTCTGGAACTCCGTGAAGTGGGAGAGGTCAACAGCTCAAAATCCGGAATCAGTGTGGCGTCAAATTTTGGCGTCAACCAGCACCACAACCATGTCTTACATGCTGTACCAGCTAGCATTAAACCCAGTCATCTAATGAAAGTTGACGGCAGAAATAGACAAATATATTCAGGCGAAAGATGGAAAGTAACATACGAAACAGTAAAGGAAATGAAATACTTGGATAAAGTATTTGATGAAACCCTTCGTATGTACTCAATAGTGGAACCACTGCAAAGAAAAGCCTTATGAGATTATAAAGTACCTGGTACGGATCTGGTGGTGAAAAAGATACTATAGTACTAATATCACCGAGAGGGATACATTATGACGAGAAATATTTTCCCAAGCCTGAAGTATTCAACCCCGATAGATTTGATGCGGAGGACGTGGGTCAGCGACACCCGTGCGCGTATTCACCATTTGGACTCGGACAAAGCACATAACTATAAAGGTAATTTATCTGTCCCATAAACACTGATGTATTTATGAAATATATTATAAAACACGTACCCGGAAAGCATTATTCTTAATTCTATTGTTTTTCTTTTTAGGTATGCGGTTTGGCAGGTTTCAGTCCTTTTTAGGTATGGCAAAACTATTATCTATGTTTAGAGGCATCCAAAAACACCAAGAAGAATTTAGAGGTTGCACCGAGAAGAATTCTAATTGGACCGAAAGATGGAATACTTGTTAATATTATTCCTAGAACATTAAACTTTTTTATGAGCTTAGTTTTCTTGATGCATTTATTATGCTTTGCACGTCCTATGACCAGTCAGCATCAAAAATTAACTATAAACAAACAAAAGTTGGTAGTTAGTGAGAATAAAAACTTATGCCAAATAAATAATGTTTTTTAAATATATGTGGAACATCGAATATTGTATTAAGTTTTTAAGTGTAAAAAAAGACTGTAATAATTAAAATAAAATGTGTTACAAATTCTATGTTTCATCTAAACTAGATGAATATTTTTGATCTAAACCAGTGAATATTTGTTTTCCATTCATGGGGAAGGTGCTTTCATTATATTCAGCCTCGATTCCATTCAGCAGTGGCTGGCGGCGACAAGTCTGCCATTTCCCTTGTCTAGCCGTCGCGCACAATGTCGCCCCTTGACAACTTAACGTGACTACGGCCGTGATATCTCATAAAACATTTTGAGTATTGCCGTCAAACTTTAATTATACTTTTGGTCCAGTATTTTTTATTAAAATCTCAAACATGAAAAAAAAAGTTAAAATTTCATCGTTTCTTGATTTTTTTCTTCTTAATGTCTGTGTCTGTGATTGTGAGGGAAAACACCGCTTTTACATACCTACTGAGTAGATTTTATTCAAGGTGAAATTCGGTCGATGACTTATTAAACACACTTCATCATTCTCCTGCCCTTATCCCAATTTATTTGGGGTCGGCGCAACATGTCTTTTTCTTCCACACTTCTCTATTAGTCGTCATCTCGGTAGTCACCCCTTTTCTAACCATATTATCATTCACACATTCCGCCCATCGTTTCTTTGGTCTTCCCCTACTCTTATAGCCATCGACATTCATACTCAAAACTCTCCTCACGACATTTTCCTCATTTCTCCGTAACACATGCCCATACCATGACAACCCATTTCCACACAACTTTTCAGTTACCGGTGCCACTTTCAGACTTCCTCTTATGTACTCATTTCTTATTCTATCCATTCGTGTAACACCACACATCCCTCTTAGCATTCTCATCTCAGCTGCATGCAATTGTCTTTCATTTATCCCTTTTGTGGCCCAACGTTCTGATTCATACAAGACAGCAGGTTTATTAAACACACTTACACTACACTTAATACTGATTAATTGATCATACTCGTATGACAAGTAATTATTTATTTTTATCAATTATTGTAAAACATATTTGTGAATTTAGGTACCTACCACCTCATCATCATCATCATCTGCCTAGCCTTTTCCCAACTATGTTGGGGTCGGCTTCCAGTCTGACCTACCTACGTACCTATCCTATTCAATTAAAAACAGTTTTAAGAAAAAAACAACATTAAAAAATACCGTAATCGATTCTACTCTCGATCCTGAGCCAACTATGTAGTTTCAGGTTTTGAGTGATTGTTTGTTTGTAAATATTTATCTATAATAATAATAATAATAATAAAAAGTGTGGAGGTCGAGGCTTTTTAAACGCTAAGACCCTCCACAATCGCGAGATATGCAGTCTCAGGGAATATTTCTTAGAAACCGACGTGGGGATGCATCGAGATGTCGTCGCGGTGGACAAGGGCCTCACCCCGCTCTCCTTGGCTAAAGAGAACTGGCGCAAGCCAGTAGTGCTTGACACCAATGATCGCATGGAAGTATGGCAGAGTAAGGAGCTTCACGGACGCTTTTACCGGGCCCTACATGGGCCCGATGTAGATCTACTAGCGTCCGTAGCCTGGCTGCGTTTCGGTGACCTCTTTGGAGAAACCGAAGGTTTTGTCTGTGCAATTATGGACGAAGTTATGATGACGAATAATTACCGGAGATTTATTGTGAAAGACGGCACGGTTGACATCTGTCGGGCATGCCACCGGCCGGGAGAATCAATCAGGCATATTATCTCCGGGTGTTCTCGTCTAGCTAACGGAGAGTACTTGCATAGACACAACCTTGTAGCTAGGATAATCCATCAGCAACTTGCTCTGAAATACAACCTTGTGGAATCGGAGGTGCCGTACTACAGGTATGTGCCCGACCCAGTTCTCGAAAATGGTAATATCACATTGTACTGGGATCGATCCATCATCACTGACAGGACTATTGTTGCCAATAAGCCTGATATAGTGGTGGTGGATCGATCAGAGCGACGCACAATGATTGTTGACATAACCGTCCCGCATGATGAGAACCTCGTGAAAGCCGAGAAAGATAAACAAATCAAGTATCTTGACTTGGCTCGCGAGGTTGTCGACATGTGGGATGTGGACTCAGCGATCATTGTGCCGATAGTCGTGACAGCCAATGGCTTAATAGCCAAGAGCCTCGACCAACACCTGAAGAGGCTCTCGTTGGGCAGCTGGATCAAGGGCTTGATTCAGAAAGCGGTACTTCTTGACACGGCTCGCATTGTCAGGAGGTTCCTCTCTCTAGAGCCCTGACCACCGGTAGCTTGGACCCTGTTCCCGATACCGGTGGGCTACTATTTTTTATATTTTTAAATGTTTTTATACTTTTTATATTCTAATATTTAAAAATATAATTTATATGATTACAATGAAATAAAGGAGATAATAATAATATCCCTGGACATTTCAAACAGCGCCATCTAGTCCCAAGCTAAGCAACCTAATGCTTGTGTTATGGTAACAAGATGGCTGATAAACTACATAAATACATTTTTTTTCTATGCGCGATTGTCGTGGTCACCTGCTGGACCAACTCATCTAACATAATATTTTTTTTTACTTTTACCATCGACTCAAAAAAGAGGAGAAATGTATTCATTTTGATCAATTTGATTTAGTAGGTACGATCGAGTATCACAATACCTACCGATAATTATGATATAAAAGTAATTACTGTAGGCACTATTAATATACTAATCATCTGTTAACTGAAGGTTATCAGTTAATGTTTATATAATAAAACAAGTACTTAATCGTGTTTGAAATTAAAAATTTAATTAAACATTATTATATTATTATTTATTTTATTTTTACAAGTTTATAAAATAATCTTAACTTAAGAACTATGTCCCGCAGAACGGTTGCGGTCACGGTTTGTCTGTGGGAACGGAACAAACAGTATTACAAATAAGGTTTATTAGAGCCGACACTTAATGTTTCCTTATTTACTAATAAAGTAACTAACAATAATATCTAAGAAATCAAGTATCTTGACTTGGCTCGCGAGGTTGTCGACATTTGGCATGTAGACACTCAGCAATCATTGTGCCGATAGTCGTGACAGCCAAGAGACTCGACCAACACCTGAGGAGGCTCTCGTTGGGCAGATGGATCAAGGGCTTGATTCAGAAAGCGGTACTTCTTGACACGGCTCGCAATGTCAGGAGGTTCCTCTCTTTGAAGCCCTGATAGCCGCCGCGCCGCTAGCTTGGACTCTGTTCATTTGCATTTTTTGTATTTTAAAATGTTTTTTTTTTATCTTTTCGTTTGTAAAAATATTTAGAAATGTAATTTGTAAGTACTTAAATGAAATAGAGATATCTTATCTTATATACGAATGAAAAGTAAATAAAGGAAATGTGTTATCTTTTTATTCTTCCTCAACAATCTGCAAACCACATTCGTAAGAACATTGCCTACAAACTCTTGAAGAAGAACAGCTTAAGTAATTTGGCAAATTTACCTTTTATTTCCTGACATCTTATATCCGCAGACAATTGGTTAAGAAGGTATGGTAGTCTTATATCAAGCGTTCGGTCGCCAAAATAATTCCTTATTCTAGGTATATACAGACGCCAGCAGGTCAAGCTCTCAAACAATCGCAATCACTCAAATTTTCCCAATCAATATTGAACCTAATGCTTTAGCGATAAAGTTGAAAATCTATTAAAGAAATTTAACAGATTATAGTAGCTTGATGTGCTGGCGTCTGTACCTCAAAACCTGCTGAAACCTTCCTAGTTGCGTGGTTATGAGTAACTAGCGAGTGACGCTCCTAGCTACCATGACTGTTAACCAGAAATAGGAACCTATTTATGTTTGAAGGAAGAATTTTAAATACTATAATCATCTTTACATTTGTTTTTAGTTTTCTAACTTACTAATAGTTTTAAAAATCTAATTTGCTGTGTTTATATACAGCCGTTGGTTGCGAGAAGCACATGTCCAGCAGTGGACGTCTTTCGGCTGAAATGAAGATGATGATATACAGCCGTTGTTTTTTGTTTATTATTCTTCAAGCACAATACCTAACATTAATTAAAGAGTATCATAAGTAGGTACACTTGGTAATCTAGCTCCGTTTGTAATCTCGCAATAATGATTTATCTGTAAGGCGTGCAATACTGGCTAATTTTAGAAATTATATCTGTAATTTCTTAGCCTTCAGATTTAGATTCGCTATCGCTAATATAGTGTCAAATTAAATTAGCTAGCGAAACTCCGCAGACGTGATGCGTATCGATATCTAAACACGATAATATAAAAAAAGATTTGAAATTTTTTTTAGGTGTTTATACCGCCGCCGCTGATACTGTTGTTAGTCTAAGTGTGAGTTTATATTGCCTACCTCCTTATGGAAATCGCATGCGCATAGGAGTGCGTTGTTTATTACTGTATTTATTAGCTTTAATTAAAAGTAAATAAAAATATAAATTACCACTATTTTAATGCATTCTAAGGTATTCACTTAAATTACCTTCAACGATTTTTAATGCATATCAAACTATAATTTTCAGTATAAGCTTGCCGTACAGATGATGAGGACATGTCAGCTCGTACTTACTGGAAAAGTATAGCTTGATATTAATATGTGTAGCCAGTTGTTAGGCACACATAATATCAAACTATACTTTTATCAGTTAGTTCAGATACAAAATATGTACTTAGTAGGTATTACTAAAATTCTAACTAAAATGAACCAAGTATATGTTAACTATTCATTACAAAACATGTTTACAGGGTCATATTAAATTAGCTAGCGAAACTCCGCAGACGTGATGGGTATCGATATGTAAACATGATAAAACAAATAAGGAATTAATTTGATGTCTTTTTTCGTGGGGTCGTCGACCACAATTGAAAGAATGAGTTGAGAAAACTTTACCTCCTCCTTTTTTAGAAGTCGGTAAAAAATATGTTTCATCGTGTTTAGGTTTACCGATCACGTCTGTAAAGTTAACACAAAAATAACTGTCTTTTAAACTAACGTTTCAAGGAAGTGTATTCCTTAAACTCATACTTCAAGTAACGACACTACCAGCGGTCGTTGACCCCTAAAAGAAAAACATCCGATTTTTTATTTTTTTATTTTATCGTGCTTAGATACCCATCACGTCTGCACAATTTTGCTAGCTAATTGTATATGACGCCTGTATTAACTGAGCGGGGAACAAACGAACTCTTTCTTTACTGGATCACTGTCATAAAAATACAGGGTTGCTCTACAGTTCAGTACTTTAGATCGATTTCTTTAAAAACAATCTTTGACTGAGTCACGTTTATGTAAAATTTAGTTGATTATCGCATAAACACCCCTTGTAGTTCAATTTAGTTAATTAACCTTAGAGTACCTTACAAGAAATTGTTCGTAGGTCAGATATCCTTTAGCAAAAATGAGCAAATGACGCTGCCCTTCGAATAGTAAATTGTGTCTATTAAGGTTTTAGAGTTTCTAGCTGTCATAAATTCCCGTAGTAAGAAAGTTTCCCGTAGCGGAGAGTATAAAGTCCAAAAACGTGATAACTATCATCTAAGTTCGTGTTTTCGCCGTGGTCACAGTCTGCTTGCAGGATACAAAGCCAGCTAATCCAACAGCTATTGTAGAAAAACGGTCCCGGAAATATAGTGCTAGGTATCTTATCATAGATTATTAAGATGAATATCTATAAATAGATAAAACATGAAAAACATGTTAATAATATGAATTATTGCAAAATCAGGTTTATGCTCGCGTCTTATATAAACATTGCAAGCGATAATACTATTCATTACATAAAGTTCGGTAAATGTGTTAAGAGCTCCTTTAAAATGGTGTTAGTTTATTTGCCAATAGTGTTAACGGTGCTAGTTTATTATTATTTTACAAGGACATTCAACTACTGGAAAAGCCGAAATGTGCCCGGACCGGAACCAACTGTATTTTTTGGCAACATGAAGGAATCCGCATTTCGCAGAAAGAATAAAGGTGTGGAGATGCAAGAAATTTACGATATGTTTCCAAAAGAAAAAAGTGGTCGGTATATATAGAATGACAACACCTTGTCTTCTTATTCGTGACCTGGACATCTTGAAACATATCTTCATTAAGGACTTCGACGTATTCACTGATCGCGGCGTTGAATTCAGCAAGAAAGGATTGGGACAAAATTTGTTTCACGCTGATGGAGAGACATGGACAGCCTTAAGAAATCGGTTTACACCCATTTTTACATCTGGTAAATTAAAAAACATGTATTATTTAATGCAAGAGGGTGCTAATCACTTTGTGGACTACGTCGGCAAAGAATGCCAAAGTAAGCAAGAGTTTGAAATACACTCTCTGCTTCAGACATACACGCTGTCTACCATCGCTGCCTGCGCTTTCGGTGTTAATTATGATAATCTCAGCGACAAACTGGAAACATTGAAACTTGTAGACAAATTCGTTTCGGAACCTTCTTACGCGAATGAATTAGATATGATGTATCCTGGACTTCTGAAAACACTTAACCTTTCTCTTATACCGACTCCAATACAAAAATTCTTTAAAAGTCTTGTCGATAACATTCTCGCTCAAAGAAATGGCAAATCATCAGGCCGACACGATTTCATGGATCTCATACTGGAACTTCGTGAAATGGGAGAAGTCAATATTTCAAAACATGGAATAAATGTAGCGACTGTTGAAATAACAGACGATGTGATGGCGGCGCAAGCTTTTGTTTTTTATATAGCTGGCTACGAGACCAGTGCAACCACTATGGCCTATTTGTTTTACCAGTTAGCATTAAACCCCGACATTCAAAGTAAGGTGACAGCAGAAATTGACGAAGTTATTCAAGCACATAATGGAGAGATAACATACGACACCGTAAAAGATATGAAATACTTGAATAAAGTATTTGATGAAACTCTTCGCATGTACTCAATAGTAGAACCACTGCAAAGAAAAGCTGCAATAGATTACAAAGTACCCGGTACAGATCTGGTAATTCAAAAAAACACTACAATATTAATATCCCCGAGGGGTATACAATATGACGAGAAATATTATCCCGAGCCTGAAGTATTTAACCCTGATAGATTCGATGCGGAGGAGGTGGGTAAGCGACACCCGTGCGCTTATTTACCATTTGGACTCGGTCGAAGGAACTGCATAGGTAAGTTGACTATAGCAATTTATTTTATTTATTAACATCTGCAAAATGATCACTGACGCATCTATAATAATGTATATAAAAATGAATCCCTATTTCCCTTGGTCACGCCATAACTTGAGAACGACTTTACCGATTTCATTCATGTTTTTTTTTAAGTATTCTAATATTTTATAGAAGGTTATTACAGAAAAAAAAAGTTAAGAAAGTTGCGCAGAAAATTAGAAAATGTAAGAATTACGCTTTTACGCTAAAACGGCTGAACGGATTTGGATGAAATTTGGCACATGGGTAGACCATGATCTGGAGAAG
This sequence comes from Apamea anceps, assembly GCA_951799955.1. Taxonomy (NCBI): domain Eukaryota; kingdom Metazoa; phylum Arthropoda; class Insecta; order Lepidoptera; family Noctuidae; genus Apamea; species Apamea anceps. The sequence continues at coordinate 12,811,689 of OX637513.1, read as the reverse complement.
GACATAGGTTACTTTTCATCTTGGATCGCAGACGAAGTCGCGGGCAACAGCTAGTAACATATAAACACGTATTTATCTGAATTCGCAGATATTTGACATTCGAGATGCGATAACAGCATGGAAATACACATGTAACCTGCGCTCAATATTATACATTAAATTATGACTTATTAGCGTTAGTTCAATGGGCTGTGGAGGTCAGATAGGCAGTCGCTCCATGTAAAATACTGGTACTCAGCTGCATCCGGTTAGACTGGGAGCCGACCCCAACATAGTTAGGAAAAGGCTAGGCAGATGATGATGATGATGATAGCGTCAGTTTACTTTGAATACCGAATCATTTGTGAAAACTGAGTATTTTAGGTATTGTTCATATCAAGTTTACTCGTACCATTTTAACTTTTATATTTTTTATCTAATAAGTACTAGCTTCTGCCCAAGACTTCGTCCGCGTGGAATTTTTGGTTCCTCCGACCCATAGAAATTATCTATGCTCCGACCCGACCGCATGCAACGCATCGCCTGCCCGGACTATTACTTTGTTATCGCTTAGCGTTCTTTCTTCGATCGGACTTTTTTTCTTTCTGCTCGGCTCCGAAGAGTCGTGGCGTGATGTTAAATAGCCTTTCTCAAGAATTGGGCTATCAATCAAATGCAAAAATATTTTTTCATTATATATATTTTTTTTAAACGTTGCCCCTTCAGGAATTACTCCTGTATCGTGGGTGCGTTTAAAAACATTTAAACTCACATACACAAACAGCCAGACCCGGAACAACTACCTGTAGGCAATACAAATATTTGTTCCGTGCGGGAATCGAACCCGCGACACGCAGCGCAGCAGTCGATCTCTCAGCCACTGCGCCAACCATGTTGATAATAATATCAGACTGGTAATCCAGAGATCGCGTTCAATATTGAAAACAACCAAAATCAATAGATCAGAGAGAGATACATCACCCAATGGCAATACCGACAATGTCATTAATCCGCGTAAAGTATGAACACCGTGGGTCAGAAAAATTACGTATTTGTACAACGCCATCTATGGGTAAATGGATAAAACAACTGCACAAAGCATGTGTAGTTGAATTCGTGAATTTAAATTATATTTTCATCCAAACGTAAGCATGAGAAAAAAATACTTTAAAAAAATATAAAAGTGATATTAAAATATAAAATATAAAAGATAGAAATATGATGTCGCAGACTTTTTTGTAGAACTATAAATTACCGTACATTGTTTTTAGTTATATAAAACTTTTGAGGCAGCGCATGCAAATAATTCTATTTTAACAGCTTTCCGACTTGCTAGACAAAAGTTGTGATAGCTCAGCTAAAATGCATGATATAAACATTATTTATAGGCTTAGCACTCAAACATAATGTAGCTTTGTACCAGAGAAAACCTTTTTAGAATTGGATCACTAACTCCGGAGATTACCCCCTACATACAAACAAACAAACAAATTTTACCTCTATATAATATTAGTATAGATTAGCTTTTTTAACAAGTTTGTGTTTATTTTCAGGTATGCGGTTTGCAAGGCTTCAGTCTAAATTATGTATAGTGATGATGTTGTCTAAGTTCAGAGTGGAAGCATCGAAAAATACCGACAGGAATTTAAAAGTGGCTCCAGACAGGTTTATTATCGGACCGGAGGGAGGAATACATATTAATATTATTCCTAGAAAGTTAAAAGCTTAAATAGGTAGGTATTCACGAAAGATCTAAAAAGTATGCATCTAATTCATACTAACGTCATTGCCATAAGAATTTATTTTTTAACCCAGAGATTATTGTAAGTGTTTTGTTTGTTTTAAATTCCATGAATATTTGTTTTCGTATAATGGTGTGGCTGCTTTTGTTTACAGCAGTGGCCTTCTATATTATTATATAAATAATTTATTATTTATTTATATCTTCTATACTATTCCTAGGCTTAAAAATTTAAAATTATATTATATAATAATATTATAATCATTGTGAAAAACTTAGCTTCTTCAAACAGGTATGCCATTGTTGAAATAAGATTGTTATAATATGCATAAATATTTTATAGATAGGATTTGAAAGATGTATGTATGATTACTTATAATTGTTACTTTACTAAAAAAAAAAAAAAACTAAGTTATGATACTGTAACAGCACTGTTAAAAATAATAGGTATAATGTAAGGTTTTTATATTATTATTATGGATATATGATTATTATGATGATTGGATTCCTTAATATTTGGAATTGTTAGATTTAAGGGGTATGTTTTGTCGAAATAAAAATAAATTGATTTAGGTAATCCGAGTGTATGCATTTAATTTCCGGAATAAGCTTTGTGTAAAATATAACAATTGTAAAGTAAATATTTTCATATCAGCGGAACACTTGGCTGACTTCGAATGAGTTACCTAATATCATTGGTGGAAAATACTAGAAAGAGTTGATCAAAGAAAATTATAATTTCTTTCGATTCTCTATGATGAATATGTAGTTTTTCAAAAAAATATTTTACATTGGATAACATAACATCACGCCTATTTCCTAGCCCGGTTGGGCAGAGATGAATCTAATAGTACATCCGCATTTCGCCAGTGTTTAAGTCCGATGAAATAGGGGCGGCCTATTGCTATCAACCGGACATGAATCCAGACTCCGGGCTGTTACTGAGAAATTCCTGATGGGAAAACCGAATAACATTTTGCCCGACTTTGGAATCGAACCCAGACCTTACGCTCAGCAGTAGCATTATTTTGCGACCACTTGACCAACGAGGCAATTAAGGGGGTCATTACATCTCAATCATTTATGTACATGGGGCCACGCACTTATTAGGTGCTATTAGGTTAGTTACACATCTACCAACCCTCACTGGGCCCGCGTGGTGGATTACGGCCCATTCCCTCTCACCGAGAGGAGGTCTGTGACCCAGCAGTGGGAACAGTATAGGCTGATTATGTAAGGTTTGTTTGTTTGTCAAGTCGTCAATTTGGATCATACTTGTATATGTTGTCCACAATAAAAACGCACGCACTACCCGACGATGATCCCTGTACTCACTATGCACTGCACTGAAGGACAACCCCCGGTTGGTGCACGACTATTGCAGAACATGTACACAAAACATGTTGCTTTATGGGTTTTGGTGGCTAAAGTGGATTGGTTACCTAGAACTATGGAAGGACTATGTCCCCTGCCTGACCGAATTATTTATTTCGTTTATTTTTTTTTCAAATAAAATTCATAGGTACCTAATAAAAAACTTAAAAAAATATAAAAAATAGTGGTCTACCGGTGTCGGGAGTAAGGTCCAAGCTACCGATGGTTAGGGCTCCGGAGACAGGAACCTACTCACAATGCGAGCCGTATCGAGGAATACTGCCTTCTGAGTGCCCCTTGATGCAACCGCGAATAAACGAATTATGTCTTTAAAGTGGCGCAGAATTTAATTAATACGAGGGGGTCTTTTAGTAGATTATAGACTTAGCATGAAAAATAATAAAATTAAAAATGGCAAAACATGGCATTTAGGTTTCTTTGCAGTGTACCTACCTATTAGAGCCATGCAAATCATGCAACACTACCGCTAGGTACAATAATAAAAGTTGCCGATTAAAAAATATATCTCTATTCAATTCCCGTTTAAACAAAAAACGAAACGATGCAAAATAGTTCATTTTGGTTAATTTATCTTATTTTGGGATTTGGCCTTTAAGCACCATAATTCACGATACAGGCTGAATTTGCTTTGGGTATTTTCAGTTATACCTATCTACTGGCGTGCATATCTCGTATACCCAGTTTCGGACCCAATGGAAGCCCTCATTTATAAGGTACTTGTCCCACCGCCGACAAGGAAGCGACTAGCCATCAACAATTTTCTCGCTAAAGAAACGTACAAAAGTTTGTAGGTCTCGTGTAAGTAAAAGAGATACATATATTAATGATTAATCATTGATTATTCTCATCGGCGAGTACTCGATTGTCGCAGCCAAAAGACCTGTCAAACAGAATACTCGCTAAGCGATGCCCGCTTGGCTGACAGAACAATCACTTAGAGATTCACGCTTGGTAGGTACATAATCAGGCATACCAGCGAGTAATCCCTCGTCGCCTTCGCGCATTCGCTGCTCGTTGCTCATTAACTAGATTTAGTTGCTAGATCTACTCGCGTCTCGGAGTTTCTAGGCCGTTTTTCTCCATAAGTACCAACCACGCTTTGGAAAGGGCAACTAGCTTCTATCTTTCAGACTGACCAACCATTTGACAATTCAAAAGTGCCTGTAATTTGGTTTATTTGACATAAATGCTTTGAGTTTTGAGTTTCGCTTCTCGTTAATCGCCGGTAGTGGGACAAGTGTCTAAGCAAACACCACGCCACATGGGGTCTTGGGTTAAATCCCCAAAACTGGAAAGTGTTACTGGTTCTTGTTTACTGGGAAATTCTCAGTAGCAGCCTGGGCACCTGTATTACATAAATACTTAAACAGCCGATCGATTCTGTAAAAATCTCACCGTGAAAAGTTAGGTGAAGTGAGCTGAGAGTGAGCTGTCAATTGTGTCAATCCCTAACATTAGCTGTTGGACTGACAGCTCACTCCAAGCTCACTTCACCTAAGTTTTCACGGTGAGATGGTTACAGAATCGATCGGCTAGCGAAATGTCAAAATACTATAGGTACAAGTACGTCTACAGAAGTGATATTATGAAATTAAAAAATTGGAACTACAAAATGTAACCTACCGTAACCCATAGACTGTATACTTAAGTTATAAATGCATAGTCATCATAGGCATGCATGATGATTGATGATAAATCAAAATCGTTTGAATGATTAGAACTTGCATAGTGACCCGAAAAACATTTTGGTTTCGACAAGCCAGGGAAAATAGTTATTTGTTATACAAGAGTGCAAAGTTGCTTTTTAACCGCGTGTTTAATTTTGATGACCGAGCAAGCGAAGGATTCTAAAATTGAATCACGAGCGCAGCGAGTGATTCAAAATTAGAATCCTGAGCGTTAGCGAGGGAATCAAAAGAGCACGAGGTGAAAAATCTTTGCACTCGAGTGCAACACGTAACTTTTCATTCCAACTCAGCGAGGAAATGACTAAATGTAAAAATGCCACTAATTTAGGATAGGTATCGATATGTTTGTCTTTTTTCATCTTTATTGTTGCTTTTAGCATCGAATACGTACTCCATAGAGTGCTTGCTTTCTTGTTCTCGGATAATTCTATAAAATATGCCAACAAAACGTTTTCTGAGAAAGTTTTGGCTCCTTTTGCTAGTCGCCACGTGTTGAACATATCGTACTGTTTTAAATACTTCTCGCGTGATTGTTGAGGGAGAAAGCTCATTTGCGCATTATTAACAGTTTCAGTCAATTCTGGTGGCGTCAAGCAAACTTCCTCGTCGCTAGAATCACTCATTTTAGTTTTTTCACTTGTTTTCAAGTTTCTTGTTTTTAATATAAGGTTTAACAATGACGTGAAAAAATGCCGCGTAAAGAACCGCGTACAAAGCAAATTGAAAAAAGAACACCAAGAAGGTTCCGAGTCTGAGTTTTTAACAAATAAAAAAAAAGATGTATGATATATTCGGCACCATAGAGGTAGCAGTAAATAGGTTTAATGTTTTTTTTAATTCACAAACTTAGTGCACACGATGTTCTAAATTCAATTTACTTTATCCTCTAGAGAATAAAAACGGCTTTTCCACTCAGATATTGAAGATTAAAAATACTCTTTCCGAGATGGTGGGATGAAAAGGTTATTTTCACTGTCTTTATTTAATTCGAGACTGTTTCAAAATACTTTGCATGTACTTGCGTAATAATAACAAGAGTAACGACAACACGCAAATGACAGCAATTGTTTATCGCTTGGTATATAACATTGTGTTAAGCCATAATGCTGTTCATAATCCACCGTTCAGTGAATTTGTTAAGAGCTCCTAAAAATGTTGGTATTGTATTTGCCGCTATTGCTAATAGTGTTAGTTTACGCTCTATACTATTATTTTACCCGGACATTTAACTACTGGAAGAGCCGAAATGTTCCTGGACCGAAACCAACTGTATTTTTTGGCAACTTGAAGGAATCGGCACTCCGCAAAAAAAATGCAGGCGTTGTGATACAAGAAATCTACAATAGTTTTCCGGAAGAAAAAGTGGTCGGTGTTTACAGAATGACCACACCTTGTCTCCTTATTCGAGACTTGGAAATCTTGAAACATGTCTTCATTAAGGACTTTGAAGTATTCACTGATCGCGGCATTGAATTCAGCAAAGAAGGATTGGGACAAAATTTGTTCCACGCAGATGGAGAAACATGGAGAGCCTTGAGAAATCGGTTTAGTCCTATTTTTACATCTGGTAAACTAAAAAACATGTTTTACTTAATGCATGAAGGTGCTAATACATTTGTGGACTATGTGAGTGTAGAATGCCAAAGTAAGCAAGAGTTTGAAATACACTCCCTACTTCAGACATACACGTTGTCTACGATTTCTGCTTGCGCTTTCGGTGTTAACTATGATAGTCTCGGCGACAAATTGAAGGCCCTGGAACTTGTAGATAAGATCATTTCGGCACCGACTTACGCAAATGAATTGGATATGATGTATCCTGGACTTCTGAAAACACTTAACCTTTCTCTTATACCGACTCCAATACAAAAATTCTTCAAAAATCTTGTGGGGACAATTGTTTCGCAAAGAAATGGCAAACCAACAGGCCGAAACGATTTCATGGATCTAATTCTGGAACTCCGTGAAATGGGACACGTCAACAGCTCTAAATTTGGAAACAGTGTGGCGTCAGTTGAAATAACAGAAGATGTGATGGCAGCGCAAGCTTTTGTTTTTTACGTAGCTGGGTATGAAACCAGTGCAACCACTATGGCCTATTTGTTTTACCAGCTAGCATTAAACCCTGATATTCAAAACAAGTTGACGGCAGAAATTAACGAAGTTATTCAAGCACATAATGGAGAAGTAACATATGACACTATAAAAGAAATGAAATACTTGAATAAAGTATTTGATGAAACTCTTCGCATGTACTCAATAGTAGAACCACTGCAAAGAAAAACTACAAGAGATTACAAAGTACCCGGTACAGATCTGGTACTTGAAAAAGACACTACAGTGCTAATATCTCCGAGGGGTATACATTATGACAAGAAATATTATCCCGAGCCTGAAGTATTTAACCCTGATAGATTTGATGCGGAGGAGGTGGGTAAGCGACACCCGTGCGCTTATTTACCATTTGGACTCGGACAAAGGAACTGCATAGGTAAGTTGACTGTTGGAAATTATACATGCATTAATAATAACTAAGTATTGAATTCACCAAGTCGCACTAGATCTGTGATGACTTACGGACATATGTAAATATTGCGTAATAGGCCAATTATATGTAATGAATACTTCTCATCTTTGTGGTGTAAGGGGGAGCGCACAACAACCAGACTCTCCAAACGTCAACCTCACCTGCACACGGTGCACCCTGCTGCTTACCAACGAGGCTCTGACGACCGACAAATCTTGGGATATCCATTTAATTCCGCGCGGTGGCGGATAAACTACCAACAAAAGCATTCCCAAGAAGGGTTGGTGTCAGGCTGGCGGCCGACTATTAAACTTTGCCAAAACCTATAGCAACATGCCTAGAAAAGATATGATGCGCGATAGGGCTAGGGCGTACCCCACAGGCGACGCGCAGGGGCAGCACCTGGCTTCTGTGGGAAATGGACAAGGGTTGTCGCACCAGAACGGGCGGGTGCGACGTAAGACGCAAGCTCGGAGTGTGAGAGAAGTTAAATTGAGGTGTACGAGCTGGAATGTAGGTACTATGACTGGAAGAGGAAGGAAACTTGCAGATTTTTTAAAAAGGCAACGAGTGAATATTGCTTGTCTGCAAGAGACGAAGTGGAAGGGTGCGAAGGCTAGAGAGATAGGAGAAGGATATAAAAGAACGTTTCCGGGTTGATTAATTTCGAGAAACGGTGACATTGATTGGCCCCCAAGATCCCCAGATTTAACAGCTCCTTGCCTTTTTTGTGGTGCTATCTAAAGGGGTCTATGCTAACAGGCCAATGAACCTTCAAGAATTGAAACAAAATATCTGAGCCACAGTCACTGAAATAACGCAGGAAATGTGTGAAAATGTCATGAAAAACGCAGTGAAAAGGGTTCACATCTGCCATGCTGCTAGAAGTGAAAATTTGTCTGAGATTATTTTGCATTCTGAATTGCCGGCCCTACATACAATATTTAAATAAAAATACTTAATGATATTTTATATTTCATAGAATTTTTTTTTAATAAATTGTATACCTCTTATTTGCCCAACCTGTACGTCATAGGTACCTACCTACTTTAAAATTTTAATATGTTTGTGTATTTTTTGTAGGTATGCGGTTTGGCAGACTTCAGTCGCAGTTATGTATAGCGAAGATGTTGTCTAAGTTCAGAGTGGAAGCATCGAAAAACACCGACAGGAATTTAGGGGTTTCTCCACACAGAGCTATCATCGGACCCAAAGGAGGAATACACCTCAACGTTATTCCCAGAAAACATAAAGCATAAGAAAACCGACTGAAATAAATAGATTGAATACACGCATCCACCGAAACAGTTACTTAAAACAGGCTACCGTTCTTGGAAAACAATTGTAAAAATTATTAAAGGGCTCGGACACGAGATTAATGTCTTTAGCATGTTATTTACATTTATCTTTCTGTCCATTCGTGATGAAGCTGCTTTAATTTCCAGGAGTGATGTGGGCTAGTGATGATGACTACTGTGTCAAATAAATTATTTATCCATCTACCTATCTATCTGTCAAATCTAGATTCTTTGAATACAATAGCCTGATCAAACAATGGTAAAATGAGATTGTTAGACCCCGTTGATATTGGCGTTTGTCGAGTCGGCGCGTTTCTTTAGCGTTGCATTTTTGTTATTTCCTGTTTACATAGCATGACTGGCCGGAAGGTCTACAGAAGCCAATGTGAGGGGAACTTAGTCAAATAACTATCTAGATTTTGGCAGCGCCTCTATTTCATAGTAGTCACTAAGTTTTGTAGTTCAAATATTATCGTGCATTTTAACTGGTACAGCATTCAAATGTTTATAGTTTTGTCAGTAAAGATAATTTTAATTCTGTTATATTTATGGTGTACATAATAAAGAATAATCTATTCAAACGTAAAACGTAAAATAATAACGATAAAAAATATAATGGTTTTTTTTTCAATGCCGATACTGTAAGAGCACTTTTACGAACTACGCTGTACATTGACCTTTATGGTAGTTTATACGTCACACAAATTTATGCACATCAATATTGTTTAGTTGTGCATTTCTTTAACATAGCATATAAGTGTAATAATAGTGTAATTATATTCAGTAGCAATAAATCCATCATTCATTTACATTTTCATTTTCGTTCGTCTATTCATTTACAGAACTTACCTTACAAGTTTACATAACAAGGACATAAAATTTTCACTGTTGGCATTATTATTATTTATTATGTAATTTTATTCTCTCTTCACAGAATTGATTTCCTTAATAATTAACAATATTTTTGAATAATGTAATATGCCACTATTGGAAGAGACTGGTGCCTGAAGTAGGTTTTTGGAGAAGCCTGTGTTACAGGTCACCAGGGCCCCCCCACAGCAAAACGATACAGTAAAAGGTTTAAACACGATTTTGTGTAAACATCATTCATGGTACCTACCAAGAAGATTACAAAGAGACAATCAGTTTAAAGCATTACACCCCAATAGAATGGATTATGTAGATATCCGTTCTATATACTAGATGTATACTACCACAACTATATGTACATACACACACAAAAAGAATATTCCAAGTAAAAAATGAACATCTATACTAATAATTTAAGGGGCCAAAAGATTAAAGAGGTACAAAAAAATTTTTTTCGGCGTTAGTAGCCAAGTGGTACGGAATCTCGCATATGTGAGTCCGACTCGCACTTAGCCGGTATTTACGCCTAAACCACTGTAGGTATGGATTTCCATAAACGATGATTTCGATAAGGAGGTAGATGGAATCCTAGGGACGGGTATACTTAGGCATTTTTTTTCTAAAGTTGGTGACAGAGGGGTTGAAAGTTTGTATAGGAAACCCAGCAATTCTTCAAATGAACATTCAAATCTATGCTGTTGGTAAGATATAAGAATTACGTGTTACAACGCTTTTTGTAAAAGACCCAAAGAGGTAAACTAGGGAATGATTTTAAAATTCAAATGTAATTAGTACTTATAGAAATATTTATGTAGTACTTACTTCTTTATATGAGATTTAAGAGATGAGAAAAATTTTCACAGTCCGTATCTTGAGACAATATTTAGTCTTTACACTCCTTAACGGCTGACCCGATTTAGATGATAGGCATACGGATAGGCCATGATTTGGGTTAAGATACCGGATACTTTTATCCCGGTAGCCATCCGAAAATCCCCGTGAGACGATACTCGACATACACGCAGGGGAAGCCAAAGCTAGTTATTAATATGTAAGGTAACTATTGAACAGTATTATTTATTGGTAAGGTACCCAAAAAGCTGTTTGTTGTTCACTAAGTGTACCAACACGCTGTGAGTGTGTGCGTGAAGACGAGTAGCGTCAGCACGTAACACACACATGCATAAATATTATACCAATCAACAAACGAATCTTATGATAACATGCACAAAAGTGAAGCGCAGAAAAAGATAGGGGCGAGATTAAGTTTCGTGGTAAGAATATAAAATCATGTCAAGCGATTGTACTAGTCATATCATAGAATTCGGTGAATGTGTTAAGAGCTCCTTAGAAATGGCGGTATTTTATGTGTCAGCAGTGTTAATAATGTTAGTTTCCGCTGTATATTATTATCTTACAAGATCATTTAACTACTGGAAAAGCCGAAATGTTCCCGGACCGGAACCAACTATATTGTTTGGAAACATAAAGGAATCCGCACTCCGCTTAAAAAATGGGGGCGTAGTGATACAAGAAATCTACAATAGTTTTCCCAAAGAAAAAGTGGTCGGTCTTTACAGAATGACAACACCTTGTCTCCTTATACGGGACTTGGATATCTTAAAACATATCATGATTAAAGACTTTGAATTGTTCGCTGATCGTGGAGTAGAATTTAGCAAAGAAGGATTAGGACAAAATTTGTTCCACGCTGATGGAGATACATGGAAAGCTTTGAGAAATCGATTCAGCCCCATTTTTACATCTGGTAAATTGAAAAACATGTTTTATCTAATGGATGAGGGTGCTAATAATTTTGTGGACTATGTGAGCACAGAATGCCAAAAGAAACAAGAGTTTGAAATTCACTCCCTTCTTCAGACATACACGATGTCTACGATCTCTGCCTGCGCTTTCGGTGTTAACTATGATAGTCTTAGTGATCAATTGGAGGTGCTGAAACTTGTAGACCAGACAGTTTCGTCACCTAGTTTTGCTGTTGAATTAGATATGATGTTTCCAAAACTTTTGAAAGCACTCAACCTTTCTATTTTTCCAATTGCTGTGAAAAATTTCTTCAAACATCTTGTGGACAACATTATTATCCAAAGAAATGGCAAACCTTCAGGCCGAAACGATTTTATGGATCTAATACTGGAACTACGTGGAATGGGAGAAGTCAATAGTACAAAATTCGGAGGAAATGCAGCCTCTGTTGAAATAACAGACGATGTGATAGCAGCGCAAGCTTTTGTATTTTATGTAGCTGGGTATGAGACCAGTGCCACAACCATGGCCTACATGCTGTACCAACTAGCGTTAAATCCTGAAATCCAAAACAAGTTAACGGCAGAAATTGATGAAATTATTCAGGCAAATCATGGAAAAGTGGCATACGATACCGTAAAGGAAATGAAATACTTAAATAAAGTATTTGATGAAATCCTTCGTATGTATTCAATAGTAGAACCATTGCAAAGAAAAGCTACAACGGATTATAAAATACCCGGCACAGATGTAGTAGTTGAAAAAGATATGATAGTCCTAATATCCCCTCGGGGTATACACCACGACGAAAAATATTATCCCAAGCCTGAAGTATTTAACCCTGACAGATTTGATCCAGAAGAGGTGGGTAAGCGTCATCCATGCGCTTATTTACCATTTGGATTAGGACAAAGGAATTGCATTGGTGAGTAATTTAGACATATCAGAAGCAGAAATCTCCTATTTATTATATAAATATATATCAATTATGATGTCTTTCTCACACGTTTTTACTAGTAGCTTATCAATGATGTATGTTTTTAAATCATTTGTGTTTAATCACTAATTTATTATGATTTATACAAGTATTCATTATGATCCCGAGAGTCCCAAAGAAGGGGCATATTTATATTTTTTATTTATAACATTAACTTTATTTGTTTGAAGTCTTAATTTAGCTTAATTAACATTTTAGAAGAGATTGTGTTTAAAAGTGTTTTGTAGGTATTATTGTACGGTGTTTGTGTTAAAGATTTAAAACGTTCAAAATATTAAAGTTGTACCATTATCTATATAATTTTACATTAACACTGTTCTTGTACTGAGTTTGAAAAGTAAAATAACGCCTATATTTTTTAATGAATTTAACATTTTTTGTTCATTTTCAGGAATGCGGTTTGGCAGGCTTCAGTCTCAATTGTGCATGGCGAAGTTTTTATCCAAGTTTAGGGTGGAGCCATCAAAGAACACCGTCAGGAATTTAGGAGTTGCTCCAAAAAGATCTCTTATCGGACCTGAAGGAGGAATACGTCTAAATATTGTGCCTAGGAAGTCGAAAGCCTAATAAAACGAAGTTATCCGCAGAAATTGAAGAAGTTATTCATGGAAATGATGTAAAAGTGACCTACGATGCCGTAGACGAAATTAAATACCTACTTGAATGAATCCCTTCGTATGTACTCAATAGTAGAACCACTGCAAAGGACAGTCAGTGTTGGTTTTGCAGGCGTCCGTACATTGATAGTTATTACAATATTTGTGGACCATTATAATTTTGTTGAGTTCCTGTATAAAAGTTTACCGAATGTATCAGTTAGTCAAACTTATATACATATTATTATTGCATGAGCCCTATATTTAAAAAAATCCGATATTTGATATTTCTAGCAATCATTTAGATACTTAATGTATAAATTACTTAACCGGTAGTTTTAGAAAATTTATGTTTATTTATTAAGAAAAGTATTTGGATTTTCTATTTCAATTTTCGATTTTATTGATCAAAGGAATAATAATTTTCATATAAACTGACCCCCGCTTTTCACCAAAAAAGGAATTGATTAAAAAAAAACTTCTGTCATGTGTTTCGTCATTTAAAGTTTAGATTAGTTTTCAATTTCGCAAGCAATACTGATTGTAATAGGAAATTGCTACTGAAGGCTGCGAGTCGAAATCAGGACGAGCTGCTTCTCACAGGGACAACTGTGCCTCGCTTGCTGTCACCAGTCCTGACTATCTATATATGTACTCATATTTTGACTACTGACACCAAAACTACAAACGTACTACACAGGGAAATTTTATATAAATGTGGCTGTTACTTTAGTAACATTATACTGTATACACACTGTGCTGTCTTGCGACTTCCATTGGAACCAAGTCGCGGTAACCAGCTGGTTAACAATAATTTACTTACTGAGAAACTAAAGAAACGCAAAATGTTAGGAAAAAGCCGTTCGGTGAATTTGGCTGAAATTTTGGTATAATATAGCCTGTAACATGCTGATTGAAAGTCAATAAGGACGCAAAAAAACAAATAATGGCCAGTTTTAGAGATATAGCCATTTTTATGCTGAAGTCAGAAATATGGTCTAATATAAACCAAAAGCATTCACATCAATCACAACAACCTTCAATTCATATTTTATGGTTTAAAAACATATTTACAACAGTTCGCATGGTAGGCAAGTCGTCCGGTCGATTTTACTGAAACTTTGGGATCTTGTATTGAAAGTCTTTATATCAAGTGCTATTTTTATTTAAAATTTATTTACAATAATACATAATATAAAAAAAGAAAACCAATACAATATAAGACTAAGTCGCTTTTCGGGTCTTTCTGTGTGATCTGTGGCCACAATGGACTCCACCACATTTTTTACAATGAATTTCGGGAGTTTGCCTACTTATACGAGTAATAAGGTATTTAATATTTAACTTAGATACGGTGTGTAAAATGACCCATCCAATAACAGTTATTTACGCATTCTGTACATCAAATTAAGTCACATTAAACAAAAATTATTGCTGGGAAACAAATTTTGGTGTGAAACATAGCAGTTTACGGGACCACGGCATGCAAAAGCACAATTTTTATAACAATTAAAACTTGTTTTCGTTTCGAAAAAATGTAAAAAAAAGTTTGACCTTCAATATCTCCGTAACTCACAACAGGTTCTCAGAACAGAACAAAACAATGATCACAACGACGGGAAGTACCTACAAGTTACTCTCCGCTTCGTTAAGCGTCTTTTACAATCGTTATAGTTCAAATATCTCGATATTTTGACATATTGTCACATTAGTATATTGCACTCGTGTGCCGCTAGTCTAATGTAAAACTAAAATAAGGCATAAAAAAATTCCTCCATATCATTTTGACTGGTAGCTCATCCAAATTACTTGCCACACTCAATGGCAATGCTTAGCTTCTGACAAAGGTAAAAATCAGCCCTTGGGTCATGGGAAATGTCAAGCAACCATTTCGTGATTTCTTTAAAAAGGACAAGGGAGCCCTCGACGTGGTTCTTATATTTACGCTACTTGAGGTCCTCCGCTGTAGCACCGGCAGCAGCAGCTCAGCACACCAACCTGTATTGGCATTAGCATCTTGCACACAATACATATTCTTAGCTATGGATACGTTTTCATTGTATTCCACAAGATTGCCGTTATATGCGCGCACGTGTCGAGAGCTCTTACTTCAGCTTAAGAAGTGCAGTAATATCATAATGTACAATTGATTGAATGCCCAATCGATTTAGTGCTGAAATGTCACGTGATCGTCACGATCGTTGTTTATACGAATCCAAACAACGATCGCGTCGATAGCCTAAGCTAGACATACGCCCTGTGCATTGACACCCTTAAATATTTTGACCGTCAGGATGGCTGGACCAAACGAGATACGTAAATGCTATTTACTACCTATAATGAAATATTTGCTACCTTTGGGGTAAGAAAGATATCAAAGAAATAAAGTTGTCAGCCATTCTGACGTCAGGTTGGCTGACCACTTCCAAGTTCTCACAGTTTTAGCGTTTATTAACCGCGTTGTTAATGTAAATATTTACTACCTTAAAATATATTTTTTACACAACTTTAAGAAGCTCCTATAAAAAGTTATTAAAAAGCGTCATTACAACGCCTGTACATCAATTAGTTAGGCCTTGGCCAGTTTTTTTTAATTAATTTCGTTGGGAAACTACCACAAAAAATAAACAATTTCTATTACTTAAGTAAACTAATATAAATAAAAACTACCAAGCTCATACAGCTAACCAAACATAATGAAATGTAAAGTGTTTGCGGAATAAGTACCCAATTTATAGAATTCATTTCCCAAACTTTTGCTAAGCCTACCTAAAAATATATACTGGGCATTCTGTAGTAAACTATTAGAAAGTATAAAAAAATAATAATTGTACAATAAATAAAAATAATTTTGAATAGCGAGCGCATTCCGAATATAAATTCAAATATAGAAACAATTCGGCGCGAAATTGAATAAATGACTATGGTCATAGGTCCTCTGTTATTGACTCAGTTTCAATATAATGTCCTAAAAACGATTAAAATTACATTAGGAAAGCATAAACTATTATTATAAATAATGCTTGTTGTATTTAATGCTTAAAATAATTTTATTTAAATTTCTGAGAATCGATTTCCGACATTCGTCATATTAATTACTCGGGTCAATCGAAATAAAAAAAAAATCGTTTGGCATAATCGCTTTCACACATCATTACGATAAAAAAACAACAATGATCGGCGAGTTTGAACACAAAATTAAGTAGTGGTAATAAATAATACGTGTTATTGGACCTGTGTTTCAATATTACGTTAAGATTTGGGCATTTTCGTGTTTTTATAATATTTGTAATAATATTTTTCACATTTTACATCTTATCTACATGTGTGTGTGTGACTTTTGTGAAAAGTAAAAATGTAAACAAGCACGATTGGCGCGAAACTTCGTCTTTAGATATCAAAAAATTACATTACCACTACTTATTTAACATGAACAATGGATGAATTCGTCAAATAATGAAATGATGTATTATTCATTGCTCCTGTGGTGGAGTTTGGATTTTTAAAATCCCCAATTTCTATGTTTTTTAGCCTCGACCACCACTGTCATCAAAATGGCGATTATCGCATTTACAGACTTGAATTTAATAAAGGTAAATTAATAAATTAGCGCGCTAAATATGGAAGATTGAATGGCGATAACATATGAGATTTTTATCCAACTCTCTTAATTAACGCACATTCATGAGATTTGATGGGTAGCATAATCAATATTTACATTATCAGTAAGGGTGTCGTATGTCGTTATTCCAAGGTCCAATGGGACCCGTTGCCGAGCCAGCGGAGGTTCGTGTGTTCGGGTCCATTCGGGGGCGCTTCCGAACTATACGATTAAATACCTCTTCCTGATTATTCCTATAGTTTTGTATAATTTAGAAGCATTTTTTAAAATTTTGTAAATGTAAGAACCATGGATCCGTTTTTATGATATTATTTTGACGTTGAATTGAAAGAGCATGGCAGATGAGAATATGTCATGCTCACTTAAATGTCTCACTGGTGGTGGCGCGAGTGTTAGATCATTCGGTTCCCTACAAAATGGTTGAGCTGGGTGGTGCTGATCCATGCGTCATGTTCGTGAACCGGCGCCGTCGGTTGAGACTGGTCATCTCTTAACTGCCAGGGCTTATTTTTAATTTTATATTTTAAATTGTTTCTCTTTTTCATTGTTCTCATATACCTATAGAAGCAATAAGAATATTGTACCCAGGATTTTGTAATAATATCTTGATTAAAAGAGTGTCCTTGGAGTTTCTTGCCCGTTATTCTCCAAAGAGATCTACGTTTTGGAATGGGCAACTAGCTTCAACTTTCTGACTAACTGACCGACTATTTAATTTTGACAATTCAAAAGTGCCTAAAATGGTTTAATTGAAATAAATGAACTCAAACTCAAATCAATGATTTGAGTTTGAGTTATTTATAAACGTCATTACAACGCCTGTACATCAATTATTTACGTCTTTTCTTCTAAGAATAATTGCTAACAATGTTTTTGCAGGCGCTTAGTGGCTTATGAACAACTTGTTTCTAGATATCTAGTTTTATCTATTTATAAAATTTTATAATTATTTACATATCGCATTTATTCTTAGGATTATAAGTATGTATGTACTTGGGGATTTATTGAATTGGTTTTGATCAAATTATGATACAATAATCATTCATTGACTCAAAATATTCAACTTTACTTTTGTTGTTTGTGATATTCCTGACTTTTCTAATTATTGACTTTCAATCAGCATGTTACAGACTATATTGTACCAAAATGTCAGCCAAATTGACCGAACGGCTTTTTCTTAACATTTTGTGCGGGGTTCTTTACATAAAATGTTCATGCGCGTATAAAAACGAAGTTAAAAGTACATTTATACTAATAAATTCGAAGGTTGTGATCAAATAATAAATATTCACAACCGAGTAAACACGGATCCAAAGCATAATTAAGATGGATTACTAGATGTGGCATGCATGGCAGCGTACTGACTAATAAATATTTTTATTTTTAACCTACTTCAAAAAGGAGGAGGTTACAAGCATAAGAAAAAAAATCATCGACAGTTTCATCAAATGAGCACCGACGACCACTTTTTTCATTTCTTTTTTGATAGAGAAAGCTTCCGTGGTGGTCCAATATAAATTTTAATAACTTTGCTCGGATAGTGTTTGAGTAAGCTTCAATAATACGTATTTAATGCACTTGGTGTATGTTGTACTTATGTGAAAGATAACATTAATTTCGGAACTCGGTGGCAAAAAACGAAACCAGAACCAAAGATTTGACGGCGATATGTTTGCATGAACCCTCGCTATAACTAGTATTTTTATGTTATTATTAGTTGTTTTTCAAAACAAGTTTTCGTGAGTAAGTAGTAGTTAAATTTTTTATTTTCATTTTTGTCATAATATGTTCCGATTGTTGATTCTTATCATGTTCTAATCCTGTCGTTTAAATCGAAGGATTAAAACTTTTATTTTATAAATTTTGCTTTTAGGACAGGACTGTATTTTGTCAGTCAAATCTCAAAAATGGGTTCTCCATCGTTTGCATTGATTATAATATTTTCAAAACACTTCTACAATTTTAGATGATTTAATGCCATGTATACCACTTTCGTAAGGGCATACTGTTTATTTTCTAAAAATATTTGCTTATGGTGGTGGCAAATTCGCAACAATACGGTTGCAAATTCAACTATGATGATATGAAAGTCATTTTCCTGTAGGTTTGACGAGACATAATCTAGCATGGTTTTGGTTGAGGTAGTTTCTCGAGTAGGCACAATATTTGAGATTAACTCTGTTTAATTTTTTTAAGTTATTTTATTGGTTAAAATCTTCAACAAGTATAGATTTAAATCGCCAAAACCGATTGGTCTCTTCTTCTTTAATTGTTGTGAATAAATCCCAAGGAACGTGTTCATATTACTTTTGTCTAGTTTATACAGTTTCGATCTCAAGTACTTAGTAGGTAAATGATCAGTAGAAGTAGATGCAGGGCCATAATGTTTTTACAAGTATAGGCACTTGTAAAAACATTATGGCCCAGCATGGCCCTCCATTGTAAGACTTCTGAAGGATCAGTCAGCTCGGAAATGCAGGCGCCGTCTTAGTTTTAAAATATTGAACGAATAAATAACGTGTAAAAGTGTCTATTGGTCTACTTACAGGAATAAATACCATTTCGTTTTAATATCATTACCGAAAGACGTAACAAGTAACTATAGGAAGGTACTTAAGTCAAAGTGTTAAAAAATCTAATATTACCTAGATTGAAGAAAACACAATATTAGGCATATTACATGAGACTTAAACATAAATGGTGAAATGTGGGTGTACTATGGTACACCTCTGTCTGGATTACAGGATTGATGTTAAGTTGTTATGTCAAAAAAATAATTGTCTCTACTAAACTTGCCAAAGTGAACGTTATAAATACCATGAAAGAACGCAAATAACAACTTAAATAACAACCAAACTCTTATTTTAAGGCTCAACAAAATTAAATATAACTTAACCAAGTTAAAAACTTAGCTTTTTCTGAATTAGCTATAAGTAATCCTATTGTATCTTTTGAGTATGTTTATATATTACAGTCCATACGCATGTTTCTTAGATTTCCCACCATTAATGACAGTAGGTCGTAAGAAATCAGCAGTGTTTGTATCAATTAACATAATTTTATTTCATTAAAATTTATCCAGATTACCATCCCCAACACAGTAGGGTACCAAATTTTTTTTAATATTATTGAAAATACAATAATTAACTTACAAATAATTTCAGTGCTGTGGTCACATTACGTTACTATATATTTTTGAAATTATTTTAATTATTTACATACAGATATACCTATTTTAAAGCACAAAAATGTACAGAGGCGGACTTATATATAATTATAATAATAAGTTTAGTATACAGGACAGCCTGTATACTAAACTTATTATAATATGTATTTCCTAAATGGGTCTACCTACGAACCCCCCTTGTTTGGCTAACCCTCCGCCTAACAGCCTGTATAGTAAGTTATAATAACCAGTTTTAACAAATACATTTTAGAGGCCTACTATTAAATATGGAGATACCTGTAACAAAAGTACTCCCTCTTTCATGTCTATGTGTACACATACAAAGTCATAATCAATAACAAAATACATAATTACAATAAGACAAATAAAACTAGAGAAATTTCAGATAATTAGTTAGGCACTTGATTTCGAAATCTCACATAATGTACATTTCATCACCACTTATAAACGATACTAAGAAAAGCAGAGAAAAATTGGTTGCAATAGAATTTTAATCCTGTCGTGTGTCATTAAGTTTGTTTTTCCACATTTGATAATTATCTCAGTTAATCAATATTTATTTAGGCCTTAATGCTTTTAATAAGTAATTAACATACATTTTCCGAATCCCAGTTTGTAGTAAGTCTTTAAGGAGGGGGTGTAAAATTACCTAAATAGGAGAAAATACGAAGCCCACGCGGATAAAGTCGTGGGCGATGTGCTACACAATGTGTTGTTCTCTGCCGAAACAGTCAACAAAACAGCTGATTCAGAAACGATAACAAACGCAAATACATTTATAAAAACCAAGGAACATAACAGTATTATCGTAATCCACTTGATCGGTTTGTATATAAAATTATGTCAGCGATGTTGCTATTCATATCATAGTATTCGGTGAAGGTGTTAAGAGCTCCTTTAAAATGTTGATCTTTTATCTTCCGGTAGTGTTGACAGTGTTACTGTATTATTATTTTACAAGAAAATTTAACTACTGGAAAAGCCGAAATGTTCCCGGACCGGAACCAACAGTTTTATTCGGCAACCTGAAGGAATCGGCACTTCGCAAAAAAAATCTGGGAGTAGTGATACAAGAAATCTATAACATGTTTCCAACAGAAAAAGTTGTCGGTATGTATAGAATGACGTCACCTTGTATCCTTATACGAGACTTGGATATTTTAAAACATATCATGATTAAAGACTTCGAGGTATTTAGTGATCGTGGCATTGAATTCAGCAAAGAAGGATTGGGACAAAATTTGTTTACCGCTGATGGAGAGACATGGGCAGCCTTAAGGAATCGCTTTACTCCTATTTTTACATCTGGTAAATTAAAAAACATGTTTTATTTAATGAACGAGGCTGCTAATACATTTGTGGATCATGTGAGCACCGAATGTCAAAAGAAGCAAGAGTTTGAAATTCACTCCCTTCTTCAGACATACACGGTGTCTACGATCTCTGCCTGCGCTTTCGGTGTTAACTATGATAGTCTCAGTGACAAATTGGAGGCGCTAAAACTTGTAGACAGAATAATTACGAATTCGAGTTATGGAAATGAAATAATTATGATGTATCCAGGAATTATGAAAGCACTCAACATGTCTTTTATGCCGAAATCTATTATAAATTTCTTCAGAAGTCTTGTGAACAACGTGATGACTCAAAGGAATGGCAAACCATCAGGCAGACAAGATTTTATGGATTTAATATTGGAACTCCGTGAAATGGGAGCGATCAACAGCTCAAAATTCGGAAACAGTATGGCATCAATTGAAATAACGGAAGATATAATGGCGGCGCAAGCTTTTATATTTTATATAGCTGGGTATGAGACCAGTGCCACAACTATGGCCTACATGCTGTACCAACTAGCGTTAAACCCAGATATACAAAGCAAGGTGACCGCAGAAATTGAGGAAGTTATTCAAGCACATAATGGAGAAGTAACTTACGAAACTATAAAGGATATGAAATACTTGAATAAAGTATTTGATGAAACACTTCGCATGCACTCTATAATAGAACCACTGCAAAGAAAAGCTACAAGAGATTACAAAGTACCCGGTACCGATCTGGTAATTGAAAAAGACACTTATGTACTAATATCACCGAGGGGTATACATTATGACGAGAAATATTATCCCAAGCCTGAAGTATTCAACCCTGATAGATTTGATGCGGAGGAGGTGGGTAAGCGACACCCGTGCGCTTATTTACCATTTGGACTCGGACAAAGGAACTGCATAGGTTAGTCGACTATTGTATATTATTTTATTTTTCAAAATGATCATCACTGAATTAATAAAATAGCAGTCGCTAAAAAACAAAACCCAGCTACTGAGACCTTTTGGGTGAGAATTACTGTGAGGTCCAAGTCAATTTCAGATGATGATATGTAGTTGTGAGTTAAGCTGTTAGCTGTTTGTGTATGTGAGTTTAAATGTTTGTAAACGCACCCACGATACAGGAGAAATTCCTAGTGTGGGGCAACATTAAAAAAAAAAAAAAACGTAGGTACAAATGTTATTTTTTAATAAAAACTATTATTATTATTTATTTCCCCTCCTTTTTATACTTCTACATATTATTATTATTATTTTAAGACGGACTAAATACAAAAATATTATTGTTTATTTTTAGGAATGCGGTTTGGCAGGCTTCAGTCGCAGTTATGCATAGTGAAGATTTTGTCCAAGTTTAGAGTGGAGCCATCAAAGAACACTGACAGGAATTTGAAGGTTGCTCCGGCCAGAGTACTTATCGGACCAGACGGAGGAATACGTGTCAATGTTATTCCTAGAAAGTTAAAGACTTAAAAAAAAAACTTTTTAAGTCTTTAACTTGCTGATTTTTCAATCATCTGATAATTTTATTCCAGGAATCATTTTGAAATTTTGACAGTTATTTTATGCAAAAACTGTCAAACGTCAATTTTATTCCTCGAATAAAAGTTATCATAGTTTAAGTAATAATAGTTTATAATAGGTGAATCTATAGTGAAGGTCATCTAGATGGTTCATAGATTTACCCAATAAATGCTGGAGTCCGTAATACTAACTATTTACGTACTAGTAATTGCTTGCGTAAACTAAATCGACTGATTTGGCTATAATTGCGCAGGCATGAACTGCTGTTAAGAATCAAACGTAGAATTGTAAATATTTTTACTCTGAAAATGAGAAAGATCCTAAACATTTGCCGCTTGACCGAAGACGCGGTTCCAATGACTGTCCTGAACTTGTTTCAAACGTAAAGTTACGTATACTAATCAGATGGGGCTGCGGCAGGGACCACTTCTAGATGTACCTTATGCAAACACTAATTATATACGTAATGCGTACTTTCTGAGAGCCAGTTGCTGTTTTAATGAGATTTGTTGTGATGAAGGCATTGACCTTTTCTGCACCAAAGCAAATACAGTAAGAAAGCTCTTAGCAAAGCTATAGTTTGTAAGCTTAAAATTGGAACAAACGAGAAAAACCAACTTTGAGCGAATTAATTAATGTGACTTGGGGCTGATTTTTCAATCGCCGGATAACTTTCGTTCGAGGATTGAAATTACCGTTTGGCAATTTATGTATGGAAGAACTGTTAAAAATTCAAAATTATTCCTCCGATTGAATTATCTGGGGTTGGAGGAATCTGCCCTTAGACGATGAAGGAATAATATTTTTTTTGTATTTGTCTGTGGAGGCTTGTAATTAGCAATTTAGTTATATATTACTGTTATTAGTCTGTAAGCCTTCCGAAAATAAAGAAAATAAAATAAAAATTTATTATTTGTCAAATAACTGTAATTTCTCTCTCAGAATTATTATATACATATATATAGAAGATAACTAGCTGACCCCGGCAAACGTTGTTTTGCCATATAAATTATTTCTAGCTGCCTTGCGCTACTTCGATCGCGTGGTGTCCTACCTCCTACCCTACTCCTAACCTACTGCTACACTACTCCTACCCTACTCCTACCCTACTCCTACACTACTCCTACCCTACTCCTACCCTAATTCTACCCTACTCCTAACCTACTCCTACCCTACTTCTACCCTACTCCTAACCTACTCCTACACAACTCCTAACCTACTCCTACCCTACTCCTACCCTATTCCTAACCTACTCCTACACTATGATTTTCCCGCTTTTCTGTTGAAATTTTGAATTTTCTTTGCTATAAACCTCACGGAGCCCGAGACCTTTCCAACGAATGCAAAACCGTGGAAATCGGTTCATGCGTTCTGGAGTTGAAAAAAGTTAAAAATAAGTCGGGTTTTCCTTCCTGACGCTATCGTCAGGAAGGAAAACCCGACTTATTTTTATATATAGAAGATAATATATTCATATGACATGATTAAAAGTTTATCTAATATTGTATAAGTGTTAATAATTTTAATTTCCAAGATAATAGATAATTTACAGTAAATACTTAGTGCATGTTATGTAATTAAGATTATTTATAATGTTTGTATCTTTTTTAACACGATAACGTTGATACGTTATCCTCAGAAATAAATATCCCATAAATATGAGGTAACCTTTGTTGTTTTATTAATACAAAACCTTTGGACTATTATCTGGGGATATTATGTACAGACGCCAGCGCATCAAGCTACTACAATCTGTCAAATTTCTTTAATAGATTAAAAACTTTCTCGCTAAAGCATTAAGGTTCAAAGTTGATTGGGAAAATTTGACAGTTTCGGGTAGCTTGACCTGCTGGCGTCTGTACATTGAATTAAATTGACAGTTGTAAGAATTGGCTATAGATATAGTGTGTCAGTTTGATAAACAATTAATTTCCCTAACTGTTAATACGTAGTTTTTACGACCGATGACCAGCGGTGTAATTGCGTAACACACTAAAAGAAGGAATGGCTTTAATTTTGACAGTTCAATAACATTCATTGCGTTATTTACGTGGTTCAATATCAAATTTTTCGAATATAAGAAGCAATGGATGAATCATATCCGTCAAAATGACTCAGATTGTGGTTGATAGTGTGTTACGCAATCAGGGTGCTGATCAGTAAGCATCTTACGCGGTGATTAAAAATATAATACTGAATACGTGTAATTGTCCATGTTAAACTTAAGAGTTGTTTCGGTGAGTCTATCTAATAGTCCAATGGCTCTCTGAAGCTGCGGTTCACTTGTGAGAACTCAAGACATTTATTCTTTGATGTAACAAGAAGATACCCATAGTCTAATGTATTGTAACTACTTAATTGATGTATTAGCAGACTTTCTGGGCTAGGACAGTTCTAGGTTCATCAAATAAGGACCCAAACTTACGCACCAAACTTTTATGTTCCTGACAACGTCATTTAGCTAACAGCTTTTTAATGTAGTTACTTATACGTATAACAGTTTTATTGTTAATTATTTTTACTTTTTCTTCTTTCTGTATACTTAAATAATAGTTACATTGTTATGTTTAACCACGTTACTGATGAAAACAGTTTTACTAAAACATTTTGATCATCTTTCTACCCTTGTGGAATCACTGGCCCCCAAGTCAAAGGCTATAAACCTAGTTTGGGTGCCAGGAGATAATACTCAATGCACTTTATGTTGTACCATATTACTGTTCTTGTAACCTTGTGAACATTTTACCGGAAATAAACATTATTATTATTATTATACACAATCATAAAAACCTCTTTAAATAACATAATAATACACCAACACATGTACCATGGTTATTAGAACACAATAAGAGTATCTAATATAACCAACACTGTTAGCAATTTAAGTACGAAAATTCTCTGTACTGTAGTAATCACGAACGTTATACCCAAAGTGGCACATGTAACGTATCTAAAGATGGCAGGGTGTGAGAGAAAGTAATAAACATCGGGTTCTCGGTGTCTGTAATTCAATGAGTGGTGGTAGATATGTCTGGGTAGGGCGGGCGAGTTGAACAAACCCAGTGCCGCATAGATCGATACCGGCGACCGGCTCAGGCGAAACGCCCCGTACATTGCAGCACTTTATGAAAGAAACACTATCTTTTTTGTATGTTTCATTAGGTAGATACTGTTAAGATTTTGAAAAAAAAAAAAATGAGAATCAAGATATGTATAGGTAATAATTATATATATAGTAATCAAGATATCTATTCTTTTTATTCTAAACATTTAGGAGCGAAACGAACGGAAAATAACTTTACATAGTTGTTAATTAAATTACAACTTAAGAGATCTAGTCTATTTATTAATAGCAAAAATATTTGAAATTTCGTACTAAAGCTTCCGCCTTGTATACATATAAATAGTATCTAAGTATCAGAAAAACAAACTAACGAGACGGTTTGCGCCGCCGGTTCCGCGACACGGATTGGCCTTTGAAGCCCTCTAGTTGTGAACAACGCCACACTTAAAATGAAAATTACTGTGAACATTAATCTTTTTAAGACTTATTGCAATGTATCGCAATAAAATCTATCTATATCAAAGTGTTAGTCGAAACTTTATTTCAGGGAATGTTACTTTTCTACGAACTTTTTATGCAGATAGTTCAATAGTACGCTTTTACGTACCTATCAATCTATTGTCAAATCTTCTGTGAAAAACAAATGTCGTCCCACAACTATGAACCAGTGGGTAGCAAATGGCAGTCGAAATGAGTTATATTTTTTGGAAAAATATATGTCCATATTATTCTGTTAGCAGACGTAGTCATACCTAAGTAAAGTATATCGATAAATTATGTCATCCAACAATAACATACTATGTATAAAACATATAAAAAGATTCTTAGGAATCTCGTTACAATTGGTAAGAAAATGATCCGTTTCTGATTTTGTTAACCTTTAAATGTCCTCGTTCCTTAAAGGTCATAAATAAAACATAGTGCCAGTAACTGTGGGAGGGATGCGGGCTGCGAAGTTCCGAACTTCCCTGCGAATTAGCATAAAAAGTGCACTGCATATAATTTTGCATAACAACGGTGGGTGTTTTTCGAGTAGAAAACTTCCGCTAATTAACACAAATGTGAAGATAGTTGAATAAGTACCGTGTCTGGTTGATTGCAATGATGAATAAATGATAACAAAAAAAAACATTATAATAAATGTTTTTTTTGAATAATCTGTATGATATTATCAATTAGTCTTATATACATGTAGGGGTCTTATTATCTGTATGATATTATCAATTAATCTTATATACATGTAGGGTGCAGATCGAAATGATACTTGAAAATACGTTTAACTTTTTTTTAATAAAGTACATATAAAAGATACACTACTTAGCTCGTTACTTCATCTTGCTTCATCTTTCCCTCTCTCAAATCATTTCAAATCTAGAACTCACTCCTGTTTTATGTTTTTTTTTTTTAAAGATACAGCCAGACAAGAAAATACAGCCAGTATCAATAGATAAAGCTACATGCAGGCTACATGCTACTTTATTAAAGTTCCTACATCTAATTCTTCTGTACGTGTTTTTGTCCCCTAACTCCTCCTAAACGCGTAGACCGATTTGGATGAAATTTTGTGTGTATATTTCAATGGGTTCCTGGACGGTTTTAAAACACCCGGAAAAGCAGCGGACCCGGTAGGTGGCGCTGCTTTTCCGGGCATGAAGACGTCTGCCGGGTCCGCAGTACAAATATATTATTGTGTAAATTTCACGTATTATTTTGATAGTCATCATTACTATCAAAAGAATGCAAATCAATTATCTATCAGATGTTCAACTATCATTCAGATGTTTAATTTATCTAAGTAACTGTATGGTTTGTCTTACGATAATATGAGATCTGAAATAGAAGCTGAACAACTTACTAGATAAACTCGTGCCTGTATGCTTTCCTAGCGCGGACTTTGTAGCAATGTAGACTCTCCGGCTACATTTCAAAGCAAACATTGTACTTTACAACTTAACGAGAGCTTGCGCGCACACGACTTTTCCTTTCCTTCGACTTTATCGATTGCTATCCTCTGGGTGACTCATTCACTTTGAATACGAGAAAGTTTAAAACTAATTTTACTTCATGTGTAAGACAATGCTGGTGGTTGATACTTCTGTTAATCATAAGGAACTCCCAAAGAGCCTTACACGATAGAGCAATAGAGATTCATCTACGTAGACTTCAATTGACTTTGAGAATTGCCTTAAACAAAAGCTGGTTTACTTGAAATTAGTTTCTCGTCGACCTATATATCTATGTTGTGGGAAATTTTCAGTATCCGACTGCATTCTCTAACTCTTAGAAAACTATTATCTTCCTTTAAACTGGTATGCTACCTTAACCGAACCTTTGTAAATCAGCGTCATGGCTTTGCTACAAGTTATTAAGCACTTAAACCACAATAACAATGCTCCAGGTGTTCCCTATGAAGTTTTCAATGTAGGTTCTGTTGTGGTTTCTGCCCACAGAAGTGGTGAGAAAGGCTATAAATTGTCGAAGGCCACACACAAACATCAATTATGCATGCTTTAATTATTACGTAAACCGAAAACCAATAGTCAAATGTCGAAATTTCAGCAATCAATTAACATAAATATGTCGTTTCCATGTAATTTGTAGAATCGCTAATTATTTAGGTTAATTAATTAACGACCGCAATATCACGTTTACGTACTCATTCCCGCACTGTCACTCCATATTATCGTCGTATCATAAACCATTATAATCCCGGTTAGGAACAGATGTACTTAACTTTGCTATAGAGGCTAGACCTCTTATATAATATTTTAAAAACTTTTCTACACTGACCTATCTCAATGAGTATTCATTGAGGTGGGTCAGTAAACTTGTAGAATCTCTAAGTTCTTATATTCATATGTAATTTATATCGGAAAGCCCGTGCTACGCTAACCTTACGTGAAAGGAGTTAAGAAAAAGTAAGGTTCAATGGCGATTGAGCGAAGTTTAATGGCAACCACTGTTAGGTCGTGAAATCAGCTTTGTTGTAAACAAATCATATTAGTGTCGGTCGAAATGGTTCAGTATCGCATTACGTATTACATCTACCGACTTACCTACACTTTTTACTACGGAAGAATATAAGCCGATTGCGTAGTAAGCCTAGCTCATAGGCATAGTACTTTAAACTACCAAGAAGTAACCTAAGGTTTTAGAAGTATCTATTAATTTACTGATGGACATAGAGACAGCAATATCCAGAACATTCTGTAATTTCAATCATATAATCAATACATAGACGTCGTGGTAACTCTAATCAACCACTGTGCAAATGCCTAATCGCAAACGCTTTGTGGATTAGAATCAAAGAGCTCTTATTGACGTCATCATCTAATTGACATTGAGATAGTGTGCACTAATAAAGTACGCAACAATAATACACTACAGCATAATCTGCTAGGACGCGGGCCGTCTTTCCTCCTTGTGATTGGGAGTGGGCCGTAATTTATCGTTGGTAGATGTCACATGTCGTCGAATGATTGGTTCTAGGACATGTTGGTTTCCTCATGATGTTTTCCTTCTACGTTTGGAAAGCAGTGGTGATGAATGAATTCTACAAAGGAAAGTGCCTGTCTGGGTTCAAACTAGTAAGTAATCTTTGTCTTTCACACCTGCGTGACAGACTCTTTCTAAAAGCTCGATGAGTCAGTTCGTTGTGTCATATTTACACCTAGGTCGTATCGTTGCTATGCACAAATAAAGTACGCTACAACCCTTCGCTATACAATGTCCTACGTCATTGTACGGCCCTTCCCACAAAGAATTGCTTCCTGAATGTTACGGGTCAAGGAATATATAAGGTAAAGGTGAGGTTTCGGGCCCGTAATTATAACGCCTCCAACTTGTTCCAATTCAAATGGTAAAAATATTTGTTATTCCTGAATAAATTAGGGTGGTAGGCATGGCTTTGGTAACTGTGTTTGAAAAGGACGAGTCTAAATTATGAGATATCATTTTGTTAATCGGATTAAGTTTATTTACGTTTCGGGGAGCAATGGCCTAGGTAGCAGTTAATACTGGGTAGAGAAAATATTTTTGAGGCAACGCGACATTACAGCAACTTTTCCGGGAGTCACACGGTTACAGGCTTCACGATTTTTATCATTTTCATCGCAATTTACATCTCAATAACCCAATCGAGAGGCTACGAATGCAATCACCTCAGCTTGTAAACACTAACGAAGAGGTTAATATAAACCAAACGCACATAGAAACAGAATAGGAGAAAGAGCATTCTTTTCTTGATATTCTTGACATTTTAGTATAGATAGAAAGAATGCGTAGAATTTGGTTGAGTGGGGATAGAATGCGCATTCGTTTGTTTTATCTAAACCGACCCTTCCCCGAATACTGTTCAAACATACCCTCACTAAACTGAACTGAACAATCTACCTGAAGAAAATATACGCCAATTCAGGCACGGTACAGCATGATTCAACCTTCAAACCAGCAGGTTTAATATTGATTGGGAATTTTCCTACATTCCTTTCCACAATGGCGCGCTATGTAGATATACGTAGGTACACAGATGCAGGTCGTTGTGACGTAATTACATTTTCATTATGGTAGAATGCCCGCGTGGGAGTGCCCATTGATACTACCACTTTAACGTACATTACTTATACACTAATTATTCCCAACGAGGATTTAATTGACTGATTAACTGCGCCAAGTAGATAAACAAATGAATATCTGGTTTATTTAATGTTGTTATACCCATCTACTAAATGAAATTTGTAGTATCAACATCGATAGCTTATACTTAAATAGACATGGTGTGTGACGCAGCGCTCTATGTATGAGAATTACGTGTTAAGTGTTGTTATGGTGTTGTTATGTGTTGTTGTTGTTATGTTACGTGCGTACGTCAAGAACAGCAATTTTTTTGAAGTATGTGTTGATTCAGTAAATAACGTTATCATTATCTAACAAAAAAATGTGCTCTATATTCATTCTTTAATTTACTATTTTGTTGTTGTTGTTTTACATAACATCAACCGACCATAATGCACCATTTAGGATTTAACAAAAGATTCAAATGAATAGCCTTCAGTACCCAGGGTTAATGTTTTCAATCCGGCCATAATGTAAACAATATCGGAACTACCTCAACACTGGGCCTCGTCATATCTATCTGTACCGCTCTACGTTCAACGGGTGGTCTCCGTGAAAGCCATTCCGCCCGCTCGCCATCTGTCCACTGTGTACCTACTAAATATTCTGCTGAGCGCCACAACAGATGTAATGCGATATAAATCGAATGTTTACATTCAGTCTCAGTGCCGTTCCGGTTCGGAACCGGCCGGGACGACAGTATCTAAAGACGTCTCACGCCCGGAACTAGGTCAGGCAGGCCTTTGAACGAACTCATTGCCTAGAATACTATACCTCGTGTATCTACTTATTACGTACGATTGGCTAATTGTGGCTGAATAAGTTGAGCCAATTTCAATGGTTCTGAATAAGATTATCCGTGCGTGGAAACAAAATGCTAAAACCCTCCACATTTCGCAGTTGTGGAAGGTTTTAGCATTTAAGAAACCTCGACCACCACACTTTCGCGGAATGTACAGTCTCATCACTGATGATCGTGGGTGATGCATGCGATATGCCGTCACCAATGTGCGGACCTTCCTATCCAGAGCGTCAAGTTCCTTCATGTTCCTGTTTGCTTATAATGGTCTGATTATTTCGCGGAAAATATAAATTGAAAAAGTACTTAAGCTATTTTCTTCAAACCACGCTTTTTAACTAAATATATGCCACTGATCTAGTTGAAAATGGAATGATGGCTCTTGTCACATCAGATAAAGTTCATACAATCTGACAGGTCAACGGCAGCTAGGTACGCCTACGGAAAATAAACTGAACACATTTTCATTTTGAAAGACATCACTATATGGAAATATTTTATAAAAGAAAGGTCGTCCTATTGATAGTTGGATGATATTATGATCACAAACAGATGCGCGTCGCTACCCTCGTCACTTTTTGATACAAAAAACATACAAAATCTAACGCATCACATAGCAACATAAATCTTTTTAAAGACGTATGTTTTACTGTAGGCAAAGCCTTTTAGACAATAACAAACAAAATTACATAACATGAACCCAATCTGCTCGACATCGATTTGCTTATGAGTAATTTAATGATTGTATATAGTTTGAAAACGTTAAAGTTATGGGCTCCCATAAATCATGAGTATTCAAGACGAGAAGAGTAGGTCCCAATAATTATACGTTCATCTACAATTACCTAAAATTAATAAGATTACTTCGTGAATTTGCTTTAAAAGAACGTGGCCATGATGATTTTTTGACGGCCCGCATGAACACTCGGAATCGTGGTGCGTGCACGAGTCAGGTTCTTAACCTTCAAATCATGTATCCAAAATAACAACAGGTTTTTACAGGAAAATAATGTATAGATAATAATTCTCTAATGAATTTATTTGATAAGTTCGATCACAAGCCGAAAGCCGGAAGGTTGATAAAAATCGCAAGATTATGTAATTAAGATTAATTGCTAAGCCGTGTGGCATCATTATTAATTATATACCTTATCATGTTACCACCTGTACGTATTAGTAAACAACCTTTTGCACCCACAATCCTGAATCGCAAGCGCGCTGACTGAAAGCATGCGATAGACACGATATTTTCAAGTTTTTTATTCAGAAATGACAGCTTATCCTACTTATCCGTAGTTATTATTCCGAGCAATTACTCCTTGACGAATAACTTACGCAGCTGTTAAGCTCTCAATTAGGCTTATTTTTACGGTGAACCTGAGCGTAGTAAGTTAATTTGCATTATTTAAATTATTCTTAACGTTTACGCTCAAGCGACGACCCGAGTGGTTTAGCTATTCTGTTCCTTTTCGCAGGAATATTAATAAGGGTAACCACGGAGTTTAAGCAAAAGGGACAGCAGAATGCTTCGTCAAAACACACGTTACGAATGAACCCTATCCTTTTATGACGTTCAAAAGCTCAACATTCTAGAGCCATCATATTTGTTTACAAATGTACATGTACATCTTGGGATCGGGTAAATCTAGTCCCTTAGCCAAATCAAACGTCCTAAGGTTTCGAAATGTTAAACTAGAATTAATTTATCGACCAGATCATTCGTCCGAGATGTGAACGCCCTTTTGCTTGCAATTAATATCGTTTTCTAAACAATTGGTCAACTTCTGTTATTCTGTTAGACGTTGACTCATCGATAAATTATGATACTACTTAGTCTAGGTATGCTCAAAGTACCTGTCAAGCAGATTTTAGCAAAGAAACGAGCACAATTGCAAGAAAATTGACTAAACGAAACGGTAATATCGATCACAAAATAATAATCTTCAAGTTTCAATGGAAATATGCTACAGGTAAAAGTGTATAGAAAATGAAGGACTATATTGGCTGCTGATCCCACGGTAATCAGAGGCGAGTTTACGAATAAGCCCGAGTGAATCTAGGCTTACGGAGAGCGGTAGATTTTAGCGAGCGGCAAGAGCCCTTATTAAGATTGCTAACTCTTCAGGAAAATTCCGAGAAAGAGGTAAAATATTCATGTTGAAGAAATACTGAGAGCATTCTCGGTGAAACATCTACTACGAGTAGCTTATCTTAATTTATAAGAATACAGATTTCATTTTTTTAACGCTGTTTTAACACCCCAAAATTATGGTCAGTACTTGGAAATTGAGTGATTTGTAGTGCCCGAACAATTGTTTTCTTTTAATGTTCTTTCAACTAGGTGTATTCGGGTGTCACGATCAATTTCACACAGTGAATTTCGCGCAAAGAGGACGTTGACTTCATGTTCATAAGAAAATATCCTTGCATACTCAAAAGAAACTTGAGACCGCTGTTCTAACGTTTCAAGAGAAATATACTCGTATTTAAAAAAAGAGGTAAAATTTATCTCGAACAACTCAAAGAGCACGAACAATCGTTTTATTATATAAAACGTGAATCAGTTTATAAAGTGTTAAGGTTTGAATATATCTTTATTACTCAATCACTCTTTAACAATTGGACTGGTATAAATTGGTACCCTGATAGAAGTGAATGTACGAGTATAGTGGACTTTGAAATGAAAATTTATAGCGCACACACATACAGGATAAACGTGAAAGTCGGAGAACGGTAAAGCTACTATTGATTATTCACATTGCAAATGTTTTTCCAAGAATTCTACTGGCGAGGAAGCCCCTAAGTTCAAAGCTTTCAACAGTTACAGTCAGTCCTTTGTGAGTTTGTGTGACGCCAAACATTCGGTATCGATCTACCATTGACGTAAAATAACAGTCGTATAAATACATAGAAAAATACTGTGATCTTAACATTGAAGATTCACAAAAAACAAAAGAACCTTATGTGGGAAAGTAACTTTATAATGATATATTAATGGCGTTTTTCAACTCGTTTTTCAACAGCAAAGCAACGAGCATTGATTGGCGATAAAAGACTATTGCGTAAGTTCTGCGGGGTAATTGCATAACACACTAACAGTATATATTAAATCTATAGACTTTAGTCTAAGTATAGTAGGTATAAACCATTATTGTTTACATTGCAACCGTGAAAATATAGCAGTGACGTAATCACGGGACCTCTGACTCACGTGCTGTTCTGCATCTGTGTAGTAAGTGATGATAGGTAAGTGTGTTTGCGTTCATTCGAGCAAACCTGCGGGGAACACATTAACAGTAAGAATGGCTTATATTTTGACAGTTCAGCAACATTGACTGCGTTATTTACGTGGTTGAGCAGACAAATTTTTCGAACATAAAGCATTGGATGAGGAATATCCTTCAATATGATTCAGATTGTTGTTGAAAATGTGTGCGATTAGGGTGCTGGTCTGTATAAGTATCTACAAAATACATTCAAAAATCTACTGGTAAACATCTGGGCCACCACGACTTTTAGCAAGAAGTAAAAACAGCCACTCAATTTTCGCTTATAAAAAATTATGGATCAATATTCAATTGTTTTGTCACGTCGCAATAATTTGCCAACCCCTAGTTTTTCGAAATCGCGGCTCGTACTTACAATCGACTGTTTGTCGGTTGGTGTCCCGTCCCTGACCTTTCATCACCGGTTGTTTCAGCATACAAATATAGGGGCGAGATGTCACCATAGTTATGAACCTTGATAGCTGTGAGACAGTTCAGAGCGATTTCCAACGTTGTTGTTTTTAAGTAGCGAATTTAGAGACAGATTAAGCAGATAAAGCAATGTAAAAGTGTTAAGTCTAAAAAAAAAGCTCTTAACTTCCCTAAACTTATATACTATCTATCAACAGCTTTATTCTGCGCATGGTAAGTAAATATCAACGTGCCACTGCTGTTAAATACAGGATCAGCAGGCTAACTTGCAGTATCGCAGTCCCAGATTTGTAAATACATAGTTAAATTAAAATTGGCATAAATTAGCATGTCGGCACCGAGTGAGGCCGTGGGCCTAGCACCGCGATCGCTCCAGGTCGGCCGATCGATGCCGAGGCGCCGACCCGGTCAACGCTTGGCAGACAACTAGCCTGCCGTTTGACCCCTGCATGGTGCCAGTACCTGCTAACACGATCGATTTTTCTATTTTCCTGTCATGTGAACACGGCAATGGTTCGCGACAATTGTTCTGTTTAGCCCATTATTGGAATTGCCTGAACTTTATAGAGTTTTGTCAGAGACTGATTTTCAGTAACGGTAAAGTTCGTAGCAGTGGATTAACTCCTAATCCTGACCTTACCCAACCTAATAAATGTGTACTGTTAGCCACTTGCTCGTCATTAAACTGAATGACTACGGTGATTATTATCAATAACATGCACGAAACGTTTTAAACTAGCATTTATATTCCACATAAATCGTGGGTGTATTTTGAGCTTCGTATCGATCGCAAACATTCTAAGAATCCAGCCATTAGAGTCGACGCAAACCTACGCACGTACTACTATTATACCTACTTATTTACCAGAATAGCTACGCATACTTAAATCACTAAATGTACGCTTTACCTTAGAAGACATTTTACATTACATTACATTAGAAGTTATATACATACGAAAACCTAAAGTAAAACAATATTATTTTTTACTTTAGGTTTTCGTTTGTATATAACTTCAGTCGTGGAAAATATTTGAACGATGAAGCCTACGTTGTTTTGTTACGTTCAAAGTTCATGTTTAGTAAAATAAAAGTTAATTTATAAGCAGCAGTGCGATTCTGTAACCATCTCACCGTGAAAACTTAGGTGAAGTGGAGTGAGCTGTCATTTCTACTAATGCTAGGGATTGACACTTGACAGCTCACACTAAGCTCACTTCACCTAACTTTTTACGGTGAGAATTTTACAGAATCGATCGGCTGTTTTGAAACCTCAAAAATTCACGACTAGAGAAGTACTTCTTGGCGTTTTTTTTAAGTCATGCATGTTTTTAAGTCATGTAGTATGAATGAAATAAAAAGATTTGAGTATAATTAATGACTGTCTATCTTCATTATAAGACCGATTTTTAAAATCATCATAAATAAACAATTTATGGGGACTGTAAGCTTAATAAAGCTTACGAGAGATTTTCTTTTCGTAGAAAACATTGAAGCGCAATATAGCCACGTCGACTCGCATTTCTGTCAATACAACTGAGTTGGAAAGACTGTATATTGGTATGAAAACGGTTAATTAAACTAACATTTACGCAAATATATAAAGTATGTATCTAATATCAAAAGTGTTAATACTGTTTGTTTTAATGTCTCATACCCGTCCTACATTATCTAATTACATTCGTGATAGTACACAATTCAACCATTTCCATGAAAGCTCATACTTGTTGTAAACGTTTGTGTTAATTGCGTTCGTTCCGTGTCAATCAAATGTCCAGTTTGCCCTGGGGATACCCAGCCAATTACTGTTTATACATACTTCATGCTCCGTTTCAGGCCGAAAATCCCGAGTTACTGAGCCAGTGAGCCTTCAAGTCGACGACGGCTGAAATATTAGTGATTGCTATCGTAGTAATCAATTTTAATGTTAACCGAGTAATGATCGAATGGTTCTGAGGATAGAAAATACAGTCCGACTAATAATTTTCTATGAAAGGCTAATAAGCGACTTGTCATAGAAAAATGTCTTGGAACTACAGGTGAGTTATGCAGGTTGATAACTGTGTAGTACACATCATAAATTGCCTATATCATCAAACGCCTGCTAAGCATGATAATTATGTCAATATTCCCCGAGATTGACCTTACTTTACTAACGATGAACAGCGTTGGCCTATATCCCACGGGCTATAAGTACATAATGTAACATACCTATATTTCACGGCTTATCTTCAACATTCATTACATATTCTCCTCTCGTCCGTACAGGACCTTGTTAAATGTTGTTTCTAAGACATCGCCCTCGCTGTAGGTACAAGTTTTTGTTCTATTTGTGAAATTTTGTAGACATTAGCATTATTTGAAGACATAATGATACTCTATATTGACTTTGTTGATAGAAAAGAAAAGATAAGTATATATTCAATTCAAGAAAAATATTTTACTTCAAACTTAACGTAGTAATAAAACCCAAAAACAAAACTCTCTGATTCAAAAACAGTCGTTTATTCTGAAAATTCTGTACCATTAATAACTCAACTTTCATTAAGTAAGTAGGTCGTAATACAAAGGCGATAAATCTGGAAAAAAATGTAACGCGAAAATCTTTATTTTGGTAGGAATGAACGTAAAACGGAAGGGAGATCATACAAGGCTTTAAAAATGACATGCTCTAATTGTCTTGTAATTCGAATTAATGAGAACATTGGCGAGATTGCATGTCTATGAGGGAACAAAACTCTTCTGTTTAACAGTGAATGAGTAAGTTATAATAGTTGTTTTCAGGAGTTTTCAGTTTCATGTCATACGGGTTTTCACTTTTGAAGAGATAGACATTTTCACTTTCGCTAGGCATTTATTAAGGTAGATTATCCCTATATTTTAGAGCGATGAAACCCGTGTCTTTTACCCCAGTGTAATACAATTTAAGCTGCTGTTGTCAACCACAACTCAAAAGTACAACTGGGGAAATAGCGGAAAAGCACCCACTTTTTCCCACTTCCTTTTATGTCACTCATCCCGTCCGTCCAACTTTTTGATTGGCTGAGCGCGACCAAATGACAGTTTCGCAGAATTTTCCGGCATATATGACATGCCTACCTGCGGAAATAGGTACATAAGACGTGTGACAAAAATATCCTGGCACAAAATAATAGCCGGGTGAGAATGGAACTTTGTTCAAAGATAGTTGGGAGTACGGGATGGAACGTGTGAAAAGAACAAAGACAATCCTATGAATGATACGCCGCCTTTGGCGAACGAATCCTCTTTGAAAGTACGCAGATACCTACATATTTAGCAGGCAGTAAAATGGTATACAAATATTAAATTCGTATATGTAAATAAGTAGGTATTCTACGTATATTCATACAAGGACCCATACTTTTCCTTTGTAAAACCTACATAATTGTTTAATAGTATCATACATAAGGTAACCAAAGTTCAATGCACCACATCTATTCATGCAAAAACTGGATCAATCTCTTTGAGTGCTTTTGAACGAATAGGCAGTCAATCTATTGAGACCGCTAAAGCCTGATAAACGATGTCTACGTAAATAAATAAGCTTTTATAGTATGTAATATAAAATTCTACAATTTAAAAATTAAGTTTTTACTGGGTTAAATTATAACAAAGCCGAATTTTAACTACAACAAAATGCAAAACTAAGCCTACATATACACTAAAATATACAATTCACGTTAATTAAGCGACCTAGTTTACCATGCTCTGTCAAACAACGTGTTATGTGGAACATCGCTTCCACCACATACGCACCATTTTCACACGACACACGACTTCTTTTTAGAATTTTTAAAGAGCTCTCCGAGCCGGCTGCCATTGTGGTTATTCCGGGTAAAAGCCTCCTGTGTCGTCGCTACAACGAGGTAATTCTGCTAGAAACTGTCGCATGTTCGTTGACTAGTCGTTATATTTTCAACAAACAAGGCGACAGATGAGAGAAAAACATTTACAGCAGTTTCAGGTTTTCCTACAGATTAGTAAAGAATTTTCCCGCCTTAAGTCCCGATTTTTTTTTTAAATTATTCTTCGCCAATGCAGGTAAAAGCTTTGTCATTATACAGCTCATGTTCGATTTTTAAAAAAGCGGAAAGCGAAGATAGAATCTTAATAAGTGCCTGGCTCTTTATTTTAGTATTAATGTAATTTTTAATTTTATTTACCTTACCTACTTCTTTTTGTAAGTAATGGTATATTTTGTTTTCTTTTTAGTATTTTTAAAAACTGGCTGTAATGTCGTGAAAAATATAATGTAAGCCATAATTGAAGAAAAAAGAAAATTTCATTTTTTTATGGCATTTGAGATTGCTAGATGTTTATTGTTTAGAAGAAAAGAAAAGAGGTCATATTTTGTAGGATATTAGATTTTCTTTTACTTTGGAGGTTCAAATAATATATTAGAGTTAGCACAATGCCTGTTACGATTTATTCAAAACTTTTTATATTGCCACATTCTACAAATGTCTATTTGTAATAATTGTTTGCATTGATTTTACAATTAAAAAGTAATTAAACACATAAAAAAATACACAACGACGTGCGAAAGCTAAAAAAACTGGTGTTTAATACACAATTTAATTAATCTACGTATAGTAGGCACAAACTTGTTTACGTATTTTACTTACGGCTGATTTTTTAATCGTGAAATAACTTTTGAGATGTAAATATGTCGTAGTTTGGCAGCTTTTGTAGAGAAAATATGTCAAAACATCATTTTAGTAAAAAAAAAAAATAGTCCCTTAAAATCATAATAATTAGGTATTAATAATTTATGCCAAGTACGAAAATGATTGATTCCTACCATACTTAGTGATAGTGGTAGGAATCACTGAAAATGCAGTTTTTTTTTTTAATCTGCCACGTTTTTTCGGGCTCAACTTTTATTAGCCAAAGTCTAATAGTAGGTAATTCAATATTACACTTTATTTTAGTGCATTTTTTGGGAATGGTTTATTTTGTTTTCCTTGTTTTCTTTTAAAGTAATTTTAAATACTGGCTGTTATGTCATGATAAATATGAAGCTAGCCGTAAATGATGAAAAAAATAAAATATTATTTCATCTTTTTTTTAAATGGCATTTGATACTTTTGAGATTTGAATGCCAGATGTTTTTTCAACTTAAGAAAAGTAAAGAGGTTATAATTATTATGAACCCGCAACCTTTTTGGAAAGGATTTGAGACTTTTACTTATTAAAAAGCTTTGCCCTCTTTGATCAAAAGACTTTTTGTTTTACTTTAAAAGATAGATATAGATAATTAGATATACATATAAATAATTTTATGGACTCTTATTAAATCCTTTTCTCAAAGCAGAACGAGGGTATTATAAACAAAACCAAAACAAAAAATGGACATGACATACTAAGCATTTCTCTTTGGTCTATATTTCCGAGCTGTATGCTACCTGGTTACATAGGAATGACCTAGTTTTGTGGCAGCCGCATCGGCGCGCATCGTGCACGGCTGTTGCCACTGGCGACACCACGCGATCGTGATTACATACTAATTAATACTGTTTATAAATAAAGTAGGTCCCCCATTAGTTTCTGATGGATTTTGTCTATGGTTTTCTGGTGACACGATGTTCTTTTTTATTGAATTTCTTCTTAAATCTATATCACCTCTCCTATCTATTTGCATCACAAACAAAGAGAATACCCCACTGATTGCAATCGCACGACAAGTCCATCGTACTAAGTAATTTAATTATTTGAAAGTCATACTTACAAAGCGGATTTCAAAAATCATTTTATATACATTACGAAAATCATAAATATGTTTTTTCAAGTAATACAACGGTGATATAACGCTGTTATATAATAAACAGCATAAGTACTACTGATTCGGTCTGTTAAAACAAAATTATTGTTAGGTCATGCTCGTTACTCATAGTATAAAGTTATGTAACCTGCGAATGTATACCTTAAGGTTAGGAGGCTTGCTCCCTATTACACAGTACTTAACATGACTTGCGGAATAATTACGTAATAGACGTCTTTGCCCACCACACCGGGTTATAAGCGCGTGATTCGAAAAGTGCTATACCTACGAAGCATTTCAACACAGCCTGCGTTGAAATTCTTCGTCGGTTCAGAATCATGTACACTGGGCCCATTTAATTAGTTTACATCGCGCAAACATCGGTAACTATCATTATTATCGTGTAGGTATATGTAATATACACACGCGGTTAAAGATAAAATAAACGGGTACACAATGAAGGAACATGAGCCCATATTTTAGTCTGATATAACAAGGTAAGTGGTGTAAGCGCCTGCTATAGCTAATACTGATGTAAGCTAAACGACGTGAGTTTGATCCCAACTGAGGAATTTTGTTTTGCTGCTTTTTACTTTTTGTGTTTATTAAATTAATTTTCTGGTAAAAAAAATCACTGAAGCAAAAAACTAGAAAGTTAATTAAATAAAACCAAAAAAAATAATTTTATTTTTTTATTGGGTTAAAATTGGTATTGGTTGGAATGAGCGTGCTTATCGCTTGGGTCATTAGCAATTGATCCGTATCGTTTCTTCCAATATGTTCCTTCTTTACAATGGTTGTTTTAAGTTTCAATTTGGTGTGGGCTGTATGTTAGCAAAAAAAAAACTCGTGTGGCCGATACAATGATTTAATGCAAACTGGCTTTAAACATAATATATATTCTTTAGCTATTCATACTAGATGTTCAAATGAATAAAGCACTGTTGTTTATCAGTTTTTTTTGACAAAGACAAAGTTTTTTGTTGGTTAAGGTTGGACGTAAATAGTTTTTCAAAGTAGGTAGGTATATAAATTGAAACAAAGTAAAATTAGAGGTGAAGTGAATCAACATGTTAGATAGTAAGAAATTATGACAACTTCTAACCGCATAACAATAACACTTCACCAGACTTTCAATAATACGAGTTGTTGTCTAAAAATTTAAAGAGGATTACAGCGGTATACCTAAATAATGATAAGGTTGGCATTTGTTCACATTCGCTTAACAAATATGAACATTATGTGCATAAAAATAAGGTTCATAGTCGTCTACTAACAAAAATAAATTCGACTAATAATGAGTCGGCAAACCTTCGTTTTCTATCACCATATTGTTCTCCCAATCAAAATTAATGTATGACCTAGCAAACTGTAGTCGGTTTTGTCGGTGCGCAGTAGACAGCAAAATCTTCCGCGCTGGCTCGCTGCAACGTAAACCAGCTGAATGTAGGTGATCTCTCACAGTTTGTAAGCACACATTGTGTGCTCTAGCTGTTACGCGCCTTGTGCCTTGCCGCGAGGTCGTGGTGTCGAGCCGATGAATTTGCCTTTAGTTTTGACCCACGTCGAAGATGTTCTACGACTCCTGAATCCGCATATCGGCGCACCCATAACTGCATGGTTCTCCTCTGTGGATACAAAACAAAACAGTATTTAAAATACTTACCTATAATAATACGAGTAGGTAGCTATTATTATAACAAATAAATATATATACCTACTGTACTTATATACTTTGTATATAATATACTTTATATACTTATATATATATCTAATTAATGTTACTTATTTGTTTTAAATATACACTAACATTAGTAAACATAATAATCTATTTTTATTTACGTTATTCGAAGGCTTTTCTTTAATCTATCTAAAGGCCCGTGCCGTAGTGGGACAAAAATGGGCTAGGCCAAGTTAATCTTATCATAATCATTGTGTTTTGAAATTTATTAACTTTAACAATAAACATAACATTTACAAACTTCTAATACTAAATAAACTACAAATTATTGAAATAAAAATCTTAGACACAAAAAAACCGAGACGAGACTATAGTCCATTTACAATAGCATTAGAAAGAAGTTAAAAAAGGTTATTTTTAATGCACACTTTGTAACAAAAATACAATAAACATTGTTACATTATGATAGACGCCGAATTTATTATGATCTATTTTTACAGCAGCTGTCACACTTAATTGTAACCATTTTAACTATTTATCTTATGAAATTATGTGGCTTTAATTTATTTATATTATATAACTCCAATTTAAAATTACAGTGTCAATGCTAAAAACCTATAAGAAGCAGGGATGAACAATACTTGGAACGTTATTCGTTTCACTATAATTCTACCGAATTTTATTTTAATTAAGGTGGATGCGCTGCAGTAGCCCGCGAAATCAGACGAATTCGGAGCAATTCTAATTTAAAGGGATGTATTGATGATTTTTAAGGTTAAAATTGTATTATTGCCTACATATTTCTTATTGTTGCGCATCATATTATTTTTATTA
This sequence comes from Apamea anceps, assembly GCA_951799955.1. NCBI lineage: Eukaryota > Metazoa > Arthropoda > Insecta > Lepidoptera > Noctuidae > Apamea > Apamea anceps. The sequence continues at coordinate 12,768,701 of OX637513.1, read as the reverse complement.
AGATACAACTTTATACTGACCTGCAAATTGCAAAAAACGCAAGAAAATTAGAATTTAAGCATCTCCCTTAAAATTGTTTTATCATAACTTTGAAATAAAATGTTTTGCATTCCTGCTTCTACGAGCCTCTTTTTTCTAATGCTATTATAAATGGACTATAGTTAGTTAAGTTAAAGTAGGTATAATATCAAACTCTTACTCACCGATATCATTAGGCGCCTTGCAATTTCACATCTTATAGATACGTTTTGCTCATGCTGAACAACAATTTCTGCCTTTTTTAACATTGATAAATGTTGGATCCACAGAAATAAATCTGTACCCGAATACGAGTAGCAATCAATAAACTCAGCAATGTAAACACTTGTAGACTGACAACAAAGAACGCTCATTTTTTATTCGAGTGCTTGAAAATATTTTTTTTTAATTGTAGGTAGTTATTTTGTAAACAGTCAAACTAAATTGCCTGAGAGTTCCGAGGCTGTCTCAAACGTTGCAAACTTCATTACTCGTCCATAAACGGGATCGAATCGTTATAAATTAAACTTTTTAACAAAATAATGAATACAAAAAGAAAAAGACATTTGCTGCACACACGGTTTGAACTTACGACTTCTCGTTCACTGACCAAAGACGATAGCCATTGCGGCAAGGTCGTAATAGTAGTATAATGCGAAATATTATATCTCATTCAGTAACATCAATGAATGATTACAATCGTGCCATACGCACTTTACTAAACACAGAGCTCGCTCGTTTTATTTAGTGTTTGTGTGCATAGCCGTGACTAGTCAAGTAGTCACCCACAAATATAAGATGTAAACTAATTACGTTGTTCGACTGTGCCTACTGAATTCATAGTTACAGTTAGCGCACTGGTTAAAAATGTATCCTGTATTGGAGCAGAACTGAAACAGAAAAGATAATGAAGTTTGCTAAAACTGTTATTTGTAACTGTCAGTTTAAGTCAAAATTAATATTTAAATTAAGATCGGAGAGTAGCTAAACGACAAACTCGATGAGTAGCGACTCTATCCAAAGAGCCGATTCAAAGATCAATATTTTTCTTTGATAGTTCATTCAACTTTGGAATAGATAGTCTTATGGCTTTTAGTTTTGCTTCGAAGTATCCTCCCATACAAATCGTTCCACACAAAGCGAAAATACCTAAAAGCTATTTTTTACCAAACGCCAAGTGAGGTTCAATGACCCGACCCACTGTAGGTACTTATATCTACATATAGGGATTTATTGAGGGTGAAAATTCTTTCACACATTTTTATAAATGTGCGCTATTTATAACAAATGTTTTCGAGAGTTCGATTGAGAGATTTCACTTCTCTGAATAAGCTGAATTAGGTACACACGACGTCGACATATCAAGCTATATATTTCCAGTTTTAGCTGACCTCCTATTACATATGGATTTCTTTCAATGAGAGGTCATCTTATACTGGACAGGTTTAGCTTCATGCGTCGTCGTACGCATCATAGACTACTTGGATATCATTTTTTGTCGTATCAGTACTGATTTCATGTAATTCTACATTATGTAGCTATCTAAAAATACGAATCTAAATTGTATTAAGCAACTAGCTAACCCCACAGACGTTGTCTTGTCCTTTCAATATGTTTATGCCAAAAACTCATATAAAAAAAGCGTTCAACAACAATCCGTTCCATCACTAAAACAACTGATGTCACTCGGAAAGCTGCCACGCTTCAATGGAATTGGGCTGGACGCATCTGCCGCAATGTCAGCTATTGATCAGCTGACATGCGTGGGCCATTACGACCCAGTGGGTCCCGCTTCATGTCAAACAACATAGCCGCAGGCTCAGACGGAGTTGGCGGGATAAGCTGGACTCCTTTCATAAAGATTGGTCCTTGAGAGGTGGAATGAGAGTAGGGAGGCCTTTGCCCAGCAGTGGGATATCTACGGCTAATAAAAAATAAATAAAAACAGATAGATATTTTCTTGAAGTAATAGTACCTACCTAGGTATGTATTTTTTTCTGGCTTCGCACGGTATGTGCATTCAGCCAATGTCATGTTATTAGGAATTTTCTTGTAGGAGACAAAGGTAGGGAAACTGGAATTTATTAATATTATTTCAAACGGAATTTAGGTTATAGTTATTAAACGAACATAAAAAACCGGCCAAGTGCGAGTCGGACTCGCCCATGAAGGGTTCCGTTACGTTACGATTTATGACGTATTAAAAAAAAACTACTCACTAGATCTCGTTCAAACCAATTTTCGGTGGAAGTTTATATGGTAATGTACATCATATATTTTTTTTAGTTTTATCATTCTCTTATTTTAGAAGTTACAGGGGGGGGGGGGACACACATTTTACCACTTTGGAAGTGTCTCTCGCGCAAACTATTCAGTTTAGAAAAAAATGATATTAGAAACCTCAATATCATTTTTGAAGACCTATCCATAGATACCCCACACGTATGGGTTTGATGAAAAAAAAAATTTGAGTTTCAGTTCTAAGTATGGGGACCCCCAAAATTTATTGTTTTTTTTTCTATTTTTGTGTGAAAATCTTAATGCGGTTCACAGAATACATCTACTTACCAAGTTTCAACAGTATAGCTCTTATAGTTTCGGAAAAAAAGCGGCTGTGACATACGGACGGACAGACAGACAGACAGACAGACAGACATGACGAATCCATAAGGGTTCCGTTGCCATTTGGCTACGGAACCCTAAAAAGTTGTCTATATATTTTCTTTTCATAGATATAAACCTTATTTTGCAGTGTTCAGATTTCAAAATCTACCACAGGCTAATTTATTCAACAAGGGCCCTAAGAAAAATAACAAAGTAGGTAGATAATAGTTTCTAGCTTATTTAGGATATAATAACATTTTCTTAGAAAAGCCTAGAGATTCAAAAAGTTTTAATAACAAATTTAGTCTCAACATCTATTAAACAAAAGATAATTATTAAAAGTGTTTGTACAAACCTACTTACAAAATAAAATCATTTATCATTATAGACTTTAGACTATTGCCAATAATCCACAGACAATATAATATCATTACATGTGATTATGACTGTGTTAAACAAATCCTAGAATAATATCAAAGAATATAAAGTAGGCACTCGACGCAGCTTAGGGAACGACCTAATTACGGTTTAAGATATTTTTATTTCTCAAAAGATTACATTAATCACTTACAGAGAAAAATACAATAATAAGTTAACAAAAATAACCGATTAGCGTTTTTAGTAGGGTAGATGTTAAAAAAAAAAAAAATGTTAGTGGAGATTGTGTATAGTGCGCGCATAAGCTGCGGCGCGAGCAATGCTTATTTATTAAGGTCTATGGCATAGTGCGTTTGAACAGGCGATAATTGAACAGTTTTATAATATATATTGTTTTAGTATTTTACAAATAAAATGGTACTTTTCATAGGGAGTAAGCTGGTGTCGGTTAATTAGTTTAAGGTTAGTTTTCGTAGTGTTAGTAATTTATCCTTAGCGTTCTATTAATGAAAGATCCTTCAAAATATGGCGTTCTAGTAATTTTTTAAAGATTGATAAGCTTTTAGCCTCTTTTGTGTCGTTAGGTAATTTATTATAAATCTGGGCTCCTTCGTATAGAATGCTCTTTTTTCCGTAGTTAGTTCTAGGTGGTTTCAAACGGATATCATTTGCCTGTCTAGTGTTACGTTTGTGGTGGTCTATATTTTTGGTAAATGTTATTTGTGAGTGAATATCCTTTGTTATAATTTTTCTAATCAGGATGCAGGTGTTGTATTTATAGTTTTGCGATAAATTCATTAGTCCAGTTTCCTTATAAATTTTTATGGTCGGTGTTAGGTAATCATATCGAAATAACGTTTTAATTAATTTATTTTGTGATCTCTGTAGTTTATTTAAGTTGCTTTTAGCTGCTGATCCCCATACTTCAATTAGGTAATCCAGATGAGGCTTGACTAAGGAGTTATAGATTGTGTACCGCACATGTCTGGGCAAGCATCGAGATATGGGCCGTAGGGCACCTGATAGGGATAATAGTTTAGTTTGTATTTTTTCTATGTGCGGCTTCCATGTAAGTCCACTGTCAAGTAGTAGGCCCAGATATTTTTCCGAGTTCGTTTTGTTTATTATTTCACCGTTTATTGTTAATGGACTATAGGTACCAATTTTTTTGTTTTTTGCGGAGAAAATAATATAATTTGTTTTTGAAGTATTTATGGTCAGCAAATTTGACTGGAGCCAAGTGTGTAGGATGTCCAAATCATGTTGTGCTTCATTCATAACTACATCTATCAAGTCACCAAAATAGAACAGGCTAGTATCGTCAGCGTACAAAGTAATTTCTCCCTTTAGCCCAATTTCATGTATACTATTTATATAAATTAAGAATAGTAATGGGCCCAAAATTGAGCCCTGGGGCACGCCACAGGTAATAGGTCTAGGTGTGCTTTGATGGTTACCGATTTTAACAATTTGGGACCTATTTGTAAGATATGATTTGAAAATATCGTATGCTGTATCTGTAACACCCAAATCTTTCAGTTTTTGTAATAGTATTTCATGGCTGACGGTATCAAATGCCTTTTTTAGATCAATGAATATTCCTAGGCCTATTTTTCGATTATCGATATTGATCCTTATATTTGTCACTAGGTCAACAGTCGCAGAGATAGTATTGGACTTTGGTCTGAAGCCGTATTGTTTTTTAAATAGAAAGTCAGTGTCAGTTAGAAATTGGTTTAGACGGTTATATAGAACTTTTTCATAGACTTTAGATAGTACTGACAGCACGCTAATAGGTCTATAATTACTTGGATCCATTTTGGTTCCAGACTTAAATATGGGACTTACTTTCGCACGTTTAAGAGAATTAGGAAAATATCCTTCGCTTAAGCATTTATTGATGCAATTTGTTAGGTTGTTTGCTATTAGATCTTTAACACATTTTATAGTTTTCGTGTTAATCCCATCTAGACCAGAACTCGTGTTTGTTTTTAGCTGATTCAGTATTTTTATTACTTCATTTGTACTAGTTGGATTTAGTTTTGTTAATTGTTCATGGTTTGTTTTAGGTTTACTAGTTGTTGGAGTCCGCAATGCGTAGTTATTAGAGTTTTTTGGTATTTTGTTAGCTAGATCGCTTCCTATTGTTGAGAAAAAATAATTGAAACACTCACAAATTTCTCTGATGTCTGTAGTTTCACCCGAGACGGTATTAATTTTTGATGGCCCTCTGCTAGCTTCCGTTTTGTTTTTTGAGAGTCTGTTAATTAATTGCCACATTTTTAAAGGATCCCTCTTACAGTCTTCGAAAGATTTACTATAGTACCTATTTTTGGCATTTTGGATGTTGATGAATGTAGTATTTCTTTTATGTGTAAATTGTTGTTTCAGGAGATTATCATCAGGTGTTTGTTTAAGTGTTTGCCATAAGTAGTTTCTTTCATTTATCAGAGTAATGAGGTTGCTATTTATCCATTCCTTGCGTGGTGTATTTAGTATCTTGGTTTTTCGTGTCTTGTTTATAGATATTGCCCCCAGTAGTGTAGCTTCTAGGTCATTGTGGTCGAAGATATGCTTGGTTTCCATAATATCTCCTACGGTTGTGTATAATTTTGAATAGTTTACCGACTCATACTGTACACGTTGTGTGCATTCAGGTTCAGTCCTATTTATCTCAAGATATATTTGTTTATGGTCAGAGACTGAGGAATCAATAATTGTCATTTGAAATGTATTGTCTTGTAAGCTGGTAGCCACATGATCTATGATAGTTTTTGTAGAAGCTGTTTCACGTGTACAATATTCTAAAGTGATTTTATTTAATATTTTTATATTATTTTCCTGTAGCATTTGCTTATATTCTTTTACAGGTTTTTCGGTGCTGAGCAGATTCAGGTTTAGGTCACCGAAAATAACAGTTCGTTTTCTTTTTGAAAGGTGATGATTGTAATTCTCAAGAAATTTGGACGTATTTGCTGCTGGTTGTTTATATATAGCCCCTATATCTAGAGCGAGGCTGTTTAGATGTACCCATAAGAAATGGTTTCCGTCTTCACAGTGTTCGTCCACAAACTCATGTTTTAAGTCGGCGTGGATATATATGGATACACCACCACCTCGCGAATTTTTTCTGTAGTTGTAGTAGTGTTTATAGTGTGGTAAAACGAGTCTTTGAGCTTCATCTTCGTCTTTTATCCAAGTCTCGGTAAACACAATCACATGAACTTTTTTTTTTTAAATGATTCTATAACACACCTTATTTCATCTAGCTTGCCGGGCTTTACCAGACTTCGAATATTTACATAAAGAAATTTTAGTGATTTGTTTTTAATAATTATACTATCGTATGACTTAGACTTTATGGATTATAAACTGGTTTTTGTAGGCACTACCTCTTGCATTTCCTCTTATTTCTAGTTTTTTGGTGATTGTGGATGGTTCTGTTGTTTTACAATTTTAGGTATTCCTTTTTGATATTTTATGGTTAAATCCTTCTCTCCATTTTCTACACGTTGTCGCAGCTCCTCTCGTAATTTGAGCATCGCCTGCTTTTGATTTGGGGTCTGATCAGAATAAATTTTGATGCTGTTGTCCTTCAGGTTTGCTTTTTTCTTAAGTATAATTTGTGCCGTTTCTTGAGTTGAGAAGCAAACTTTTACGGGACGAACTTTGTTTTCGTTATATTTTCCTAAACGTATAATTTTTTCCGGTTCAGGGCAAACGGGGTCTATAGCTAATGTGATGTTTTTAACCTCGTTTTTATCATCATTTTTTCTTTTTTCCATGTTATCTGAATGTGGTTCTGCAATGCCAAATATTACGATATTTTTGCTACGTTCGGTACGCTCCTGGATTTCAGTAATTATTTCGCCACATAAAGTAGATGTTGAGTTTTCCAACGATGTTGAACACGAGTTGACATTACATTGTAGGGTATGAACATCGTTTTCTAGACATTTGATTTTTTCTTGAGTATTATCAACAGTAGTAGTTAAGCTTTTTATTTCCGATTTCAAATTCTTGTTTTCAGCCATTAATTGTTCCGTTGTTGACTTAATGTCCCTCAATTGTCCTTTAATAGAGGATATATCTTGCTTTATAGTGTCCAGACTATCAGCCTGGGATTTTCCAAAGTTATTAAGTAATCCTATAATTTCCTTCTTGAATTCGCCGAATTGATATTCAAAATCATCCTCTGGTGTTTTTCTCTTTCGTATTGATATATTTCTGGACTCAGAGTCGGTAAGCCCGAGTGTTGATAGATCAGGCTGAGATCTACTAGTTCCAGCATTGGTACTAACGCCATCATTGCTCGTAGTAGTATTTGTAGGCGAATGTAAGACATTCATGTTCTCAGATACTAAAACTGTATTTTCCGCTCCGCTTAGTTAATATGTGCACAACTTTAAACGATGCTTACGCACACTGCTGCAGGCTGGTGTCGTCTCGCAGTCTTTCGTCCACTGTCAACACTCACTTATTCGGAATTATACTATGTTCGTTACTACATTAGGTGTAATTTCGAATGATAACATTAATTATTTTTGTAATTGCAAGTACGTAAACACGTCCGTTCACTACGCTAGCCGGTCGAGTCGGTCAATTAATTACTATTGTACAGACGCCAGCACATCAAGCTACTACAATCTGTCAAATTTCTTTAATAGATTTTCAACTTTATCGCTAAAGCATTAAGGTTCAAAGATGATTGGAAAAATTTTACAGTTTCGGGTAGCTTGACCTGCTGGCGTCTGTACCACTTTCAAATCAGTCAAATTAATTTGTTCTGCTACGTATCTAAATGACTAGAAAAAAGCGTCATTCTCAAAGACCTTTTCGATGATAATTTAAGTTTCTGTGACTGAATATGTAAATCAGGAAAGTTAGAGAAAATAGTCTAAAGTTGGCTGATATCGTGAACCTTACACTATATAATATAAGTATGCCAACTTGCCAAGAACGAAGCGTCGAGGAAAAGTTGTATTGTTTGGGACTATAAGGAAAAAAATAGAAGGAAAATGTGTTACGAAACATGACTAATTGTGTAAACATTTTGATTCCGTTGATAAGATTTTTCTCGGTCCATGTCAACATAACTTACAAATCCGTTTCGTTTTCCTCAGAGCTTTTCGTAAATGGTATAAAGCTAGGGATTAACTCTGGCATACTGATGTAGTAACAGGTTAATTATAAATGAGCTCGTGTGTGGATGGCCTTAAATGGGACAGACACGACAGGCGGCGTCACGCGACCTACGACGAACGTAGTTTTTGTATTTTCGAGGTAAATGCAGGTACGTTTGGTACTGTAGTTAGGTTGGTACTTGGGTTGTTATCTACTTTGTTGGGTCGAAAGTTACAAATTGCCTTTACATCCAGGATAGGGTAACATAAATTAGGTTAGAGATTATTCACTTCGTTTGTTCACGCAGAATGTTTGGTAAAATGAAAATTTTAATCCAAATTGTTTTAGGAAAGGAAACCAAGTAATTACCTCCTTTACAATAACTATTCTAATTACCATGAAAAAAATAATAAATAAACAAGCTTCATTCTTCTTTAATTAGGTACCGCTTGCCCAGTCTGCGCTGTTTTTCAGCGTAACCTTAATAAGCGTAATATCATAGTTGGAACAAATTATCATAATCAATGATAAAATTGCCTCCCCAGTCAAAAACACAAAGCATTCTTAACACAGTAAAAATCAAGGTCGTGACTGGCGGGCTTAAGTCAACTGAGTCGGCAAAATATCTTCAGTCTCGCCTCGGCATGTTAAGTAATAGGCGCGAAAAGAGGATTTGGTGTCGGTACATTTTATCTTATTTATTTGACCTTGTAGATTCTTAGACGGGAACCCAATTTTCCGCTAGATATAAGGCGTTTAGTCTAGATCGCTAAACATTAATCATTTTCATTCAAATTTAAATTCTTTAAAATGTCGAAAGAAAAGATCACACACATAAAAAATCTCCTCAGTATTTTTACGTGCCTTGATTGGATTTCTCAGTAAGATAATGCTATTTGGACAAAAGCGGGTAAAATTAGTTAACCAAATGAATGGTAAATCAAGTAAAAAGGCAGGGGTCAAGAACTAAATGAGTACTGAAACTGAAACGAGGCATTAAAATTACCTACTTCAACAATCTCAAGGCAGCCTCATAAAAGAATTTTCATAAAATACTGTGAATGTTTACCAAATCGAGAAATTGAACTGAAGGGGTGTTTCCCAAATATGGACGCCCCTCCCACCGCACCTGACTGAAATGAAAACAAATTCATTTTGTTTTTGTAATGACAATGCCAAAAGGCAATATAAATTGTTGCAGTTAATAAAAACTAACTGAGCTACCTAATACAATTACCCGTTGTTATAAAAGGAATACAAGAAATAAATGTTGTTCGGGGGTAAGGGGGTGGGTGTCCAGGGGTGTGTTGGAGGGTGGGGGGGCGTCAAGGTTTAAGTTCTGTTCGTTCGGGCGCCACTGCGGACTATGCGTATTTCTACGTGTCGGTTGAATTACGGTGCTCGAACATACAGCTCGGTGTTTGACGTCGACTCGCTCCGATTAACAGATGAAAAGCCTTGTAACTTACCAAGATGTATTCGCTACTGAAAATCATATTGGGCTTTGTGATTTTGTTGCGTTTACGATTCATACTACGTTAAGAAGCTATTTACACAAATGTATTCGTTCAACTATGTTGTAGCGCTTCGCTTTTCAAGATTATTTTTTTTTCAGGCTGAATATTAAGTAAAACAGTCCAGAATTTTTTAAGAGATCGTTAGAATAGAATAGAATAGAATATTTTATAAAGGGTGACACAATGGGCGGTCTTATCGCTAAGAGCGATCTTTTAAAGACAACCTTTGGATGGATTAAAAATTAAGGAGAGACAAATATAGTAGGTAGTCTGTGGTGTACCATTTACATTATACTATTAATATAATACATAAAGTATTTTTTTATTACTTACCTAAAACGTTACTGATTGCTGAAACTGTTATCATTTTAGGGAGAACAGAACTTCATAGGTATTATTCATATTCATTTATTGTATTCCATATTGACAAGATTTTACAAAAGGCTTAGAGCTAGGTACAAAAATATAAACCCTGGAAGGGCAAAAGAATACAATTAAAATAAATACAAAAAGTAAAATTAAAACTACTACTAATGATAATGTTACAAAAATAAATAATAATAATCAAGTAAAGAGCAAGGTCTTCTCAAGTGATGTGTTAAACGCTAAGGAAACTAGGTATTGATCACTTGAAACAATCTACGTAACGATGTAATCAATATTACTGAAAATAAAATTAAAGTCTAATTCCACTGACATTTCACGATGTAAATGTCAAGAAAAGCTTCAGTAAGAAATCTCTTACTGCAGTGCGATTCTGCAACCATCTCACCGCGAAAACTTAAATGAAGTGAGCGTGGAGTGAGCTGTCATTCCAACTAATGCTAGGGATTGACACTTTTGACAGCTCACTCTAAGCTCGCTTCACCTAACTTTTTACGGTTAGATTTTTACAGAATCGATTGGCTGAAGCTTTTCTTGACGACATGAAATGTTGCATTGTTCATTTAATTTTATTGATTGATTCGTTTTATTGACATGAAACGTGGCATTTTTTATTAGCTGTCGACACTTCTATGGTAATCACCAAAGAAGTATCGACAGCTGAACAATGCAACGTTTTATGTCGTTATTATGTAAGTTTTTGTATCTAGTCCAGAATGTATCAAGGACATAAATCGCGCCAAAAATAATGAGACGTTAAGTATCGCATTTGGCGTTTTGGCCTTCAACCGAAAAGTTTTTGACATATTTGTGAGTAAAATAATTGTTACTTTTCTCGTAGCTCACGCGTAAATCTATTTTTTTTTTTTTGTTTTCGTTACCTACGCTAAATTTATCCGAAAAAACTTTAGCATTTTTCTTCGTTCAATACTTTATAAGTACTATACAGGATAATTTTTTATTCAGTGCGTAAATTTTCACAGGGTGTTCTACCCATGAATATGAACAACTTTCACTACGGGACCATCTCTGAAATCACAAAAAAAAAATCAGCTGATTCTTATAAAAGTTCAATACCTACTCGACCAATATGTATGAATCTGCTGATTTTTTTTTCGTGATTTCAGAGATGGTCCCATAGTGAATGTTGTTCATATTCATGGGTAGAACACCCTGTAAAAATTTACGCACTGAATAAAAAATTATCCTGTATATATTTATTATACTTAGCATTCAACTCAATCAAAACTTTAAATACTGACATAATAAATTATACTTGTATATCTAGGTACATATCTATGTAACCTATCACACGCAATTTTATACAATAAGTTTTATTTATTTATTAACAACTTTATGCACAAGCAAAAATTGCTGTACAAAGTCAGACTTAATGCCTGGCATTTTCTACCAGTCTGCGTCATCTTATTTGATATGTATAAACAAGACCCTCTCGAATAATTTGGTAAAAAAAAAATCTGATTACCAGGTACGTTGACCTCATTAAATGTTGATTGAATTCGCATCCACGCATCCACTTAAATAAGGACTAATAGGGGTTTTTAGCTACGTGAAAAATTACCTACAACGGATCTTCTTAAATTAATTTATAGACGGATCATGCAGGTTAGGCACCTATTTACTTGTCCAGAATAGTGAGATAGCTTTATTATACTGGGTCTGTTTTTTACTGAATAACTTTTTAATTGCTCTTGACCTCGATCATACTTGATGGAAAGCGATGGATGGGCTCTGTGAAGGAAAGAGCGGGCCCAGAAGATGCCTGTTGACTCTTGCCTTGAAGGCAGGTGGGTTACATTTGGAAGGGAACGCAGACGCTGGCAGTCTTTTATAATTCCACGACACGTTAAAATGAGTATTAACTGCGTCCTTTTTCTTGTGCGGTTATTTTACATTTACAGTGAAAACGTAAACCTTTTTCGTTAAATCCAAAAGTGTAAACGTTTATTTCTTGTGTGTAGTTATTCTGGGTCCCAAAATACCTTCGTAGTAGGTGTTCACTTATTGCAATTTACATAACCCGACCGTGACGACCCCTGACTTTATTCCACAAAGGGCCGATGTTACACTTATTTTTTACGCAGGTGTTTTGTTTATGTTTACGATCCCTGGCTAAATACGTGTGGGCAATAAATAAAAATGAGGTCAGAAGCATGAAAATATTGGTATGTACTTACTATCTGAAAGATGTTATATGAAAATATAAAGAGTATACTTGTTATAAAGCTTACATTTTAAAGACTTTAATTTTCCAGGAAGTCCTTTACCTTCTTACATAACCTGTAAACTTGAATCTTAAGCCTTAAACACAACCTTAGCAGCACAACGGCTATATTTTAAAATCAAACACGTCGAGAAATATGAAATAATGTTTTAAAGCACAAGTTGCAGTAAATACAGCGGGCAAAGTGCTGTTATTTACATTGAATCCGATATCAAAGGCTCTCCGCCCCTCGAGCGACAGGGGGTGAAGTAAAGACCTCCTCGACACTTTAGCATCCCGATTACGGTCGGTGATTTTCTAACATTCAGTTTTCATAACAACATTCAGTTCTGTTTTACCGAGTTGAGTCGGATTTTCTTACCGTGATTTCATCATCTCCCTGCCCTTTGGGGTCGGCGCAACACGTTTTCTTCTTCCATTCTCCTCTGTCAACCGTCACGTTATCATTCACTCCCTTCTCTTTCATATCATTCCTCACACAATCCATCCATTTTCGTACCGTGATTTACTGATTTAAAAATTCATTTAGTTTGCTGTAATTCAAATTGACATGGGTGATAAGTAAAAAAACTTTTTATCAAACTCCTACCGGCCTAAAGTTGTCACACTGCAGGGTAAATATCGTTTCTCATGATAAGGAGCAAGCATAAATCATTATACTCAATCATTACTCAAGTTAAATTTTGTTCTTTCCCGTAAGGCAGTGTTTTTTTTAGGTTACCTTAGAAATAGAACCAGTTTACAGGACAAAGAATAGAGAAGGCTCTAATCTTGTGTCCCAATCTATCCTCCTATTCTTGGCATCTAGCCTAGCCTGCTCTGACATGGCTGTAAGTTATTTTATTATTGACAGTTTAACTTTAACATGACACACTTTGCGGTAAAACAATTTAGATAAAAGCTTTACTCGAATATAGGTTAAAATTGTTGTCTTAAGTTATTTATCGACGAATAATTTGATAACGAACGCCTACATGCGTTAGGTATCATTTATCGAGGTTGAAGCTTCTCTGAAAAGAGATCTTCACTGATAAAATCCGTTATCTTGGCAAGCTAGAGACTTGGTATGAACTGAAGGCAATGAAAAACTTGAGCCCCCAATGCCGATCGACAATATAGGCCAAGGGCACTCGGTTTTGGAGGGGAAGCTCGGAGGCCGACGCGGGACGCGTGACCAATGAAACGCATAAGACATTTACCATTCTTTTACGTTCAGAATTATTAAGAACCTTAGTAAGCAATTTCATTACGCAACGAGTTCATATATTGATTATAAGCCTTGTATACAGGGTGTAAAAAGACACGTCACATAGCCGTCAACGACGCATTCTGTAAATTAAACTTAGTAACATCGCATATAAATGATTTATGATGAATAAACCAACAACGTTTCACGAAAAACATGTTTGTTGCACTCCAAATGTCTATATGAAAAACGCTCTGACAGAAAACCCATAAAATCGGGCCCTTGGTGGGCTATATAGCCCAGCGAACGTCGGGTACTCCTCCATAACCCGTGCTCACATTTACATATGTTAGGTCGCAGTGACGGCGCCTCTCAACCAAATTGCTTTCAGCTTTTACCAAGCATAAAGAGAATTCACAGAGTTAATGTATTCATACTCTCAAATTACTGAGGTTTAATTGGAAACAAATATCGGATACAAAATATCTACCGTCGGCACAACAATTAAGTTTTTGATCAAACTATAACATGTCAGTACATAGCTAGGTACCAACAGAATATTTATTACTCCGAAACGTGTTCTGTCATCGTCTTCCGGAAACTGATTTTTATAAAACCTCTTTGTCTCATCGGACCTATGTCGAGGCATGAGTTTTTCTTTAGAAAAATTAATGCGACTGAACAATATGCTGCGATACGTATATGGCACCTTTATCATTCCGTTTAGGGCGTTTAGGCAAAAACCTGCAGTAAATTATATCAATTTGTTTTAAAATATAGATATGGTCTATTTATAGTTAGTAACAAACAACCGAGAAAATGATAATTAACTAATGAGTGCCCAGTTACAGTTGGCGGGAAGTGCACGTCCTGTCAACATTGCATTGTCGACGAGAGAGTAACTTTTTTGTGAGATTACAGAGAAAAATACCTACCTACTGATTTAAATAGGACGTTGAACGAATGAGCAAGCGACAAAAAGAATACTGACATTCGAAAATCGAAAGTTTCCTCCAAGGCCTATGCCTTGGAAGAAACTTTCGACAGACCAGAAAACCCAGGACTTCTCATTCAATGTCCAATACATTGAAGCGTTATATAATCATTCGATTTAAGATTGTATTTTTCATCCAGCAAACCAAACGTATAGCAATTTCCTTCTTCAATGCCCATTAGGTTCCCATTAAATACTTGTCAGTATTGTACATAGTAATAAGTACTATACATATGTATGCATGTATAGGGGTACGTGACGTTGTCCTAGTGTGTGGGACGGAAGGCCGTTCAAATTTTATTTACAGGAGTGTGGGCGACAGACATCTGTGACACAATTTTAACAACACTCTATAGATACGTAAATTCGGTGTTTGTTTTGTTTTTTAGGACCAGCACCGAACCTAAACTTAGTGCAGCGGGGTAATTGCGTAACAGCAACATAAGCAGCAATAGCTTTCATTTTGTCAGTTCCACAACATTCATTGCGTTATTTACGTTGCTGAACAGACAAAATTTTGGAACCTATGAAGCAATGGATTAGCAATATCCTTCAAAATTATTCAGATTTAGATTGATAGTGTATTACGCAATTAGGGTGTTCGTCTAAAGTCGTATTCTGAAGGCCTATTAAGTCTATGGAAAGTTAACCTCCTGTCACATCACTTATTTATAGCTTTACTGATTCGTTGGTCGAAATAACAGTAACCAATCAAATGAGCTGACAACAGGTTAATAAGAACAAGCGTTCCGAAACCAGTAGTCAATCTTGTACCTTATAAATAACTACATACTAGCGTTTGCCCGCGGCTTCGCCCACGTGGACTTCGATTTTTTTTATTAGTTATCCCACCGAAACGTGCTACATTATGAATAAGTTTTCTTTGTTAATACAGGTTATAAACTATATGTATGCCAAATTTTATCCAAATCCGTTCATACGTTTTTACGTGATTGATTAACACACTTTCACATTTATATTACAGTAGGATTTATGTAAAACTTCAGCCTGATTTTGGCGCTACACAAGATTGTAGTCATTAATAGTTAATTTTGAACTAATTTAAAAGCTCTATTTTGTAAGTCGGTTTTCGTAGACCAATTGTGCCTAAAATAAACTTGATTGTGTAAGAAAAGCTAATTCTGTAACGGTACCTGTTACAGAATTAGCTTTTTTTACATTAAGATAATTTATATAATTAAGGTTATAGACTCCAGCAGACAGGCATGATGCGACGGTGCCTACGCGATTCTAGTAGAACAATTTCCATGAAGTTTTCATAAAAATTGTTCTAGAGAGTGGCGTCGGGCCTGACTGCGGGAGCTTTATTACATGAACTGCAGACATACTTTATTATTCCATCGTTAGTCCGTACTATCGCCAAAATCTGTATCTGACCACCGTAAAGACTATTTCTGTTTGCAGCGCATATTATTAGCCGACCGAAAAAGGATCCTCTTTTGTTTTACTTACGGACGCAGCTGTGGTCATCATGTGCACAGGATTTTGTTTTCTAAATGGTCAGATATAAATTTTGGCGATAGTACCTACTTAGTAGCCTTCCTTCAATAAAAAACTCATCTAAGTCATATGTACTTAGAAAAACTTTTGATTGATAAGTTCCAAAGGAATCTTCTGCTAAGTCTCAATTCCAACTTTGTTGGACTTATATTGTTTAACTTCGATTGTTGCTCGAAATAATCAGTTCTTAGTAAAGTCAAGAGAATCAAGGTCTTAGGATAGACCAGTCAGAAACTTGAGAATAGCAATTTATATTAGATATTACTTAGTATGTTCCTCTGAAAAAACCTATCGATAAGTGTTGGTCATAGGCGGATATTAAGTCGCTGCCCAAACGTAGGACACCGTAAAACGCTTAGTTTTTTGTCGCACAGTTAGGCGTATTGGTACATATTACAAGCCAGTAAAAAATTTAGTGCATTGTCCAATGTTCAAAGAAAGGACTTACTCCAAAATATAGAAAAAAAATAAAATGATAAAACTGAGCCCAAAAAAAAAAGATTTTGTCTTATAAATCTCATTTTTTTAATTGTAAGCGCATCGCTCTTTTGAACCTTATTTGTTGCCGCGATGCCCTATTGACAATTACTTAATTTGCCGCGCCTTACTCATACTTATTCTTCACTAGCGACTCGCCTCTGCTTCGCACGGTTTTTCGGCTTGACAAAACATCGAGATTTCTATGCTATATATAAGTTCAATATTTATGTTTTATACACAAAAACCTTCCGGAACAAATTTTGTAAATTATGTTGAAAATCTCATTAAAATCTGTTGTGTAGTTTAGAAGAACAACGCAGTCACACAGACAGCCACGAAAAGCGACTGTATTCGTCTGAACAAACATTTTGATGATTTTTGGTCTAACACAGATAGGAATCAATAGAAGAATAATTCCAACAGTTACTTATTTTTCACAGCACGCATTGCATTGGCATTTTTTATTATATTCCTATTGAACATTCTTCACAAAAAAATACTTCCAAAAGAATTAAATTTGCAGTAAACTTTCCAAAGTTAATTACGACTGTATCGCTACGATATATTCCAATGCCGGTTTATAATAACGGGGCCAGTACGGTCTCGTGTCGCGTGTAGCAATGTAAATGAAACGCCTGCCTGCCCTGACACAATCACGCATGCAGGTGGTACGACACCCACGTATTATATTAGCTAAGAGCAAATGAGCTTTAAACTGGAATTAGGTCATGTGACAATATTATACAAGGTATCACGCGTTTTCCGCTCCAGAAATGTTGATTAGAGGAGGAAATGAAACAAAAGATAGCCATAAGAATGTAAACAAGGGTCGCGAAATTCAAAAAGAGATTTAGGCTAATGAACCTAGAACATGTTTTATAGGAATCTTGGATTTGAAGAACCTAATGATAAAATCGAACCCTCTGTTAATAAAACGTACTTGTACTTGGCTTCTTAGTTCAACTCGAATTCAATTCAAAAACCTATTACTTCTCTACATTACAAGACATTCGGAATCAAATACGAACATAATTATTTTACTTCATTCACGAAATGAAACGATCATAAAAAAGAGCCTGTTTGTTGGAGCGGGCAGGTCAGGGACGAATGTTTTTCTACCCTCCCCAATTAATCACAGCACTCAATATTCATTTTTAACAACCCTTTCCTCATTAGGAAGCAAGAATAATATTTTTTCGGTCTCTCGGAGAAGTGGACCAATTTTCCTTGATACATGTTTTTATTAACTTAGTATAGAATCTGTATCTTCTCATGGAATACTCGTAACATAAATTTTAAAGATAATTTAATTCACTAAAGAATACTAGCTTGAATAATAAAATATACTTTGATAAAGGAAAGAAGCAGTAACAAAAATTTAAGAAAGTATGCTTAGATGGTTTGGTCACGCTGAGAGGATGAATCAAAGGTGACTAACAAAATTCATGATGGTATTTGCAAGGCAGATGTGAGTGTTAACGCCGGGAGGACATAAGTATGACCCTATTGGTGATTGATGTTCTGAAAGAAAGGTCTCGTGCGTAGTACTCGCAACCGGCGGCGTGCGTGTATGACCAGCACCCTGATTGCGTAACACACGATCAATCGGAATCGGTTTCATTTTGACAGTTGAAAAACATTAATTGCGATATTTACGTGTTGAGCACACAAATTTTTCGAACTTATGAAGCAATGGATTAACACTTTGCTTCAAAATGATCCAGATTCCGATTGATCGTGTGTTACGCAATTAGGGTGCAGATGTATGAACGTAAACGACGCAAAAGGAATAAGTATGTACGGATCGTAGCAGGTGGCGTTCTGTAGTTTCTGCCTTCCCCCATGGGAAAACAGAGTGAGTTTATGTATGTATGTAGGTATAAATATAGGAATAGAGCGGAAAACTTGCGAGGTCAACAAATGTACGGGCGACGTTTAATGTATGATCCTTTTAAGTGATGCGCCTACGTCAGACTGAGCTAACACGACTTGTGTGGCTAATATCGCTAAGTAACATTGTTATGGGGACAACAGAAGGTATTTTAGCGGGAAACGAGGTTTTAATCACCTCGTGCGCAAGGCAAGTTTTTTGTAATGATATTTATACTGAAACAAAAGCATGTCCTTTTAATTTATTACAAACATTATAGTGAATGTCATCATGTGAATGTGAGTGTGTACACTTCACACTCACACTCACACAGATGTAGAACGAATATGATAAATCAAACGTTATCATAACTTTTATTTAATAACTATTTTAATCATAAATCTAATCATTTACTTTAATAATGAATGCAACTATTTTGCTGGTTTGATTAATATGTATTTTTGTTTGTCGTAAATATATGTATACACGATATTGCATAAAATCTAAAACCAACAGATTGGGAGAAGACTCTGGTTCCTGCAACACCTGTGTTGCAGGAACCAGCGTACGTAGCGCAGGCGACAGGGTTTCACTTCACTTGTTTGTACACATTTCTTACTAGAATTATTTATTTATTAGATGTGCCCCGTGGTTTTACCCGCATCAGTTTCGATTCCGTGGGAATATCGGGATAAAAAGTATCCTATATGTTAATCCTGGTTATAAAACATCTGTGTGCCATCCTCCATCCACCCACACAAACTTTCACGTTTATAATATTAGTAGGATTTTAATGCTACAAATACTGCTCGTATATTGCTGTACAATAAAGCATATTCTATGTACCTATATTATATCTGCAGCAAACCCAGAAACTATATCAAAAGTGAATAATAATAATGATCTAACTTCGACTTGAAGTTATGTAACACTTTCTGCGTTAGCCTGAAACGCCTGGCAAATTCTCAGAGCTTCAGTTTTCTCAACGTCTCGTAGACGAAACCGATTTTTGTGTTACTTATGTGGTTGTTGGCCTGTAGGATGTTTAAAAAAATATTGTATGTAAATTTAACTTTGCCTACATAATTCTAGTCGTTACTTGATGAAACATTATTCCGCTTTTTAATTTATGTCCAATTTGAACATAAAGGTCATAGCTACTTGTTCACAAACAAATGAAAACTGTTATATTTATAGAGTTACTAACATTGAAATGAAATACAGTAAAACATGACATGAACATCTTAAACTGTAAGGCAAAGCGCCTTGAGGTCCTTGTTCTAATCTCCAAGTGATTTGTTTGATAGACAACTTGCTCTGCTAAAAATTAATTGCGTAGGTAGTCTTGCCTTAGAACATTATTCCTAGGGTATTTTTTTTAGACTTTCAAGGAAAAGCTTTTATGTAAAGAAACTATTTAATTTTCTTATAGTTGTTTTAAACAGTATCTGCCCCTTGTTGTCAGGCAGGAAAATGCTTTGATGAGGCACTCACTCCTTTGAACATTTCAAACCTTATTATTACTACCGCGACCAGTCATTTAAAGACAAAAATAAAAGGCAATGAAAGAGGTATTTCAATTAAGTCAGGATAGCTATAAAGTCCGGAATTCGTGGATCGTATTAAGATAATATCTTAAGAAATTGTCAAAATTTTAATGCAATTTTATCGGTCTTTTGGACGATATAAATTTAACGAGGTACGTTTCTGAAAATAAGCGTTTTCAATATTGTAATGGTGGGGTGGTATTTTAGAATTGTACGTTTACAAAGTTGTGTTTATCGAGCCATTCTCAATTGAATTGGAATTGACGAAGAAATACATAGTATTTCACTTTCTACTAAATTGAAAATAAGATCAACAAGAATTGCTACGTCGCTCATGTTGTCAACTTACGAACACATCATTAGTAAGTACCCTAATTGCATAACACACTTTCAATTACAATTTAAATGATTTTGGAGGATATTGCCAACCCAACCAATTTCATCAAAACTGCTCTGAAAACGGCGAAAGAAAACATCGTGAGGAAACCGGCATGTCCTAGAACCAAAAACTCGAAGACCTGTGACATTCATCAACCCGCACTGTGCCCGCGTGGTGGATTATGTCCCAGTTCCTCTTACAGAGGGAAGGCCTGTGTCCCAGCATTGGTATCATTATAGGCTGATTATGCTTTTAGCATTGCTTCATATGTTCGGAAAATTTGTTTGCTCATCAACGTAAATAACGCAATGAATGTTGTTGAACTGTCAAAATGAAACCCATTGCTACTGTCAGTTAGTGTGATGCAATTACCACGCGGTTCCCGACCGACTTCGATGTCAGTATCTCCTGTATGTTCGTGTCTCATGTAGACTCGGAGTACTATAGGAAGGCGGTTTAGACATACAATAGATTAACGATTTCGTTATTGCATTATAACCCTAAGTGTCTATGTGACAGTTAGATATTTTCAACCTTATTGAAGTTTCAATTTACTGGAAATTTTTGTCAAAAGTGTTAAAGCAATTACGAGTCGAATACCTTCAGGCTCTCGTACTACACGAACTGACGAGTCAAAAACCCACATGAAACTTATAGGTCTACTGTTTGCGTAGGCGTTAGTCAATAGATTTCGTAGCTGTGTCAAATCAGTCATTAATTTCATACACCAAACAAATTAGTTTAACGCAATTCATGGAAAGAACATCGACGTCAGCGAGGTCATGACTCACATCGCTATCATTAAGAACAATGAACACACTAGTTTTGACTGTTATAAGCAGGACTTGCAACCTTTTTTGTGAAACTATTTTGTTACAAATGTGGGCGCCATGATGTCAGTTCTCGTAATTTTAAGGACGTTCACAGTCTGAGGGGCAATTCGTGTATTTTTGTGAACGTTAGCATTCTAATCTGTCTCAGGGCTGATTGCTCAATCGACAGATAATTTTTATTAGTGGAATAAAATCGACGTCTGACAGTTTTTATTTATATTTATATATACTTTATTGTACATCACAAAAATACATAGTATAAAAAATACATGAAACACAATATACAATGGGCGGCCTTATTTCTTGTTAGTTTTTGTATGGAAGAACTGTCAAAAATTCAAAATTATTCCCCCGATAAAATTATCTGGCATTGGAAAACTCTGTCAAAAAATTCAATATATTCACATACATTTTTGTAAATTTTTTGACATTGATTGTCGCTGAGATGAGATTGCGAGTTGAATTTGAACGTACAAGATCTGCTGACAGTTTAGGTATTTCAAAATAAAATGTAGAGAATTTTAATTTTGTCATTTCCCATACAAAGTCCTTGCACATGCTGTGGAACCTAAAACCTTGTGCAACACAAAGAAAATTATGCAAAACTTGCAGCTAACCTTCACTCATTAGTCGAGCATTCAGTAGTGAAACTAAAACCTCCTCTTACCCTGTTTTCCGCAAATAAACCAGAACCTACGAGACGGATTTAAGGTCCACCGCAATAATTCTTAACCGAACGAGGTAGCCGAACTAGAAAAAGATCTCGGCAATAAATATTTTTCGGCCAATCGCTAACCTTGGGCCTAATCTGCTCACGAGGGCTAGATCTTATAACAAATGGATTTTGCAGGCGCTAAACAAAAAGGTTACATAAACTTGAGTGGGCCCTGCGAAATTGCCGTATTATGGAAATAAAAGTTGTTCTAACTTGCAAGTTGTTTGCAGTTACGTGGGAAGCTCTGAACATTGCCAACGTTAATTGAAATTACTCTTCACAAAGCCTTAGCAGTTAAGTGCCGTATGAAATTTACGTTGGTCAAAGGATGCTTGTCAATGGCTTCCTACGGTATCATTTAATTGCTTTTGAAATATCAAAGGCTACTTACAAAGTACTTTATATACCAATTTTATCCTTCTGTGGCTTATTAGTGCAGTTTACTTAATTTATTTCGTTGAAATACTGATATTTAGTAAGACTGGATGCTTAGCCTACCCCAATATATTTATGAAAAATTAAACAGAAAGCTGCTTCTTGATTTTGGTTTCGTCCAAAATAAGCATGAGAACAAACCTTATCTCTAATTAAATTTCCTAATGAACATCGCGTTTCCCTCTCTAAGCTATCAAGAGATACTTAAATAAGGGTTTGATATACTTACATATGTGTGGTTCTTGGTGTGTAATTGGATGCTCTGGTCGTGTGCACTAATTATATTATCCTGCTTCCGCTTAACTTAGTCCGCAAGAGGAAGAGAGAAAAGGAAGTTGTGTAGGATTTGATAACCCTTGGTGGTCAATACTTTTCTACCGCTATTGCCGCACTGATTATATTACTTTATATTTTAATGATTGTAATGAATTTTATCGTATTTTATTTTAATGAGAGTTAATGAATTTTATGTATTTGTGATTTGTATATTGGGCCTTGCTGCCTTAGTAACTACATAAATAAAATATCCATTGACTTGAAACTTCATTTTTCATAATATAAGGCTGATGTCTTAACTATAGGTTCAAAAATCTGTAACATTGGTTTCAACATTGAATAAAAGCCTGCAGCAAAAGATATACTTAAAATTCTTTCCCAGGAAAACTGTCCAGCTTACCTGTCAGCTTTTTCCCAAATACGTTACGTTGGTTCTGAGATGCGGTTGAATAGCTGTCAGTTTGTGAAACTATAGTAAACTTTATAACAGTATTTTTCCACGTAATCCTGTCGAGCAGCGTAATCCACGCAAGCACTACACGGTCTGTTTCAGTTTTAATACCGCGCACCTGATACACGCAGATTAAAATGAACCGATACGACAAATGAAAGAGAAATTACAACGAGAAAACTTTGCTGTTTTGCAGAGAGAGTGGGTTGTTTATGTACGGTGCCATTTGTGTCTCATAATATATTATTGGTCATTGTTTTAGAGCCAATAGGTACAATGTAGGTACAGGAATCTATAGGAAAAATAAAAGGATACAAAATTGTTAAGGTTCAATTATTTGATTATTATTATTATGTTAAAATCTTGAGATAGAGAGCTTGAGTGGTGGCCCAGTGGAAACGGCCACAACCTACGAGTTGTAGGTCGTAGGTTCGAACCCTAACGGGCATTTTACTTTGTGTAAATTATTTCATCACCACTGCTCTCAAACCGGTGAAGGAAAAAATCGAGACGAAACCGGCAAAAAAAATAGAAGACATGTGACATCTACCAACCCGCACTGAGCCCACGTAGTGGATTACGCGCCACTCCCTCTCACAGAGAGGAGGCCTGTGTCCCTGCAGAGGGAACGTTATAGGCTGTTGCTAAGCTTTTATGCGTAAGATAGGTTCGTTTAAACTTAAAAGCATAAAGATAACATAATTTCAAAATACTTACATTAAAGCATATACCTTGGGGCCAGAAAGAGTTTTCCAATCTAAATAGGACTGCCAAAACTGCGAATCAACCACTCCCGCGGTGAATAGGGATGTTGGTAGTTAGGTACAGGGCACAGGGTAATGTAATCAACACCGAAAAAGATCTAAATCAAAAGCTGCCATAACCCGAATATCAAGGAAACCGGGGAGACAAGAGTTTTTGTCAAACGAGCTCGGCCTTCCGAACTAAACCTATAAATTCTTATTACTTTCGCGTCACGAATTCAGAAAGCTTCTAGGTAGCTTAAAATGGATGTTTTATAAGTATGTAGTTTATATTCTACTCACTGAATCCGCCTAGTCTGCGACTGTATCAGTTGGATTCGATTCCCGGGTTGGGTAAGATGTTAAAGTGCCAGTAGCAACGTAAACATAAATCTCAATAGCAGCCCTGACAATAAAATAAACCTGTGATAATTAGCCTACAGTGCGGCCGACGAGAAAATGCGTTATTGACAGCTATCAGTTTCATACAAACGAATACACTGTTTTGCGAATTTCGTCTTTAGTCTACTAGGATCTTCGCACTGACAGATATCAGGAACGCATTCTCTCGACGGCCGGACTGTAGGAAAACTGCTGTAGGTACAGACGCCAGCAGGTCAAGCTACCCGTAACTGTCAAATTATCCCAATTAATCTTGAACCTTAATACTTTAGCGATAAAGTTGCAAATCTATTAAAGAAATTTGGCAGATTGTAGTAGCTTGATGTGCTGGCGTCTGTACTATAAATATTCAATGTATAATTTAGTTGTTCCTACTATGATTGGATTTTGTCCTCGCAAATGGTAACACATTCCATGGATATTTACGAGAAACCTGTCAGGAACGACTTTACGACTTTTCCTTTGGATAGTAAAATGTAACCTTGATTTGAAGGTGGGTGTGGTTGAATGTAGTGAAAATATGTTCGTTTGATCTTATGGGATACCAAAGAATCATCAAAAGATTTTTTTCGAAACAATAAATGATTGGTTTCCTTCCACGGCTAGGACATATTATTGCAGCTAAGAATATACTACTAAATCGTATGGCTCGCGTATACAAACAGTGAGCAGTAGTTGTCGAGTAGTAACGGCTCCGATTTACGTGTCGTAGGTCGCGGTTTCGACTCAGTCAGGCACTTCAATTTGTGTAAAGTATTTTATCACCACTGCTCTCAAGAACGTTATAGGCTAATTTTGCATATACAATCGTTTTCATAATCACCGGTCTTAGCAAATGGATTGGTGATTAAACAATATGAGGATGGCAACTATATCGACACGTTCCATTTACTAAGATTATACAATATGTAACATAATTAACGCAAGACCTCATACACCCCAATTAGAGTATTGAGTTAAAAGCTTAATACAATGGCCAAAACTTATTTTTTTAAAGCTAACTGTTATTATTAAGAAAATCGTGTTGACTCTAGCATTATGCATTTAAATGTCTTAAAACGTATTTAAAATTGAGTCTTATGGCCATAAAATAAGATTCAATTTTCTTTTGATTTTCAACCGGCAGCCAGTATGACAAAATACATAATTTTTGACAAAATACTTATATTAAAAGTTACTGAAATCGAGTCAATTATGAACAAACTACTTTCAGGACTTGCGTTTATTCCGTTACACCTTGTATAAACAAGAAGAATTGTCTCTGCATCTGTAGGTAAAGTCAGGGAGTTCAATTGTTAAGCAAATTCACTACCAACTTAACTGTCCGTATATTCAAATCACAACTGTCATTCTTTGACAGTTGTATAAAATGGTTACAACACGGAAAATTGACTGTACCCACGGCTACAAAACAAGCTACACATAACCAGAATAAGCTGACTTCTGATTGTATAAAAAATCTATACATTGCGAGGTCAGCTAAAACTGGGAACGTACAGCCTGATGTGTAGCTGTGTGTACAAGAACACACTTTTCTGCAGCACGTGTTGACCAATTTCCATGAACCGATTTGAACAAAAGTAAATTCTAGGTAAGTATACTGTTTCGTTTGAAATCGGCCTAATGTTCTATTAGCATGTTATAACATATTGTAGCAGCCATCAGAACCTTGCATTGTAACTGTAGTAGTTTAAAATTGCATAATGGTCACGATACAATTAACTATGGGCTGATTTTTCCAACGCCAGATAACTTTATCGGCGGAATAATTTTGAATTTTTGATAGTTCTTCCATACAAAATCTGTCAGACGTCAATTTTATACAACGAATAAAAATTATCTGTCAATTGAAAAATCAACCCTAAATCTTAGTAAAAATAAAGTTATCTAATCTTGCTTCGGACTTAAACTTAGCAAACGTACATTTTTAATATCTCGTAACCCACAATTGTCTTATATGACAGTAAAAATCTATGGGAAGTGAAAGATTTCTTGTTCTGGTTCCATGAAAATAATTACGTTCTTTTTTAGCTCAACCAAAAAAAAGAGAAAATATTTTAAGGCCCATTAAAAGTGGTACTCCATAGTAAAACACAGGAAACTAAAGCCTATTCATTTGATGCCAATTGAAGAACAAGTTGACCTAAATCTACCCTATTATACCCTACCATCAAACTTCCTCCCAGTTGTTATTCTTCCCATTCACTACGTCCCACAACTGGCAAACGCCAATCCCTATAGGTCGATTCATGTAACCCATTGATTTTAACATTCATTGATACCCTCGAATACTCCTTTTTGAAAATATCCTTACATAATCGACTTACCTACTGATAAAGTGATCATAGTTTTCTTATAAATGATGGTACTGTGATCTACGCATGCTTAATGTGACAACATTTGCGCACTGACGCAAATTCATTCAGAAGTAGGAAAATCTTAGACAGGCAGGTAGAATTCCTTGTTTGACAGCCGATAAAAACTAAAACTAGGCTTCGACAGTATAAAAATGAAAATGGTAAATAAAGATGGAAGTCTTGCCTTCTTTCAACGTAATGCTTTAATCATCAACTTGACTGAAAAGTTCTGAAATCTATAAGAAGCTGTTAGCTTGTCCAATAGACCAATACGTAACCATGTGTCATAAATCAATTCAAGAAAAACATTATTCTTTTTCCATACTTTAAAGTATATATAGACCTTTATCCTGAAATATTAATAAAAAGAGTGACGTAATTTGTCAAATT
This sequence comes from Apamea anceps, assembly GCA_951799955.1. Taxonomy (NCBI): domain Eukaryota; kingdom Metazoa; phylum Arthropoda; class Insecta; order Lepidoptera; family Noctuidae; genus Apamea; species Apamea anceps. The sequence continues at coordinate 12,741,852 of OX637513.1, read as the reverse complement.
CAAGACAAAGCTTTGAGAAAGTACAAATAAAGAACGACGTAGCTAATAGCTACGCTTGTGTGTAGCGCTACGAGCGTGCTACGTAGCATGTATGTAGCACGTAGCTCGTAGACGCAACCGTAGCAAAACTCGTAGCAAAGCTGTCTTTGCTATTAGAAAGTTAATGACTAGTTAATTTTAGCTAGATAACAAGTAAAGTAAGCAGTAATACATATACGAAGAGTGAATGGAACGCAAGTTATCCCTTTACGTAACCAGCTGAGCAAAGAATAAAACATCGGCCTGAACCTTTTACCTTATTAAAAAACTGCAAGTTCTTTGTAAAACCTAATATTTATGGAAAACTTAGATTCTAAGAATTATACCCCTATGTCCTACCACTATGTCAAATGAAATGATTGTTGTTGGAACTACGAGCGGTTTGCGTCAAGTCTATCGATCTGCCGAGCTGTCAATAACATATCGAGGGACAACAAGCTTTCTCGTACGGAGCAAACCTCACTCAGGCCTAGGAAGAGACAGGTGACGTATCCTGACAGTGGCCCAGCCTCCGAGGGGCTTCAAGGCTGTCATGTATGATGTAAATAATGGTCACAGCTGGAAATAGGTTAAGTATACAGGAGAATCAATAGCATCGAGCACAATAGTGTAAGCAGGCAGGTCGGTGGCGGCGGTGGCGGCAGCGGCGCCGCTGTGGGCCGTGTCGCAGCCCGCGCGGCGTCCTTGCGGCGGTAATGCGCGCCCGTCACGCGACCAGGTCGATAGCGGCCGCGCGCCACAGCCTCCGCGTCAATTATTCAGCACGCGACCGCAACCGCCACCACCAGGCGCACACAAAGGGCGAGCGCGCGCACTGCGGACACCTACCAGCACCGGCGGCCCGCGCCCGGCCTGCGACGTCCTCAAGCCGGCTGCGACGATATCCTGTCACACTAACAGTGATCACTCCTACAGAAATCCTCGGTAAGGCGGTGAGGAGCGCGAGTGCGCGCGGTGGTCGCGCGTTACGTAAAGGGCGCGACGTTGCGCGTATCAGCGCGGGTTGCGCGCTCGCGGCGGGCGCTCGGAGCGGGGTCGCGCGCGGAGTGCCGCTACACAGTTATGCAACGCGCCGCCACCGTCGCCCGGACTGGGAAAATCGAATGTGAGGGGCGCGGGACTGCGCGCGCACCCGCATCGATACCGCGCCGCCGCACGGCCCCCGCCCCCGCGCGCCCCGCAGCCGCTCGCCCCGCACCCGGCACTCGCCGCCCGCAGCACCTCCCTCGCACGACCACCGCCATCCGCAATTGACATTACACCGGAGACACCAGTCATTTCTGGACGTAACGTAGATACTCCAACGAGCTTTCCACGCCGCCGGACGTCAGCGATAGTCATGTTCAGGCTTCGTACAAAGAAAAATACTTAGTTAATTACGAACACATATAACTAATTGCCTTTTCAGCCCCTGCATATACATAGAACTCAGAACTTGTATCAACTGTAAAAACAAGGACACCGTTTCCAATTTAGATCCTTTGAAGCATAAAATAAAGTTGTTAAGTGGCGCACATTATGGCCAGGTTAAGTAGGACAATCGACTAACATTAGTGGCTAGCCAAGGATATTTGCACGAACAATTAAAGTTAGCGCTTCGAGGAAGCCTGGCGCCGAAGGTCATTCGTACGTGACCTGATTATGGAGTTCCATGGCGATCGAACTAGTTGTGTCTGCGCCAACGTTTTGTCCTAGAATTGAAAGTTCAGAACAAAGAAACATTATCATAATATTCTCGTGAATATGTTAACTTTGTGCTAGCTCTGACTCCAGTTACTAAAAGCTAGAGTACTCTCGTGATATCCTTAAAAGAGAAGGTTAACATACATGAAGGTATGGCTATGGGTGTAAATGGCACAGCTGCCATTCATGCTATCGGAGTGTCGAGTACTAAATATAGTTATCTCAGCGAGACGGAGCGGCGCAGTTCCATCGGCATTGTGGTCGCAGATCAAGTATACAATTTCATGAATGGCTTCACTCCGTCCGTAAATAGGAAATTTGTAAATAAATGTGACACTTCACGCAATTAAAAGCGGAGTGAAATTAACGTTTACATTTGTTTAATTGGGTGAAAATGGCACTACAATAGGTATAGGTTTGTAGAAAGACCGAAACTAGTTATAACTAACCTGTACATAGAAGACTTTTAAGTTGGATTCACATTGAAAAATTATAAAATTGAACTCGCAGTAATTTTACTGCGAGTTCAATTTTATAATTTTTTAAAATATCAAGCTTAATAAAAATATCAAAACAAGTAAAACGCATTAGATAAAATACATTTTCAAAAAGTCAACCGGTATAAATAAAAATAAAATGCTGTTCATTGGTGAACACAATAGTTATAATGATGCAAGACAAAATAGTTGTGCTATTTTGTCGATTCAAAGTCTGTCACTTTCGGTGTACCACAAGGATCAATTTCGGGACCACTGTTTTTCCTAATTTATATTAATAACATATATCCCAGATTGGCATCAAAGGAAACGACATCACGCTTTACGCAGGTGATACAAGTTTTTTATACTTTGGGCATTCAATCGAAGCTGTGTTACCTTATATACAAAACGATTTACTTAATGACTGGTTCCACTCTAACCTCCTCACCATTAATATTACAAAAAAGAACTAAGTTGTGACTGTCGATAAATAAAAAAATTATGCCTAAAAATGCTTGCTTAGCGTAACTGCTGTTCGTCAACTAATTATACATCAAAGAACACGAGACACCAACAAAGGGGACTTTAGAGCAGTGGTGGCCCACTGGTAACAGCCCCGACTTACGAGTTGTAGGTCGTGGGTTCGAACCCAGCCAGGCGCTATACATTTTGTAAAGAATTTCATCACCGCTGCGCTCAAAGCGGTGAAGGAAAACATCGTGAGGAACCAAACCATCAATTCCTCCTAGAGCAAAAATTCGAAGACATGTGACATCTACCAACCCGCACTGGGCCCGCGTGGTAGATTCCCCACTCCCTCTCGAAGAGAAGAGGACAGTGTCGTGTCCCAGCAGTGGGAACTTTATAGGCTGATTATGAATACAATGGCGCCGATTACCTTGTTCACAAACTAAATCTTTTTATTTCTATTTCATTAAGAAAAGGACAGAAGATAAATATTAGTTTAGTCCTGTCAAATTAGTCAGCGCCTGACTTAAATTGACGTATTTTTAGTAGCCATGTTTTTTTTTTAATCACGTCTAATCTGTCTATGGAGTAATTTAATTTGACAGGACTGAACTAATATTTATCTGCTGTCCTTTTCTTAATGAAATAGAAAGAAAAAGATGCACTGAACTTAAATTTAGTTTAGTTTGTGAACAAGGTAATTGGCGCCAATAACATTTAAAGCACCAAAGAACGAATATTGTACCAGACTTAGAGGACCAACAAATATTATATTAAAATAATGAGAATTAGTGCCAGCCTAACCGACCTCTTTTAAAAGAGCTTTTTAGTTGCCAGAGTTACTTTCAGGGTTCTTGACCTCACTAATCAAAATGGATTAAATTGCCATTTGAGTTTTAGTGACCCTTTAGTGTCGTGAAAAATAGACTAATTCATTTTACACCTATTACACCATCTGAAATAAAGAAAATGCAATAAGTTATTTTTCAGCCGTCAGATTTAGGATTCCAGTCAGCAGAGTTATTGGTAGTTACTGCTTAATAGTGCTTAGTATTTTTCGGATATCGAAAAAGAAGACAACGAATAGTGAAAGACCAAACGAATGAAAATATGCAAATGACAAATTCAGTATTTGCAATACTAAAATCAGTTGATACATTAGTCAAAAAAATCCGCACTGCTAATAATGGTATGCAGCATGCAGCACACAATCTGCATAAAGTTTTTGAATCATTGTGAATAAATTGGTCGTGTTGAATCACGTAGCCGGTATCTGCCAGCGCCATCTGTTATCAACGACCGGTATAACTATAAGCTTACTGAGCGGAATTTGTCCGTAGACTTCAAGGCACCACAGAAAGGTTGTAGTAGTTAGTTACTTTGTAATACCACCGCTGGCTCTTGAGCACATTTCTTTAGCAACACAATGAGGGCTACCGTTTTTGTGCTCACCAGTTAGCGCCACTGTTGAGTAAGGTCCTGAAGTTACCTATACCTCTCAAAGTTTCTTAAAACAATGTTTAGTGTTTGCATTAAAATCGTATTTAAACAAACAAAAAATGTGTTTGTAAACAGTAAAGAAACTAACCTCTGAATTAGCAATTTTGCATTAATTTTACTTAATTTTGCATTAACTTTAATTTATGCATTAATTGTAATTTTACACCTCTTTTTCTTAGCTTCGCTTTTAAAGCACTGACATTCATTGACCCGTAACTCATATTTGCCATAATTAATTTCAGGTATTGCAAAATATTCACAACATTATTCTAATTAGAAATGAACCCGCGTAGCCCAACCCACAAACAGTGACATCTCACATTTCGGAGACCTCACGCTACACTAGCGCCTCTAGCGGCGAATTCATGCGCAATAGACCTCATTATGTTGCTGTTGTAGATTTAAATCTACAACAGCACGTTAAAACGCCACGCACGCACGCACGTCAAGTTTAAACTTAAGTAAACTTGGTGAGCCCAGGGGAACCATTAACACTCATCTAACAACCTGAAGTTATTTGTTATAACTAGCGAGAATAATGGGTCGGTGGTGATCCGTACCGACGACATAAACAGTTCTGGTATGAAGAAGCCTATCAGCAATCAGCATATCCCTCACATCCCTATCCCCTACTTAAAGATCCTACTTGGTATAATTTACACCGGAAAAACTGACCGTTAAAACTGGCCGTGTGTACAAACACGTCAATTATTTTTTTAACTAGTTGGTAGTTGTGTACACGGCACAAACTCGTCAATTTTTTTTACTTAGTTTGTGTCTGTGTTTCCTATCTGACACCTCGCCTCCACTCATGAGTAGATTCAGTTTTAGCTGACCTCGCATTGTACATACATGGGAAGTCAGCTTAAACTGGAACTTTATAACTTGATATAGCGTCGTGCGTACAAACCTACTTACAAAAAGAAGTATCATTTATCATCTAGCATCGTGTTTTAGAGTTGCGATTACTTTCTTTTCCTTTATTGTAACCGAATTGGAGTTATTCAAACGTAAGATAAATACGAGATTAATAAAAATCGCAATTTATCCGAAATTCCCGTCTTTATTTTTTACTCAACAGTGTTTGACATATTCATTTGATTTACATTCCTAACAAACTGGTTTAATTCAGTTTGAACATTACAACAGACTATCAAATCAATAGCAATATTACAATGCAATGTACAAAGTAGGTACAGACGCCAGCACATCAAACTACTACAATCTGTCAATTTCTTTAATAGATTTTCAACTTTATCGCTAAAGCATTAATTAGGTACAAAGTTGATTGGGAAAATTTGACAGTTTCGGGTAGCTCGAGGTGCTAGCGTCTGTACATAACATTTATATATCAACATCTATTACGATTGATATTATTATTATAAACATGCAACCTTGTTGGTGTAATATACAAGCTCGAGACGATCTTACGACAATAAATTTAACTTCGTACTTATATCTAATGACGTTCCCAGTCTGCATCCAAAAATTCAACCAAGAATATCCAATATTTGAGTCACTAGAGGGTCAAACTAAATTAGCTAGCGAAACTCTGCAGATGTGATGGGCGTCGATATCTAAACACTATAATTATTTTTTTTTTGGTTCAAACGTCAGAGGAGTTTCGCTAGCTAATTTAATTTGACCCTGTAAAGCTAGTCAAAAATTGGCAAAATCCAAGACTAATATTTAGTTTGTTTGAAAAAATCACTTTTTAAATTTCAATTTTAGGCATTATTTTGATAGTTTCAAAATGCAGTAGTATTGTCAGTGTTTTCATCTTTTGTCGTATTGTCGTCTCCACGTATGTGTATGTACATGTATTTACAGCTGAGATTCATAAATATTAATATTATAGTTCAGAACCAATCAATCTTCTTAGTATGCTATGTAAATATAAATTAACATGTCTATGTATTTTTCAACAATAACATATACACACAAGCAGCCTTGATCTTTTACAACCAGTTCTAAAAGAACTATAAATTCAACCGACATTAATGAACCATGCCATACCAATAGAGATCAGAAATATTAATAATTAAACATTAACCATAGAAGCACCTTTTAGGTATCAGCGTGAGGCATGCTACACACTTGTTCGGGTCGGTACGATTCGGCATTCAGCCGTGAGGCACAATCGAATATACTAGGTAGCAGGGACATTGACGAGGAACCTGCAGTCTGAACAGTCGATTATTAAAAAATAAATTAGCTGTTCCATACATTTGACCGCGTAGGTATTGCACTTTTCTATTAAACCTGTTTTTTTTTTTATAACCGTCAAGTTTCGACTCAAGGATGTTCAGAATGATGTACTGAATACTGGTAACCGGTTGCGCGTCGATGTCCCTGCCGCTCTGTATATGTATAGCCCCGGCTGTGCCGAATCATGCCGACCCGGACATACTAGAGTCACTCTAATTCCGTTGCAAATACTTTCAATATTCTAATCATACAAAAATAAAACTTAATCATGTCATTTCAGCAGCCATAAAGAACTATTATTTCTAGTACTTATTTCTCAATAAAAGAAAATAAATACTGTATATACTTAATAAAAATTTTCATACATTAAATAATGCTTTTTAATCATCTGCTATAGGTATACCAACCACCTACCGACCACACAACACAATAATATGAGCTGCCCAATACCATACCATAACTCCAATCCTTGTCTTTTATACAATATGTAACATAATTAACGCAAGTCCTCATACACGCCAATTAGAGTATTGAGTTGAAAGCAGAGATACAATGAATGACCAATACTTATTTTTTTTAAAGCTCATCTAAATATGGTGAGCTTTAAATTTTTTTTAAGAAAATCGTATTGATATTACTTTCTGCATTTAAAATTGAGTCTTATTGCCTTAAGATAAGATTTAATTTTCTTTGGCTTAATTAATCGGCGGTAGATTGAGCCAAAGAAAATGATGTATTTTTTGTGTTTGTGTTCTTTCTCTGCTTCATGTTTACCGCAAATAAACGTATTTTCTTTCTATTTTTCTTCTAGTTATTAAAATCGATTCAGTAGTCAACAACTACTTTCCGGACTTGCATTTATTCGCACACCTTGTATATTATTTTAGGCCCAAAATCATAACCCGGACAACAACTCTGATATACTATTCAATTGTTCCTCCAACTTCTGTTTCCCTTCACTATTATCTATCACAAGATCCCATTCTTTATAATCATCCAAGCCACACTCAGATATACCATCATCAACTCCGGACTGAAACTGAAAACCTCTTTTCGTTCTAGTATCTTCATCAGCCACTATCCTGATGGTTCTAGTGAGGTTGCCATATTTTTCTTTAAACCAACGGATGTCTGTACTTCTTCTGATGTCACTCACAATCCAAATAGGCTTCTCTACAGCTGAAATTTGATGATAAGTAATGTATAGTATAGTGTAGTTACTTTAACAAGAAATTCAATAAAAGTTACCTGCAACTGTTAATATTACATTCTGTTATAAATGAGGAGGTCATTAACTTATTGATTATTTACTGAGTCAGCTGATAGACCTATCTATTATTTCTAAATATAAAAAAATATTTATTTTTAGAAAAAAATAGATAGATCAATTATGTACAACTCAGGACTCAGATTAATAGGTTAAATGCTTTTATTTATTTTGCAAATAAAAAAAAAAAAACAAAACTTAAATCAAAATATTATTTACTATAGTTTGACCGAAACTGCTGTACCGCGCCTTAGGAATGCGCGGCGAGGCGGGAGGAATGCGCGGCAAGGCGGGGGGTGGGACGCCGTGAGCGATGACGAATGAGCGGCCTGCACTGCCCCCCCGTCTCGCCGCGCACATACCGAAGGCGCGGTACAGCAGTTTTGGTCAAACTATAGCTTCTGCCGTCGACTTTGTCCGCATTCTTCTAACAAAAGTTCTTGTACCCCTGACCCCCTTAGTTCGTTGCCTCGCCTGTCCGCTCTATTACTTTGATTTTATTTAGTGTTCTTTTTTACTTTTATGGTTTTGCTTGGCCCAGGTGGTGGTGGTGGTTTTGCTTTTATGTTAAGTAGTCTATAATGAAGGAAGGAAGAATTGGGCTACCGAATGCAAAAACATCTTTTTCAAATCCGACTGGTAGTTCCAGTTAATGGTTCAAACATAGACACTATTCAGCTTTATTATTAGTAAAGATAGCTTACCATCGTCACAAGCAATCTTACAGAAGTATCCATAATCTCGAGCTCTCATCTCGTCACTCCAGTTGATCATATCTAGCCGGTATTGTTCCTTGTATTCACTGTCGCCTAACAACTCATTGAGATTCAAATTCTTCTCCTTGGCCCAATGACTTTTTATAGGCTGAGATATTTTTATTACTTCACATCTGTCTGTTAACCTGGAAATTTATTTATTCTACATGACTAGAATATATTTAACAACTATTTTATATGAAAATGACTCGGAAGACTTATACTAGGGTGTATAAGGACTAAAAATTTATGTGAAATTTTCACATTGATACTAAATATCAAAGCTTCCTCTCTTCTACTATTTTGCTGTGCCCAACAGGGTCCACAATGGTCACATATAATTTTAATTTACCACCAATAAGTACACATTGTGGATTGCAAGCAAACTATTGACTCAGCCTCGGGTATTAAGTCCATCTTTGTACAGTATTTTTTTACTTGTGCATAAAGTTTTAATAAATAGATTATGAGTATTGTATTACTTGCCTCTGCCAAAAATCCCTACATGGTCCTGAAAATTTAGTCTCTTATTTTCATATTCAGCTCTGCTGTACCAGTACTGCTGGCTTAATGTGGCAACATTAATCAGAGATTTTGAATAGCTTTACAATCAAATATATTTTATAATATTCACACGTATTCTTACGTGTACCTACTCATTAATCACTGACAAATTATAAAGAACCTTCGAAAAGAAGGACCAGTTTACTTACAAGTTCTGTAAATGTGTAGTTAAGAAATCCTTGCCGGATTTTCTCTTACCGCTGAAAAGTAGTATAATTTGCGGCATTTCTTATATACTGAAACAGAAATGAAACAAATCACTTAGAGAACAGGACACTTCGACTAAAAATAAATATAGAATATTATGAGGCTAGCTTAAATAAACTTTCTAAATAAACCTACTTTTACAGTTGTATTGGACTATTTAATTAATTCGTTCCACTTTCTTGAGAGCAACACACAAAATAAATTACAAATAAATACTCACGAAGGCTGGACGCAGGCAATTACTGAAGAATGAAATGAATTCATTCATAATCATAACTTTTCGATGTCAGTGTCAATGTCAAAAAGTTTTGACAGTGTCCAGTGAACACGTTCTGAAACTGCCCCAAATTGCCCACATTTTATCATCATACCTTTAAAATTTTTATTATTAGCAACATAACCAATATATTCTTACACCATTATCATCAAAGAATAAATCATATGAGTACGTACAAAATGTAAATCAATAACTTTCATTTATGTAAAAACTTGAGAAGTGTACACAGTCTACGATAGAGGGCGCATTATATGGATTTATTGATTCGTTTTCGGTCACTGAATTTATTAAATATAATTAACAATTACAAAAATTGTTGACTAAATAAGAATAACTTAGATGTAAAATAACTAAGTAAACGAGTTTTATTGCAGCGTGTCATCTTTGCGATTTAAATTGACCATAGCTGTTGTCAGCCATCTGGTTACAAGTTGTTTAGTTATATCGAGAGATGGCAGCACACATGCCCAGAGGAGCATTGTCTTCAAGCTTTCAAAGTTGCAATAATAAATATTCCTCTTGTATCTTGTCCCAAAGAGTATTATTTAGAAAATATTCTAATGACGTCTGCACTTATATTCTCTTTTCTTAAGGCACGTGTTGCTTGCCAATTAGTTAAGGAATTCTTTAGTTGCCTACATTATTAACGATAAAATATGCGAAACAAGGAAGGAAATCCCTAAATAATTAGTGTAGTTACGTAGGTAGTTATAAATAGAATATATCGGTAAGAACGTACTGTTTTATTTATATCTCGTTATTGGTAGGTAGGTATTTCTTGTTTGTTGAAATTATAAACTTAGATAGAATGGAGTTATCCAGTCAGATCTATCTGCTTAGGGTACCGTAACAGAAAATAAAGTAGGTAGGTGTAGTACTTACCTACACTTTATCTCAGACAGTCCCCTTGTCTACGTGATCCTGGCACCTAATAGATCGCCTTTTAATAATTTCCGCTGTTTAAACTGTGACCTGCTTCGTACTAAATCTGTTCCTATTCATAATTCACAAAAGCCAAAAGGGGAGACTGGGGAGTAAATAGTCAGCAGCAGGCAGGTAGTAAATGTTTTCCATGCTGATAGTGTTGAGTAGGAACGTTTTGTAAAGAGATAATCAATTCAACGTGCATGCTTGCGTGTAGCTTCCAAACCTAGTAGTGTGTCTAGTCTATGGTGTAACCATTTATCGAATGCATCATCATACAAATGTCTGTATCTAGCAAATGAACTATGACGGTATTCAATAAAAATTATCAATATTGTTCATTAATAAACCGATATCCGTGACTAAGTGAATGAATACCTTCGCTGGTATCTACCTCAACACGTAGGTACCTACATACCATCGCCCACGCTACGTTATTATTATACCCAACATAACATATATCTAACTATTAAATAAATTCGTGCCGACACGAAAAAAATGGCGTTATTTGAATGCCGGCCGATAATTTAAATGTAGCAACAACCGCTTTTAGCTTACAACCTTAATTGACTTAAAAATGCTTATCAATATGACGTATCAACAAAAACTTTTGATCGCAATACTCTTTTCACTAAATTGGACTTTAATAGCATGACATAAAAGTCAATGTTAAAAGTCAGCGGTCCGGACTTGTACTGTTTCGGAACAAGGGTAAAGTTGGAAGCACGATGCACGCTCACGACTTTCTGAACAACTCCGGACATGACATTCCACGTTTCGCTGTAGATTAGAACGGGACGGATAGCGACCTACCCGCTGAAAAAAACGAGACAAGCGACCACCGAGCAGTCCACGTGGACTGCTTAATATCAACACAGGAGCAACGACCAATAGAAAACGGTACCGCTAATGTATTTCTCACCTCCGCACTCACACCAACGACAGCTGCCATTTTTACATTATTCATACGATTCTGAACTTTCTGTCGTTGAGTTACGGTTTTAAATGTGGTGCAGTGGTGAAGGCGTATTCCATTTTCGAAATGACTTATAAAAATGCGGTGTTATGATTTTGGGTCATATTGCGAGGGTGTAGGGTACATTGTCGTGTTTGGAGTGTTCTGCGGTTCTTGAATTTAAAACGATTCCCAAGAACACGGGCGCAAGTTGGTGAAGGTTGGAGGAGGCCGCGGTGCAAACTGCATCGTCACAGCGAGCGCCCCCCCGGCCCACCCCGGAGCTCTCCCGCCTTTATTGTAGGTTCAGTGTATGGCGCTGTGTGTGTACGTCTGTTCAGAGTCAACTGTTGTGCTGAGGCACGACGTTTTCATAGCTCTCCGAGAGGTGCATGCAGCCGCCAGCCGCTGCACTCAACTCTCGCAATATTTTGCTGTAGCAATATGCTATATTTTTATTTTTTTATAGCGTTTGTTTGACCAACTGAACAAAGGATTTTCGCATGAGGCAATTATATGGAAAATGGTTGTACCTTGCTTGTTCACATTAAAAGTAACGACTATTTTAATGCACGAACATAAATATTTATTAAAAATAAATTCTAAATGGGTGGAACCGTGAAACTGAAGAAATAAATATGAAATGGTGTAGTAGGGTGAGGTTGGTAACAATTTTCTAATCAACCAATACAGGTATTAATCAAATGAATATAATAACATTTCGAACTCTTCAAAATGCCTACATTCCTCACAGATTACCCTCACTCACACGACTCGGGCAACTTTTTATGAAAAACAAAATAACGAGATTCAAATCAAAAGCCGTTCTTAGAAACAAATCGACTCTTTAAAAGCTCTTTTACGATTACGTTTTTGATTCAATGGAAAGGGGATCTTTTGTCGACGGCACACCCGGAAATATTACGTTCGGAGTGGTTCAGATGTGCCCGCTTCCCCCGACCCCAATGATGTCTTCACTCATGCATTGAACAAAAAAATACGAATATGAACAAACAGAACACCGAATTAAAAAATATAAATTGTCATCCTGTTCTTCTCTATAAAATAAAAATTAAAATTGTTACTTTCATTTTTCATTAACGTAGATATTGCTTTATGGTATTAAAACGGTTGTAGGTACCTATTAGCTAAACAATTAATTATTCTAAATGTAGCATTACATTTGAATAAATAATTAACATCAATATTAATTACAGTAGTTAGAAGGACGCGCATCCTGTCACAATAAAAATAATTTTAGACGGACACGACGCGGACGCATCGTACTCTCGGACGTAGGTAGTCATTATTTTTTGTAGGCAAAGGCAAATTATTATTGGTACGCGTCAATTGGCTTATTCTCATAAATTGATTAAATAGCCGCCCACCGCTGCGCTGCAGCGCTTCATCATACAAACTCGCTCACGCGTACTTTTAGTCAAGTGAGTTTCATAAGTCTTGAAACACTTCAAACGCCTCGACTAATGGCTACCGACGACGCGTTCGACATCGGAAGCTTTTTATCTATACTTCTATACTATAATAATAATATTATAAAGAGGAAAACTTTGTTTGTTTGTTTGTTTGTTTGTAATGAATAGGCTCAAAAACTACTAAACCGATTTAAAAAATTCTTTCACCAATCGAAAGCTACATTATCCACGAGTAACATAGGCTAAATTTTATTTTGGAAAAAAATAGGGTTCCGTAAGATATTTGGGTTTTTCGGACAGAAGGTGTAAAAAATCAACCAGAAACGTTACTTATTTTGCGTACGCTGCCTAAACTATAAAAGATAGAACCATAAAATGTTCAAATTAATTGTAGATCTTATAAATATCTACAAAAAAGTCCGCGATACACTATACCTATCTATGTCGAGTGAGGCACAACAACCATTTTTTAATTTAAAAACTCTTGATTTTTTTTGGGCTACATTTAAACGCATTTATTTTACTCATGATATTAATCCTTATCAAAATAAATTATTTCATCAGTAAGTACTGTTTATGTAGATAATATTTGGTCTTTAAATGATTAAAATTGGACGTTTGGTTTTGAAGTTATGGCGAAATTAAAATATTACGATTTCTGCTGCACGGCCCGTTGCGAAGTGGGCGTCACCAAGGCCGTGCACGTGCAGGAATAAGTTTACAAAATCAAAAATCAAGTCATAATATAACTATTTACATCACATCCATGATCTGTATAGTGTTATAAAGTTTTCAGAATTTTCGCAAAGTTTAAAAAATTCATCTTCTTACTTCTATTTATTTAAAAAAAAAAATATTATGTATCTTTATGGGTTATTTTCATTTCCTTTTTCGCAAAGTTTAAAAAAATCATCTTCTTACTTCAATTTTTTTTTTTAATATTTTGTATCTTTATGGGTTATTTTCACAAATCCGAAATCTACGCGGACGAAGTCGCGGGCAGAAGCTAGTAAATTATATACAGAGAAAACGATATCACTGTGTTGATAAAGCGTTCACCGCTTTATTTGAGCTAATATTTGATTTATAGACGAAGTTATTAGTCTGGGCCGCCCGCCCCTCGGGGAAAATAAACTGCAGAACTGTTGTCCAGTGTGAATGCTTTTAGTGTTTTTTTTTTATTATTTATGGCCCTGTGACTTATGCTAGTCATAACGAAAGACAAGAATAAGAAGGCTGCTGAGATAACGATAGAGGTGATTAGGAACACAAAAACATTTTAGTCTTATAGTAAGTAAGTATACTTACAGACATGCTGAAAGGAAAGGCCAGGTAGATAATAAGTATTACCAATAATTATTAATACCAAGTAAAAGATTTTATAACTTTAACCCATTTATTTGAGCGAGTGTAAGGCGAGGAGTAAGTAATATGTATGTAAGTAATCATGTATCCTGAATTGATAGCCGACATGATTATCGATATCACGTCATCCGTCATTCATAATAACACGAGGCGAGGTTGAGTGCGGGCCCGACACGGCTCGATGTGATGGTGACCGAGCCCGGCACCGCACGACACACTCGCATTACTCAACACAAACAAAAAGGGAATAAATGCTGGAATAAAATACTTTTAATTTCCCCGGGCGCCGCTAATCGGGCCGCGTCGATGGAGGGCGCCAAATCGCCCTTTTTATTTTACTGTATGAACGCAAATCCGGCGGGAAAACGGCGTTAGGCGAGAGGGGGTGCGGGCGGGCGAGGCAAGGGGGGTGCGGTCACGCGCTCGGAATTAGCGGTCCGGGGGCCGCCGCGCGCCCCGCACTTGACCCGCGTGAGGTGTCACCGAGCACGTTACCTACCCGCAAAAAATAGGGGGTGAGCCGCGCACCGCCGACCAGAGCTGGGAGGTACCGCACGGATTTTGTTTTTAATTTTTTATGATTTCGATTCGATGGTACCTATCGGAGGTACGTACCTACAGGAGTCGATTGGAAAAATAAAACAAAAACTCACAGCGATCTACCTAAAATGTTTTATACTTACATTGTTAGTTTCGTCGGCCGGCACATACCTAGCTAGAGCTCGCCATAAAACTTGGAGCCATGTATCCGGTGGGTGCGAGCCCGAGGGCGGCGCAAGCCACTAATTGACTCACAAACAACCCATAGAGACCGCAAATACTGAGATATTACAGCTCCACTACCAAACAATGAGTCACATTGTGTCATATATATCGAACTGTTTTGTAAATTATATATTAAAGATTTCCTTCCTTGTACTGATAATGTAGCTAAAATAGGAAGCCAGTCTGCGTTCGATATTAATTAGTGCAGTTAGTCAGTTACCTGTTTACGTAAAGTAATAAATAACCTACTTTAACTAACTGGCAGGATAATTAGGAAAAAAGGAAATAACAAAATACAAATACCTATCCAATACTGCTACCATGCGATAGTTTTGCATACCTAATTATTCAGATTTTTCCCCATAACAATAACTTTTAGGTAGGTAGCTCGTAATATACTTAGTGCTCAAGTCACAAAAGCTAATATATTATATGGCATTATTAAATGAAAGCATTAAGCAACTACTGTAATAGGTAGGTACCGCTGGCGTCGCGTAAATACGTTTAAAGTGTATTGCACGTGTAAGTGATTCAGCAACATGTCCATAGTTGAGAGGCGCCCGCGTCAAGTGCGACCGCGCGACCCCACAAGAGATGTCGCTGCTCGCTACTCGCTAGGGATCGCGCGGTCTTCAGCCGGCAGTAAAAATACGTGCGGGTATTTCCTGTGCCGCGACAGCCTCGGCTGGGGAGAGGCGGGGGCGATAAATAACTCAGTTTGCGGCCGGAGGGGCCGGGGGTGAGGCGGGGTGTTATTTGTAGGGCTCGCGTGTGAATTATTCGTGGGTTCACGCGCGCTGTTTGCCCGCCGTCTTGTGGAGAGGCGCGCCGACCCTCGTTAATGAAATTTCATATCGTTCCCGCGACGCGTTCCATTGTAGCTGCACATCACTATTGAATCTAGCGGATTGTTACACTTGACTGCTCCTAATGAGTAGGTCTACCTCATTGTTGTTTGACAATACGTTACCTACATTAGTAGGTGGCGGTCTATAACGCTGGTTTACCAACTAGGTAAAGCTAATCAATAACTTTTGAGTCTGAAGCTAACAATAACGAACGCATTATGCATCACCCGTCCGGTGATTAATTATACCCGATTACCAATTTAAGTAGCAAAAACTGCTTGTTAGGCTCACTGTCCACTGAGGCGTATCGCTATACATTTCGTGTTCGTGCTGATAAGTAATAAAGATTATGTAAAGCAATAAGTGTTTTTCGTCGTGGCTGGGCGTCGGTGTAACGTAATTAGACGACCCTTATTGTGTGACTGCGTCGCCGTCGTCGGTCCGGACTCCGGAGCAGCTGTCGCAATGTTTAGAATATTAATAGGTAGCCTTTGGCTTGTAGTTAGCCGCGTACCGTCGTCGTACCTAGTAAGGCGGTAACTATCAATTTACCTAATTTAGACTGCACCGGTCGGTCGCCGCGGCGAGGATTCTCGACTATGTAGATAGGTGCTCGTAAATTGTTGTTTATTTAATGAAATGTTAACTGCTAATCTACGCATCGCAGTCGCGCCATTAACTTGTCTTGAATGTGGAAGATGAGTGGCTTGGGACTTGGGACACTAATGTGTGACTTACTAATTACGTGGGTTTGACTCTATTCTAACTACGTAGGTATACAGGGTTAAGTTAAATTATCTAGCGAAACTCCGCGTGATGGATATCTATAAAATATATTATGATATATTTATTGAAGCCAACGACTGCCGGTGATGTTAAAAAAATATCACCATATCTTTTTTTTTTCGTTTTAATTTGTCCCTGTATAGTATCCGGAGCACTTATCTAGTTACACAGTATCTCAAACCATATACTTACAGAATAATGAAGTTGTAAAACCAAACCCAATTGTTGCCCAATTACAAAACAAAACCTGTTAATTGATCGATGCCATTACATCATACAAGAGAGGTGTCGCCGTTAATAGTTAACAAGTGTGATAGAGCGGCCAATTGTTTTCATCGCACTATGAATTATGGTAACATTACACTATAATTAACTATTGGAATGAACACGTATCATCTGCCTAGCATATCCACATGTTTATACCGTAATGTTTTACACAGAGATGTCAATAATTTACAGTGTGATTAAAATTATGATCTTTGTAACCGACATTGTAATTGCCATGTGGTTTAAGTATGTAATATTATGTATTACACCTGTTACCGACCCCACCTCTACTGGAACTGTTATGCGTCACTGTTCATTCTCTAGTGTGTACATGTGGTAAGAAGTAGGTGCTATAAAAAGTATATTAAATGAGAATATGAATATTATGATTGTTTCTTAGCTTAGCAATAGTCCGTCGAGCAATGTGCACGATTTACTCTGTTGTTTTAACAGCAACATACAGACGTCAAATATTTAAACCGTTGCACTAACCTAATAAAAATATATTTTAAATTAATTTTAGTCGTATAGGAGTTGTATAAGTTCTGTATAAGCTTTCACGTCTATAAGAGCGTTATAAAACTTGTAGTCGTACCTATAAGAATTTTTAAAATGGATTTTCATAATAACAATTTTTAAACCAAAAAATGCGTATGTGGTTTTAATATAACCACTATATAACTAGATGCTGTCTACGCACCACCTATTTATCTTTTTGTCGCGTAAGAGTTGTATAAGAACTGTTTTAACGTTAATGGCTATAAGAGCGTTATAGAACTAGAAGTCGTATTAAAAGGGCCTATTTTTTAACTAATAAAGTGTACTTATAAGTATGTGACTTTTAAATAGCTGTTATACACTACCCAATGTAAATTGTAAGCAGCAGTGTATGAAACATAATGTTATAACAGCAACACAACAGTGTAGATCGTGTAAGTGCTGTGTAGATACGCGAGTGTTTCTTAGCGATAGTCCGGCGGACAATATGTGCAATTGACACAGTTGCGCTGTGCTCTGTTCACAACATGTGTTACTTATTACTGGGCCGCATCACTTGTGGCACTGGCCATGTGCATGTTTTGTTAGGTACTACGTCTGCGTAGTGACTGTGGATTACAGCGATGACACTATTGACATTAATACTAGTCCAGTAACTGATAGCTAATTACCTACTGCAATTGTTTATTATGTTTTAAACGAACTTTAGGTAATAACTAAGTTAGTGGTAATTATAATTATACCTAAATGATAATGCCAATGTCAAATTACACGGCTAAGCCGATTTCCAATACACACAAACAATACAATCCTCTGTACACCTACCTACTACCTCATAATAACATTATTTAATATTATCTGAGTGCTCATATCGAACATGCTTATTTTATCTACTTACATTCGAGATATTTTGACGCAGTTTTTATACGCAACCATATCTTGTAAATCGATAAGTATCTACACCTCAAACGAAGTAGCTAACCCGTATCTAAATTATACTTGTATAAAAAATCCTTGATCTTCTTGAGTACCTACGGTTCTTCTCAAATTATTACAAATCAGAGAAGAAACAAATAATACAAAAGATTTGAGAGTTAAGCCAGTTCTCAGAATATTTTACCTGAATCCTAAAATTGATAGCATGGAATGTCACAGACAATAGGCGACTGGCACTGGCATAGGCTGATTTTCGGGGAATCAATGTTGCCAAAAGCCGATGAAATTGTACGAATTTCCTGTATAGTTCGAAAACCATTTGTGAAATTGAGCCGTGAAAATACCTATCCTCTTATTAAAACAAGTAGTAAATTAATTTATTTTGCAGCAATAAGTCTTATTAAAAAAATCATTAAACATACATTTACAACTAAACACGTCCTTCGAGTCAATTTAACTTAGACCCCCTAGTAATCAAAACTGAAAAACAAACAGACTACAACAGGCCAAGCGGCCGTTTCGAAGTGGGCGCGTTACAGAACATCAGTAACAGATGTCGCTCGCGTAAACAAATATGCTATTATTGCGCGCCGATTCGTCACACCTCCGCCACGCCACGCCGGAGCGAATTACCAAACGCTTATCATTTCCTATTTATACATGTTATAAATCAAATACCACACACACATGCCTACTACATACATTCGCACCTACATTATTTAATTTGGAAATATCTTCAGGTATTACTAACGCTATCTAAATGAAAGTAGGTATAGGTATGCCCGTTTATCAAAACGAGAAATCTTGTAATTTTATCTGTTAGTATAAGGTGTCAAATTAGAGATAATAAAATACTTATATATTTTATCTAGATAAGTAAGTAAATATTTCTGGGAAAGTACGGAATTGAAATACCGGAAAAGAAGTATCTGCTAATTAAGATGTTAAAGTTTGTATAATTAGATACCTACAAAGTTTAATACCTACTACCTTATGGTAGTAGCAGTTACTTAAAGTAGGTATCTAGTCAGATTTCCCTTTATTCAATTAATTATTTAAAACCCTAATTCGAGCCCTATGCTTCTTGCCATCCCTACAACTGTCAACTAGGCAATTTGTGAACTTGTAAATGTAGGATGAACTTACGGAATAGTTAATTGTTATCCTTATTACATTTTAATATAGCATTAAATTGCTAGCTACAGTTATAAAGAAATTTACCAGGTCATTAGCAGACTTTAAAACATTTCAGAAGAAAAATTAATTTAAAAAGTTCGTCTCAACTTTTATAAGGTAGAGTAGGGTGGGTCATTCTCATCTTAGGTACCGTCAGATAAAAAAAGAAAGTTCGTCTGGATACGGATGGTTTGTTATTATTGGTGACACATGACGAACGTATGTCGATGTTGGAATAGCTAGGTACTGAACGAGCTGGAGAGTAGACTGAGATCGCTGGTCGCTAGCACGCTGTGGTCGCGGGCAAAGGGCGCGCGGCAGCGGGCAGCGGGTCGCGGCGACTGGGTCAGTGCTGTGTCGCTGGCTGTAATCATTCTAATTCAATTTGTGCGGACGTCGCCGCCGCCCGCGCGCCACCCGACCGCTTTGTTTACATTACACCGAGCCGCGGCTGCCACTCCACAGCGCCTCGATTAAGGACAAATCAATAAGGCAGCCGATACCGAGCGAGTTTAATAGAGTGAGCGAGTCGAGTCGAGCGCCCTCATTACCCCCGCAATTAGCGCACGGCGCGCTCCCGCCGACGACGACGCACCCCGCGCGAAAAACGAATAAAAAGAGCTGCCCTCAAAATGGCCGCCGCCTCCCCCCCGACCACCCGCCGGCCCCCGCGCCGCTTCGTGATTGCATCCCCGCAGCTCTTATAAATATGGCCGTATTCCTCCCGCCTTTACTGATTGCCCGTATACCCCCCGGCCTCCCCCCGCGACCGCGCCGCCGGCGTCTGAATAGATAAACGAGTCCACGTGGACTGTAGCTCTTATAAAAATCGACTCGGCCAATGGAGCGCGTTCCGCGCTCTACTCTAGCCAACTGCGGCGCCGGAACGCGTGTAACCCCGCCCTTAATAAGCGATCTCGGCGTGACAGCCAATCGCAACCGCGGATTCGTCAAGTTCTACTCACCGACGACGAAGCGGTCCACGTGGACTGACGCACACACGTACGCGCGTATAATGCCTCGAGTGGAAATAGCTATGACGGCGAAATGTGCGACAGCGAAAAAATAAAATGCGGTCGGTCGGTGCGGAGCGAGCGAGTGGGTGTAAACAGGGGATATTTCGGTGCGGCTCGTTCATTATTATTGAATGCGCGGCGCTAATGGTGAGGCGCGGGTCGCGACACAACGCCTTGCTCACCAGGTGACGACCTCGCTACCGGTACTAACACACATAGAGCGCGGGTTGACAGAGACATACCTATGAATATGCCTGACAAAATATTTGGAAAATGACAAATAACAGAGCAGATCCTATTTTCCTACTTCCCCGTACCAACCCGTTTTATAAACTAACGCTGCAAAACCTAAAATAGGTACTCTCCCAAAACAAAACATCAATTCAAGAGATCCGTACAAAGCTAATTCGTATTCAACAAAAAAATAATCAATACAGAAAATCAGGCAACAAAAGCGTCGACATTAAAAGCACAATAAGACGGCTGAGACAGGCAGTCATACATAAGTATAGGCGCGGCAAGCGACCTCCATCGGATAAGGCGAGCTTGTCCGGTAGCTGGCGAGCCACACTTCGTGTAAAAAATAACTACGTACGTACATACCTGCACACCGCCACAGCTGACAGGGCTGCCCGATTTTTCTGACGAAAACCCATCTGCGTAAAAGATTTAAACCATGTGGTAAGCGGGTAAAGATAAGTCTACATTGCACTTTTATACGATAAACAGTTCCGAACTTGGCAAAAGCTCGACTAATGTTCGCTTTGTTTAAACTGAAATTATGAATTCTGCACCAGCTTTCGTTTAATTCCGTCGTGCTCGGACGATGAAAGTCCAGTTTCGATTAATTTTTCTCGGCACATTCCGGGCGTAAACTAGCCATGACATTTGACAGCCCTAAGCTTCCTTGCAGACTTGTAATGTAACTGTTATTTCTTTTATGTTTTGGACACTAACACTTGCCTATCTAGCTAATGTCCACTTGTGAAGTGGTTCCGTGCCTGCATAGATGAATGATTAATGCGGTAACTCCTATCTGGAACTGAGTAATTGCCTGTTCTTTTCGAGTTGATATAACGCTATCTAGAATCTGGATCGATGACTAAGTACGTGGTTCGCCACGTAAGTTGATACCCTAAGCAGTGATACTGTGTTATACAGCATTCGAGAAAACATTCCTTCAAATAATGTGGTCGTGATTGGTTCTATAAAGGTTATACTAGTTTTTGAGCAGCTTTATTGTTTCTCCGTCTTAGGTTACAATTTAATGCCTTGTTTTTTATGCACCCCTAAGATTAGAAAAAGGAATAAGTATCCAAAGGTCGCCATGACGCAGTTATAAGTGTATTTTAAGCTGTTTTGTTTTATAAAGGTGTTGTAACTTTTCATGCTGTACCTATATTAACGCAATAAAAATTAAAAGGTTTACCGGTTTTCTTATATTTTGACTTGCAGTTGTAAATAATAACAGCCGCACAGGTCGATCGGTCAGATTAAGCTACGCTTGCCGCGGTTGGTCTGTGGATGGGTGACCATCTTTACATACCGAGATCCCTCCGTGCCTCGGAAAGCACGTTAAGCCGTTGGTCCCGGCTGTCATTCGTGGATCTTTGACAGTCGTTACGGGTAGACAGAAGCCCGAAAGTCTGACAACCAGTCTTACCAGGGGGTATCGTATTACCCAGTAACTGGGTTGTGGAGGTCAGATAGGCAGTCGCTCCATGTAAAATACTGGTATTCAGCTGCATCCGGTTAGACTGGAAGCCGACCCCAACATAGTTGGGAAAAGGCTAGGCAGACGACGAGTTGTAATAAGTACCTATGTTTGATTTCATGTGACAAGTTGTTGCAAGTGTTGTAACTAGGTACAAAACAGTATTTTGCAGCGTGTATATTAGGTAAACAACGTCATTTACCTATAGATCTCGATTCCACTAGTTAAATAAAATATGTGGGTAATTATTGCGGATTATAGGGGCCTCTACATCAACGGGCTATTACCTTAAATAATATCCCCTGTTGATATAAATATAAACAGAAGTTAACGGGTAGGGACGCGTCTTCGAGCAACCAGCAACAAGGCATCCTCATTTTAATACCCGTTTAAGTTATGGTTACGTTTTTATCTCTTAATTAATAGCAAAACCATTCACAGCAATCTCCGGCTATCTAAACTAGCCACATATCGTCGGATCGCTTTGATAACTGTCCATTGATATCATCGTGCGATGTAATTAAATAATATCCGGTTCAAACTTGCGATGTATGCGTAATTTTGGCGGGTGGCGAGTCGCCGTCGGTGAACATGTGGGTAGTTATCACAATGAGTTGATGTGTCAATCATTGCGCGGTCCACGAGTGCGCGGGCGGCGCGGGTGTCGGGGCAGGAGGCGGGGGGCGGTGTAAGTGCGATATTTACGTTCATTGTTGGCAACTGACGGCTTTACGATACGGAACCATTATGCAGACGACTGACAGTGATTTAAATTCGCCTAGATGGCGAGCCAGCGATGCCAATGACATGAGTCGCCAAGAAGTTTTGGCTCGTATAACGGGGCGAATGTATGGTGTATCAGTTACATAACCATTAATGGCATATTCATAAACTTAACGGCTACACTCAGCTTTTGCCCTCGTTTTTACTGGGTACTTAATTGAACGACGGTTTAATGTTCACCCTCTTTTGTAGAGGATCAAATCAAAGCTCGATATAATTATCAGTCAACGGCACGATATAGCTATCTCTATTATATTAGCAATAGAGTTCGAAATAAAATGCCACAACCGCAATTCGACATTAATAAACGCTAAAAGACTATTTATAATGAATATTTGTCTCAATTGATTGTATCATTGACACATAAATACGGCATCAATTTATTTTTCTTCGTAAAATATAAAACGCTGGTTAAAAGCTGAGGCTTGCCGATAAATTCGATATTATTGATTAAACTGTCGTTTTTGCCCATGGCCAGCAATCGAAATAAATAATTACAGAATATATGTATTATGGACAATCAGAATCGACACGATAAAAAAGCTGCGAAGAATCTCATAATATTTTCTTAATAACTTGCCTTATAAAAAAGAACAACACTGATTTCACCTAAGTACAGACGCCAGCAGGTGAAGCTACCCGAAACTGTCAAATTTTCCCAATCAACCTTGAACCTTAATGCTTTAGCGATAAAGTTGAAAATCTATTAAATAGACAGATTGTAGTAGCTTGATGTGCTGGCGTCTGTACCTACACGTAAAGAACGCTGATAAGTATTCGAGAATGACAAATACCTAACGAAGCAAACAAAATTAAGTAGATATTGATATCTTTTACATCCTCTTATTCGTTTGCAATAGAACAACGGGGCAATTCTCATAATTTTAAGAACGTTCACAGTCTGATCTCAGTCGCAATCTTGTCAAAAATACCCCGAATTTCCCTACATTTTTGACAAGTTTTTGACATTGATTGTCGCTGAGATGACGTTGCGACTAGATTTTTTACTTTTTTAATTACGGGAATTGGCCTTCAGATATGTAAGTAAGTACACTGTGTAGTGTAGTGTAGTGTAAGTACAGTCAGCATTCTGCAGCAAAAGGTAATGTCAATAATATAAATGGGAGATTATGTAAAATCAATTAACATCGCTATCTAAAATTCTGAAATTCTACTATCAAAAATTCAATAACTAACCAATAACCATACACTAATATTATCTTTTCCATCATAATTTTCAACAAAACTTCAATAATTAATGAGCAAGTTTTCATTCACAAACACTTGCAACGCTGTACTTTGTACAGTACCAACACTTTCGAAACGTTGTTTGAGTTCTATATCGAGTACTTAGTTTAGTTAGTGACTATGCTCCACGAGTACCTACTTACATGCGTTGTGTAACTAATGAGTAATAAAGACTTTTATTTTATTGTCAATCAACACTTGAGTGTGGAGCGTATTTAATTATGGCGGCTGTTCGCACCTATATTAATATCAAGTAGGTGCTTGTACGGTGATAGTAAATCTAACGTTACCTAATCAATTGATCGTAAGTCTGAGCTGTTAAAATGGGTGCCGCGTTGTCTATTAATAAGTAGTAATTACTTCTTTTTTACCCATGCTGAATCAATTGTTATCTACCTAAGTACCGACAAAATAATCTTTCTGATTTTAGAAGGTCTTATAAGTAGGTAAGTAGTAAAGAAATATTTCACGACGGTTGAGTCAGAGGTTCAAAAAGTCAGCTTGTAGGTTAAAAGCACACTTTTGTAGTACCCCTACATCTCATGGAGAAAGTTAAGATCAACTTTCCTTGTTATTAGATTACCCAAGACATTAAATGGAGAGTATTGGAAAGACAATAGCATTAAACTTGATTCCGTAAAACTGTCAAGACTCACGGAGCTCAGGAACGTTTGCAATGGCTAAGCCATTATCGATAGGTGAGGGCGACATGGCCTGACATGATTCTATCTAGGGAACTAGGGATGCACGTAAGCTACAAATTTAGCCTAACGGCTTGTGAAGGGAGGTAGTTTCTAAAGGATAAACTACATTTTTAAAGCCAGTTTTTCGACACAAATCCTTTAAATTGTTACAAAAAAGTGCTTAACTTGTTATCAAGGGTCGATGTTGAAAGCCGTATCTACGTTTTAAGAACAATTAATGTTTCTGTCTGCGTTCGCACAAAGCTTGTTTTCACAAAAGCTCCTTTTGTTGTAGTATCTGTTAAGTACTCGTACCTAGGCGGGCGCAGCCAGACGTGCGCTATCTAGTCATCAGATTCCCTTTTACGTCGGTGTGATTTTGAAAAACCATGATTCACGCCACCACGCCACGCAAAAGTAAATAAACTGAGATATCTAAAGAGCCGATCGCATGCAATTCCAACTGCAGCCATTAAATATTAATTCCCGAGCAAAAACCTGAGCTTGGAGCGAGACAGAATCCGAGCCTTCTGGGAAACCGAGTGGCTTTTTAAAAAAAGTAGTCGCTTTTACGCGACACAATGGCCGGTTATACAACTAATTGTTCGCGCCGGTTAATTATGCAGCTTGTTTTGTTTGTTCGGGCACTGCGGCCGGCTTGCAGCGCCGCGCCGCGTGTCGCCGCGTCCTGCCCGCGCACTGATAACGCAAGTTTGCATTGACCGCTGCCTAGCCAATTAATCCCCTGTTGTTTATGTTGTCCCGTAACGAAGTCAATGTTTGAGGCTTCTTGGTGAAACAATGTTATAGAAACATGGACACGATTACTGAAATTCCAATGCGTTCCAACTAACGTTTTGAACCCAGAGGCATTCCTATTAATTTTAAATAAAGGCGCACAATACGTAGGCGCTATGTTCTTTTTATAGACTACTACCAAACTACCTACACGAACGTTTCCAAACTTGAAGCTCAAAACTTTCGAATTAGGGTTAAACAATCTCGATTGTAGGTGTTTATTACAGTCATCAAGTGTGTAAATTAAATGGACAAGAAAATAACGGGTCGATTAAGCGGGCCTTCCTAATTAATTAAGGCTTATCTTGCACGATGCGATCAGCGTTAAAGCAATGGGATCGTAAAAATTTTGTTTGAGTCAGGTAGGGAGATAAGGCGATGTAGCGCGGGGGCGGCGCGATGTCGCGCGATACCGCTTGATTGTTATTTATCCATTATCGGCGGATCGCGACCGCCTGCGCGGGAGCCTGTATCGCCTCCATCTCGCCGCTAGGAGATAAATAACCATGTCTATTACAAGTTACGGCGCTCCGAGTACATCGTGGCGGTTCTTTTTTTACCAATAAATAGGAGATAGATATTTCTTTCTTGTGACATATCATACGTTAAAACGGATTAAGCTTTCGCATAAATAAAAATATCCATGAAAGCGCTCAGTTATCACGATTTAGCAGATGTGATCGATCATTTGATTATGTTTTTGTAAAAGAAGTCCCCTACCAGCCTTACCTACTCGAACGGAAGCGGTTGTTTTTAGGGAAGGAAGTCCTGCCCCCAAAGTAATGGATTTCTCTCGCTGCGTATTTAAGTGAAATAAATGATGCAAATCTTTTCATTATTTTCAAAGAAACAAAATAGGTTTTTAAAAAGCTTAGATTGTGATAATAAAAATAAACAAGCTCACAAGCTGTATAAAGAAATAGTCTTATTGTAGCTGTATAAAAAAATATACAGGTAATACAACCATGTAACCTTCTTTAACAGAGATAAATAGATAAATGAGTCAAAGCGCAGGTAGGAAAAGTGATGGGTGTACGTAAAATGCCTCGTCCATTGTTAGCTCACATCGTTGACGCGACATGTGGCCGCCGACGCCGACGGACAAAACGACCGATTCCAAATAAGAATTAAAAATAAACTGCTAAGGGTTGTGGCCTCGTAAACGTGCCAGGTTCGGTACGTTTATACAGGATTTTATTTAATTAACTCCTCTTGTGAGTTCAGTTAAATCTAGCTAAGTATATAGTTTTAGTTTTACAGACTCCATTTTTTTTCACACAGAACACTAATTATAACCGTTTGTAAGTTATCAAAAAACGTTTAAAGTTTTGTTTAACTTGGCCATGTAAAGAGCGATATTGGCACAATCTGTATGCTTAAGTTCTGTTTAATATTGTAGTACCCACTCACATCAGCCACTTGATTTAATGATACTCTGCATCGTGTAATGACCCCGAGTATAGTCTCAAAAGTAAAATGCCATTTTTTCACCGCATTTAATATTCTCGAAATGAAAGAATAACGAGTTCGGCGGTGGGCGTAAAAAATCTTGGCAAAATTTTCGAGGGTGCTCGACAGTGGGACTCTAGCACGAAACAAAACGAGCTCGCGTCGCGGTTTGCTCGTTTTTTTTTGTTGCGGCTCGTTACTTTGCTCGTGTGCGCTGCGGAAATTACCAACAACGTTCTAGTAGCGGATTGTAGCACCCACTGCCACGTGAACTTAAAATCTCGCATTAACTCATCAAGTCATCATCCTTCCATGCCTTTCCGTTGGTATGTTGAGATTTTCTAGTATTCATGCAGATGCGGGTGAGTATTTTTATGTCATCAAAGGTGCTCATTTCTGTGCTCAGTTACACAAGTAAACGAATTCAATTATGTTTGTAGGAAAACCTGACTTAACGACACGCTCCTACACGCGTAGGTGCGAGAAATAACAAAAATCTATATAAAGGAGCCTCCGATAAATCCTGGTGTGCAAAGAACGATAATCCACGCAAGGTTTGCTTACTTAATTTAGAAGATTGATCGATCTGCGCTGCGCGGCAGCTTTTTGAGCAGACTCCCTTTAAAGATGACGCATGATTGGTAAGTATCGCGAAAGTTGGAGCAACCCCACACCTCGGTAAATTAAAACATGTGACTTAGCTCGCTCCCACAGCCAACTACTTACTACCAACTTGACAGATGACGTGTTAACTGGTACTTGGGACGAAGTTAGGGTGACGCTTGAATCTTCCAGGATTGAATGCGGGCGATTTAACTTCACTTGTTGGGTAGGAATTGTTTTCGCGCCCAACACCCAACACCCGTAGAAACTTACATCACAGATTTACGTAACACATTTTCAAAGTAAAAACATCTATTTGTGGCAAGCATGACGCAGAGAAAAAACACAAAAAAGAACAAGTTAGGGGTAAATATGCGTCACATCCACTCTAAACGACCATCGCTCAGCATAATGCTACGACTCTATGCGAGACAGAGCTCCAGCGGTGGTTTTCAGCGACAGCCAGCGTTGACATGATGACGTCAACTGGTGCAGTATACGATGAGATATAAGCAAAATAAATAGACTATAACTTGCTCTAAAAAGAAGTACAAATCTAAAACAATTTCATGACATGCACACCGCTGCATATCCGTGCAAATAAACCCACTTTCAACATTTATTTAACCCTACCCAAATAATTTTCAACCCGTAAACGCGACAAAATAGATTCGTCCCAGTTTCAGAGCTGTAACTGACAGCGGACAGCATTGTGCATTTTCACATCTAGATTTGGAAAATTAACTAGACGGACATTCGAAATAACTGACCTTTTCATTATAGGTAAAACGGGAATAACTATTGGGTTTCCGGAAACTTGGACTCGGTCAAGGGTAATGGCGATGCGAAAATAGGTACAATTTATATCTGTATAAATTCTTGACAACAGGGTCATATAAATGGTAATAAACTAATAACTAGAAACATCATCGTAAATAATGACGTACGTATAAGACACATTACTCAGGAACGATTTACGTGGAATTTGTTTTATTTTTTCCATATGGTTAATGACGCCAAGCCGGTGACCGCAATAACTCATCTTTTGACTCAATTGCGAGGAAATAATAACTAAAAAATGTTGATGATCTAAGCCATTTTTTTCCTTCTTCATCTTAATGTAATTTTCTGAACGTGGATAAAACCAAATATGTTTGTTTTGGCATCACAAATTTGCATTATTCTGATACTTCTAAAAGTATTATATCGCATGATTGTCAATCAAAAGTAAACTGCACCTGCCCATCACTCGAGCGTGTCCATTCAATTAAATATCTTGGAGTCACTATAGATAGTAAGCTTAGTTTTAAAGACCACATAAAGTTACTGTGTGGTCGTTTGAGAAAATTGATTTATATTTTTAAACACCTGAGACACGTTGCCGATACTGTATTGCTGAGACAAATATACCTTGCATTGTGTCAATCGCTTATAACGTACTGCATATCATTTTGGGGAGGAGCGCTGAAGACAATACTGAGGCCTGTTGAGATCGCCCAGCGAGCAATTTGGAAGGTTATGCACTTCGACTTTGTACCAGATTTGTCGGGTTTTAACAGTGAGACAACTATTTCTCTTAAATATTACACTCCTACAGCATAGTAAGCAAACTTATGATCCGCTAATCTTACAAAGACGTAGGAAGGACTTAGTTTGCCAAAGAGACACGCTCTTTCACACAAAGTTTAGTAAACGCTTCATTCCCTTCCTTGGACCCGTCTTAGACAACAAATTGAATAAAAATATTAACATCTACCCTCTACCAAAAGTTTAATGTAAGAAAAAAGTTAGTGACTACCTACAACAACTTACCTATGATGAGACTAAACGCCTGATGCACAATTGCACATATCACGGTGACTTGAATGTGTTGATGTCGTGTTATGGTTTTAATTTCAATTTATTCCAAATGTTTCACACTAACATATATACAGATAAACTCACAAATACCTAGCTCTCAGTACACTTCACTCAGGTACTGACACCCTCACACACACGTACACACCCCTACACACACCCTCTCATAGACACTTGCTCATTTACAGATTTCTCATTTAGCATTGTATAATAATTTAGCATAAAAATAGTTCTACACGTGTTATAATCATATAAAAAATAGTACGACCAGTCCTTTGTGTTTGTTAGCATTATTTTTAAAATATTCGGGGGAATGGCACTGTTAACCGAAAGACAAGCATTTACCTAGTTCGGTTACAGAAGCTAAATCCAATTATTTGTATATAACTACTGCTAAACTAGTTTTGTAACATAGAACTAAGTTTTTTGGGAAATAAAATTTTATTATTATCTCCTTTATTTCATTTAAATACTTACAAAATACATTTTTAAATATTTTTATAAACAAAAGGATAAAAAAACATTTAATAATATAAAAAGTAGTAGCCCACCGGTATCGGGAACAGGGTCCAAGCTACCGGCGGTCAGAGCTCCAGAGAGAGGAACTTCAACTTATTATTATTATTATTATGGCTATTCAGGAATGTGTAGTGAAAATTGTAAACCACTCGAATGCAAGTATGCTTTTTACAAGGCACGAAGCTAATAATAAAAGTATTGGAGAAGATTTTTTTGACATTTAAAGCTGTTGAAACTGCATGCACCGCTTGACAATACACGATAATTGACCATCCTTTTGACGACATCCTGAAGCCAACCATATGGCACGTCTCCATAAAACACACCAGGAATTATTTTAATTATACAAAGCAATATTTTAATATTATAACACAAACAAGTTGAGTATAAACATTACATAAGTAAACAAAGAAAATCTCAGCTTTCAGAAGTGTTGCAATAAAAACTAAAGCTGTATTATTGCGAGCGTGTGTGGTGGCGAGCGGAATAAAATGTAACTTAACGTGCTGGCCGCGCTCCGTCACAAAAACCGCATTGTATGATCGTATGCACCGCTCGGAATGCGTTGAATAAACATAAAGCATAGCTAACTACGGCTCACTTGCCTACATACATACATACACACACTCCTTTTTATTCATTAACCTTTTTTTATAAAAATAAATGCCAACAATATCCCATTGTGAAGTGTTCAGAATGTTCAAATAGATTAATTAACGTCTAGAGGTTATTTTTTTCTGCACTGCATTGTACCCGTGAATAATAGCCGTATTATAATAATTTTAGTGCTAATTTATATATTTAATTTGCATTTTTTGTTGGCCACTTCTATAACAATTATATTATTATTCTATTATTATCATTATTCTTCTTTTTCTTCTTACAGCAATGTCAAGTCTTGAAACTTCTTGAAGGAAAAATAAGTGAGAACCAGTTTTAATAGTAGATTATTAACCAAGGGGATAAAGCAGTGTCTTCTGTCGCGGGTAACGATTTAAATCGCGAGCGTAACGAAGGACTCGAGGTTTCCTCCCGAGCGTAGCGAGGGTGTTATAAACTTAAATCACGAGCGAAGCGAGGGATTTAAGACGAGTCCTGAGTGTAGCGAGGGATTTAAGTTCACCCAAGCTGTCTTAGACAGCTTTATCACCGAGGAAAATACTCTACTTTTCGTACCATTTGTGAAAAAATTAACACAATAATAATATGAGATAAGCATTTATTAAAAATAATAACAATTAAAAGTAAAAGTTAATATTCGAAACATTGGTCCAATTATTGATGGAGAGAGTTACATTTTTGTTTGGTACATTTATTGTGGATGAGTTGATTTGAGTATTTCTCTGTTCTTGCGTCTGAGGAACTTGACAAATTCCTAGACTAATATTTTTTTTTGTCGGAAAAGCAAAGGCATCAAGCTCATACGTCCTCGTCGGTTTTCGTAATTTTATTTAATAATCATAACTGCATAATAAATGCGTATGTATTCCTTTTTCAAAAAGATGTATAATGCTTTATATACGAACTCAATGGTGTAAACACAGATGTAGTTCAGTATAAATTTCGGTAAGTATTCCAAATTTTAATCACATTCTCCCCCTAGAGGATGAATGAAATTCAGTACAATTTTCTTTCCCTGTTTTTAACAGATTAAAAATGACTATTGTTATGTTCGCTTTCTGTGGCATAGAATGTCACTTTTTTGAGCAAGTGGTATGAAAAAGTATTTTATGAACAGTTCGAGATAAGAAAGTACTTACATACCTACTTAATTTATTTAACAGACATGTTTTTATTGATATGTTATTCATGGCCACACTGTCACATTCATACATGAGTCTGGGGCTCAGGGTACACACAAGGGTTCTTTCTTTATCGGTCCATTTGAAAGTCTACAAAGTTAAGTATAATTTATTTGTTCAAAAAGCCAACAATTTAGTATGGTGATACACTTTATGGCACTAGTTTCTATGAAATTGAACATTATAATGAGCAGCTTTTCACAAACAATAGAACATAATTTAATATTCCTACTTGGTCTGCATTATTAATACAGCTTCTTTCTTTTTAGAAATATCTGTTGTTGCTTTTAAGAAGTGCTATAATTCAGGTCATGTAAAATATCTTATGGGAGGTTGTGGCACAGGAAATTGTTGCGTTTATGAGTAGTTACAAACTATAGTCGCTCAAGCAGAATGACTCATCAAGTGATCAAATTGAGGCTTCATTGGAACGATCTATCTGTTAGCTCTACAACAGTACAATAGCACCGTTATACGACTGTTTATCAGCTAAATTCATCGCACATCGTGAAACAAGCTCCGTCTGTTTCTACTACTGTTAATTATTCCTGTGTTGTCAACATAATGACCGATTGGCGTATTTACACGCGATACAGGGTGTTAAAGCCTTAAACGGCTCTCATTTGGTCACGAAAGTATAGCACGGAATTTTAGAGTCATTTCATTCCTTCTTGGCTATGCGGCCATTGCGATAAAATTGTTGGTAATGCCATGAACATAATTTAATATGTTTACTGTTACTTATTTATTTGTAGGCCTTGTAAATTACTTTGTATGAAACTACTTGTGCTTTTAATTTTTCGAAGGTTGATACGGTCGTACACGGACATTGTTACCATCGCAGGTGGGACCTGCCGATCGATTCTGTAAAAATCTCATCGTGAAAGTTAGATGAAGTGAGCTTAGAGTGAGCTGTCAATAGTGTCAATCCCTAACATTAGTTGGAATGACAGCTCACTCCACGCTCACTTCAGCTAAGTTTTCACGTTGAGATGGTTACAGAATTGCACTGCTGCACACTAAGTAATTGCGTAACACACTATCAATCTGAATCTGAATCATTTTGAAACGAAATTGTGTTACGAAATTACCCCGCTGGATGAGGCTGACATAGGAGTGTGGGGATTGTCACATGAAAATAGAGGCCTATGCAGCTGTGGGTGAAGTCGAGGTGTGGATGATGGATGATTATACCTATCTCTTACTAACGAGGTTGGTTCAACTCCTTGTATAACTCCAAAATGTTTCCTTTTCAACTCTGCATAATATACATAATATGCTAAAAAAGTAGGCTACACAACCCCTGTCCGGATGGCGGATACCCCAATTTTAGGCATCGGTTCCAAAACTACTCGTAGTATTGGTTTCCCGGAAAAACATTGCATATTTCGTTTGATAGCGAAAATACAGTTTGGCTAAAAGTCCTTGTTTTATTTTTTCATCTAAAATAAATATTAGATCATTCGGATTTTGTTAAAAAATAAATAAAATTGCTAAATATTTTGTAGCTTTGTGAATTTGTTTCAACCTATATATTGCACGAGTAAGTGCTGTTAAAACGAATCGATTTTTCGATGTTAAAATATTTTTTAAGACTGTTTAAAGATAAGTGAAATATATTATTATTACCTACATTGATACCGACGTTACAAGTAGGTTGGTAAGTACCTGCGGGGTAATTGCGTAACACACTATCAGTAGTAATGGCTTTCATTTTGACAGTTCAACAACATTAATTGCGTTATTTACATTGTTGAGCAGACAATTTTTTAGAACATATGACGCAATGGAGTAGCTACATCCATCAAAATGATTAATTTGTGATTGAATAGTGTGTTACGCAATTAGGGTGCTGGGTACAGCCAAAGTTTTTTTGTGTTGAACAAGTTTTTTTTTTTGGGTGAGAAATCATCAAATGACCTCTCCGGGCGTGTCAGGCTTTTACTGACTAAGACCCACCCGTATTCTTTCAGTTGCCTGTGCCAGGGGCCACGGAATCTCTTTCGAACAACCCGCAGCCCTAGCAGGCATCGGCCCTAGCGGACCCCGTCAGTTCGTGCTGACATCTCTTTGAGGTGCTCGTGGAACACAACGCGCCGTCGACCCGGGCATGGTCCTTACCGGGCGGCTACCTGCCCATTGCTCACCGCCTGCAAGCCCGGGCCTACGGTGGCCGGGAGTCGGCTGTTGACTCCCGTCCAGGGCGTCTCCTGCGGCGACTAAGGGCGTGAGGGCGCAGTGATTGCCTCGCCCTCACGCGCTTCGCCTCCCATGCACTCTCGCTCCGTACCATGGCCTGGACCAGGGCCGCCGCCACGAGGCCACGGCGTAGCTCCGCCCAAGCCGGGCAGACCTCCACCGTGCTCCACCGTGTCCTCCGGGCGATCCACACAGTGGTGACACCCTGGCGTTTCCTCCCGCCTTATCCTGAACAGGAACCTCCCGAAACAACCGTGTCCGGTGAGAACCTGAGTCAGGCGGAAGGTGAGGGCGCCGTGGCGCCTCTCTAGCCACTTATCGCCGCAATTGTGGCGTGCCCAAAGTTTGTCAGACCTTACAACCTGATTATTTTAAGGCCTATTCGTATAAGGACTGTTACAAATTACAATTACCAAGATACAAGTTAGTAAATAGATTGAACACGACTTCTGGATACTTAGCTACCGGTATTGTTCTTAAGGCGACAACACATATAGGGAAAGAATATGTATGTGTTAACTTTCGTGTGATACTGTACTTACTATAATAGCATGCGGGATACCTAATTGCGTAACACGCTAACAGTAGCAATGGCTTTCAATTTGACAGTTCCACAACATTCATTGCGTTATTTCTGTCGTTGAGCAGACTTTTTAGAACATACGAAGCAATAGGTTAGCAATTCCCTCAAAATTATTCAGATTGTGATTACTTAACAGTGTGTTACGCATTTAGGATGCTGGTTTGGGTCTATTTTTTCTCCTGATAAACCAGTTTACATTCCTAAGAGTGGCCAAAAGTAGCGTCTGTATATGTATGATAAACGATAATATAGAAAATCAATATTTTTTTTTTTTTTTAAATATATATATATACAATTAGGTAAAGCACCGAATAATTTAATAAACATTTAAGTACCATTGAACTTAAGTACTGTAGTCAGTCAGTGTCAGTGCTTTTAGAGTTTAAGGCTCCCGCAGTACAAAAAAACTACATAAAAATTGTTCTACTAGAGTTGCGTCACACTGTCGCGTCTGTCTGCGGGGGGAGCCTTTAATGTCACGTAGGTTCCTTATTATGTGATAGTAGGAGTAAAGATTTACCAGTCTCCATGTTTCTAGCGGGTGTAATGTGACTACACAGGGAGCGCCGGACCTGGGGGCCTACTCCGAAGTGCGAAATGCGAATGTCCGGATCGGACCGACACATGGCCGAACCGAATATTATTGAAAAATGCAAAAAAAGTTCGGATCGGCTCAGTTGGGTCGGGACCATAGTCAATATATGTCAATATTCGTAAGAATGTAGGGTCGGAAGCGGAACCGACCGAACCAAATAGTAACTTCGTAGCAGGAAACGGCCGAACATTCGGCCGATACTACTTCGGAGTAGACCCCCTGCATATTAAGCAGCATCGTTACTAAGGGAAGCCGTATTGATAACCTATCAATATTTCGAGAAGACTGTAAGCTGCTCATTCGTCATTGTCTGGGTTGGGCGTTATCAATCTAATTTACCTTATTTACCTTTTCATTTATTTTTTTAATCTGATCGCATTTGTTGTTTCTTGTATGATACGACAATTTCGCCTGATACTACAAAAATACTTATGTATTCAGGTACTAACATTAAAAGCTAGAAACGATGCGAGGGTACGATCGCGCTCGTAAATACGCAAAGTGTGGTAGCAGCTTTAGGGCTCTCCGGCCGACCGATACTAGCTATCTGTATCAATTACCTGCCCCTCTGCGGATTACCGAATTAACCAGCCACATTAATATTTTAATCTATGCCCGCAAATGTACGCGTACGTGGCTACGATAATGCGATCTATTCTATTGACCACAGGAATTTCGCTGTAATGTTGCCAGTGATAAACGGTAATTATATCGTAAATTGACAAGGATAACTCTCCATTGTTCTCTTGCCCTTTCTTTGGAGATACTTAGTTTTCTTAGCTTTCATGTGTATTAGAGCTGTTCTACTCCGAGTTCTAGATGAATTTTGAATTGTATGTTATGTAAATAAGTACCTTCTTACCTAAGTAGGATACCTGCTAGTAACAAAACCATTTAAAAGTTGCGTTGAGTGAATGACATGATTGTTTTTAATTACACAATAGTAATTATAGCTGTCCACTTGTCCACAGACTGGCATAGATATAAGAACATTTCTATGCTAACTAGTTACCAATAGTATGGAATGAAATAAGACTTACATAAGTAATATCCATTTAAGATTATCAATTAGTGACCATTTAATGTGTCAAGTATATCTACGCAGAAGTAGACATAGCAACATTATGAATATTGCGATAAGTGCCTACAGAAATCGTTATTAGTCTGACATCTGACCTACTTAACTACGTGACAAGGTATCAAGAGAGTAAGCCTGGCTAGCTCAGACAGAATTGCAATGCAATATTGTTTGCCAAAATAACATCGGGCAAGTCAACCGCAACGAGCTACCAACCCGTAACACCGACCCACCACCCCTCGCAGAAAATCCCCAGATAATACGTATCTATTAGGAGCGTATATCTCCGATTCGGCTAAAGTATTCCTCAAACATGAAGATAGTCGACGAAAAATTCGAGTGGAGAAATATGTATGGCAGCGGCAATCGGCATGCGAGGGTCGGTCTCCTGCCGGGGGAAGCGGCGGGTGGCGCCCCCCTCGAGTCAGTTCGCTTGCAACGTTCGCGCGAGAACGACGTGCGTCGGTAGTTTCGTCAGCAACGGATCGTCGCGTGTGACTGACTCGGAGTACGTGCGTGCATCTTATGTGATAGTGTGCCCAAAGTGGAGTGTGTGCTGTGCTCTGTTTTACTTATAGTGTTTTTCAGACCATGAGCGTGTGTGTTTGACGCAGGGATGTATCCGAGCGCGGGCGCAATGAACGCCGCCGCCGCCGCCGCTGCCGTGGCGGCCGCCAGGCATCCGGTAAGCGACGACACTAGTACACAAATCACTCTTTACTGATAGACTATCTAAATCTCCATTCTAAAAGACAGATGGTCTTGTTTTTGTACTCTAAATGGCTTTGAAAAAGTTTTAGAACTTGCACACGCTGTACGTAATTGTGGGTAATTTTGATGAATACTTACCGTTAAATTGATAATATCAATTCCTCACATAGTTAAAATTTTAACTTACCAAACGTCATACTTGTTCAATAATGACAAAAAACAACATTACGA
The DNA here is from genome assembly GCA_951799955.1 of Apamea anceps. Taxonomy (NCBI): domain Eukaryota; kingdom Metazoa; phylum Arthropoda; class Insecta; order Lepidoptera; family Noctuidae; genus Apamea; species Apamea anceps. The sequence goes on along the minus strand of OX637513.1, from coordinate 12,704,583 downwards.
AGCTCGTTGCGTTGATGTCTTTTCTGAGCTAAACTTTCTTTTGAACAATTCACTTAGGTGCTCAAAACTAAGTGATACAATTTTACAACACAGCACAAGTAACATGTACCCAAGTTTAGTTATTCAGAAAGTTGAGTGGTAATAAAAGCATAAACGTAATAAACAGTGGAATGGCACAAACAGACGCGGCGTGCGAGGTTGCGAGTAGGTACTTGCGAGTCCCGAGCCCCCCGGACCGGCCGCCGATCATTGTCAGCGGCTCAATTACCCGTGAAATTGTCTGCAAAGGATTTTATCATACTCGGAAATCTGGGGACGAAATTAGCAAAGCTTGCTTGTATCTTTTGACACTCAATTCTCGAAATTGCTTGCTGCTAAGATTAAAGAACAGTTATTTTGATGCGTTTATTTGATAACGTGTAAAGAACTACATACATTGAAGTACCTGCCCACTTTTTGTATGACATGGATTATCGATAAAAAATATCTACAGCAGCTTGAAATACATAGGTCGTATTTCGGTCTCTAATTAGGAATTCCTCATATTAGCCATGTCGTAAATAAAGATAGATGATTTCGATAATACATATTGTCATGATTTACGCACCATTTTCTCAATAAAATAACTAAAAGCTATGAGTCATCTTACACACCATGTTTAAATCTTAACACCTAATATCAAGATAATTATCAGGTTGGTCAGAGAAATAATAGACTTGCTGTTAATAACAGTTATTAGTCATAAATTGTTTCTTTACCCACCTATACGTGAAAAACCTGTTTTATTATGTTGTAACAACCTGTAACTGCTGAGGTACCTACTTATATAAGAATAAAACGGAAACTGAAATATAAAACCTTGTGCATATTCAAGCAAGCATTTTCAAAATTATATTTTATGAACGAAACTGACCATGTGCCGTCAAAACCGCGGCGAAGTGTGTAGCGGTGTGTGAAACGATTCTGAACTTTATGACGTTGTAATAGAGCATAACGGTAGCCAAGTGGTGTACAGAGAAGCGACCGCAAGCCGCAACCCATCTGTCGCCGCTAGCCGACGGAAAACTAACCACATTTCGAGAATACATTAGTGTTATTTTTAGGAGACACCGTTCACTTAGTATTGTCATAGTAAAAGCAAACAAGTACGACATCTTCATACATTCGCATCGCGCGCGGTTTGTATGTGAGCGCGCTCGTACGTATGCGTCGTCGCACGCACACACTGACAAAATTTATCGCTGCTAAAGGTGCGCCAGTCCTGGCTGTGACGCCGGTAATATCGCCCGCGTCCGCGCACGCTTCGCCGCTGCCCTGCTGCTCGTAATAAATAATTTGTACGTGTACCTACCAACCTCCTTTAACTACAAAGACTTCATAATCATTTAATTTTATTTGAATAAATACATGATTCAGTAAAACCACGTTTTTATTAGTCATATATTTCGATCGTAATTTTTCAAATAACTAAACAGATAACATGACGTAGGCAATGAAAAAAATGTAGTCGGCTCTGGTCTATGTACTTACACACGGCTACACGTCAAGCTATACAAAACCAGTTTGTCTTGGCCTCACTTTGCATGATATTTTCTCACAATGAACGGTCAGCTAATACTACTGGTTTTGCATAGCTTGATGTGTAGCCGTGTGTAGAAAAAATAATTTAAAAAAACTTTGTATTAAAGGTCCCTGATGCTTACCCTACAGGGGAACATTGTTTTGTATAGAGATTGACTATGCATTTTTGACGATTGAATAAAGTATAAGTGACAGCCCTACGAGTTTAGGCTATTATCGCTCGCTCGGGGCTTGAGTTGGCGTACTTGTTTGCTTTTACTATGGTATTGTGCGACCCTTGTTATTTATTATTCTTTTACAATGTTTTGTTGTTTGCAACCGACCGCTAGAAAGTATAGAAACTAATTTTGAAAAGACAAAATTACCAAGAGGTAGTGAGTAAATAATTAAACCATTAGCAGAAATGGTAATTTAAACTGTTTTACTACTGCTTCATGAAATACTTTGTTGTATGATAGCTTCATAAAAATCTTCGTTTATACAAGTACCCAATTTTAAAATTCTCCTTCATTTTGGGGAGTGGAAAACATTGGGCTAACATGGTGTTCGTTCGGCGAAATTTGATGAACTACAAATTTTAATAACCAGGGAAGTCTGAAGGATGACTATCGGTATTCATTTCAAAATAAAGGAATGTGAAAGTGAAAACCCACAAAATAGATCAACTACCTACATTAAATTGATTAAGAACAAATCTTTAATCAAAAATGAACACCTAAACTAATTAAGAGGCATTAAACAATGCTAAAGAATAAATAGTCTCATTTCAAACACGAATCAGGCCCGAGCTAATTACCTGACCATTTCGTTGCTTTGGGCGTTCGTATTTGGATAATAAGTAATGCTCTCAATGCAGTTATTAGTCGGTACATTCCCACGCGCGCGCATTAACTGCTTTATAAATGGACAAACACGACCAATATGTAGTGACCTCCTCTGCTTATAATATCCTTTTAAATACAAGGAACGGTGCTCCTAAAGGCTCATAAATTTTGGGGTCTGCCTGTACTGGTTGTATACTCAGGAAGTCGTGCGACGCTTGTCGCCTAATTGATGCATTCATACCAGTTTCAAAGAAATACACACCTTATTAAGCGTTCTTGGCATTGATAAGAAGTCGGTTGTGACTTTTAAAAAGTTTCGTTATGACGTTATGTGACGTACCTATGAAGTTTTTAGTATACAGGGGACATCATGGGAAAAACGTGTGTTTGAGTACAAATATCTATACCACCTAAATACCATCACAGAATGATGTTCTCTAATTTTTAAATTAGTTTTTCCCTGTAAATTGTGTAAACTGTAGGCGAAACGTATTTTCTCTACGTTATGTCGCCTTGTCCTTTTAGTTAATAAGCGTCACTGTATGAGTGTATCGGGGTGATGAATGAGACGCGGGGGGCGGGCCGGGTGTTAATGTAAATGCCTATTTGTCTATTTGCTTAAAATCCGTGTCGCGTCCTACTGGGTAAATATTTGACTGACAGAATTACCGCTACGGACAAATGAGATGGCGTCTCGTCAAACATTCCAGGTTTTCTTCAAACATGCACATAAAGTGGAGTTCTAGAAATAATAAATCTGTGTCAATGACGATTATTTTAATGTCGTCGAGATGGGTTTATCAACGGAAATGTCTTGTCAGGATTATCATCGTGATAAGTGGAGTGCCTTGAGTCAATGTTCACCCAAAATAATGACTTGATATTTGTAGATAGATAATGCAATATCAGTTTGCACAAACACGGCATTTGGAGTACGCAAACCATGCTTCGTCATAATCAAGATGCCATCAAACATATTTGCTGCGCGGGAACGGAGGGCTGACATACTTACGTTTGAGACCACCGAGCGGAATATTACGAGTAATTCACTGTTGTCGTTTTCACATCCATTCCGACTTCAGTAATCTGTATTTAAAGGAGGAGAAAACGAAATGAGATCTTTCTTTTTATTAAACAGGCAAGTAAAGGGACCTGTCGTGGGTACTTAACATTACCTATTAATAAGGAATCAAATTATTTTGTTAATATACTTTCATTAAGAAAATCATTGTTATTGGCCGAGTGCGCCGAATAGACTTAAAAATTATCAAACGGCCAGCCCACCACCGTTCACATCGGGTGGCAAACGGTGTTGGATTTCTGAGAAAATAAAATCACCTTTCCGATCCCCGGGCCGCGCTACCATATTAGTTTACTAGCATTTTTTTTATTTCCAATACAAAGGGTAATAAATCCCTCCGTTACGTTCGTTTTTATGGGCTCTAAAACGAACACAATAGAGCAGAAATTAGCTCGCGGGGTTTTGACGTTGAGGCGTTACGTTACAAAGCCAATCTTGATGTTCAAATATTTGTCTATGCTTGTTTGGTTTGTAAGTGCGAATGGTGTTTAGATGTTTACCAAGCCGCTGAACTAGTGTGACTGTGAGTTGTGACTGTTGTGTGCCGAGCGGGCGAGCTTCTAATATTACTAATAAACAGTTGACATCGATCCACTCCTCGGAGTTTTCCTCGTAACGTAACGGACGTCGACGTTAATATAAATCACCAAAACTCTCATTTCAATTTCGTATTCGAGCAGAATTCATTCAGCTGTTTCGGAATTCGAATTTCGAATCCAATAAAAAGAAAATACTCTCCGGAGCGTACAGCAGGTAGACGTGGGCAGACGTATTCAATAATTTGAAATAAGAACACTTATTTCTTTTTATATCCGTTTAAACGCATTCTGTTTAGTTTTGTTTTTGTGAGCGGCCGGTGGATGCGGGCCTTTCATCCGGACCCTCTACACAATACTGCCACTCAAAAACTGTTCATTGTATTTTAATTTGACCTTTTCGGCGATAATTTATGGGAATCTTTTTTTTTTGTCGAGGGGAACGTTTACCCAGTCTATTATTGCCGAGGATTATTTTCGTTTCTTTTGTAATCGATTTGAAGGTTGGATCGAAGTTGCGACTATTAGTACTGAAGGGTATATTTAATCTGTTAGGCCGTGGGAAAAAAAAAAGAATCGATACGGAAAAATAGTTTCAAATTGAAATTGAGTAATATTCTAGTGAAGTATGTCAGAATTAGGAAACAAGCTGTTAAAAAGCCAGTTAACAGGCCAAACAACGCGTTTAACTTTTCAAATACTTTTAATCATGTGAAATTTTAATGCGATTGTGTTAAACGCGTCGAGAATAATATTTAATTTTCCCAATATTGCACTGAAATAATTTGCACGTTAAATAATACAAAATTTACGATAGGTCAGACAGAGCAACGATTGGCATGTTATACAATTTTATTGCACAAAAGCGTTTAATTTAATCCGTAGTCGTATAGTGTTATTTTATATGGTGATTTAATCGTGGCTATAAAACACTTTAACGTATAACGAGGTGTCAGGTTGGTTGGACAGCGAGAGCGGGAGAGCGGCAGAATTACCCGATGCGATAAGACCGGCCGATAGCGCCGAATAAAACAAATAATTAAAACGACGTCGCCGTCACTTATTGACGCAGATAAAATAATGTCCGGTTCAAGTTAAGGCACGCGCACACTTGTTGAGTGTTTAACGATATGGCTCTTGTTGCATACATGATAAGCAGAGAGAGTAACTAATGGTAGGTCTAATAATAAGAATATACAAACAAATATTCTTATGTAGGACAGTTTTTTTTTCAACTTTTAGGCTTATCATTCATGATTTCTATGAACATCTATCCTAATCCATAATTAAGTCATTTTTAATACACATAACAAATCTTTAGCGGCCGGTCGACAAGTGTCGTTAAGCTGAGTGCACATTAAACGAACAGCTTTATTACTTTTGCCCTAATTCAGATCAATAAGGTTGAAGTGTCGAAGCAGCCTCTGAAGCGAGGGACGGTACGTCGCATCGAGTGCCGTCGTGTAGCCCCGCCACACGCGAGCGTGCTCTCGCACTGCTACTGTCGATATCGTTTTGTTTTTGCCTCCAAACATACGTTGTGTTAGCTCGTAACTTTAAACTCCTTTTTGTTTTTCGATTCAACGATATGAACATGGATAAGTAATTGCTTGTGTCGATTTACATCTCCCAGTGTGCTCGTGGTTGTGTGGCTTTCATCTTTTCTTTTAATTAAAAGCATTTCGATACCAACAATAAAGCAATTAACAGAAACATGATTGGCGCTTAAATTAATTTTTGATACGATAGAGTACTAGGCTAGATTGCTAGACAATCTCGGTTTATAAAGAGTGTTGTAAATAAGCACGAATTGCGGTGAAGGAATTAAGTTAGTTGCGAACAGTGCCTAGACGTTGCGGTTAGGTTATCCACGATGTTACCTATTACGTTATTAAGTGCGATCACCCATTACGTGGAGCGTGAGACGTCGGCGGCGCGGAGGCGCGCGACCGCAGGCCCGTCTCCCCGGTGGTTACATTCACTAAATTCCCGGCCACATTTTTCCCGAGCCCGATTGTCCGCAGCTCCATTTACAACGTCTACACGCCGCGCCAGTTCCTTTTACGCTTTTATTTACGCTCCTTTTATTATTTTTAAAGTCCGTTTGTTCCTCGCGCCGGCACCGAGCGGCGGTTATTTATTTTTTGCCGTCGTCGGCCTCCCGGCGACCGTGTGTTGTTGTCCCTCGCTTTATTTTTATTTTCGTGCTTCTTATTATGGAGTTAGCTTTTTTTTTCTTTATTATAACGTGCTCGCGTGTTCGCGTTACTTTATTTTTGTGTTAAGAGCCGTGCGGTTGATGTTGTTTATTTTTTTCATTAATCGAGGCTCACACCGAATTATGGTCATTAAAGGATAATTTGTATTATGGTAATTTGGGATGCGTGTAATTTTTGTTTCGTGATAGGAATGTTTTTGTTCCGAGAGTGAGATTGATGAGTTACGTACGTAACTATGCTCTTAATATTTAGAACGTTGCGTGTTCAGTAAACGTTTATAAATGGTCATTTAGAGAATGCGTTCAGGTTTTAAGAAGTCTTTATTGTGGCGGAGATGGTTGGTGATTTGTTTACTTGCAGGTCATTGATTGTGTGTTGTTTTGTTCTCAGGGTCCTCCACAACCCGGACAACCCATCAAGTTCACGGTGGGAGAGTCCTGTGACAGGATTAAAGAAGAATTCAATTTTCTACAAGCCCAATATCACAAGTCAGTATTCTTTTAACTTTACTTATTTTTCACATATTTTATTAAAGTTATAACATTTATTAAAAATAGTAACAGAGAATTTAAGTTATTACACAGAACTTAATTTTGTTTTATTTTACTGCGATACGAAACCTAAGAAAATAATCATTCTAGCACATTCAAAACTGGAACAGCGGACGACTAAATTAAAAACACGAAAAAAAAACTTGAGAAAAGAAGTTTAAATAGATATCGGGAGAATCGATGCTTAGTAGGGCTGTAGGATTTACTACAACAAAAATAAAACACGTAAAGTGGGATCATCCGGGATCCCCTGTCACCGGGAATCAAGGAGAATCAACCCTTACCTGCCTACCCTGCCTTTTGAGCAGCCTGCCAGGCTTTTTGCGACGAACCATTGTCGTGAAACAAAAAACCTCACAATGGGGTTTATTTACACAAGTCGTTTAAAGTTTAGAGAGAAAATAAAAACGAACTTGACGTTATCGAGGTTCATATTGAAGTGGTGGGAGACAGGTCAATTGGAAGGTTTTTATTTGGATAGTAAGTTGTTTGTCTCTCTTTATTATACTTATTTCTCCAAAATAAAGTTATTATTTTAGGTTACCCATTCACCTGAAATTACAAACAAAATAATGAGTAAAATTGTTAAGTTGTAACTACCTAATTAAATTACCTATAACTTACATACATATTTCTGGTAACTAAAAGTACCTAAATATACTTTATAAATAGAAATAAAATCAATAATTAATTTCGTTTATTAAAAGACTCCACCCACGCCTACAAATTCACCAGAATAATTTAATCACGACATGTTGCAAAGTGGCTCTACTAAACATTTAATAAATTATTTTTAGTTTTGATGGCATAAAAACGCGAACGAGCAAATGGATCGGAAATCCCTCAGTGTTGTTCTATAAATATATTTTCAATTGCTTTTGCCAACATTTCCTTCCCTTTTCTGGCTTAGTTACTGTTTCCGAGCCAACGGTCAATGTCTGATTATGATTCGATAGTTATTTTGTATTGTCGAATCTCCATAGGTGGTTTATAATATTTGATTTGAGTCTTTGTTTTTATTATAAAATGTTTTTAAGGAGCACATTCACGATATTTTATTATTTAATGATGCTGAGAGTGGTATAAAACTCACGGCATCATTATAATTTATAAGTAGACTAGTAAGTACTTTATTACAATGATGTAAGAGTTACATTGCAACGACTTACTAATGGCTTTACGTAAAAAAGAAAGTCGCGAAAGTGTTCCTTAAAAAATTAAAAAATAAAGACTGTAATCAAATTACTACAACTGAACCACCTACATAGATACGACTATACAAAATATATCTAAGTATAAACTGTCTTTTTTATATCTAACGTAAAATAACCTTTTACAGTAGCTACCTACGCTAAACATCTACAAGATAAAGTTCTATATTAAATCACTTTCCCACAAATCTTTCGTGGTAAACACAAAACTTTAGCTAGTTCTTGTAAAAGTAGCGATTGTTAAGCAATATGTAAATCTATGTTCACCAACGCCCGACCTACCTATTACCTACTTTACTACAAAGTTATTATGTTATAAAACTCTTATCGGGCCACGTTTTCAGTGATCGTTAAGTATGTAGGTAATAATCTAGAATTGAAATTGAACAGTGTAGTTAAGCGACGATAAAAACTATAACCATAACAGGTCTGACCCACTATGCATGCGATAACAGCTATAAAACAAGCTGTTCGCTTATACATATATTTCTTATCTTAATAATGTTACAAGCGCTCCTTAAATAGAACTTCGAGTGTTAGTTTACTGAGTACACTTGACTATTTAATAAGTTGAAAAGTCACCAAAGAGCCCTAATATCTCATTGCTTTGACCTATTTCGTGGAGGTTATCGCTGACTGTCAGGAAACTGATATGGTACCTAACGATTAATAATAACAGCTCAGAAAACTTGTGTATAACTTTACTATCTGATCATAACCCTATAACACAAATAAATAGATCAAACGTACAATAATATTCCTGTTCGTAACTGTTGAAGACGTAGCGCTATATAAACGTGCAGCTATAAAAATTAAAACACAATTTCACGAAAAAGAATTCGCCGAACCTTGTTGTAAAATTATCGTTTTCTCTTTTGTTTCAGTTTAAAATTAGAATGCGAGAAACTGGCTAGTGAAAAAATTGAAATACAAAGGCATTACGTTATGGTGAGTAGAAATTGTATATTTATAAAAAGAATACTGTCAGTCTTGGTTTTGTGTGTGTTTCCCCCCAAAATAATATTTAAAAAAAACAAGCAAGTCAATAAAACAGCAATTTATAGTTTTCAAATAAAACATTGGGAAACTTTAAATAAAACTGTGGTGCCATGAAATGTTTTATTAAACCACTACAAGAGATTGGGGTTAATGATAATAGCGGCGATGGCACAAACATAATTACGTTCATACCCGTACAGTAAAAACGAACGCAACAGGCTAACGCATGTCATATTAAAACTACATAGTTTAATTTAAAGGGACAGCTAATTTAACAGCTAAATAGAGATGTTTATCACATGTAACATTTGTTATGGCGTGTGAAATCAATAAATGTGTTCCTTTGTTCCCACCCGCATGTCACATGATTTCTGTTTGATTGGCTCCAATGCACCCTCCCATTAGATAATTGTACGTATGAAAGAAGAATTATTTACTCAATTACTGGGCAGTTTGTCTCTCTACACAAGGAACAACTCAGATGTTTAGCACGTGTAATAAAAATGTTTAGATAAGATATTGTAACATCGTCGTATCAATCACAGCGCCAACCCAGCTGTCAAGAGCGTGCGTAGGCAAACGTATTAGTGGCCAGTTCAAGATCAGACAATATATTTCAAACGAACAGATATATTTTGGCATGCCTTAATTCCCGCATGTTCGCTTCGTCCAGATATGAATCACGATTAAGTGTTGCCAAATCGCTCGCAATTTATTTTAATACGCTCGAGAGGAAATTTTCGCGAGAATTTTTATGTGTCGGAAACACTTCTGGCCGACGTCCAAACTGTGCCAGTGCGGATGTTTAGTCACTCGACTCCTATAATTTGAGGAAGCTAATCTGTGCCAAAACCGTACCGTGTCACTGCTCGGTCGTTACATTTACACGCATAAATTGTAATCGATTAAACTAAAGCGTTTTATTTATGTTTCAGTACTATGAAATGTCGTACGGCCTCAATGTGGAAATGCATAAACAGGTATGTACTCTCATCTTCATTAAATTATACTTTGTTTAAAATAAGTCTGTATGTGTATTTGTGAACGAAATAGTGTTTCCACTTTCTGATAGCAGATGTTAAACATGTTTTTAAAATAAGGGAACATAAAAGGAAGATGAAGGGGAAAATATGGCTATATTTTAACAACGGTCGCGGTCGGGCGAATTGGCGCACGGGGAAAAGTTGTAAAGCAAAAAAAAAAAACGTGTTATTGCGCTGCGCCTGTTTGTTGGATAAACGTTGTTTGACAGCGAGCCCGCGGGCGCACCCCCACTGGGGGGTGGGCGCGTACCGCCTGGTCAAGCCACTTTGTTGACATTTCGGTTTTTAATTTGCACCCACTTTGGTATTTTAATTGCGTAGTTATCTTTGTTATTGTCCTATCTTTAATAACAATTATATACACGTTGTTCGTATAATGCATGTCGAATAATCTCAGCCGTCGCGCGGTTGAATTAATATTATGACGGAGTTTCATTTCAATAGGACACATTATTATCGAAATATTATGGGGAAGGGACCGAAAGTTGTGCAGGCTTCCCCCTAATGCGCGTGACTAAAGCGCAGAAACTATATCTATGAATTAGACGCTCAGTAGAATTCTCAAAAAGGGGCTGGTAGGGCTGCCTAACATACAGATATTATCTTATAATATAAAAACTATTACATAAACATAAGCAGGTTAGGTAGGTACCATTTCTAGTAAAGAACTTAATTTTGTGGCGTGAGAGTCGGTTAGGCAGAAGAGTAAGTACATCTTTGATCGTCGATTGAAAATTAAGTAACAAAGTGTTTAATTATGTGAAATGTGTTCGAATAGCTCGCTGGTTAATTGAAATATTATTGTGACCGAAAAAACATGTGTTTGAATTGATTGAAAAATAATAATACCTAATTAATTTTCACGCTGTTAATTTCTTGCCGCGATAAAACAAAAGCAATGAAAATGCAACGAAAATAATGAATTATACATGTTGTTATTGCTAAACAAAATGTTATTGCGTGAATATTTAATCTGAGTAGATGTGATAGCCCTGACCACTGGGTGCTCGCTTAACAAAAGCTATCGTAACAAATAGGTACGAACACACAGGGGTGCCTCGCGAGGGTGCCGTGGGGGGCTTCATGGTAATCTGTTGATTTTACGCTCGCCAGCTTGTCTCGAACCCCGCTTTTATTAATATCACCCTGTATTTTAACACGTACTGTAAAAGGAATCACAATCAATTTACTACACGGAAAGCTACTCGGGTAATAAGAAACACTCATTCGTTTCACACAATTAATATTCACACGTGGATTTTTAAATGAACAAGACAGGTGTTCGCTCGTACACGGTACAGTTGTTTATTCATTTTCTTTTTAAGGACAAAATGGTTATAAAAATGAGTTTGCGTTTAATTATTATGTACTACTATTAATTAAAAATATAGATATAGACAGATATTAGATTGACATGGTTTATGATTTGTTTGATAAACTCTCGGACAATAGGTCCGATCCGTGGAGCTCGAAATGTTAAGCCGTCGGCGGTGAGTGATATTTGTTTAGGTTCTGGCAATCTAGCAAACGAGGGGTGATTACGAAGGGTCGTATTGTTTGCGCCGCGGCGGACAGATGGCGGCCTCTACCACTAGTTCAATGCTTGAATGCGCTATTTAGCGTACACTGCCGTGCTTCATTGTAATGGATTATTACATTAGCACTTAAACACGCTCAGTCGAGCGAGAACCAGAAATGCACCCCGTCGACTTTGTTAAGCTTTTATGTGTTGCATGTGAGCGTAATAGAATAACAACGGATGTTTTTCCTTTTTATTATTTTATAACGTGTTTGTTTTTTTCCTGAACTCCGAGTGACGGTCGCCTCAGGTAAACACTTAATAAAAAGAGATTGAAATTAAATCTAATCGGTGAAGCCGGGCCAAGCAATGGAGCTTTTTTCTTTTTATTTATTCTGACTCTTCACGGTCTATAATACAGGGTCGTCTCTTGAAATACATCGAGAAGCATTTTTCTCGAATATTATACAATACGACATTATCGCGTCAATAAGGTCGGTTTTGTCGCATCGACACGCCGTTTCCCGCGCGTCGTGACCGAGTCGCACTCGCGGCGTGACCGCGACTAACGCGCGTTTTCCGCTCTTTCTGACGACGACTAATTGCTTAGATTTTCTTTTGTTAGTCGCGGGGCCGGACCGTAGTGAGACCGTGCCGAATCACACCTACTTACGCTGTGAATTGATTGTTTCGTCTTTGTGTGGCAGTATCGACACGGAGACTTATTGTTCTGTGCTTCAAGCTATTATTCACGCCCGGACTGACTTTCACGCTGCCGATTATGGCAACGGTTTCCTTACTTAGAATAAGTTAGAATCGGCCGACGACTCAGATAGATCCTGGTATTGGAACTGCACTCATGTGTGTAGATAAGTATGTGTCGTAATCGTAACGTGTAATGTAGATAACGGGTAGTTGAAGAGCGAATTCATACGGTGGAGTGATTTCATGAAGTGTCACGAATGTGGAGAGAGACAATAGTGAATAGGGTCGGTGCGCGGCGCGGCGGGATGTCGATAAAATACTTTGTCGAGGTTTACGAGCGTCGACAGTCGACACCCCTCGGGCTCGAGTTGCCCGCCACCCTCCGACACACGCTTCGTGCTCAATGCTCGCTTGTTATGATATATCAATGTGGACTCGTTGCTCTGCAACAATAAGCCCTTTAGTTACAGATTTTCGATTTTTGATATGATGGTTGCCTTTTGTTTTATTTGTTGAATAAACGACGTTTTTTGCGTTTTTTGTTTTCAATTTTGGTTACACTTTGTTGGTTGTCATGTGATTGTTATGAGATTTGAAGATTTATTGAATATACCTAATGGGAAATACTAACAGACATTCTGTTAATATTTTGGTTTTACTAAAAAAGCTTCTTCCAGGTATCCTACCAAATTACCTATTTTAAAATTGAAGACAAATGAAATTGTTTGAAAGCTCAACTCAGATTGAACAAAAGTCTAAAAAAAAATATTACTTCACCTATTTTCTAATCTTGCACACACGCACACATCAAAACAATTTATCCGTCAAATCAGTTAAAACTCGTTTTATCACCAAAGCATTCTAGCGAAAAATCCATTTTAATATTTTCGAAAGCTGTACGTGTCCGTATAATTTAATAATCTCCGGGTTATTGCGATTCCATCCATTCCATGCCGTTGGGGGAGGACGATGCGCTCGAACCGCTCGCATCGCTCGAAGCTCAGGCCGCTCACACCGCTCAAATTTATTCATGCGCGGCCCCAAGGATTGTTTGCCCTTGCATTAGGGTGGCCGCACACCCGCGCAATCTCTCTCATTGATAAAAACAGTGCACGTGCCCCATCAGCTTACCTACTGTTTATTATAATAACCGGGGGTGGATATCATGACAGCGCGTCTCTTTTGCCCTCTTTGTTTACGACGACGATAGGTATAGGTATTATCAGGATATTAGATATCTTTTGGATTATCGAGTATTAAAGTATTTAATGTAATACCGAGGATAAGTTCGTCTACTTCAATATCAACGATACACGGTTTATTTATATCTTTATGCCTACTTGTTGAAAATTGTTTTGAAGTACCTAGGTATAATGTAAAGTAAGTTATAAAATGGTATAGGTGCGTACTTTAAATAATTTCGATTCAATGGCTAATTTCAGCTTATTGATATTCTACATTACCTACTGCCTAAGTCAGCCTAAGCGCATTCCAAAAGCTGTAAATTGACTATGAATGGACTCGTTATGTTAATACTTTATGACAAAATAAACCACCTATTAACGTGACTCAACGTCCTGTTACTTGATTCATGAAAGCCGTAACAATAAAACGTAAATTATAAACAATAGTTAGAGGAGTAAGGAGTAATGCAGCTCGAGGCGCGCGGCGTGCCTTATCAAATTATAGCCGTTGAGTGTTCACATCAACATGCAGGTAGTCGTTAAGGGTCCCCGCATAATGGGAGCGCTATCTCGTACATCTACAGGCGGATACAGCGCTGTGAATTGTCTAAACGAACGCAACAACTCACAATGAACGCTTCGGCGCGCAGAGAGTCGCGCGTCGCCCCCTCGCTTTAAAAGCGAAATTATCTCTCCATCTACAGGGTGCGTCGCGCGGCAGATGGCGCTTGCAATAAAACCACTAAACGCGATATCGCCGCTCGCTGCCCCTCCGCTTTATTATTTGATCGGGGAGCCAAATTAAAGGATTTGCCGTAACCCCTCGCTTGCGACCCTCGCCTGCCAACAATCACCTCTGTATTAAGTCTAATTGTGTTTTCAAATTCGACCCCTATAATACCGAGGGACGTGATATTCTGAACCATGTGAAAAATAGGGCGTACTCATCCTCAGTGCGTTATTAAATTTGCTCATATCATACAAGTACAGCGTGTTCCGTTATAAATAACGTTCAATTTATTAAAAATTGGTTGATTTCGTAAAACTTGTGTTCGTGAGCATATCATGTTACATGTCCATGAACGCTCGTGACTAATAAACAGTTTTATAGTCGTTCTAAAACCACGCAATAAAACAACGTAATAATTATAAGTGCTCACAATTAGTTAAGACTTGGCCGCGTTATCTTCTTGATTCGCATGTCATAGTGTATCATTTTACCCATTACTCACTATTATCATCATTATTCGGTAATTTACTGAAACATACTAATCGCGATTTGTAAATTTGGAAACAATACAATCTGATAACAGAACAGGCTGTGTATACCAGAGCAGTTAGACGTAGCTCGGCAAGCGGTGAGCAAGTGAGCAAGCACTGCTTCCAGTGGGTGCACATTTAACGTTACTCCACTACGTAGCCAAGTATTTCTACTCGTTTATTTATCGCCCCTCTCGCCGGTGGCTACGATGACGTCAAACTAATTACACTGAATACGACCCCTGTTGCACGGACCACCTTAATTGCACTGATTGAGACACTGATATTGATTTCGAAACAGTTTGCGTGGACGCCGGGGCCGAGGTGCCGGGAGCCTTCCGCGGGAACCCGACACTCGGCTCTGCTCGGACCCGGTCGGCGGTGGTCGGGCGTGAAACGGCCCTCATGAATAATGGACGCCTTGTTCGCTCCTTGAGTTTCATTTAAAACAGACGATTTCTATTCGACTCGTAAACTACACGCCTATGAGTCACTCATTTCCCATTCAATGTAATAACCCGTAAAACTGCATCCCCAGCGCTGTAAGAATTTTAAGTGGCGGCCTTTTTACTTAGCATACTAAATAAAATGTTTGAGAATTTACATAGTTTACATATGTGCGTGTATAAGTAATGCGGTCGTGCAGTAGTCGCGTTATTCACATAGATTGTATCATTAAATCTCGCTTACATTATCATGAAAACGGTAACAGTTGTAGGGCGGCGGGTGCGCGTACTCTATTCAAATACAGTGAAACAATGCAAACAAGGCGAAGGGGTAACAAACACGGGGGTGGCGACCCTCGCAGCTATTGACGGCGGGATCCCCCGCGATCTGACAGCTCCCCACAATACACTTGCTGGATTTGTGTTTAAGTGCACTTTATTAGTGTTACTGACTGATGCCCTGATCAAATTGTAAAATACTCCAAATCCAAATTGATACAACTAAATACAATCAACAACCATAAAATATTTCGCTAAAATTACTCGTTTATTCGGACTGTTATTGTCATCATAACAATTGAATGCTAATTTAAATAATAATAGATAAGATAATCCATCTAGTAGTCTAGTAAGGGCTGATTTTTCAATAGTCAGCTATAACTTAAACTGAGGAATAAATATTGTGTTTTGACAGTTTTTGTATTGGAAATATGTCAAATTCTCAGATTTATTCTTACCATAAAAGTTATCTGAGTATTGAAAAACCAGCCCTAAGTGGTAATAATTTTATAGCTAACATGGCGCAGATAAATAGTATCGATAGTTTGTCGTCAATCCCGTCATAATATCTTGCACGTTATGAATGAACCGGATGAAGCTCATAGTCGTATCATAACAGTGATTACGTGTAACGTTCTCGAGTTAAAATAAAACGTTTCGAAAGGTTCGCAGATTGAAGTTTACGGCGCTATCAAAGTAACTCGAGCGCTGTTATTATCAACTCTGGTCAAACGACACTTCAAACGATCCCCTTTATAAAGCTTTTTATGAATATTTAACACCAGGATATATCAGTAAGTATAATAATTGCGCAGGAGATATGTTGAATTATAAATAAGAAGCCGTCTATAATGGTGAACATTACTCACTCGGTGTCCAATAGAATAGAAGCCCATTAATAACGTATTTAGCATAGATAATAATGTATAATACATTATACAGCATAATAGCTACTGAATAATTAAAGATTTAGTTATATAAATGCGGTTTGAATTAATGTGCGCGAAATGACTTATTAACCTCTGACCTTCGTGTAACGTAAATGTGTACAGCTTAGCTGGAAATTCATGTCCAATTGAAATGAATATTAATATTTATATTATGGAAAGTTGAATATTTCCAATGCATTTATGTACTGAATACATTATGAAATTATGTTTAGCTGTCATATTTATCGGTGGATATTATTGTCAAACCACTATTCATAATGTATCTAATCGATGACCTAGTAATCAGCTGATTTAGTACCCGGGAGAGCAGTGGTGCCTCAGTGGTAACGGGCTCGACTTACGAGTTGTAGGGCATGGGTTCGACCTCAGACATGCGCTTCACTTTGTGTAAAAAAATTCATCACCACTGCTCTCAAAACGGTGAAAGAAAACTTCGTGAGGAAACCGGCATGTCCGAAAACCAAATATTCATCATCTACCTAACCGCACTTTGCCCGCGTGGTGGATTATGACCCACTCTCTCTCACAGACAGGAGACCTGTGTCCCAGCAGTGGTAACATTATAGGCTGATTATGCCTTCGTTAGAGTAAAGACGGGCGATGTGTAACAGCGCAGTAACTTTAAGCACACCTTTATCAAGAGCCTAAGCTTTCAAGATGTATGACACTATTAATCCAGTGTTGGCATCCGTTGACATTTACGAATCGTGACTTCGTACTTCAATGGTAAATAAAATGCAGGTAACATTAAAGTAGAACGCTCAGTAGTAGATACTTCAGCATTCGATGTTCCGTGGTTTTGTAATGGTGTGAAATATTCTCCAGTCGAGTACCGAGATCATTATCAGACGACGACGCGACGCTTTGATGGATGCGATCGTCAATGAAGACTAGACTCGCGAGAGTTCTCAAAACTATTACTAGTTTGCATACAATGTTATTACTTTTCTACGAAGTACTAGATAGCTATGAAGCTGCATTGATTTGCGTAGTTTGTTTTATCTCTTAATATAAGTAACTAATAATGTCAGTGAAAAAGGGTAGAGGCGGGAATTCTCTATCCGTAACGCCGTAAAGACTGATATTTTATCAGATAATCATAGCTGTAGGTAAGTAAAGTATCCCCAATAGATAAAATAGAAGATTAATAAAATCACAGCTGATATCATTTGTCATCAATAGCAAAGTAGGTAAACCCTACGTTAAAGGGAAGAGACCACCTGAGCTCAAACGCGCAATTATAGTTAGTTAACTGCCTTTTAAACGACGTCAAACATTTAATTAGCAAATGATCGACCTTTACACCCTAGCAGAACACGGTACCGAATTATACTGCACCCACATGTTTGTAATCTCTGTCTGTATGTCTAGATGTACCTACATACCCACCTATGCACTTTAGCTGCTAGGTACCACTACCAGGTACCGTTAGCAACGTAAATTGAAAAAAATTAATAAACGATAAATACCAAGCGACAGTTTTGTTCGATGTTAAATTGGTGTAACAATTTATTTATGAAATAAAAGTAATGAAATACAATATGGTTGAATTTGTATTTTGCCTTGTTTGTTGAAATCGTATAAATGTAGTGCAGTTTGTCGCAATAAAATCGACTATATTAACAATATTTAATTTAAATAAACACTGTTTGTATTAATGGAATTTATTAATGTTTTGATTATGAGTACCGTACAACAAGTAGGAGTTGCACTTGACGGCTGCATGACACGTCACGTGTTGTTTCCTTAACAGTGTGGTCAGCCAATTAATTTTGTCAAAGAACAAAGTCGCGATATAGAATACACTCGTGACATCATGTAAGTTCAACAAATATTGTAATTAAGTGAAACCCTTAACAATTTACGAAGGCGTAGAGATCAAGTGTAGAGACAAGTCCAGTTTAGCAGGCGCGGCGCGGGGCTGGGGCGCGGGGGGAGGTGCGGTCGCGGTGAGCCGCACCGCTGCGGTCTGCGGTCGCCGAGCGAGCCGCGCCGCACGCAGACCCCGCACTTGCTCCCTTTAGCCGCACCCACTCAAATATACTACGCTGTATTGTTTATCTCAATACTTTCCATATTTGGCCAATTTGAATATTTTATATACATCATTCGAATAAATAAATGGTCGCTCATTTAACTGTTTTGGCTCAATTAAGTACACGTCAATACTTTTAGGTCGCGGGGAGAATTGCCTAAAATGTTACTCCGTTAATTCATCATTTAGATTCGGCACAATATCGATTTGCTTGCGACCCTTTCGAAGCCGTTTGCACAACAGGAAACCATAAAATATTTAAGGATCGGATCATAAATATTTTATTGTGGGCTTTATTTCCAAGTAATCATTAAAATAAGAATGTTTATTCAAATGACTGAATTAAAATAAACTGCGACTGCATGCCGCAGTTTACATTGTATTACTAATATTACCGATATGAGAAACACGATTATGTAGCAGCTAACTATGACAAATGAATGAACAATGTTAAGAACTTTCACAAAGACGTTCCAAACATTAGCGGAGGAATTCTGTGAACGTTGTTAGTTTCCAAGAAGCGTGAAATTTTACTTGTGAACTTTGTGAGTCGGCAACAGTCGCCACTTGGCGCATCCAACAAATTAAACAGTATTCGTAGACCGCGGCCGACAGACGCTCCATGCTCACAATAAGCATTGGGCTCGCAAACACGCCAAGTAAACACCGCCTGTGTAAACTCACAAACTCCGTCCCTCGCTCTGTCCGCTGCGACTACGCACAAATACCTGCAAACTATATTAAATATTTAACATTACGTATACTTTACATGAACCCGCCATATAGCTGATCTTTCGACCTCTGTTCTTGCTTCTTTTGATTCCGATTCCATGTCTAGATAACAGAACATCGTACCTACTTAAAAGCATTCGGTATATCTTGCGATTACTTATTGTTCATGGAATCATTGTTCTACGTTCTTTGATCACGAATATTGTTGAGTTGTGTGCCGTGTTCGTGTCGTGTCGTATGGCAATACTGCAATAGCAAGAATTGCCAGTGAGTCGGCGACTCGGCAGTCGGCACAACGAGATAGCAAACAGTACAGTGCAAACGGTCTCCGTAAATAAGCAAGCTTCCATCGCAACTGGACGCCGTCGTTCTGCACTTGTACATATATACGACCTACGATAAACGTTATCCATGTTGGATATAACCAACTATCTCTGCGACAGATTCTATCGCTAACTTTGTAATGTTAGATATATGTACATTTCGTTTGATTTCCACGCTATTTCAATTTGATGTCACCCGATAACTTCGACTCGTAAATTATGAGGTTTTTATAAAGGCGATTAGTTCGCCGAGACTGACTGATACCTGCATAATATCTCTCTTGATATCGGCTGTTTATCACGATCTAACATAGTGTTTATCTAATACTTTTATCGCCTACGTTTCTGGATCACACAAAAAATAATACAGATACATAAAGTTTATCGTGGAACCGTCCGTAATCAGCCCAATCAATTTTAGTACAAAATCCGTGATAACTGGTTATCGTGTCTGAACAAAAGCAAGACAGCTGAGTATAAAAAAAATCATACTAGATAATACCGACCAGATAAAGCTTTAATGATGATAACCATCGAGTTTTAGGATGAAGTTATCGATATGTATTAATGGTGTTATTCAGAACAAGCAGCTGATATGAAGCGTTCTAATAATCCGCGATAGCAAGCCTGCAATCAACGTTGCGAAACTAAAAATAAAAATCAGCGCGCGTCGAACCGAAAATAATTTGATGGCAACACGAATATTCAGACAATCGGTGTTAGCGGCGCGTGTACACGACACGGAGCGCGGCGCGAGTGGAGGCTCCGTTGCACATTGCATAAATTAGGACTGTATTAACAGCGCTAATTACACTGCTATAGCGCTACCGAATACACTAGTATTTGTGTAGCAGCGAGCGCCATTGTGTTCCCCAGTACAAGGTACCGAACACATAAGGCGCCGGAAATGCGGAGTCATTACAGCGCCGCCGCTCGTTACGTCGACAAAAAAGCTCAGTGTGCACACTGTGCACCGCTATGATTGATTCGTCTATACTACACAAACCGCTTGTGAAACTATCTAGCGTCTACAAATTGGTCAATTCATTTGCGTCGAGAAACTTGTTTGTGTTTCTTTATTATCATTATCACGTAAGCGCTTGTGCGGTTTCACCTCGCTCGCCGCGAATCAACTATGATGTAGTGCCTCCTCCACGTTTGTTTGTTTATGGCTTTTACCTCGAGCGATTGCATTTATACAACAATGTTTCTTTCACTAATATAAATATCACACAACGTTGTTTTTAGAATGTCAAGTAACGTGCACGTTTATAAGCGCTCTCATAAAAAGTGCCGTGTCAAAAAGGCTTCACGCTTTGCCGAGAGGTAAGATACACAAAGGGCAATAAACGTTTGGCGTGGACCTAAACAAACAAGGG
Organism: Apamea anceps; assembly: GCA_951799955.1. Lineage (NCBI taxonomy): Eukaryota > Metazoa > Arthropoda > Insecta > Lepidoptera > Noctuidae > Apamea > Apamea anceps. Next base: position 12,683,726 of record OX637513.1, on the reverse strand, counting down.
TAGCTAGGAAGCTGGCTCTTTGTTTGGCGAGAAACATGCGAGTCAACAGAGCGCTCACGCTTGCCTGCCCCGGCTGTTATGAAACCGTGTGTCGCGACTCTCGTGATATGTCGACGCTAATCTGTCAATCAGAATCGCTCGGACCAAGCCCGATTGCATTCTACTTAATTTATAGCTTGGACTGTTTGAATGAATCTGACCGTGAGATTTAAGGCCACTTCGTCCGCCTCTCTAAATATTTAATGTTATTTGATTGCACTGCTATATTTTCGTCGTGTTTGTTGTGTACTGTACAAATATTTGGGAGATTCGATTACGTGTACAAATCATTTACTTCGATTTTCACAATATCTAACGCAACGTCCAAAATCAAATGTCGTAAAGTAGGTCTACAATATTCTACATCAGATAAGTCGCATTTATCTGACACCAAACATATCATGATTCATGAGGCCGACAAGAATATATTGTTGTTGTTTTTATTTAGTATCGTAGCAAGAAGGTTTAAATTGACAGGTGGTGTGTAGTGGAGCGTAGCCGGCTCTTGATCGCGCAATTACAATCTGATTACGAGTTGACACTGGAGCCGGCGCGGCTCGGCTCGACTCGATACCGAGATAGCGACGTGTCCCACTACACACCCACTCCACGGCTCTCCAATCAACTTGTTCTTGCCAAGTAATTATATCCATTTGTTTATAATGAATATTAATGACGCGCCTTCCCGTCCGACGATTCTGTTTATTATAAGTATCGACGCTCGAGTAGCAATTATTTTAAGTAAAGCCAATTATATTGTCGTTCACGAGCACTTCACTCAACTGCGTAGATAATTGAACCCTGTTTAAATATTTAGATGCAATCCTTCCCCTAATCCCTCTGTTTGTTGTTGAACTAACTCGTGTAAAAGTTCACAATGTACAGGGTACAATTACAGCGGTGAGTAATTAGAAAGCTAACGAGAAGCGGCGACAGCGGTTGGCAGTGTGCATTATCGATGTGCCAGCCACTAATGTTCCATGGCAGGCTATATTTAAACAATTATTGCTCCGCGAATGCGATACGAATCGATGATAATGTTGGCCTCTGTCTGCTGAAATAATAGCCCATTTATCGACTTGACTGCCATTTCGCAGGAGGAATTATTTATTGTAGGCCATAAGAGCGACGTCGCTTTCAATACAATAGCGTGCCTTCTCGATGTGCGACTGTTTTGTTTAATAAAGTGGAAACTTGGCGTGAGCGCCGCTCGCAGGCAAGATAAGAAGAACGCAGCGTGCATAAATAATTCATAAAAGAGTCGGGAGGCATTAATGAAGGCCGAAACCTCAGTGGAAGTGCCACGTCCGTTCAGTTTATTCCGCAGAACACAATCGCGGTAAAAGCAGTAAAAGTTCATCGTCGAGCGCCCCGGGAGGCGGGCGGCGCGGGCGGCCGGATGCGCCGGGAAACTTATAACTAAATGGTTATGCCGTTTAACCTCTTCATTTTCGTTTAATATCTTTGTGGTGTAAATCTTTTATCAATTTAATAGCAGGTGCTAAAGTGAAAACATTATTTATGGGTATCCACGTAAGACACACATAATTTATGCCCATGTCCTTTAACGCTGTTACATAGAGCATTATAGATTGGTGACATTATGTAGATGTTATCGGTTAGTATTCACGTGGTGGCTAGCCCGGTCACGATGTACGCAGCCGCAACATGCGCGTACGAGCATTCAAGGGAGACAATAAATTGTGGCGTGGAACCGCGACCCGCATTCAGGTCACACACAGCTCGCGGCGTGCACCGTGCACTCATGTGCCATATTCCGTTGTATTGTGTCGTAAGGAATCCTGATGGTTTTACGACACCTGAATTAGAAACAGCCCCTCCACTGTCTTGATTCTCTAGAAAAGAGAAACAAAAAACCTCTTGAGAATTATACTGTACTGCAGCATTCTTCATGTATGTCATACAATCATTAAATATCTCTCTCATCTGAATATTAATTCACCGTCTAAATGATTTATTTCGTAGATATTTCTCGTCACTGGTATTAAGAAGAAAATTTATTTTAGTTCTCAAATCAATTCGTGACGAAATTAACGAATCGATTTTACATTTAAATGTGTTTATTAATTTAAATTGGTGGAGGCTTATTGCCCAACGCTTTTAAATTTTATCGCGAATTTCGAAAACTCAAGTCTGCATAATGCCGTCGAGAGAGCATTCGATTAATTGACTTATCGTATTCTTCATTAAAAAGATGTTTGGAATAAATTCAAGCGTTGTTTGTGGGGGAGCAATAAATATGTAATAGTGAAACAAATGGAGCACCGTTGGCAAGATGCGGCCGCAGATTAAAAGCTCCACCGACTAAACCACGTGAAAATCGCGCAAAAAGAGGAGTCACCCGCGGCATTAGCGGATGAGTGTCGGAGCCATTAGTGCACCTCCTCGCCTCGCGTGCTGCCCTCCCCCGCCTCACACCCCGCTGGCGCCTTCTCACCCCGAAACCCGACGTTCCTCTTTTATTTCTCGCGCGGGGATGAACTCCTTAATGACAAACCGTACTATATCTTTTGTGGAGAGCTCGCAAAAGTACGTATTTTGTGGCCCTTTTGTACGCCCGCTTTTTATTCCTCCGTTCGTACTCGCAGCTACTGTTGTAGAGTTATACGAGGTGCAGATGGGACGGGGATTGTTCGCCTCGTAACGACAATAAGAAAAACTGCTTTAATCTGAAACCCTTTGTCGATATTTGGCGCTCAATGGTGCTATTCTCTGATTGAATTTCGACATAGCGATACGTAGGAATGCGTCGAACTCACGCTACGAGGGAGTTCAAGTATGGGAACAATATGCTAGACAAGAAATTTCGCAAAGGTATTTGGAGAGCGCACGAAATTCAACATTGCATAGTGATTGCTTTTAAAGCGCTTAGTTTTAAAGTGAGTCCAACCACTGAGCACATCTCTGTCTACATCCATTCATTAGTTTATTACACAAACAATAGGGTATGCCTTGCATAAATTAATAAAACATATTCAAATAATTACTTCCGCTATCTTCTGTCCTGAATAGTTTTTATTTATATAACACTAATTTCACTTCACTTTTATGATCACGTTAACAATTAACTCGTAGCTGTTAAAAAATCTTCACACGTCTGAAATTAATTATAATTAATTGCTCGCTAATTAAGAATTCATAGAGTTCTCACTGTCTGGAGACGCTCGCAGTCGCGGCCATCTGAATCATGCGACTGGAGGAATGTGCGATTCACTGAGAAACAAAGACATAACTAACTCTCACTACAATTCTCTGCAATTCACGGTCCGTTAGTGTAAAAATTAATATTCGTCGCTGTGGGAGTATGTACAAGTCGTTTATCATAAAAAGCGTTAAATTTAGAGGCGGTATTTTCCAGTTTAGTAGTAAATTTTCACAATAACCTGGCGGTAGAGGCGGCGAATGAAAATGTAATTTGCGGTAATTCGGCGCGTCGGTCGGTCGCGCGGTGCCGCGGCGAGGCGAGTGCGGCGCGGTGCGACACCGCGCGGCGGTCTGCAATGTCAACATCATACATTATCGATCACTGTACAAATTGTGTTTATTACTTTGTTATCTCTTGTTTGTGTGAAACTCCTTTAATTGTGTCCGTGAATATTTATTTGGAAATTTTACATCATACATATATCTGTTTCCAAGTTCCGCTAAGGCAAGGGGGTTATCAATCAAGTCTGACATCATTCATACATAACAACGAATAATAAAATATATAAATTTTCTTGAACTCTATTTTAATGAAATTAAAAAAATAAAAACTACCGATTAATTAATCTTCCGTTGATAAGAGGAAACAATGTGTTTATTCCGCACACAAATTGAATACGTGAAGCGATGGCCTATCAGCCAGTTTATTAGCACATCGCTAAAGGAAATTTGCACTATGTACGCACTAATATTCCAATAGTTGCACGACTCACGAAGTTTGATGTTTATCTAGTAAATGGAGGAACCTTGTTGTTGTCTTACTTCTAAAAATATACATAGCTGGCCTTATTTATTCGTCATGTTTATTTATTTACGCTATCATAAAAATCTTACTTAAATATTTGCGAAAATAATTCGTGTTCCAGTTTGCACATTACGAATAATTCCGTATAATAGACGTGTTAAAAAAACAGCGTTCTTAATTAAAATTCTGCAGAGAGGTTTTTTTTATTATAATAATTTGCTTGCAACTTCATGATTCAGCTTTTAAAAGGTTTATTTTGCCGTTACAACAAAAAGGTATGGTTAACACATAAATAGTGAGCACAAAAAACAAATATGCGTGGTGTGTGGAGTAAATTCGCGCGAGCTCGGACGCGACAAACAGTCCATTTAGCGAGGCGGAATGAAAGTACTATTTGCGGCGAACGCTGCGGTCCGCCGCGCGCGCCCTCGCTGCCTCGCGTACGTGTGCACTCCACTACACGGTTAAATACTACGGCTTAATGTAACACACAACAACGGGTTAAATGTTTTGTATCAACGCTTTTGTTAAGCTTTGACGTTCGGCTTGACTTCGTTGAAATTAAAATCATAATCCCTACAAATTATAGACCTATTTCTGTACTACCTACCTTTAGTAAAATTTTTGAGAAATTAATTTTAGAAAAATGCAAAGATTTTTTAATAAACACAAATTATTACATAGCAAACAGTTCGGTTTTACAAGGGGTCGTTCAACTACTGATGCCGGTGTTGAACTGATAGGACATATTTATAATGCATGGGAAGACAAATGCGATATCTTGGGCATCTTTTGTGATTTGTCCAAGGCATTCGATTGCGTTCTTCACGAAACTTTAATCAGGAAACTCCGCCACTACGGGATCCGGAACGCTGCTCTGGATCTTCTTACTTCATACTTGAGTAAGAGGATTCAGAGCGTTGATGTTAATGGAAAAAGATCTCCCGGATCTTTAGTAACAATGGGAGTCCCACAGGGCTCAATTCTTGGTCCTTTATTGTTTCTTATTTATATTAATGACTTACCGTACCTCATAAAGGATAATCATGATATAGTGTTGTTTGCAGATGACACTTCACTTTTGTTTAAACTTAAACGTCAGCAGCAAGTTACTGACGATGTAAATAGCGCGATCTCTAAAGTAGTCCACTGGTTCAATGTTAATAATTTACTTCTAAACGAGAAAAAAACCAAATGCATTAAGTTTACGTTACCTCACGTTAGACAGTTGAAAACTAATGTGTTGATAAAGGGTAAAGAATTGAATCCTGAAGACAGCACAGTATTCTTGGGCATAACTTTGGATGCTAAGCTACAGTGGGGTCCACATATAGTCAAATTGTCAAAAAAGCTAAGTACCACAGCATACGCTGCTAAAAAAATTCGTAATTTAACTGATATAGAGACAGCCCGTTTAGTGTACTTTAGCTATTTTCATAGTGTCATGTCGTACGGTATTATATTGTGGGGAAATGCCGGTGATATTCAGACTATCTTTATTTTGCAGAAGCGAGCTGTTCGATCAATTTATAAATTAAGTCCGAGACACTCGCTCAGAGACAAATTTAAAGAAATTAATGTTATGACTGTGCCTTCTCAGTATATTTATGAAAATCTTTTATATGCCCATAAAAATATAAAATTGTTTAAAAAATACAGTGATATCCATGATATAAATACTAGGAACAAACACAAATTTGTTGTACCTACAACAAGGCTCAAGAAAATAGGTGGCTCGTTCATATGCCAATGTATACGCTTTTACAATAAAGTTCTAAGCCTCGTTCAAGATCTAAGCCTTAATACATTCAAATCATTCATTAAACGTAAGTTGTGCCAGAAGGCCTTTTATACCGTTAAGGCTTATATCGAGAACAAAAAGGCTTGGGATTAAGCTGCTTCCAATTTTTACATATTGAATGTTTTTATTTTTTTTATATACACTTTGACATTAATGAATTTGATCTATGACATTTACTTACATTGTAAAGTATTCTATTATTTTAATTATTGTGAATGTGAAGACTATGTGGGTCATTTTATTTTTTAGTTTTCTCTCTGTTCTGTTAGTTTTTGTCATGATCTGGCAGTTTGAGTAATTAATGTGGCCTACCCAAATGTCCTTTCTTTGGTATTGTTCGTCGAATCGTTGAGCTCCTTAAGTTTTGAGTTGAGCTGTACGATTTATGAGATATGCGTGCACTGACTGGACAAGTCCTCTCAATCTGTGTGGTTCTTTCCTCAAAAGACCATCTCAGACATCGACCTACATGGTCTTCATATGATCTGACCAAGATTATGTCTGGACTTTAAAAGAGACTGACGTCTGAGTTTGTTTTGGCCTTTCTTCTCAGGCTAGTCAGATAGGAAACGCCGACCTCATCTAGTTTTAAAATATGATTGACGTGTAAAAGTGTTTGTACAAACCTACTTACAAAATAAAATCATTTATCATTTATAAACGCCGACTACAGAATAAAAAATATTCGCTTAGAGATGACCAAGAGATAACGTTCACTAACCATTTAACTGATCAATAACACGCAAATACTACGAACGATAGTTGAATGAAATTTAAACATTGTATTAAACAGAGGGATAATATAACATTAGTGTTTGAGTCTCGGATAAAGCAAAAGCATTGTTCATCTCGGTACAATGTTGGGAAATAGATAGTCAAGTGTCGCCGCAAATCCCACGCGGAGTCGCGAACAAAAGCTTGTTGGACGAGGGCAGCCCTGCGGCGAGTAAACAACACTATTTTAGTGCAATCCTGCACCCCAATTGCGAAACAGATTTTCAATCGCAATACATAATCCATTGCTTCGTAGGTTTAATAAAAACGTCTGCTCAACAACGTAAATAACGCAATGAACGTGGGTGAACTGTCAAAATTAAAGAAAAAGCCATGCGATGCGATAGAAAAACGTTTTTGAAAAAAAAAACAACCGACTTCCAAAAACGACACTACAAAGTGAAAAATAACTTTAATTTCGGAAGTCGGTGTCGTTAGGTTCGCATTTTCGTTGTTGCCACCGACTTCCGAAATTAAAGTTATTTTTCACTTTGTAGTGTCGTTTTTGGAAGTAGGCTGTTTATTTTTTTTTTTTCAAAAATGTTTTTAAGTTTCACTTTTAAGTTGTAATTTTTATATATGTATACTCCTGGCTGCAGCATCAGGCCAGAATTATGTCAACATTGCATTGAACTTAAAATTTAGTCCTATTTAAAATGAGCCCAAACACGACTGTAATTTCATGGTTTGTACTTTTTCTGATGCTCCTGGCTTCATTATCAGGTCTCTATGTACTTCGGTGTTCCTCATTAACAGTACGTTTATCCACACATCGAGCCCTTTTCAATGAGCCCTAAACACGATATATCTGTAATTGTCGAGGAGTTCGACGAGAGAGGGGCCCGTGGCTAAATAATAACAGCCGCACAGGTCGATCAGTCAGGTTAAGCTACGCTTGCCGCGGTTGGTCTGTGGATGGGTGACCATCTTTACCAACGGCTTAACGTGCTTTCCGAGGCACGGAGGGGCCGTGCCTCGGAAAGCACGTTAAGCCGTTGGTCCCGGCTGTCATTCGTGGATCTTTGACAGTCGCTACGGGTAGTCAGAAGCCCGAAAGTCTGACAACCAGTCTTACCAGGGGTACCTATCGTATTACCCAGTAACTGGGTTGTGGAGGTCAAATAGGCAGTCGCTCCATGTAAAATACTGGTATTCAGCTTCATCCGGTTAGACTGGAAGCCGACCCCAACATAGTTGGGAAAAGGCTAGGCAGATGATGAGTTGTCGAGGAGTTAGGTACTCTGCAGACTATCTTGACTGCAGCATCAGGTCATGACTTGATGATCATGAGACCAAATGTGGCAAATGCCCTATCAAACATCAAAACAATTTACTAAAACAGTCCTTGCCTGTTCGAGTAACTTCTTACTGTTAAGGAGTTGTACCTTCCATCATCAGCCCAGCTACCTGAGATGATGACAACCATACGCAAATACACAAGATACTTCATAAAATATGCGAAAAACAATAAGTGAGCCTATAGAATTTGAGGGTTGCCCTCGATTTCTCTAAGATCCCATCATCAGATCCTAACTTGGTGACAGTGGGACCACCTCAGAACTATCTACTTTCGAACAAAAAAAGAATTTTGAAAATCCGTCGACAATTGGCGGAGTATTCGATGAACAAACATACAAAAAAAAAACATACAATCATCCGAATATAGTACCTCCTCCTTTTTGTGAAGTCGGTAAAAATTGTCAGTCTATATGTGCAATTACACCGCGGATTATCAATTACCATGTATCTAAGTATTATATCTAACAATAATACATAGTAGTTTCTAAGCATCGTAAAAAAAACATCGCATGACTTGTTGCGGTTAATTGCGGGAACACGCCTTCTTGTGATAATCTTGAATTAGTAATCTTACATTGAAATATTATGTTAATCGCTATGCTCGATCTCTAATTGCAGAGCATTCTTAGTTAGCTATAATAATAGTAGTTTCAAAATGACTTAAATACTCGTCAACAAGCTAAAGAAAATCGGTGTAGACAAATACTGAGTAATGAACTCTTCAACGTCCCAGAAAAACAAACTTTACAGTAAATAAAATTAAATATGTTGTTTTGAATGATAATAAGAAAGTTGGCAAGTGTCCGGAAATTCTGAAATGTATGTAGCCATGCAATTATGGAATGAGCATTCTGTTTAGGTGTGTGGGCAGCTTTGAATCTTGAATTAGTAATCTTACATTGAAATATTATGTTAATCGCTATGCTCGATCTCTAATTGCAGAGCATTCTTAGTTAGCTATAATAATAGTAGTTTCAAAATGACTTAAATACTCGTCAACAAGCTAAAGAAAATCGGTGTAGACAAATACTGAGTAATGAACTCTTCAACGTCCCAGAAAAACAAACTTTACAGTAAATAAAATTAAATATGTTGTTTTGAATGATAATAAGAAAGTTGGCAAGTGTCCGGAAATTCTGAAATGTATGTAGCCATGCAATTATGGAATGAGCATTCTGTTTAGGTGTGTGGGCAGCTTTGTGGCGGTAATGGAGCATCCGTCGTATTCAGACAATATCGTAATTTAACACTCCGGCAGACATGTGCGCGTCATGATTTCATGCGCGTTGTAAATGTCAATGATTGCATCTACATTTAATTATGTACTATACTGTATATCACCTTACTAATTAAATGCCACAGAGGCGTATTATGACAGGCTTTTTAAGTACTCTAATTGTTATTCCTAACAATCAACATAATATCATGTTAAATTCACTTTACAACCGTACGGTTGACCGATAATGACAAAATAAAAATAAACCGCCGAAACAACTTCATTGTTTACACGCGCCGACAAGGGCCGATATAATAATACACTCAATTATGTTAATTCGTCGTCGATTCACTGTGAATCTGCGAATAAAATTAATGTGCATTTAAACGGAAAATACGAACAAAGCCAATAAATACTGCGGGCTCGGTAACGCGCCGATTTATCATCTCATACCGCGCCGAGCCGCGCCGCGCCGCGCCTGCCCGCCCGTAGTATTGTTTATCGTGTTAATTTTATTTGTTGCTTCTCGCTCAGCTTATCAACTAATTATAAATGTTATTATTGAATATAATCTGCTTCGGAATGTGGAAATATTTTTGGTTGTGAATTTGTATGTAAGCAGCGATCACCGGCTAGCGGGCCGTTGTTTCATTTATAGTCAACTTTATATTAATGTTAATGTTGATTTTATTCAGAAAAGTAGATTGGTGAATATTAAACAATATTAATTATTTATAACGTGTGTGATATCGGTGTTCGTTCGTGATGATATTGTAATTTCGTCACGATGACCTTATGTCGTGTTTATGGACGATTGTTAACATTAATTATTGAGATGACTTTACTAAATATGTTGATTGTATTCCAGACGGAGATAGCGAAAAGGTTGAACGCGATAATAGCCCAGATCCTGCCGTTCCTGTCGCAGGAGCACCAGCAGCAGGTGGCGTCGGCCGTGGAGCGCGCGAAACAGGTCACTATGACAGAACTTAATGCCATTATTGGGGTGAGTACTCATTGCCTGCTCGCATATTGTTAACAATACTAACAACATGTGGGGCACATCACTAATGGTTCATCATAACACCTAACATAAGAGCTTGCTTCAAATTGAGTGGGTTCACCGCATTACTTCAACGGAGCATGTATTTTGATCGCCTGCATATTTGTGCTGAAATTTTTGTTTAGCAAGTTCCTAACGCGTGTAAAAATGTAATAATATGAATAACAGAAACCTAACCTTATACAAGATTCGCATGGCACAAAACAAAATCTTAAATGTTGTACAAGATGTAAGGCCATAATCACAATTTGCCAAACACGCCGAGCTAACTACCGGGGCTTTAATAAACACCTACTACATAATCACTGAATTCACCGAAAACACGTAGGTCATGTTTAAAATTCTGAGTAACGAAATGAATTTCTTCAGCGTCGGTGCCTAATATTTCACGCGAGACCGATTTGAACAACACGTGTCTTGTTTGTACAGCAGTGGGTTGTTGTAAATGTGGCGTGGAATGTATAGCTGCCGGCTCCCCGTGTGCCAGGCCGGCCAGTGTGAGTGTGGCATCTGTCCAAACATTCGCGACTCCGAGCTGTCATTGCTTAGTTATTCGCTTGTTGCACGCACACTAAACGGTGGGAAGGTCGGTGTTATTATAATAGCCGTGCATAAATCACACCTTTCGGGTTAAAATGTAATATTTTACACGCTTCTCATCCGATGACTCACCTGCGAACATAATCGTTTTTCACAGAAGCTATCCACCTCTCTGAAACATGCTTTATAGAAACAACAAACGTTAATATTCCAATTATCGTTGCCGACTAACTCGCAGGCGTGGGTAAAATGTTATTGTTCAGAAGCTCTACTAAAATTCTCGTTCGGAACAAATCGGTACTTACGTGTAAAGTAAGTTGATTCTCCAAAAGCACGGCTTTCAACAGGTCGAAAGTTCGACGGTCGTTAATTAAACGATCTAAGCCGCGCAAGACGAGTTGGCGGTGCTCCAACTACGAGGTATTGGTGAAATTGCTACAAACTACTACTACAATATAGAAAATTATTTTATTAAACCGACGCCCGCCACGTCCGCGCCGAATTAGCATGTTTATATAATTTCCAAGCGGCCATTTGTCATAAGCGTAGGCGAGACACGTAGAATATTGCTACCGACAGTGTCCAAGCGTAATGACAACTACATATTATTAGCTCTTACTTCAATTTGCATACGCGGTGTTTACAACACCTCCCGCGTTATGAATTAGTGTCTGTCCTCAAATTGCGGCTCTAACTAATTTCACAACACTCTAATTATTATTATTTTTTTGCCATAGTTTATTGTCGTGAGGACTTCATTGCCGTCTATTATTTCAATAGGTTCATTCGCAGCCGGGTGCCAAGTCGTTAGTGTGACCTATTCTCTGTATGTGTTAACGTTTGGCGATTGAAAACCGTGAATAGATGTACCGCGACTAAAATAAATCACTTTAAAGATAATGAGGGCGAAAATAAAGTGGTGGAAGTCAGCCGTTGCTCGTCCGTCTGCGGCCGATAGAGTGTTGCGGATGGAACGCGCTGGCGCAGCGCCAACTCGATCACACGACGTGCCCACTGTGTAGCGGCTTGCACCTCACCCACACCAAGCGAGGCTAGCCCAGCCCCAATACTACGTAAACTGAGATACGGCAAAAATTCTCTACATTAATACCGAGATCATAACGTTTGGCTTCCCACCAACTATTTTGTTTACTAGTAGAGCATCTTTCATGGCGTGTGTAGCGGCTCCAATTAATGAATTAGTCTCACATTAGCGTGTGACATATTGTTCGTGTTGTTTTTCGCAAGAAGTTTTTGTTTCATTGCATCCCAGTCAACGCATTTGTCTCGTATATTACTGCTCCGTGCCGTAAGACCCTCCGTCCGGTGTCTACGATCGGAAAACCACCACTGGATAGAAGAGAATACCCTAAACAGTCCCAAGTATTTGCGGAAGGTTCGTCGCCCCCGAACCGTAAGGATTTACCTACATGTATAGCTTACTGAACAGCCTTCGAGACACTGGCAAAACGCAATATCGCCCTCCCCTCATAAAACACTCTAATTTAAATAAAAAAGCGGCGCCACCTTCCGTATGTCGGGCCTTTTTTATTACGTACCTTTTTTATTTTCGGGTCAGCTAGGGATCAAAGGGGCTCTCCCCAGAGACTGGCCGCCCAGCCTCCGTCTGATTTGCGAGCGTACGCGAGAGCGCCGATTTGTGAACGTGAAGTATTTCCCCACTTCGCAAATAGGGGACTGTTTGCTTGCCTATTAAAATCACTTACTTACTGTTGTTAAACGCTACATTTCTCTTTCGTCAATTATTTAAACGGATCGCATACATATGTTTTGAATGTTGCTGAATGATTTGTTTTAAATCTTTTCTTTGCAGACTAAAATAGATGTTACAACTACACCCATTGACTAAATGAAGTATAACATAAATAAGTTCAATCTACGGAGGTATACCAAATAACAATACGAGGAGTTTTGTTGTGTAATAGAATTCGAGTATGATAGATAAGGTGGCGAAACGATTCAGCATTGTGTTTGAGCAATGTGCGTGAACTCGTCGTCAATAACCGGGAGACGACGGAGCGTCGTCGGTGCGTTATCGGCGGGTAAATCATTCCTCGTTCTGATTTTATTCCACGCCAGCGCCGGAGGGGTGGCGCCCAACCTCCGCAGAGGTAATAGCTTACAGATACGAAAACTCCCTCTCAAGCTCACCTATACATGACACGAATGTTCGCATTGAAACAATATTCACGTAACTTGTGCAGATCGATCGGGACGTGCGACCTCGTGTCATAGGTACGCGTTACGAATCCAATACTAAATTTCATTCTTATATTTACGATCGACTCCGCCGAGGCCGTGATTGAAAAGCCGAATCTGCGCAAGTACGCGAAATAAACTAGTGTATTATGCGTACAACATTTATGCAACATTATCTCTCGAGATAGATGTGCAAACACGAGCGCTGGAGCCGTGCAAATAGAGCGTATCTGTTTCCCCGTCGATGGCTTTATAAACAAGCGAGTCGTGAAAACATTTCTATCTAGTTTACGTTGGGTCTCGCGCCCTCTGATAAAAATTACGAGGAGAATAAATCGGGGCGAGAAGCGCGCCGGGGTCGGGCGTCGGGGAAACATGAATTTGTCATTTTTTCCCAGGCACGTTCGCGGGCGGGTGATAAATATTGCATTGCAGGCCCTCGACGTTTCTTGTGAGTCGCACGACGCGTCCTCCGCGAGTCGCATTAACTTTTCCCCAGTCGTTTAGACGAAGCTCCTTGTTTTTCAACGCGGAAAAGTGAGTTAGGGCCCGTTCTGTCGTCGCTTCCAATGAAATCATGTAATCAGTTTTACGACTCATCCGGCCCGCGAGTGTCACGAGTTTTTCTTATTATTATCTTTCTTTTCTTTGAGAATACGAAGTTATTCAAAGTTAGATGTTGTAGGAATACAGCATTAGAATAAACGTTGTTTATTAGAGTCAGTCTACCGGTCTACGTAACTTTATTCAAGTCGCGTGTCAAACATGTAACTTAATATTTGAACATGATATTTGGAAAGTTGACTGTTTTTCTGCATAATTTACATGGCGTATATATCCCTAATGTGTACATAACATGTGTTTGGGTATAATATATGTGATTAGAAGCAATTATGTTGAAAGTGTAACACGTGTCGGCGTCGCGTGTGGATCCGCCTCGAGGCTTCCTGCCTAATGGTGCGTGAGTCCCTTCCCTATGCCTCCACGCCAACCGCGATAAACTACCCCTTTTATACCGGCTGCACCTATTACTTAGACATAAGACCGGTATAGCATTACAACTAATTACAAGCCCGAAGTATTAAGAAGTCATTGCGCCTAAACAGGCATTGTCTAACGAAGTTTATAAATATGCATTCCGCTTCGATGTCATGCTCGTGTCCTTACATAGGCACTTAGCATGAGAAACGTTAGTATGTCGCAAATTTACGAGCTTTTAATGTTCCAATGTGTAAAGTGACGTTCATTTTGTTGCGCTGTTCCACTGCCAATAGATGTAGCATATTCCTCTTTATTTTTCTTGACACGTCCGTCACAATGGCAGTTAATGGCCACCATTGGAAGATTAGAATGTAGTTACAGCTTTGAATTTGTATTGTTTTATTGCTCGTAAAATTCGGCTCGAAGCATTAACATTATAAGACTAAAGTTCCTTCTGTTCCAGTCATGCGTGTCATGCTTACCACTTCCTGGTTTAATGTTTAAAACATTGCAGTCAGGAATATGAATACATTAAAGCTAATTTTAGTACTGGTAGAGAATTTAATTGCATATTACGGTATTACCGAAACCCGTTGAATTCATTATGGTCAGTGGTTTGCTTACCGAACAAATACGCTTTAAATCTATATTAATGCGCAGAACACATTAATCTAATTTTGACTTTGTCCTAGCTTTTACTTTTGAACAATATTTTTTTTTATAATAAGAACAGAATATATATGGCAGTTTTACACGAGCGCAGGGGTTCATTTAATTATGCGATACAATTACAGTTTATAATCTGTTCTTGTCAGTGGTGGCTGGAGACTGGCATCGTCTGTAACAGCTTTAATGCGTCTCACACCACGAACTAACTGACTCTTAATTATTTAACAACTGGTAGGGTTGGCGTACGTTACTATTAAATAAAGTTATTAACAGAATATTGTTTCGAGTTTCTTTGAGAAAAGTTGTTGCTACGAAAGAAATGCAGCTTTCGACTTGTTATTTAAAAGAAACGGATACTTTCTTCAGTTTCTTTAAACTTTTAGTTCAAGTAACTACCTTCTGTAAAAAAAAGTAACTTGATAATAAGCTTAAAAAAATTAAATTCCTTAAAAATTGTCAGGTAGTTAATTATAAGTTTATGCAGTTATTTCTTATTTGTGTTACAACATATTATCGCGTCTGGTATTTTATTTCATCAAAAGCCATTTCGAGGATTTGAATAGGCAGCAGGATCAAATAAAATGGCGTAGGTACCTTCTAAACGAGATCAACGACATACAACGCTACTCACTAGCCTGCTGTACGCCTAACAACCAGGATATACACCCAATATTGGTCGCTGCAGCGGCTCATCAGGGTTTCTAGCTATATGACCAAGTGTGGAATTTTTCTCATCTGATGAGTCCCATTAAAACGTACTAATTGTAGGTTAACGACCACTTACCTGTTGATTGCCTTTTAAGCCCATAATTGTGTAAGTAAACAGTAATTATTTATAAATGTTCTTGCTACTTATTAATTGCTAACCATATTAAACTAATATGTTTATAATATGCTGTTGATCTCATTTCTTAATACGAGTACGAATAGATGCCTCATGAAAATCTAAAACATGTGTTTTTATTTTTTCCAGAAAATACCTACCTACTTTATAGCGCGCTGAGAAATATTGCCAGTGAACACCTAAAATAGTCGTATTTCAAAATCCTAAATCACACCGTACACGAAATAAAAGTGAAGTGCCCTATTGAATAAAAATCAATCTGCCTAGCCTTTTGGGGTTGGCTTCCAGTCTTACCGGATGCAGCTGAATACCAGTACTTTACATGGACTGACTGCCTACTTTATAACCTCCATAACCCGGCTGGGTAACACGATACCTCTTGGCAACACGGGTTGTCCAGAGTTTCGGGCTTCTGACTACCCGTAATGACTGTCAAAGATCTACGAATGACAGCCGGGACCAACTGCTTAACGTGCTTTTCCGAGGCCCGGAGGGGTCTCGGTATGTTATGGATGGTCACCCATCCGCAGACCGACCTCGACAAGCGTTGCTAACGTTGAAGAATCGAACCGTGCGGCTGTAATTATTTAGCCGCGGGCCCCTCCAATAAAGGATTTAAAAGCAATTTATAGTAGGTAAAGAAAAATAAATAACATTCCCAAATAGAAACCCAGATAAAATCGCCATTTAAATTGTGACTAGGTTTAAATTACAAACACGAGGAGAACCACGAGAACCTACTTTACAAAAGATATTTCAGAAAAATTAAGTCCAATGATTGAAATCGTGACTGAAGATTGTCACGATCTAGAAATCTTATTGATCCAATAGTTCAACACTATCTGTCTAGTGCTCAATTTCTTTCGCAGAATAAACTGCTAAAGCAAAGAAAAAAGTGTCAGATCAAAAAAAAAATACTTGTTAAACCTGGCGAAATATTTATGCGTGGAAATCTGTGCGGTTGGCGTGCGCTATCCATTTATAAATGAAGAATAATCCCCAGAGCATAGGCGGGTGGTAAATGTGCCGTGAAAACCCGAACGCGGCGGAGCATTTTTCTCATGACAAAAGCTTTGGAGACAGCTCACGTCTGCCGCTACTTGCTACACACGTACCGACACATGCGAAATTACATAGACCTCGTATGAACACGCTGATATCGCACAGATACAGAAAACACAAACTTTTGTATGTTTTTATCTTACCTTCTTATCCAACCAGACAATTTTGTCTTAAACTTGGCTGACACAAATCTTTATAATACAGCTTTAATATTGCGCTTTGAGCTAAACATAAAATTCATTCTCATCACTTTTTCATGGGAAAATACAGAACAATAGTCTATTTACCACTTTATCTACAAGAATTTGAGGTTACTGGTTTTTGTTCGGATTTATTACTGAATCATTAGTCGCGTGCCTCGTTACAACGATGTGGGAATTATTCACATCACTTACTTATCGCGTTGTCGTTCTGAATATATTACTTTTCAGTCTCAAAATTCATTATAAAAATCTGACATCTCCCCTTCTAGATGGGGAAACTTAATCAAACTTAAATTCGGTCGATAATATAAACACCAAACTTCGTTCAGAGATAAGTAAACGGATGGAAAAGTCGTTAGGGGAACGAGTTTTAATCCCGGGGAGAGCGTATCGACGCTATTTAATCACGTCTAAATATGGAAAAAAAATGTTGGTGAGGTATCACGCCACGTTATTGTCATTCATAACAGGCGGGTGGGTGCCTGTGGGGTAGCGGGCGCGTCGGGCGCGGCGCGGGGTGAGGGTGAGGCGCTCTCGATAGCGATAGCTGCGGGATCACGCCGCCGCACCGTAACGAGGGAACAGTTAGCTCGAGCGAAATGTTTGTTCAGGTATGTCTCCGACTAGCGCGGGACGAATACGTAATTAAAACTCGCGCCACATAAAAATATACGTACAACCAACGACTACAAACGTACTGAAACTTTATTTGTTAATTTTCCTCACGAACTGCTCGATTCTCGACTTTTTATTAGGAAATATTTCGAAAAAAAAAAAATTATATCTTTTTATATGGTGTAGTTAATAAATAATCAACTACATACTGCAAGACATAAATGAAATCATTAGTACCTACCAGCTAAAGGTTTTTCTAATAGTATGCAATTAATTATTTCAGCACAAAATGCGAAGAGAAACGTCGCGGTGGAAACACACATTAATGATAGATTCTAAAAGTTTTTATTAGTTTGAGGGAGAGGATAGGTACGTCGTTTGTCAGGACGGATGAGGGTTCACCACGAAGTCTAACGCTCGGGGACATGCCGCTTTTTAGGTCACCACGTGTACATTTATCTTTTACATTTTCTTAGAGATCTCTGCATGGCAAGGAACCTACTTAATAAATACTCGTTTTTTTGGTCTCGTGTCTTGATTTTTCTGTTTTACAAGACAATTTGCTTTTTTTTTGCAATTTTTTCTTTTATAAGTTAGCCGGAACTGCCAGAAGTAATATCATGGCGCCAAGCAATTAATCATCCATTTAGAATATCACTTTATCGCTGTTTTTTAATTAACTTAACTGTAAAAACGTATTTTTAAAACCAGCTAGACAAAAACTATTTATTTTAATCATTCGAGCATAAGACGTGTAAATGCCCAAATGGAAATAATTTGAATTTAAAAAAATCCCCTTTTGTAAAAAGCACTCCCAACTAAGTGGCGCTCGCCACCTTTTGACACACAATAAATCACAGCCGTGAGCGGCCAATAAAAAATATGTTCCACCCTCGGCGAAAATCCAATTAATTTTCGGCGGTTAAAAAAGAACCTGCCCGTCCGAGCGGAAAAAGCTTGGGCGTACTGTACGAGCTACAAGCGAACAGCGGAAAACCGCGCGGAGGCGATAGCGGGAGTGGCTAACGAAACGATAGACGCCATGATGGACGCAGTTGTAACATGGACGCATGTAAAAAACAAGAGGTAAACAACGGAAATGGGCATAGCGCTAAGCTGTTAAAAGTGTTAAAACATAGCAATGTGTTTGGTCGGAGAAGTGAGCCGATCCACAGGGTATAGGAATAATAAGGTTAAACGAGACGAGATAGGAACGGAAAGTGCGGGAAAACAGGAAAAGTGGAAAAAGGGGAATAATGGAGAAGGAGTAATCAATTTCGCTCAGTCGCCGCCGCCGCGCCGGCGAAGCTCTCATTTAAAATTTAAAATATCGCGGAACGGAGGGGTCCCGTGGAGGACTTTTTAATTTGGCTTCGCTTCGGTTTAAAAATGCACGGAGCTCTGCGGTGACACATCAATCCACTTTGAATGTTGACGCTGAACTAAAATACATTACTCGTTTTAAAAAACAATACACTTTAATTTGATTGTGCTGTTGCCTGAGATCTCGTTTTATTTAGACACAAAGCAGAGGGTTGATTCTGTTTAAACGTTGTGGATTTTAATTAGTGTCCTACCGTAGTTGCGGTTTTCAACCTTCGGCCAAGGATGGACCATTTGGCTTTGCTTTAATTTGGTCCATTCGCTATTTGTGAATGTTTCGCTGTTTTAAACGACTTGGGGGTACTTCGGTCTTAGAATTGATTTGTGTGGGAACTAGTTGTAATGTTTCACTTTCTTATTGTTGCAGCAACAAAGGCCAGACCTGCCGAGGCTGCTGCAGCAGATGCACGCGGCTCACCTGCCCGCACATGGTGCGCCTCCTCTTCCACTCCTAGGCCAGGGTGCTCTGCCCCCTGCCGGCCTGCTGGGGCTCGGCGTGCCTCACCACCCTCTGTCAGTACTCGCCAAACCTCCAGACTTGCATCGACCAGATGATAAAGGAAATGGTAAGTTGAAAAAGTTTGCGATCTGTAACTACGAAACTTTTTGTGTCAGTCGGGTCGCATATAAACTACCTACCGCAGAAAGTCCAAAAGAAAAGGATTCCTGACTAACCTACTGTATAACTAACGGTTCGATACAAAGATGAATATTTTAAGAGGTTGTCGCGTATTTGTGTATTCGCCTTGTTTGCTGTGCCTCTGGAGACTATTAGAGCCTCCCTCGCGGCCGCCGCCCCGCCGCCCTCCGCGGCAGACGTCTCCGATCCCACTTCTGTTTCAATATTTACAATCTTCGAGTGGCTTTTTGAACTCACTGTTTGCGTGTTTTCGGATCGCTGACGGCTACGGCTCGCCCGATATTACTTTGAGAGTATGAATAAGTCAATTCTCCGAGCTGGTAGGTACGTATCTACGCGCGTGTTTGGACAGAATATGTAAACAGAGATGTGGAACAGATTGGTGGAAAACATTTTTCCTGTTAGTCTGCTATATCCATCAAACAAATAGGCACTTTATAATTCGAGGGCAAGCTGAGTATTATTCATATCAAACAACGGGGAGTGTTTCCAGTTTTCACGGTAGCGCGAGTAATCCCGGCGCGGCGGGGACGAGCGCGCCACAAATGAAAATGTAACACAGAAATGGATTTGGAAGCCGCCCGTCGCTCCGGTTAATTACAAAAGCAAGCGGTAATCTGCGCTCCGGGATGTTCCGGCTTAGCGCCCCCTGCCACCAGTGCCACCCCCGAGCGCCGCCTGCCACTTCCCCGGCTAATTTGTGCCATTATCGGTGTACTGATGTAAGAGTTACCGCGCAGATGGCCCCCCGCCCCCCACCCCGCCCGCACCTTGCCAGAGCTCAATTAATTATTCCTTGCTGGTGTGAGCGTCGCGTGTTTTAGTCAATTAGTAACGTAATTTTGCGGCTGACTTGAGTGTGTGCGGTCGCGGACCTACACGTAAGTCGCGCTCTAACCAAATTACACCCACGCGTTGCATTAGAGTAAATAGTAACCGCCCTAGTCGTTTGCGATGTGTCAGAGCGATAATAATGTATGACTCTATGAATATTAAGTAGCTCAAAAACACGTATAAAACCTCTAATTTGTATGTTATGACGTGATTGCATTGTTTTGAATCGATGTGCACGAAGCGTTCATGTGCAACCGGCCAATGTAGGGGAATAGCCGGCCAATAATTGAGGCTATTGCGTTTAAATTAATTGTGGCAATACATGCAATGCTAATACGGCGTCTGGCGATATGTACGTACATATGTACTGCACGTGAATAGCAATAAGATTGGCTGCAATTGCTCACAAACTTGAGACGAATCAGGCAGCGGAGATAATGCCTTTGATGTATGCAATACTCAGTAACTATGGTATGTACCTACGTAATTTGCAACGTATTTTCTGTTTTGATTAAATTGTAGCAACATATTCTGATGTTCCTGGCAACTATTGCATTGTTATAAGCATGCAATTCACAAAGTAAAAGCACGAGTTTTACTTTAGAAGTTAATTGATCTGACAAGCTCATTCATTAAAAAAAAACTAAGTGAACTCAATCGATTGATTTATAAAAACGATTGGAACTATTCAGAGATATACATAATCAGCCTATAATGTTCCCACTGCTGGGACACAGGCCCCCTATCTTTGAGAGGGAGTGTACTGGTCTGTAATATACCACGCAGGCCCAATGCGGGTTGTTAGATGTCACATGTCTTCGAATTTTTGGTTCTAAGACAAGCCGGTTTCCTAAAGATGTTATCCTTCACCGTTTTGAGAGCATTGGTGGTGGTGGTGAGAGAAAAGACACTTTTAAAATAAGATAACATACATATTTTTATTTCCAACCCTTCATCTCATAAGCTCATAACAATATAATTTAAAAAAATATACCAAACATATTATTTAATTGAATACAACTTTTCTGGTAAACCACACATTGAATACATGAACACGCACTAAATAAGTTCAATAACATTGTGTATTGTAACCCATGTAATGTAACTTCAACTTGAACATAGACTGGAAGTTCTCCCGTTACCGTGAAAGCGTCTATTTCGGGCACAATGGCGGTGTCGTTAACTCCGCCACTATCGCTCCGTGAATAGTCACGATTGATACGTGCTGACGAGACCGGGCTAATTCCGCCAGGGGGAGTGACAGGCACTCGACATAGTGCTTATCTGATGACTGGGCCTGGACTCGCACCAGCCAACCAGAGTGAAGTGGCAGTTATTGAAAAGTAATGAAGGTTTATCACTTGACGCATGATGTACAATTTGTGTTAAATTTTTTATTCATTTACCTACATAATTTTTACAATATTGATAAATTAAATGACTAACTAACTATACCAATAAGTACAAAATAAAGTGACATATAGGCGTAGATGTACCTGTCCGCATCGCTGTCACCCGGACGTGCCCAGAAGAATGGCAGCATTGCTAGGTTGAATGGCAATGCTAGTTATTTGGCCAAAAAGTTTCTTTGGTCACGTGAAGTGTCGATCAGTCAGCGAGAAATTAAGTTTAATTAACGAAGAAAAAAAAAAAAGACTTGGTATAAAGCTCACTGGCGAAATACATATAAAATGACAAATGTTTCATTTATGTAAATAATATTCAAAAGGTTAAGACGGTGTGGTTAATGTATCCAGTTCCTTATCATAATTTAAAACGTCTGATCGACAATTATACGGAAGGTTACCCACTAGTAAACAACAGACGACGATTACCTATCTACCTATTGTATTCTGCCACTGATTACGCTACCAATCATTTATTAGTATTCAATTTGCATGCATACCACTTCCATATAACACAATATATCCACATATGTAACCATATTACGCCGAGCATATTCTGTGGGATTGACAGGCGAGGCTAATTTCGCCAGTTATATTATCTCGGAGTTAGCAACATATAACAGACCATTGTCAATGCTGTTAGCTGACTAAATTGGTGGCTAGGCCTTGATTGATAACTATACCTAGTTAATACTTGCTTTTGCCCTCGGCTTCGCTTGGATGTCGAAAAATATCCAACGGGAACGTACTACTGTAATTAAAAGTACCTACTCTGTGTTAATTCAGGTTATAAACTATGTGTGTTTCAAATTTCATCCAAATCCATTTAGCCGTTTTTACGACAATCCGGAACATACATCCAGAGGAACAGATAAACGGACAAAAATTCTAAAAACTATATTTTCGGCATCAGACTCGTTTCCACACCTCGTAGCAATTACTTTTTTTTTCTAAAGTATTCAATATACAGTTTTGACTTCGTTACTATATCTATAGATACTTTTTATTTCCATATACATATTATCTATTGTGTGATTTAGATTAGTAGTCCAATACGTGGATTCAAAAGAGAAAGTCTATAATCTGACGATATCCGATCCGTTAATCACGACCAGTCATTCGTGAATGAGAAGAAAGTATCGATACCATCTATGTTCAAATTAAAAAATCAATCAGTCGGTGTTATTAGTCTACTAATAGTATTAATCTACCTTTCTTCGAAAAAAGAGGATCTCTTTATTACTAACAAAATAGTTATGTTATGGAACGCTACATTAGTGAGTCGTTTAATGAGTAAACAGTAGCTATAACTGATAGGTACAGTGTGTAACAGCATTAAGGTGTCAGGACCGGCGGGGGTGTCGTGACGAGCCGGCGACAGGCTCTGCAATATTCATCGACCACTTTACCCGGCTCCTCATCGGATCCACCTCAATTACACTCACACGTCCCCCTCCCACTCAGATTGCTTGTATAAAACAAACATACGACTGGTTCGTGGAAGGCGGTAATACTGCTATTTCCAGATCTTGCATATTTGTTTGTCAGGCATAGAGTAGGAAAATCTTATCTCTAGTAGATCTAGAGATCTGATTCTGAGATTAGACGAGCTCGTATAAACAAGCTCACTATTCTCGTCTTACCCGTCTTACCTGAATCGAATGCCGTCTAACTGCATAGTTCTGACGTACGCAACAATTAGGGAAATTAGGCTTTCGCAGAATTGATGTTGGCTCTGTACACGTGAATGCCACTGGTAATATGCTTCACGCAATCTCGCAGTAAACCCACAATTCAAGCTGTGAACCATTCTAATCATTACAACATGATCGTAATCAATTAACACTGCGGTTTACTAACAATTCCTGTGTTCAACGTTTAATATAATCCAGCTAACTTATCCCACTTGGTTGCAGGTATCAGTTCAGCGGAGGAGCGACATGTGAGTATAGAATAACTTTTTCCAATTTCGCCCGAGTTGTTAAAATTCCGACGGCACAATTTTGCTTTGAAAAATTCCCCAACAAGCATACCACGTACCTATAACGTAGGTGGTACGTATTATTACGTAGTGCCTTTTCCATTTGGGAATGTGAACGCGGAGAGTAGTGTTGCGCTCGAACACGTTGATTTCATAACACGGCCCTGACTGAAACAAGTGGGTGGTGCAAGTGGCGCACCCCGCTCAGGGATGTCACGCCACAACGTGACACATTTTATCTGTTGTAATATATAATTAAATTCAACTTAGTTCAGCGTGTTCGTTTTTTTATCATGTCTATATTAATTTATGGATTAGCTAATGTCTTTATGTAAATCTTATATGAAAGGTTTAATAAACAATGGTTGAAGTACTTACGTGTTGTTTTTAAATGTTTACTTACAATCTGTTTCTAAACAAACATAGTTCGGAAAACACGTCATGTCATCCTTGCATTTTATTAACTTAGGCATATAAAGCACACGAAATTGGGGTGCGCCCCCAATCCCCTTAGAGACTCGGGGCCTGGCACTGTCACTGTTAAAGGGGGAACGTCCGAACCAAAAGCGTACCTCGCTTACACTTAAACTCATTTAGGATTTACAAGCGTGATCGTATAAATGGCCATTGATTTATCCTATGATGTAATTTGTTTCGAGTAACTTATTTCTAACTTGAACCTATTATCACTATCAGCACTCCAGTCGCGTTAAATTCTCTGTCGCTTTTCAAACAGGGCTTGGAGAAAATTGATTGTTGGAACAGGAAAACTGGAAATAATATGAGTAGTTGTCAACCCTGCAGTGAAGTGAGCTCGGTCGCGAGTGCGTCGTTCCCGAGGTGTTGCGAATGTCGGCTATCGCGCTACCGGGTGGGGGGGAACAGTGGCGCACCGCACAGATGTGCCGACGAGCGCCCAGAAATGCATGCGAATCGATACGGCGCACCTACTTGTAACACTGTCTTTGTTGCACTAACCTACTTCATGACAATGACAATAATTATTCAATTTTGCCTTTGACAATGTCTGATCGTCAGTACCGTCTATTGTCAGATGTCTGACTCCCGAAGGATGTCCTGTTCCGGTGGGATAATGCTTCTTTCTACATCAATTAACGCTCCTTTAACCACATCCTGAATTAATAACTTGGCATTTTTGACTGGAGTTGATACAGACACAGATTACCTAATCCACTTATGATCTAGGCATAAACTTTATCTGCCCGACCAGTAGCCGGCCTCCCCAGACACTAATTCCACTTGACTGGGAAAACATAATCAGTCACGTAGCGATCACATTACCGCACATCAGCTCGTACCGCATACTTTAACAAGTTTGTTGGAAAACTTGGGTGAGGTGAGCGAGTTTATAACTCGACGACAGCACGTGAAGAGTTTATCTTGCAGTGTGACCCCGATACGGCGCGGCTGTGTTGGCAGTCCGCTCACGGAACCGTCGATCTGTGCAAACACGCGGCGAGCTGAGTAATGCACGGACGCGCCTTACAATTTGAAACGAGGGAGTCGTGGAAGGGGGGGGGGGGGTAGAAGTGCACTCCGTAATAAAGTTTACATAAACCGAGCGCGTCTTGGCTGCGGCTCCGCGGCTGCGGGGGCGTCAGGTTACACTCGACCGAGCCGCACCCGTTTGTCCACACTGTTTTTATTGCGAATCACGAAGGTGCTACACAGTTGCAGGCACGTTGTTTATTTGCAAACATCGCGCGCCGTATATTTGATTTTCCGATACATCGGGCCCATGTTTACATTACAGTGTAGGGAAACTTTTCATTTCGATGCCGCTCTGTTTTGAAACTCTATTTTATTTTTATGATAAACCATGTCGGGATATAAAATAAAAAAGTGTTTTGGTACGCAAACTAAAATTGATGATACATGGTATTATGTTATAAACTTAATAAAAGGTGTCAGAGTCACCCTTTTGTACCGGCAATTATCACCTAGCGGTCTAACCGTACAATTATCCAGTTATACATAAATTATATCCTAGGAAGGTGCTTAAATTCCCGCAGAATAACAAAGTTTACGACTAGCAATTTACACCGACGCGAAATTGAGCAGCCGCTGGAAGCCTAACAGAGCGAGCCCTTCCACAATCTCATTTGAGTAACATAATAACCGCGGATTTATTTCTGCCGCCCGCTCATTCGCTCTCAAATCGCGCCTAATATTCAATTTGGGCGCCCGAACCACACAAAAACTGCTCGGAGCCGGTTCATTACGCCGCGCATCTCGCCTCTTCATCCTCCTTACCTTATCTAAGCCACTCTGAATAACACACCCTGCGCCACCCCGACCCCAGCCGACCCCGCACCCCGCACCCGCACACCACTTCAAGTGGAAAACTCGCAGGGCGAGGGCCGCTCAACCTTGTTTAGCATTCTCCTCGACTTCTTATTTAATAGATACCGAAAAAAACTCCGGTCAGAATAAATTTGCGTTTGTTCTTCGATATGCTGGGGTCGTTGCGTTTTAAAGGTGCGCTCCTTTAATTAAGGTAGAAACGGCGAGTATAAATGACTTACATAAATACAGGCGAGGACCGACTACTTTATTAAACCGTTAAAACAAAAATGGGAGATTTTCCTTTTAAGTCGGTGGGTGGTAGCCCTAGCGGCATGTTTACGCGCGTTGTAACAGCGCTCGCTCGCTTCGCGCCCGCGACAGCCCTCACAATTTATAGCTGGAGACTTTTCTTAATTGGAAAGAATGGCCACTTGTAATTATTAAGACGCCCTAAAGTGAAACAGATTGCGCGGTAGTCGTAGTCGTTCTCTTATTTTACCTTTTTACATTTTATACAGCGTCGGCTATCTAAAGTAACGTGGCTTGTTTATTGAAAAACAAAACTTAGCGCTACTAAAGTGAATGTTTAATGTAATTTATTTATGCTGCTTTCTACTTTACAGTCATTTCAGTACACGGCTGCGTGATCTTCCTGTTTATTCTAGAGACGTTTCTCGCAATTATACAAATTACACTTCTCGTAGATAGTGTAGACAGATACGGAACTACATTGTGGATAAATGCAAAATTATTCTTGAGCAGTTATCCTCCAATTACTGAGAGTAATATTTACTTATAGGTTGGATATCTTGAGCCAGCTACTTTGTGAAGAAATGATCAGATAAGGAACAGGTTAAAGAGCAGTTACTAGGTAGTCGCGATGGATATCGATCTAAGGATTGTACCCCTTGTTGCTAGAGGCGCAGGTAGATTACCCTCGGAACATCGTGCCTAGTTATTCATGACATTTTGATGAAATTGTGCGGCTTCTAGGAAATTGGCTTCGATTTAAAAGGCCACTCTACAATCTACATGCAATTATTGGTTGATAACTAATAGAGCTCATTAAAAGTAACGTACATTTAAGTGCATTTTATCGTTTAATAAATAAAGGAACATTTAATTTACACCAAACCTGTGGTTGTAATACAAAGCGACG
The DNA here is from genome assembly GCA_951799955.1 of Apamea anceps. Taxonomy (NCBI): domain Eukaryota; kingdom Metazoa; phylum Arthropoda; class Insecta; order Lepidoptera; family Noctuidae; genus Apamea; species Apamea anceps. The sequence continues at coordinate 12,656,720 of OX637513.1, read as the reverse complement.
CAAATCCTCTCCACATCGTACATGACGTCACCGCATGTTATCCAATTCGATTCTGAGAGCATTGTTATAATATTTGGCAAGGTAGCGGATCCTTGAATAATCCCTATACATGGCTTCTGTTCAGTCGGTTGCTGCTTGAGTCCCGGCTAATGTCTCGAAGCTGAGGCACTGTACTTAATCCCCTTACACTGTGCGTCGCTTGATAGGGAATAACACATAGATTATGTCGGTGCATCCACATTATTCCGCGCGGATTATCTGTCGTGTCGTGCAGTCAGGGCCTCTGTCTCTAACTTGAATTTATAATCTGCCAACAGAATTAATCAAGACTTAATCGGGTAAAACACTCGTGGACGGAACGTGTATTTCGCATGGTAGTCTATGTATGTTCAGACTTTCAAGAGGAGAATCTTTATAATGTAGCTTTCAAAATAAATAAGACGATTCTTACAAAAGTAACAACTAAATAAATAAAAATCTCAATTGATTAGGTTCGTTTATTGAATTCCAAAAATAACAATACTTAGCTACCTGTTGTAAGTTGGTCTAAGAAGGTAATAATCCACCTACTCGTGCAAGAGCAAAAAGTATATCGGAATTCTTTTCATAATATCGTTTGTGTGACGATCGCTCGGCGCTCGGTGGATGTGTGTACCGTGGGTACGGTGGGTAGGTAGGGGTATTGCTCGTCTCGGAGCGGGCTTGCGGCTTTGTTCACGATCCGGCCGTATCGCATCGATTTATGCAAGCTTGATCGAATCGCGCCTGCCCCCGTCTGCCCTCCCTCTTGCTTCATAACAATACCTGGCTCTGTCGCTGCATTGTGTTAACACAATTTAATATTCATACTTTATAAATGATATTTGGAATCTGACGCTGAGATAATAACTTTTTATTCCTTTCAAAATGGCAATATTAATCTGTTTATGACAACTTTAGGGTTGGCAGTATTCCAAACTGAGGTCGGTGTCGCTTTATCTTGATAACACTAAACTTAAAATATCGTATGGTTACAATAACTTAGCTGACGTATAAACTTTCAAGTTAAGCTCAACCAAGATTTAATTCAACAATTTTGTTTTATTTGATTCATTGTTTCACTCGGATCAGATCGCGTTGATGTAGCCAACCGTATGTAACGAATAACGATGCTTCGGCTCTTTAGTCAACTGAGGCCGCTTGAACTTATCCCGCGGGATGAGTTGACCTAATGAATGTTTTGAATCGGGTAACTGATCCCACTGATACAAGTACAGACACAAAAAAAGTGTTAGACATTAGATTTACGAAAGCGAGTTGGTTTGATAGTAATAATCAATAATATAATCACGTGAGGACACTTTCTATATTATTGATTTTGCCATAACTATCGATATGCAAACACCATAACGCATGATTATTAATGATTCATGGGCACCAGATTTGAAGTTTTGGCAGTAGAGGTGAAATCAAACCAGAATATTTACAACAATTTTTGTTATTTAAGAAAGCAGCAGGATGACTAAAAACCTCTTCATGTCTGGCCCAACCTAAAAAATATAAAATGCTGACAATATGGGTACAGCTTCCTAAAGTTCTCCGGCCGTGCAAACATGAAGAATAATGTTCTTTACCTTGTTACCTGACAAAAAAATGACCACATACGAGCTGTTATTTCAATTAATAAGAAGTCAACTACCAGAGTGGCATCACAGTTGATTTTGAAGTTCCAGCTATACTAGCAATCAGAAGGAACTTCCCAAATGTGAAAATAACAGGTTGCTATTTCCACTTCAATCGCAGTCTCTGACGTAAAGCTAAGGTGCTAGGTGTATGCAAAACACAGAAGCAGTGCATATAAAACTTTGTGCGGCCTTGTCTCCTCTTGTAGGTAACCGTTAGGTTAGGTTAGGTATTAGAATACTGCCCCTTCAAATTGTGACACTACTTATTTACATTTAGTTTCTGTTTATTAATCAAACGACTGTGATTTTTTAATATATCAGTATAACCAAGGCATTTTTTAATTTTTTCCCCAAAGAATTTTGCTCTCGTGTGTACATATTTATATATAAATAATAATCTTTTTTTAAAGTGGGATCAGTTGACAAAGGAAAAATAATAAAATTAATTATTTAGTCAACTCATCCCGCGGGATAAGTTCGAGCGGCCTCAGTTGACTAAAGAGCCGATGCTTCGTGCTCTCCCACACGTTCAATATTTCAAATGAAATATTCAATAGATATTGCATTCGACGACTCGTTTCAAAGGTGCTTTGTTATACTAAGTGCGTCAGAATTCAAACAGGCTGCCTATAGCAATTATCGCGTATAAAAGATATCCAATAATAGGTATGTTTTTTATGAAATCTGTAGAAGATGTAGATAGTAAAGGTAATGGAATAATAATAAGGTAGGTACCTTAGTACTATTGCTAGTACATGCTTAGGTCTGGAAGTTAGCCGCACGTGTCGCAAACAGTGGATGAGTGTGTGGTGACCGCAGGCTGACGAGGCAGCGTGCACGCCGCGCCCGCGCCTGCGGTCACCGCCTCTGTTGCGGTCGCGCCACTATCACCCACCGCGCTCTTTGTCGCCCAGTCACCCTCGCCCGCCACGTGTGTGGCCCGCATACATCGCTACCGATGACGCAACACGACACACACCACCACACTTATTTATTGCATTCGTTTCTTTAAATTTTACGACACCCTATAACCACTAAAATCTAATTGCATCCATAATGCCATAACATCTTTACAACACGCTATTATATGTGTTAATTGTGATTTAATCGCCTCGGACGATGTTCAATAGCGGATAAACTTAATAAAAACAAACCAAGCATGTTTGTTGTTGAGCAAAAAACATGCTAGAGCACTCGAGTAATTGAAATCGCTGCATGTAATTAGCAGGTAAGGTGGGTGCGATAGCTCGCGGCTCGCTGCACGTCTTCATAATTTATCTCAATTAGTCGCCGACGTAATGAGAGGAAGGGCGGACGCTACGGCTGCAGTTAGCGTAACGGCGCATTCTGCTAATGGCTGACGGCTCATTTTTATTTAACTCATTGTTTCTCACCGGACTACTGTTCGCTGTTTAGGAGTGACTTGCGAGTTTAATATTTCAATAATTACGACCATGTTTGCTCTGAGTTTAGATAGACTTGTCGCAACGTTTGTCTTTAGTTACTGCATATTTAGTTGTAGATTATGTATATTTGTATGGACATGGACAATAATATGTAGTGTGTGTGGTGTAACGGCTGCAGTTGTCTGGCGGCATGTTTAACAATGCGGCGAGCGTGCGGCGTGTTGCGGGCGCGCGGGCGTCGTGTTGCGGCAGCACGAGGCGCCTGTCGCCGTGTCGCCGAGGCGCGCCATAGGCCAGCCTCCGTGTGAGACGGCCCCCTTCGTGCTTATCACACATTTACATATGCTTCGCCCGCTCACTGCTGACGCCGTGTACCAGCATCGAAAATGTTTCATGAATAAATTTGTAATCCAATTTGGTCGTTAACTTCTGACTCCACAAACACGTCGACTCCGCCTCGCTCACAATAAAAACAAAACACACTAAACACCAGTGAACAAACAAAGGAATCCGATCGAATAATCTTCGGTTCGCTTAAAACGATTAATCATAAAAAGTGCGCGGGTCTCTCTTACTCGAAAAAGGGCTGCCCCTTTTTCGAGTTTCCTCGTTACGGACTAAGACGAGAATCATTAGGAATTAAATTTCCCCTTTCATTAGTCCCTCAACCCTCGTATAATTCCGGACGCGGAGCAATAACAATATAAATCCCCCGTCGCGCCGAGCGGGGGATTACGGCTTGTCTCGACCCTAATTTAGGGCTGCCCCCGCCCCGGATTAACGAAGTGGCGGAATCCGCTAGGGTTGTCGCTGCGCATAAACTTGTTACGTGTTTAATGTTTTATTGACGGGTGGCTAGGGAGCTCTCATTTAAATAACCGCGCGGCTTCAGCCCCTTTCGCAGCTCCGCGCCGCAGCCGTCCGCCGACTACACTCGTGTAGTCGTGTTGATCTCATGAAACGTGGACCGTTGTCCGACTGACTACCCCAGATATTAGGACGCGTGGGATCGTATTCGAGCTGAGTGTAACACTCGTTATTATTTTTGTCAAAGAACTTCTTAAAAGTATTTTTTTTTTTGTATTTCTTCAGTAAATTCACCTCTTAGTTAGCCGCATACAAAAGGAACACAATTTATTAACTCTACGACATCTGATTGTCTTTATTTGTGATTTAATATTTTAGCTGAAATATTATACTGTTTTAACAAGGTTAACTTGGTTGACAGTGTGTGTAACACCGGTGCCTGAGGGTTACATTACGCGAGTTACAAGTTACAACTGGAAGTTATATTTTTTTAGAGGTCGTTTTGTTGTTTTTTTTTGTTATTCAAATTATTTTTACTGCTTTAATCCACGCTATCAAATCGAATCGTTCGTTAAGGCGGAACGAATTCTTTATAGGCAGTTTAAAACCGTTTCGACGCACATATTGCAGGCAAGGCGGAGAAACATCTGAGGGCGTTGTTCCGCACCCTACTTGATTTAAACATAAGGATCATAATTAACGGAGGGACGGCTTTGTCAACACGAACCACTAGCACGATAAATTGTAATATTATTTTAAAACAAAAGCTATTTAGTAATTTATATTACAATTTCATATTTTTAAACAAACAATGCCCAATTTAAAATTCGTTATGTAACCTTGTAAAGGTACTTTATTTCGTTGATGCCAATTTTCCAAACGAGTTGTCTTTCAGTATGGCGACGAAACTCGATTCCAGGTAATTTATTTAAGTAATTTTACAAAGCGAAGCCGCGTACACAGTATTAAAATTTGCCTCGAGACCGCAAAGTAGACGCAAACACAAAATTAAAGTCGTCGACACTTAAGGGCTTCGTAGTTTCGAGGGGAGTTTCCGTGAAATTTCTCTCGGAATGTCGAAATGGCGGATGAATTTCGCAAGTCAACTCAATTATCGTTTTAATTAAGGCTCCGTGCCACGTGACATTTGTTTGCGTGCGTGAAAGCGATCGTTCCCTCCGCACTCCCCGGCCGCGCCACGCAGCCCCCTTCGCGCCTGCTCCTGTTAATTGTGCTAATTACTCCTGTAATAGAGCAAGGGGGCGGGTGAGATTGCTTATCGATGGCTTCCCCGGAATTTACTTTGTGTGATACAGCTGCCCCACGGGCGTTAATTTGATATAATTTGTAGTCCACTTGACTTCGCTTTGCCTCCACACATGTATCGGAACTTCTGTTCCGAATAGCTGTTCTGTTTTACATTAGACGAAGTGGAGCCGTTTAGTAGGTAGCGCCGACAGCCGCTCGCGCTCACGCTTGGTTAACTGCAGGTTAACAAACAGTGCGGTAATGAACATCAATTGTATCGGGCAAGTTTCCAAGTGTATTTGTAAGTGCACGGCGGAGTTTCCGCGAGGAGAGCTCGTAACGCCGAGTGGCGGCATAATGGGCTCTGCGACCAGATTGTGTAGCGGGGCGGCTGGCCGCACGTCTGTCGACAACGAGCACCAGGCAATTTGGTTATTTGGGGTCGGCCATAAAGCGATAGCGAGCGCAGTAAACGCAATCATCCACTCGCGACTATAAACTTTACGAGTCACGTAAAAACGCGCTCGAAACGCCGACTCGCTTCCATAAATTTATGCTAATGTATTCTTTATAGGAGTTTAATGTGTATTCAGAAATTCCTCCATTATTTATGTATACGAATGAACCGGTAAAGTTAATTTTAAAGTCGCACAGCACCCCGCGGTTTATGCGCTCGCTGACGATTAATTTTTTGTAACTTTTTTGTGGGCCAGGTTTCCGACGAGCGCGGATTCTCGTTTCGGACCGATTAACGTTAACGTTTTTACGGAGGTCCCGGTAGCGCTAGCGACTGGTTTAATAACGCGTTGATCCTTATGAATGAGCTTATTCAATGAGGGCCGTTTTATCGTATCATGAAGCGCCACGATATCGTATTTTATAAATTGACGTCGTAATGGGACTTAAAAATAAAATACGCAATAAAACTTTTCGACGACAATATCATAAAACGAAGTCGTATAAAATTGGTATTCTCGATAAAAGCTGAAAACGTCGCGTGTAAATCACGTAACTTTCAAAACTATTATGCCTGAAATATAGTCCGAACTCAATCCGTACATTTCCGAGCGGCGGGCGGTCTATTTATCTATTTCCCCCGCTTCCGCCCGAGAGCGTCCGGTTAACCGCCCCCCTTCCGGTTAACCGGGCGGCGGCGGCGGCGAGGCGCGCGGCTAAACGGCTCGTCGCGTGACCGCAGACAATAAGCCCGGCCGGCGTTAACAGCGCGCCTGTGTGTTGCCACTTTATATGTTACGTCACAGCGAGCGCCGAGCCCGCACCGGCGACTTGCCGCGCGTGTGTGCGACAGGCGCGACCCGCGGGCCGCGACAGCAGCCGATAACACAGAATAAGTCGTGTTGTCGGAGCTTGTTCCTCTAGTACTTGTTTAGCGTCGCAACCTCCTGTCACCCCCGCCCCCGCACGACCCTTCGTACCGCGCTCAATTGCCTTTTTCTTGAGGTCGACGCGCGTAATGGGATAAAGTAAAGATTAGCTCTGTTCGCTTTTCCGTTGAAAATAGAAAAGGTTGCGAGACTACTCGTTATTGAGTGTTTTGTTTGAGTAAAGAGATACGACATAAGCGAATAAGTACGAGCATAGGTACCTAAAGAATTCTCTTTTTTATTTCGTTGTTTCTTGTCGTTTGTTATGTTATTATGTCACAGTCCTCCAAACATAGTGAACTGCTAATTTATACTAATGTTTACGTTTCTACTCATGTACTAATATCGGTACCTAGTACACAATGTTATTTCGTATGCACACATGTTATTGAGGAATGACACTTTAGATACTTAAGAAAACAAGTTGGAACATAAATTCCATTTCAATCTAGCGTACGTGCCTACATCCAAGTATTCGTCAGCCGACCACAAATTCAATCTATTAAATTAACGATTAACCACAAACGATCTACCCTCGAGCAAATGACTCGTATGGGCATCATAAAATCCATCCAATCGAATCCGACACGTCACATTACGGCATCGGGCACGGTGGGTCCTCGATATAGCGTCACTTGAAATTCGATGTCGAGTTCTGTGAGATCGGTGATCGTAAAATTAGGCTTCGAGTACACGCTCGACCCCTAACGTACACCTCGCTCACCTTTCTTGGTGCTATGTGGCTATAAGACATGTCGAGGTATTTATTATGTAAGCTAAAAACTAAGTATGTATGTAGGTATATTCATTAGGTACCGTACCTATTCGTCGAGTGTAAGTGTGTTCTCCACTTTTATATTTGTTGTATCCGCGGCTGGTGCCAATAATAAAACTTTATTGGTTACGTCTTGCCTATCAAATATCCAATAACGACGGTCGCAATAAGCTGTGTTACTTGTTTATCTAACACGATGATGGTTTGTTCCGATGTTATTATCTAATTTCGTGCTCATAAAAATCGGGATCTGTACATGGAAAAAGTTTTATTTTTACGCTCTTGGGAGATTATTGGATGAGGTATGGAATGTTGTCAGGCAACACAAATCAATCTATTAACTGCGAACAATTAAAGAATTAAGCATGTCTAGGAGCCATCATGTTAAATTCACAGTAGGCCTCCCGATACCATCGACGACATTTAAATCCGGAGTTTGGGATTTAAATGATGTTCTTAAGAGTCGCAGTCAGCACACGATGAGGCGTTGAATAGATGCAAATCTGTACGTAAAGTATGATTGTGTACGATGGCCGGAGTGCGGGGGGGCCGTAGCCCGTAAGTCACCGCGGGTGGCGACAGGTCCCCGTCTCGCCGAGCAAATTAACAGCCGCTTGCCACTCGCCTCTAACTTAGTACCTCGTAAAATTAGGCCCGTTAGATCCCTTCAGGCACCGCCTCGCCGAATAGCCTGCTAGACTCCCCAGGGAAGACCGTTGAGCCCGTACGGTTTAATGTTCTGCAACACTTATGACTTACGACACCATGTGCTGTATATATAATTATATAGCTTACGAATAACAAAGATAACCGAGTTGTTTACAGATCAAACAGGTCACATTTTGAAAATTTAATCTAATGTGAAAATAAACTGGCGCGTTTGCAAATTTCCGTTAGGTACACCACGCGGGGCTACGGCGTAGCACGCCTCGCGGAGTTATGGCGTAGCACGTATTGCGGAACTACGGCGTAGCATGGCTACGGTGTAGCACCGTGCTACGATCATATTACCAAAATCTCATCCCGTCTGTCGGTCCGGAATCCGCGTAACTATTAACACCGAATAAATCCAATAACGATTACGTGTAAAGTGAAAATATAAAAGCGCAATATAGACAGGGTACTCATACGGAATAGCTATTCGCTCGAATAACTGCATTCGCTGCCCGAACACTTGAAATAGCATCTGTCTAGCGCATAACTGGCCGCGGGCATCCGACCGAATATATTGATAATCCGTGGCTGTACACGGCTGTCTAGTGTTTTGTGAAGTGAACATCTTTATGTAAAATTACTAATAAATTTGGAATTTTCATTCCCTAGGTAAAATGTTCAGGACAGTCCAGGTCCCCCAAATTATTTTCAAGTGTTATTTTTTGATGAGGGCGCCATATAAATACTTGATTGTATGAATGAAACATTTTATTTTGTTGTCTGGAGTGGACCAGATTATTCACAATCACACGTGCCGCTTTTACCTGCAACATTGCAATTTGCCACTGGCAGCTGGCGCGCATCGCTAGTCCGTACGTAGCGTGCGGATGTACGCGAAAGTACGCCGTGTCAACACGAACGGAATCAGTGAAGCGCGGGGCGGTCGTTCGTCACGTATATGATTATTTCATTAGTCCGTATTTGCGCGCTCATCCAAATGTTGCGGTCCCCCCCCCCACGCGAGCCACCCGCGCCCCCCGAGGGGGCGATGACCACTCCCGGAGCTAATCATGCGGTCAGTTTGTTCTGCCTCAGCGTGTTTTGATATTGATATTGACTGTAGCGTTCGCCTCGCTGCGCGCCGATTTATTTGCGAACAATGATCGATTGATTGCTGTAGGTACGTAAGCTCGCCGTAAACGTTTTGATTATGTTTACCTACTCGTATTTGTTAAACTAACAGACCAATACTGCCAATATTAATGGTCTTGCGGTTTGTTTTTATCGCTTTCCGTTTTTGTTACAGAGAAATTCTATATCACCCGGTGAAAGGGAAAAGTATAGGACACGGAGTCCGGCAGAGCCTGATCACAAGAAATTAAAGAAAGAAGAGAAAGACATGGGCCACGTAAGTAGATCTCAAATAATAATAATAATAATACAAACCTATTATTGTCCCTCTGCAGGGCAAAGCTTTTTCTCGTATACCGAAGGTGCGATCATCATGTTTGCTCAAGACTGGTTAGTTGTTCCTCACGAAGTTTTTCCTTCACCAATGTCAGTAATGTCCAAGATAAACTCAAAAATTACATTTGGATCGCAAAAGTCACGTTGGTACTTGCCAGGATTTGAACCCACAACCTAATGCATAAGAGGCGAGGTCTTAACCACTGGGCCATTACGACTATAGTATCAAGTACTATTTCCATTTCTTTTACATATCTTTTTGCAAACTGGATTTTTTTTAATTCCTTATTTACAGGAGTTGGTAGTAGACGATGCTAGTGAGGAGCCCACGTCACCACACAATGGTGCACCTTCACCAAGGGAGAACGGACTGGACAAACTCCAACCCAAGAAAGAACACCCGCCACACAGTCCCAGGTATGTATCCCGTATTATCTGCACGATGCGACAGTACAACCAAGAATTGAAAAAAAAAAATTGTTACGTACAATTACAATACTTGGGCTTGACATATTACAACAAACCGTGGCGACCCATTTCACTTGTAATTAAATATAACAAGTAATACATTAGTATGAACACGCTAAGCCGCACGCCCCGCGGCGTTTCCATCGTAATACTCGCCGGCTGCGTTAACTCACGATAATCGTTCTATCCGTTTAACAGAAGCCCTAGTGAGAAAACTACTTGTACCCGAAAGGTCATTGTACGCCGAGAGACAAGTTGTCGAAGTCGAAAGTTAATCCGCCTCCGCACTGAATCAATTACGTATACACGGCCGAGGTTCACTGGTACTCCCATTAACACCAATCAGATTAGACGCTTTGATGGATAGCGTTAAGTTCTCTTTACAAAAACTTTAGACATTTTGTTGTACTAAATAAACACATGCTTATGTTACTACCGCCCCTTCAATGTTCAAACGGTTCGACGGTTTTTATAACGACTACTTTAGATTCTTTAAAGTTCCATTACAACTTTTTTGCGGTTAGATTGATCATTGATCGATACAATTAGCGGGGTATTTGATAACTCAATTTTAACAATCATCAGATCGGGCACGTCTAGCAACGCGTCGACGCCTTCTGCCAAAAAGCTTGACGAGAAACCTAGCACGCCGATCTCGAAGCCTGTCACTCCGACGTCGGGGGCGAGCGGGGCGGGGTCTGCGGGGGCTCCGCTGAAGGCCGCGGTGAAGCCCCCGGCGCTGCAGTACCCATACCTGGGCAATGGGGCGCACGACGCTTACGGCCTCGCGGGGTACTCGGCGCGGGCCGCGTTGGCATACGAGCCCCTGCGGCCTCCCATCGGACCGGCCTCGCTAACGCCGATACCGGGTGGCAAGCCGTAAGTGATCACAGCACATATTCGTTTTAGTTGTTCAAAATTTGTTAGAAAATTCGTTTAAACATTCGTTACTTAATAAAATATATTTTGAAAATGGATCAGTCACCATCCCGCTTGCCCTGCGTGGTGACATTGGCATTACTCCCCATTTTATCCTCCTAGCAGTGAACTGCGGCTGATAAACCATTACATCCGATCTAACCGTGAACTAACTTTATTCCAGGGCCTATTCATTCCATGTTTCGGCGGAGGGTCAAATGCAGCCGGTGCCCTTTCCGCCTGACGCGCTGATGGGCCCGGGCATACCCCGTCACGCGCGTCAAGTGTCGGCACTCGCGCACGGCGAGGTGGTGTGCGCGGTTACAGTGTCATCGCCCACTAAGTACGTCTACACCGGAGGCAAGGGCTGCGTCAAGGTGTGGGACATCAGCCAGCCCAGTAAAGCACCAGTCAGTCAGCTGGATTGTTTGGTGAGTGGGTAACTGTCGTCGATTCATGATACTTTGGTATTTTTATTTTGGCCTTTGAGTTAATATCTATAGAATAGAAAAAAACAGCAATAAACATGCTAAATTCCAAATGAATGTCCAAAATATTCAAATCAAATACATACAAAACATTTATTTTACCCAATGTCGTATTTAAATATCTTATCATTTTGCCAGAATAAAACACCTCGAGAAAAAGATTTAAAAACTTGCGTCCTCTATTTTCAGCAAAGGGACAACTACATAAGGTCTGTGAAGCTTCTACCGGATGGTCGCACGTTGATCGTGGGTGGGGAGGCTTCGAACCTCTCCATCTGGGACCTCGCGTCACCTACTCCTAGGATTAAGGCAGAACTCACATCTTCAGCACCCGCATGCTATGCGCTTGCTATCAGTCCCGACTCTAAGGTAAGGACTGACTACTTCTTCATCATCATCTCTATTTATCTCTACTAAATACTTTTTTCTTGGTCAACATTAGCAAATAACAATTTGATCCACCAGCATCAGGAACAGAGTTCAATGAGAGCTACCGGTGTTGAGGGCTCTAGAGAGGGAAACCGGGACCCACTATGCGTGTCATTTTCAGTAGATACTTATTTTTGTTTCTATCTCCTAATCCAGCCGCCTATTGAGAGCTTTCTGTTATGTTTTTCACAAAGACTTCTCTAAAGTTTTCTTAACGTTTTTGATTGGAATTTACAGGTGTGCTTCAGCTGTTGCTCTGACGGCAATATCGCAGTGTGGGACCTTCACAATCAGACCCTGGTGAGACAGTTCCAGGGACACACGGACGGCGCGTCTTGTATCGACATATCTGCTGACGGTACCAAGCTTTGGACTGGAGGACTTGACAATACTGTGCGGTAAGCATCTAATATCATCAGTTTAGTCTTTTCATTCAGTTTGGGTCTGCAATCAGCTCAACCAGGTAAATCGGTTCGTCAGAATTGTACGCGGAAGAACCGTCTTTATCCGCAGTACAAAAATTACCGAGTTTTTTTTTGTGGTATTGTATTTCATTGTCTGGTGGATCCTTTCTTGGAATTACGGTTCATAATAGATTTCTTCAAAGGAACTGTTTTTATTATGTTTCACGATTTGATTTACGTGGAGCAAAAAACAAGCATATTTTTATGAAGGTTTTATTTCTTATTGTATCAACTACATTTATATCAAAACATAATGTTAAGAGATGTTTTTTTTTATATTTTCCAGGTCTTGGGATTTGAGAGAAGGCAGACAGTTACAACAACACGACTTCAGTTCTCAAATATTCTCATTAGGATATTGTCCGACAGGTAAGCACTTCAAAATTGTTTTAGATTAATCTTCCCTTTCCGGTTACTAAAAATTATAATTATAACCCATAATGTTGTCTATGTAGGGTTGAAAGTTCAGTGGCGATCATGATTTTTATTCCACTCCTTTCTGGTCGGCATCACCGAACAAGGTCCACAAAGAAGGCGAGTAGAGTAGACTCGAAAGGCGGTAAATGAGGTACTCAAGAAAGGCCTTTGTTAGTAAAGACGCCGCGTTGATAGATATTAAATGATGGCTTTAACGTATTGACCGCCACGGCCGCTCCAATCATTCTTATTCTACCAACGCAACGGTTAGCTAGTGACGTTATTGACGGTTACTAGTCGTCAATAAAGGTCAAAGGTTAAATAAAATGTTATAAGAGTGCGCATAGTAACACTTGAAAAACATTTAAAATGTGGCTCTTTTACATTAAACATTTTTGCCTCTTGACTTGATAAAACCAACCAACCAACCAACTACTTCTCCATAATTTACCTATTCTTGAAAAAAAAAAAATATGCTACAATATTGTTCTCCTCATGGTAAAACATTACCAAGACATACATCTCATCGCAAACCCGAGGGGCAATTCTCGTAATTTTATGAATGTTCACAGTCTGATCTGTCTCAATCTGTCAACAATACCTCTAATTTCCCTACATTTTTGACATTGATTGTCGTTGAGATGAGATTGCGACTAAATTTTAATTTCATTACGGGAATTGGCCTTCTGATCTCTTTCCGGTCATGTTGGTTTGCCGCCCCATCGGACTAAGAGAGTGAGGGAAGAGAGAGTGCACCTATGTTTGCGCACACACTTGTTCACTATAATATCTACCGCGCCAAAGGCTAGTCTCTGTCGAGATTGGCCGCCATGGACTGAATACGCTCTGGAAGACTGTTATTATACCGCTTGAAAAACCATTAAATACTCCATAATTTATCTATAATTATAATCTTTATTCACCTTCCTGAATTTTATACTAATTGGAAAACATTTCACTAACAATTGCTCATCGGTTGTCCACAGGGGAATGGCTAGCAGTAGGCATGGAGAACAGCAACGTAGAAGTCCTACACGCGGTCAAACCAGACAAATACCAACTTCACCTGCACGAGTCCTGCGTGCTATCACTCAGGTTCGCCTCGTGTGGCAAGTGGTTTGTCTCAACCGGAAAGGATAACCTGCTCAATGCGTGGCGCACGCCTTATGGGGCCAGTATATTCCAGGTAAGGGAAAATTTCATTTATATGCACCTCGTTATGTACTATACTCGACTGCATAATTGATGCTTTGTTCTTTAACGAAGCTGAGATTAGTAACAAAACTTCCGGAAGTGAGCTTGCTGCTATTTTGACACGGTAAGAACTGCGTGCGAAGGTCTACTTCTGCATGTTTTGTAGGTAATCTAAACTTCGCTTGAAGCTACCTGTTTCAACATTACGTTATGGAATGCAATAAAGAATTGAGTATTTAACAGGCAAGGGGCAAGGACACCTACGCGCAAAATGTTACTATGGATTCTTTGATATTTTTCGTAGGTTATAAAAAAAACTGAATCCATGGTTACAATTTGCGCGTCGATATATGCCATGCTATGGTATATAAAAGTTACGTGCCTGACACAAAGACGACGTACAAACCTAGAAAAAATGATCGTTCATCAGAGTGTGGACAGGTGTACTAAAATTAGGATTATTTGTAGACTCCTTGGTCAATCAAGGGGTCCGATATGAATAAGATGCATTCAGTAGATACATAAAACAAGTGTTTTGTGTACGCGTAGGAAGCATAAAGCAAACTGAAGTGAATGGATGCGTGTGTTCCAGCTTTACATAAAAAATTACGCCATAATATGAGGTCTGATGTTATTAAAACGTATAAAATCAACTGAGCTGAGAATACCTTATCTCTCTAATGTTATTATAGCTAATAGTAGAGTGAGTTATCAGAACATGGTGTATCTTCATTCACATTTAGGTTATCATAATTGCGCTAAGTGGTCTCAAGTGACACGTTAGTATTCATTTTGATTCTGCTTAGTCACGTCTCAATGGTGTGATGAAGTGATGATAGTCATACTTAGAGTATGATTTATTTATTCTTCAAAGAAAGAAAGTTTATGTTCTAATATCTAGGTAAATAATGTACAATTAGCGCGTACAGTGGCTATTTACAAGCTTCCACAAATTAAAAACTATGTGACCTAACATTAAAATAAAATAATGAAATCTTATAAAACAAAACGAATTCATATTAATGAATAATCTATTATAATTCTATTTATTTTTAGAGTTCCTATTCACGTACCTAATTGAATTGCAAAGTTCAATGTACAAATAAATTAAATTAATTTGTCCACAGTCAAAGGAATCATCATCGGTGCTCAGCTGTGACATCTCTTCAGACGACAAGTACATAGTGACGGGCTCCGGCGACAAGAAGGCCACAGTGTATGAGGTGATCTACTAGTGCGACAGACAAACAGACAGTAAAACAAGCGAACAAAATAGATCAACAAGTGATTGTGTACCTTAGTGAGTGTGGAACGTTCTGGGAACGTGGAGTGGCAAGTGGTGATATAGCTTTAGTGTATGTATAGAATATATCGGGAAGCCTGTATGTACTTATGCGACTTGTTTATATAGATTAGTGTGCGCGATTTATGTTTATTTGTTGAGCGCCGTAGTGTATGTTGGCAGCAGATCTCAAAATGATGATTTCGTTTCAATATTGTTGTAAAATGCTCGTATTAAAGAAAAGATATGCGCAACCCGTATAAATCTTACTTTTATTCCTTGACATTCCCTTCGCCTTGCTTGCACTGACTAGACTGGTTACTAAAATCTGTATGGTACTTTCCTCAAAAGACCATTTCTGACATCAATCTACATGTTCTTCACATGATCTGTACAAAGTAACAACACAAGAAAACCATTATAACAAACATAAGAATAAATAATGCAAAACAAGAGCAATAACATCATGACAACTTATTTCACAATTTCGTAAAATAATATTATTCTCGATTAAAAACGAAATAATAAAATAAGCCTCACCATTTCCTAAATCAAAAGAATGTCATTAACATACTAAAACAAATGGAAGTACAACATATCGTTCAATTGGTTGTTAAAGTTAACTAAATCAACTTTTTGCAAACAACTCGCAGAATGTATACATTTTCCCCAGTAAGTATGTGGAAAACACTCTAGTTCATGTTTCTATAGCCATATGAAACATGACGACTTAAGCGATTCAAATAAGATGGAAACCGGCTTCCTAACATGGCCATATCATGCAGGGAACGAGATCTTCAATGGTGTGAACGGAGCAAAAAAACTCGCGCTGACAAGTCTAAATCGTTGCCACGAGAGCAACGCTCCGACGACGTGTGGTTCATACCCTGGTATCTTTCTTAAATACCAAACTCAGAATGAAAGCCTATTTTGTTACATGCATTAAATAGTTATTTGTTATACAAGAGTGCAAAGTTGCTTTTTAACCGCGTGTTCAATTTTGATGACCGAGCAAGCGAAGGATTCTAAAATTGAATCACGAGCGCAGCGAGTGATTCAAAATTAGAATCCTGAGCGTCAGCGAGGGAATCAAAAGAGCACGAGGTGAAAAATCTTTGCACTCGAGTGCAACACATAACTTTTCATTCCACCTCAGCGAGGAAATGACTAAATGTAAAAATGCCACTAATTTAGGATAGGTATCGATATGTTTGTCTTTTTTCATCTTTATTGTTGCTTTTAGCATCGAATACGTACTCCATAGAGTGCTTGCTTTCTTGTTCTCGGATAATTCTATAAAATATGCCAGCAAAACGTTTTCTGAGAAAGTTTTGGCTCCTTTTGCTAGTCGCCACGTGTTGAACATATCGTACCTACTGTTTTAAATACTTCTCGCGTGATTGTTGAGGGAGAAAGCTCATTTGCGCAGTTTCAGTCAATTCTGTTGGCGTCAAGCAAACTTCCTCGTCGCTAGAATCACTCATTTTAGTTTTTTCACTTGTTTTCAAGTTTCTTGTTTTTAATATAAGGTTTAACAATGACGTGAAAAAATGCCGCGTAAAGAACCGCGTACAAAGCAAATTGAAAAAAGAACACCAAGAAGGTTCCGAGTCTGAGTTTTTAACAAATTAAAAAAAAAGTTGTATGATATATTCGGCACCATAGAGGTAGCAGTAAATAGGTTTAATGTTTTTTTTAATTCACAAACTTAGTGCACACGATGTTCTAAATTCAATTTACTTTATCCTCTAGAGAATAAAAACGGCTTTTCCACTCAGATATTGAAGATTAAAAATACTCTTTCCGAGATGGTGGGATGAAAAATACATTTCTTATAACGTGACGAAATCGGTAAGTCGGTAAAGTTGCTAAAATATTAGGTAAACATTCTCAGAGTCAGTGAACCTATACTACTGCCCAATGGCAGTAGTATAGTGTTAGAATGCACTAGGCATAACAAAATATACGTGAGCGCAGACAGCTAGTCCTCTAACGAAAGAAGGATTCTGCCTATGGAAGGTCTGAGATTCCTGAACTCCTGAATCACGTGTATGGTTTGTATTTTTTTTATCTACCTCGTTGTTCACAAGGCCAACTACCGGTTGGAACCTTCCTGAGGTCGACCCCCAGGAATCCCATGTTACTGACTGGCAACGGACGGTTTATCAAGATGCCCCGTCTAAAACGAATGGTACTTTTTTAAATCTTAGCAAAGAGTTTTTATGTCAAAAAAGTGGTCAAAATTTTATGAATAAAATTAACTTTGGGAGATAAAATGTAATAAATAAACATTTAATTCTTTAATTTAATTCATTTTGACAATAAATTACAACCATCATTATCTGTAACAAAAGCACAAAACTATCTATTAATTTACTTCATTAGTAATACTGGCTGTTTGTAAAAAGAGCGCTGATGCGCGCGCATCGCTAATTTGTGAACAAGTACAAATTATTCGCGCGCTTTATCTTTTCGCTGAATTGTTTTTATTTGAAAGTAATGATGAATTTATTAATTCGACACCGCCAGAAGTCTCAGAGGCAGCGAAAAAGGCTACTCTAAGCCTCTTGCCCGAAAAATCGACCGATAGATACAAGTGTATCAAAATTTCATCTTATGGAAAACAAGCAAAGATGCAAATTCATTTTCAGAAAGTGTGTTTTTAGCTTATTTCATGGAACTTTCTCAAAAATATAAGTCAAGCTCATTGTGGTGCTACTATTCAATGCTAAAAAGCACTGTGAAAACAAAATATGGTATTGATATCAAGTCATACTCCAACTTGCTGGCATTTCTAAAAAGACGCTCAAGTAGCCATGTGAGTAAAAAGTCGAAAGTATTTTCGGCTGACAATGTCAAGAAGTTCCTAAAAGAAGCTCTGGATTGGCAACAAAGGTCAGTTGAAACCAAATTATTGTTATTATCTTCTTTCACTTTCGTATTTCTTTACAATATAGGTGTTTTGTACGCTGTTTTTATCTCCTTCCAGGTTGTATTAATATTCGGTATAAACGGTGCATGTAGACGTCAAGAGTTCGCAAACATCACAACGAATTATGTCGAGAACCATGGGCGGGTTCTTCTTGTCCAGGTCAAAAACACAAAAAATAAAATTCCAAGATCGTTCACAATACAGGGGCCTTTTCACGACTTAATGAAGAAATACGAAGCGCTTCGTTCAACAAAAGCGATGTCCAATAGATTTCTTCAAAATTACCAAAATGGAAAATGCACTAGCCAACCTATTGGCATAAATAAAGGAGCAATGCCGAAACAAATTGCCACTTTCTTAAATTTGGATGATCCACATGAATACACAGGGCACAGTTTCTGAAGGTCCTCGGCTACATTGCTCGCCGATTCAGGTGCGAACTTATTGACACTAAAACGCCACGGAGGGTGGCGGTCGAACAGTGTAGCCGAGGGCTACATAGATGACTCGATGAGAAATAAAGAAGAAATTAACTCCCGCATTACAAGGAATATAAATTTGGAGCCAAGTGTTGACTCTCGACCATCTACGAGCACACACGCGTACATTCCACCATCGTCGCCGCCGCCACAGCCGCCTACGTTGCCGCCACCGACTGCAGAACTCTGTGGTCTCGTTTCTCCTATTTTCACTCAAGGGAATGAGAGAGAGACTGGTGAAATTGTAACTAATAATAATAACTTGACAACATTAAAAATGCCAACTGCCAACGTAATAGGTAATCAATTTTACAAATTGTTCAAATTTTTATAACTGCTTAAGAAGCGATTAAAGATTTATTCGTTTAAGAAAGTCCGAATTTTATTTATTTCCTCGCAAATATGTTATAAACTGTCGTATGACATACACGGTGCGCTTTGATAATTACAGCCTCTGCTTTCTTGTAGCCCTCGGGCTAGCAATGTCGCCTCGGCTGTAATTTTCAACTTACCGCACTTATATCATAATGTACTATTAATTAACATTTTTTAAACTGGGTTTATTGAAATTGACGAAATCAAATCTGACCAGAAGCAGCCTATCTAGTGAAGTCGTTGGATACCAAAACCATTACAATGAAGAAGTTGACAAGAAGAATGAAAATGTACATCCTACGATTTATATTGTTTGGCTCTAGCATTATTCTCCAGGGTACTCCAGTCCAAAACAAGGAATTTCTTCTAACGAAGGAAAACGGAGAGGAACACCAGTATCTTCTAGCTAAAACCACCTGCGATGGCCGTGATCAGCATATGCGGAGAGGCTTCAGGATCTTCAGTACCTTTACCGCGCACACGTAAGTACCTAACATGTTATCTTAATATATTAAAAAGAAAAGGGGTAATAATAAGGCACACCAATTTTGAAAAAAAAAATATATATTTTTGTTTGTATGTGTGATTCACGCAAAAACTCGTAATTTTTTCATTTTGTGTTTGATTACTAAATAAAATATTTATGACAAACAGTTAATTGTCGTTATAAACTACGTAATATGACATTTGTATTGCGTATTAGAAGCACGTGTGTTGTATCTCGGCGGCCTCATTTCTCTTAGATAATGCGACCGACTCGCATCCAGACGTTGTTTCCGCTAGCCAGACCTAACTGAAGACCTAGTTTATTTCTGGTGACACCACGAGCTTAACTTTTTTACCCGATTGCAATAAAAGCTTATGTTTTTCAAGGCGATCTTGTTTTGTGGCCCGTACGGAATGTATAAATAGTGAATAGTGTCGCCCAAGGGTTTTAACGTGTTCTGTTAATTTGTTGGATTCAGCAACACAGTAAAATGATGATTCATTGTAAGCTAGGTGCCTAAGCTGTAATGTAATTAATGTCTTGAGCAGTAGAAAAAACCTGTTAGTGGTAGGATGGCAGGAACATTAACGCGCAACCTGTTACCATGGATTCGGTACATGATTCGGAACGCCCCTGCGTTAAAATTATTCATAGGTTTTTTTTTTTTTTTAAATTAGCTGTTCCATACATTTTGATCGTGTAGGTATTGCACTTTTCTATAAAACAGCCGATTATTTTTTTTGATAAACTACTAAAAAATTCTACACTAATTAGTCTAGAATTCTAGATGGTTCTAATAGGTCTAATCATGTGCTGAATTCATGGTTACAGTTTGTGCGTCGATATCCCTGCCACCCTGTATAAAATGTCTTAATCAATGTTTACTATAAACAAGATAATTACAACTGTCATTCATGATCTAGTACCACCTGTATCCTAAATAGTCCTGTTCCGCGACGGCGACGTCCCGTCCCTATAAAAAGCCAACCACTACAAATATTTAGAAATTAGCAAAAATTGCATCATAATACTTATTGCCATTCAGGTACCTATCCGAGCCCATTGTCTTAAATTTGGATCCTATTCACACTGCAGACAAGATCCTCTCAGCTTCGCCTTACCTAAGCCACAATCTGGGAATCATTTTTATTTTCAAAACAAACAGACATTTTACACGTAGGTAATTAACTGAAAAATAAAACAGTTTTTTTAGACACATGTCGATCGTTCGTAATTATTTTTTCACAATGTAACAAATATTTACAACGATTTCCATGAACTCTGTAAATTCTGTTTACTCAAAATAAAACACAGAAACAAAATGACCAATGTTTGTAGTGTCATTCAACAACATCGTGATTTTTTTTGTAACATGATTCCCAATCGGTATCAATGTGTTTCCCATTTATATTCCCGATTAACCACAAAACATAATGTCACCACATGGTCTATTAATGACCTTTTTATCTAAACGCTTTTAAAATACGTATGACTGAAACCCATTTATCTTAATTTTTGCAAGCTGATAGGCAAAGTGAACAACAAATTCTGGTTTTACATTAATGGATGAGTTATCGCATTAATTACTAGGCCACACGCAGGAGAATGCTGATTGCTGGCACTTTTTCCTGTAAAATCTTTCAGTGGATTCGCTTCATATACATACCTACAAACTCAAAGTAATCCTGGGAACTCCAAGATAGTCTTGACCAATTTCCGTTAACGTGCTAAAAGTTATAAAACTCAACGATCTTAGAAATCGTATCAACGTTTAAGATAAGTACTAGCTATATCAAATATTGGTGTACCCTAAATAAACCAAATTATCTATCCAAATGTTTGTAAACATAAACCAATGTAATGTTTACTTGATAAATAAATGGATAATCTAAAGTATTCATGTTTTAGTACTGGTGTACAAGTATAGGTTCAAAGTATACAGTGTTTGAAACAGATGGTGGCACCGCCAGCCACCGGCGGTTATCTTCTCTGGACACATGTAAATATAACGCGACCATATTTACTAATGCTGATAAAATCGCATCAGATTCTATTAGTTTTATCTAGTTTTCTATTGTGTGACACATATTCGGCTGGCGTGTCAGATATGCAAAAAATAATCTCAAGAAGTTCGAGGTTATGTAATGCTATGCAAATACATACCATCATTACAATAACTATGCCTACCAAAATATAGTAAATACTAATTCCATGAAACCTACTGACAGTCCGTTCACAGTTATTTTTCCTCTGATTTTGCATTACTGTCCAAATCACAGTGATCTTTATTTTCTTCACGATAAGGTTCCTGTTGGGTTGCTGCCACAACAAGTCTGTCAAAATCATTGTGATCTTTATTCTTGTTATTATAAGGTTGCTGATAAGTTGCTGCTGTTAGAGTAAAATAACTGTGATCGGACTGTTGGGTAACAGTGGAATGACGTAGACCGAATAGGATACTACATGCTACGTGCTAATAATGCTACGGCTACGACCCTATTATTTACGCAAGTCATATTAGCAAAAGAAGTACAGTCAACAAAAGAGATAAGTATGCAGGATCGTCGGATATAGTTGAAGTTTAGTAAGAAACTGATTGGTGTTTTGCAGGGTCGTCGGATATAGTTGAAGTTTAGCAAGAAACCGATGAATGTTTTCAAATGAAATTTAGTTTGATAAATGAACTGTTTGTTTTCTATTAATTAAATTTAATTTGATCCGAAAACATCAATCCGTTGCTTACTAAACTTCAACTATATCCGACGACCCTGCATACTTATCTCTTTTGTTGACTGTACCTATTTCACATATTTTTATTATTTCTGTAGATTTATCAATCATCATACAAAAAAATAAGTTAAATACCCACTTCTTATCTATCGTTAGAAACCCGGACGGAATCGGAAGTTCCTATAAACAAACAGCTCATCATTGCGGAATTCAGTATTTCTGTGGGATTTCCAAAGTGCGATAATATTTGTTGGCTTTTTTCGCACGGTTTTATTGATGAACAGTCAGTACTTGTATTTTTCTGCCCATTTGATTAAATAATAAAGACGGCGTGATTTAACACACATTCCCCTTTATTCATAATCGTTGCTTAAGTTAATTAGTAATCAGCGACTGTTTATCCATACATTTTTGACGTTTATATGTCACTTAACTATAATTATCGTTTATAAATAAACCCTATAGTGTTCAGGCAGGTCAAAAGAACCATCACTTAGGGACTAATCTCACTTATTTAGCTCTGTTCAGCTTTTGTCCTTTTGTGGGTTTTTAGAAAACAACGATTTTGTATGGACAAAAGCTGGACAGAGCTGAATAAGTGTGGTTAGTTCCTTATTCAATTAAACAATTAGGAATTAACGTACGTAATTTTTCGAATTGAGTGGCTATCAGTTCGCAGTTAAATCGGATGTCAGTGTAACGTGAGCAGGTTGGTCGACGTAGCCAGATGGTGGCCGTGCCAGCCACCGCCGCGCCCGATAGCGCTGGCTAGACGTACATTAGTGACGCAAGTACACAATACAAAAAAAAAAAAATCTGCGCGTAAAACCTTGATAATTTTCCCCCGCACATTGCACTAGCTGTGATTCAATTACGCATTATGCGTATGTACTGTTAATATTACGTTGGTGACTTTTATGTTCCACTGCGTTTTATTGCGTTTGAGTTCCGAGTGAAGATGATAGGAGTTATGATAAATGTATTATTTGCTTTTCTAAAATTCTGAACAGGATTAGACAATCTATTAAAAGAATCAAGAGGTCTGAGATGACTTGAGATTATAATAAATCCGAAACCTAGAGTCTAAGGTGAAAGGTGCTGCTTTTGCGGTGCTCCAAATTAAAAATTTAAGATATTCTTGCGGGGCAAACTCACAAACTAATATTTTGTTTTTATATAAAATTACCAATTGACTCAATAAATTAATTATATAGTTCCTACACCTACATACTATAATTTATTAATACCACAATGGGTATCGTAACGGAAAAAATAGTGATAAGAACCCTTGAATGGATTTGAAGGGAATTCATGAATGAATGCATTACGCGTCCTGTCCAGTGTCCATGCGTGGTCACGGAGATATGCATTATTATACAAATATTACCAAAAATGATGGAATCTGTAGTGTACCTACTACAGATTCATCGTCATCTTCGTCATCATCATCTGCCTAGCCTTTTCCCAACTATTTTAGGGTCGGGTTCCAGTCTAACCGGATACAGATGATTAGCAGTATTTTTTTCTGTAGTAGGTACTTTATAGTTAGCTGAAGACATTCTTATCATAATTATCAACGGAAAGTCCATATATGGGGCGCGTGTAGTTCGCAACTTAGTACTTACTAGAAGCTTTGTAGTCCGTAGTGTATTTTAGTCATGACAGTTGCGAGCACCGCATACTTTGATAATCATGATCTTTACTATCGCAAGCTTTTGTTTGGGGGAATAATTTGTAACTAAACTGACGCACTAGTTTGGAATATCGGATATGAGTAATTTGTAGACTTTGAACTCTAATTTGCGATTAAAAAAGTAATACCTACTTATAAGGATTTATCTAAGCAAAATATCGTAACTAGAAACAAATTAACCTTCCTTTGGAGATTAGAGGCGTGAAGTTATGTTTAGTTGCAATTTTTTGCCTGATAAAAATAAATATAATGAGTAGCGATGTAGCGACCAACATGAACATAATACAAAGTTAGATGGAGAGACTTTGTTATAAACGTTATAAATCACTCTCAATAATTGTTATGAAGTAAACTTAGGTAAAAGAACTGCGGGACAAGCCGGGCAAACAACCGATAACAACAGAAAATGAATGAGCCGAGTCTCGATTATGTTCAATAAACGGCTTTGTTAATTGATATTTTCTACTTGTTTTATCTTTTTAACTGCAAACTGTATTAAAATGTAGACAAAAACAATGTTTTATATGCCTAGAAGTGGTTCAGCACGTAACTTTATCCTATAGCCGGCTAATGTATGTTATTGATTGCGCAGAGTTAATCGTACTAAACGATATTTTTTTTAAAGTGTTTCCACTTGGTGTTGGATGGTGCGGGACATGTGCGCGCGCGGATCCGCATAATCGCTGATCATCGTTATCGCGTCCGCCGTGCTGTCCGGCGCGGGCGCCGCTCCTCGAGTACGCTCATTCCAACCCCGGGACGCGACACAGCCGCCTGTCTGCAGCTCATCCTGATATTATATCCGCCGATAATTATTACTAAGTTTAGTGACCAGTGTGCGGCCATCAATTAAACTGGCGACGCGACAAGGAATTAAAATTGTTAGTAGCTAAATATCACAAAAGTTTTAATTTATAATTTTCTTCTCTTCAACAATCTTAATTAACGGTCTGTTTATTAACTTCCAGGTCAACAATGTTCTGTGACGGCTCCGGACCGCTGCTCGAGGAAGCTCTCCTCAACGACCAGCTCCTCTTCGAGTACTCGCCTGCGGAAAGCCTCATAAACTTTGAGCTTCCGTCTTTGGACTCGGACGGCGACTGGCAGCTCAGTGACTTGGATCTCAATTGTGATAGTTTTGTAAATAGTGCTAGTGACATAAACAAGGAAGCCTCCAACATCCTTGATGGATCAGTTTTCGACTTCGCCGATCTGGACAAGAGCATAATTGACGAATATCTCTTGGAAGCATTGAGCAGTGATCTGTCCAATGACTCTCCACATTCTCCACAGTCGGGTACTGACTCGTCCTTCAGCAGCGAGTCCCTGTGTGCCCTGGAGACACATGACTACGTCGCTGTGGACAAAACTTGGCCAAGTAAAACACGGGTCTACGAGAAGACTGATGTGAAAGTACGTTCGTTTGGTGAACCGAAGTTCTGTCCTGAGCTCGGTGCGTTCCGTTGTCCCGTGGAGGACTGCGGTAAACTGTACGCAAAAGCGTCCCACGTTCGGGCTCATCTGCGTCGTCACAGCGGTGAAAAGCCTTACCGGTGTACGTGGGGTGGGTGTTCGTGGAGGTTCGCTCGATCTGATGAGTTGGCTCGGCACAGGCGGAGTCACTCGGGGGACAAACCGTATAGATGTGCGGAATGCAGCAAGCGGTTCGCGCGCTCGGACCACCTCGCCAAGCACGGCCGTGTGCACGCGCGACGTGCTGCTGCCGCCGCCGCAGCCGCCAGGCGTGCAGCCACGGCGCCACACGCGCATCGAAGATCAACCAGAGGAATACTGCTTGTGTGATGTGATGACATGCGGTTTTGACTAGGTAGTGAGAGACGCTGTGTAAAAGACGTGATTCACATAGTTTCGGTTGAATTTAAATATCGGGTTTCGTATAATAAATAATGAAATTACGAAATCATTATTTGAAAATTAAGGATACCTTTACAGAATTCTCTACTAATTACTTCAAGCACTGAAGACTGAGTTCGATCTTATATCTCAAATAGTTTTTGTAGAAAATTGTGCCTGTTTCTGAAGATCACATAGAGATCACGGATCAAGAGACTGCTATCAAGTCAAATCGTGGTCAAATCTCGTATTCGATTTTGTGTTTGGATGAATAGTACAACTAATCGAAGTACTTGACAAGAGATTTAATTTAATTTGACTTTCAGAAACGGTGACTTTACATTAGGTTTAAATAGTATAAATAGTTAGAACTAATTAGATTTAAATAGTCATAAGGTTCTGTGTATGAATCATTACCAAATAGTGATTGTCAAAGAAAGATTTGTGAATATTAAATAGCTACCATTTATTTGATTGCAATAAGAAATTCGACTTTCTGACTACCTAGCGTTAATGTTGTAAATATAGAATAAGTTATTACCTATGTACTTATATCAGTAAAGAAAATTAATAAACATGCATGGTATTTATTGAAGACTTTGTTTTAATTCAAATTCAAAAATTTTATCTTCGCCAGGAGAAGATGATGTTTATTATGATCCACTAATCTATCTCATAAGTGAAACGAAACACAAAAAAAATGACAGTAATTTATATACAAAGACAGTAGTAACCTACAACCCCTTTCGCAAAGGGGTAGGCAGAGTTCCATATACTTAAAACTTACTCTAATTTCGTCAGTTATGTTATTGGTAAAGTCTATTGCCCTCTTACCGGCCACAAATCCTGATTCCGGGCTGCTGCAGTTTCCCTATGGTACACCCTATAAAACTGCATTCCTAGATCAAGCAATTGTATTTAAAAGGTATATTCGGCTATTCCATTTATCCACACCAAAAAATCCACCCTAAGGTAGATATGCGGAAACGCATGTTCGAAAATCCACCCTAAGCCTAAAAATTCTATAATCCATCTAGGGTGGATTCTCGGACCTTAAAAGAAATTTTTGGGGTAGATAAATAGATGTATCCGATATATTTTAGTTGCCTCAATAACGAAAATTGACCCAGTCATTAAGTAGGAGCATAGTTAAGTAAATTAATTAAAGTTTTGTAGTTCAAGTTCAATGTTACGTTTCTTATCATGCTAACAAGGCTACGCCAAATGCGGTGAGCTATGGTTGGTACTGTTGGTAGTCATAGCTAGGTACACATCTACATCGTCTATATACAGATTAGGACTTAGGAAAATTGTTACCTTTCTGACCTCATTTTCATCAATTTCTAAGGCTTAGATTTTTTTATGAATATGCAGCGGCGTTTGTAAAGTGGCCTAAGCATCTCGGTCTCAAATTATGTAGTGTCTATGTGTCTAACTATTATGATACCTAATGACCAAGTGCACTGACCTCCGCTATAACTAAGGAGGTACAATGAACCACACATCAATGTCAAAAATTTTACATTGACATCGCCTTTATGTCGGTGATGTCGATGTCGTTTATGTCGTTGTCGTCGATTTTCGTAGCGCAAGCGTTCTCACTGAAGTGCGGTTGATTTAATTTAATTTTTGTCCCTTAATTGTTGTTTAAGTTAGTTATTTAATAGTCATCCACAGGTATAGGATACGATTATCGCTACAACAAAGTTGTGTCAAACGTGCCCGAGATAAAAACATTACTTAACAATTCATGCTCTTGCAATTTATTGACTTTAGGTGCAGCTTAATCTTCAAAACAATAAAGTAGGAAGACTACTTGAATTTAGTTACCATGCCAGTTCCAACCTGTATACTCAAAGGATTTAAGGATATTAGGACATAACTAGACAGGGATAGGGATATAATAATATGGATAGGGTTGGTTCTAGTGGCTATACAGGGTCAAATAAAATTACGTACAGACGCCAGCAGGTCAAGCTACCCGAAACTGTCAAATTTTCCCAATTAACCTTGAACCTTAATGCTTTAGCGATAAAGTTGAAAATCTATTAAAGAAATTTGACAGATTGTAGTAGCTTGATGTGCTGGCGTCTGTACCTAGGTATCGATAACTAAACACGATAAAATAAAAAATCGATGATAGGTGTTCATTTTTGGGATCAGCAACCCTAGGTTGTGTAGTTACTTGAAATATCAGTTTAAAATTAATTTTGTTTGTGTAAACTTCTCAGACGTGATTGGTATTGATATCTAAACACGATAAAATAAAAAAAGAACAGATTTTCTCAACTCATACTTCAACTAAGCTAATATATTTTTTGTAGCTTTACTGGTTCTATTATTCTAGTCTTAGTTGGTCTAGAAAACGAAACTACATCGATCAATCATTTCAATTTTTCAAAAACTGGAAATGCAGTTCTTTAGCAATTATTCAAAAAGTTAAGGACGGAGACTGTCCTTAACTTTTTGAGTAATAAAAAATGTTTCGTAAGAACGTTTTCCTGAAGCTACGACAGTTAAGGTACTTGCCCTTACTGCCCCGTACTAAAAATCCATTCTGTGCCTACAGTTTCCGTTTCAGTAACAGTGTTCGTCTTTACCTACACCCTTTTATCTTTATGCCGTGCCGTGCAGACGGTGCAGGCCGCACTTCGGCCGTTAATCATAAAAGCGCCCAAAAAGATATTATCTCTATGTTTGTATGTCGCAAGGCTCATCAGTGACGGTAGGCACATCACGGGCATGTTTAGCGTGGGGGCCAGCTAGATAGCGAACGAAAAACTCAGGGACAGACTGAATGCAGAAGGTGGAGAGTCGGTTGATGCGGGTAAACTTAGGAAAGGCCTAATCCAGCAGTGGACTGCGATACAGAGGTACTTACAAGTCAGGTGGACCACTGGGCGGAATCCTTTCGCTGAGCTGAGTATAGTAACCATGGAATGTTTTTTTCATCTGTTGCTCAGCTTTTTCAACTTCCCAAAATACGGAATATTCATTTTATGCTATTTTTTACCTAGAACCATCCTAAAACCGAATGTTCGCGCCAAAATAAGTAACAAAATGTTGCCAGTTGCCAAAATAACATTTACCGGAAAAGTTTCTGGCGCGTTTAGGAACTAAAGAAATATAAAATAAGTAACCGCTACAGTCCGACATGGATCTACTAAATGAACGCGTCGAAACATGAAATTACAGTCTAGTCTCATATACCTTCTTCAGTTTTCAAACTGCTTCCTTTAACAAGTCCGTGAAAGCTTTGGTTTCCTAAGAAAACGGTGAACGGTCACACAATATTCAGAGCGTTTTTTGGCACCTCATGTCAAATACTGGTAAAAATTACAGATTTCAATGACGGCTGTTATTATAATAAAACGGAACCGCTTTCCTAGGATACCAAAGCATAATGTGAAGCTACTACACTGAGCAGACTTTTGCATAGAAAACTACATTTAACTCCTGGATA
This sequence comes from Apamea anceps, assembly GCA_951799955.1. NCBI lineage: Eukaryota > Metazoa > Arthropoda > Insecta > Lepidoptera > Noctuidae > Apamea > Apamea anceps. The sequence goes on along the minus strand of OX637513.1, from coordinate 12,627,641 downwards.
TCAAATCACTTGGCCATTTTATGTTTATATAAAAGTAAAAAAATATTGTAATATACATATAATTTTTATTTGCATCTGATGGTCAGATCATCATCTTCCTGCCCTTATCCCATGTTACTTGGGGTCGCGCAACACGTTTTTTTCTTCCATTCTCCTCTGTCAACCGTCACACTATCATTCACTCCCTTCTCTTTCATATCATTCCTCACACAATCCATCCATCTTTTCTTCGGCCTTCCTCTCCCTCTCCAGCCATCAACATGTATATTCATCACTCTTTTAGTCACATGCGTTTCGTCCCTTCTCATCACATGCCCATACCAAGCCAAACGATTTCCTTTCAACTTTTCTGTCACTGGCGCCACTTTCAAACTTCCTCTTATATACTCATTTCTTACTTTATCCATTCTCGTCACTCCACACATCCATCTCAACATTCTCATCTCCGCTGCATGCAATCTTTTTTCATCCGTCTTCTTCACAGCCCAGCATTCAGACCCATAAAGTACGACAGGCCTTATCACGGACTGGGCGTTCCGGCGAGAGATATGGTCAGATGCAAATAAAAATTATATGTATATTAGAATGTACTATATTGTATCTGACATTTATAGAACATGGCTGAATCTGGCTGTATGTCATTCTGTGGTATTGAAATTAATGCAGAGCTTCGTCATATCGATGATTCCCTTTTATTAATTTTATATAAGCTTCGACCAGAATTCGGTCACTTCGACAGCGCTAGCGTTGACCTCACAAAGGTCTCCCATAGTGCAGGTGTTTTTGCACTGAAGGCGCGGCAAGAGGTGAGGCATCGTTTGTGATGTGACTGGTGGTAGTTGGTGGCCCGTTGGGAATTATTCTACAAACTCAACAGGGTGATGTTTAAGCAACCACAGTTTTAATCGTGCTGCACTAGAGCTGCCTTCATTTAGTGGGAAACTGTTACGGCTCTTCAGTATGCCCCTCGGCATACTGTATGGTGTAGCAGGGTTCAGAAAGAACCAGGGCTTTGTCTGCAGAAATACATTCAAACGTTGGAATGCCATGCCATACATGGGATGCTACAAATCTGTTTCTGGCTTTACTTTTTTTTAAAAACTTGGATTCCTTTCAATTTTATTTCATGACTGTGTTTTTATTGTTCTTCACTAATAATAATAAAACAGGCTGTACAGAGACGTAGTGAGACGTCTAGTACATCTAGAAAAAAAAAACAATTGCTTGTCTATTCTTGACAGTGATTGTCTATGAAATTATACGGCTAAATTCAGAAGTCGACCATTTTGGTAGAATTTATCAAGTTTTGAATATATTTTAAATCGTCTATTTTTACATTGATACACGATTCAAGTCGGACATAGGGATGGCGATTCTTTACGAAAAAGATCGATTTTTAAATCGATTCGAATCGTAGTCTAATGAATCGATTCACGAAAAAATCGAGGCCTACAAAATCGATTCTTAAAAAATCGATCTTTTTTTCAAGTTTGCGTTTACAATGTAAATTTGTATCAATTTTACTAAAAACAAGATTAATATTGCAATTAACGATATCTTATCAATAAAATCAGGGGATTCAAAAATAACAATTATTTTTATTACCGTATCAAACTATAAGATCAACTATAAAAAAAAAAAAAGTATTTATATACTGAATGTTTTTATTGATTGCAAAAAAGTAAAAAATTGACAGATTATAGATACATAAACTCAAAGACTACAAACGTAACTTTTTTATTAAAGAGAGGCGAGTAAAGGATACTAAACATACAGCCATCTCGCGAGTTTATGAGTAGTTAACTCTTTAACCGGCAGCACTCTTATAATTCAGGCACATTCAACTAAATGCAAATAATTGTATGGTTTATACCAAAACAGAAAAAATCGAATGTCGATTTTCAAGGGTGATATATCGATTCAGTGAATCGACACAGTACTTCATATCGATTTAAAAAATCGATATTTTCTGCTCGAAAAATCGATTCTTCGATTAATCGATCTCAGATCGCCATCCCTAGTCGGACACAAATAAAAATGGTGGTTCATAGATTAGATTTCTCTGATCAAACTGTTTATTGAAATAACACGCGAACCTATCCAAAAGTGTACAAGAAATATAAAACTTTTTTATATTTTTTACCAATATTAGAATAAAACTGGTGCGATTACGTGGTGCGTTGGGAAGAGTTGTGTTTGACAAATAACAGGTTGTCGGAGACACCGATTTCGCTACAGTTTTGTATCTAATGTGTTGTTTTTTTAACTGCAATAAGTTTGTAAGGTGTACCGATTTTCAAATCATTAACTAAGTGAATATATTAACAATGATTAGTTGAGTTAAATGGGAAGAAAGTCAAACAAGAACCTCGAAGTTAGCTGGGCAACTGTTCTATTCAATCAGCATGTGACCCAAATCTGAGATTTCTCTTCTTTGTGTTTTATGCTGGGTTCATGTTTACACAGTGAAAAGCTAAATCGATCAGCAAGGAATATACCGAGCGGTGTTTGGAGCGACGATCATCACTAAGGACATGATATTTTATGAACTTGTCACGGTTGACTACCTGTTCAGCTCAGTGGGGGTCGTTAGTTCGTTCAATATTCGCATTTTTAAAAACATCGACTGAACTTACGCTTTACGGGAAGATATACTTATCAACATTGAATGAAAATACACAAATAAGATTGCTGTGGGAGATACAGAGATAACATAGATCAGTGTTTACCTGAAATGTATGTAAACACTCAGAAAAGTATGAAACAAGTGATAAACATTGTGCTAAAATGAAGATCAGCTGTAAATATATTGCATTCAGCCACAAAGAGTAGGACAATGTTGCAAAATGGCTCATTCTGAAAATCACAGGTATATTGTGCAGGTCAGTAATGTTTTTGTACTTAATAATTTTTGAGTAAAAGTGGAAACAAATTGAACCAAACTACAAGCTGCTTGCAACATGTAGTAATCTTTCATAGTTATGTGTATGCAATATTTAAAACATCTGTGTCACTGAAACACACTGTAACTTATAACATTTAATATATTTAATTGGTTTGTCATTATTTAATTGAACTACCACAAGCATGTGGAAGGACATTTCCTGTAAGTCTTTGTTCTATGCAAGCAACACATCCATATGTTTACAATTTGTGGTCCAGTTGAAAGTATCTCAGTATTACAATTGACTCAATGTCAGTCAATGTTAATTAGTTATAAACTTCCATATACAAGAAAGGAAAAGGGTAACATTACAAATGAGGCAATGACTCTCAAAGAATGTTTAATTTTGAACAAATTTCAATGCCAAGCTGGTATAAACTGTATAATTCTAGAGAGTAAACAAATGCATGTTTGTATTCTGCCATTATGACATAAGAATCTTTAGATTTAACAGAAAATATGTCTTATTTGCTTGAACAGCCCTAAAATGTATAAACAAGCCTATATCAAGTTTACATAGTTCATTGGTCACTTATGAGGAAGTTGTTAGCCAATTTACCTTTTGTAATGCGCCATGTTGACTTAAAACAGTCAAATGAACAAATTCAACTCAATTTGTCACCAATAAGTATTCTGTTGTGACTATAACCATATGTTGTATAGCTACTGAATGATTTTTATAAGAAGGACATTTTAAAATTGTGTTGTTTGAACATTCAGGAATAAATCTTTTTTAGAAATGCCTTCTCATAATGATTGCTAATTAACTCTCTCTGCATAATCTGTAGGATCTCTCGATCAAAAAGAAAATTAAAATTTTTGCTACTTTCAACAGCAAATGCATACTATTCATAAAGTTCAAATAAAAATACAGGTGTATGTGGGTGCACTGTCGCCGCACTACGAAGCCCTGTCAGTAGAAGCCTCGAAGCAGACCAGCTCCGAAGAAATTGTTTGCTGCATCACTGATAAACTCGGCTTAACCAATGGATCCGGCGGGCCCTATGAACTGGCCGAGGTAGGTTTACTAATAATTTATTATGCCCATTTCATAAAACATTGATAAAATATATTTTTACATCGTCAATACCTAAGTATGTTGATCAAAGCCTGGGAAGTCGGCTCCATTACTAAAATTGCTGTCTGGCCAAGCTAATCTAGGCCTAGGCGTACTATTGTATAGAGTGGGACATAAGAGAAGAATTTAGGCAATCATTTATAGCCCTTTGTAAATCAGACTGGTGTGTGCAAAGTGTAATCAGGTTTTTAATTATTTAATTACGCTAAAATGGGAAGAAAGAGAGTGCACTTGTGTCTTGTGTACTATTGCTCACTTGTGCACTATCCCGTATCCCGTGCTGAAGGCTAGTCTCTGCTCAGATTGGTTGCCGTGACCAAAATTCGGTCCGGAGGACTATAAATGCTAAAATAAATTATGTCGAAGATTACATCTTTGACACCTGTGAAGGAAAAACATTTTGACGAAACCTGGAGTTATATGCACTTAATATAAGTCTGAAATCGCCAACCCATCTTGATCAAGCGTCATTGCTTGTGCCTTCTCTATATGCGAAGCCGCCTTTGCCCTACAGTGAGACAAAAATAGGCTAGTATTATATGTTAATGGCAACATATATGAAACTTAGATATGTTCCCAATAAATTAAGATTGACTTGCCTCAGGTAAACAGTTAATCTATGCTAGTATATCTCTGGCTTTCAAGCCAGAGTTAAAAAAGAGACCTCTTTCTTTTTTAACTCTTAATTTCATTCAAGATAAATCTATTGAATGTTAATTTGAAATTGAAAGAAATCCTTATCCATTCATACACCATACAAAGTATTTGAAGCACTTTACTCAGTATCAGTTAAAAGTTAAAACAGCTCACCACATTGATGCAAAAAATTGATTAACAACATGAACATTTTTTTGCTCATTGTAACTGAATGAGTCAGCAATGTCCAAGATGATTGCTTCCTTAGCTTGGTCATCAGTGAGACATTCTACATGTGTCTACCCAGCTCATTGGTAAGATTATCGCATTTTGCGGAAGTTACAGATATGATATATATTTTAGTAGTTTGTTTTAAAAAAGTAATAACATATTTTTATCAAATGAACCATTCAACCTCTTTAGCCTAAATCCTATATAAAATATAGTGTCCATCGGGGGCTGCTGGAAAGTTTGTTACGCCACTTTTTCCCAGCTCAAGCACTAGGAAGTGACAGGCGAGCGTTTTGGGGGACTGTGTTATATAATTTTGACGTTTAAAAAGTGCTGGTTCTCAGCCTAGTTTTAATTAATGACTTTTTTATGTTTTTTTTAAAGCCCACCGATCGGTAACGAAACCTTGAAAAATGTAAACAACTATTTTTAAACCTGTGCAGGGGCTGCAGTCTCGACATGCATAACGATCGCTTTACGACCGAATTCGATCGCAAAGTCCCGGATTGACAGGTGTAATGTATGGAGTGACAGAACTTTGCGACCGAATTCGATCGTAAAGCGATCGCTATGAATTTCGAGACTGCAGCCCCAGGTGCTATGCTATAGAAACCAAAAGCGTGCGCATACTGGCCAGCAACCACGCGTTTAGTGTTGCCCTTGTTTACCCTTAGCTATGCCAGTATAAGATTACCAGTAGCGTAAGGGAAGGAGACTACTTTATAAAAAATATGTCCTTATTAGGTGGTGGGGGACATGCTTAGCGGCGAGTGCAAGGAGCGAAGACTCGGGCCCAATGAGTCGCCCGTCGCAGTCATGCTGCTGTGGCCCAATAACACCGGCTCGGGCCAGTACAACAGGTCAGTACTCAGAAACCTTTCATGTGTCATTATTTCATTAACTACTAATTATGTAGATATGACTCATTTTTGCATCACCTTAATCATATCAGTTTTGTAAGGGACAGTTCACGGTTAACGCCATTTCAATGTTTTAATGAATAACTAATAAGTGTTTTACTGTGTTATCCATTTACTCTTGTTACATGTTAATTTTTCCTGCTGTAATTAACACTGTAACGTCCAAGTTATGATAAATTTAATTAAAAAAACAGAACATAAACATTGCATACGTACCTACCCTATTTGAATATCATTTTTTCCTCGACGCAAACGGTAGTCTGTGGCAAGTTCAACAATGTCAAATCAGGTTTTTCTATATAATTATCGTATTCCTGCAATTATCTGTTACGAGAGATACGTCTAACCTTGTCTTAAACACCTGCGTGTCTTGTATTTGTACCTTTACGTATAGTTGTGTCCATTGGCGTCCTGTCACCGCAATACTATTTGTATACTATGTGCCATTGTGATGATTCATCTTAATTTATTTTACACGAGACGTGATTACCGTAATTTTAACTACTGTGTCCTTATTTATGTATAGAAAACGGACAACGTTAAATTACTTACGTTCTATATAGAATTTCTATTATTAAGCATTTAAACGCGCGTAAATACAGACGTAGCTCAAACGTTATCGAAGCCCCGCTATGAATGTGTCTATTATACATATTTGAGTGCTGTAATAAAATAAGTGTTGTTTAAACCACTACTTAGTTGTTTAATGAAGGGCTATAACGCCTGTAGCAGTGATTGGGGATAATATCCCAGTGTGGCGCATGAGTCACTCTTCCTGCGACAGCGGCGTGATAACGGTCTCCTGCATCCTGCCAATCGAACTGAAACTTTGCCGCTCGATTAAACATGGCCTCCAAAACTGTACCACAACTCACAAATATTTAGATTTCGTCATTATGACTCAAAAGTAAAATTTTATTTTTAGATAGTTTCCCGCACGTAACTGTCGGTAACACAGTTCAAGGGTTTCGTTTCTGTTTGCAGATTTTATCTCCGAGAGAAGATTCCGGACGAGCCATGGATGGAGAACTTCTCGGTCGACCCGCAGCTGATAAAGGATTACTTCCAGCGGTTCCTTTACCAGCCGAAAGATCGCGAGTATCCCGACTTGTGCCAGTTGCCGGAGCTCAATGAACAGACGCTACTAGATAACTTGAGGGCGAGGTTCTCAGCTGGCTATATCTACACATACGTCGGCTCTATATTAATAGCACTCAACCCGTTCAAGTTCTACCCGATCTACAATCCCAAATATGTGAAGTTATATCAGAACAAACGGATAGGATCCAGTCTTCCGCCTCACATATTCGCAGTAGCCGACGCCGCATATCATTGTATGCTCCGGGAGAGAACTAATCAATGCATAGTGATCAGTGGAGAGAGTGGTTCAGGAAAGACTGAGAGTACGAATTTTCTTCTACATCATTTAACGGCGCTGAGCCAAAAGGGATCTCATGGAAGTGGAGTGGAGCAAACGATATTGAGTGCAGGTCCAGTGTTAGAAGCGTTTGGTAACGCGAAAACTGCCCACAATAATAATTCGAGTCGGTTTGGTAAGTTTATCCAAGTGAATTACAAGGAAAATGGCATGGTGCATGGAGCCGTTGTACAAAAATATTTGCTGGAAAAGTCAAGAATATGCAGCCAGGGACGAAACGAGAGGAATTATCATGTGTTTTATTATTTATTGGCTGGTGCGTCGGAGCAGGAGAAGGAACAGTTGCATTTACTCAGTGTGGACAAATATAATTATTTATCAAGGACTGGTTGTAGTGAGGTGCCGGGTATTGACGAACAATATGAGTTCTCGCGGTTAAAACAATCTATGGAGATGGTGGGCTTCACTATGGATAAGCAAAGGCGTTTGTTTGCTGTGCTGTCGGCCGTGCTACTTTTAGGTAAGTTTTTGTCATAAAAATATCAAAATGTACATAAAAAATCGTCAAGTTTCTAAAATCTTATCAGCTGATAGAGAACTAATTATCTTGATATGTTTTACTATCGGTCATAATATTGTTAAATCATATGCCTACTAAAACACTTAGCAAACAAATTAATATAAATCATCATCTGCCTGCCTTTTCCCAACTATGTTGGGGTCGGCTTCCAGTCTAAACAAATTAATATAAATGTGTGTACATAATTCATTGACACAAGCTGAGCTAATAATAGGAAATTGATTCCTTTTCCTCCTACACTCAACAAATGTGGTGGCCCTGCATTCTTGCATTAGTTATTAACACAAATTTTAAATTAATAATTTTCCCCCTTAGTTCTCTTGTGGTTTACTCTGCAATGACATGGTTTTTTAGGAGTAGGGAGAAATCAAATTGTATCTTTACTGGAATGTATTACAGCATTTATTATTATGACGGTAGCTTATAAACTGATTATCGCATTAGCATATATCTGATAATTAAAGGAAAACGAGTATATGTCTGCTACTAATTTGTACTTTATGCAAATATAAAAGTTATGTCGTTAGAATATGCTATAGTTAAAAACAAATTTATAAAAAATGCCGAGGCTTATCCACAATAAAAGGGGTCATTTTCGTCCATTCCTCATTTTCTACCTACATGACTTTTACAAATGAGTAAAGTACAATTTAGTAGCAGACATATAAGTATATGTCTGCTACTAATTTGTAAAAACAAGTGTTTTTCTTTATGATTTTCTAATATAGATACTAAACGATTTTGTTGATAATTCTAAGTAATGATTTTAATCATATAATGTTGCTGTAGATTAATAATTATTATTATAAACAAATGTGAAGGAGAATTATTGAAGAAGACCTATTGGAGCATGTCTTGCGTGAGGCCTATGTCCAACAGTTGACTGCAGAAAGCAACTATGTTTTGATCCTCGGCCTCCTTGCAGATTACAGAAACCCTACCTTCTATCTTCCATACTAAAATAATAAATTAGAAAGAAACTGTCTATATGGTAACTTTCACGCCTAAACCAATAAACCGATTTCGATAAAATTTGGCAAGATGGCACCCTGAGGAAGGGCATACGTTACTTTTTGTCCCGTTAGCACGTTCCCGTGGGATAATTTCCGACATCCACGCGGGAAGAAGCTAGTATCTAATATCTGGAAGCCATAAGACTAAAATACAGAATCAATTCCTAAATGTATTTGCAGAGTGGCTCACACTCATCATTGTCAATAAATTGCTCTTGACTGTTTGTTTTGGCATTTCTTCTGAGAGCATGGGCACTGCCATTGATCTCTAAAAAATCAATAAGAAGTAAACAAACATCAAAGTGTCCTAAAAAAGATCAACATACCAATTTCATTCATACCTTGAATTTTCATCTATGTGCTTATAAACTGCCCGGTGGTCGCCAGAGCAGCAGCGAGATCTTGCTGGTGCTCCTCGAGGAGCAAGGGTGGGTCGAATAATCTATTTTGCCAACCGTACACAAAATACGCGCGTTGACGTGGAGTTGCGGACACCATCCCGTATTATCTATTCATTCCTATAATGTTCCTATATCAGCCTATAATGTTCCCACTGCTGGGACACAAGCCCGTCTTCGAGAGGGAGTGGGCTATAATCTACCACGCGGGCCCAGTGCGGGTTGGTAGATGTCACATGTCTTTGAGTTTTTGGTTCTAGGACATGCCGGTATCCTCACGATGTTTTCTTTCACCGTTTTGAGAGCAGTGGTGATGAAATGATTTACACAAAGTAAAGCGCCTGTCTGGGTTCGAACATATCCGTGGTTCGAACCTAAGACTTGTAAGTCGCGGCCGTTACTACTTGGCGCTCAACACTCACTGCTCCGTAGTACTTAAGATCCATAGAGACCCACAAACTTGTCCATATAGAGTTGAAAGTTCAGCTGTGGTCGATCATGATTTTATTCCATTCCTTTCTAATCGGCATCACCGAACAAGGTCCACAAAGAAGGCGAGTAGAGTAGAGTAGACTTGAAAGGCGGTTAATGAGGTACGACTGGGCCACCACTGCTCTGCACTGTATTATCTATTACCTACCTATATTTAAATCGCGACATATTCGCCAAAAATGTAAACAAATATGAGCTTATGGAAAAGTAACTTTAATTCCTACACAACAAAGTTCAGTTTACGCTACAACTTCAAACATTTTTATAACCTTTTCAATAGTGCTAGTCACTCTAAAATCAACTTAATAACCATTAAAATAAAGTTAATATTTGTTTAACTTGAAATAACGTCAATTTGAAACATAAATAAAATTTGAATATTTATATGCATCGTATCTGTAGAATAAATCTATGTTAGCCAACCTCAATTTACAGGCCAATGTCAGTGTATTAATGAAAACGGTATCATTTACAGGTAACGTGAAGTTCCAACCACAACGGAAGTCGTACCACCACGACGAGGCGGTCGGCGTGCAGAATCCTGAGGTTGTTTCACTTATATCCTCGCTACTGAGGGTCAAACAGGAAACTTTGTTAGCTGCCCTGACGTCTAAACGGGCTAGAGCTTCGGGAGAAACTCTGGTTATCAATTACAGGTAAAGTAATAGTTGGTTTTATTTGCAGAAGATTCATGCCCTACACAATATTTTTTTTTTTCGAACATCTATTGTTTGATCGTAACTAAAGATGAGGCTAAACAAAGGCAAGATGAATGAACGGATTGTGTGAAAGATTTTTGGCTAGGATGAAGGTGAAATGAGATGACAGCTGATAGAGATGGACAGAAGAAAAAGATCTGTTGTCCAACTTTTAATAAATTGGGATAAAGATGGAGGATGACTACTGGATAAATACAGGGTGGCAGGGACATCGATGCGCAACCTGCTACAATGGATTTAGTATATGAATTTGCTTTGAATATTTTCGTCGGCTATTAAAAACAAAATCAGCTGTTTCATAGTAAGGTGTAATATCTTTTAGGTCAAAATGTATGGAAGAGCTGTTTTCGCGGTCAATTCATGATTACAGTTTGCGTGTCGATTGCCCTGCCATTATTTTGTTTTACGCGAGACGTGACTGTGTACACGAATTGAAACCGCGACTCATAGCGCGAAAGTCAGTCACTCAGCCGATCGTTTATCCAAAGTAAATATGCAACAAACACAAACAATTTCTTTGAAAAGAGGCCAAGGCATACAATGTAAGGCAGTGGAATCTTGCCAGTAATTAGTATCAAGGTATCAACTGCATGGAATTTATTCACTAAGAGGCGGTATCTGTTATTGTAATCACTGATTTTGTGATTATGTAAACAATGTAATCATGTAAATTGATGTAAAGTTGAAATTAATAATCTTAGGCTCGTTGTACTAGAAAATGTGTCTTTGTTTACATTCTTTTGTAGTCTCTCTCTTATCTATGAAGAGATTATCGTCTTATTTCGAAAACTACATGTAAAGACATTCCTTTGGTATGAAGAGAGTTAGGGATTATAAAGAACCAGCATCTCTTGATATGATCCTTAGTTGTTTAACCTATACTGTATTAGGCGTAATTTGTAAACATACCAACAAGTACTCTCGAATTTTAGTGGTAAGGCAAAAGCCAATGTCCTCAAGCAAGATGCCGAGAGTTCGATCTACTTATAATACAGTCCGGACGTCGAAAGAATGCATTCCTGATACCTGTCAGTGCGACAGTTCTAGTAACGAATAAAGATCAAATTCGCCAAGCACAAAACTGACAGAAGAACGCCTTGTCTAGTCAGCCGCACTGTAATGTAATGTCTGACTGCTTTGCAAGATGTGTTGATGAAAATACAATTCGCGACTGAAACAAAATTCGTGGGCTGCCCTAAAGCATCTCCATAAAGTTCAGATGATGTTTTCCTTTACCGTCAATTACAGCTGTACAAAAATGTTATGTTATAAAATGAAAAATTGTGTGCCTCAGTTCATTATTTATTTGTGTTTGTTGTCTTGCCTTGCAGGTTGCCAGAAGCGATAGCAACGCGCGACGCTATGGCGAAGTGCTTGTACGGTGCTCTGTTCGACTGGATCGTGATGCAGGTCAACCACGCGTTGCTCTCTAAAAAGGATACGCTTAGGGAACATCAGGGACATAGTATAGGTGAGTCTAATGTTAGTGGAGGAAACGTAATTCCTGATGTCACAATCTAGCATCAGATCACAATAACGTCTTCTACTGCTGGTCCTCACGATAAACATGAATACTTGCCTCTTGTTAATTACTTTCGAAAGTCTTCAAAAATAATAAAGTCCTCCAGACCGATTCGGCCATGGCGACCAGTCGCAGTGGAGACCAGCCTTCGGCGCGGGAGATATTATAGTGTGTGCGCAGACAGCTGCATTCTCTCTCTTCCCCCACTCAAATATAATAAGCAATATACATACATACATATCACTCACACCTTCTCCTGGGGTAGACAGAAACTACGGAACGCCACCTGCTACGATTCTTACATACTTCTTTTGCTTCGTTTACATACATACATACATACGTTCATGCATATCATGTCAGTTGTAAAGTGCACAATATGCAACTTAGCATTTGAAACTTTGAACAGGCGACTAGTAAAGTCGCCTGTTCAGATTCAGATACAGCAAGTGTGGTACATGCCAGTATGATTACAGTCATTGATCAACCATCCATTATGTGAAGCGATCATTATCCACCATCATTTATCATTGTCGACATCGACAGCCGCAATCTGATTACGCCCTTACATTACTTTGTAAACCTGCAAATAAAGCAATACTTTAACTCCCCAGGCGTTCTGGACATATTCGGTTTCGAAGACTTCGGTTTGAGCAACAGCTTTGAGCAACTCTGCATCAACTACGCCAACGAGCACCTTCAACACTACTTCAACCAGCATGTGTTCAAGTATGAACAAGAGGAGTACAAGCGGGAGGGCATACCCTGGACGGATATAGGGTTCTCCGATAATACTGGCTGTTTGCAGCTCATTGAGGGGAAGGTCAATGGACTGCTGTGTTTGTTGGATGATCAGTGCAAGTGAGTATCTATACAAATAATTTTTTAAGTATCTGTTTGTAATGTCAAAATAGCAGCTTTTTACTTGATGCATATGAACACAATTTCACAACAATACAAAGAACACAATTTTAACATTTTTTATCTGTCTGTTTGTTTTGGCTAATCTCCGAAACAGCTGGACCGAATTTGACGGGACTTTCACTCACTGGCAGACAGTTGATATTATGAGGAACTTAGGCTTCCGCGGGTGTAAAGCCGCGGGCAGAAGCTAGTCTGTAATAATATTAATGAATGCCAAAGCCCAGTACCTGGCCATTAAAAGGCAAATTGAGTTTGGAAAAAGTTAGGATTTGAAGAGCGTCATCTCAGTTCAGTCACTCGTACCTGTGTGACACCCTAGTCTTGCTCGAAAAGATGTTCCATGTTATCGCCTGCTAATACAATAGTTTGTTGCTAAACAATATTTTTTCCCTAAGAACATTGTGTGATTGCGGTGAAAAAGCTTAGTTACTAAAACATTTCTCAATTTGCTATGTCTCAATATGCATTTTAAAATGATAAAAATTTTCATTACAGTTTCCCATGGGCGACAAATGAGACGCTATTACAGAAGTTCAACTCGGTGCATGAAAACAACCCATTCTATGAGAAACCTCAGAGACGGGAACCTGCCTTCGTTGTCAGACATTACGCCGGCAGAGTGAAATATCAGGTAAATACCGTTAGCACGTCGAACTGGATAGGGTTATATAATCCTTTGAATCAATAGCCTCCAATGTAGCCCTCCAAAAAAATTATATCATAACTTCTTAAGTCCAATTCTCTTACTTAAAAAACGTTCAAATTCAAGTCACAATCTCATATCAGCGACATTCAATGTCAAAAATGTATGTAAATTGATTGTATTTTTGACCGATTAACACTGGAACGTCCATGCGAATGTTCTTAAAAATACGGGAACTGTAGACGCTTTAATAATATATTATATAGACCCTCAAGCTAGATGCAAAACTATTTTTCTACCTAATGTAGGGCCTGCCAACTTTGGAAAACACTATGGGCCCACTGAATTGGCTTTTTTTTTTTTTTTTTTTTGTAGATGTGATATCATCAAATGACCCCCCCTCCCGCTCTGGGTGGAGCAGAAGGGAGTGTCAGACTCTTACTGACTAAAACCCACCCGTGTTCCTTCTTTAGCCCTTTATGTTCCAGGGCAGCGGTAACCCTTTCGGACAATCCCGCTACCCACTGAATTGGCCTCAAGTATTTTTACATTCATACCAGCAAAGTTTTCATGAAATTTCGCGCTTTTTCTAAAAGGTTTTAGAACAAAATAAGGAACAAATTTTGCGATAACTGCCAAACATCCAAAATACGAAGTTTTTGAGTAGTTATCTTATCCATAGTCACATCAATAAAGCGCTAATCCGTATCTTTATTGTCATTAGGTAACAGCGATGCGTGAAAAGAATCTGGACCTAATGCGGCAGGACATCGTGAGCGTGTTGAAAAACTCTTCTCTAGCCTTCGTGAGAGAGTTGGTCGGCGTGGATCCTGTAGCTGTGTTCCGCTGGGCTATAGTACGCGCGTTCTTTAGGTAAATATGTCAAAGGAGAAGGATAGGTGTATGATTAGAAACAGATGGCCTATGGGGTGGAAAGTGGAGTGGCGACCGCGTACTGGAACACGTAGCGTCGGAAGGCCTCCCACAAGGTGGACCTGATGACCTGGTGTAGGCCTCAGGAATCAGCTGGATGCGAAATCACAGAACCGATCGAAGTGGTGGTGCTTAGGGGAGGCCTACGTCCAGCAGTGGATGTATTTCATGATGATTAGAAAGTAAAAAAATCAAAGACCGAGAAGATCAGCTAGTGGTGTGGCAGTTTAGAAAGCTAAGCTAGACCTTTTTCATCATTTGATCAACTCGGGCAGGCTACTGCTCCCTAGTTACTCCTCAACACCCAGTTCAACACCCGTCTTTTTAGTTGGTCCCGGCGGCCTTTATTATTTATTTAAACTTTTCGCACAAAAAGGTACAAAGGCGGACTTAATGCCTTAGGCATAAGGCTTTATAAGATAATCATCGGTAAATCTAGCTGTGAGATGTTCTATGCTACGTTTGCCAATTGGTAGTCCACTCAAGGATTCCTCAACTTCACCTTTGGTACATCAACAAACATGACCTTGCTAACTCTGCAAGCTCCTGCTTAATGCTAGCTGCTTTCTTATCAACTGTCTGTAACAGCTCCTATAGTTTTAAAAGTATTTTTAAATGGTTTGTTCGATTGTATACAGAGGTTACTTCGCATTCCTCGAGGCCGGCAGGAGACACCGCGTGCACCGAGTAGACGGCGCGTCGCGAGTACCGCGCGCCTCCATACATGCGCCCAATGACAGCATTATCAGGTGAGCGCCACGCCAAAACACACCCTACTGCAACGTCATTGTGTCCAATTTGCATTACAACGTTAAATACAGCTTCTTTGACAAGTACATACTAACTGCAATTGTTGCAATACCATATTAACTTGAAAGGCATGATGTCTATTACTTATTTTTTGAAAAAATTGGCAGATAATAAAATAAATGATATTTTTGATTGTAGGTTGTGCTTACACCGCAAATGCTTAGTGAGAAACATTGCCGGTTTCTTACGATTAGTAAACACTTTGCAAAATTTGATTTATTATTCATTCGCCCAAATGGGCTTGCATTTTTAATGTAAATAAAGCACTTGCGGTTTGAAACACGACCTTGATGAATTACATTATAATTATTGTTATGTATAAAGTATGTGTTACAATATAGCTTTGCAAGCAACGTTATGTGACGTAATGAAATGTGTCTTGTTGCTCAGCCAACTGGTGACAGTATCGTCAATCAATCTTGCAATCAACCGCATTGCGTAAGTCACCGAATTTACGGCATGCTTGTTATATGTTCTATGTGCACCTAACGCATGGACATCCATGTTTTAGTCAACCTGTAACACACCCTTTGTTGCGTTTATACTGTGCCCAACAAGACTGCGGCTCGGCCATGCTCAGTGCACAACCCACAGACCATATAACCTAAAGACCCCGCTTAGCCAAATTTTTACTTACAAACAAAGCTGCCAAACTTGCGGAGGGGGGGGTTTCTAATGCGCTGTGATTGGTGCATTCAAGGCCGCGCGTAACAAGTGCCGTGCTCATACTGAAGTTAGCAACGGGGGCGTGGCTTAAATATAGAGTGAATTCACCGTATGAGAGGCAGAGGGGTTCGCTCGACTATGCGACGTCTTTAGGATATTATGGTCTGTGGAACAACCTAGCCGCTGTCTTACTTCCATGTCTTTGTTGACTCGCTATTAGTCCCAAAGTTAGTTTCCATCTGTTAGTTCTCTAATAGGAATTTATTCATACTCACTTCGCGGTCACACTGAGCAGGTATGCATGCATCTCACAGAAACATTTAATTTGGTTAACTGACTTATTTTTTTACATTAATTTTGTAATCCTCGATTCCTTTCTCACCCTACATCAAACCGACGAACAGAACGCCTCACAGAGCGGCGAGTAAAGCGCGCGAGACGCCTGGGCGCGCGAACGCCGATACTAAACTGCGATCTGAGACGCCAAGCGCGGCCCCCGCGGGTGGGAAAGGGACAAAAAATTACAGAATCGCCGAGACCCGCACGCGAAGGGTCGATCGAGAGCGAGACGAGCGAACGTTCGACGACACCGACGTTATGCAGCGCGCCAGCCAGATCGTTATGTACGTGCGATGCAACGACCGATATGTGACATGCTCTGTCTCTGTCTCGCACTTCTCGTTCCTCAAACAAAGTCAAAACACTGAATGAGTGCAAATATCGATCTAAACCTCTGATCCAATTGTATTCGTTATAAAGCAGTTAGTTCTCTTTTCTGTTATTTTTAAATTCAACTAAGTTTTTATTTGGACTCATTTTATTTTGTAACTTTACATTTTGTTTGATGAATTTGCGTGTTTCGGTTGGGGTCTCTCTTCACTTTTCTCTTTCACGGTGATGGCTATGGGTTTTTAAGTTTTCGTGCATTTTTCTGTCGCATTCCTTTTGTGACGTTTTATATAGCATATTTGTATTATTTAGTATTTTAATATAGCGGCTGGTTTCAGTCACACGCTCACAATTACATCTCCTAGTATAATTTCAAACAGCAAAAGTAATTAATCTGTAGCAGCTGTAATTGTCATTTTCTGCTTTACTGTATGGGTAAGCGTAGTTAACAGGTTTCTGCAGATTTTATCAAAACACCGAGCTGTATATCAATGCAAAACATCAAAATAAAACATATTTCCTTCACATTTTGGCTTATTTTGAAATGCAGATACATAAAATGTTTATATCAGCTTGTTCTGTATTGCAATTGCTCAAAAAAGTTTTGTTAAGGAACACTTTACTAGCATGTATGTAAATAATTCGCACTTTCTCACCAAGCAATCTTTACTTAGGTGGTTGGTGTTGCCCCTTTAAGAGATCTCATGATACTTTGGATATTTCTTCTATAAACTATTAAAATTCTAAAAAGAATCCATATTGCGATCTCTTAAAGACTTGGCCCCAATATTCCTGTTCTTTACACAAGCTTGATTTGGTTCTACAGGAAAAACAAGTCGTTTAGGCCTAGAGAGCGAGCGAAAAAAGGTTTAAAGAATCTTCAAAGTGTAAAGACGTTAGCGGGCCGGACGGCCGCGCCGGCGGGGAAACGGAAACAGCCGCAAACGGTCGCGGCGCAGTTCCAACACTCGCTGTCTGCCCTCATGGATACCTTGAATCAAGCGAACCCGTTCTTTATTAGGTAAGGCACTGTGTGTAATATGCTCTTGCTTCAAAAGGTCTTTCCTGAAATTACCTCATAGCATTCCACCATAATGTCTAGACAGTATCATTTCATCATGGCATTTCATACTAAATACACTTCTATTTATACGTGTATCCAGCATTTCAATTCACAAATAATCTCACTATGCCTTGTTCTTCTGCTGCGGTGAGTATGCCTTAAGCCTCAATCCAGCAGTGAGGAGTATTTATAGACTTCTTGATATAATTTATCAGCTATGATAATGAGAAAATATTTACAGAATCAGTGATCCCCCTTTCACGAAGTATTGAACAGCCGTAAAGTAAAAATAAACAGCTCACATAAAGCCAGACCTATCTGCGTTTCATTAAAATCTATATCCCACAGATGTATAAAATCAAACGGCGAGAAAGTACCCCACGTCTTCGACGATGAAACCGTACAGCGTCAGTTACGGTACACGGGCATGTTGGAAACGGTTCGGATCCGGCAAGCCGGGTACAACGTCCGGCTTACCTACGAGGAATTTATTCAGCTGTACAGGATACTACTGCCTAAAGGACTGCTCAGCTCGCAGACTGATGTGCGGCACTTCCTCGCTACGCTGAACCTGGATAGGGATAACTATCAATTAGGTAAGTGATTGATTTTGAAATGGTTATTTTGTAGTTTTGGCAGCGAGAGTGTGTGCTAAGTGAAGATTATAATTGAGGAGTCATAATAGGGCTGGATTAGGGAAGTAAAAAGCCATCTTTGTTCCACTGTAACAAGAGATCCGGTATATATCTGAAAGAAGTATAACTTTTACACTTCCCAATACGGCCCCTAATCGTTTTATATTTGCCTGTGATTACTGTGACGATTTTTTTCGAAATCAGAGTTTCCCAATAGAAAACGGTTCACAGCTGGGTGTACCGCACATGCCATAATTATGACTAAATGGAAAGGTCCTAAGTCCGGTGGCTCACAAGATGTGTGCTCGATTTGGAGACTGTGAAGACAACCGATGTTGTCAACACGTTTTCTGTTGAGCTACTACCGACACCGGCAATTTGCTTATGGGTCAGTTCAATGCATTATAAAGCAAGAATTGACATCACCCTCGACACTCTTACCTCAACTCACGAATAATGCCATCACCCAGGTGCCACAAAGATCTTCATGCGCGAGAGCGAGCAGACGAAGCTAGAATACCGATTGCACCAGCAGATCATGGCGTCCATCATCACCATACAACGTTGGTTCCGCGCCGTGTTAGAACGGAGACGGTTCCTCGCGCTACGGAGAGCGTCAGTTGTTATACAGTATTTTTGCAGGTGTGTATCTTGTCATAAATTATTTATTTCTGTAAATCTATATAACTGACGAGGACGAGGGTCGCACGGAACCTGGAAGTATGACAAAACAAAGGGGAGGCCTGTACCCAACAGTGGGTGATTCCGAGCTGAAATAGTGATGATTAAATCTATATAATAACAATGAAATGCTGTTTGTTGGTAAGCTCATCACATGAGAAAATTCCGGAAAAGAGCATTTTCTATGGGATTTTTTGTATGGATTATTGAAATTTGGACAGGACAACGTCTGTTGGGTCTGCAGTAGGATTAAGAAAACATTTTTATACGACAAAAATAAATTGTGTTCTAAAACAAGATGAGGTTGATGTTTCCAATCTGAGTATACTAAAAAGAAACACCGAAACCAAGTCGAGACTATGTAGTGTATGGTAAAAGTCGTACCAGGTATATTTTTTTATCAATAAGTTAATTCGTACCTATCTCGAAAAGTAAATAAGTAGGTTAGTGCAAGCGCCATGATTAAAACAAACCTAGATGTTGCAACCTCAATATCCATCTAATTGTCGCAGTTTCCATAATTATTAAAATTGCGAATAGTTGGCATATTCGTTGTAAAAGCTGATTTACATTAAACCAGTATTTCAATCCAGCGCTGTAAGTCAGTGAAACTGGGTCGATATTTGACAAATTTAAACAGTTAAACTTTGAAAAGAGTAGTCGCTAATTGGTTCAATACGGATCCAGTGTTACTGGCTTCAAACACTGGTTCGAAATACTGGATCAATCTGTTTATACAGGATGGCAGGGACATCGGCGCACAAACCTTAATCAAGAATTCAGCACATGATCTGAATCCATGGTAACAGGTTGCGCGTCGATGTACCTGCTGCCCTGTATACTATGAGTCTTATGTTATAACAAAAACTACGATAAAAACCTAGAAAATTCGTCAGACAATGGCTCCAAGCGCGTCAAGAGGCCGCAATCCGACTACAAGCGTGGTACAGAGGCACGCGCGTGCGACGCTGGGTGAGTCGACTGCGGCGCGGGCTGGTCGGCTTCCAGGCCGCCGCCAGGGGGCACCTGCTGCGCCGCGCCATCGCGGCTAGGAGAGCGTCCGGCGGTACTGAGGTACGTGATCAGTGGAGGACTTCGCATGAGATAATACTTCCTTGTTTTTTAAGTGTGTTCTAGGTGAGGATTATCTAAAATTTTTAAATACATGTTTCGCGTTTTGATATCTTTATCTTTAATAGCTCTTGAATTAAAAGTAGCTCAATGATAGATGTCGATACCGTGGTTTAAAGTTATTCAATTATGATAAAACTAACCCTTTGAAAATTGCCCAGCATCACCACCTAGGTTGGTTGCACTATCGTCTGCATCGGCTTTCAACACTTATCTAACTTGTACAGCACTTGCGTTAAAAAGTTCGAGTGTATAAGCGTATTAAGTGATAACCCTCGCCCGGAAATCAAAAATTTTACCCCCAGGAGCCTCATTCTCTATGACACAATGAACGAAACCACTACACATAAAATACTGGTACTCAGCTGCATCCGGTTAGACTGGAAGCCGACCCCAACATAGTTGGGAAAAGGCTAGGCAGATGATGATGACAATGACGATACCGGGCGAAATGAACGCGAGATTGGCGGGATTTGCTAAGGAATTGACGTGGTTTCGAAGTAAGGAATCGTTCAGTGGTCATAGTGAATTGGACCCTGATGTTCAATGAGTGATCTCGGTTTGCACCCTATCCAATTCGATGTTATTTAACTTTAAGGGCTTGTTTCACTACATATTTTTTACACTTTCCGGGACACTAATCACCCCCCAGACGTAATAACAATAAACCTTCTATTGTGTCTCATTGAGTGTCAGTACCGATTAAATAATAATTAAAGACAAAATATAATGATATATCTAAATATGTAGTGAAACCAGTCCTCAATCTAACCCCGAGAGTTTAGTGTCACTAATGGCGTGAGTAAAGTGTGGTAGTACACACGCGCATACAACGTTGTGGTTGGTGTTTGTGTTGACAGCATGACGGACGAGCCCCGGCACCGGCCGACAACAATGTCACGCTGAGGATTGCCAAGAAGGACCCCTTGTGAGTACATGTACAGTACATACGCTACCAGTTTTTAAAGCCTTGTATAAGTCCACTGAGCTCGGATACGCCTACCATACAAACCAAGCGTGTTACCGTTTACTTGCACTACGACACAAATTTTAATGTCAATTGTCAGGCTATGAACGACCGCGACAGAAGTTTTGCGCTCAACGAAGTGTCAGGACCACGAATTATATTAGTACTACTGATTTTAGAAGCTGCGAGTTTGGCGAGTCTGCTCTGTGGTCAAGTCATAGATCAGCACCTTAACTGCGTAAAACTCGAATTTTGTTGAGTTGTCAAAATGAAAATGATTCTCATTTTGAGTGTTATGCAATAGGCAATATATTATGTTCCTATGAGGCCTATATCCAGCAGTGGACTGTGATAGGCCGAGTTGATTGATTTGTTGATTGAATGTTCCTTCTGGTTTATAGATATTAACATTGACCGGTCTAATTTTACAATGCATTCGTAAGGTATTGTTCTTATTGTCAATTAGCCTTTTATGGTGCAGCACTGCTGTCATAGTTTGTCAAAATAACTAAAACCCATCACCTAAGCTAGAATCTGAAATTACAATAGATTGTAAGAAGTTGGTTTCACCTTCTTCACCGTCCATGACACTGGGCATGGGACATCATGCATAGTATGTATCACCTCATATAATAAAATAATGAATAAGGTGACACGTTTTTAGGCAATTTTCACGTCGATTGACTATGCTCTGGTGACACCCTGACGGGATAGACAACAAATCCTGAGCCAACACATTACACAATTTTTCATTATAATTTTTGGGACACATCGCAATAAATTGTTCGTTTGCATATTACTTCACGCTGTAAGGCCATCAAAAACTAGTTCGCACTGGGATGTAACATTGATTTCTTTATCTAACTAAAGCATCATTTCATTGACATCTCATATTTAAGGTACAATCTACGAACGGACCTAGAAAACTCGAGGCAACTGAGAGCGACGCAGTCATTGCCGATACCAAGGTAAGAAACGAAACACATCTACTGATATACATTCATTTAATTTAAAAAAACTAAGGAAACACAGAGTCTGCTAGAAAATTAGCACTAAAGACAAAATAATTTGGTCATAGGGTCGAGAAAAAACGCGAAATCATCATAGATGCTTTAGAAACTACAAATGCCATCCAAAAAGCCAAGAAGAGGGTTACGAAGACAGATGTTCCGTTGAAGCAAACCAGTACGACTACGAGGTAATGCAATACAAAACATTGTTTTAGTCAGATTTATTTTCTAGTGAGTGCTAAAACATTTTACGCAACCGAATAGATTGTACCTTTGACATTGCAAGGAACGGCTCTAGTACCACATTGTGACATCACTAGTAATCACAGCGTTTTCGATGATCATGTTTTTTTGTTAGTGAGTGTGAGTTTTTTTTATAGTCTTGGTGCTTTTTTTAACAGCAACTAAAATGAGACATTTTTGTCAAAAATGTCGCATTGTTAATAATAAACATGTTTTTTTTGCGCAAAGATACTCCAGTAAATGTTATAATAACTGATCACAGTCCGCGAAAGTTTTAAAACAACTTTTGTCCAATCCACAGCTTTATACCCAAAGAAACAAGCGAGTGTTCTCCAGAGGATGAGCGCTGGAGCGTGACTACAAACAGGTACCCTCAAGCTGCTGTCACGCTACCCAACAAGATCACGACCGAAGACTTAGCGGACGAGTTACTGTGGCTACGGCTCGACCAGAACTATCTCATGACTGAAAAAGATGCTATTACTAAGGTACGGTCATTATTGTACGGGGTTAAATTTAATTAGTTAGCAAAACTTCACAGACGTGACCGGTATATCTAAACGTGATTAAATAAAACACGCACGGGAATCACGAAATATGAGAAATAATTAATTTGAAAGTCATGTTTACTTTGTTAATTTAATTTATAATGTTTTTGATTACGTAGAAAAGAGAAAAACGGGAGAAAGAACTGGCTGAGCTTCTGGAATCAATAACGAGTAGCAGTGAAGAGTACCTTAGACAAATAGGTAATTGGAATCCTTCAGATAGCACGGAGACTGCCAAAACTACTACCAGGTAAATGGATACTGTGAATGTAGCGTAGCTTTGCAACAATCATCTTGATTGATTTGATTTTCCTTCTAAATTTCATCAGTCTCAGATGTATTTTAACGTGTGTATTCTACAGTCTTTTCGTAGTTATTTTATCTCCGACTTTGCATTGTTGTCGAAATCACAGTGATGTTTATTCCCGGTACAATAAGGTTGATATTGAGTGGCGGCCGTTGACAAGGCTACTTAAATCACAGTGAGCTTTCTCATTACAATAAGATGTGAGTGCTGTTGGGGTGCTACTGTCAGAGGTAAAATAACTGCGAATGGACTGTAAGCTGATTTTTGAGTGACCATTTGTAAAAGGCCCTAAAGTTTAAGGTTGCAACAGAATTAGAACTTTGGCGTGTAAGAGATTGAGTTGGTTTTCCTGAAACTTGATTTCTGAATCCAAATATAATGTACACGCGTGTGCAGACGTGGCTCAGCGGCGGTGTACCAGCGCAGCGTGTCGAGCGCGACGCTGGAGGGCCGCGCGCTGCACTCGCTGCCGCCCGTGCGCCGCGACCCGCGCGCCGCGCCCGCCGCGCCGCCCGCGCCGCCAGCTGATGCAGGTACGCTACAGTTATGTACCAGCGCAGCGTGTCGAGCGCGACGCTGGAGGGCCGCGCGCTGCACTCGCTGCCGCCCGTGCGCCGCGACCCGCGCGCCGCGCCCGCCGCGCCGCCCGCGCCGCCAGCTGATGCAGGTACGCTACAGTTATGTACCAGCGCAGCGTGTCGAGCGCGACGCTGGAGGGCCGCGCGCTGCACTCGCTGCCGCCCGTGCGCCGCGACCCGCGCGCCGCGCCCGCCGCGCCGCCCGCGCCGCCAGCTGATGCAGGTACGCTACAGTTATGTACCAGCGCAGCGTGTCGAGCGCGACGCTGGAGGGCCGCGCGCTGCACTCGCTGCCGCCCGTGCGCCGCGACCCGCGCGCCGCGCCCGCCGCGCCGCCCGCGCCGCCAGCTGATGCAGGTACGCTACAGTTATGTACCAGCGCAGCGTGTCGAGCGCGACGCTGGAGGGCCGCGCGCTGCACTCGCTGCCGCCCGTGCGCCGCGACCCGCGCGCCGCGCCCGCCGCGCCGCCCGCGCCGCCAGCTGATGCAGGTACGCTACAGTTATGTACCAGCGCAGCGTGTCGAGCGCGACGCTGGAGGGCCGCGCGCTGCACTCGCTGCCGCCCGTGCGCCGCGACCCGCGCGCCGCGCCCGCCGCGCCGCCCGCGCCGCCAGCTGATGCAGGTACGCTACAGTTATGTACCAGCGCAGCGTGTCGAGCGCGACGCTGGAGGGCCGCGCGCTGCACTCGCTGCCGCCCGTGCGCCGCGACCCGCGCGCCGCGCCCGCCGCGCCGCCCGCGCCGCCAGCTGATGCAGGTACGCTACAGTTATGGACTTTTCATCCCATCTATTCGATCACCTCATGAATATATTTCTCAATACCTACTGATACATGTAATTACTGAGTCACTTTAACCTGATTGTTGTAATAACTTATGTTTATGAGGAACTTTGGCTCTTGAGATACAAGTATCCTTTTACTTAGTTCAGGAGCCTGCTGTTCAACTTGCCTCTGCCCACTGCTTGTACAATCATGTTTATTGTATGTCTAATCTTGTATGTTTTTTTTCTTTGTACAATAAACTTATATTATTATTATTATTATCTATTCGAAAAGAGTCGAAGGGTTCCTCGATAAGTTCGAGCAAAATGGGTCATTCCGGCGCACTTAATAACGGTGACGAAATGATTTTCGAATATGGAACACTATTTCATTAAAAAGTTTGAACGCAATTCGCTTCGATGAAGTCCTGGCCGGTAATAAAAAACGCGCGTCTGCCGACGCGTCATTGATTAACCAAATTTAAAAAAAAAATACGCGGGTCCTTTTTATTTATTTTTTTTTTATTACTTTTTATCAAAATATTACAGACAATCATTTTAATTTGATTCACACAAATTGAATAAAAGATAAGTCCCAGCTGTGAAAGTGTAATATTAACACCAGAAAGTGTAAAATTTAACGCACAAACTGTCGTAAACAATTCGAGAGAAATAACTAAATATTCGTCACTACTATCTCATATTCTCATCTCTTATTTATTTTTCTCATAGAGGGGATAAAAAGCAGAGTGTGCCACACGGTACCAAAATGATTTAACCTCGAGCGACGTACTTTGAATCCCTCGCTACGCTTAGGATTCTACTCTACTCTAGAATCCTTCGCTTCGCTCTAGATTCAAACAACCGCTCTTACCCTCAATACATTAATTTTGGTCCCTTATGACACAATCTACTATACTAGCCGACTAAGTTAGACAATTCGAACACGTGGTCTTGAGGGGTGCTACACACATGTTCGAGACCAACATTCGATTCAGAAATATTTGTTGAACAGCAAAGCCGACCCGAAGGAATTGCACATATTCAGCTTTCATTCGAATCCTGCCGGGCAGCCAACTTCGGCATCTACCCTCGTTTAATCATACTCGGGTCGACTAAGCACAATTAGAGCTAAGCCGAGCGGTTTTTTCCTAAACATATAATCGTTTGCCGCCCGCCCAGCCGAAACGAACATGTGTTTAGTTCTCCTAAGATGACCGTTAGTGACGGTTTACAGCGTTATTCATATCATTAGCCAACGGTGTGTGTATTGTGAAGTTTGAATTAAGAATAGCCAGTAGTTTCAAAAATGCCAAAATAATTATTACAACAGATTTCAGAAACTTAAAATCCTATTGCGATATGCGTATATAAACAAAAAAAACAAAGCATTACACAGCTAGCAAAGATGCTACAAATTATTAATATTTTTGTGTTTATTTCCCATCCACGAATGTTTGCAATTCATTGATCGCTAACTGTTATTACATCATTAAGTTCTACAATTCTAAGTAGTAATTAGTGTAACTCCAAGCTTTTATCAGATTTCAAAGACCTTATTCAAACATAATTTGTATAAATAAATAGCTTAATGGGAGCATTTTAAACAGTGTTCCGCATTTGTGTGTAGATCTTTGAAGCGGCAAAATGTCAGTAACAGTGATTTCTTTAGAAAAGAGAAAATTAATCTCTTGTTACATGTTCAAAGTTAGATTGTCGGTTGTGTTAACTGTGATGGGTTTCTTAGTGGAAGTTCTTAAATTCGTCATTTATTATTTTTGTAAGTTATTCTTTTTATGTAAAATCATATTCGTGATGTTCTTAAGACGTGCGTATAAATATCGAACGACTATGCATTTTTTCTCTGACTCTTTCTAAAATTTAAAGGATTATTTATGACACTGTGCCACGTTCGAGCGGAGACGTAATATTTATTTTAGTCTGTAATCCAGAGGCGTCTGGATTATGATGTGCTATACAGTGGTATAGCATGTCTGCTCGCACATTGTAGGCTTGTAATGGCCTTGCAAATTTATCCCTTCATTCACTGCTTAAATTACTTGAGCAGCCCTGTTACCTTCGATACTCTACTGAAAATATATTAAATTAATCTAAAAAAAATACTTTTTCTACCAACGCCTTAAATTTTATTTTTTCTATTAAAGTACTGTTTTCAATGATATTTATAACTGTAAATTGTTTAAAAAAAAATACACTTTTACACGTCAAACAAAAATGATGTTTTAAAACTAGATGAGTTTGGCCTTCCTTATCCGATTACTTTAAAAAGAAACACCAAAACAAACTCAGCCATCAGTCTCTTTTAAAATCGAGGCATAATTTTGATCAGGCCACATGAGGACCGTGCAGATTAAGTAGTGTCAGAGATGGTGTTAACCACATATATTTGAGTAGACTTGTTCAGTCAGTGCACACATTTGTCAGTAATGGTGTACCTCAACTCCGAAGTGAACCTAGCACTGAGCCCGTGTCCCACAGCAGGCAGCGCCGAGCCCTTGGGCGCGGCCCCCGCGCCGCCCGCGCGCTCGGGCCGCCGCTCGCCGCGCCGCTCGTCGCGCGGCCCGCCGCCCGACATCGTCGTGGACGCCTCGCTGTCGCTGCACGACCATGACATTAAACGGTAACTAAACTTACTTTCCTAATCTTTTTTTTTCGTAGCTAAACAATAACAGCCGCAAGGGTAAATCGTTTAGGTTAAGCTACGCTTACGGCGGACGGTCCGTGGACGGGTGACCATATCTACATACCGAAACACCTCCACGCTTCGGAAAGCACGTTAAGCCGTTGATCCCGGCTGTCATTCGTGGATCTTTGACAGTAGTTGTGGGCAGAAGCTCGGAGGTCTGACAACCTGTATAAGATCAAGGGGTTATCCAGTAACTGAGTCGAGCAGATCTTCATTTAATATACTGGCATTTGACTGCATGTAGCTAGACTTAAAGCCGGTGTCTGTTACCCCAAACGATGCGGTAATTTTAGGACAATTAAATTTTAACATGATTTAAAAGAAATCTTGAAGTAGTGACAAAATGAAATGAAAATAACAAAATATGTCC
Source organism: Apamea anceps (assembly GCA_951799955.1). Taxonomy (NCBI): domain Eukaryota; kingdom Metazoa; phylum Arthropoda; class Insecta; order Lepidoptera; family Noctuidae; genus Apamea; species Apamea anceps. Next base: position 12,600,083 of record OX637513.1, on the reverse strand, counting down.
TAAATGAATTCATTGCATGTCTTTTGTCCAATACAGTGCGGCGTCCGACCAGATAGGTGGACTGGTTGTTAGCGTAGTGCCAAGTGCAGCGGTGGTATCAGCCGCAGCCCTACGGAGACGCAACTCGGACCCCGCGCCCGGCGACGTGCGGCCCCTCGACCCACGATCTACGGACTTCATCGGACAGACCGGGAACGGACTGTTCCGAATCGCAGGACACAGGTATATAGATTATACTAACTGTGAAGTCTTTTATAAACGTTATTTGCCTCAGAATTGATAGAATTACTTAAAGGAAATAAATCTGTTCATCGATTTGATATATTTATCAAATCTTCTATCAGTGAACTAATAAAATATAATACAGGTAAACGAAAAAAAGGTTTGCGCTTCGGTAATCATCGTGTTTCCGAATGAGCGCGAACGTCGCGCCACAGAGAAACCCAGAGACTAAGCTTTTAAGTTTTGTACTGTCGCGGTTTTGCAATGCACCTATCATTGCGAGTTTGAATCAAATGTCTCTGTCAGGTTACCTAGTCCAAAGAGGCTTACCACCAGCTCTTATAGCAGGGCAGAAGTTGAACTGCACTGCTTTTTTGTTCTATGACTAAGTACAAAAAAGCAGTGCAGTTCAATTTCTGGCCTGGTATAAGAGCTGGTGGTAAGCCCCCAGACCATCGCGGAACATCATCTGTCACAAGTTTTTAAAAGTTTTTAGGAATTGTATGGTCCTGTTAATCTATAATTTTGTAATCATGATAATACAAAATAGGCTATATTCGATCTCGTCATCACGTGTTTGTATTACCGAAGATAGACGATGATCTCGAAGCCCATACTTTCTTGGGATATCTGTACACTCCGCCACCTTATAGCCAAAGACTTATGCTTAAATCTCCCAAAAATCGCGCTCTTCTAACTGCGAAACTAAGTAAGCAATGTCTCGGTCAAGGCTTCAACGAATCCTTGACCAAGACCGCGTTTGTGTAACCTTAACTGATCACCGACCATCGCTACATAATTTACAAGCGCGAGGTCAGGAGATAAAAGTTTCGTCTAACATATATTCGTCTGCAACTGATAACTGTCAAGTAGTCTGTTTATAGGTTTTTTTGTCGTAAACTTTTTATGATAATGAGCATATTTATCATAATAATATAATTATCTAATAATAACTCATCTAACTGAGATCTAGTTTTGTTGGATGAATGTGCATTATCTTGTCTTCTTGTACTTAGCCAAAATTGTAACGTGCAAAGACTGTTACTTATAACTTCCACAAAAAAAAATCATAAAGCAAAGAAAGACCATTAGGCATCTTATAAACCCATAAAAATGGTTAAATGGTATGAATTGCAAACTATTGACTGTGTATGTATGTTTACTTATTATAAACATATGCATATTAGAGCCCTTAACACAAAAACATATAACTAATCTTGTACGACTTCTAGAATTCTCATTAACATTTCGAAAAACAAGACTCATAAATCAAATTACACAAATACTTTGCTGTTAACATGCATACTTAACATCTTGTCGAGATTTCGCATATTACAATGTTATAGCATGTTAATAAACTGTTACCAGAATTAGCATGATGTTTGAACAAGAAAATATTTTACATGCTAAGTATATCTACGTGGCAGGGAAAAAAATTATATTCAAATCAATGTTTATTTCCCAGGTTTCGCAAAGGTACCCGATTCGCAAAAGGTGACAAATGCGTGTATTGCCATCAAGCGATCGACGCGTTCATCACGCAGGGGCAGCGATGCATCGACTGCAAACAGCTGTATCACACAAAATGTATACAGAACAAGGGAGTCATCACCATGCCGTGTTCCAGCCCCGTCACAGTCGCCAGCAGAGGCCGCCCTAAGAACAGAAAACGAATCATTTCAAACTCCAATTATAATTTATTAGATAACTCCAAAGGATCGGTCAGTTCGAACTTCAACTTAACAGGGACGTCAGAATTTATGGATAGAACGGATAAGATTATATCAGACGCGACTGAGTTACAAGCGATGCAGAACTTCATCACGGAGAAGATTTATGAAATGGAACCAAATGAGAAGAAGAAGCAATCAGAGGTAAGTTTTAATTATTATTGTATTTTAGTAAAGGCAATACTTGCATTCAATAATGTGTTTCCACAAACCAAGCAATATTTCAAGAATTTATGTAGCAAATTCTTAAAAGATTTTCGAGCACCTAATTTAATTTTCCTAACATCAACAGGTCGACAGGGTATTCAAACACGCATTACTAGAATTCAAAGACAACTTAGTAGCGACATACAGCATCGTCGAGACGCGGGGTTCGTCGCTCAAGTACAAAGATCTCATAGGGAACTTCTTACACGTGATGGAGACCGTGTGTGCACGGGAAGGGTCCACGCTATCTATCACGATGGGCGTCAACGCCTTCAGAGGGTTCATGGACGAGTTCATGAGCCAACATGAAACGGATAAGGCGAGAACGAAAAGAAAAAAGGATAAAAGGAAAAAGGTGAATAATGTTCCATAGATTATAGCAACGTTATCGCTTTAAAATTTTGGGTAAAAATTTATAAAACTGTTATAGGTATAAACATTAGGAAAGTTATTAAAATCAGTTGAAAAATTAACGGGCATTAATTTAGTGGTTGGTAAATTAGTGTGACAGTAAAACATGACCAGTAATAAGAAGAAAGTGGGTCGGTTATTTCATCCTACAATGTCAGTACAAAAAATACGGTTAAACATATGTTAGGTTAGAACTGTGACCAACCGCGAGCGAGCCAAGCGAGCGGAGCCGCAGTTACGGCCGGCGAACGCTACTCGCTCGCACCAAGTTAGATTTCTTACCGATTTAAATCTGTTTGTTAACTGCCCGTTCAATAATTTTACTGCGTAATTATTTATATTTAATTACCTATTTAAATATTTGTAATAAAAAACTGCGCAGTTTTTACTGCCGAACTTGTTAATAAACATGCATTTTGTAATTTTTCATTTGCCAAAACTACAATAAACAACAGCCGCTTGAAATCAGTGCCTATACTTTTTTTAGCGTTTCGAATCTTAAAGGTAAAAAAGAAAAAAAAACCGTGTTTGCTGTCGCACAGTCGATTAAAAAAGAACATAATGGTGTGAATTTGGTGTCTACCGGTTTAAATTGCTAATAAGGAAAGAATCTTCCATATCAATTTCGATTCAAACTTGATTTGATGTAATAATTTGATAGGTTATTTGATTTTACTTGTTACGATGACTTCTTTCATCGTTCGGGCGCCTCACAATATTTTAATTTGCAACTGTGTTTTAAATTATTTTATTCCTTTGTTTATTTCAGGTGGACGATCCGATACAATACAAAGGTCATACATTCATACTGTCAATGATCAACATACCTACGGAGTGTGAAATCTGCAAGACTTTCTTCATGTGGCCCATTGAACGGTCGCTTATTTGCCAGACGTGTAAACTTGCCTCGCATAAGAAATGTTATACTAAGGTACAGTATTTAAACATCTTAAATATTAATATTTTGAAAATATTATCCATTAAATCTTAAAATGTCATTGGCGAAATGTAACTGTCCAATACCCCTTTGTGTGATGAAATATTATCCTTTAAAATTTAATTAACAATCACTAAGTCGAATTATATTTAGTTTTGTTGGAGCCTCAACTCGATATATTTCTAATTTAAGGTAACTAAGTTGTTCGGAATATATTTGTATATATTATTGTAATCAATGCAATGTTTTTATTTGTAAAGGTGTCGACATTATGTCGGAAAGACAACCAGACACCATCGGCTGCGATCGTAGGCGCCGTGGACTCAGGTGGACGAGAACAAATGGGCGTCGTCTCGAGAGGAAAGGTACGAATAAAACTCAGTAAATAAGTGTTCATTGGGAAAAGATAGTTCAACGATTAGCCCAACTTGTCGGCATCACTCCATCTCCGAGTAATGATAATATACGGCCCTTTGTACACAGCAAGATTTCATTACGGTATGGCGTATAAACCGCGCCATAGAAACAAACTTGTCTGTGTACAAGCTTCCATAGTGATCCATACGACACATGACGACCGTGCCTACACACTGTGAATAAACTGTAGTTTTCCACGGCAAGAAAAACGTGTGTGTACGAAGGGCCTACTGTGATATGTTAAGTAAGCAAATGGTATGGGCTAGCAAGGGGACTTCTGAGATAACGGCTTATAGAGATATATATATGGAAGAAGACGAAATCTTGCTCTGACCCCAAATCAATTAAAAAAAGGGCAGGAGATGATGATGATGCATAGTGCAGAGATATGTCTTCAACAAAATTAGGAAATTTTTCCAAACTATTTAGTGCAGTTTAGAAATGGTAGCAGTAACTTATGTTTACGCAATGATTCGTTCCTTGCAGGTGTTTGGAGTACCGTTACCTGACTTACCTACTGGCGAGACCAATATCCCCATAGTCGTGGACCGGTTAATAACCACGATAGAAATGACAGGTCTTTACACAGAGGGCTTGTACAGAAAGAGTGGGCTTAGTTCTAAGGTGAGTGTTCATTTATTTTAGTTATGTTATTTATTCGTCATCAGTGTTACTAACAACTATGTATTTGAAAATCCGAAATCCTACTAATATTATAAATGCGAAAGTTTGTATGGATGGATGGTGTTTGTTACTCTTTCACGCAAAAACTACTGTACGGATTTGTATGAAATTCGGCATACATGTAGTTTATAACCAGGATTAACATATAGGATACTTTTTATCCTAATATTCCCACGGGATCGAAACATATGTGGGTGAAACCGCGGGGCGCAGCTAGTAAATAAATAATAATAAAATTAATCATTTCCACTTTTTGGAACTTCATTCTGACACAAATATGGCTAGTTAGCTAGTGATGTGTTTGGTCCTCGTAAAGACATAGATGTCATTTAAACTAGGACGCCTCCACCGTGTTTACGGGATTATGATGACTAGGCTACTTATTAGACGTTCCTTGGGGGCTGTTTTTTTGTAAATTTGTCTTGCAAAAAGTGCTGATTCTTAACCTAATCTCAATACAAATGATTATTTATTTTTATCTTATAGGTCCGCGAGCTCCGCCGCTTACTAGACGAGTCCCCGGAAGAGGGCGCGGACAAGCTGGACGCGTACGCGGTGCACGTGCGCGCGTCGGTGCTGAAGACCTTCTTCCGAGAGCTGCCCGAACCGCTGCTCACATTCGACCTCTACGACGACTTCATACTCGCCTCGCAAATTTCTGACCCACAGGTAACAGTATAACTATGAACACAGACAGAGCATTTCAAAGTAATAACTTCGTTTCAGACAATAATTTCAATACAGACATACATCCATATTTGTGTTAGAACTATGTGAGTTAAAAAAACTGATATGATTCGTATTCAATCATAAACTAGCAGGTTTTAGGATTAGCTGAGCAGTTTGTAAAGGAGCTCGTCTCGGCTGGCTACCATACCTATTTCTGCTGCTAACATGTTTAAAGGGGTGTTAGTCTTGTTACAAGCACATTAAATAGTGAGCTTGTCTTTGGAATGGCAACATATCTGCGATGCCTCTGCTACTGTACTAAAATGACGGTGATCACGTACAGTCAGCCTCAAAAATATGTATATGGACAAGAATTCGTTTGGTTGTCTACAATTTCTGTTCTATAATACTGTATCAATGTGTAACAATAATTATGTACCCAATGTGCAATATGTTTTGTGACTACACAATATTATACTAAAATAAACGAATTCCGGTCGATGTACACACCGTTTTAGACTATGGCCGTTTATCCACCGCCATCTCATCCGTCAACGGGACGGCAACGAGACTGAGATGACGGTGCCGAAGTAGCGATACATACATTTACTATGGCCGTGTGTCTACCTCACGTCGGCCCACGAGACGTCACGTCCGGTTCGATTAATATTGTTTCTCTCTACAACCGGTGTATGTGAGCCGATAGCGCGTTTTCCATCCACTTACAATTAACATCTTTGTCATTAATACTGCATCACGATATTCCCGTTCTAACTAATAATGTGTTATTTCTCTCTAGGAACGAGTGTCCACCATATTCACGATATTAAGAAAGCTGCCAAAACCAAACTTCGATCTCGTCGAGAGGCTAATATTCCACTTGGCGAGGGTGGCACTTGGAGAAAATCATAATAGGTAATATTATTATTTCTTACTTGACTTGTACCGCAACATCTTTTTTTTGTTAGCCGGCCTCGCTGTTCATCCTCAGGCACCCACCATGTGGAGATTGTTGCTCATCATCGTAACATGTTAGAACATCGTTGCAGAAATGACAGTAACCGGGCGATTATATGACACATCCAGTTTTAGAAATAGAATGTTGCATAAATATGTTTTCCAGAAACGTTGCTCTACAACGGCAAACTTTTTTACCTGACTACGACAAAGCCGAAAAGAAGGAACACATAATCTGTACGATTTAAGGTGTAATTACATGACATATTTAGGGGGCGTCAATTAATTACGTGAGGTGTTCTAGGGAGCGAGGGGGTCGAGCCGAATCTCGGCTAATATCACGTAATTTTTTTCCTCTAAGTAACAGAGTAAAACATACGATTTATGTATTGTTCAATTCAACTGTGATTTCAACATATTTTCTAAGGAATCTTAATACTAGTCTTAACTAGTGCAGTAAATGTATCGAGCATATTTTTGTTTTTTTTTTTTTGTTTAAAATAAATCAACACTGTAAATTCACATTTTGCAAAATCTCACTTGAGATTAGGGGGGGGGGGGGGGGTCGAGCTATGTGTATGTAAGCGCAGGAGCTCTCGGTACTGTCCAAGACAATGGCGAAGTGGGAAGTGTGCGTGTCCTGTGTTGACGGCTACTCGTCTTCATGTACACACTCTCAGTGTCTTGTGCACTTAGTTAGCACAAGTAAAGCGCGGGTCTCTTCGTGAGATTAAAATACTGTAATGTCTTGTGACTTCAGCTGTACGAAAACCGATGTTATTTTTTATTTTTCTTTCTGTCATGTGTGTCTTGTTTATACTTTTTTAGTTGGCTTTTTTTCTTGTAGTTGAGTTTTAGTTTTTAACTTTCTTCCATTTATGTATGGTGTTTCCTCACGGTATTTTAACATAAAATATGTGTTATTTTTTCAGGATGGGCCCCAACGCGTTAGCGATAGTGTTCGCGCCGTGCATACTACGCACGCACAAGATACAGCCGGCACAGGACTCGCTGCACGACATCGCGCGCCAGACCGCCTGTCTAGAGGCCATACTCGTTGATAAGATGCGCACAGTAAGTAACACCTATATTCTGCTCCAAGAATTAAATCAAGATCCAAACTTTTAAATCTATTCAAGGCAATGGTTTTTTACATAAAGTGGTCTTTAGTAAATAAATGTAGGCTGTTTTTTTTTGTCGAAATCCGAGTGCTGCCTCATTAGCATTGGCCTGCCCCAACCCGCAGGTGCGCGGCATGCTGCAGGACATCGCCACGCTGGACACGGCGTGCCACACGGCCACGAGCCGCCTGTCCACGCTGCGCTCGCACTCGCACGCGCCGCGCCCGGAGGAGCAGATCCTCGTGGGGCACATCCACGAGATACAGAAGGAGAAGGCCATCCTCACCTCCAACCTGCCCACTCTCATCAGGTATTCCACACACGAACATACTAAGTACTCATCGTCATTCTCTTCTTTTCCCAATTTATTAGCGGTCAGCGTCATTACTTCTATATGTCCTCATCTCGGTAGTCACCATCTTTCTAGAAATATCATCTTAACACAGTCCATCCATCGTTTCTTTGGTCTTCCTCTACTCCTATAGCCATCCACATACATTTCTTTCGACATTTTCCTCATTCCTCCGACTTACTCACACAAATTTTCTGTCACAGGTGCCACTTTTAGACTCCCTCTTATATATCTACAGCGTAAGTAGTGCTACTGCTAATATTCCATCCCATTTAGGCTGCCTCTCCACCAGAAGTGTGAGGTAGCTAAACGGTCAATGAAGCTAAGCTACGAGACTGTTCTCCATATATATATATCTCCTCCAGAGCTAAAAGGTGGAGCGGAGCTGGAAACATGTGCTTTGAAGTATAAGAATCGATGAAAAACGATCCTATTATACACATCCATCGCTACGCAGCTTAGCACATCTCTGTTGGAAAGGCAGCTTGACACTCACTAATGCATCATGGTCGGCCCGCACTTTGAGCAGGAAACTGCGCAATAATATATTTTTGGAATGAGTGAGGCGAGTGTGAGAGAACATGCGCGAAAGTTCGGAGAGCCTATATTCAGACCGGCCATGATTCATCGGCCGTATTGTAACTGTAACTGGTTCGTTCATTATCATCAGCTTATAAAACTCCACTACTGGCCTATCCACTCCAATCACACGCCATTTTATTCAATCCTTGAGCACTCTCCGGTTACTACCCGTTACCCTGCAAAGATCATCGCTCCACATAGCCTCAAGGCCTTACCTACCTTATGTTCCTATGTATGCCGATCATACGGATCTTTTTCGAGATTGTTTTGTAACTTATGTTCCATTTTTTATTGTTTCTATTTCCTGTGCGGATATCAAATGACATAATTTCCTTTCTCTTTATTTTTTTATTCATTTATTATATTTTGTGCTCAGAGCGACGTCAGACGACGACCTGCTCTCTACTACCGACCACGACGGCGAGCTGGGCAGCACGGACGACCTCAGCACAGGCGCTAGCTCCATGCGCTCGCAGAGACTGCTGCACCGACAGCTGTCCTCAGACGACCCCATCATGGTCTAGCTCGCAATACACTGGAGCATATACATCTCTACATGATTGAATGTCCGATTCGCAGTACGTAAGTACCAACAATCGGCAGCCTTCAACCAAATCTTATGCAAATATGTCCACGTTTTGCCATGATATTTAGAACTAGTGTTGTCAAATGATGCGTTAATGGATAAGTTTCGCATTCTCAGATTTCTTACATTCCTGACAGTGAAAAGAAATTAGATAAAATGTTCCTGTGCGTGTTCCTTCACATTTTAAATTGTTTAGGATGATGGCAATTGAATGTTACATTACTGTTAAGTTTTTTGAAACGGACCGTGAAGTATTTATTTTATTTTTGCGACCTATCTCCTGATGTTGCTAATTGTTAGCAACGTATTAACTACCTACTTAGAAAGATTGATGTGAAGTAAGTAGGTAATTATGTTCATGTTGTTTATCATACACATCCGTGCTCTGTTTTAGACAAGTATACATGTACTAGCAGTAGGTGAAGTCGGCGGTGAGTAGACACTCGTAGCCGTCGTTCTACTGTACTTAGACGTAGTGATGAGCTTATTTCTGTAAGTCATAAAACTCGCCGCAACGATGTCTAGGCGACTGCCCAAACAAGTGATGTATGAATATAAAAGTATTTTTTCGTACATAAAAATATTTACATCCATCTTTGCACTGGCATATTTTATGATATATTTTCTGTGTAAATATGTAAATCTTGTCTAAAGGTGATTTTAAAATTATAGCAATATCGCTCTTCTGTCAATAGATGTATTTTGTTGGATATATAGATGACATGTGTGACTGTATTTTTCAAAGTTTTCGATAAGCTGGTGGGTTAAAACTTATTGGCTCTAAATATGTTGAAAAGTGATTCATTCCATTTAATTTTATGCTTGTATTTAGGCACGTTGTCCGCTTGTCAACGCAGAACCGTAGCAGAGTTGATTTGATTGCTAATTCGTGAAAAAAAAAAGCCGTTTTGGTGTTTATTCTTAAACTTCCCTATTTTGTCTAGATTTTAGAAACATTGATGACGAGTACCTTTTTTAGATTGTCTACAATTAGTGATGTTGTGATTCTGAGTTAGCACTAAGTCGACAAAGGTACGGCAATTGTGTGGACAAAAAAATATTCAAAATAAAGCTTTTACATGCCAATCCAAAGACATCACTTAAATGAGGTTTAGAATTACGCAATTTAATTGAGTGTTTTGTGATCCTAGTTAACATCCTGTTCGGTTCCAAACTATACAAGGTATCGATTATTTATAAACCAAAATTGTATCTAGTTTCTTTACCTCATGTAAAAGACGATTTTAATATTCACACCTATTTAGCGACTTATAATTTGTATGAAAAATGAATGTTTTGTGATCCATTCAGAACTTAAAAATCTGATAAGTTTAAAAAAATATTTTAACTTATATGTTTACATTAAATATATTGCCTGAGTACTTATGGTCATTATTTGTCTAAGACATTTAATGCCTATTTTATGTGTAATTGAATATTATGTATTTAAATTTTAAACATAACATTTCCTCTTGTTAGGTACTTGGCTCCTTAGCGGGATCGTTATGTTTCTACAACATACTCCTATAAATAAAAAATTATCCAAAAAGTTATCATAAACACCTTGTACCTTGTCTCTATCTTAATTTGCTTTCATATTCTAAAAGACTGTCTTAAAATAAGCTATTGAATTTATTGTTAAGTCACAAATATTTTACCCGCTTTTTATTAATTAGTTTGTAACAATTTACTATACAAACAACGAATTACTCTGTGACAACTTGTATTGTTTGTAAGCCTCTCGTTTAATTATCGTCTGGGGACATATTTTATAGCTCAATATTTATGATGGACTGTATTAACATAAACTTACGATATCTAATAAGCTTACACACTATTTGTAACATTTTTAAAGTCAAGAAATTTGTTTGAATCTCACAGTTGATACTGAGGCGTACCTTTTGAGCAATTTACACAGAACAGAAATATGAAGAAAACTATTCTTAGATTTATTTGCATTTGTTGAAAAAGGAAAACCCATAAAGTGCATGTCTCATCAAGGTGCCGAACAAATACTATATTTAAATGTATAAAAAAAACATTTTGATTCCGTTTTAGTGGGGTTGTGTCGCAGTAATCTAGTGTACTTTCTGTGCCTTCGACTAGTTTGCTTTCAGCAGTCTCTGACTGGCCTGAACACTTTTGAAAGTCTAGCTACTATTGTTGCTGGTTTACATTTATTAATATCCTTGTATAGCGTTGTTAGCGTCAACATTTATATTAGCCACGTACATTCTACTTTGTTTTGGTAATATAAGTATAGATGTGGTTAGGTCTCGATAATATAATCGTATTGTCTGTTTTCCGAGCTCCCCATCAGCGAACATACTCATAATCATAATTTTAAAGTAAGTTATTTTACAAGAAAAGTTAATGAATGTGCAATGTGGCTACAACTAGGAATTTATTAACACTTTAGAAGTGTATGTAGATATTCGCCCGTTCCGCGTACGGATTATGTAAATAATTTATTAGTTACTATGACAACTTTTAGCAAGGTACTATTTTATCTTAAGAACTGCTATAAGTCTTTGCCACTGTTTATTTGTAAAAGTGCCTATCAATGTTTCATTTTAAAAATCTCTATTGGTGCATTATATCATTGGATTGTTGAAATTTTATGGTAGTTTGTTGTTTCAAGTTGAATATCATTCGAAATTAAATATTAGACCTTTTTGTGTAACATCACATTTTATTTTTCTGTTGCCTTACTATCTCTGTAACAGTTATTTTATTAATACGGTTTATGGAACTCAAGTTCTGAATTTTAAGATATTAGTTGGATATTTCACTAAGAATCAGGTAACTGGCTTTGTGTTTATTCAACCTGTAATTGTATTTGCTATAAGGACCAATAATAAGCTGTTTACACATGGTCGTTTTATATACCTGTATGTCATTTGACTGTGAACTTTGTCCTACATGTTAATCAATAATGAATCTTGTATCATATAAACATGTATATTGTTCAACTATTTTTAGGGATCCTATAATGTGTCAATATAAATGAAATGTAACCAAAACATTATACTGTATACAAAATATGAAAATAAAAAAAAAGAATAATGAGATAAATGTGTTTAATTTTATATATAAACTTAATTTGTATCCATTTCTTCAACATTTGCCGTTTTATGCTGCCAAGGCACTTTACCAATAGGACATCCAGACCAGTTATGTGCATTGGAAGCTAATTTCCAAATGCTATTTAACATTTGCTGTTGTTCCTTCCCCTTATCTTTCTCTTCAATGTGTTCCAAGGCCTCATTTTGAACATCTTCAACTATCATAACATCATCATTTGTCATTTGCAAATCCTCAGCTGTATAAATAATAGTTGATGGGGTCATAGGAAACTTATCCGGAGATGATATTAATTTTGCCAATGTACAAATTTTATCAGCAACCAAAGTAGGAAGTTTTGGTACAAGTAAGTCTAAAAGGTTCGAAATAAAATATGAAAGATAATGATTATATGCAGCAATGATTGGTTGGATGTAGCTGATGTCTTGTAATTCTTCAGGAACAGGTTTTTGAAGATCCAACACAAGTGCATCTTTTAAACTACTGCCAGGGTACCAGTGTTCATATAAATGCTTCAAATCTTTCCTCTTTCTGGATATTTTGTCATCATTGTTCATTCTGAAAATATATAAAACCAAAATAGTATTTAACTACTATAACAACCACAAGAATTTCAATCTTTATGTCATGGTGCAGATTATAAATACAACAGCAGAATTTGTATTTTCCCATCTAAGTACAATACTTACTTTTTAAGTTTTCTTTGGGTATTCTGAGAAATCTTCAGGGCAGCAAATATTTCTGAGAGCCATAGTGCAGCCAGCCGTGCTCTAAAATGTCCACCTTCTTGATTTTGTGTAATTTTTATAAGAGCCATAATGAAGTCTAACAGTAAATCATTTGTATGTAAAAATGTCAGCAGTACTTCGAAGCAATTAACATAACTGATGTATAATTTCTTCCTATATTTAAAGTCGCTAGCGCTAAAGAAATATAAAAGATCTTTTGATAAGAATAATGAATCATCCCCAAGCAAAGCTTCATTTACAACTGTGCTGGGATCCCTTACTTTTAACAGCTTTTTACCATTTATATTAAGTATATTAATTATTGACATAATAGACACCGTTTTCAGATTAGACAGGTCAATGTGTTCTCCAAGCAGTTCTTTTGCATCATTGACAATGGATTCTCTCATTGTCATGTTCGGTATTTCTGATAAGTTTTTAATCTTCAATTTGGAATGTGCGCATATACCTAATGAAATACAAAAATTAATCAGCAAACCAATTTTATATGCATCACCATTGATAGCGGTTTTCTGACCACAAATGTAATCTTGAATGTGTTGTTTGTGCTGATCCCAATAGTTTGTTTGGAGCCACTGTAAACTGATAGTACATGCTTCTCTTAGTAGTGCGATAGGAGGAAGCGTATTGCTGTGAGCAGTATCATGCCTCAGGTCCACAACCCAGTCAGGAACGCCCAACCTTTTGGCAGCTTGGTATAGACTTGTCCCTTTGACTGTCTCGCTGTCTAACATATGGTTTACAAATCGCATAATGGCAGATGAATATGCTAGACGCAGCAATTGATCATTGGCCGCATCTTGAGAAGTATTTGTATCCTCAAAAAAAACCTGCAGTAAGCTTAGGGTTGATTCTATGCCGGATGGCAAGGATGGGCTTCTAGCTTTCCATACAAGTAAAAGTTTAAGCGCATATTCTTTACTTGAATTTGTATCCAATATATCTTCATAGACTCGCTGCCACTCGTCACTATCATACCAAGGGACAATATGGTAATATTCACTCATATTTTATAGTTTTTGTCAAAGTTTACAAACATAACCAATAAACCAAACACTTGAACATAACCTGTACGATTTTTAGAGTTGGACTGACGGACGAGCAGTGTTGCAAGCAAGAGTAAGATTTGGAAAAACATAAAAGTTGCCAGTTAAAAACCCGAGCATGAGATTTTATTTACACGAAATGAAGTGTCCGTTTCGACTGCTCGGCCACAATTTCGTAGAAGCAAAACGACTACGTCAACATTACGAAGGAATTTGTAAAACACTAACAATGAAAGTCGCAAATTCGTAGATCCAATATTCAGAAAGTTGTAAAGGTTTAACCATGGCCGCGCAGTCGAAACGTGGAGAACTGCGCGGCCACGCAGTTCTCTTAAAGTTCTCTTAAACGGAGCTTCGTAGAGGTCCCATTCTTTTTGCTAACCACTGATACGATTTCGAAGAAATTGTAGACAATATGAATAAAGCCCTAATGTTTGGAAGTCACGACCTACAGAACTTAAATGCTATGGCCGCGCAGTTGACACGTGGAGAACTGCGCGGCCACGCAGTTCTCTTTAAGTTCTCTTAAACGGAGCTTCGTAGAGGGCCCATTCTTTTTGCTAACCACAGATACGATTTCGAAGAAAATGTAGACAGTATGAACAAAGCCCTAATGTTTGGAATTCACGACTTACAGAAGTTAAATGCTATGGCCGCGCGGTTGAAACGTGTAAAACTGCGCTGTCACGCAGTTCTCTTAAACGGAGCTTCGTAGAGGTCCCATTCTTTTTGCTAATCACTGATACGATTTCGAAAAAAATGTAGACAGTATTAATAAAGCCCTAATGTATGGAATTCACGATCTACAGATCTTATAACCTATAATGCAAGTTAGAAAAAGGGTGACCAAGATTTATGGTGCGTCAATCAGACATTTCCAAGCGTCGTTTTTGTACCACGTGGCCTATTATCATAATTAGGGAATAAGTATGCTTCATTGGATGGAGAAGTACTAAAGTAAGTAGATATAATAAAATAATACAGTTTATACAAAACTATTGTTACCGTCAAGATGGAGGGACCAAGTCTTGGATTTCAAATCAGCCTACATAAAAGTTTAATATTGTAAATCTACTATTTGCAACCGTTGCACTAATTTTTCAGTACAATTAGTACTTTTTGAAGATAAACTTCACCGTAAGTCATAATCCAAAGGTAGAAAATAGGTACTAAACATGAATACTTCGAAAAACCAAAAAATACTATCCATTGACCAAATTTTTGAATCGTCATTATGGAGGGACCAACATTTATTGCCGATATTTCTCAAATGATTCATGTTAGGGACCATCAAATTACATATTTCTAAACTAGAATTAAGGTATTGTAATACTATACAGGATAATTTTTTATTCAGTGCGTAAATTTTCACAGGGTGTTCTATCCATGAATATGAACAACTTTCACTATGGGACCATCTCTGAAATCACAAAAAAAAAATCAGCTGTTTCTTATAAAAGTTCAATATTTACTCGACCAAAATGTATGAATCTGCCGATTTTTTTTTCGTGATTTCAGAGATGGTCCCATAGTGAATGTTGTTCATATTCATGGGTAGAACACCCTGTAAAAATTTACGCACTGAATAAAAAATTATCCTGTATAGGTAGGTTACTCCTCCGACCAGCCTATCCATTGTTAGAAAATATGGTAATACTAAATGTCTCATGTGTATGTTTTTTTATATAAATTGTTGTAACCGAGCAACACTGTTGTTTTAACTGTCAACGTCACTTGCATATAATCTGTTCCCCGAACCATGGTTGTTCCCTCGGTCAATCCTGAATTGTATCTAATTTGTTCGTTATTAATCAGTGTAGATAATAATCTATATTTTGATGAATATATGTGGAAGTTATCTGCTTACATCATGGTGTAATTATTTTCAAGAATCCTTACGAAGAAGCTCCATTTTCACTAGCGCCTGTCACTGCTTCCAACAGGTTATTGGCCCAGATCGAGGAGAATTGTTACAAGGTACGATAGATTAACAAATACACCATGACAAACGAAAATCAACCCGGCGCCGGCGATGGCAGCGCGGCCCGCGCGCACGAGGCGCAGCCCCACGCGCAATCTCATGCACATTCGGACCATGCGCCCATGCTTGGCGGGGGAATACATATCGAACGGCTTGAGGGAGCCTTTAGTTACAATTCCTGGAAATTTTCTATGAAAATGTTGCTCACCCTAGAGGGGTTATGGAGTTTTGTCACTGGCGTTGAGAAGTGCGCCGCGCGCGATGCCCGTGCGCTGGCCCGCATCTGCCTTTCAGTGCAATCAACATGTCATCAGTACGTGAGAGACGCTAAATCGAGTAAGCAAGCCTGGGATTGCCTTGCCAAAATTTTTGAAGACCGCGGACTATACAGGAGGGTCCTGTTATTGCGAAAATTGCATCATGCCGACCTGTCAATTTTTTCTTCGATGACAGAATACATTCAGCACGTTATGAACCTCGTGCAACAGTTGGCAGACATTGGAAAAGTCATAGACGACTGTGAGGTCGCAGAAATCTTGCTCAGTGGACTTAGTCAAGACTATGAGGCGCTTGTTTCTAATCTGGAGACTGTTTGTATCACGAACACGTTGTCTAGTGAACTTGTAAGAACACGATTACTACAGGAGGAGTTTCGAAGAAACAGCACAGATAGTGCCAACCACGGCAGCAATTCAGCGACTGCATTCAGCGTTCAGAAACCAAAAGTCATCTGCAATTTTTGTAAAAAACCTGGTCATGTCAAATCGAAATGTTTTCGGTGGAAGAAGATGCAGAAGAAGGAAAAGCCTGACACCAGGGCCTTCACTGCAACGGCCACAGCATTCTTCGCAGGCAACACCAAGGACTGGTATGTGGACTCGGGCTGTTCTACACACATGTGCAATGACATAAGTGCTCTTACGAACTTTAAGGACATTAATTTGAACCAGAGTGTCACTATTGCTAATAACAATAAGTTAAATATAACTGGAGTTGGTGATGTTAATATGAAAATAGGATCTATGGTAAGAAAAATTGAAAATGTTTCTTATGTTCCTCAACTATCTACCAATCTCTTATCTGTAAGTAGGATGACACAAAAAGGTTTTGTAGTAACTTTCACAAAGGATAGATGCAACATTTATGATAGATGTAAAATTTCTGGCAACCCTATTGCTACTGCTTCTAATAATAATGGCATTTTCAAACTTGACAGTGAGGTATGTATGTTAGGAATGGAAGGTATGGTATCTTCGCCAGAAGTGCACTCTTCTATGCCCCTGTGTAATAGACAGGAGTCACAGAGTGCTAATGTTGCTGCCTCAGTTCCCATTGATGTCTGGCATCGGAGACTTGGACACCTGAACACCCAGGGTTTGTATAGGTTACGAGACGGAGCTGCCACAGGTGTGTGTTTTCACGATGATAAGAATAGTCAAGCCTTGAAGAACTGCACTGCCTGCCTCGAGGGAAAAATGTCAGCGAAGCCCTATCCATCGGGCCAGGCGCATCGTGCTGAGAGTCCTCTCGAGCTGGTGCACTCCGACGTCTGCGGGCCAATACAGGAGGCAAGCTTTGGCGGGGCGAAGTACATCGTCACGTTCACCGACGACTTCACGAGGAAGTCATTCGGATACCTGATCAAGAATAAATCAGAGGTAATGCCATCATTTATTAATTTTAAAGGCTTAGTAGAGAAACAGTTGGGTTTACCTATCAAAATTTTACGCAGTGATAATGGGGGGGAATATTGCAATCAGAAGTTTTGTGAGTACCTCAAAATTGAGGGAATTATTCACCAAACGAGTGTGGCCTATTGTTCGCAGCAAAATGGCGTAGCTGAGCGACTTAATAGGATTTTGTTTGAAAAGGTTAGGTGTATGCTCCAGGGAGCCAATTTAGATAAAAGATATTGGGGCGAGGCAATTATGACTGCGATTTATCTCAAAAACAGGAGTCCAACATCAGTTTTAGGAGACATGACACCTGAGGAGAAGTGGTCCGGTCGTAAGCCTGATCTCAGCCACCTTCATACTTTTGGCTGTATAGCATACTCCCTACTTCCAGATCAGAAACGTCGCAAGCTTGATGCCAAGAGCCAGAAATATATTTTCGTTGGCTATAGCACGACTTCAAAAGGTTTTAGATTGAGTGACCCCCATGACCCCAAAAGGGTTATAACTTCCAGGAATGTGGCCTTTCTGGAGGAACGTTTTAGCAGTAATAATAATAATAATTCAAATATTGGCTCCAATAATAATGATTTTATTTCATATGACATGACATGCAACAATAACTGTGATATTTTATTGAAATCTAATACTAATAAAATGAATGAAATGAATGTTAATAATGTGAATGATGATATTATTAATTTGGAATCTAATTTTGAACACCCTGTGATATCTGATGACGAACATAATTGTGATCTCAGTTCTAGTTCTGTGCCTTTGTCGGGTTCAGGCTCTCTAGAAGAGGAGGAAGTCTACAATACGGGCAGTGAGAATGAGGCGAGCTTTGCTGAGTCGCCGATTGCGAATGCATTTATGGAAAATGCTTCTTCGGAATCTGGAGTGACGACAGCGTCAGAAGAGAGTGCCTCTGATCTGCCGCCTTGTTCTGCTTCTCGTCCCGTACGTAGTACTCGGTCGAAGCCGCCTATGAGGTATGCTGACTACGAGATTGATTATGGTCTATTAACACAGGAAAATATTATTGTAGAGCCAACTACTTATGACCAAGCTATGTCTGGTCCTCAGGCTGAACAATGGAGGGCAGCTATGCAATGTGAGTATGACTCTCTGATGGAGAATGATGTATGGAAACTGGTTGACAGACCACCTGGCGAAAATGTCATAAAATCCAAATGGGTTTTTAAGACTAAATATGACACATCAGGTAGATTTGATAAATTTAAAGCTAGGCTTGTTGCCAGGGGTTTTACCCAAGTTCCAGGGGTAGATTTCAATGACACATTTTCCCCAGTAGTCAGACACTCTACAATGCGATTATTATTTTCTTTAGCTACAAAGCTCGATTTAAATATCGACCACATTGACGTAAGCACAGCGTTCTTAAATGGTAAGCTTAGAGAGAAAATATTTATGGAGCCTCCTCCAGGCTTCAGTTCTGGTGATAAAGTTTGTTTATTACAAAAAGGAATTTATGGCCTTAAACAGGCTAGTAGAATTTGGAATGATAGAGTTCATGAACTATTATCTGAGAATGGTTATAAACAATCAAAATGTGAACCCTGTGTTTACACAAAGAAATCTGAAAATGACATGATAATAATAGCATTGTATGTCGATGATTTTTACTTATTTTATTCGAAAGATAGTAAAAATATTAAGGATTTACTTACCTTATTAGAAAGTAATTTCAAAATTAAGCACTTAGGCCCATTGACTAGCTGTCTTGGTATGCGTGTTACAAGAGATAGAGCAAATAGAGTTTTGAAACTGGACCAATGTGAATATATAAAGAAGTTGCTTTTACGTTTCGGCATGCAAAACTGTAAACCTGTGTCAACACCTATGATATTAAATTCTAAATTATGTAAATGTGAAACTGAAAGTTTACAGGATGATGTATATAACTACAGAGAGCTTTTAGGAAGCTTGATGTATATAGCTGTGTGTACTAGGCCGGATATAGCCCATACCTGTAGTCAATTAGGACAATTTTCTAATTGTTTTGACAAAAA
This sequence comes from Apamea anceps, assembly GCA_951799955.1. Classification (NCBI taxonomy): domain Eukaryota; kingdom Metazoa; phylum Arthropoda; class Insecta; order Lepidoptera; family Noctuidae; genus Apamea; species Apamea anceps. The sequence goes on along the minus strand of OX637513.1, from coordinate 12,580,642 downwards.
TCACTGGTTAGCAGCCAAACGTGTACTGCGTTACTTATCAGGAACTATAGACTATTGTTTATGTTTTCAAAACAGTAAAGACATGTATATTAATGCGTTTGCAGATGCTGAATGGGGAAATAATATTATAGACAGGAAGTCATACACAGGCTTTGTAATAAAATTAGGTGACCACACCATAAATTGGGAGTCTCGGAAGCAACGTTGCGTAGCGCTCTCGAGCACTGAGGCAGAGTATGTAGCAATAAGTGACACTTGTAAAGACATATGTTTTATGAAAAATTTCATGATTGACATTCTTGGAAATTGTAATGACATTAATGCTACATTGTATAATGACAATCAAAGCGCACACAAGCTTTTGGAATGTAAGGAGTATAGTCATAAAAGGACGAAACACATAGATATTCGTTATCACTATGTAAAAGACTTAATATCAAATAAATTGATAACAGTTAAATATATGCCTACTGAAGCTATGTGTGCAGATATATTGACAAAGCCACTTGGGGCTACTAAACATAAGAAATTTGTGACTGATTTAAATGTTATGTAACGCTACATATTTGTTTTTTTTTGTGTTTTGTTTCATGTTCAGTGACTTAAGTAATAATACTTATGATTGTTTGTATTAATAACTATGAGCCATTTAAGGGGGCGTGTTAGAAAATATGGTAATACTAAATGTCTCATGTGTATGTTTTTTTATATAAATTGTTGTAACCGAGCAACACTGTTGTTTTAACTGTCAACGTCACTTGCATATAATCTGTTCCCCGAACCATGGTTGTTCCCTCGGTCAATCCTGAATTGTATCTAATTTGTTCGTTATTAATCAGTGTAGATAATAATCTATATTTTGATGAATATATGTGGAAGTTATCCGCTTACATCATGGTGTAATTATTTTCAAGAATCCTTACGAAGAAGCTCCATTTTCACTAGCGCCTGTCACTCCTTCCAACATCCATATGGTCCTTTCACTTTGACGTCAAAATGGAGGGACCAAGGATTTTAAATAACATACTGTTAAATAACTACGTATACGTTGAGGTAGCTAAAATTTGTGCAAAGGTAGCAAATAGTAGATTTGAAATAATGAACGTCAAGATGACGGGACCCCGTCAGGTATTTCGAATATCACGTGAATAGGATTTAGTACAATATTTCTACTATTTCATAGTAAAATTCTACACTCATAAAATTTCAAATATTCTACAAAGAAAGTGGTCATTTTGATATCAAAATGGCGGGACCACTATTCAGTTAATGAAAAAACACATGGCGTAATCTTAAACTGAACACACCAAAATTTAATACGATAACCTGGCGGGGTCCCGTCATCTTGACGTTCATTTTAAATAGCCACAACAGTGCAGAATCACGAGCACTACACAATCCATGATGAACCATTTATCACTGCACTGATAAAGACGCGCAAGCAGAGGGTGCTCAGGCGCGGGCGCACTCGCTCGCGCGGCTCAGGAGCCGCCGAGATAGGATAAAACACCTTCTCAAAATGTCGCATTAGTAACTTAGAATAAAATTTACCCAGATCTAAAAAAAAGTTTGATTTTTTTCCAATTTTTTATTAAATGTTTACAAGTTATAGGTAGGTAGGTACTAATCGAATAGACAATCATTAATCCTTTTTACAAAAAAGGTACCTACTTACTACCACTACCATCTTGACGGTAACAATATTTTCGTATCTACTTACTTTGGTACTTCTCCATCCAATGAAGCATACTTATTCCCTCATCATGATAATAGGCTACGTGGTATAAAAACGACGCTTCAAAATGTCTGATTGCCGCACCATAAATCTTTTTCACCCTTTTTCTAACTTGCATTATAGGTTATAAGATCTGTAGATCGTGAATTCCATACATTAGGGCTTTATTAATACTGTCTACATTTTCTTCGAAATCGTATCAGTGATTAGCAAAAAGAATGGGACCTCTACGAAGCTCCGTTTAAGAGAACTTTAAGAGAACTGCGTGGCCGCGCAGTTCTCCACGTTTCGACTGCGCGGCCATGGTTAAACCTTTACAACTTTCTGAATATTGGATCTACGAATTTGCGACTTTCATTGTTAGTGTTTTACAAATTCCTTCGTAATGTTGACGTAGTCGTTTTGCTTCTACGAAATTGTGGCCGAGCAGTCGAAACGGACACGAAATGAAACCGTCTTGTGCATCCCCACTAGGGCCCGGCCTCGCGATGCATTTGTGTTTTTTTGCAACGCGTCCTCATTATGAGAGCCTCGCTTGCTCAGTTTCTTTTGAAATGTACGAAGAAGAGGAGATGCTTGTACAGCCGCCAGCACATCAAGCTACTAAAATCTGTCAAATTTCTTTAATAGATTTTCAACGTTATTACTAAAGGATTAAGGTTCAAGGTTGATTGGGAAAATTTGACAGTTTCGGGTAGCTTGACCTGCTGGCGTCTGTACCTTCGGAAACATTCATAATAATAAGCATGTAGCAATCTCCATCAGAGCATCATTCCTTTTGATTTTATTTTAACAAAAGCAACTCCGCAAATCCTATAACACCGATACAAATCTATTAATAAAAAAGTTTGATCGTTCGCAGCTCAGGCCATGCTCACGTACACACTCACGAGGGTCGGACGCGCGGCTGGCCTCACGGCCTTATATTTTTAACCACGTGACCCTTGTGTGGACGCGCCTTTATATATTTATTTTAACTTCTTAGCGTGTTGATGGCAATCTAAATGAACTCGGCCCAGAATTCGGGGCTATCACTAGCGTAACGTCCAACAGTTCCTGTAACGTGCAACTGACAGGACACTTAGGAGGGCATGATATTAGGTATCCCATCATTTGTGGAACAGCACCACATTTACACTCCAAGGCGGAGACGTCTATGAATCTCCACCAGCACAGCTATTCACAATCATCTGACAGGCTATCGTATCGAAAATGTGCAGAACTGCAGATGTTGGACAAAGAGCATTCCCCTTACCTACGTGCTGTTGGAAAAAAAAACATAATCCCTAATCAGTTCTGCTTTTGGAAAGAGCACTAAACTGCGGAAAAGGTCAGGTTAGTGTTGAAGTTGCATAGAAACCCGCTGTTGTGTTTGGAAGTCCAGCAGGCTTTTGGTAGGGTCTGGCACAAAGGGCTACTTTACAAGCTGAAAACCTGCCTATCCTAAGTCATTTTACATGGTATTAAAATTATACCTGGAGGGTCAAAAATTCATGGTTCAGTTCTAATTTTCATTTTAAGTCCCATTCTTTCGGAAGCTCTACTGAGTGTAATGAGGTCCTCCATAGTCTCAGCCATGACTACTATAACGTCGATAAACCGAAGGTTACGGCGGAAGGTTAGGGAATTACTCGCCATTGATGTTGATGCCAGCCCCTTTCCAGTAAAGAACCTTAAAGACATCCTCATCATCCTCCAGTGCCACTGCACTGGAGGATGTCTTCACTTCAGAAACAGTTCACCGCTGTGAACAATTTCGGTGAGATAACGTCTCACTGTCTCAACCTCAACTCGCTGCAGAAGGATAGGTTTCGAGTTGTGATCCTGGACTCGGACTGACATAGTGGCGTTTTAGTAAAGACACTTCTGACTTCAGCACCTCGACGTACCGATAGTCGATCTGGCACCGTTGAAGAGACTGCCCAGTACAGCCCATGTTTCGATCGAATCAAAGGCTTTCTCGTAGTTCACAAACGCTAAGCAGAGAAGCAGGTTATACTCTTCGGTCTTCTGTATAACCTACCGCAGCGTATGTATGTACTGTACGGTTCTAAAGCCTTTACGGAATCCGGCTTGTTCGGGAGGCTGGGAGTCGTCACCAGGCGCGGTCCCGAGGAGGGGTGGGGGGGGGTTCGAGGGGGTCATAATGACCCCCCCAAAATCATTCAAGCTATCGAGGGTCTGAATGATTTACTTGTCTTACTAACTTAAAACTGTACTTGAGCCACAGAGACCCCGATGGGCATATACAAAAACATTAAGAACATAGGAGACATGGGGACCGCCTTCAGAAGTGCAAACTTTAACTATGAAATGACAGTGGGTTTTTTAACGCGCCTAAACATTTTTTACTTTAATAAGCCTGTTATAAAATATAGAATGTAGGATGCAAGAGCGAGCGAAGCAATTGGGCACTCCCCTTGTACGTAAGGTTCGAAAGGCTTAGGTTAAGGCCTGATTCCAAAACCTAAACTGCTGTAGGTATAACGAGTTTAAGCTTTTCGTTATAATTCGATAAAGTAAGTTCTCTTTCTGTACAATGGTCAAAAGAAAACCGAACCTATTTCAAAGAGGGGCGCAAAATTTTGCAGGCTCGTTTCGCTCGCTCACGTTATGTTGATTCTTGAGCTTTTCTTCATAACTCAAGAATCAACATAATTGACAAAGCAAGTAATTCCTACTCCTTTTGGAATGATCAAAAGAAAATCGAACCTATCCGAGAGTGTGCAAGATTTTAGAGCTCGCTTCGCTCGCTCTTGCATTCTACATTTTCGTAGTGGCTTGGGCTTGCCGGGATAAGTCGGAGTAACTCCTATTTCTGCTTGAAAACATTAAACCAAACCAAGGCGGGTTGTTAAAATTTTCGAGCTCGCTACGCTCGCTCTTTCCACCCTATGTAATCTTTAATCCCCGAAGGATTAGGCAGGGGTGTACCTTCATGTAGTACTTATACCCCATTTCGCCAGTTATGTTTAAGTCCCATGTCACAGATGCTCAGCAATAATGCTGGCAACCACTAGACCAACGAGGAGATGTACCTCCCCTATTAATATTCCTCGGCACCCATGGTGACCCCCCCCCCCCCCCCCAAATCTTGGGCTGCGACCGCGCCTGCATCAAAACTGCGCGCGAGACGGTTCGTGATGACTCTTGAAAACAGCTGGTAGACATGGCTCAGAAGTGAGATGGGCCTAAAATTCTTAGGGGCATTGTCGCCCTTCTTAAAGAAAAGTACACCACAACTCTTTTTCATGCCGTTTTGCCCTAAAATATGAGGGAATCAAACAGCTTCTGAATGGGTTTTCCGCCGGCCTTCAGGAGTTCGGCCGTAATTCCGTCATCACCAAGCGCCTTGTTTTTGAGCTGCTTCAATCTCATACAAACTGATGTCCAGGATGTCTTCAATATAGTGTCGGGTAAATCTAGCTCCCGAGTCGTTTGCCAGGGAGGATGGATCACAAAGTACCATTCACGGAAACATTGAAAAGCACATCAAAAACACTTTATCCATCTATTTGTTCACTACTCCTTGTTGAATAAAAACTCTGCAAAAACCGAAGACAATCACGCACCAACGATACAGGAGTAATTCCTAGTGTGGGGCAACGTTTTTATAAAAAAAAAGAATGATTTCTCAGTAACAATGAACATGTTAAAATCAGCTGAAGTTTCGCTCGGTCTGTGAATCTAACCCAAGACTAGCTTAGTAACTTTTGAAGCCAATGGACCAACGAAGCTGTGATGAAGCGCAGGTATAGAGACAAATAAGAAACTGCAATAAGATTTTTTTTTTTTATTAAAAAACTGATTCCAAAGCAAATGTTGATCATAATATTCACATGCAGTTAAAACGCTACATGTTTAAAATCTTTTAATGATTTACATACATTACGTAGGTTCATATCATCTTTTCAATTAAATTAATACTTTATGTAAGATGTCCTAAGTACACATAACAATCAGAACTGATATACTTCACAACAATTAAACTATTTAACAGTGGGCGAAACAGTTAGTCGCCGAATTTGAAAGAGATTATGGCAAAGTTGTAATATATTACATTTGTTTAGAATAGAAACATACTGACATATTATACATTTGTAGACAGTTCGACTGATATTTTTTAAAATTCTCCTTTGGCACTAACATAACGTTCTGAAAAATAATAATAATGTTCCAAGACGTCATGTTGCGTTTTCACTGCCGGCGATATCGACGGCTCGTCTAAATGCACATTTCACCGGGGCCCGGGCGGCCCGGTCCCGACCGACTAACTCAACGAACGAAACACGAGTACAAAACAACGCACGAGCGCCGCCGACGCGACGGCGACGTCCGGCCCGCCGCAATAAATATCTATCAATATATAATCTCGATCAACAAATATAATTCAATATAGGCAATAGTAGGACAATACGAAGTTGAACTCTACCGACGTTATCACAATGGGGGGCGCGCGCGGCGCCGGGCGCACTCATAAGTCCACCGTGGCGAGGTTCTGCGTCGGCGCGCGCGCCTCGGCCGGCGACGCGGGCGGCGACGGCGGCCGCGCGTGGAACTTGCCGGGCAGCGCCGCCAGCGCCGACAGCGCCGCGTCGGCGTGCGGGATGCGGCGCATGATCTTGCCCGACGTGATGAGGCGGCCGAAGCCCTCCTGGTGCGCGAAGGCGTAGCCCGAGCGCACGGAGCGGCGCGCGCGCCGGGCGCTGGGCGTGCGCGGCGCGGGCGCGGCCGCCCGCCAGCGCGTGCGCGCGCGCAGGCGCTCGGCCAGCGTGGGCCGCGTCCACGAGCACGCCAGGCGCCACGACACCACGGGCACCATCAGGATGATCATCTGCGCGCGCGAGGGCGTTAGCGAACTCAACTATATTCAAGGTGATTGCTAAATGGGTGCATTCCTTGAAATAGGTGATAAACGAGCTAAATTTCAACATTTTGACCCGATAACTTGAGGTCCAAAAAGGTTTTTCTGATAGCCTAAGAATGAATAAATCCTTCAAAAACTAACTTCCTTATCTTGTTAACTATTTAAAATGGAATAATAGCACCTGTTTGATTAGAAGACAGTTAACAAATACTATGTTCATTCCGAAACACCTAGATTATTCATATAATTTTGAAATTGTATTTGTGCCCATATTTTTGACCCACTCTCTCATGCTCATAAAACATCCAAATCATCGGGCTACATCACGCTATACTCACGGTGAGAACAGCAGTGAACCAGAACGTGGCTTGCGTCAAGGCGACCGTGAGTGAGCCCACGTAGGGCCCGCCGATCGCGTAGTTGTAGAAGTAGTCGAGAACGAAATACGACACGAGGGAGCCCCATATCGTTACATGGTTGAACACCGTCCAATACGTCGTGTCCAAGGCTATCTGAAATAACATAACATAACATCACGCCTGTGTCCCTCAAAGGGTAGGACAAACGTGTACCTATAGTACACCCCCTGTCTGGAATAATATTTGGAAATTAGTTTACTTATCTCGGGTACTATTAATTTTAAGTACACCGCAGCACCACATTTCCTTTGTAACAATTTGTCATTACCAGTGCCTTGAGGTTGTCGGTGAGATTCGTAGTGGAGGACTGTCTCATATAATTTTCAAAAAGTGCTAATTCTCAGCCTAGTTAAGAGAAAAACTTCTTTTTTTTTAGTTTACCTGTTACCATGGACGAGCGATTGGACTGTAATATATCAGGCCGCAAATACAGCACATGGAGATTTAGAAAAAGCTTGTCTTTGTAGGGAGTTGTGTCTGTCACAGATACTTGTCTCCTTTTTAAGTCTCATATTTAACCCTTCGAAAGTGGATCCACGCCAGACACAATCACTCTTTCATTGTTTCTGTAATTACGGCTTTTCGGCTAAGCCTGAGTACTACATTGGGTAAGAAAATGTATTTACCTGTGTGGTATTGTCTATAATTAATATTGTTGCTACTACACTTCCTAGTAACATGTGATCTGATAAAATCTTGCCATCAGGCGCCAGGCCGTCTTTGTATGTGCCTGGAATAAACATATACTTGTTATTAGCATATTTTATAAGATTCTTTACGACGACAAGGAACGGTGTCATTCATTATCAATAACATATTTTATTAGATTCCTCCACATCCACGCAAACGGCCATCGCTGAGCATAATGCAACGTCCCTTTGCGAGACAGAGCCCCAGCGCTGGTTTTTTTGCTTCTAAGTTATTACAGTTTTACTCGTGTTTTTGTTTCGGAGTTGCCTGACTTGCGAATTTACACGGGGTCATTATGGTTTTCTCCGTAAATGAGCCTTGAAAATTTCTTTCCATTTCGAAATTAGCCGGAAAACTCGAAATATGTATAATTATATGAGTTATACCACAAAATTAATAAACAATGTTTATACATGGCAATTCTAAATACTGAGTTGCAAGATTATACAGGTATAAGGGACATTACGCGCAACCTGTTACCATTCATTTTGACCTCAATGTTAAGTTGCGTTTCCGCGTCGATACTGATGATTACACCATGTATAAAAACTAAACTCACCATAAGGTATCAAAAACAGTACAAGCGATGTGAAACACCCGTGTAATGTGGACTTGATGAACTCCGTCTTATTGAACAGCTGGCTGGTGTGTCCGGGCGCGTACAGCTTGGGGAACTGTAGCGACGTCGTGTCGGCCACGTCCTGTTCGAACACGCCCAGCGCGAGCACCGGCAGGGACGTGTAGAAGAGGTTGTATACTGATATGAACATCTCGTCGAACACCGTCTGGAAGGAAAATAGGTGAGATGACAGTTATTTTTTTTTTGTAATAGCATGCGTATCTATTCATAGTTCTGTCAGTAAGTCCACAGGTCCATCTTTTATATACACTATGGATGGGTAGCGGGATCGTCCGAAAGGGTTACCGCTGCCCTGGAACATAAAGGGCTAAGGAAGGATCACTGGTGGGTTTTAGTCAGTAAGAGTCTGACACTCCCTCCGCTCCACCCAGAGCGGGAGGGGTCATTTGATGATTTCCCATCCTCAAAAACAAAAAAAAAATTATACACTATGGATAGTTCCTATTGCTGTTCATAATAAGTTGCGGAGGTCAGATAGGTCGTCGCTCCACGTAAAATATCCATATGGTATTCAGCTGCATCCGGTTAGATTGGAAGCCGACCCTAAAATTGTTGGGAAAAACTAGCTAAACTAACTATTAGAAAAAACTTTACTAACCTGTGCGCTAAATCCACAGAAGAACGCGAACCAGAAGTGACACACGGTGAACGCGAAGTTCTTGTAGAAGAAGTACCGCAGGAACTTGCACATCCTGTAGTAGGACCAGCGCCCGTGCACCAGGAGCAGTCGCTGCAGGAAACGGAACTGCGCTATCGAGTAGTCTGACGCGAGCACTGCTTGCATGCCTTCCTGACCCGATATGCCCACACCTATGTGGGCCGCTGGGGAGGGAAATAAGAGGGTATGTGATTTCGTTTCTAATTTTAAATTTATACAGGATAATTTTTTATTCAGTGCGTAAATTTTCACAGGGTGTTCTACCCATGAATATGAACAACTTTCACTATGGGACCATCTCTGAAATCACAAAAAAAAAATCAGCTGTTTCTTATAAAAGTTCAATACCTACTCGACCAAAATGTATGAATCTGCTGATTTTTTTTTCGTGATTTCAGAGATGGTCCCATAGTGAATGTTGTTCATATTCATGGGTAGAACACCCTGTAAAAATTTACGCACTGAATAAAAAATGATCCTGTATATAATTAAGTTTTCACAATTCAGTTTAATAGAACATTACCGAAAGTAGTTTTAATTTAACACTAAACAAAATTGTTTAGTGTTAAATTAAAACTACTTTTAACGTTTACTTTTTACGTTATTTAACAAAAAAAATATACAATTGATTGAATAAGACAAACTCTATTGACTTTTTAAAAATCTGTGTATCGTTTTATTTTAATTAAGATGGTACGTGTACCACCCGTACACTGGTTAGTGTACTGGCAATGAAAGAAAAAAAGGCTTATATCACGCTGAAAGACCTAAAGACCAATTCCCGTTTTTAAAAACGTTGAAAATGTAATCGCAATCTCATCTCAGCGACCATCAATGTCATAAACTTGTCAAAAATTTAGGGAAATTAGAGGTATTTTTAACAGATTCAGACTGAGATCGTGAACGTCCTTAAAATTACGAGAATTGCCCCTCTGGTTATGGCACTATTTTCTTCAAAAACCAGGATAAAATTTGACAACCGATTATAATTTACATCTGAAAAAAAAAACAGTACCTTTGATCATGGACACGTCGTTGGCGCCATCTCCGATGGCTAACGTGACCGCTTTCCGGCTCTTCTTGATGAGTTCTACCACCATTGCCTTCTGCAAGGGCGTCACTCGACAGCAGATCACTGACCGACATTGTAATACTACATCTAAAAATCTGTAAAAGGCATTTAAGTTAATGGCTTTCTTTGGTATAAATGGGCAAGTTAGACGACCATATCCAATGTATAGTCTCTGGTAAACACTTTTTAAGGATAGGTACAGATGTCTGCATTATTAGGGTCTGCCTCTCTAGTAAAAATGCCTTAGAAAAAGAATTTTGCAAATCCATCTATATAGTATGACGAAGTTATGCCCGAACATACATTAAAAAGATAAATAAACATCCGAATTGAGAACCTCCTCCATTTTTTAAGTCGGTTAAAAAGGTGGTTACCTATTAATACAGTCATGAGCCGTACTTCGCAAACTCATTAAACTATGATTTTAAATTTGCTAGACCAAAATGACAGCTGCGAACTTTTTTTATGTTGACTGTGTTTATTACTACGCAGTTGTCATGTTAGTCTAGCAAATAAAAAAATTGAGTGTAGATTGAACAGTACACTACAGTCTAACGATAAAGGCGAAAGGCCTGAGGTTACATAAGATACTCAAAAATGCATGAGTAGAAAGGTGAACGTAATTAAACATCAAATCATGATCACCCAAAATAATAATTTTGTCTTGAACGTGGAAATCTGAACAAAAGCTTTTTATGAGATTTAATGTTCAGATTACTCCACAGTTCTTTAAATGTACTGGTGACTTATCATTCTTTAATATTTAGATTACTCCATAGTTCCTTTACTGGTAGCTTTTCTGCCTGCCCTAAACATTAATTGAAAGACAATACAAGAAATGAATACTCACTTCTCCTCTAACTTAGGGTGCAAACAATGCACTAATGAATGCCCGTTGATGACGATAGCGAACCCGTTGGCATCGTCGTTGTTGTGTTCGTGCGAGTCCGCGGAATACGGTCCCCCTCCTGACACGTACTCGTTGCTGTAACATTCTGGCTCACTACAGTGTTTCGTGTTACGTTAACGTTTTATGTTACAACACATGTTACATTTGAGAGATGGGAATTTTTGAGGAAAATTTTACTTTAATTCGTAAATTACCTCCGTACGTAGTGACAAAAGTGTAAGGGAAGCTTACTGATTTTTGCGAAATTTAATGAGCATTGGTCGAGGTTTTTTCTAAGGTTTAGAGATAGGAAGATGTAATGCTAGAACTAGTTTAATACATTTTCAGAAAGAGAAATCGTTATGCATAAACGCTTCGCCACTGGTACTTTATCTTGTATTTACTTTAATTTTATAGTAACATCTTATGACATAATTAATCTCATAAATAGACATATTTTTCACACAGAGCAAATCGGCAAAACATGTTTTAAGGGCCCAGTACATAACGAACCACATTGATGAAATATTATAACAGTGCTTCAACTAAAAGAATCTTTTGGCGCCTGAATGATATTAACAGGGGGGGTGCTGTTGGTCTTGTAAACGTCAATTTTCTCAGAAGGTTTATTGACAATCAAAGATGGCTGCGTTAGTTCTGAGTTTAGTCACGCAACAAATGCAAAATAACATTTTACAAACGTAAAATTACATTTTACAAATGCAAAATAACATTTTATATTTGTTTTTGCATCATTGTCAACATCGCAGTGATATTTATTCTCATTTTAATAAGGTTGCTGTAAGGTTGCTGCTGTCAAAAGTAAAATAACTGTGAACGGACTTTATAGCGTTGTAACAACCATTGCATACAGGATAATCTACCAAGTAGGTAATCAATATAGGTTGAAGTATTGTGTAGAAGGCCCTTAAAACAGCCAGGCTGTCTTTACATCAAACACAGGACGTGAACACTTCACATCGGTCACACACCACGGCACACAAAATCATTCTTTTACAGAATTCGCTGTTGCTGAGAAATAATGTGTCTGACTATTACTAGTATCCCACAAATGAAATACCCATTTTCTTTATAACACGAAATCTCCAATTTATGAAATACATCGATAAATTATTATTGGAGGTCAAGATCATTCCGGAAGATTGAAAAACACATGAATCACACTTTGTCAATCTATTAGTTCACTAGTCCTTGTTGAATAAAAACTCGACAAAAAGAAGAAGACACTCATTTCTCAGTAGCAAGGAACATGTAAAATTAAAATCAACTACAATTTTATTAGCATGTGATATCTACAGTTCTATTCTAAGTGTCGGATTAAAAGATCGGTACAGGTTAGAGAGAGAAAGAGCACTCTGGCTTGGTGTACAAACAGACGGAATTGTGAGGATAGAACTACGGCTATGTTAGTAGGGAGGTGACACACTTTAGTTACAAAAGTCGATTAGAAACAACATATCGATTAAACGGTCAAGCGAATAGGGATTAATCGAGACAATAAATATCGATATAAACTGGAAAGTAATTCAAACAACACTAGAACATTCATTGCGATAGTACATGTAATATGTTTGTTTAGCTAAAGCCACACACACACGAGTAGTATAGACATGTTACTAATGAAAGCGAGGCTGCCTCACATTAACTATTAAAGCTTTCGAGTGATACTTGAGATAAGTATGTACGATGTTTTATAGATTGAATATAACATCTACGGAAATAGTTAAAACATGATATAGATATTCATATAAATACTGCGTATGTTAATTGACATACCATTTAATAAATACACTAACTAATAACAATACATTTTATCGCTAATTTTCGCTTAATAAATCGTTTATATTTGACGAAAACATGTCAATTGTATAGTTCAATCAGCGCCGCTGATTATAAAACAATTCGTAATATTTTTACGGATTGTTTTATGTAGAGAGTCATCCTTATACAGGGTGACTGGGACGTCAACGTGAAAACTGTAACCATGAATTCAGCACATGATTCTAGCGTAGAAATTTGTCGTCGGTAATAAAATAAAAAATCTGCTGTTTCATAGAAAATTGCAATACCTACGTGGTCAAAATGTATGGAACAGCATATTATTTTATTTAATAACCGGCGAAAAATTTCAATGCAGGTTCAGAATCATGTACTGAATCCATGATTACAGTATGTGCGTCGATGTCCTTGCCACCCTGTATAAAGACTGGATGCTGGCAGAAATTGTTGCTACGAGTTGCCATTAATAAAAAAAAGATTTCCTAAGTTGGCAAGACAGGTCACACGTAAAATTCATTCCCAAATCACAAATTTAAATAGCATACATTAAGGCCCACTTGCACCACAAATCACTTAATGCATTTAACGCTAAACGAAGTTTAAACATCATTCTGTCAGCTTAATACTATAGATAGAAACAGAACGATGTTTTAAATTGTTAAGCGGTTAACTACATATCAGGTTGCATCCACATTCTGAAAGTTGGTAACGCCGCATGAATGTATTTGGTGATTAGTGGTGCAAGCGGGCCCAAGACTGGCACAAGATAGACGGTGAGCGACAAACACAGGCTGTGTGAAGGATAGCGGTGATACAAGGGTGTGTCTTTGTCTCTCTACCTGTGTGCTGAGTGTGTGTTATGTTCCCACCTAAATGTGACGACGGACACGGCGGGCGCGTTCAGCTTCACGTTGGCGCGGCCGGGCGACGCGCGCGACACGCCCGCGCCGCCGTTCGCGGTGTCGCCTTCGGGCTTAGGATCGCTTGTTGAACCTGTGTTGAATGGTTACTGCTTTAGTTTTATTTTTATACACTGTTTGCTTAACGTAGTGTTTATGAGCTTCATATGTATATGTCTTGTATTTTTGTTTTGTCTTGCATTTGAGTGACTGGATAGAAGTAAGATTTATGTAAAAAATTAAACGTATTATCACTTGTACATATGTATTATTATTTTAGACTTAATTTGAATCAAAATGTATTAATTAACGTATTATTAATTATAATAATTATATCTTCAAAAAACTTTTTTGCAAAAAGAAAAACAACCGGCTTCCAAAAAAGACACTACAAAGTGATAACTTTAATTTCAGAATTCGATGGTAAACAAGGAAAGTGCGAACCCAACGACACCGACTTCCGAAATTAAAGTTATTTTTCATTTTGTAGTGTCTTTTTTTGAAGTCGTTTGTTTTTTTTATTTGCAAAACAGTTTTTATTTTTCACTTTCAGGTTGTAATTTTTACTAGTAAGTTTGGTTTAAAAACCAAACTACTGAACCGTTTTTGATGAAATGTCTATAGGACCAATGTGAAGTATATCCTTACAAATAAAAAAAAGAATTTTGCAAATCGGCTTATAAATAACGGAGTTCTGAGGTAACAAACATAAAAAAACAGTCGAATTGAGAACATCCTCCTTTTTGAAGTCGGTTAAAAACAAAACCAACTTTATTGAATTAGAATGACGCACAACGGAACAGAAAATTGTGCACATCTTAATCCTAACTAATATTCTAAATGCAAAAGTGAATACTAAACCGACTGAATGGATTGGGATGAAATTGGCACATCGGTAGACCATGACCTGGGTTAGGACATAGGATACTTTTCTAGTACGTTTCCGTGGGATAATTTCTGACCTCCACGCGGGCGGAACCGCGGGCAAAAGCTAGTTGTTTAATAAATTATTGGGAAAAGCCACATACCGCTAAACATATCAGCATAACTTACGCAACGTGTTGCACAACTTCACGACTTACCGTGAGGCATAAACGTATTGACGACTCTGATACTGTCTCGACACTTCGCGAGCTGCCGGTCCACGTCGTCGTAGGAGGCGCCGTCAATCACGAACACCTCGGCCATGTCGTCCGTCAGCAGCTGGCAGGAGTAGCCGATGTTTATTGCTGTTTCTGTAAGTCGAAAAGAAACGTTACTGTGTGAAATTAGCTATGATTTGGTTTTGGACAGCAACGCATGCATACTTGTTTGTCCGAAGTTACGTTATTGCCGGGTACGGCGGGTACAGATTGACGAAACGTCGCATGAAATGTAGCACAACTAGGTGAATTTGTTTCAATGCGTGTTATATTTCAAGTTACGTGTCACAAATCTGTTTTCCTGCTACCAGCTATCCTGGCATCTGATCGGGCGATATAAAACTTCCAAGCAGAGGGGAAGCTGATGTAAACAAACCTTTGTTTCTTGTACGTACCTTGCTTATCACCCGTTAAGACCCACACTTTAATGCCGGCCATACTGAGATTCGCTATGGTTTCTGGTACTCCGTCTTGTAATTTGTCTTCTATGGCTGTTACTCCTACAACAAACAAATTTAAGCGTAAATAACTCTGTAAATCTGACCGCAGTCGATAAAATTAAGTTATTGCCACCGAATTGCTGGTGGCGAAGTGTTTTTGGGGGTGGAGGAACAGGTGTGAAGTTCCTCCATTTGCAAAGTAAGATTGTGCGACTAGACGGGTGTCGTGTCTGGTCAGTTACTACTGCCCAACAGTTGTTTTCGGGGTGTTGTATACAGGGTCAAATTAAATGAACTACAAAAACTTCACAGACGTGATGGGTATTGATATATCTAATCATGATAAAACGAAAAAGAAGAAGAAAATTTATAAACTCATGATTTCAAGTTTAGTTATAACTTTTATATTAATATTAAATTTTTAGATTATTTTTTGATTAGATTGTTTAGCTGTAAGTTTTCCTAAAATAAATTTCGTGAAGAATTTTATTTGGACTTTCTTGGCTAAATGCTCGTGATGCATGTTTTGGTAAAGACCATGGGCTTTCCGGAGTTCGGAAGGTCCTAAAAACGTACCCATGAGCAGCAGGTCTGTCTCGATCTCCTCGTAGATGGCGTCGAGTTGTTCGTCTCTGTCGTGCAGCGCTAGCGCGGCGGCCTGGTGTCTCCGCTTCCACTCTGCGAAGCCCCGCTCTTCCAGGGGCCTCCACGCTAGCGCCAGCGTCCGAAGACCTTCGCCGGCAAATTTCTGGCAAATAAATCAATAGATCAATGAAAAAACAACAAAACCGGAGGAGGAGAAAAAGACAGATCAGAAAATGTTGGTACAAAAAGACAGTTGCTAAGAAAAGCATTGTGCGTGAAATGGCACATCGAGTATAAGAACCGATTGTCCCACAAGTATTGAACTTTTCTTTAACTAGATAAGCCATATTTAGGGCCGTTTCTGTATCATCATTTGAATATGGAGTTATTAAAATAATAAAATTCATATTTAAAATACACTTACATTTAAATGTTCCTGCGTCTTTGACCTCACTTCAGTTTGGTTACCACTTTTTAATCTGTCATATATTACATTATCAGCACCTTTTGTATATAACCTAATTTCACCATCCTTCCTCAATATCACGGACATTCTTTTCCTAACATTATTAAAATCTAATATACATAACAATTCATACACCTGAAACAAAAAAAAAAACGATTAGGAACATAAACACATCGCGGCCGGGATAGCATAAACTTGATTATAAAACTTAACTTTCAAACATAAAGTTTATTATCGTTTGCAATACATTCACTACTTAAATAAATCATGTGACAGTGAGAAAATTATTTTTATTAAATATTTACATAATTTAAAAAGCTAACAGTCTTATAATAATAATAATATGAAAAAGTATATAAAAAGGAGGGGGAAATAATCAAATCAATTTGAAATGATAACGTATTTTTTTAAATAAGAACAGAAATAGTTATGGAAAAATAAAACAATTTCTAAGCAATATGGTTGAAAAAGCTATGTTGCAAAATGAGACCACAACAATATTTGTGGCCTTATTTTCTCGGCCTTTTATGGTTACCCTTACCGGAAATCCGGTACTTTTGTTGATCGAAGCGTTTTATTTTAAAATTTTAATAAATAAATCAATTATAAGTATGTGTGTACCTCTGTTTTACCCATTACTTCTATTGTAATACTATTAGGCGCGCGTTCTCTGAACACGAAACCAAAATTTCTGGCTGCTGATACCAGTGCAGACTCGTCGGGCGATTGCGCCTGAAATTACACATATTACAATATACAAAACTGTACTGTTGTTTTATGTTCTTATATTATGCGCCTTAGCGTCAAGTCAAATAAATCTATTTTATTTTTAAATAAAAAAATTCTTTAAAAATATTTTTTTTTTTTTTTGTTAAAGAGTACTGTTGACTAAGTATCAAAGTCATCATTGTTCCAATGCGAAAAGGCACGGCTTTATACATCCTGTATAGCTCCATCTCTTTTTCGCACTGGAACAGTGGTCCCAGATCCGCATTGATAATGAATATTACTATTGAAGAAAGATACAGGGTAAAGTTCTTCTAACCTGGTATTCCAGCCTCCCATTCTTCGAATCCGGCATGACCGTGTGACACAGTGCGAGAAGTCGAAAGAAATCGTGACAATTTTTATCGCCTCTCTTCACTGCATCCAGTAACGTGCCGTCGAAGAACTTGAATTCCGGCTCGTACTCAGGGTTGAATGAGAAGTCCAACGGCTCTGAACACTGTAGTACGCAGCAGAAAACTATGTTAGTCCCACGAAGGAGGATTTGTGAGGACAAATCTACGCTTTTTTCTTTGTCTATGATACAATGGGAGAAGCAACTGCAGATTGATACTAAAGGATGTTTCGCAAATTAGGAAGATGTTTAGGCTACTTTCTAAAACCGCTAAAGTCTTTGCAATTCACGAGCGCGTTTTGTGACGTGTTTATACATAGATATAAGGTTTAATTTACAATGATTGACGCGCTCGTGAAATGTAAAAACTATAATACTGAATGAGGAAACACTGAGCAAAGTATGATGTTTGGTGAAGTTAGTTCCAAATTGTACAGGGCTGAATTTGTTTTTAGCACTGTTGTTACGGAGGTATTGCCAGTTATTTTTAATTCTGTGTTGCCTTCCCCATATTTTTTTTTTTTTTTAAGAATTTGGTTTTTTCATATAAAACTGTTGTTTTTTTTTTTTTTTTTTTTAATGCTTTAATAAAATGATTTTTTTCGTAGATTTGTCTGTTATGCAGTTAATAGTGTTAAAGCAAATTACAGTAAACACACCATGCAAAGCGTACATGCAAACATGAATCAAGTTATACCATTGGTTAATTACATATGAACAAAGATTTATACATTAGCAGATAGTGTGTGGGAGCGTTAGGTACAAAGGGCCCAATAGAGGTATATTAATTTAATCAAAAGAGCAGGAAAAGTAGGTGTAACATTTTTTTAATTGTGTATGGTACTTTTTGGTTCTATTAGATAGTAATGGTTTTTTGTTGTAACTACAAAATGGTCACATTATTCGCCTTAAATGGTACTTATTTGTTTTTTTTAATGTCTACTGGATACATTGTTTAAATTAAATTCTTTGTTAAAACTGCTGTTGATGTTATAAATAAATAAAAACAGTATTTTCGGATTTTTTGTGTATCCTTAACCGCTTTATAAGTTTATGTCATTAGTTATTAAGCTTCGATTAATAAAATAAAAATAATCGTACAGTGTTCAATATGATATAAGGCCTAGTTCATACATACGTATATGTAATAATAAGTGCGTGAGCGAGTCTCATGTGGTGACTTGCTACACTCGTGTGGGTTAGCTCAAAATCATTCCAGAGATACAAAGGAGAGATTCAGAAGGCCAGATAGATAAAGGAACGGAAATACAGGCTCGATAGAACCACTGCCCGCTCAAAATACGAACCACACAGAGATTAAAAACATCGACTGCCTTAGTAATCATATCTAAAAAAAAGCAAACAAAATGTCGGTAGCGCACATTAAACATAATTGAATATAAGCATGACGAGCTTTTGAATGAACGTTTCAGGATTTTGGTTGAGTCATGAGCGTTCCGCACGCCGCCAGAATGTGAGCAACGTATATATTGTGGCTTTGTATAGAATAAGTTTGATGCCCAAAGAATTTTATTTTCGCGCTACGTTGTACGGCGTGGTCGGCACAATACTGTGGTAAAGTACTGAACTCATCATGGGGTCGAAATGACGATAGTCGCGTCCCGCTCGCGGCGTGCGAAACACGCGTGATTTGAAAAATGCCATATTCGTAATCAGAGCTGTCGTATTTGAAGCGGGGCAGCAGCGAATGAATGGATTCCAAAGACATGTGGCGTATCGCGCGGGCAGAGAGTTACGAGTGGTGCGTACACGCGGGCGCCGGCCGCCCGGCGTGCTGCGGCCCGCGTCCTGCTCCAGCTCCAGCAGGCGCGCGCGCGCCGCGCCCCCGCCGGCCCCCCCGCCGGCCCCGCCGCCCCCGCTGGCCCCGCCGGCCCCGCCGCGCTGCCGCTGCGTTACCACACACACAATCACACTTCACGACCCTACACCTCCCTACCTACTCTACTCTATTTGGCTTCTCAAATTACGACTAGACGTTCAACTGTCTTTCTGAATAGTTGCACACCTAGTCGCGACGGATTTTCATTCATGTAGGTAATAATGACCGTCATAAAGTACGCTGATTTATGGTACTGGTCGAATTGAACCCTCTCATGACCCGTGTCCCCATTTATGTGTTTATTGTCAGCGAGGCACATTGCTGTACCACTAATGCGGTGTGTGATCATGCAAAAAAACTCAAACAAAAATCTAGGAATCTAGTGATGCGACCGATGGATGTTCGAGTGAGATTCATCCATGAAGTGATCGTATTAATTACACAAACATGATACTGAGGTGGTACTATGATCCACAAACTAACTGTAAAACAAACACAAACATATGGACATGACAGTAAAGTTCAAACACTTCACATGACCCGAAAGCGTGAGCGGACGAGGACAAAATTTCATCATTTACAATAACAAACGGAAAACTTCAAAATACTTTTTTCAAAACCAAACTCAAACCATGCAAAATAAAAGATGGTGGAACTTAGGACGTGCGAGTCTCGTCAAGTTTCGAGTGCTTAGTGATATTTCAAAGTCTGCATAAACCTACATGCATTTATTGTGTCTATAGGTCTATAGTCTATAGCATGTGCTGTTGAATAGTTTGAAAGTAGGTACTTGGTCCGTGGTGGTATATAACTGAACGTACATGACGTACCTCGGCGAGCTCTATAGTTTCACCGGTAGTTTCGTCCACGACGTCTCCGTAGGAGATGCCTGCTATCGAACACTTGTTGAACGTCATTATGTTCTGAGTGAGAGTGCCCGTTTTATCTGAGAATATGTACTGGATCTGGCCTGGGGACAAAAATATTTCACACATTTTATACAAGTGCCTCAGAATTTTTATAAAATGTGGGCTTCCTGTCATGAACAAAATTGGCCAATGAAGGCAGAAGAGAATTTCGAAAGACTATGGGGAAACTTTTTTCCAGCAGTCCGTCCTACTGCTGTCAATTTGTTGTGCATAGTCATAATTATGTAGTTTAATTTAGTCCAACCTTTTTGAGCATTTTTAAGAAAGTGTCTAAAGAATTTTAAACTTGGGTTGTAAAAGTCAGAGCGATATATTGACGCTTTGGACTTTGTAAAAATATTGAAATGCTGAGTCATGTAATATGCTAGAACAATTAATTTATAAATTAATCAACTAATAATACTAACCGAGTTCCTCATTTAGCGTGGTCGTTCTCGCCTTTGCCGCCGTACCGGTCTTATCATAATACATTTTCTCATCCCAGTTTATAAGGAAACTCTGAGCAAACCTTATAACCTATAAAAACAGGAAACAATCTGTGTGTTAATTATAATATATAAACTTTTTATGTACAAACCTAGATATAAGTTTGAATTATATTATACCTTAATTGTTAAAGTTCCTTATATTAGATAATGGATACTCACTACACTACTGTTAGTTTTAAGTTATCTTGCTGCGCCCTAACAGGGTCATGTACTCACTAGTTTAAGCCTAGCGTGTAACTATGGTTGTGTACATTGTGCATTAAAGAAATAAATAAACAATTAAAACTTAATAGGATAACTATATTCCTTATTTAATGTATTATTTAATTATAATAAATGTTTTTTGATATGTATACGTTCATACCTACTAATTGAGTCGAAAGAGAAAGATTAGCGGCATAATGCCTATTTCTATAAGCATTACATTTAAATTAAATAATAAAAAAATCAATGCATAAACATTTTTTGCAAGTAATTCATTAGGATGCGGTCAGATTCAGAGTCTGAGTAAGTCTAAAAAGATTCGGATGAATTTTCGTACGAATCGATTTTCTCATTTCGTTAGGTATTTTGAAAATGTGGCAACCGCAATGTTGTTGACGACATGTGAAGGCTTAGGGCAGGTCGCGGGAATCCGCTGCAAGTGGGCATCGTAGGACCGTCCGTTATGGCAATGCTAAGGGGTAGCCTGTGTAGCCGTGTCATCAAGAAACGAATTGTTAATGGCGGCGCTAATCATGTAAGACCTCTCTATCGCTATAGACTGTGCTGAGGGTGTGTTATATTCCGCCGCCATTTTTTAATAAGAGATCCGCTCGCGTAGCCTGAGAATTTCAATTTTTTTTTTACGTTTTATGAAATTTGCAGGTCACTGTCAGGTTGAATGTTGATTAAATTGTGATTCGCGACCGTAACAAATATGTATTTACAGAATTACCATTTATAAATATGACTATTCTCTAAGCTAGAATTGGCCGTAAATATCATGATTTCATGAAATAAGTAATCATTCAACCTATAGAATGATTAATGATAGCATATTAATTAATATGATATATGATTAATTATTAAATGAATTCACCAATACAACTCACTCTCTCTCACTCTATTGGTGATTTCATAATTCATGTCCTTTCACCTTAAATCTAAAATCGCCGTCTTTCGCGGATAATGATGTATACTGACCTCAACAGACACATATAGCGATATAGGCACGACAGTGTTCATCACGATGGCGTAAGAGAAGAAGACCAGCAGCGCGATGACGAGGGCGCCCCACGTGGGCTCGGCCGGCACCAGCGTGTCCCACGGCAGGAACGCCTGGAAGTAGCGGCCCACCAGCCACTCCCACACGCCGCACGCCACCGTGCAGAACACGCACATTGATAGCAGAAAGAATACTATCTGTGGGGGGAGACGAACGTTTAGAAACACTTGTAGACATCGCAGTGACTCAAAGACAAGCAGCAAGGCAGCTAAATCCTGCGACCTACTTTGGCTCAACGGGGTTGACGCCATATTGGACTAGATCCTTTGTAAGGCCTGATTTACACGGTGCGATTTAATTGCTAAATGAAGCAACAATAAAAGTTGTAAAAAAATAAAACTTATTTGTTGCTTCAATTTTATTTGTATGCCACAGGCAAGAAACTTGCGTAAAAACGTTGTCTGAAACTTTAGCACTACGAAAACCGATTGTATGCGCTTAAACAAAAACCGCGCAGCGAACTTGGTGCCTTAATGACAGCAAAAGACGAAAACCGTCGATCAATTTTGTCTAACCAATTATAATAATTTCCAAGAAAAACTTTAATTATTTGAAAAAATGTTCCACTTACCCCTATTATAAGAAAATTAAGTAGCCTATCTATGCTGGTGCGCTTGAATTTGGTCTTGCCGGAGTTTTGCATGAGTTTAGTGTCCTTCCCGGCAAACACGACAACGCCGTAGCACCACTGTGTGTTGCGGAGGACGCAGCCACGCAGCAGGATCTTGTCGTTGTCGAGGGAGAAGTGCTGGTTGCGCCAGCTTAGCGTACCTGAGGGAAACGATAAAGTTTCATAAGGAAAACTGGAATGTGTTAAAAAGTTAGCATCATCTGCCAAGGCTTTTCCTAACTATGTTGGAGTCGGCTTCCAGTGCAACCAGACGCAGTTGAATTGTTGTTTTATTTCTCTTGGGATTGTTGTTGTCGTAAAACATACAAGAGCGACTGACCTCCACAGCCCAGTTAATAAGCAACACGATACCCTTTGGTAAGACTGGTTGTCACTTTCGGGAAAATCTGGAGAGTAAAAAGCAATAGACTCGTCTTGTTAAACAGAGCTTAATAAAATTAGTATGTAGGTCACATCCTGAAAACTCCTTTCAATGAAAATCAAGTTCATTAACCTTTAGTAATCCAAGTGCAAATTATGGCACAATAATATAGTTGTCGAGTGGACGAATCATAACATTGTTACAGGGTGACTATGAAGTCAGCTGAAATTATGATGATAATGACATCATCGTCTTTTCAGCCCGGAACCACCCACTGCTGAGACAGATAGTGCCATCCAGGAGGACGCGCCCCAATCTTCTTCCTAATCGCTTACAACACAAGTGTGCGACATTCAGCTAGTGTTTTAGTTTTTTCGATACACACTAATTACCCACTAATAAGTAATTAGTGTGTATCGACAAAATTAAAACACTAGCTGAATGTTGCACACTTGTGTGGGAGTTTTTTCGATACACACTAATTACCCACTAATAAGTAATTAGTGTGTATCGACAAAATTAAAACACTAGCGGAATTAACAAGCGATAACCACTAGCGATTAGGAAGAAGTGCGGGTGTGGCTTCGTGGATGACACTATCTATACAGGATATTTTTTTATTCAGTGCGTAAATTTTTACAGGGTGTTCTACCCATGAATATGTACAACATTCACTATGGGACCATCTCTGAAATCACGAAAAAAAAATCAGCAGATTCATACATTTTGGCCGAGTAGGTATTGAACTTTTATAAGAAACAGCTGATTTTTTTTTTGTGATTTCAGAGATGGTCCCATAGTGAAAGTTGTTCATATTCATGGGTAGAACACCCTGTGAAAATTTACGCACTGAATAAAAATTTATCCTGTATAGGCCTCCCCTTTTTTCTGTAGACTAATAGACATGCAGGTTCCAGGTTACCAAATGCCGCCGCCCACCCAAGCCGTATAAGCTACAGAGTGCTAGCCTACTGCAGTACTCAAGTAGTCACCTGAATACCCTCCAAGACTTCTAATAAAAGCCAGTAGTGATATTACAATAGAGGCTTTCCTCAATATTTAATAGAAATTATGTCTAACATAACTTTTTTTAAATAACAGTATTGTATTGTGGCTGATCGAACGTTTCTGTATAGAACTCAGTATTTATAAAACAGTAGTTCCCGCCTATGACGTCACAACTGAACTGAGGTATGCTGAACGCAGTGAGGTGAACGTCGAAACAAGCGAGCTTGTGTTAAGTCAACCGAGATGTACCTATTTCTATTACTGTAAGGTACACCGTTTTGAGTAAAACCTATTTGATTGTCTGGTAATAACGGTTATTTAGTCTTAATTAATTATTTAATTAAGATGCGTCATTGGTCTAATCGTAGTACGTAATAATAGCATTTATATATATATATATATATATATATATAATTATATTAAACAACCAAAGACATTTAGACTTCTATAAGAAAATATTATATTATTCTCATATTAGGCATCATTTACCAACCCGCACTAGGCCCGCGTGGTAGATTACGGCCCACTCTCTCTCACAGAGAGGAGGCCTGTGTCCCAGCAGTGGTAACATTATAGACTGATTATGCTATTATGCTTATACTATATAAGGCAAGAACATATTCTGTTACCATTGGTACTGGTACCATTAAATGCTCATTTTTACATTTTACCCCACTGCTCCAGAAGGAAGGCATTTTATTTGTTACCAGTTGCTGCCCGCGACTTTGTTCACGTGACATTAATACTTAATGATATTCTTTCTTTTTCTAAAATAGCCTAAGTTACTTCTTATTACATCAGCTATCTGCCAGTGAGTCCCGTCAAAATCGGTCCAGTCGTTTCGGATATTAGCCGGAACAAACAGACAGACAAAAACGAAGTTTTTTTTGTTATAAGTACCGTATACACTTTCATAATAAGGCTGTTATTTTGACATTACAAACAGACCCTTGAATTTTATTTATTTTTATACTTGCATAGATTCTTTTATGTACTAAAGTACAAGGCATTGTTATCGTCTACAAAATTACACGAAGTAGTACTTACAGAAACGCAATTACGATGATTGCCTTTGTCCTAAAAGGTTACCATTTAGTTAATTAAAACTTTTAGTTCGAGTGCGTAACTGCCGCGCACATACATTTTATTTAGGTGTATGAAAGACAAACTGTAAATGTTAGTAGTAAATAAAACAACACTGAAGTCGTTAACGTGTCCCTCATAGACTCTGCAAAAACATAGTAACAATTACTATACAAACAATTAGTTGCATGTCATCAAGATAATATGTAGAAGAGAAAAAAATAATGATGGTCATACAGATCATTTCCGTTAACTGTGTTATTGGCAGAGAATAACCTGAGTCCGTATGATTCATACTTTCAAGTACTCGTTGTAGCATCCATCAGTATGATAAAGTACCCAGTGCAAGCGGTACATAAACAATAAAGGTGGAAACACACTATAAACGCGCGCGTGTGTCAAGTCTTTTTTTAAATATTTTGTTCCACTCTTCACCTCTGTCTCGCCTGGTGAAAAGCGAAGCATAAGTTCTGCCTTGGAACCACAGAACCCACGCGAGATCGAGGTGAATAATACCCTTTCACCTTTGGTTTGAAGATTGACTAATTATACCTATATAGAAGGAAACATATACAGGGTCAAATTAAATTAGCTAGCAAAACTCCGCAGACAGCGGAGTACTGCGGAGTTTTTGAATTTTTTGAAAAACAATAACCGCTGGTAGTGGCACTTCAATAATGAGTTGTGAAAATCAGTTTTTTTTTTATCGTGTTTAGGTACCAATACCCATTACGTCTGTGAAGTTCACAGAAATAAAAACTGATTTTTTGACTGATATTTCAAGCAAATACACTACCTACAGTCGTTGTCCCCATAAAAAATGTCATCAATTTTTTTTTTTTGCTTTATCATGTTTTAGTATCGATTGTCACCACGTCTGCGGAGTGCGTTTGCAGCTTTGGGCAATAACAAGCGATTTCTGCAGAGTTACTTAATCGCGACACCGCAGGGCAATGGCGCGCGCATTCCTCAGACAGTTACGCAAATATAAAGAAACAGTAATCAGCAAAAAACACGAACTAATTACCGCCGGCAGATTAGAATTGTTTATGGAAGTAACACTTTCTTTTTATGTGTCAAGCAGCTTGCTGCAGTTTCAGGTTATTTTGTTATTTGTTCAAGATAAGATGTTATTTATTAAGCAAAATATGTGCGGAATAGTAGCCATTAAGTGTAGCAAATACGTGTTTATTCGATAAAATATGAATTACTTAGTACATATTTGAAAAATTACTACGCATTTAGAATAGTCATTGATGGCAACTCTTTAGTAGAAAATAGGTAGTATTAAAATAAAACTAAGCGACAACTAACCATAGATGCTTCTTCAGGCAACGCTGTGATGATGAATCTATACATAGTACCAATTAAACAAATTCCATTTTCCTGCCTGTCTGTGTGACCGCTTAGTTCTTCTAAACTACACAGTGATTTTGATGCGGTTTTCACCAACATTTAAAGAAATTATTTCGAATGGTTTAAGTGTATAATAGATTCATATTTAACTTAGACATGTTATAGAAACCTCGATGTTTTGATATGTTGCCATATAAATATAACGCACCGGTGCGAAGCTGATATGGTTAGAAAGGGGGTGACTGCCGAGATGACGATTAATACAGAAATATGGAAGAAAAAGGCATGCGGCGCCGACCCCAAATAAATTGGAATGAGGGCAGGAGAATGATGATGACCCTTCCAAAGCAAGTGCAGGTCACGTTCGTTGAGAAGCGCATCACTTGACAACGAATTGGCAGATTTAGTTTAATTTCTTTTTTATAATGTTCGTTTTGTAAATGCTGTGGATGTTTTTAATGTTGTGTACATGTTATAGTTCAAATAAGGTTTTTAGGAAAAGAAAAATTGGAAAAGATGCCCGGAAAATTGGAAAGTGCTTTTTTCTATGGGTTTTTAGCTAGTCTAAAATATGCTAGTTTTTCTACTGACCGACTATAAGCGTTTTTATTTAAGATTTT
Source organism: Apamea anceps (assembly GCA_951799955.1). NCBI lineage: Eukaryota > Metazoa > Arthropoda > Insecta > Lepidoptera > Noctuidae > Apamea > Apamea anceps. The sequence continues at coordinate 12,553,637 of OX637513.1, read as the reverse complement.
GATTTATGTTTATTTTGTCAAGGTAGGGGAAGAAGGACAGTTGTATAGTTTATGTTTTAGCTATGGTTTTTATATGTCATCTTGACTTGTAAAATAAACGTCGTGTGCTACCAGCTATCCGTCAGTTCATTTCTCCTTTCTAAGTCCTAAGCCCCTCCGCAACATCCACATACGCATCACTTTCGTAGAGTAAAATGTGGTCTTCTAGACAGCCGTTGCACACATTGATATCGCCGCTAATGCAGGTGCTCGGGCTACGAGCTCAGGCACAAGCCAGCAAGTGTGACATCGACTTATTTTTGTCACCATAGTCAGATTCAGTAAGACCGGGATCCCTGAAGCTAGAATATGCAGATTTATTGACTTACCATCAAACTTATTAAGTAAATTGTTGGGCGTTTCGCAGACGATCTCTCCGTCGAAAGCACCCAGTTGTGCGTCGTCCTGCCCCATTGCAGCCGTCTCTAAAAGGCACTGACGACATTTTAAATTCGTCTCCCTGCAACCAAACATAAAATTATACAATGAATTAAAACAAGAACTTTATAAAAGCACATCTGGACTATCGCAACTAAGTACCGTAGCGTGATCCTGACATGGTTGTGGCATGCAACCTCCCGACTACGTTATCAGTTGACTCAATCATTTTATTTATATATTTATAGTTAATTAAAAGCCCAATTACATTTATTAACATACACTAGATATAAATAGATGGCACAAATAAAAATTAAAAGAAAAATAACCTTTTTAAAAACAAGCTTTTATTACTTATTAATAAAAAAAGGACTAAAATGTTAAAAATAATTTAAACCTGATAAGTAATAAATAAAAGCGTGTTACATTGTGTTCTAAATGTTCTTTTATGTTCCATCAAAATGTAACACGCTTTTATTTATTACTTATCAGGTTTAAATTATTTTTAACATTTTAGTCCTTTTTTTATTAATAAGTAATAAAAGCTTGTTTTTAAAAAGGTTATTTTTCTTTTAATTTTATTTTTAACTTTTTAGTACCTATTTTTGACGCGAGATTGACTACGGCGTAGCGTGTAGCAGTGTTTTCCCGTTATAGGCGTTTACTGCACTTAAGCTACCTGTTCATCTTTAGTCCCTGGTTACCATCTAGCACCAAAGTACTCGTCAAGACGAATCAAACGAGCCCAAACTCGATGGGGTTGCGTCGTTTAATTACGGAATTCCTATGGCCACCTTCCAGCTCCATCATCAGACACTGGTTACCATGTAGTATCAAAGTACTCAAGACGAATCAAACGAGCCCAAACTCGATGGGGTTGCGTCGTTTAATTACGGAGTTCCTATAGCCACCTTACAGCTCCAGCATCAGACCCTGGTTACCATGTAGTATCAAAGTACTCGTCAAGACGAATCAAACGAGCCCAAACTCGATAGAGTTGCGTCGATTAATTACGGAGTTCCTATGGCCACCTTCCAGTTCCATCATCAGATCAGCTCTATGTCATAATAATATTGCATTGTCATCCGATTTATACATGCATACAAAATTTCAGCTCAATTGGAAACCGGGAAGTGGATCAAATTTAACTTTCAAGATATGATTACAGACAGACAGACAACGGGACAGGTGAAACTAAATAAAAGCTTGTAAAAATAAGAAACAAACATTAATTTGTATTAAGAATATAAAAAAAGAGGGTAGGTAGTCAGATTCGCTGACCAAGCGGTTGACACAAAACGATAAATATATAAATGTATTAAAACGCAGAACTGTTTTCGAGGCATAATTATAGAAGTTACACCTTCGTTTAATTTACCCATTCCGGTATTGAAACCTCGTAAAGAGCTTACAGTACAAATTATTTTTATTTAAAAAGCTAACCCCTTTTTACTCTAAAACCTTTAATCAATCAGTCAAGTTACTTATCAGATCCCACAGCTGTGTACACCACCCCAAGGTTTCTGTTTATAAATGTCGGAAATGAATGCAAAAAATGCATATTTGCATAGTTATACCACAACTCAAGCAACACAAATACTTATGTAAATACGCACGTGCTCTTAATCATAATACACAAAGTAAATACGCAAAGTACTGCGGTGTGTGTGTAATATTAGGACACGGGGGGCTTAATCCTTACAAGCGTGATGTTATGTGTCGTTACGTTACAATGTACTGACCCATCCAACTCGGCAGTCTCTATGTAACAGAGACCGTTGGGCTCCGAACTGCTGAGGAGCAAGATGTCCGCCGCGACGAACTGGTCGTTCTCCAGCCGGATGACGTCTCCCACCTGAACAGACGCCCACTTCTCCTCCACAAGCTTGCCATTGCGGAGAGTTTTCGCACGCCGGTGGTTTACTTGTGAATCGTTCTGATGACGTTGCTGTAAAAAGAATAACGAGGTTTATGACCTGCTCCCTAACTGCGTAACACACTATCAATGTCAATCTGAATCATTTTGAAAGATACTGGTAATCCATTGCTTCATATTGTTACGAGCTTCGGGTTCGTGACATTACACTTTAATTAAACAACACTAATAACAGCTCAAACACACTAATTATAAAACACAATTATTGCTCTTAAGTAGCACTTGAAGATCGCTTTCGATGTATTCGCTTCTATCGCAGATCCAAGTCTGATTGCTCGCGGCTAATCCCGGCCTTATATAGTGCCGCAGACAGTTCTAGAACTTTCTATTGTAGAAACATCTATAATGTTTGAGTACATACCGGCCCCGACTGACCAGATGTCGATAGTTCTAGTATCGAAATTTCTAGAAGGATCTATTAGCTCTGTTACTAGATACTAGATGGCGCTAGTAGTAAATTAGTTCTACCACTTGATACTAGATGGCGCTAGAGGTAACTAATTTCACCATGTACCAGGCATTAATTGTGGCGCGCAACAATATGTTTGAACAGTTTGTCTGCTCAACATCGTAAATAACGCAATGAATGTTGTTGAACTGTCAAAATGAAATCCATTGCTACTAATAGTGTGTAACGCAATTATCCATCTGTTTTAAACGCTACGGATAACTTTCGGTTTAACTTAAGTACAGATGATATCATACAAATTATGTTCTAGGTAGCTACTGCCTATCCAAAGTTGTTTAAACCATTCAAGATAAGAATCATACACCCGGAGGCGATAAAAAAGCATTACCTAGGAACTTCTTCTACCCCGAAGCCAGAACGTTAGAGAGTATAGGGCCCAAGGGAAGCTAGTTAACAAAAATGTTGCCGGCTTTTATCTACCAAGGCCATCTCTTTTTGCCAACCGTAATAACCATGTCAATGTCACAAAACAGTTAATTGTAGCAGTAAATAACGAGTCCCAAGTATAGCCGCTGTCCTAGTTATAAGTCCATGTGATGAAGTCAACACAGGCAAATCTATTACAAAAACGAAAAAGAGCCCATCCTTGGCTTAGACCTAGCAAGATTAAATGGTTAATGTTATCTAGATATCTTCATTCAAAAATACATTAGATCTGTCCAGTCGCACACAGGGCATTGTGCCTACGGAAACGACTGATCTAATCTGATTGTAGCAACGATAAATTCCACTCTTTCCAAGAAAAAATAAACTGGAGCAATCTTGTCTATAGCACAATGAGCGAAGTAAGAGCTTTAAGATTGAGCTCCGCATAATACCTCTTTGGCCTAGACTTTAATCGATACACACGTAAACGATCCAGGCTATAAAAAGGTCTATGCGTGTTACACCTATTACATTTTGATTCAGATAATATGGCTAGTTAGCTCTATTAGAAATATAGTAGGCGTGGACTAAAATAGAGATGATTTTGACAACAACAGATGATGATAAAAGTCTGTACATTAATTGAGTTCATCAACATTAGCAGTTGTTTTAGTGAACTACGTGAACAGAAGTTGTTTCGGAAGTGCGTATTTCTACAGACCGGACATATAAACTGCGTCAGAGCTCTTAACTTCGCCCATTAAAAGGTTTATTTCCTCACATTGGTGGGAAAACCACAAAGAATATAAAGGGGCCTATTCGTAGACAAGGTCAGGATAATATGCGAAGGCCGGTGCTACTACAGTACTACAACTACAAGAATTCTTGTTTAATAATTCACAGTAATATTAGCTTCCTTTTTTACATAATAATAATATGAGTTTAAGAGTTAATTGAAGGAACAAATATGTTGGAAAGTTATGGGTTACCCAGACAAGTCATAGTTTCAAAGTTACAAGACTAACTTTTACTTTGCTTCATCGTAAATTCGTAGTTCTTCATCTACCATTTGTTAGGACTTCTTTGTCAACAAGTTACGAACAAATACTATATTCTACATGGGTGGTTTCTATTTCATTATCATGTTTTATTGTAATGATGACTGTAATGCTAGAAATTTATGAACCACACCCACGACCCAAGCGTACTGTTAAGTGCCTATCCCTTTTTAAGACAGCAGTTTTTACAAACATCAAGTTAAAGTATCTGAATAATGCTTCTATACAATAAAGCTTTATATTTAATATATCTCTAAGGCAGTCGCTCCATGTAAAATACTGGTATTCAGCTGCATCGGTTAGACTGGAAGCCGACCCCAACATAGTTGGGAAAAGGCTAGGCAGATTATGATTTAGTATATCTCTAATACTGTCAATTTTATAAACAGAACGATCTATTATCACTACAAAATTGACAACCAAGGCTATAAAAATTATAATCTTAATTGCTGATAAATCAAGATCGCAAAAGAGCGATTGTACAAATTAAATAAAACGATGCTCATATAATGCACATTTTACCACGGATCACTAATTACGTCTGCGTCCTTGATCTACAATAGATGACATAATGGGTCAGTGAGCATTAGCAACAGTGTTAGACAAGGACGGCCACACGTGCAAACTGTCTGTTTGATCATTTCATTACTCCTAGTCCTACATACGCTCATTAACACTAGCCGTCATGTTTCCTGATGATCACTTCTTAGATGTATACGTGTTTTTTAGACAAACAATTGCCTGGTAGATGGTTAGGTACCATCTACAATAGTTCACTACGATGACTACTACAATACAATTTTCAGAATAAAAAAAAAGTCTGACAAGAGACAGAGTTCAATTAAATCCGATATAGTAAGTAGTATTGCCATCATACACAAATTGATATTATGAGCTCGGAATATCATGTAGAGAACTTTTCCAGATTTGAATTTGTTATTCGCCGCTGATTTGAGAGAAAGGAGGGTAACAAATAAGCCATTGCTTATTATTCAGTCTGCGCAAAACACAGTTATTTCTTTGGCAACTGTTAAGTGTCAGACATGGGAAGAGGGGCTTTAGAAACTCACTCAGCACCATAAAATATCCTGTTTATTTTCTTCCTTCCCTTACATTCCTTGCCAAAGATAAAAAAAATAATGTGCTATCAAATAGGACATTTAGTGCACATCCGTATTATTATTTTAACGAGCCAAATGACGCAGCGGCTCAGTTCAATTACCGCATCGGGACATAAGCTGGCCTACCAGATGTTTGCTCTGAGGCTGTTTATGTATTTCATTCGGTACGGCTATTGACTATTAAACCGTACAGGTACATCATTATTATTTATATCTAGGTCATAAAATGTCTGTAGTAAAAGTGTGGCGGAAGTAACAAGTGCAAAAGTTACGTCGATGTCCAACTTAGGCTCGAACAATTTTGGGAAGGCGCTATTGAGTTTTCCTGTAGTAAAACCCTCAGTAATCAGTAACACGGGTTTTCAATTTAAGATTCCATGAGGTCTCATTCAATTCCATTCTCTTCTTTCATTCAATTTATTCCGTGCGACATATCGTCCACAGTCGCTGACATGACTATCCAGTAAGACGGAGCGGTGATAATGGATTCTAAATATCGGCTAGCCCTTCGATTTTATAATGGAATTTTATTGATTGATTTGTTTGTTGCCACTCCACCTTAAGTGTCTATCCCATACGTCTATTCAAGGAGTGTTCTGTTTATTATGTGTGTTATTACTTACAAAGTCGTCGTACGCGTCCTTGACGGCAGTGAGTGCGAGTACGCCTATGAGTGGTATCGCGGTAGTGATGGGTGTGAGCGAGGAGATGGCCGGGATCAGCTGCAGCACCAAAAGACACAAGAAGTAGAAGTTCGCCAGCCGCTGGAACTGCTCCAACAGATTCAGCGGCAGGAACGTTATGATCGAATACTTCGATGTCTTGATGAAGTTGCTCTGTAACAAAAATAATTAATGATTGTTGGAGGTTCAAACAATTTTTTTTTTAAATATCTTCGGTCTTCTGTAACATTATTGTCTCTTTATTTTCTCATGATAACCAGAAACATGGTCTATCTCTCAATTTCTTACTACAAAAAGCTGCTGGCTATTAAATATTATCAAAAATACAAAGCTTATCAAGCTTATTGATAGTCTGATAACTAGCAATATAATAATTCCTAACACGTTAATCATTTTATGGTCGATGAGTAACAGGAAGACTTGTTCGCGGTATTTTGAATGGATCGGAACTTGGTACTCTGATTAGAATTCATACAGCTGATATAATTAGCAATTACATCTTATCAAATTATGATTTCATGCTGTTCACACATCCCGACCTACACTTAATTAGACATAGGCGGCGCAAAATCTTTGCTTACGTCATTTGCAGAATATATGCCAGAGTGACTCATGGTGTATTGTTGAAATTACATCCAAAGTAGATTCCGAATTTTCGATCACAGTACTCATGTTTATAAGGAGGTTAACGGTTGTTATGTTGCTCCTACTTCCTAATAGAGTATTAGTTTGTAGACCACCAGAATTATGGGCTAAGTTACCAACCTTTCTTTGTTATTGAAAATATCTATCGCTTACATTTTGCTTGCGACTACCATGGAAATTTCATAAAATCCGTCCTTATTCGATGTCTAAATCTATAAAGGGAACCACTGTCCAAGGGTTATAGGCTGGGCTTTAATGAGTCAGTTACTGAGTGTGTGTCAGGACCTTTCTTTTTATTAACGTATTTATCTTTAAAACCTTGCTTTTCTGGAAGAACATAAAGGGATCTCCTTGTGTAAAAATCTGTTAGCATTGTTTCATTATAATAGATTATTTTCAAAATTCAGCCATTTTAAATACAAACGGATTTATATGATTAAATCTTTATGTTATTTTTATTACAACAGCGATGAATTCAAACGGAAACCAAATACTCCGCAATCTGACACTGAATGATAATGTGCAATTTTTGAACACTATTGATTGACGGTATCAAATCGAGGTTATTTACCGAGGTTAAAAACTGAATTGGTTTAATATATAACATGTGCGCTAGTAACAAACTTCAATTTAGAATGTATTATTGAAGAAGAAACCTTTACAAGGGTACTCTGTTGGACCATGAGTAATTGTATGTTTATAACATTTATCTGCACTTTAATCTCTCAATCTTATAAGACTCAATGCTGTTTTCAAACAATATTTTCTATTAGCTTTTGCCCGTGGCTTCGCTCGCGTAGATGTCAGAACGGCGAATGTAGTACCTACCGGTATAAAAGTGTCCTATGTCCTACTTACTCAGACCATGGTCTATCCCAAATTTCATTGAAACAGATAAGAGTTCTTTCGCATTTATAATATTACTATGAAAGTATGGTTTTTATTATAGCCTTGGCTGAAACGAAATTTATTTTGTGAGATCTCCACATCATATTGCCTTCAGAATAGAGGGCCACAAATGGTTACCTGCCTCTGTTCACGGGCCACTCGAATCCCATAAAACACTACAGAATACCATCATGCCTAAAGATTAGAGGAGTATGTCATTGTTGCCATTCTTGACAGGACTGTAATACTGTTATCAGTGTTCCTGTGTTGTTACTTATCTGACGAAATCTATTAGATGTCTTTAACTAAAAACGGGGATAAAAAAGAATTGCACTTCATACAAATGTATGATACATCTTATGTCACAGTACATGGCTAGACATTTTATTAGGTTTTTTTGTTACCTTTTTCAGATCTTTGCTTTATCTAATTGGGGGGGTCTCATAAACAGAATGTATGGGACATTGACGTGCGAACTGTTACCTACCATGAATTCAGTAAGTAAATGATTCTAGACCCATCATCGTCGATGTCCCTTCCACACTGTATACGTAATGAGTTCTCCAACTTGTATTGAGCAAAAGCTTTATAACTAAGATGGAATAGTGAATGAATATAACTTACGGCATAGCGGAACTGCGCGTTGTATTCCCTGTTGTTCGCTTTGATTCTCCGTTCATTCTCTGTAACAATAAACAGTACCACTTAGACGTTGTTCTCACAAATCTACTTGCAAACAAAATTATGGTTCTAATTGTCTTAATTTATATAAACACTGGTTTAATACTGAAGGATTGTTTCTCTTTGTCACTCGCACGTCTTTGTCTTAGACTAGTATAGTAATACATGAAGTATGATTCAATAACTTCTTAGTTTGCATAGTAAATGATCCCTCACATTGTACCCACATTATTCTAATATTATTTACTGAAGGACACCAGCGAAATTCTTTTGTCTGCACGAATACAAACGAACTGACTTATTTGTACCTCAATGGGCGCACAAACAATGTCTGCAAGCATATCCTTATTAAATTGAATGTTCACAAAGTACTGCGTGCAAAAAATTATACGCAAAGGCGCTATTACGATATTAAGTGCCACTTTAGCGAAAAGAACATGGATATTTAAAGCCTACCTACATCACAATTGAGTTTGAGAGTTACATTGTTGTCTTTGAATCATTTCTTTAATGAAAAAAAACAAGCCGAGGAGAAAGTATCAAAAATAAAAAGGAAGTGCTAACATTTTCCGGACTCCCGTCTGTCTACAGTCCTATCTGTCATGTGTCATGTCCCTTGTCTACAGCAGTGCAGAGGGACAACAGGATATCTTAATCCCAGTCATGTCATAGCATATTACTGGGATTAAGATCGGGTTTGTGTTTAGTGCGAACATCTCTAATGAAATTAAAAAACAGATGCCCTATATCACCAGCAAAGGCGAGAATGAAGCAAACACTCACTCATTCTTATAGGCCACACGTTACACGACTTCTTATATCTAAGAACTTTTTCTACAGGACCAAAATGTTTGTCGTAGTCAGAAATAAACTTAATTCACATATAAACTAGGTGTTGTGCAAAATTTAACTGCTAATAGAAAAAGGGAACGCTCCCGTAATCATATTTTCGTAACATTAATATGCCATTATCGAAATTATTTATTCACATTACGGGCATTATACGTAGGTGATACAATTCTATATTACCATATTAAATAGATTTAGGACACGATGTTCATAGGCAGTCAAATTGACAAATTGTTGTTACGAACTACAATAAATTTCAATTTACGTCCATGGTGACGTCACTTCAAAAAACATGGGCAATCCTTTGCAATAGTGGAATGTAAACTAATTACTTCCTACTATCACGACATGTAAATGTTATCTTCTTCATAATAAACGGATTGTCAAAATTATGTAAATACTAAAAATACCCATGGATAGTCTCGAGACAAACCGCAAAAATTATCTCTCATTAAAATGTCTCTTTATCAGCTAAATCTACCGCAAACACAAATCCTTCAACTGAATCTAAACTCCACCAAAAATCTATGAAAAATAAAAATTACAGTTTGAAGACTTTGAAATATTAATCTTGAAGGTAGTACTTATTTATTTTTAAATGCACACGCGGTACCCCTTCATGAAAAAGTAATTATAGTACAAGAGAGCCGGAACAAACAGCCGCATCTGTTAAAAGTACGTGCCCTGTCGTCTGCTGCCAGGATAATTACTTAAACGCCTATTCATGAAGACTACTTTAAATGCTACAGCTGAGCTGCTGAATACTCTATGTAATTGTATGTAGTAAACGACAGTTTAAAAAAAATGATCACGCTTTCTCCCTTGACTCGGAACAAATGTTTTAAAGAGCCAGCTCTCCATTAAACAATTGAAAGGTTATTGCGAATTATCTCCAAAGTCCTAACAAAGAAAAACTCCCACACACAGTTTCAATATTCTTTGCCACAAATGTTACGTTCCAAAACATGCTGCAAATGGCGATAATAAATTTAATGGTCTCTTAAGAATAGGATTGGATTAATTTCCCGCTCCACCGACTAGTAATTAACAATTGATCATGTTCCTGTTTCAAGCACAATCTATTCGTTAGAGGATGTAGCTTCGCAGCTATAAAGTAACTTCCAGAGCAATAAGTTAGTTATGGGAGTTGAACGTTTCTGTATATTAACAATTCCTATAGCGGATGTAGCTATATCTACATAGCTGTTGATCTGTTCATCGTGCTAGTGGTAACGAGAGCGTCTCGACGCTGGGCGCCGAGGGGACGGCGATCGATCTCCTCCCAGTTTACGACTAATAACATTTTCAGGGGCATCCTCGACACACACCCTTAGTGAATCACATTGCAATGCAAGACGCAAACGCGGCTGCAACGTTTTTTGTGTACTTGGTTAGTTAACCACACGAGACAGATGCGTTGCTTTAACTACATGAGGTCCGTTTTCAATCCAGGCTGAACGACACACTATATGTAACGAATTCATGCCTATATTTCTTTGAACAAAGTATGTTCTGAGTAACAATACCTACCTCAAAATATTTGACTAAAGTATATGTATAGCACACATGCACGTTTATTTAAAGACGTTTATCGAAATAAATGAAAACTACATTAGCATACCCCAATCAATTATTAAATTATTAAGGAAATTCTCAAGATTCCACGCTAACTGTTCTCGTGTCAGAATGTAAATACATACAAAGTTTTCGAACATTAAAAAAAAAATCAAGGACAAAGCCGCCAAGTAGAAGGACAAGGTTCTTATTATTATTTACCTCCCCTCAACTTTTAACAAAGTGACGAAGTGTCAGTGACTTAAATATTACAAGGGTTACAAGATTTTTGTAAAATTTGGACCAGAACAAATTGTAGGCCTCCATACATCAAGAGACTGGAGGACCTGTTCCTATCAAAACTTGGAAAATTTAACGATCTTAATTCTTTCAAGTTATTTAATGATATTTTATTTTATTTTAATAAGTACAGTGACAGACTACAGAGTACAGACTAAGACAATTTTCAGCACAGTTATGACAACATACAGTACCTACATAAATCTGAAATCCAATTATTACTGTACACAGCGTTCAATTTTTAAATATGCTTCATTAGTGACAGTAAAGGTGAAATAATATGGAGAAATTAATAAATGACGCTGTTGTAATTACAATTTATATAAAGAATTTCTAAATTCATTAAAACTGTTCAAAAACAAGTCTACCTTAGGGCATATTGCATTATATTGACTGCACATTCTGGATAACGGATGTTACATGTTCAAGACATTTAAATAGTATAACTTCGGAATGTATATAATAAAATTTGGAACACTAAATCATCAATAATGCCTTCCAAAGTGATCGAAACATTTATTTCCGGGGTTTCTTTTGAGCCTTTATTCTACGGACACCTAACACCATAGCCACGGATCCATTAAGGCCTTCAGTTCCGGAACAAATGGAACAGCCATGATAGATTAACTATCGTGAAAAGAGGCACAATTTGTTATTATTATTAGACACGCAGTAAGCTTAGGTGAGGATTCCAGGAGGCTATTTACATCCTATAGCTGTTATAAGATCCATTTATATATAACGCCTGCTGTGCCTGTAATTATTCTTATCTTCAGCAATTTGCAAGTAAGTACAGACAAAGGGCAAAACGACATAGTCCAAAGAAATGTTCTAGCCAGGTGAATCCAGCATAACAACTTGAAGCGCCGGATGAACATGGCAACCCATCAAGTTACAGACCGTAGCAAATGGAGATCCACTATTTCACAATACAGGGTGGCAGGGATTCAGCACATGAGTTTAGACCCCATAGCGTAGAAATTTTTCGTCGGTTATCAAAAAAATAATCTTCTGTTTCATAGAAAAGTGTAATAATACCTACGCGGTCAAAACGTATGGAACAGCAATATTTTTTTTTAATAAACGACGAAAAATTTCGACGCTATGGGGTCTAAACTCATGTGCTGAATCCATGGTTACAGTTTGCGCGTCGATGTCCCGGTCACCCTGCACGCGGAGAGAGTCAAAAGAGTCAAATGTGAGGACTTCGGACTTCTTCCGAAACCGGTCCGTCAATCAACTTTAGTTTATGGACAGCATTAAGGAACATCAGAGATGAGAAGTTTTAATCTAGATGACGGAGTAACAGTCTGCAATGGAATGTCTAAGAGAATTTTCAAACAAATGACTCATCATGATCATTTTCGGCTGTTATTCCGCCCACATCATTGTTAGAATCCTTGTGATTACTCTAGTCCGGTCCCATCCAGGTCTAACTACCAATTTCTAGAGATGTCATTGACCCAACTGGCCTTCATCGACTGCCAGTTTGTCTATGGCCCTATGTTATGCAAATCTTTATTGTATATTGATTGAGTTGTCTAGTCATGATTCCACCGGGGTTCAGCTTATTGAAGCAATGCACTGTGGTAACATTGTCAACAATATCGGCCATTGAACCCTAATATTTACTCTAGTCATCAAAATATCTCAAAACGTACTTTATTGATTATTTCTTACTTTGATTAACGATCTTTTTTGTGATGGGGTTTAAACTAATATGGATATTCTAATCTAGAATAATAAATTAACGTATAATGTCGTGGTAGGAGGCGATCCAGAAAGACATATTTCGAAAACAAAGTGCAGACATGAATGAACGAAATTGGTGTTCTATTTTACCGCATAATAGGACCGAGAAGTTAGGTTTACTAACAACAGTTTGTATCCGAAACAATTCTTTAGTGCAACGGCAGTAATAATCTAATTACGTGCTAGGGATTTGCACGCATTATACCTACACCAGTAAAAAAAAAACCATTATGAGCGAACAGGTAGGTACGCTATTCAAGTATTGATTATCAGGAAAAGATGTAATCCTATCTTGTTGAACTTTCCTGAAGTACGGAAGTTGACCTATTGGCTAAGAATTGCATCCTAATTAAATTTAGTGGAGTGAACATTAGCTAGTAGGTAATCGATAACAACAGCGCGGGGTTATACGCGAAGCGCTGGAGCGCCGTCTCGGCTCGGCCATTGACCGTACAGGGGCGCGCAGACACCGACACCGACCTTGTCCATTATGCACATCTTCCCTATTCCTGAATTATCACTCATCAGCAATTCGAGGGAAGTCGCTCTGCCATTCTTAGCGAGCCGGCCAAAACGAAAACATGTCTGCGGCGCCTGTGTAGAATAGCAAGACGTTACGCAAACGGCATCGGCGTCGCATGCACGCTCCAAGGCACGTACGATACACGATGACGCAGGACTTAACTGGCGTCGAACCGAACGAAATGAAAATTCAATAAGAGATTTCCTATCAGCACAATCTTAACGTCAGCGACAAATCAATAGATACCGACCGCAGGAGACGAAAGTTCGGAAGCGATGGTTATGCCGGTTACGGCGATGAGACGGGGCGGGCTGGTCGCGGCGCACCAGCTTGCCCAGCAGCTCGAGGAGAGATAGGCGCAGAGGGCGCGGGGGAGGGCGCGCCTCGCCGCCGTCCGCGCCCAGCACCTCCAGCTCCACGGCCTCGGAGCGCGCGCACATCCGCGCCGCTACCGCCGCCCCATGTCGCGCGCCCACCCCGCCGGCCACGCCGCCGGCTGGCCCGCGAGCCCGCTCCGCACCTAACACGCCGCACGCTCCGCTCGCGACACGCGCCCGCACGCGCGCTCTGACCCGTCGCAGGGCCGAGACTCGTGTGCCGCACACACTAGCGCCGCCCGCCCGGCGCGCGCATCCCGCAACGATACTGATTATGCCGCCGCCCCAGTGTTGCCATCTCCTCTCAGTGTTTACTCCTAACAAAACTGATAATCCACAGTCTTGTGCCTTTGTGGGAAATAGGCGCATTTTATCGACACACAACTTTATAATCCGCATAATTATAATTACACTGAATTGCAGTTCAGCAAACACTGAGAGCGGAAAACAAGATTTAATTTCATTCCAAACTTGATAAGTTGTTGAGTAGAGCCGCAATGTACGTCGAAAAGCGAAACTATAAAAATAAAATATAAGTGGCCGTACGAGTCATGAGCTCCATTCTGGAAAAACTTAATTGTCAATTTGGTTACCACGGAATGGATGTAGGATGAAGAATAATGATTTAAAAAAACATTCGTGGCAACTGACAGCCTCGTTATGACTCGTGATGCAGTCGAAAACCAGAGAGAGAAACTAAGTTAAGAATGCGTTGGTTGTACAAAACCACAAAAAATCAAAACAAAAAAAACCGGCCAAGTGCGAGTCGGACTCGCCCATGAAGGGTTCCGTTACGTTACGATTTATGACGTATTAAAAAAAAACTACTCACTAGATCTCGTTCAAACCAATTTTCGGTGGAAGTTTATATGGTAATGTACATCATATATTTTTTTTAGTTTTATCATTCTCTTATTTTAGAAGTTACAGGGGGGGGGACACACATTTTACCACTTTGGAAGTGTCTCTCGCGCAAACTATTCAGTTTAGAAAAAAATGATATTAGAAACCTCAATATCATTTTTGAAGACCTATCCATAGATACCCCACACGTAAGGGTTTGATGAAAAAAAAAAATTTGAGTTTCAGTTCTAAGTATGGGGACCCCCAAAATTTATTGTTTTTTTTCTATTTTTGTGTGAAAATCTTAATGCGGTTCACAGAATACATCTACTTACCAAGTTTCAACAGTATAGCTCTTATAGTTTCGGAAAAAAGCGGCTGTGACATACGGACGGACAGACAGACAGACAGACAGACAGACAGACAGACATGACGAATCCATAAGGGTTCCGTTGCCATTTGGCTACGGAACCCTAAAAAGAGGTTATTAAACAAGAAAATGCGAGTGGAGCATCATTGCTCCAAGGAGAAATAAGAACAGTCAATAAATATAGCCTCAGATAAAAGAAAAGATTTGATGCCTGGTTTAATCAAAACGTACTGAGCAAGGTTTTGATCTAGTAGAAAGTCTAACGGTCGGATAAGAAAAATCTTAGACGGAACATAAACCGTAAAGTAGCGTCTCTTTATCTGACACGCTTGGTTCGAAATACTGGAACCCGTTGGAAGGATCAAGAAAATGAAATCAATCTAAAATCGGAGCCTGTGTAAAAATATAGGTAACTATTGACCGAAGCAGCAGCTGGCTTTGTTACGAAAAGGTATGTAACGTCCGTAGTAATAATGTAATTTATGACATAAATAAATATTCTTTCATCTTGTCTGAGAATACAGAAAATATAATTAGTCGTCAAGGGGAAGAGTGACAACACAAAAACACGCCAATAATAATGAGTGAATTTTCATTTTTCGCATAGTGCATGTCTGGTTTAAAAAAGATTAAGGAAGAGAGGTTTTTGCGCCAAAGCGAGGAATGGGTATAGTCACGGATGTCTATGGGTATAGTGAAACTATGAGCACCAGCCGATGCCTATGAGAACTTTATACGAAACATTTGTGCAATTTGGCACACTTGGCATTCCTCGCCTCTCGCCACGACATCCATTCTTTTCAGGCTCTCGCAACTTACTCGCTTAGCTACATCACTTAGTTTTTGTGGAAAAAGACGTATTATATTGTTTTACAGTTTTAGTTTCGCTTGCACGAAAACCCATTTAGATAAAACAGTCCGCGCGGGCCTTATACTGGCTTTCCACCAGCGATGTCTGAGGACATTTGGGTTTATATACTTATATGGTAAACCATTTTCAGCGGCGAAGATCATGATTTCTAACAAACCTATCCACAAATTGCAAAAAAAAATGTTTCTCTTTTTTGCAAATCCGCTTCTTAGGACACTTCACACCGAACACTTAAGAACGCGTTCAAATGTGAAAGGTTTATCAAAACGGGCCCAAAAAACTTTGAGATTCATAATAGGGAGGTATTTGAATTATGTTTAGTTGGCAGAATTTCAAACAGGAGAGGCCCTTGCGGCGAGGAACAATAGAGTACAATGGCGACTGGACATGACTTTACCTGGTTACTACGGCTTGAATACTTCCGCCGCGGCTTGAATATATTTCTCAAGATAACCTCAAATATTCTTCTTGAAGTTCCTTTCAACATAAATTGTGTTCCACATTGACCTATAAACAATTCCTACGAGGGCCTTGCTCTAGACTAATTTTACTTAGCACACACCAGTAATCCTAGCGGTTGAGGTTTTAGGTCATCGCTAAACAATATAATACTATGTAAACATATGGTTATGCTAAATTTACATATCGTGGTCGAGCAGTCTCGCTGGGCGTCAGGGGACGCGTCACCACTGATGTTTATATAAAACTATTGAATCGCATTAGCGAGCATTACTTTTCCTTCGACGTTCGGGCTATCGATGACTAAATGCGTTGTTGTAGGCTCAATAGCACCTGAAGTTTGCATGTAATATAATCATTTGTTACTTCATACAACTATACGGGTTGGCCGATGTTAATCAAAGTGATTAACAACATTAGCACTAGTTTCTTTTTTAATCGCAACAGCTTAAAAGTCCTCAGGTTGTTTTATTGTCTAGCGGTATCAACAATACCACATGCGAACTACGCGTCATACTGACGTCACGCAAAATCCTAATCAACGGGCAGTTGCCCACCAGACACGACACCGGTCGGAGGACATCTGGTCGGAGGATCCTCCCTTTTCTATAGAGTACGAGT
Organism: Apamea anceps; assembly: GCA_951799955.1. Classification (NCBI taxonomy): domain Eukaryota; kingdom Metazoa; phylum Arthropoda; class Insecta; order Lepidoptera; family Noctuidae; genus Apamea; species Apamea anceps. The sequence goes on along the minus strand of OX637513.1, from coordinate 12,536,854 downwards.
GAACTTTACATACCTCTATAATTGTTTTCATTTTCATATACAATGTTGCGTCTTTTTATGGGGTTAACGTACGAGAACATAATGTATGTTTGTCTACAAATGTCACGAATGTATTATTTATGTCAATTTATATGGATGTTATATTCATGTCCCGATGCTTAGGTTTTATTGTATTTTCAAAGATAACAATCATGTATATGGGAAATATAATAATGTCATACTGGGGTAACCTGCGTAGTACTGTTACACAAAAATACATCTAGACTCGGAACTAGTAATGAAGGCAATTCTAACATTTGAGTTGCGCGGAAAATCACAACTGTGTCAAGAGTGAAGTAACTTATGATGTTCCTTTAACGAAAATGGTCCTTCAACCGTCTGGTTGAAGGACCAACGAAACGAACGAACGGAATTTCGTTAATAGGGTAGGGTGTTTCATAGTCAAATCAGCTAGGAATGATGAAAACTAAAACCTTTTAAAGGATCTAGGTCGACTTAACCTGTAACCCTGTATATTAAACATAATATTTTTTAGAAGTTGATGAACCTCTGCATTGCAGAGTTTTTTAAACATTTAGTTTAAATAAACAACAGCTAATAACATTTATAATGAGGGCATCCTCGTTAATTCATAGAAAAACATGTTGCATTGCAGAATGAATAAATAAAATAATAACAAAAATAAGCATAAATATTTTTTCGATAATAAACTTAGTCACATGTTCTTTTCTTGGTATTACACAGATAATACATTAAGTACGTACATAATACAGGTGTAATTGTATGTTAAAGTGATGTATCGATTTGCTACATAAGTCATAATAATTATTTTCCATCACAAATCGACACGGCAAAAGTAAGGCCGGTATAATGATCACCTACGGTATACGGTAATGACAATGTACGGTCAGTATCATGCATGACGTGCAATTATAAGTTCAATATCATAAGTGATCGATATTCCACCCCTAAGTGAAGGTAACGAGAAAGTGGAACAGAAATTAAAGCAATTAACAAACCAAGTTCAGGAGGACAATTGGAATAGTTCGGGTGCTCGGTCAATTGTAGGTAAGTGAGGTAATTTGAGTAACACACTGTATTGTTTTAATTAAAAACTTCTGATTATCTATAAAAGTAGCAAATACTATGGAATCACTGATTATGAAGAAACACATCATCTAGTAGGAGTGTTTCCAGTCAAAAGTTAACTACAGACAAGATTCCTCTTTGTTTCTTCCCGAGTTCGCGCATTCGAATTACTTAGAGCTTTCCTTCAGTTTTCACTTCTTCAACTTATGTTTACTCGGCCGTGAGCAGATTTTCACAAGCTGGTATTCATATCCAGTGTTAAAAGCTTTGCGCTCGGTTGTAATAAATTTCTTTCCACGCAAATGAAAATTTAATTGAAGTGATGTTTCGTGCAAATAAAAAGTCATGAATGAATCATGTGTACTCACTCAAATCACATTGGTGCCGCTGAAAGCTCTGCTGGTATCATAAAAAACATGAAAGCTCCAAAGCTGATGAAAATGAGGTAATATGCGTTTCTGTAAAACGCTACGCACTAAGGCCGTCGCTGAAAATGATCATAATCTAAATTATGACAAGTCAATTCATTATTCAAGTTTACAACTGAAAGGTGCTTTTGCTACTACTGTTGCTATGGATGCTAGATGCTTGAATATTCCGTCTAAGACATACGCGTGTAAAGTACATGAAACAGCAAAAGTGACCTTGGGGACAGGTGTACTGTGGGCGGGAAGACACTCACCTTGGCCATGTGTTCTCGCCGAGGACTTTCCCATGTCGGCCGCACCATCGACACACATATACACTCACACTTGCGCGCGACACTTAAACACTCTGTGCGTACTTATACTTATAGGTCGGTATAAAAGAGGCGTACAAAAAGTTAGACGTTATATTATTGAAGGACACTTGAGGGTTAAGCTAGGTCTCCTACGGAGAAGCAGGTGGTAGGGAGGCGTCGAAGGCGGAGGGCCGCGCGGCGCGATCGGCATTCTGTGCACCGCCAGAGGACTTCGTCTTCCTGAAACAACACACAAAGTAAATATTAGTCAATGTCACTAGCGCAGATAATTGGATATGAGTATAAAATCTTGGATGGATGATCACTTTTCCGTGAAATTTACGCATAGGGATTCGTCTGTGATGACGAATTCCTATGCGTATATTTCACAGCCTGTCACAGTTTTCTAATACATATTTGTACAGTCTCGACGGAAAGAAGTGACCAATATTTAGCCAGTTGAACTATACGTCTCAGCTTATCAGTTTAAGAGGATCTCCTAAGTCTCAGTGGCCTGATCTGCCATCACGCATTATCAAGGTGGATTGATTCGAGGCATAACTGCATCTAATGTTTGTTTGTACATATTTATAAAATGTTAATCATTAAAATAATACTATAAAGTCTACTAATTCCACATTTTACATGTCTGTTTAAAGTTGATTTTTACGTGTCTGCTTAAAATTGATTTTTCCTCCTTTTGGTTCCCAATTTATGTGATTGTTCATGAGTTTATGACATTATTTATGACTACACGTACTGTACACCCGTTTAAATGTACATTTTGTCGGACTTCCGCATGTTGATTGTTCCTAAAATACCCTAGGTTCATAAAAAAATAGTTGTTCCTAATTATGTTATTATTATTGTTAAGATCGGCTTTCCCCCTTTACGTTTATTTTGAGTAAGCATTGATAACACACCAATTAAGTCATCTTTGTGGTTTGTGACTAGCAAACCTACGTCATGCTGATAAGTTGCCACTTAAGTACTTGGATTCTAAGCTGTTAGGTCCTCACGATGACAATATTGGAATTTATTGGACGCCTAATTATTTCGGTCAGTTTCTGATCTTCTGCTCGGAGTATATTTGATTGTTTCTTTTTTGGTCAACTACCAAAACACTGCACATGCACTTGCAGATAAGATGTCACTGTCTCATAGACTGAAAATCAAATTCCCAATGGTCAAAACAGTCAATAGTTTACTAACAGGCAAGATTAGTGATAGCAGTTTGTGCCAATTCAGACATCGTGATTTGACATTTCATTCCGATTCCTAGTCTTACTGCATCATTATACTACATCGAAGATCATCTTTATTGGGTTGATCTGTTATGATAAAATCATTTACTGTACTTACTATTACTAGTATCTCTTTTAAAATCCTATTTCAGCCTACATAATTTGCCAGCCAGCTATCATGAGATGTAACAGCACATCAGTAATTGAATCGGAATCAGACTTCCAGAAGTCAGGAAGTAATTGCTATTATTCTAAAGCCTCCAAAATCATTTTAAGTGCCTTAGTAAGGTATTTTTAAGATTTAGTACGAATCTCTCGTTCAGTCCACAGAATTGATGAGCATCATAGTCTGTTAAATACTGTAAAATAACATTGGTTCTTCGAGCCGGATCTGAAGTTTCACATTCCAAGTGTAAGAACACGGTGAGCAAAAATACTGTAGCAAGTGTAGCGTCACCCTCAACTACGACTTTCAGAAGTGAGTATATTAAGTTTTAAGTTTAAGACAATACGCCCAAAAACTAGGCACATAAACATTGAACTCCCGCCCACAAGCAACAAGTTCACGACTTTCAAAGATGAATTGCTTCGAATTACAATAATGATACCTACACACCTACATTATCAGTTGTTTCGTTTCATAAGGCTATGTTGTTAACAACTTGGGGTAAACAATCGGAATAGATAATATCAATAGATTTAATGACACCAGTCACGAGCACGACAAAGTTACTAATTTGATCGCATTCTCGTACTCTCATGGTATGTAACAGATAACTGCATCTGGTTAGATGATGGAAGCCGACCCCAACATATTAGTTGGGAAAAGGAGAGGTAGATGATGATATTAGGTAATAGATAACGCTTTATTTGTCTGAAAATCGTCATGTTTGAGACATGCTGTTGCGGTAGATTCACATGACGGTTTTATTCCGATTAAGATTCTGCTAAAAATATATAAACACAACTGGATACGGGCCTTTCCCAAACAACCAGTACTGTAGTCACTAGCGCTGGGCAACCGGCACCCTAATTGCGTAACACACAATCAATAGTAATCTGAATCATTTTGAAGCAAATTGCTAATCCATTGCTTCATAAGTTCGAAAAATTTGTTTGCTCAACACGTACAAAATAACGCAATGAATGTTGTTGAACTGTCAAAATGAAACCGATTCCGATTAATTGTGTGTTACGCAATTAGGGTGCGGATCGGTAATCAATCACCAATATTTATGCACAATACGGTACTATTGTTTAAATGAGTTATTATTTGTATAACAACAAATATAACAACGTAGTTTTCCACATAATCGCTCAAGCGAATTATTTTCCGTAACTGGGAATTACCTTTTAGTCGGCCGTTAGTACAATTTAATGTAAACATAAGCATGTATAACAGTGTCACATAACCGTTTCATTTCAGTTGTCGACAGCAGACCATTTTGCATGGTTACGGTTGAAATTGCAAACAATTAGAGGCAAAATCCAACAACGCTAAACGGTTTGCAACAGAGACAATGAGTACCTAGATAATCTATAATTACATTTTATGATAAGAAACACCTTATCGTAAGACTTCGACATGCGCTTGACCAGTATTTGTATAAGTACTAAAGCACTACAAATTTGTGCTTTGACTATGGTTTTACGTATTTAATGTTCAATTTAAACCAAGATGTTTTTCGTCCTAGAGACAGACCGCCAACCAGTGCTAATGATGTGGCAATTAAAGTTTATTGGGGGAATTGCGATGCGCCGCTTGATACAGTCACGTGTCATCATCATCTTTTATCAACGATGGACTTGAAACGGATTCAATGAATAATCGTTTGAAGAATAGTTGTGACAAACTGACAATTGGTGAAAAATATGACGAACGGGTTTTTGTCTTAAATAATCTATAATGTTCAGTGAATCCTATCGAATTTGGTGAGCAAATAGCTGCACATTAAAATTGGAGATGAACCTGCTTGGCTGCTTAATGAAACCAATGATTGAGCTTTGGGATATTAATGTAACCAGTCTGCCTCACTGGTAAACTGGTAAGTAATCAATGTCAGCATATGCCTGTATCTGATCGTAAAATTATCTTCCGACACTCTTAACATCTACGACGACTCATCTTGTAATGATTTTGTGCTAGATTTCTGAATACGAACATTTTAGTAAACCAGTTACAATGTTGTCTAATTTCGCAACTTATGACATCTGTCCCAAAAGAGCGGATTTGGTATTTAAAGTGAAGGACACGCATATTCTATCTAGCCCAAATCTAGTACGTGTATTGACGAATGTAAACGGAACGATTACTTAACGTTTTAGTGTAGTAGGTATAAGGAAAAGCACGTCAATATTATCGCTGGTAAAAGGATATGATCATCCTGTATTACAACCGCTAATCAGGAATTTTGCAAAACACCCGCACCTACACGGCAGTTGGGGAAGTATTTTGTATTGAATCATATCACTGTTCGTTGCATTGTTTTGCATTTGTCCTTCCTCGACATGCATTAAAATATCGACTTACGTAGTTTTTGAAATCATGAAACACGTTCATTCTTTTTTAACCGACTTCTAAAAAAGGAGGAGGTTCTCAATTCGGATGTTTGTATTTTATTTTTTTATTTTTATGTTTGTTCGCGCATAACTCCATCGCTTCGCAACCGATTCGAAAAATTCTTTTTTTGTTGGAAAGGGTATACTTCCCAAATGGTCCCATAGAAATTTCATCATAAACGGTTTAGTAGTTTGGTTTTTAAACCAAAATTACTGGTAAAAATTACAACTAAAAAGTGAAAAATAAAAACATTTTTGCAAAAAAAAAAAAAACAACCGACTTCCAAAAACGACACTACAAAGTGAAAAATAACTTTAATTTCGGAAGTCGGTGGCAAACAACGAAAATGCGAACCCAACGACACCGACTTCCGAAATTAAAGTTATTTTTCACTTTGTAGTGTCGTTTTTGGAAGTCGGTTGTTTTTTTTTTTGCAAAAAAGTTTTTTTATATGTTGACATCATCGTGTTTCAGTTGGCTTTCAAATACACACAAAAGCAAGGAGTGCTTAATATTTTGATTACAGTCAGTTATACAAATGTATTTACTTGTCATTATCAGGGGAAAAAAAAGATCCTTTGGGCACCCTGGGCAGAAGTTTACTGGCTCTACCCACAGTTCACCTGAAGATGATAACAATATACAAGACGTGGAGGAACCGCTCTTTTAATAAATCTTTTCTATAAAATACTGAACGTCTATCTACATCTAAACTACGTGATTATTTGTATTATTACGTCGTGTAGCCCGCTTAAAGTATACAAAACTACGGGGCCCATGTGTGGCGGTGACATCATGACATGTAAAACCTTGACTAGTGTACTTGCACTGTGATTTTATTACATGGCACATTAAGAATGATCCTTTTTGACTATGACTATGAATGATCCCTGGCACTGATGTTAAAGTAAGGTCAGGAGTAGAAATGTCATCCACGTGAACTGTCAAGTACAAAGTGATTATTATTTGATTCTTGAGTATTATTTTACTTATTTAAATAACTGGCATGCTTATTTACTATGTAATTAAACTGAGTGCAGGTAAACACTGCCACTGGATGTTTGAGTCACCCTTCTTATTATCTTACCTTTCCCCATTAGGTATATTTGGAAATTCATATTATTATCAACATGAGAATGTACCTAGCTTGGCTAAATATAACATTAAACTAATATTTATCCACCGCACCAAAATTGACCAATTTGTCAGTTAACCATCCAGAGACTTTATTTTCGTGCAGATTTCTTCCGAGACACAGACAATCTGTAGAACAGTGAGATAGCCGCTAGCACGAAGTATAAAGAGCGCTTGTAAATCTGGTCAAAGTAAGGAAACTTTGTGTTCTTGAGATAACACGACGTAACATATGAATCAGACAGTGAGTCAGTCTGCTCTTTGCAATTATTTTAAGTATTGTCTGATAATGATAACTGATTAAACACAGTAACGTTCGTTCAGAATAACTGTGGTATATTTCAATAATGCCTTCAGTTTCCATAAGGAAAATTGAGTACATCTAGTGCAGAGTCCACAACACAATAATCATTTGTTTAGATATTGACGCAAACGCTTTAGGGGATATCACTTGTGATCGTATCGCAATCAGAACATTACGAGTATATGCGTGCATAAACCACTTCAACTGCACGATAAATTTACGTGAATAAAATCATAGAAGTTAAAACTATAATTAAGTATGACTATGGCGCATTTACTAACTTATCTAATGCATTTGAAAAGCGTAAACAAAAAGCAAAACTAATTAGGTGGACAATGAAATACATTTGAATGTTTCAACCTATGAAATTCAAAATTCTGAGTATTCATAGTTGCAATTTTGTTTTTTATTTTTAAAAGTTAATGTCCCACTGCTGGACAAAGGCCTACTCTTATTCCAGCTCTCTCTGCCCAGTCTGGGCCTGCCGCGATGTCGTAATGAAAACTCCAAAATTAGATAATAAAAAAAATTGTTAGATGTTTAAAAACCGTTGCTTGTGTGACTTGAATTAGGCGTAGCCCAAGGGAGTATTTTGAGACCCTTGCTATTTCTTCCAGGAATACGAATGGGATGCATAAATCGAAAAAACTTTGTATTGTACACTTACGAAAATGGTCAATGGCCACCGTAGGCGCGGGCTTGCGGGCGGCGAGCTGCCCATTGCTCGCTGCCCGCCAGCCCGCGCCTACGGTGGCCGGGAGTCGGCTGTTGACTCCCGTCCAGGGCGTCTCCTGCGGCGACTAGGGGCGTGAGGGCGCAGTGATTGCCTCTCCTTCACGCGCTCCGCCTCCTCCTTCGCGAGCATTACTGCTTCGCAGAAGAAGGTGTCGGCCTCCCATGCACTCTCGCTCCGTACCATGGCCTGGACCAGCCGCCGCCGATCGCCGCCACGAGGACACGGCGGTGCTCCGCCCAAGCCGGGCAGACCTCCACCGTATGCTCCACCGTGTCCTCCGGACGATCCACACAGTGGTGACACCCTGGCGTTTCCTCCCGCCTTATCCTGAACAGGAACCTCCCGAAACAACCGTATCCGGTGAGGACCTGCGTCAGGCGGAAGGCGAGGGCGCCGTGGCGCCTCTCTAGCCACTCCTCAAAGAGGGGACTTATCGCCGCAATTGTGGCGTGCCCGTTGTACTGTTAACCTTAATTTCGTGTTTGTAGGTCAAAGGGTTTGGCCCAAGCGACAATGACTCTGTAAAGGATTTTTCTTTGGTACGCGGTGTCTTAAGAGATAAAACTTTTGTATCATTAAGCTAACATACTGTTTTTGTAAGTACAAAGACCTTAGAAATATAATGTAACACTAAGCTTTGCCCCTAATTTAACTTGCATCGTAGAGAAACTAAATATTGTACGTATTATACCCGGATAATAATAGTTTTATGTTTTAATCCAGGATAGACGTAAAATCCGTAGTGACTTAAATACGTGGCTGCAAACATCCACTCATCCTCTCTTCTATTTGCAACTCTTTCTGTTCTTTTCTTTCATATTATCTGTATATAGAGCCCTTTTAATGTATATTCTTTTGATTACTGGGGGTTAGGCTTTAATATGTAAAATGCAACCATTACAACCCCCATTACGTTATTTCCTTGTTGTGACGCAACATTTGAAATGACAGTGACTGGTCGTTTCGGCGATGACATCCATTCAACCAAGTTATTGATGGGCCCACTACAAATACAATCAGACCTATCCAGGCACGAGAGAGATAGCATTTTCTTTATCAAAAAGTATGTGATTGTTCTGATATTAAATCAATACTCAATACTAACATAATGATGTCAGTTACGTGTCGAGTATTATATTACGAGTAACTAGAAGTAAAACTAGAATCTAAATGATGTAATGGAGAATCCAGTACTTTCAAATAAACATTCATTTAGTTTTTTGTGTAAGGATTACATGAAATTGAATTACGAACCCTACAAGGTAAATGAACCATGATAATCAGTAATCAAAACCTTTCGATATTTCTTGGATATCTGGAACCTTAACGATAATAATTGGGATTAATTTTATGATCAGACAGAAGAAGAAATATAAGACTCTACATCGTATTTTCAATTGACTGGGGATCGCTTAGGTTTTTTTGCACGTACTCAAATTAAAGAAAATATGTCTGTATCCATGTTAAATTGTACATGTTATACCGTACGTACCTAATTATTATAATATTCGGTATTTTAATACAGGAAACACGCAAGGATACACAGGAAAAAATCATTAGGTTCATTGCTAGGTATTTAGTTGGTTTGCTTTCCTCAATTCAAAATGAAATGATTTCAGTAAATTCTTAAAATATTTTGAAACTAAGTATACGACTTTTGTTATGGTTTTAATACCTACTTGTAGTAAGTGTAATTTTAAATACCTACTTACTTTAAATTATAATAAAAAAGAAATAAATATTACCTAGAAAAAACTACAATATTAATTTAATAGACTGATATAAAGCTTGATTCGTAATCTACTAATGTGTGCGGTTATAAGAATATCATAACTTCATAAGAACTCACAGTAATTATTATGAATAAAAAAATAACGAATACTTAATGTGCATGTGCTTAATAATATTGTTTTAACTAAAGCATGTTCTTAATTAAGCATGAAAATGTAAAAAATAATTAAAATAGATCTATGAGCGGCTGCTTCCGCATTAAAAAAAAATGTTATGCTAAACTCACATCATCGAAATAGGTTTCGCCCAGACGAATCTCAGACAATCCAATGAGACGCTGAGTCCGCGTTTTAAACACGTCACATTCACATAACAAAAATAATTATACGCTTATTAACGTCCAAAACGTATATTTATATTACTAAAACATTATAAGGCACAGTAGTAAATCGCTATAGAATTCTTCGCGACTTTATTTCACGGCTTTATTTATTAAACAATAATTATATGGATGGAGCGCTTGCCAAGCGAGCGTGTGACTCGGAACGGTGAACGAAACGCACTGTTTTGATAGTGTATTTTAGCGTACGTAACAGCAAACCTCAAGGTGAGTTGGAGCTCTACCAAAGCTCGCCCACGATACCACTTCCATTGAAGGTTTCGTTCCAGTCTACGTCCAATGCGGGCTTTGGTACGACACACTTTCACACTACTAAGACATTCACAGCAATCTACAACTACACCGTAAACATTTTGCGTACAAATACGACCGCCTATATTGTGCTCTTAAAACTTTAAAGGGTATGTGAATATTTAACTAAGAAGTAAAAACTTGAAATCCTTAACTTACTTTCTAGTTTCAGGTCAAAATTTCGTTATTTGTACTTCTAAAAGGACTCTAACTAGTGTTAGAAAATACATATATATTGGTAAAATTTGAGATAGTTTCGAGAGTTGTAGGGGGTTAGAATGACAGCGCAATCGATAAAACGATTCCTTCTATAGGTGAATCAATTTTCCTGTACTTAAATAGCATACACTAACACCGTTTGTACTGCCATTATGTCGACAGGTCTTGTGCAACGGCACACACGGATGGCTAGTCACTGTTACTACTGACGACACTATCAATGCAATATGACAACATTGACGGTGCGAATTTCCCCAGGAATGCAATAGAGAACCACTAAGCCAAACAAAACAAATTGTCAGTAATGAGCGATGATGTTAATTGCAAACAAGGTTTTCAGAATAAAATTTGCAGCCGTGATTCATGAAAATGATCGCAGAAAAATAACAAATAAACCTGAAGACAGTCTGTTTATTTACAATGATTCACGAGATCTAGAACTAAGATTGTTAAGAATTTTTGCTGGAAATGGTAGGTGCGCTTGTGAAAGTGACGACGCGCGACGCTTCAAGGCCTTAGAAAAATAGCGCGTTAATTCGCAATTTGTAACAATGTGCCAAGTTTTACTAAAAGATTCGCTAAGTGGTTTCCATCAAAGGATAGTTGCTCTCATCTCTTCATTTGGGTTACAAGCATTGCAGGGTAAATAATATAATCCTTCTATGCCCTAATAGCAAAGGTACTATGATTGCAAGTAGCAGAATTTTGACAGACTTGGAGATTACATAATCGTTCATGGATGATTTTGGAGTTTCTTAAAAACCACATTAGAATGATTAAAATCTGTCCACAAAAATCGGATTAAGTTACATGGCCGCTTGTCTAGACATCTCGTAAATATTATCTCGGTCCGTGACTTCATTCGCGGACCATATGCGCAAGAGCATCATCTGAAGAATGTAGAGCGGTACGAGCAAGTTATTTGATGTGTCTATAAAGATGTTTAGCCATAAATAATTTGGTTATGCTAGGTGTGATAATTTTTAGATCAGTATTTATGGCTCATGAAGGGTGAATGAAACTGAAAGGAACATCATTATGGACATGTAAGCAACACTGAGAATAGGTTCTCTAACTTCTTCATCTTAGCGTATCGATGGCTAAAACTTCAAACACCTTTGGCCCAAAATTCAGCTGCGCGAACTCCGCTCACTGATGCAGTCATAAGATCATCAAGTGCACAGGTGAAACGGCATGGGGCACAGGATCGAAGGTGGGCCATTGTCTGTGGGGAGATGCCGCATACGCACTAGATATCTTTGCCATCCATGAACCCCCATCTGAGGAGATTGTCTTTGCTCCGGCCGACTTGGGTTCGAAGTCCTCTCTTATCTGTAGGCTACACTATTGCCTATTGAGGTGAGAAAATTGATTGGTGAGCGCATTGTATTCTCATCAGCGTACAATAGGATTTTGCTGTGGAGTGTGGACTACGAGGCTCACGGAATTAGAGGGCAGTCTAGTGTTTGTTGATAAAATGAACATAAATACAACTACTACCGACTATTTTCGTAAAGAAGTAGGATGTAATTTGATTCAATATTTTTTTATATGCTCAAAAATTAAAAATAAATCGGTGAATAATCAGAGAAAGCAGTTAGAGTTGGCAACGGTTCAATACAATAGTTTTTTCATCTTGTTCTGGATAAGCGAATTATAACTTACTAGGTCTGGAGACGGACGTTAGCACAGCATTCATTATTGTATCATGAACTCAATTACCCACGCTTTTGTTAATTAAGTATATGAAGAGCACATGAGAGTAATAATATAGCGCAATATGTAATGTAACACAAAATCTAAATTACTAAATAATACTAATGCCAGTTTTCACCATTGCCATATTGGGCATTTAGGAAACTCTTAACAAGAAGAAGAGAAAAGAGTGTGGAGTGGGTGATGGCTTCTGAGATCGTTGGACCAGAAATGGGACCAGAAAACTAAAAACTCCTAAGTTTTCAAGTGCCATTTTAGACAATACTTATATAGGCCTAGTATAAACAGGTACGTTTATAATTTTATATGCTATTGTTAACTGTTATTTTCCAAAGCTAAATGCGAACCTGTAAAGATGACCTCAAGGTAGCGTCGTTTATTATTACCGGATTATCAAAGGGTTACAACTTCCGATAAACATTTACGGGACAATACTTCGTAAACACGTCAAACTGAACGGATATATGGGCCATTATACAACTACCCTATGCGTCAAATTGTATGTAAGTAAACTACTATATTGTTTCAGCCTATGGAATATATGGATGTATCGTGCCCGTTAACAAAATCAAATCCCTCCAAATTAGGGCGGACGCGGACGGGGCGAGTAAACAGTGCCACCCCTTAAAACAATAGATGTACCTTTGACATCGAGCCTTAACAGCAACAAAGAAGAACTAGTTTCCCGTAAAACGCTTACGTGTTTCCGCGTTCTACTTTCAGGAACATTAAAGCTTAGTCCCGGTCGTGATTGAGTTAGGCGTGGCATGGCACCCATCATGCGTCTATGCGGTCACTACCAATATAGACTCGTCAGGGCAATCGATTAGCTGATAGGGTTTGATGTGGTCAGCTATAGAGAAGTAATCAGGTAATACACCATTTGTGTACGATACCAATTAGTTGATTTTGTTCATTTATTAATCGTCTACATTGTCCTCATAACTATTAAACTAAAAGTTTTATACGAACTCCTCTTTATTTTTTCACGATTCATTGTTGGAAAAGTTTTTAGTTCAGGCTGATGTCATTTTTCTGTTCAGTATTGAAGCTTTAATAATTTATTTATTGATCTATACGAAACAGCATGTTGTTTCTCAAGAACTTTAAGAACTCTAACGGGTGATTAATCTCGTCATTTACGTAGACGGTGTGATTTTGTACATAATGAGAACCGACTATCAAACATTAGTATTTATTTCATATCACCCACAAACTGCTGATCCACACTTTTAGTAGAATTCATATTATTCTTAATTGCAAAACTAATTAAGTACTAGTTAAATTACATATTATTAGTCACATGAAATTAGCTCCCTCATTAATTAAATGTATGCGGGAATTTTTAATCAATCACAGCACGAGGTTGTAATTTAATTAAACATTTGTTTTTAGATTAATTACAAACATGAACATTGTTGTTTCTTTTTTAATTTGGCAAACATGGCGACCACACCTCCGAAGTAACGGCCTTCAAAGACAATACACCCTTCTTCCGCATTTAGTTTGCGTTTTCACGTTTCGCGAAAAGTATTTGAAATAATCCATCAACTTTGTTGACGTCTAAAACAATGGTCACCTGATTGTACACAATAACTTCGTATTTTAGGGATACAAAAAAGTATTTGATTGGGGGGTTTTTTGGCGGCATTGTTTTACATCACGTGGCAGCTGGTCATCATCTATCCATCTCAGTGACACTGACACAGCTAAACAATTAGCAAAGACGGGTCATTGCTAAGCTTCGTCGTCTGTGGGCGATGTCGATTTTGTATAGGTACAGCAACAAATTGAGCCAAATATGGACTGTATGAATTAAAAAAAACGGTCATGTTCGAGTCGGACTCGCGCACCGTGAGTTCCGTACTTTGTAGGTATGTAAATAGTTTTTAATTATTATTTTTTTAACGTAACTACAAATTTACGGTTTTCGGACTTGCGTGCTACATGACATTGCTTCAGTCTAGGTCAACGGGAAGTACCCTATAGGTTTTGATTTCGGAACACAAAGGCCCGTATCTTTTGATTAAGTTGACTTATAAGTTTGATTTTTTTACTGCTTCAAGGGAATCCTTGAGTGCATAATCAGCCTATAATGTTCCCACTGCTGGGACACAGGCCTCCTCTCTTCGAGAGGGAGTGAGCTATAATCTACCACGCGGGTCCAGTGCGGGTTGGTATTTGATATTAATTTTAACTTGATAACTCCATGCGTACCTGAGAAAAAGGGTCTTGACAGGCGGACAACGAAGTGATCTTTTAAGGGTTCCGTTTTTAATGTACCATGTTTACGGCCAAGCGGTATGCAGCAACACAGTTTCAGTTTCAAGGGTATAGGTAGGTGCCGGTGGTATTACAGGGTCATAAAACATTTCAGCTTGACAAAGATAAATCATCCAGAGAAATCTGGGATGGCGAGACGTCTGCGATTTTTCTGGTATTGCAGATGACCTTAGTCGGCAGTGATTTTTTACCCTCAGTTGGGCTTGGTTGCCATACAAAAAAAAAACAATCTGCCCTAGCATTTTCAGAACTATGTTGGGATCGGCTTCCAGTCTCACCGGATGCAGCTGAATACCAGTATGTCACATGATGCGACTGCCTACCTGACCTGCACAACCCAGTTACTGGGTAATAATACGATACCCTTGGTAAGACTGGTTATCAGACTTTCGGGCTAGTGACGAGCTTAAAGAGGTTTTCAAGGTACGGAGGGGTTTTGAATAGTCTTAATATTTAAAGATGATCAATTGGTCACCCATCCACGGACTAACCGCGGCAAGCGCAGCTTAACCTGATCGATCGACCCGTGCGGCTGTTATTACTTAGCCACACAATAATAACATAAAATAAAATATATAACTCACCTGAAGCCGAATTAGCAACACGTCCTAAAGACAGTGGCCCATTACCGCCATGGTGATTGTGATTACCTGTTAACAAAAGTAAATCATTAAAACATCATTTATGTCGATTATTGTATATATCGTGTATCGTATAGTAACATGATCGTCGATGTCGTTCATTTCACACATGTACAGACGCCAGCACATGAAGCTACAACAATCTGTCGAATTTCTTTAATAGATTTTCAACTTTATCGCTAAATCATTAAGGTTCAAGGTTGATTGGAAAATTTTGACAATTTCGGGTAGCTTGACCTGCTGGCGACTGTACACTGTACAGTCAACGTAAAAAAATAAGTGGAAAAATATTTTGACATTTACAAATCAACAATAATTATTATTATGTAGAGGACAAATGTTAACCAAAAAACAGTAACAAAATTCCGATTGACCTTTTTGTAAATACTTACTTGGTAGTTTTTATGTTTTTTTCCCGCTTAGCAACAACAATAAAATTGGCATTTCCATTTTAAAAAACTTAGTAGGTAAAATGAAACATTGAAAGTGGTATTTATTGTACCTATACTCGTACAATCAATATTATTATGTATTTATAAAAAATTATATCCTATCCTACTATTATTATAAACGTAAAAGTTTGTATGGATGGATGGATGGATGTTTGTTACTCTTACACGCAAAAATTACTGAACGGATTTGGATGAAATTTGGCACATAGATGGTTTATATTTATAACCAGGGTACTTTTTATCCGGATATTCCCACGGGTTCGAAACTTACAGTTTGGCAAGAAAGTCCTGAAACGGAACTAAAATATTTAATAATTGGCAACACTCGCTCTGCCTTGTCGAGTAAGGTACTACATATTCTGTCATTTCTTGTAATATTTCTCGTGTTTATTATTTATTTATTTGCTTTATCGTGGTGATACTGGTGACCCATTGTGTTCATAATGAACAGATCTGTTATTCGTAGCTCCGCAAGAGCGATAATTTATAAAGTATACGTGAGATGTTTGGCGGACCTCGATGCCGGACAAATTTTATCCTATCTCAACGATGTGTTTAAAAGAACCGCTGAAATGACAGGTAGAATTATATTTTATACGTGTAATTAGATCTAATGTGTGTATTTCAAGGTGCATTATCTATTATAAACCTTTCGTACAATTATTGAAATGTACATTCACGAATTTGAGGTTATGTTTACAAAACACATTCGGAATGCAGCGCGTTCGTATAATTTTGATACTTTTTGTTAATACTACATAAATCACTGAACAAAAATAACTATAGTATTTTTTAGGTAAATCCATCAATCAGTACTACAAGGCGAATTGCGATAGAAGGACAAGGTGCCAAGTGTTTTACAAGACCCCAGGTTTTGTAAAACATAAAATTGTCTTACATAATGTGGGATTAGTTGACATCAAAGTATTTTGAAATACCTAATAATTTTATTTTTAATTCATTAAATTAAATAACTGCAAATGTTATCGTTCTAGGCAGTGGCTGAACAAACTTTCCAGAGCTTTTCTTGTTTTCATAAAACCCGCCAATATTCACATTAATTTTCAAAAAAAAACTCAGTATCAAAACCGTTTTAGTCGTACTATATAGGGTTACAACATGCACGATAGTGGCGCCACCATTATTTTCACGACTTTTTTGCCAAGCTGTATATAAGGGTGAAACCGCTGGCGCAGCTAGTAATAGTTATATTTTTTTTAATCATCATCTGCCTAGCCTTTTCCCAACTATGTTGGGGTCGGCTTCCAGTCTAACTGGATTCAGCTGAATATCAGTATTTACATGGAGCGACTGCCTATCTGACCTCCACAACCCAATTACTGGGTAATATGATACCCCTTGGTAAGATTGATTTGAATTTAATTTACCAGTTCCAGGGCAAATGTATTTAATAATAGGTATAAAATCAATCTTTAGGGAACTTTGCAGAGAATGGTAATGCTGAAGGGTAAAATAATTTGTTTTGTCTCCCTTAAAGACAAAACCAATTATTTCAAAGACCACCTATGTCCACAGTTCCACACTACATTTAAATAGATCGTGACGTGGAGCACTTATATCTTATCGAACCTAATCAATCGTAAATCCTCGAATCCCAAAAACGCTAAGTTAATGCTGGAAAAATCATTTTCATTGTTACCATCGCGGGTAGAACCTGGATATGGCTGGCACAGGAGCGTGGGGGATTGGCACAAGAAAAGAGCTGTGGATGATGGTGATTAGGTATAGAAGTTACCCACATTACCTATATGCTCACAAAGTCATATTAGACAACATATACGGAGAGCATCCGTAGCTAAATCCAAACTAATATTATAAATGCGAAAGTACTCGTAAGTTGGTTTTTTACGCTTTCACGCTACAACGGCTGAACGGATTTGGATGAAATTTGGCGCACAGATAGACTTTGACCTGAGTACTTTTTATCCTGCATCGCAGACGAAGGCGCGGGCAGCCGCTAGTATTAAATTTTTTTAGAGAGCTAAGAAATGTCACGATGATTACACAAAACACAGAACAATCAAGATTTCATCAAATGTTAACAATGTTATATAACGTCATTAACGGATTAAATGTCAACATTACATTATCCGCTTTAATACTAATGACCACAAGATTGATCTCTCTGAGATTATGGCATACAGACATCTGATACAAGTCTTGAAGACATCGTAATAAAAATTAGTAATGGCATTTTCCCATACTTCAGATAAACAAGACGGCTGAAACGCTACTACGTAACATAACAATACACCACAACATTTACATTTAGTTTGTGCGAGTCACATTAAATACTTTTTCTTCCTTTCTTTCTAACAATAAACACATACGTATACGGTTTATAGAGCTCGTAATGTTAGAGTTACTTTACCGTGATTAAATTGAGCTCATTTCAACTTATAATTTAGCAACTATCAGTGCTGGTAACCGTAAAAACGAGGCCGGTCCTAAGAAAGAACCTTGGGGGACGCTTGGCTCGGACAACCCTGTCATGACAAGAGATTAGGGTGGGCACGGGCGTGGCAGGCGCACCGCGAAATGTCGCGCCATTTTGCTGATGACGTCACAGGCCGCGCCTGACATTTTCGGATAAAGCAACAAAGCAGCCCTACCTTCCTTCGTCGCTGATAACCGAAAAGCTTAATAGCTTTCAGAGCTTTTGCGGGTTATTCGCTTCGCATGCTCGCGCTTCCACCGCGGTGCCTTACCTTGACATTTTGATGTATTACGTATACAGACGTACGAGTATATACTGTCTAATTCTAGGATTAGCTGTGCTCGTAAGCTCTAGGGGACGTTGCCACGAATGTTTCCGCTCCGATTCTTTGTTAGGTTAGCTTTTTATACTAATGGTGCAATTTAAACGTTATGTGGCAATAGCACCAAGTGCGAAGCCAGCTAGTGCTGGCAGCATTTAGTATTGATTAGCATTCATTAGCTTGGCATTTCCACGTAATAATCGTGTTTGATAAAAGCCTTTTTCTTTTAGTCTTTCGAATGCACTTTAAAGATTAATTACCTGATTGCCACATTTTAAATATTAAATCAACTCGTATGTTATGTTTGAGTAATGTCACTAGGGCACGGAGGATCATTAGCCCACATCATAAACATAGTCCATATTAGGCACCCTGATTAACAGAGGCAGTGTTGATGACGTCAGTTCGTCACCTGTCATTTGAACCCCTCCCCTCCATTAGGAGGCTACATAGACAAAAAATGGTCGGTATTATGTGAAGACAAAATATTTGTGCGTGTTCATTAATGACCTTTGCATCGAACAAATAAACCTTTAATGCCGCAATATTTGGATGACGTAGACTTCGGGGTCGGTTTCCGGGCAGGTGTCCAACCTTTGTTGAAGTTGGTGATTATGATGTACGAATGTGACCTCCACAGTTCGATTTACAAAGCCGACGCGTAACCTTTTGCATACGATCCGAAGTCCGAAATACCTCGAAACTATCCCATCATCGGGGAAACTGCTCCCTCCATTGTTTTGACAATATGAACAATTGATATTTATTTAGACAACACTTTAAACTAGTCCTGAAATAACGTCATTTATTTCATCAAAATTCAGTTTCAGCTTTATAATAAATGAATGCATGAGAAACATTTAAGTACTAAAAATAATACCAAGCAAATCATACACATAAGCAATATTGGCTAAATACATAGATCGCGTGCAGACTTATAATATTCTTTATACCTAGTCGACATGGGTCAATAAACTGCTAGGTGATGGCTACTGGCCTGGCTTATGAGTAAGTTAACCTACAAAAGTTATTCCATTGTCAAATCAAAATGCTAATCACAAATGGTCAGCTCAGACTTTCGGTGAAGCGAGCTAAGTAATTCATATCAATTGGAACTTCAGCTACTTTTACTCCGCATAAATTGATGTAAATTGGAATAAAATTGGACTGGGACACTTGGGAAACTACCGCATGCTAGCTGGGATGTGCGTCCGTGCCAATAGTACGCCGGCGCGAGTCTACTCGCGTAGTAACGCGTTTTTTCGAGGCCAAGCCCGTACATAAAACAATTTCGAAGTTCTAGGAAACACCAGAAGGTTTTCAGAGTCTTTCTAGCCAAATAAAAGTGACACTTAAACACGTATAATAATTTAATAATATTTACAAAAATTTCATCAAAATAAAAATTATAATAAGCTTATATTATTAAAGAATATCGCATTCCGCAACGTTTTTCCGCAGAGCATATAAGACGTTCCTTAAATTGAAAAGTTCTTCAAGGAATTAGAAAATAAGTTTCGAGTCTATCTATACCCTACTTGTTACAAAACTTGTGGTCTAGGTTAAACTTGTAAACTTTTAAGTACCTACATAAGTACCCATTCATATAATGAACGACTCCCCGATTTTTGCGAATGGCCTAAACGATCAAGGGTTTACTCGCCTCATTTTGTACGATTTAACGCGTTGGGATTATAGGATAATCTTGGAGGTTGATTGGAAAGTTGAAATACGCAATATAGAAAATAGGCCGAAGGAAAATGTCGTGACTGCGTAACACCCGATAGTGAACTTTAAGAAAGTCCGAAGAATAGAAAAGATTTTCCGTTTAGCTTGTGTTGTGACAAAAATGAATCGGAGAAGATGACTGCCTTCCTTCATTAATGAAAAGGCACAAGAAGAAAGCAAAAAATATTTGCAGGACTGGAATTCGATAGTGTAGTTCAAGGATATTAAAGTTAGTGTGTGTGGAAAGCTCAAAGCAGGCTCAGTTCTGACCCGCAACATTTATACTATTTATATAATATGCAAATACTGACCTATGCAGTCTGCGGTGCTTATGCCAGTTGCTTTAGTCTTTATTATAAACACTACTTACACTATACGCTAAAAAGATTCCCTGACATAATAAAATCCTAATAATTTTTACTCAATCCACAACTAATCCGCAAAGGGCCTGAGATTTTTGGTGAAGGAACCTTCTCTCTCGAAGGGTGAAAGATGAGGGACTGCCGATTTTAGAGGAGCATAATATTTTGAATTTATTTTACAGAAACTGGGAATAATGCAACATACATGGCATCATATATTATAATTGGCAAAGCTGAAAGGATGGCCGCTAAGGGTCGTACCACCTTTGAGAGGGGCCAATGTTATATTTTCCTTAATATGTTCTAGCAAAGAACAATGCTACTTCTGGCCTCTGGGAACAGTGGGAACTCAACAGTTATCAAGAACGTGAAGTGTAAGAAAAACAATAGTAGCATATGTAAACACAGATTGCACTATAGTAGTCCATAAGACGATAAAATAACACGAAGCGCGCGACATTTAAACATCAAATTGCGAAAAGAAAGTTCAAGGAGGCGAACTGCCGACATTTGTTCAGTTTATGAATATTTGAAGCGATTCAATTGATACAGGCGTGCGACTGGCAACACCCGACGATCGTCTAACGACGCATTATACGACATAAAATAATATTAATATTGGAAACACTCTGCGTGTTAAGAGTTCGACAAACGATTGTGCAATGATTGCCTAAGTGATTATGCGAAAATGCACATAACTGCTGTTATAAAAATACGCAGGCGGTTGTTATGTAAGATAAGATACATCATTCTGTTATTTAGTGCACGCACACGAAAACAATAAAAGATGCCTGTTGAATACAATGTTGCCTGGTGTTATACGAGTTTAGCAGGAAATTAAATTTTTCAGGACACATTACGATAAGAATACATTAAAAGTACGACGCGGCTTTGCGATATTATATTATCTATTGACTATTCCTAGAACAATTTAAAAGTCGCGCGCTAGCCTTCACACAGTAGTTTTATGCGACGTGTGCGACATTAGTGCCAGCGTGACAGCGCCTTACATCTGTCTAAATGACTACACTACAGTCTGATTATTAATTTGCTAGATTAAAATGACAGCTGTCGTGTGCGTAGTAAAAAACACTGTCAACATGGCAAAAAAGGTCGATCGCAACTAGGGTTACCAGATGGAAAATTGAAAAGTCCTGACAAAAAGCCTGATTTCCATAGCAAAGTCCTGAGATTTTGTCGCATACGAATTCAAAACTCTGTGGAAAAATTAGTAATTGGTTTTGTGCACGTATGTTGATTCTAACTCTTAAAGATATGTTGATGTTAATTACGTTGATTTGTGAATATATCCAAAGAAGAAACAATTATAATTATGTTTTTCTATGTTTCTTTCTAATTAAAAATCTACTGTATTTTATTGAAAATCGATAAATCCTGAGATTTCCAAAATCTGCCCGCAATCCTGTTAGCAGCCTAAAAATCCTGAAATCTCAGGACAAATCCTGAGATATGGTAACCCTAATCGCAACTGTCATTTTGGTCTAGCAAATTAAAAATCAGGGTTTACATTATATAAAATTTATTCAGTTAGCTAATTTTTGATGTGTTGAAATTATTTTCGGTTTTTCAATCAGGAATTTCTCAGTAGCAAAAGATCAATCAATCAAATCAAGTTTATGACTAGTCCCCCCCCCCCTGTCACACGATTTCACACTGTTGCCCCTCGCTCGCCCTTAACCCGCTAGAAATTTATGGATGGCCAGTATAAAGAGTAAAACTAAGTAATATTTTGCTTACGACTTTTAGAGGATGGGTTTCTTAAAAGTGCGTCAAAAGAATTCAGAGACACATATAATAATAATAATAATACCAGCCTATTAATGTTCCATTGCCGCCTAAAGGCCTCTTGTCATCATACAGAGAAGACATGAGCATTGATCACCACGATTGCTGAAGACGGCTTGGTGATTTCAGTCTTATATCGACTATAAGTCCAGGTCTCCTCACAGTGTATTCCTTCACTGAATACAGTAATTCACAAAAAACATAGAAACTACATATGAATTGAGAAAGTCACATTGGTACTTGCCCTGAATTGAACCCACAACCATGAGAGGTGAGGCCTTATAAATAATAAAACATATTATTGAGTAATACTATAATTTTGTTGAATAAGGGCTGATTTTTCCATCGCCAGTTAACTTATGTTCGAAGAATAAAATTGACAATTCACAGTTTTTGTATGAAATAACTGTCAAAATTTCAAAATTATTCCTCGAATAAAGTTATCAAATTATTGAAAAATCAGCCCTAACTGGAACTACTAAAAGTTATCGCTTTAGTATAAAATGTATAAGAAAAGTGTGAATTAAATTAATATTTATATGCATTCTGTACCATACCGCACCCAATATATGCACATTGACATGGAGTTGCGGACACCAGCCCGTATTACCTATGCATTCTGTACCTAGCACAGTGGTGTCAATAACCAGCAGATTCACAGTGTCAATGTATATTAGGGCAACCCAAAGGAAAAACCCAACCCAACCTATTGTCTAATAGGTTGGGTTGGGTTTTTCTTTATTAAGAATTATGAAATATCTCAGCTGCTACTGAGTAATTTGTTTTGTGTACAGTTGATGGCAATAGGCTTGCGCCCTGTTACGTAAAAATAACCGGCGAAATGTGGGTGTACTACATAATTATGTTATATGTAGACAATGCAATATTGTTTTTAACCACTTTCTCATACATTTTCTTTAGATTGAATTTGTTTCTACATGAAGGCAAATATTTCAGGTAATGATGCAAGAAAATCAAGTACCTAGTTTAATTTCAGAATTTAAAAAGGAATGGTGTCATGTTATTGGGTTAAAACTTAAAGAAATCACATTTCATTGTTGTAGGGTGTCTGTAGGCATGACAACCAAGACTCTTATTAGGCTAAGCATGTCACCTTTTTAGTCCATTCATTATTATATCAATAATATTATAATAAAAATGGCACTATTTGTGAAAAATCAAGTACCTACATTCCCCAAAATAAATAGGTATTCTAATTTGAATTCCTATAAACTCACTAGTCCTATGGATATTAGTTGTTTTTTTCTATTTTTAAGGAAGAATCTGTGCTGTCGTCATCTTGTGATCTATAAGCAAAAGTATGACCTCATTTTTCATGGGAAATAAAAATATTTATGAAACTGTGGTGGGAAGCATGAATCATGTAACACCTATAATACTACAAACATATTCATACTTATAAGTCATTTAATACATACTAAATATTACTGAATAATCAGAATTCCTAGGCAAAAGTGGTTACTACGCCGGAACATAAAAGGTGATCGAATAGGTTGGCTATGGACCTAAGCATTTAGGACATGAAGCAAAGATAAGAAGAGAACATTCCTCACAAAAAAACCACTTTGCTCAATCAAATCTAAACTCATAGTCCAAGGATAGAACATATTATGTAAAAAAGGGCAGATGGAATGCAAAGAGAGACCCACTAAAACAATTTACTTAATATTTTGGATAGACAGAAGCACAGAAAAATAGTATGCTTCAAATTAGTTAAGTAGGCTGAGAAAAATCATTTTAATCACCAACACCAATTACTTACAGGTTTATTTGTGTTGGTTGATAGGTTGAACAGTTATTTCCGAGTATTCTATGAATATGCAATACGTTTTGCAATACATTTAACACAAACTTTACTTTTTTAAATGGCAAAGCTTTTACATATGCCATTCATATTTGACGTAGATTTATCATACCAGAAGGTAAAAAAAATAGTTATAATAGGTAGGTGATAAAAACACAAGTGGGTTATCTTGTTATTGTAATAAAATTGTCTGTACTAATACCAGATAACTGGCTTTGGTGCAACTATTTCTGTAAATAGTTGAAAGTACGATATTTAATGTTTGAAATTCATTAGATTGTACCTATTTGTTATTATTTACATTCAACACCATTCTTGTGATGTAGAGCCAACATACTATGATGTCAACTTTGGATTAGTAAAGGAACTGCAATATTCTTACATCATTAGGAACCTTCTAATCCATAATAGATAACACTTTAATCATTTAAATTCATAAAATGATTCAAAGTGAAAGTACCAAAGCAAAAGTTGACATCATTCAACGAAAAGTTATTGAGAAATAAGAGACAAATACATACATGTGAATGATCCTGGATAAAAACGGGACACCTCTGCAAATACCACTTATATTTCTACTGAAGGATAGGGCTCTATTCGTATTTCCTTGTTAAAATGAATAAACTCAACGATATACACTATTCACCCCAAGTCAGAATTGAGAATTCCGACGACCGACCGCACTGAACTAAATAAAGTAGAAGTAGAACGGATTGATGATTGGGAAGTCTGATTGCTCGAAGCAACAAAATCACATTTTTCTCACTATTTTTGGCTCAAAGAACACAGTTCCCAAGTCAGTAAAAAACAAAGAACAAAGTTGCCAACATACTTAAAAAAATTCGCCTTTAAAATTTTGTATTTCAGTTAAAGTTTCTCCTTGGAAAGACATCATACAAAGTGTGTTGTTGTTACAGGTTCAAACACATTTTTACAATTGCTAATTTAGTAGGTAAATATCTCGATTGTCTAGTTTCTATTTAATTTATTAAGTCTAAATGATATTTTTCCATTAATCTAAACAAAACGATTTGTTTGCAACATTGCGACCCTTCTGTCATTTTTTTCTCCCCAAAGTATATTGTGCTCAGGATATCGTGACGAACTTTAACCATGATTCTAGTGAGACACCTTTGAAAAATATATTGAGCGCTCTGTACTCACGTCGCTTCGCTTCTTGCCTCTGACATAGATATTGTTATCTGTGCTTTGATGCTGAATACTGTATTTTTAGGGTTCCGTAGCCAAATGGCAACGGAACCCTTATGGATTCGTCATGTCTGTCTGTCTGTCTGTCTGTCTGTCCGTCCGTATGTCACAGCCGCTTTTTTCCGAAACTATAAGAGCTATGCTGTTGAAACTTGGTAAGTAGATGTATTCTGTGAACCGCATTAAGATTTTCACACAAAAATAGAAAAAAAAACAATAAATTTTGGGGGTCCCCATACTTAGAACTGAAACTCAAAATTTTTTTTTTCATCAAACCTATACTTGTGGGGTATCTATGGATAGGTCTTCAAAAATGATATTGAGGTTTCTAATATCATTTTTTTCTAAACTGAATAGTTTGCGCGAGAGACATTTCCAAAGTGGTAAAATGTGTGTCCCCCCCCCTGTAACTTCTAAAATAAGAGAATGATAAAACTAAAAAAAATATATGATGTACATTACCATATAAACTTCCACCGAAAATTGGTTTGAACGAGATCTAGTGAGTAGTTTTTTTTTAATACGTCATAAATCGTAACGTAACGGAACCCTTCATGGGCGAGTCCGACTCGCACTTGGCCGGTTTTTTTTTCTACTTGATGCACTGATGTTGTCAGTGTCAAAAATGACAAATTAAGTTTCTGTTGTAGAGTTCGATCGATCGAATTTACCAATTATTTATTTAGGTACCTACCGCTTGCTGTCTTTAATCATAAAATAGTAAATGATAATTTTATCAATTCTGTATAATTCTAGTTGTCTTGGAACAAGTATCTCGTAAAAAATGAGTACAATGAACATATCTATAGAGAAGAAAAGATCGGACTGTCCTGCCTTACCTAAAGGTTGGCAAAGGGAAGAAGTTCTCAGGAAAACGGGCTTGTCTGCCGGAAAAGTTGATGTTTACTATTACAGGTATAAATGCATATTGTTTAAATGGCCTCATGTATATAGATTGTTTCAGTTATTTGCAAAATTCAGTTGATATCAAAAATGAAGACTCCTCTCAGTCATTCAGAAATTATTAGTATAAACTTTTAAAGTAATATTTAAGGCCCAGTTAAAATGTAACTTGATATTGTTGTTGATCCTAACATAGCTATAAAATACTGTAATCCTGTCGAACAGGTTCTACAATTAGCATGTTCACTGTCATGTTTACAAACATGATCTTAGGTTATGAAATTGAACTAAAAATTCACATAAGCCACAATGAATGTTAGAAACGACTACAAGAGTGAGCTATAACATAATCAACTGGTGCCTTATTAGGACAGTTTAATGCCATCATGATTCCAGTGTAAGAGAAAGAGGGAGCTATACATGACCATGTCCTTATTTCGGATTGGAATCATGATGGCATTAATACTTTATAATACGGCCCCTGGTCAGTTAACATGGCTAATAAATTGTCTAACTTAACATTTACATATCCATCACTAAATCAGGGATTAACCGATGCTAACGTACACCAGCTCCTGGCAGACTGGTCAGTGACAATAAACTTTTCTGTAGCCCAACAGGTAAAAAGTTTCGCAGTAAGGCTGAGCTAGTTCGTTATCTGGGTGATAGTATGGACCTGTCGTGTTTCGACTTTCAGCAGGGTCAGATAAACACTATGTTGCTGTGCAAGGCCAAGAAAGCACGCGCGCAGTTTGACTACAGGTTCCCATTAGTGTCATAACTTCTTCCACTTGTGTTGTGATCATTAGTGCAGTCCTGCTTTGTGTACCATCTGTATTTATAATGCTATCCGATAGAAGCTTGTATTAAGTGTGCCTAGGTATAGTTTTGCTCTTTGTGTGTGAACAATGATTATGTTTTGTTTTTTCTTGTTTTTGAAACATAATCAGTGTTGTTTGTCTTTGTAGTTGTTGTTTAGTCATCACACCAGAAATGCACTGCTTGACACAAACCAGTTTTAGTACCTGTTCATATGTTAACCAACCTCCTTGTACAAGCTTAGGCTTTTAGTGCTTCATCATTTCACAGTTCATTGCCATTATATCACATCACACCTTGGCAGCTTTGCTAATTAAAATGGAATAATAAGACTTGAATCCTTGACATATACACCTAATTCTTTGGCAATATCCAGGGCACTATCCTATACTACCAGCGCATGAATATGCAATTTTCAGTCAATTGTGGCTTGGAACATAGTTCACATTGCAGGTAGCTGAAAAGATCCCCTTTAATAAATTACCTCAAAGCAGAAAGCTTTTATACAGATCTTATTTTTTACATAAAACTGCCTTGCTTGTTACTCTTTGCACTAAGCAGTATGTATTTTATGTTTTAGTGAGTGTTGGTAAGTAAATAACTGTAGAAAATAGATTTGAGTTTTGTGTTTTTCTTGTTGTGAATTAATCTTATTTGTCCACTCATGGTTAAATTTTATTAACTTACACTTTCCATGCACTAAATTATGTTTCATAATGAAGAGTACACTTTTGTAAAAAAAAATTAAAATCTCATAATGGATTTTAGTTACTATGTTGAATGAATGAGAATCATCAATATCCTTACACTGACTTGTTTATTAAACTCCATAAAATGTTCAAATAATTAAAGATTACTCACTAACTCATTGACTAAAATCACTGTAGCAAATGACTAGAACTTAGCATAAAATCTTAGCATCAAGTAATGTTGTATAAGAATTCACTCTAATGACATTATTCTGCTTAATATTACATTCATAGTACAATCACTTCTGCACTAATTTGTAGATATTACATACATACATGCATTCTTTTATCTTTCTTTCCCAATTAACGGGGATAGAAGGAATCACCCAACACTTTTTCATATCAAGGTGGTAGTAGTGAGTGTGTTAAAATATTGAATTTAAGCATGTTGTTCCAGTAACTTTTATGTAGCATGGCTGAGTGCAGGTCTGAAATCAGTCCAACATTTTTATTGTGTGGAATTTCCCTTGAATTATAGTAAAACATCCAAAATAGAAAAAAAAAAAAATTAGAGACTAATGTCTTAACAGAATCATAATTTTAGCACAAAATCTGCCTTCATGTCTTCATACCTCAACAATATAATTAATTATATATTTTTTGATACAGGGGAGTCCGATCAGATGCGTCTTTGGTACCTCCTATTCGTCAGACAGCGTCAATATTCAAGCAGCCGGTCACTGTCTATAAGACACAGGAAAGCAAAGTGAAAACAGACCTGAAACATGGTACACAGGAGAAACCCAAACAGTTGTTCTGGGAGAAGAGGCTAGAAGTAAGCATTAAATACTATCTTTTTTTATGACTTACATATGTCTCTGGGGTGCTGCAGTCTTGTTTGGGTTAGCACATTCGATTCGGCGTTTGTTGGACAACAAAGCCGACCCAAAACAATTACTGCATAAATTCGGCTTGTGCCGATGGGCAAACTTCGTTCGGCATCTACGGGTCGGCTCGGCACAATTCGCTAAGCGAACTAAGCCGAGCGGCTTCTTCCCGAACATTATATTGCCGCCCTGCTGTGCCAAAATCATGCCGACCGCGACCCGAGCAACGGTTTTGCTTAGCACCCCTCATAATTCAAAGCTCATTCATTAAAGTGAAGAATATTGTTTTGTTATTGTTTTCTTTAATGGTGTTTCAGGGCTTGACGGCGTGTGACACGGATGGAGTGAGGGGCACCACTTCTTTGCCCAAATACATAAAGCCCTTGGGCCCTTATAACTCGGATGCCACCATCATTCAGTCACTGGCAACAGCTCTTCATGTTTCTTCTCAACCTATTACAGGTAAGGAGCAAAAATGGATTTTAATTATATTACAAACTTCATTCTTGCATAATATGAGTGAATTCTGTCTTTGGTTGTCTGTGTCTTCGCCTTCAGGAGATTTCTTTAAGGCGTCGATGAAGTTGAAACTCCAGCATTTGCATAATGTAGACAATAATTTAATAAGCTATGGAGATATTGGCGTCGATTCCCTTGTTCACAAACTAAACTAAATTTAAGTTCAATGCATCTTTTTAGGGTTCCGTAGTCAACTAGGAACCCTTATAGTTTCGCCAAGTCTGTCTATCCGTCCGTCTGTCCGTCCTCGCTTAATCTCTGTGACCGTTAGCACTAGAAAGCTGAAATTTGGTATCAATATGTATATCAATCACGCCGACAAAGTGGTAAAATAAAAATTGGAAAAAAATGTTTTATTAGGGTAGCCTCCTATATGTAAAGTGGGAAGTGATTTTTTTTTTTATTTCAACTCTAACGTGTGATATATTGTTGGAAAGGTATTTAAAAATGAATAAGGGTTTACTAAAATCATTTTTTGATAATGTCAATAATTTCGGGAATAATCTCTCCAAAAGTAAAAACAATGTGTCCCCTCCCCCCCCTCTAACTTTTGAACCATAAGTTTAGAAAATATGAAAAAAATCTGAAAAGTAGAACTTTATAAGGACTTTCTAGGAAAATAATTTTGAACTTGATGAACACAGCAGTTTTTGTACAAAAAAGACAAAAAGTTGTACAAAATAATTTCTGGACTAAGTTTGTAGTATAATCGTATATGCAAGCATTTTTTTAACTTCGTTTACATATTTTATTATCCTGAACGTATCTTTTTTAAAAAAAAAAGAATTATTAAAATCGGTTCTCGCAATCCAAAATTACCACCAAAAACTTCTGGCACGTCTATGTATTAATTAGTAACCCAATTCCCCGAGAGATGGCGCTGTAGGTACTTATTACATTGGGTCGGGTATTATCGAATTGTTCGGTTGGTCTCTCCTTGGCATTGGCGGTATCTTATAACTACATAAAACTTCTATCAGGAACATGCTAAGGCAATTTAGAACAAAACTAAAATTCATTTTTTAAGTTGGGTTACCACTATGTTCGGGCTCCAGCAGCGCTCCTGCAACTGCTCCAATGGATACGTCGCGCGCACTTCTACATGCGCTCCCCTTTGTGTTCGCGCTAAAAACCGTCACGAGTCGGAGCGCCTGCCGCGGAGCGTGCAATGTTGCACGCTCCGTGTTCGCGCACGTACCCACTACCGGGAGCAGTTGCAGGAGCGCGAACATAATGGATACCCAACTTTAAACTCATAAGTGGAAACACTTATTGTGACGAACGGGAAACTACGGAACCCTACACTGAGCGTGGCCCGACACGCTCTTGGCCGGTTTTTTTTTCTTTCTATTTATTTTAGAAAAGGACAGAAGATAAATATTAGTTTAGTCCTGTCAAACTAGTCAGCCTACCCTAAAATACCTCTCAGTTCCAGCTTCAAATTACGACACATCCCACTGTTATTTCATTTAACTACTCTTCAAAATTGCAATAAACGAAAATTTATTGTGCTTCACCATTTCCAGGTCAAACCGGTTCGAAACAATCCATACTCGAGAACCCGGGGGTTTTTTTAAACCCTGAACAGCCGCTAATTGCGGCTGTTACCATAACCAAGGATGACGTGAGACGTCAAGAGGAGCGGGTGCGACGTGCGCGTCAGCGGTTGCAGGAGGCGCTAGCTGTGGCATAGGGTCACGCCGGCGACGGGGAGGCCAGCGCCGACCCCGTCGCCGTCGCCGTCGCCGACCTGTCGGTCTCATCCAGACTGTCGGACTCAGCTGACGCCTCTCCGAAACCCTCGTCGACCGATATGAACGTAGATAATAACGAATAAATATTTTATAGGCAAGAGAATCTCAATACAAGTTCTCTGATTGAGGTTTTAAGCATGTAAGGTCTATTGTGGACTTGTTTTAGATAAGGGTGGAAAGCAGTTGGAACTGCCGTAAATTAATATAGGATTCGACGTGTCGGAGATAAATAAATTGAAAATTATATAAAATGTGGAATGCTCCTTTGTTATGGTGTTTGTTGTAATTGTGCTGTTTTGTAAGATACAGTACGCGCCACGGATCTTTGTCTTTGAGAAGTTAACTGCGTGTAGTCGTTTAGTTTTTGTGTTAATTACTTCGGAGATTGGAGGAAATCCTAAAAATGTCGGAAAGAACGGTGTCTGCACAACCTTCTTCCTTTTAATTAATAAGTCCGTATCAAATCAGAAACTAATGTGCGACTATCTTCACAAACACAAAAATCCGTAG
Source organism: Apamea anceps (assembly GCA_951799955.1). Lineage (NCBI taxonomy): Eukaryota > Metazoa > Arthropoda > Insecta > Lepidoptera > Noctuidae > Apamea > Apamea anceps. The sequence goes on along the minus strand of OX637513.1, from coordinate 12,505,542 downwards.
CGCGTATTGCAGTGTGGTGTGTGCTTTGAAAGTAAAGTAAGTTGCAGTAATTACTGTGGACTGTGGTCGTATTCCTGATTGCCGTCAAAAAGATTTAAGTTTTACTGCATGATTTTCAGAGGCAAAGTCGGGGGTGCTAATCAGAATACGATCTATAGTACAGATGAATGGATTTATACAATCATACATTATAAGAACTTGTACATTTAATCAAAAATAAGCAAAATTTTATGCTAATATTTAATTAAGTGGAAAATAATTGTGTGTTTTAACAATAAAACTATTTTATAACTTGTGATTATCGTGTTTAATTTAATACTTATCGAAAATAACAGAAAGTGATAGAAGTGAGATCTAACACTAAATTGTAATTGATTAAAATAATATTCACAACCATACAAAATATTATTTATTACTTTTTGTTCAACCTTTCATGGATATGTAATTATTGTAACATTTGTAACTAAACCAGTTAGTTTAAAATATGATAAAGTATGGCTGAAAAAAATAAAGTGGTTAAAATGATTTTAATAAATCATACTGCAATACAAAAGATCAATAACAATGGTAACTATATATCATTAAAAATGTTGAGCTCAAAGCGTTTACAAGTCCAATATTTAGCAAAAGCTAATTTTTAGAAAAATGCTGGCAAATCTGTAATTGGTAATACCTATCCTGCGGTTTCTTAGTATGAATGTTTTTGGTATATTATGGGACTGACGAACATTTAAAATAAGGCTTCTTAAAATGGCACAATATTTTATGGTGACTATTTCAAAATGGACGGCTGCTATGTGTGTATAAATCGGAGAAGCTGACGTGCTCTATGAGAATCTAATAAAATATAATTATTTTAGAATATATGTCTAATTAATAGGACTTGTCATAGAATTTAAACCTATAGGATTTCTTTGGGTCACCGGTGGTTTCATCTAATGCTCATTCGGTGGTCCCTTGCTACGTTTTAACAAAGCTAATATGAATTCTTATAGGGCTAATTCGTGTTTAAAGTCAATTCCATTTCAAGATCAAAGATTGATCATTATCTTATTCTAAACCTACTTACATACCATACTACATAATGACAAGAAACTTCCATAAGAATGAAAATTATTTGATCTAAATTGCCATTCGCGAACTCAAAGGATAATTGATTGCGACTGATGCCGGTGTCACCTTATTAAAACACATTTTTACGGCGTGGGAAGAGCCCCAAGACGCCATAGGAATTTTTTGTGACCTCTCCAAGGCTTTTGATTGCGTTGACCACGAAACCTTGCTTTTAAAACTTGAGCATTACGGACTTGGAAAACTTGCGCTCAGTTTAGTAAAATCTTATTTAAATGATAGACAACAGCAAGTTCAAATAAATGGCGTCAATTCACTCGGTTTAAAAGTAAAAATGGGTGTACCACAAGGGTCGATATTAGGTCCTTTCCTCTTTTTAGTATATATTAATGATCTAGCCCATTTGTTAAAATCCCAACCACAGATGGTGTTATTTGCTGACGATACTTCCTTGATTTTTTAAATTAAGGTGGATGCTCCAAGGTAGCCCGCGAAATTCAAATTTTCATACGTTTTTTGCCATTTGCTGGTCAGTACTAAGTTGTACGTTGATTAAAATATGATTCGCGGCCGTAACAAATATGTATTTACAGAATTATAATCATTAGAATCAGTAATACAACTTGTTAAGTTAGCATAATCCTAAAATGTCAAGATTTCATGAAATAGTCATTCAGTAGGATTACTTGAGAGAGTTGTGTGTATATAATATAATATCCCTGGACATTTCACACACCGCCATCTAGTCCCAAGCTAAGCAACCTAATGCTTGTGTTATGGTAACAAGATGGCTGATAAACTACTTATATACATTTTACATATAAATTCAATCTCCTAGTATTGTATAATTGTATAGCAGTGTGAGTACTATGTACATACTATAAAGCTACCATTTACTGGGTACGTCTTTCATTGACTTGAATGTGCCCTGGCGGCTGAGAGTATGTCATGCTCATTCAAATGTCTCGTTGATGATGGCACATGTGTTGGATCATTTAGCTCCCTTCAAAATGATTGAGCTGAATGGTGCTAATCCATGCGTCATGTTCGTAAACGGGGCGCCGTAAGTAGGGACTGGTCATCTCTTTGCTGCCATGGCTTAATTTAATTTTTTTTATTACCTATTATAAACTTTTCATTACGGACGCTTTTAACGTTCGGCATCGTTCTCACATGCATAATTTCTAAGATGAATGATGTCACCAATACTTTGCAACCATATTATTGGGATTTAAAAGAGTGTCCATGGAGTTTCTTGCCCGTTCTTCTCCATAGGTACAGACGCCAGCAGGTCAAGCTACCCGAAACTGTCAAATTTTCCCAATCAACCTTGAACCTTAATGCTTTAGCGATAAAGTTGAAAATCTATTAAAGAAATTTGACAGATTGTAGTAGCTTGATGTGCTGGCGTCTGTACCTACTACGCTTTGGAATGGGCAACTAGCTTCAGTTTTCTGACTGACTGACCCCTTGACAATTCAAAAGTGCTTTTAATTGGTTTAATTAAAATAAATATTTGAATTTGTTTGACAGCAGTCGGTATTGATGTTCACCACCAAAAGTGTAGGTTGCGGAGGGACTTTTTCGCACTTTTTTTTTAAAATTGAAAATCCAACAGTGTTTTTACGACGCACTGGGATTCACACTTGAATTATCAATGCTCGCAAAACACAGAGGGTTGAAAATCCAGTGCACGATAAAATAAGTCCGTGCGAACCTGGGGGTCTACTCCGAAGTAGTATCGGCCGAATGTTCGGCCGTTTCCTGCTACGAAGTTACTATTTGGTTCGGTCGGTTCCGATCCTACACTCCTACACTCTTTCGAATATTGACTATGGTCCCGACCCAACTGAGCCGACCCGAACTTTTGGTTTGGCCATGTGTCGGTCCGATCCAAACATTCACACTTTGCACTTCGGAGTAGGCCCCAGGTCTTAGTGGTATTCGAACTCGTGACCCCACGATCGTCATGTTCTTTGGTTTTTTGCGCGTTTCAATCACATAAATCTTTGCGTTCGCGAATAGACGGTTGTAACAATGTGCACACAGCATAAGAAAAATACTTCAATGACATGAAAACAGAGACACCCTTTAAATTTTAATTGGTCACCTGACTTCACCAAAACTTTTTTTTTTCAGAATACATCATATTATGTATTCTGAAAAAATAAAATGTTTTGGTGAATTGAATATTATTCAGTATCCTGTCTGTACTTTAACTTCTAACTACATAAATACAAAATAAATGACTAGAGTAAGTAACAGTCAATTTGTACGAAAACCTTATTCCTTATAAACTACCTCATAAAAGCTTTAATTAATAAATGACGATGTAGCATAATTATTATTTGAATATTGTTAACATTGAAAGGCCCCATTTCAAGCATTAAAACCTTAACATGATCATTTAAATAGTAAGGGCTCTATTTAATAAGTAATAACGCTGATATTTCCACTACCTACATTATATATTAATTTGCTAAAAGATCTCGTCATTACGACGTTTATTATAAGGCAGTAATTAGTAAATATATTTTGAACTATATGTGATAATTATTATGTTTTTATATGGAATGCATTAGTTTGTATATCACAAATGATATGTTGATAAATAAATCGGATTAAGTTAAAACCATCAGTCTGCTCTGTCTGATACGTAAATGATATGTCCAGGATATTAGTAACAATTATTTAAGTCCAAGGGTAAAAATTTGAGAATAAAATTATTCCTACAAAATAATATCCAATGAAATAATACTGTATCATTCGCGATTGGAAGTCTGGCATCCTTCTGGAGATTAAAAATGTTTTCCACTTGCTGTACATATTGTCAACTCCCTCCAAATTAGCGATAGACAAATGGTGAGACGGGATTCTCTTTCCTATTCCAATACGTCGGAAATGCTCATTGATGGTATTTTGATCTGATGTTGGTGTGGGACCAACATTCATTTTACTAGAACATATCCAATACAATACCGGACTAGCTGATGCCAAGAGTCTAGTTGACACTTGGATATGTACAAAAATTATGCAAAATATACACAAAAACAACATATGGACTACATACACAAACATTATAGGATCATTGGCCCCGAAACATCTAGAATATTGCTTTGGCCTGTAAGGCATCTTATTTGAATATCCAATAACACTAGTTTTCAATCCAAGTCTAAAACACAGCCTTATGTTACACAGTACATAAGACAAACAATGATACATCACCAACAAAATGATAGGAGCAGCGAGAATGAAGTTAGGAATTTGTTTTAATTTATAATACCTGAAGAAACCAACATTCCAGTAATTACTTTGAACATAGGTATATGATAACGGCAAACTGTTGTTACACCATGGACTCTCAGCACTGCCGGGCAACACATATTCTGTATTTGATAAAAAATCAGGTAAGTTATGTTCACTATGCACACAATATTTAAAGTAATTATATGTTTGAACTAAAAGAAATGGTAACAGTGCTATGATCACAGTCAAGAAGAGTGACACAAATGATGTGAACAATGGTAACAACAAGAATGGCAATATTAACTTATGTTTTAAAGTTCTATATTTGTACACAATTTCAGGTAAAGTTCTTTCTACAACATTTTTAAAGCTTGCATAGAATATGAACCCTAAATTAACAGAGCCATTGGATCGAGTGATCATTGAAAATCCCGCTGGCAGGCCACTCAGTATATCAATATTAGCAAATCTTAAGGTCTCACTTTCTGTACACTTGTACATCGTATAGAAGGACATCCATGCAAATAGTGATTCTGAGTATGGTGCTGAAAAGAATATACTTGCTGGGTTGATACAGTACAATATTGCAGATTTATAGGCTTTACATTCACTTCGCAAAATTCTTAAGCTCAGTCTGTGTAATATATCAGCTGATTTGATAAACATTATAATATTTAAAAGGGTTGCAGAAACTAACAGTGTGCTGTGGAAGTTTAAAAATGTTCCAAATATACTATTGAGTCCATAAGCAACATATCTTACAACTAATGGAAACAGTGGAAAGAATGCTAAACAATTTTCGTAGGTATAACCATATTGGGCAATATGTATATAGTATTGAGCATCCCATCTCTTCATGCCCCCCAATAAATTATCCACGACGATGTCGGCGTGCGTTTTACGCAAGTTTGGGTCTTCTGGGCTTACGAACACATTAGCGTCATGATCCGGTATGATAAGGTTTGATATTGCTTGTAAGATAATTAGGATAACTCTTGTACTAAAGGCAAACCATAAAATCTTTTGCCGTGGGGAATACATCTGAAACAAACGAAATACAACATATTTGCAGCAATTTCTAAACCATATAAGTATAATGGTTACATTAATATTAACAATTACCTTAGAGGACTTGCTGTTTCATATATAGTTACACATATATACACATATTTCAATCAATATTATTGTCAGTAGTGCAAGAAATTCATTACAATAACGTCCACCGCGAAGCGATTGTTCAATGACATTGACACTATTGACAGTTTCAATTTTATTTTATCAATGCTACTGATGTCACTGATAACGGGAAATTATCTATGATTTTACCAATCCATGTCATGTCAGTAGTAAGTACTGTAAGTAATAAGTACGGTAGTAAGCACGACGCTAACTTCTCATTGTATGTACGAAAAGCCTACAATGCGAGGTCAGTTAAAACTGGAAATCTATAATAGCTTGATGTTTTGAAAAACAATACTTACCGTACATTGAAACTTCGCCGCAGTCGGGTAAAAGGGCCTCCAACAAAATGATAGTCAGTTCGGATACGGCAACAATTTGACTTTCAAAACGCCTTTATTTCCTAGTGCTACGGACTGTTATCATAGTTCTGAGTTCCAGTATGAACAGTGACTACCAGAACATTCGGGGTTAGTCCTATTGTAGCTTATAATAGTCCTCCAAACCATATTTCGGTCAATCTCAACAGACTGTACTGGAGACTGGCCTTCGGCGCGGGAGATATTATAGTGCACAAGCGTGTACGCAGACACAATTGCACTTTCTCTGCCCTCACTCTCATAGTCCAATGGGACGGTAATCCATGTGACTCAGGCTGGCTGGACAAATCTTCAAAATAGTTCGCATTTAACTAGGTCAATAGTCAAATGACCCCTCCCGCTCTGGGTGGAGCGGAAGGGAGTGTCAGATTCTTACTGACTAAAACCCACCCATGTTCCTTTATGTTCCAGGGCAGCGTTAACCCTTTCGGACGATCCCGCTACCCCAGCAGGCTTCGGCCCATTCGGGCCCCGTCAGTTCGTGCTGACATCTCTTTGAGGCGCGCGTGGAACACATACGCGCCGTCCGGCACGGGCCCGGTCCTGATCGGACAGGGAGCTACCCATTACTCTCTGCCCGCAGGCCCGCACCTACGGTGGCCGGGAGTCGTCACGCGGCTCCCGACGGACGCCCGGAGCGTCTCCCGCGGCGGCTGAGGCGTGAGGTTCTTTCCCTCATCCATCCCGCCACCTCCTTCGCTAGCATGACTGCTTCGCTTAGAAGGAGGTGACTGCCTCCCACTCCCTCTCGCCCCGGACCATGTCTTGAACCAGGGCCGGACGCAAGAGGCCGGGCTCGCAGCCGCAGTGAACGCGTCCAATAGGGCACCCTTATTTCAGAATATGTGACGCTACAGAATCTTAGATAATCGGTGTCACTGACTCTGGCAGGGCCACCATCAGGGATTTTAATTCTGATAACACAAAAATTAGTCGCCAATTAGACGAAATTTGTCGGTCAGTGGTTCAAAAGTGTAACTAGGTGACAAATTGCGACTAATTAGCGACAAAATATGAGAGAAAACAGATTTTTGCTAGGTGCCCTAGTTTTTGAGATATAAATGTGGCCCTGCTGGGGAGACTCTCCAGATCGGCCACCTATAAACCCTTATATCTTTTGAACCACTGACCGACAAATTTTGATATTTGGAAAACCGAGATTGAGAGACCAGCGAAAAGTGGTTTTTCAAGCTAGCTGGACACGTTTTCGATCGATTATCTAAGATTCTGTAGCGTTACAAATTCTGAAATAAGGGTTTTAGCCGTCACAAAAAGTGCCCTGTTGACCTAGTTAAATGCGAGCTATTTTGAAGATTTGTCCAGCTAGCCTGAGTCACATGGCAATCCAATACGACCGGAGAGACATCAGGCGCAGGACCAACGGCTCAACGTGTTTTCCGAGGCACGGGGTATCACACCGCCAACTTCCAGGCTTTTGGAAATAGACAAACCAGTGTTACAACATAGGCTTTAAATTCGAAGCATTACCTACTATACTAATTGACGCTTAGGCATAATCAGCCTATAACGTTCCACTAACGAAGGTATGAGCTGATTGTAATCCACCACGCGCGACCGGTGCAGGTTGGTGATGTTCCATACCGTTTTCTTCGTCGTTTTGAGAGCCGTGGTGATGAAATAAATAAGTTAATGCACGCCTGCTTGGGTTCGAACCCACGACAAGTCAAAAGTCATTATTGCAAAGCATATACATACCGTAGACATTGCTATTATAATCACTATAATATTGTGATTCTGAAACTTTGGACCTTGTTTGGTACAGCTGAACAGATTTGGAAGATTTTTTTTATAATTAATGTTTTTTCTCCGGGTACGGATGCGAAGGAAACCGTAGATAACAGCTTGAGCTAAGTAATGCACAAAAATATAAAAAAGGAGCAAATAAAACGATGGTTTTTAAGTTTATTTATAATAATTGCATTCTGTCACGTTATAATATTATTACACCCAGATTCATACGATATTAAACAATTCTAGCAGTCTAGAACACACCACAGAGTACACGCCTATTGTATTTATTGAATTATTATTACATGAATTCAAAAAGCTGACGCATACTTATCAATGCGTTGTTTGGCAAGAATTTGGAAACAAAAGATAGTGTCAACAAGCATGAAAGCTAGCAAAAAATTGAACTATTTATTATATTCATAGCTCAATTTTCTTTATGTTTAGAAAATTAAGCCAATGAATGTTTTTATTTCCTCTATGCATAAATTTTAAAAGATATGTTCACGATAAATAAAGGTGCGCCATGACCAATGCCTCTCTATACATGAAATACGAAGTTCACATCGGTGATTCACCACTTCTGTGTAATTTTAACACATTCCCCTACAAAACTGAGCAACATTAGTACTCTTTCATACTTTTTACAACTTAAATTTAATTACCTATAAAACCACTACAATAGGCTACAAAAGAAAAGTAAATATAAAAGTATTTTTACCACCACAAAATAATAGATAAAAATATATTTTACATGGCTACAAACAAAACGAAACCGAACGAAATATAGGCATCATAATATATAATTGAGATACATAAAAAGAAAACAATGTATTTTTGTCTTTTGTTATATATTGATATATTTTTGTCCATATTCAGCCAATATTCAGTTTAACCTGGCGTAATGCAAAATAATCAGTCAACCTTATATACCCCCTTTGAATTGTGACTAACGTAAAATCGTGAAGAAACTTTTAAAATTATACAAAAAAAAAATATTAAATTTCCATTACTCATAAATGATAAAGTTTATTGCATGAAAGTGCGTTTCTTCCACATATTTTTTCAAAGCAAATCTATTTACATAAACCTATTATTTACGTAATTCTACGCAAGTGAGTTCACATCGATAACATAGAGTATAACAAGAATACATTAAATTAAATCATAGAAATACCATTTATATTTCTATACAGTGGTACAATAAAAAAAAACATCTGACGATTTTAATCAGGAATTCTAGTGTTTTTATTACTTAAAGTATAAACAACAATTTTGCATATTGCCTAAAAACAAGAAGGAATGAATTTTTATCATTACAATTATTTAAAAGGGAAACTGAGACGTGCTTAACGACAGACACGGTCATAAAATTGAAGGGTGTTAGAAATCGTTGTCGCTAGCTCATCCTTACTTACACCATTGCACCGAAGAGTAATTAAGTGACAGTGTCTATAAAATGACGTTATTCAAAATGTTTGTATGCTTTCATTATTCACTAAGTGCTATCAATGTAATAACTATTGAAATTACTTTTCAATAAATATGAAGGTGAGTTTAAGTGTAATTTCAATATTTATTATAAGTAGTAAAACACACGTATTTCGAATCCTGCCATTTTAGAATAAGTAATATTTTGAATACATCGTTCACACAATTTTTATACCGAACCCCTAAACAACATAAATATCTGACTATAGTTTTGTTACAAACCCACGCGGTTCAATAAACTAACTTACCAGATATCGTCACTCGTGCATATAGGATCGATGCACTGAATATAACAAAACATTCCACTCTATATTTAGGTAAAACAGGAGGGCCAAACCGCTGTTAAATCTGAAGTAATAAATACTTTATAATATTTTTGTTTATATTGGCTTTTTTTTACTAAATTGTGAGACACGTTTTTTAAAGGGCCTCAAAGCCTTTTTTATCCTAAAAATATAGTATCACGACATCTAACAAACCACACGTGATCACAAGTGACGAAGCGTTGAATATTAACTGTGATACATGAACAAAACGAGCTTCATTTATAATTTGTTCGATAATTTCAACCGTAGTTGGTGGTTTGTTTGTAGCAAAATTACAGTAGTGTTAGTATGGTGTAAGCAAATCGTAGCCGCAGTAGTGGACGTCTTAGTTCTAAGCGCGCGAGTGTTAGCTCATGGACAACTGGCCGAGGGCTAGTAGCCTCTCCACCGCCGCATTCACATCGCCGAACGTCGCGATCAGTGCTGAAATAAGTACCATAAAATATGAGTAGTGATACTAGAATTGGATTGGGTAAGTATCGCATTTTTATTTGAAAGAGCAGGGGGTCTACTCCGAAGTAGTATCGGCCGAATGATCGGCCGTTTCCTGCTACGAAGTTACTATTTGGTTCGGTCGGTTCCGATCCTACACTCCTACACTCTTTCGAATATTACTATGGTCCCGACCCAACTGAGCCGATCCGAACATTCGCACTTTGCACTTCGGAGTAGGCCCCCAAATATTTTGTACGATATTTCAGTGGGTCCCGTAGTAACAGATTTTGTGCGATATTTTAGTGGCTCCCGTAGTAACAGATGTTTTTACATATAATGTGTACTTTTACACCTAAGTTATGCCACTGAATTCATTGTCGACCTAGACAGAGTGGCAATCTGAGACGAGACATTAAAGACAGCTAAAAATAATTCCCAAAAGTTGGGTATGGAGACCTAAGAATATTTTCCTGTAAGCAGCAATGATTATTGATGTAGCCATATATCAAATAACCACCCTGTACATTTAGCACCGATACGAGAAGTCAATTTCTTTGATGTCTGCTTACCTTGCAAGTTAGCATCCCGGTTGAGAAAGCCCATAGCAGTGAGTTGTTCAAGTTGCTGCGAGTAGCGTTGTTCCGGTGGCTGCGATGAATTCGTCTGGTTATTCGCCATAGCCGACATCATCCGCTGCATGAACTGTGTACCAAATATTAGGAATTTACATGGCGCAGTCAATACTACAGATATATCGAACGAACTATATTACCATATTTACATAACAACTTTCTATATGAGACCTGTAAGTATCTGCATACTGACTGTGTAAATGATGAGTAGGTACATAACCTATTTTATACTCTACTTACAACTCTATCAATGACGAATCAAATGGGTATGAAATCAACGAAATAACAAAGATTTTTAAGGATGAATGAAATGGAAGGGTACAGGTAACTTTAATTTTTGTTTTGCGCCAGTACAAACTAAAAAAATATGGCTAAGTGACTTGCAACAAGTAACTTGTATTTAGGAACACTATCATGAAGCCATATCTTAAATGTACCCTTCAAATGAAATCGATACTGTTCTATACTCCGTTGGTTTAGGTACTTAACTAAAGGTAAACAAAAAAAAAACCACATGATCCATGGGTGCTAAACCTTTTGTTACAAATTTTACAATGATTTTATTTAATTTCACTAAAGCCTATTAAACGCAGTTTTAATGAAGTTATGTCATAATATAATTAGGCATTTTAAATGAAAAAGTAAAAAGTTTCACATGATTGATAACCGCCAACGTTATGAGTGAATTGTCATGCCACACCACAGTTGTACTCTTCAATGAAGCAACATTATCGAATTCATTGAATTTTTTAAAAGGTTTAGAGAACCTGTGTTTTTGGGCTCTTTACAATTTATTATAAACTAGCTGACCCGGCAAACGTTGTTTTGCTATATAAATTATTTCTAGCTGCCCGGCGCTACTTCGTTCGCGTGGTGTCCTACCCTACTCCTATCCTACTCCTAACCTATTCCTACACTACTCCTACCCTACTTCTACCTTACTCCTAACCTACTCCTACCCTACTCCTAAACTATTCAAAACCCTTAATTTAATACGTGCTTCACTTCGAGTGGACCCGAGTCTACCGTACCGAAGAAACGATCGTCAAATGTTTGACAGGAAAGTAGATAGAACAGTTTATATGGGAAAATGAAATTGTTGTTTTTACTATCTTCCTCGCAATTTTTCCATATTTTCTTTCACCGTTTAAACCTTCCCTGGACTACGAAAAACATTTCAAAACCAAAATCAGCTAAATCGGCCCAGCCGTTCTCGAGTTTTAGCCACTCAAACGAACAGCAATTGATTAGATCTAACTAAAAAAACGTGTTTAAGCAGTTACATCTACGAAAAATAGTTTAAGAATGAATGATAAAGTTTAACACACTAAGAGGAAACTATATATAACTATAATTTGTGGGTAACGTATTTTTAAATAAGAAAGTGTCATCTATAAAGAACCCTTTTTACGATTTATTTACCTTTAGTTAATTACCTAAACCAATGGAGTATAGCAACTCACTCAAAAATAAAAGGTATTATGTACCACATCGACGTGCGGGCGGTGCGCGTTCAACTACGACGGAGCCGGCACATATAGACAAAGTATTTTATGTCTACCTTGTTAGTGGTTTCACTGGAGTTAAGAGCAAATTACTCGGTAACTTGTTGTGAAACCACTCTTTAATGTTTATAGTACTGGAATCATAATACGGTTTCTTTATATCTAAGAAATTATGGCCCTAAAATGTTTAAAAAAAGAAAAAAAGTTTTGCAAATCTAAGGTTGTGCTTTGATATTTAGATAGATATGTAAAACTTTTTAAAATATAATAAAAGTTTTTGTAATTGAAAAGCTGTAAAAATCTGAAAATGGTACTAAACTTGTAGCAAGTCTCTAGGCCTCCCCCATTAGTTATTCATAAGAATCATATCATTTTTAAATCATGTATTTTCAGAATGTAAAGAAGAGACACGACCTTCTGACGCGACTTCTAGCCGTCACCGTATGCCAATCAAATAAGTATTAAGTATTAATAACCCATTTATTTCAGGCGACACATGTCCATCGATAAATACTTTATCCAAAAGATACATAATCTTATTAAAAACAAACTTGTACTAATAAATATAAGGACAGGATCAGTGTCAGTATTTTCAGGACTTTCAAAAATATTTCAACGTAATTTAAAATCAGCATTACCTGCGTGAAGAGCTCTGGGTTCTGTGGCTGGCGAGGCGCGGCGGGCGCGGCGGGCGCGGGCGCGGGCGCGGCGGGCGGCGCGGCGGCCGGCGTGGCCGTGGCGGCGCCCACGCCCATGCCCAGGTTGCCCACCAGCGTGGGCGCGGCGCTGCGCAGTTGCTCCAGGCCTTGCTGGATCTGCAGCAGCGCGTTCAGGGCCTACACGATATCATTAATACTAACATTGTGCTGGCCTTTTTGGACACACGACTATTGCTGACGTTATTAGAACGATTAAAACCTTGAAGAATCACACTATTACACTCTTCCCTATAGTGTTTTGTTTTTTGCTGTTTGCTAAGTAATGAAAAGGAGGTCAGCAAAAGCCCATACAACTTTGCCCAAACATGTACCTCGAGGTACACGTGTACCAAATCGTAGAGAAAAAAAATAGAGAAATTCGAAAACAATTGTGTTTTTATCCATAAATAATTTAAAACTACATAATAAATGATTTAAAGTTTGTACCTGTAACACAATTAAATCACGTGGCAACTTTGCATGTACGGGTTGACATTAAGAGTATGTGTTCTGTGGACATTATTTCGTGGGTAATGTCTAATGTCATTCACATGTCATTCCGTTCGTTCCTGGCTGGGATATGACGAAGATCGGAGTCCCATCAAGTTGGAACCCTTGGATGTCGACGCTAAGGAACTCATTTATTTATCAAGTTTGTTAATCGCTCTGGTAGACTTCTAACACTGCTTCTAATATTAAGTAGTGTTCATCAACATTCATAGCTTGTATTCAGCTACTTTTGGGTATAAGCATCCTTTCTTTTGTTTGTTAGGTAGGCACGTAACTTTGCCTAACGAAAATCGATTATACAATGAGAGTTTTATAATTTGATTAGTTAATAAGAGACCGAATAATATGTTATTGAATTTTATTGTTAGTGTATTTTCTTTTTATTTCTTCTATGATTTATTGTATTATGAATGTGTTAGTTTTATAATTTTAATGATTTCAAACACAATGTGAATTGTTCCTGAATAAATTGAATTGAGTTATTATTGAATTCAGATTGAATTATACTATAAAAATATTTGAAATGAAACAAAAACAATAGCAGCTGAAGCTGAAAGCAGACAAGTCTGTCAACTTAACAGTTTTTTTTTTAATAGGTATGGTAATGGACCCAGGTAGTATAATTGTGCCCAAAATGGCGGTGGCCGACACACACTGGTCCACTTTGGCAAAACTATAGACATAGGAATCGATGTGAGTCAGTGTGTATATTTTGAGTTGATTTTTTTTACCTATTCCTCTTTTGATTACAAACAACTTTTTTTAGTAGCGTTTTTAAAAAAAACTTACTATTTCCGAGAAAAAAAAATATTTTGTGTTTTTTTTGTATGGGATGGTATGTAATGCGTGCGTGGGTCAAAATAAAACTTAGTAGGTATTCAAGAACACGTCATTCTCAAACAGAAATGACAAAGAAATGTTATTGTATCCCTTTCCTCATTTCGTCCCGTGAGTGTCGTAAAAGGCGACTAGGGGAGTCGCCTTTTACGACACTCACGGGACGAAATGGAATGCTGCTATTCTTTACGTTCGGCACCACACGGACTATGGGTGGGGCTTATGTCCAGCAGTGGACGTCTTTCGGCTGAAATGATAATGTTATGTCCACAAGGAGTACCCTAATGGTTACAGCTATACACACTGACATAATTATAACTGACCTGTGGGTTGGACATCATTTGCTGCATTTCCGGGTTCTGTAGCTGCGCCAACATCTGCGGCATCATTGTGCGCATCTGGTCCTGTAGTTGTGGGTTGTTCGCGAACATCGGGTTCTACACGAAATTAAAAAAGTCAACACGGCTCAATAAAAATGCACCATCCCTTTCCTTCTAAGATGAAGCATATTATTTTATAAGTCACAACGTATAGGAATATGATCTTTACTGAACGTTTAAAAGATCCAACAATATACTACTTAGTAGGGATTCTGTTCACTTTGTCAAATAAAAGGCATAAACTTAAATATAACTAGTGAAGGGGTTTAATGACAATGCACCTCTTCCTACCCCTTTGGGGAATACAGGTGATGTTATGTATGTGTTAATAATAATACCAGTCTATTACTGTCCCATTGTAGGACAAAGGTCTCTTAAACAAAGAAGGCGTGAGCATTGATCACACTTGCTCAAGACGGGCTGGCGATGCAGTGTGTTATAGTATTTATTTTCTCACGAAGTGACGCGCGTTTTACTTATGGATACTAAGTGTACACGCGGTGATTGTGTGCGTAAGTGCAGGAGCTCTGGGTACTATCCGAGACAATACAGAGTTGAAAGTGTTTGTGCGTGTGTGTTTTGTGGTGACGCTACCCGTCTTCACGCACACGTTCACAGGTGTGTTCGTATACTTGGTTACCACAAGTAAAGCGCGTGTCGCTTCGTGAGATTTAAATACTGTACTTAGTCGATAAGCTGAGCTTACCTGGTTGATAAGCTGAGACGCCATATCAGGATCAGCAGCCAAGGCCTGTAGCATGTTGTTAGTGTACGGCGCTGAGAGCATGGACTGCATGAGACGCGGGTTCTCCGACATCTGCTGCAGCAGCGACTGCATGCCGGGCGTGTTGATGAGGCCGGGGCCCGCCGCCGCGCCGGCCGCGCCGCCCGCGCCGGCCGCGCCGGGGCCGCCGCCGCGCTGCCACGGGTTCGGTAATGGCTGCCGGTTTTCGGCCCCCTGCTGCGGGTTTGTGCCGTCCACTGGAGCAAAAAACGTGACGGGTTAATCAAACTTCTTTATAGTAAGAGATGCTGTGGATAGAACATTCTTTACAGGTAAAATATTGCATTAATTTTCAGAACAAGATTTTTTAAAATATCTTAACATAAGATTTTTTAAACAATTTTTTAGGATTTTTAAAGCTGGGGCAAGTAAAGGCCTGTCCTAACTTTTTGACATATATATAAATTCACAGATTTTGAAACGAAATTAAGTCATTTTCTTAGTGACTTAATTTTGTTTCAAAATCTGTGAATTCATACACGGGGATATTTCTCAAAAAAAAAAAATGATGCCAATCTATCCTGTTTCTTATAAGGATTATAAACGTCTATCGGACCAACTGAGGAGGGAAATCTGTAAATGCAGATCAAAATGTCTCAAAAAATTCACACTGTCAGACTGTTCTCCTGTAGCTAATGGTAGACAACAAGAAATATTCTCCGAAAAACATATTCGTATTCCTCGATAACGATAACGGAGATTCTTTAAAAATTAACAATATTTAGTAGCATGTGCCCTAATAAAATAGACCGAATTTAATTCTAAATAGGGTCACAACTGGATTAATAAAGTTAGTCTGCGGAGTTATAAGTAAAGCTATAGGAGGGCTTCAATCTCTATTTACATATTTGAAGTTTGCCGAAAAACATAATCGGCCTTATTACAAAACAAGGTTTATCTTAAGACAGACTTTAAACCATCGCCATTTTTCAATTTCGTACTTTATTCTGCCAATGTTAATTCTTTTCACAAAAACTGACGTTAAACCAGAGTCTAAGTCGTCAATTTTGCGTAAGAACTCTAAGTTTGTCTGAATAAAGTTCAAAATAAAGTAACTGGCTCGAAGGTTTGGGCTAGGTCAAGTTGGAACTCGTTTTGTAATAAGACGGAATGAGTTCATAAAGGAACCAAAATGCCTTTTATCATTTAAATCTCTCACTGTATAAGAAATATCTTACCAGAGTTGTCCACCAGTCCAGAGAACGGGTTGCCTGCCATACTGCTGGCCACATTCAACATCGGCTCTTGAATGTCCCTGTACATGCGTTGTAGAGCATTGTAGCCACCTGAAAAAGAAGGTAATTTAAATAACACAAGGTAATGGTATACATATGGTACATGATCTGACCAAGATTATGTCTGGACTTTAAAAGACACTGTGACCTCAGAGTTTGTTTCGGCCTTTCTTCTCAAAGTAGTCAGATAGGAAACGCCGACCTCATCTAGCTTATTTTTTTTTATTTTATCTTGTAAAAGTGATTCCGATATCCTAATTACAGAATAAACAATTTCATTTCAATACAGTTACTTTCTATGGTTTCACACTTTATTCTTTAACAGGGCTTTCAAATACAAGGTGTCAGGGGCATCGACGCGCAAACTATAACCATGAACTCGGCATATGATTCTATGTCCAGCAATTTTTCGCCGGTTATTAAAAAAAAAAAAATCTGCGGTCTCATAGAGAAGTGCACAACCTACGCGTTCAAAATGTATGACACAGAAGTAAAAAAAAAAAACCTGATGAAAAATTTCAATGCAGGGTCAGAATTATGTACTGAATCCATCGTAACAGGCTGCGCGTCGATGTCCCTGCCACCCTGTATAAGTGTTCCAAGCAGCTCATATATAAGAAATATTTATGATTTTTGACAAATATATGACCAAAAGATGAATGTTTATAATATAAAATAGTTTATCAGGTAGTTTAGGAACAGACTATACATATTATGTATAGTCTGTTCCTAAACTACCTGATGAAAATGTAAACAAGTCCTATTCATTTTAAAACCTTACGCTTACGCACTAAAGGGAATTAGAAAGAAAGAAATAGAAAGAAAAATAATGTATTAATTAATAACATTCATCTGTATTTAGAAGGTTTTTACTTTATATCTCACCACTTTTTTCCAACAATTATTGTTTAAATAATGATACAAGATGAACAAAAATTAAGATTAAGCAACCACAACCACACTGTTGATTTTTTACCTTTAATTCGTGAGTTTTGTTGTGCGAATCTTTGAAATTAACATCAAATTTACTTTTACGGAATTTACTGCATTTAATTTTGATTATTAATCTAAGGGAAAAATTTGTTACCTACCTAATTGTTTTTAAATAGAAAATACATACAGTAATTTGATAAAAGCGTGTTATCATTTATTAGTAGAAGTTGTTAGCTATAATAAGATGAGTATGTTATGTGTTCCCTTCCGATTTGTTATATCGAAGTTGCACTGTATTAAATTTTTATTGACAAATCGTCAACGAAAATCGAGGTTACAAAATCAACCTCAATAATTGTCAAATGAAAAACTTATAGGCGATTTCAAGTTAGGATTTTGGGTTGAAGTATTCATATAATCAAATCAGAAGCACTCAATTTCTAAGTGGCACTTTAAATTGACACAGATTACTACAAATTCGCTACCACAGGTTCGCTTTCTGATCCTGTTTACATTTTGATCAGATACTTTTCGAGCAAACCATAAGTTTCATAGCTTGACAAAATGTGATACTTTTAAGGGTACAATGGCAGTCTTATCGCTTTTAGCAATATGTTCCAGTCAATCTTTGAATGGACAGGAAAGATAATAATAGCCGCTCGACAGCATGTGTCTATGTAGCTATAGTATAAGACATTGTTGCATAAGGCGTCATGTTCAATCAAGTTGATATTATTCAATTAAGAACATATTTGAACTTGAAGTCTCCTTGGCTAGATTCTTTGGACTTGCTGCATTTTCAAAAGGCTAAATAAAAGCCGCGCGGGTAGATCTATCAAGGTTAAGCTGCGCTTGCTAAGGTTATACCTTGGATGGGGGACCATCCATTTCAAACGGAGATCTCTGCCTGCCTCGAGATTTTTGTGTGTTTAGTCAGAAGCCCGAAAGTCCGACATTTGGCAACCAGTCCTACCAAGGGCGATCAAGTTACCCAGTGACTGGATTGTAGAGGTCAGATAGATAGTCGCTTCATGTAAAATACTGGTATTCATTACCATCTGCTTAGACTAGGAGCTGAGCCATTGGAAAAAGCTTAGGCAGATGATGATCTTACTTTCAATGCTCAACTAGGGCATGATTCACTTACCAGGTATGCTCTCAAGGTTGGATAGCGCGCGGTCGTGGGAGCGCATGAGTTCCTGCAACATAGCTGGGTTGCGAGCCAGCTCCATAGTCTGCCGCAACAGCTCAGGGTTGTTCAGCATGTGGCTTATCTCGGGATTTCGCTGTATTTTAGAACAAAATAGATTACTGAAAGTCAATATGCAATGATCCATATCTGTAAACTAAATTAATTTATAATCTATTTATATAGCTTACTTCCCATAAGCTACCATCTCTTAGACAAGCATAGTCACAAAAACCTAAAGAATCTCTGACTCTGGGTAGGAAATACAATATAAGGTAAAATAGATTGGTGTCCAGTACTACCTAGTTTTAGATCTTCATTTTCGCGAGAGATATACGAGAAATATTATTTAGCCTATGCCATAGTAAAAAGATTAACCAATAATCCGCTTTATAGTGAGTCTTACTACAGAGTACACAGGGTGTGCCTGTCGAACACAAGATAGCACTGTCAAACTTTTTTTGCACTGTTTTTTTTAATGCCTATTTTTTATTCTCCCAGTGGTGGTATTGTTGTGTTGGGGCTTCTAACTCCCTAAGATCAGGGTGAGCTAATGATGGCTGATGCATGTTTGCTGTCTGTTGGGACAGGTTTACTTGCAGTACTATCCACAAAAGGCCAGTCTAGATTCATTCCCACAGTGCAGCCCTGCACACGTTATTTTTGATATTTAATGCTCCAGGCATTAATATCTTTAAAAGAGGTTTTTTACCCCTAAGTTTGTTTCGCAGTGTTTGTTTAACTCAGCAGATAAGAAATGTCGATCCATCTAGCATTTTTATTAAATATTTCATTTAAAAGTGATTTCAATATCCTATTTACAGATTAAACAATTTCATTTCGAAGAACAGAGATAAAACTTACCGCCATTAGGTCCTGCATCTGAGGGTTGGATGTGATGAGCGTACGCATGTTCTCAGGGTCATTCATCATCTGCTGCACGAGCGGGTTGTCAAGCACTTGCCTCAGCATATCCGGGTTGGTTAGCAGTTCTTGTTGCATACGAGCCTAAGTAAATAGCATAAATAATTATTACTCTTAAAACTTAAAATTGTAAACATTTCCCAGAATAGATATTAATGGTAAGGGATTTTCACTGAAAATTAATCTGTGTACAAAATGTTATAACATTAATACACATTTATCCATACAATAAAAATAGTCTTCTAGTCCGAATTTCAGTCAGTGCGGCCATTCTCTGCGGAGACTAGCATTTGGCGCGAAGATATTATAGTGCGCAAGTGTATGACAGACACAGATGCACACTTTCTTCCCTCAGCCATTAAGCCATTGGTCCTCATCTCTATCTGGTTGTTCCGGATTGCGATCCCAACCATAAAACAAGACAACTGTGAAACAGTGTATGGAACAGAATAAATATTATTATGATGCATAGTCTTCTGGAGCCAGCATTTCTCTTATGTTTCTCTAGAAAAGACCGCATGTTAATTTAGGTAACAAATTATTTGAAGATTTTTACCTGCAAATCCATGAAGGTGCTCTGACCAAGTCCCAAACTTTCTAGGCCTGCTAATCCCCCCAGTGAATTTAGACCAAATGGAGTGGCACTAACATCCGCTGAAATATTAATTGATTAGATTGCTTACAACTTTTAAGACCTTAAAATGTAATCGTGGCATGTACTTAGTAGCAATTTATGCTCCCTCTTATAACATGGTTGTGATAATATAACACTTATGTCAGTACAGATGAGATGTTGTGTTGTATAGATCCATTATGACACAACATCTCATCTGTACTGACATGGTCATCATAAACTCTGTATGTGAAGCACTGAGCAATACGATATTTCTATGGTTGCTCTAATTCAAGTCTGGGTATGTGCCAATAAACTTTTCATAACATATGAACACAATTTATCATCAGTCTTAATTAAATGATGAAATTAGTATGACAATGATGAAAGGGGGACAGAAATTACATTGTTTATGAGTGTCCTCTTTGTAAATACTCTGATGTTGTGAACTTATGGTATTAAAAACCGTGTTCCATGTCAATGAAAGTGTTAAAAATTTAACAGAGAATTGGCTGACCATGGTTTCGTTATCACTTTATCTGTAATTAACTCAATGACCTAAACCGTTAAATTTTTGTAGTTTTAATCCTTAAAAGGGGTCATTGTACTCATCATTATGAACAACTTTTACTATGGGACCAACCCTGAAATAGTGAAAAATGTGTGAGTACAATGACCCCTTTTAAGTATTAAAACGATCTAAATTTAGCAGTGTATAAAGTGCTAACTCTCAGCCCAGTTCGAATAAATGGCTTTCGATTTTACTGTCTTGTTTGAACAAATCTAAGTTATTATACTTAGATTTGTTTAATCAATACATTGCCGATTCCCTTGTTCAAAAACTAAACTAAATTTAAGTTCATTGCATCTTTTTCTTTCTATTTCATTAAAAAAAGGACAAAAGATAAATATTAGTTTAGTCCTGTCAAATTAAGATACTCCATAGACAGTTTAGACGTGATAAAAAACATGGATACTAAATATACATCAATTTACATCAGGCGCTGACTAATTTGACTGCTCGAGGCCTGTGTCCCAGCAGTGGAAACAATATAGGCTGATTATGTTGTGAACAAGGGAATCGGCACTACTAGTTTGGATTTGTAAGAATGACATAGCAGATTAGAATTGATAGTACTCTAGTCCAAAGATAGTAAACAATCACGCATGAATAAAATGCATGAACATTTAAGAGATTAAGATAGAAGAATCATTGTTTCTTTTAAGACATAATATATCTTGAATGAAACCATAATATGTCTTTGAAGAACTTCTCTTCACCCCATTTAGATAATTTAAACGGTTAAATCCAACTTTGCTATCGGTTTGTGCTACAGGTGGACCAAGCTGAAGTGACAACTATAATAAAAGTATTGCATTTCCATGGTAGGTAATAGTTAAATCACTCGTAAGAAACATGGTAAATAAAAAAATTGACCTCCGTAAACTGTTGATAGCAAGGGATTATCTTAATTTTTTATTAAACATGACGTTTTATGCATTCAGTTTATGAATGGGCCTTGTTGAATATTGTTGATATGAATTGTCAGTAACACAATATCCAATATTTAATATTATAAAAGTAAAAGTCAGCTTTCAAATTTCAACAGCTTTCAAAGAAATTTAGCACACAGGTGGACATGACCCGGGTTGACCTTTTATTCCAGTAGGATTTTCCAATAAGATATTTTCTGAACTCTACCCGAGCCAAAAGCTAGTCATTTATAAGACAATTTACAAATTTTATTACACTAGTAGGTGTTTAATTTAGTTTTAGAGTTCAATCGTGGCTTAACAAATCCATCATTCTAAGTAATTAAAGAATTATTACTAGTCGCATAAATCATTAAATTGATATCATAATCCAATTTTATTTTGTATTCTGATTACCACTCATAGCGAGAATACTTTGTGCACTTTTGTTCTACTCTCTAGCAAAACTCAATGTTCATTGAATACATTATTTAGACAATGACCTAATTACAATAATAAACTTGAAAAATTATTCAATGTAGTAGATACCTATTACTATCATCTTACTTTACATTGATGTGAAACTAATTTTAGCTAAAAAATTACATGCATGTACAGAATTTATTAGGTACATACAAATGCAGTCAGAAATAAAATTGAATATGCATCTTGTATAATTTTTTTCAATAGCTCTCTTCACTTTGTGCAAACCTATGTTTCACAGTAATGACAGGATGTAAGCAATTCAGTACCTGGAGGGCGTCGCGTTGCGCCCTCAGGCTCGGGCCTGGGAGGCGTCTTTATCACGAGATGGACTGTCAGCCCGTCCTTGATGTTGTGCTGTTTCAGGGAGTCGACATCATTCAAGATCTTTCCGGCAAATATGAGACATAACTGCTCCGGTTCTGCACTGAATTTAGGGGACAACACTTCCTTGAGCTAAAATCAAATAACGAATTCATATTTTACGTTGCCGATTAACTAAATAAATGTCGTCAGAGATTGCGTGTACAATATCTATGTTATTACGCCATGAGCAAAGTTTCTGACGGTGCCGTACTCACTTTTTTAACGTCAGCATCCTCATCAACTTCCACTTGCTGTTTTTCTTTCGGTGTTTTCACTGTAATAGTAATTTTTTTGGGTTCGTCCTGTCCCTCTGCCATTTTGGCAAATCTAGAATGACTCTGTACTTTGGCGGAAAAGCAGAAATATGTACAAGAATGTAGAATTTGACGATTTGTGTAAGTTGACGGCCGAAGGTACGGCCCACTTTGGTAATTTGTTAGAACTTCGAAAGCCTAAATCACAAGCACATTTAAGTTTTATTGAGTAAAAAATAGAGTTTAATTTGATTCCCACGTAACACATGCGAAGTTTGTCACTAATCAAGTTCTCTATGAAATTCTATTGCTGGACCGGACTCAATGAACAAGCTAAAAAAATGGCAAGTGTTGCCAAAATAGTATAAAACTAATTCAGTCTTTGGTATATCATAGACAAAGTAAGGGTGCAGAGACACTACACTAGATATCATTGTGCTGGGTAACACCACAGACTATTGACACGTATCGGATCACATTTTCAAAAACTTGTAGTTCCGTTTCCGGATTTTCCGGAAAAGTCTGTTTCTGAAATCAGCTGAATGAAACTTATGTCTATGGCTGAAACGGAAACAGAGTTTAGGTTTATTTTGACTTGACAGCTGACATGAAACAAAAACAAAAAACAGTTTCCAATAATGTCTCTCGCAAAATTTTAATGAAATTACTAGGTACATAAACCAAGTTTGGTAAGACGAAAGTTATACATGTAGCGATGACATGGACGTCTAGCCATTCAATTATTTTATTACAGAAATTCCTGTTTCAGCGGTTTTTAATTCTTGTTTTAGGTCTTCGTTGTTAGGTGACTTATTTCATAAGCACTGAGCGATATTATTGCATGCCGTAGAATGCCTAACACGAGCGTTTAGGCCGTTTGTCACTTATATTAATTCATTGCAGCAAATGGAGGTATGAATTGTGATTATTTGGTAAATCTAGTTGCAGGCCTACTTGTTGTATGTAAACACTAGCACTTCGTCCGCGCGGATTTGTACCCTACGAACTTCAACACTCCGCCCATCCCCTTTAAATGGGAAAATTAATAATAAAACTTGGTTCAGAAAACACATTGTTAAAAAACTAGTAATACATTACACGAACCTATGGTACTAGATTATTTCAAACCCTGGACCCTACAATAGGTTTCCCCTGTGTCGTGGGAAATCATTACGGTCGTTATAATTTACCTAGATACGTTTTTGTGCCAAGTTTCAAGTTTCTTAATCGAAGTAATGTGATTTTTCATTTTTTTTGCTAAGTTTCAAGCTTATAAACTCAAGGAATTCGTTTTTTCATACAAACAAAAATCCCCCCCTTTCACCCTGTTAAAGGTCAAATTTACAATATATACCACTTCTTAAGGCACCTCTACATTAAAAAAGGAAGCCGTCTGCAAAATTTCACATTCCTAGCCCCAGTAGTTGATGGGTATGGGTTGATATGTCAGTCAGTCAGTTTCTTCATTTATACAATAAATTCTTACATAATTTATTGTATAAACGAAGAAACTGACTGACTGACTGACAGTATGGCATTAAGTCCACCTCTGTTGTCAAATTTACTTACTTACTTCTGTACATTTGTGTGCTTTAAGAATTAAATTAAATCAATAAATAGATCTATTGTTTGTAGGTGGACTTACAAGACACTTTCTTGCGTGACGAGGATCAGCAATCACAACACAGCCCAAAACTATCTCCAGCGGCCAATAATAGAAAAAGTGATAAAGTACAGGGTGAGGACTCAAACTTATTTTATTTTTAGCCTTTGTTTTCCCACTGCAGGGCAAACACCTCTCTTTCTCCTCTCCACTCCTCTGTCTTGAGCTAGTGTGGACCAATCCTGTCTATAGACATCAAGCTCGTCCTGCCATCTTCTCTTGCGTCTGCCTCGATGTCATTGGACATATTTAGTTTATCGGAATCATTTGGCTAGCCTTGTTCGTTTTACAGTTAAAAACACTTGCCTAGAGATTATCACCCCTGACTCCAGGGGATTCTGGCCTATTGTCAATCGCTTCCTCCTGGGAGCTGCAAACTTAGTTTTAATATTAGATATTAAAAGTAAAACCTCCCATTTCTGCTGTTATTTAATACTTTTCAATTAATCAAATTAAAAAAGGGATTCATTTTTACTTAAAGAATATGTTTTCTGTAAGTAAAAATTAATCCCTTTTTTGACCAATGAGACACAATTGTATTGTATTGTTGCCCCTAAGTAGTCCAAGAATATTAGTCAAATGAGATCAAGTATCTCGGAATGAGAGATAGTCAGCTATAAGTTGTACGAGTATAAACCTTTATTTTGGCACTCTAAAACTTGTCTCAAAACCTACCTATCGTAGGGTGTCCGCGACTACAGATACCCCAAAGGTCAAACAATCGATTTTTTACATATTTATTGCAAATATATCGTTTCCTATGGGTTTTATCACAGACTTATATTGGCTAGACGACGCAAGTGTATGTACTTCGCGTGTAAAAAGGGAGTAAAATTTACTTCCTTCAGCGTCATTTCTAATCAGTCCGCGCTCGAACGTTCTTGATGCCAGACGTCAAACAAAAACTAAAAAATGCCAAATTGTGCTGTATTGAGCTGTAAAAACTACACAAAAAAAGTGGGACGAGATAATGGAAACATTTCCTTTCATCGGTAAGTCATTTTGTTATTAAATTATGTGTTATTTATTGCAAAATCAATTATTTTGTGTTCATTGTGGTCTTACAATGAACACTATGCAACTGAGTGTGTATCGAATAATTCATGATACATTGCCGTTTTTAGTTACATGGCAGCATGTAGGACTTGTCTGTTAAAACACGCAATGAAAATTAAAATGATCGATATTTTCACTTGTCGCTCAGCTTCGTGGTACAGTCGCTATTCTCATTTTTCTGTCAAATAAAGCAAATAGTGTTGTACACACAGTTTGTACAGTTGTTCTCGATTCTAATCGATTTTGGAATCAGAGGAATGATAATGTTTGCGTTAGGTATTTTGTGACATGTAATTTTTTTTTTTACTGCAATGTTTCAATTTAGTGATTTTGTTTAGAATATTATTAATTATATTTACAGATTTCCAAGTGATCCCAAGTTAAATTATCACTGTTATCTTGCAAAAATCGATTAGTAGGTACTCGTTTCATTCTAAATGTAACGGGTCGGAAAAAGTGGACGTCTTGACGCTGATATTAGGATTATTTAATAGTTAATTCGTGTTACAGGACATTCACCAGCCGCCTACGTCAAATGAGGATACATCGTGTAACTTGAAGAGCGGCGAACTTAAAACAATAACATGCAAGCGGACGGGATGCGCGCACGCGACCTCTCGATCCAAAGAGTACTGGCGGACGAGCGAGGCGAAACGCGGATCGTTTTGAATCGTTTACTCGCGGACAGGGAGTTCCCATCACTAAATCGCTCATGTGACGTCACAGTAGGTAGAAAAATAATGGCACGCTTGGTTTCTATACAGAAGATGAGACTTGCGTTATCTAGCCAATATAAGTCTGTGGGTTTTATGCTGTGTGTATTTATTATAAATATTGTTGAGGATTAAATTCTCTACAACTTTTATTTAAATATTTATTTTATACTAGCTTCTGCCCGCGGCTTCGCCCGCGTGGGTGTCGGAAATTATCCCACGGGAACGTGCTAACAGGATAAAATGTACCTATGTGCTTCCCCAGAATGCCATCTATCTCGCGGGCCCTTTGTGGCTAATTACAATAGAAAACCAATTGTGTCTCATTAGTGGTGATTAAGAGGGTACCTATATGATATCTTTACCTAAGTACCTACCTAATTAAAAAAAAAAACTCAATAACAGAAAATTAAATACCTACCTACCTAAATAAACCTATTTCTGATGATAACTAATCTAAACTCAATAAATAAGCAAAATCCCTAAAAACTAATATCTATACGAATGACTAATCCTACCTAACAGTATTATAAAATAACCTACGGTCACTACGTACACTATCAAATATACTACCTATACTTTAAAATTAAAATTTATACCTACGACTTATATAAAAATAAACCTAAATAACTCTAAAATCTAAAAGGAATAAAATTAACTCCATTGCGAGTGACTTAACCTACGACAAACTTATTATTTGCGGTTTGTGCAGTAATCTGGTCTAGGGATCGAACCGCAAAATTAAGTTTGTTTTTTATTGTATATACTTTTTCGGGATAAAAAGTACCCAGTGTGGTGCCCAGGATATTAAAGAATAATTATACCAAGTTTCATCGTAATCGAACCGGTAGTTTTTGCGTGATGCCTGAACAAACAGACAGACAGACAGACAAAAATTTTTTTAATCACATTTTTGGGTTCGGTGTCGGTCTAGTAACACCCCCTGCCATTTATTTTTTTGATATTTTAAATGTACAGAATTTTCACTTCTACAGATTTATTATAAGTATATAGATATTGAACCACTTTCGAAATAGAGGACAGAGCGCGCGCAGTGTTTAACTACACTCGAGAGCAATGAATCCGGGTCACTTGAAGAATCCTAAAAATCTCGGAAACTAAAAATGCTAGGTTAATGCAATAAATTGTATTTAATAGACAATGTAATACTCCTTAAATGAAGGTATTAAAACTTCTTAGTTATTGTAAAGTTATATCATAAAAAAATCAAATTTGAAAAAGGGCCACTTTCGAAGATGGAACTACGAAATTACAGCATTTGGTTTTGCTTTTGTTTGTAATCTGTCATTTATGTGGGTACATAAACCATGTTGATAGTGCTCTATATTCATTATTCAAGCTGAAATTATGTCGCTTACGCCTGAAGAATGCACCAGAATACTTACAATGCTGGAAACCGGCCGGAGTCAGCGCTACAGCCAGGACTGTCGGTGTGTCGCTGTCAACAGTACAAAGAGTTCTCCGACGTTACGAAGAAACTGGTTCTAACCTACGCAGACCAGGAACGGGCAGAACCAGGTGTACCACAGCACGAGAAGACCGATACTTGGTGAACACCATGCTTCGAAATCGCTTTCTCACAGGAACTGAACTCACAAATCAGTTTCGACGCCTCGGAGGAAGTAACCCAAGTGCATGGACAGTAAGACGTCGGCTTGCTGAATCTAACTTAAAACCCCTTAGATCTGCAAACGGCCCTAAACTGGAGCGTGGGCATCGTATTTCAAGACTAAGATATGCCCAGAGCCACGTAAATTGGAGTATTGAAGATTGGTCAAAAGTTATGTTCTCCGACGAATCAAAATTTATGCTCTACAAGCACGATGGAAGACACAGAGTGTATCGAAGACCAGGGGAAAGATTCAAGCAAACATGCATCGAAGAAAAAGTAGCCTACGGTGGTGGGTCTGTACTTGTGTAGGCCGGAATTTCTTCTGAAAGTCGCACAGAGCTGGTGATCATAGAAAACGGCTCTTTAACTAGCGTAAGATATGTGGAAGAAATCCTCAATGATCACGTTGGTCCATTTATGGTCAATTTAGGTGAGGATGCTATATTTATGCATGACAATGCCCGACCTCATACAGGTAGGATTGTGAATAACTATCTTCAAGAGATGAACATTACTCGTATGGAGTGGCCAGCGCGCAGCCCGGATATCAACCCGATCGAGCATGCTTGGGACGAGCTAGGCAGATGCGTAAAACAACGAAACCCTCCCCCAATCACGCTTCGTGAGCTCAAAATTGCTCTCACAGAGGAATGGGAGAATATTCCCCAAAATCGTATAAGGAACTTGGTGTACAGCATGCCAAACCGCGTAAACGCAGTAATGGAAGCACGAGGAGGCAATACGAAGTATTAAAATTCAAGAAAATCGTAATAAAGTTCAAAAATTTCATGTTTCCTATTTTTGTTTTAAGGAGAGATCAGCAGTTTTTTTCTTTATGTAATTTTGTGTTAATAAAATGTATGATGACTCATATTTTTTTTACTTTCATTTAAGGAGTATTACATTGTCTATTAAATACAATTTATTGCATTAACCTATCATTTTTAGTTTCCGAGATTTTTAACATTCTTTAAGTGACCCGGATTCATTGCTCTCGAGTGTATTTATAGTATCATTCGAGGTCAACATTCGCACTTTGCACTTCGGAGTAGGCCATCAAAGTGCGAATGTTCGGATCGGACCGACACATGGCCGAACCGAATATTATTGAAAAATGCGAAAAAAGTTCGGATCGGCTCAGTTGGGTCGGGATATTCGAAAGTGTGTAGGAGTGTAGGATCGGAACCGACTGAACTAAATAGTAACTTCGTAGGAGGAAACGGCCGATACTACTTCGGAGTAGACCCCCTGTAGTCCTGATTAAAAACACGCCGTATAAAGTTTATAAATTATTGATAAATATATAATTCTAAATAATTTGCATTTTTTTTATTAACTATAATAAAAATGTGTAAAAAATCGTTTTTTTGACCTTTGGCCTTGGAATATCTGTAGTCGCGGACTCCCTACGTTATGTAGGTTTTGAGACAAGTTTTAGGCCGGCAAAATAAAGGTATAAACAAGTTTATAACTGACTATCTCTCATTCCGAGGTGAAACCCCTAATATTCCTGGACTTTAAGGGGCACTTATCTGTAAAAAAAATAATTTGTACTAAACTATGATTGGTGTACATATCTACATGTTTTTATGAAGGATTTAGCTGCGCCCCGCGGTTTCACCCGCATCAGTTTCGATCCCGTGGGAATATCGGGATAAAAAGTATCCTATATGTTAATTCTGGTTATAAACTATCTGTGTGCCAAATTGCATCCAAATCCGTTTAGTAGTTTTTGTGTGAAAGAGTAACAAACATCCATCCATACAAACTTTCGCATTTATAATATTAGTAGGATAGGATTGTTACATATAATTTTATTATAATGTGTTCTTTATCCTGCAGATGGGAAAGCAGTAACTGATCAGCAAGCCAAAGAGGAAAAGGAACAAGCTGAGACCATAGCTTCCATGCTAATGCGTAGCTATGACACAAAGTTTGGCGGTGAAGATGACACATCTCAACCAACTTCACAAACTGCACCCATTATACCTATAGAAGTAACACGCAAGAAAAAGAAAAGAAGGAGGTATTTAAGATCTACCTCAATTTACGCCCATAGCAAACATTAAGGAGTCATTTAATTCCATCCACATCCACACACTCTAAAATTATAGGACTTCAATAAGGCTTTTCCAAACTGCACTAGAGCAGTGGTGGCCCTGTGGTAACGGCCACGACTTACGAGTTGTAGGTCGTACGCTCGCTCGAACCCAGACAGGCGCTGTACTTTGTGTAAATTATTTCATCGCTCAAAACGGTGAAGAAAATCATTGTGAGGAAACCGGCATGTCCTAGAACCAAAAATTCGAAGACATGTGACATCTACCAATCCGCACAGCCGGTCGATTCTGTAAAAATCTCACCGTGAAAACTCAAGTGAAGTGAGCTTGATGTGAGTGGTCAGTAGTGTCAATCCCTAGCATTATTTGGAATGACAGCTCACTCCACGCTCACTTCACCTAAGTTTTCACGGTGAGATGGTTACAGAATCGCACTGCTGGACCCATGGTAGATTACGGCCTACTCCCTCTCACCGAGAGGGGGCCTGTGCCCCAGCAATAGGAACATTAAAGGCTGATTATGCAAACTGCGCACTTCATTCAGTATTATCATGTGATTTATTACTAGTTTATTTTTGCCGTAGCAGATCCCAAATATCAATTTGTCTAACGAACTGCCGATATGAGTCAATACGCAAAGTTGCCAGTGCCTTTGGAATGCGAGAAGTGTCTGAAGATGATGCTTGGAACTTCTACTGGACTGACATGAGTGTCTCTGTCGAAAGAGCGAAAGAAATGAAGCGGTTTCAGCGCATCAACCATTTCCCTGGCATGCTAGAAATCTGCAGGTGAAGATAATAATGTCCAGTGTTTTAATTAAATCAATAGCATTTCTTGATTTTATATGTCATTGTATTTTCAGAAAAGACTTGCTGGCACGTAATTTGAACAGAATGCAGAAAATATATCCAAAGGAATACAACTTTTTCCCAAAAACTTGGTGCTTGCCTGCAGAGTAAGAATGTCTTAATATATTATGAACTAGCTGACCCCGGCAAACGTTGTTTTTCCATATAAATTATTTCTAGCTGCCCGGCGCTACTTCGATCGCGTGGTGTCCTACCTCCTACCCTAATTCTACCCTACTCCTAACCTACTCCTACCCTACTTCTACCCTACTCCTACACAACTTCTAACCTACTCCTACCCTATTCCTAACCTACTCCTACACTATGATTTTCCCGCTTTTTTGTTGAAATTTTTCCTGAATTTTCTTTGCTATAAAACCTCACGGAGCCCGAGACCTTCGGTTCGTGCGTTCTGGAGTGATAACGTCAGGAAGGAAAACCCGACTTATTTTTATATAGTAGATAGTAGATTGCATTAAAATAAAATTCTCGGGAACTATTTCAAGTGTCTCTTGTCAACAAACATGTTCTTTCAGTTTCGGTGAAGCATTAAACTACAGCAAATCACGTAAAAATAAGACGTTTATTATAAAACCGGAATGTGGCAGTCAAGGACGTGGTATCTATTTGACGAAGTCGCTCAAAGAAATCAAACCTACAGACAAGCTTATTTGTCAGGTAACTTTAACCAACACTGAAGTATCTATTTTTAAATCAAATAATAAAATTAGTAGCTTCTTATATTGTACTGTTTCCCACTAGAACTATAATCGCAGTAACAACACGATTGTGTCATGAGTTCATGACAATTTCTATATTATTGTATAATTCCATAATAACAAAATTAGCAAATATAATTGTAGGTGTATCTTTCTAAGCCATACTTGGTGGATGGGTATAAGTTCGACATTAGAGTATACACTCTTATAACGTCGTGCGATCCACTCCGAATTTTTGTCTATAATGAAGGACTTGTAAGGTATGTGCAGCTCCCAAATAAATAGTTTGGAAAAAATAGGTACATTAGACACGAATTCAAATTAAAGTCCTCAATTTGTAAAGTAGAAATAATAGGGGACCAGGTGTACTACCCTGAGGAACCCCACTTTTACAGTAAAGGAAGATTTATATAGATATCTCTTTACATTATTTTATTCTGGAGACTTCAACTAATTGTTTTCTGTTTTCTAGATAGGTTTGAAGTATTTTTTGCCCAATATTCAAGCATTTTATGTGCAATCAAATCAATTGCATAACCTACATCTAAGAATATGATCAAATGGCTTCCTTGACTAAAGTTTTCTGTAATGTTGAATCTAATAATTTGTAACAAGCTAGTTACCTTTTTAAGTCAAGAGACTTAAAAAGGTCTTTTAATCAATTCTGCCCAAGGTTTGCAACGAGTCGATACGCGGATCCTAATGTGAATAACACGACTAACGTGTTCATGCACCTGACTAACTACGCACTGAACAAACACAGCCGCACTTACGTGTATGATTCTGAAGCGGGCAGCAAACGGTGAGCAAATCTTTTTATAATAATTTTGTAGCTGAATGATTTTAGAACGTGATTGTATCAAATGCCTGGTAAAAGTACTTTGAAAATTAGTTTAAACTTCTTTTCTGTGCCTGTTGTATTCGACGACATTGCAGTTTCGATTCTATTCAATTATTTTACGAAAATCGAGATGGGATACAGAATACGCACTATCACGGGTCACGGAAAAGAAGTTTTATCCCCATATCCAGACACAGGCAAAAACTTAGCCCAATTAACACTTACCCACCTAATCGAATCTAAAGTCACGATGAATTTCCATTCATCAGCAAGATATCGACTTTGAACAAGATCCTGCTATCGCAAGGTGTGGACTTGGACAGACTGTGGCACTCCATAGACCAAGTGATAGTGAAGACGATAATATCGGCGTGGCCGATACTCAAGCACAGTTACCACGCGTGTTTCCCCTCGCATGACATGGTTCTTTTGAGTTTTATATTTGTTTGAGCTTCAAATTGCATTGTATTTGTGTATGAAAATTTTATTGAGAGTATTGTGACAGTTGAGTAAGCATTATACATTCTTTAGGTCTGGTATCTGTAGATTCTGAATGCCATTTGCTTGTTTTATTAGCGTAACTTTTTTAAATACTGCCGAAACATAAAACTAGACCGACCCGCAAAATTAAAAAAAAATCAGGCATTACCCTGAAGGGATGGCTACCCTACCTACTAAGAGTATTAGTAGAATTAGTCCAAACTAGCCTCTATTAGATCTTGATGTCGCATTATAACTATCTTATTAACTCCGTAAGTTACATTTTATACACATATTTTAAAGCATAAAATAAATAAAATGTATTAATGTATAGTTAATCTTTCATAATGTTTTTTTCTCATTTTGCTGAACAGCAAAGTCCAAAGTTGCTCAAGCATCAGCTTTAATCTAAGGCATAATAATATATGCCTAACTTTAACAGCTAGCCATTCAAATTCTCTATTTCATATCGTTTAAGCCCTTGATAAAACAGGAGTTTGCTCAACAGCCTGGCTTTCAAGGTTGTTATGGCAAACAGTTCCCGTTTTTCGTTTTATCATCTAGGTTAGTAAGTAGTACCTAGATATTTTTCAGCCATTCATGTATGCATACATAATTAAATCAATCTTAATTATTTGTAATTGTAATCATTACGTTGCTATTTTGCAGGTACACGCCTGTTTTGAAATACTGGGCTTCGATATTCTTCTAGATCATAAGCTACATCCCTACATATTGGAAGTAAGCACATAATACATACCTAATTCAAATCTCGATGGCTAACCCTGACCCACTGTCAATGGGAATTGAAATGTTGGCGAATCTTGTAGGCAATGGACTTAACAGATTGCGCCATACTTCAGTGTCACCACAACATCAACGATGATGTGAAGAATTTCTACACCAAATTAAATGTCCTCGCACTTAACTGAACAATCATGAATATAGTTAGAAAAATCGCTTTGCAACAAATTGACCCATACTACGATTGTCAAGACAAAAAAAGTACCCGTTAAAGAGTACCATTGTATTTTTGTTGTTGCCTTTAGGTGAATCATTCACCGAGTTTTCACACGGATACGCAGTTGGACCGTGAGGTGAAGGAAGGTCTGTTGACTGACACCTTCACTATGCTCAATATATGGCAATGCGACAAGCGACGAGTACTGGAGGAAGACCGCAAGAGGATACGAGACCGGCTCCTACAAACCAATAAGTTAGTATGAAAAAAATGAAGAGACGATCGTAACACAACGCGAGCTACGCTGTAGCACAACGTTAGCTACGGCGTAGCTTCACGCGTAGCCCGTAGCAGCTCTCGAAATCATGACTGCATCACTGTCAAATCACAGTGATCTTTATTCTAGTTACGTTAAGGTTGCTAGTCCTTTCACAGTTATTTTACCTCTGACTTTACATCGCTGTCAAATCACGGTGATCTTTATTGTAGTTACGATAAGGTTGCTACTTACTTACTGCCTGTCAAAGATAAAAATAATAACTGCGAAGGGACTGTACTCGAGATTCTGTGACTGTACTCGAGTAGTCAAATTTTCGCAGAACTCGCACGTTAAACTTTAAACACGAATACATAAATATTGCAGGTTTGCAGAATTCACACCGACAGAAGAGAAGGAACCAGAAAAAAGTCCGTGGCAAACGCAAATACAGTGGGAGGAAACGCATCTGGGAAATTTTAGGTATATACCATGTTATCAACGTAATAAAGAAAGAAATCTATTCTAAATTAAAAAAAAAAAAAAAACTTAAGTTTAATACACTTGTAACATTTTTTTTATAAATTATGTAGTTTCATTTTTTTTTGGACTATCATACCTTGCGTTTCAGATTTCATAATACGTTCAACTTATAGTAAACTGGTGAAACTAAAGTCCATAAAAATAGTCTTGATACTCACTTCACTACACATAGACACATATTCTCATGAAAATGAAGGACAAGTTATTTTTTTGTAACACATAGGGACTCGGTCAGACCACCGAGATTTGCTGTTTCCCCTCATGCTTCTGTCGCTCATTAAATACTTCATTAGAACGGCAAAGATTGCTTGCAAACGCCCGTTCTCTACTGCATTCAATTGGCCCTTTTGCACCAGAGATGTGAAGGATGCGTTGTAAGGCATGTGCCTAAGAATACTAACGTTTCATTTTTTTTGGTGGAAACGCAGCCGTTTCATGTACATCAGAACCGCGGGTGTACTTTTCAGATCTGCCTAAATTTATTGCAGTTATTTGGTACCTTCTGTGTACCTTTACGTAACTCTCTTGAAAATCTGTGTACCTACACCCGTACAATGATATTTTAAAAATTTGGTACACCCGCCATCCTGGTGTCAGAACCGCGGGTGTACTGTTAACCAATGTGTGTAGCTAAGTGCACTCTATAATTAGATTTCGTACCTCTTGTGTACCTGCAGAAACTACTATTAAATAAAAAAAAATACTGTAAGGTTGCTGCGAAAAGTAAAAAAACGATTTTCTTTCTACGACGTTGCCGCGTTATTATTATTTTTATAAAATAACAATCTTCAGTATTAATAACGTATGTTAAATATTTAAAAACCTATTACAAAAACAAACAACGGTTTGCCTATTTTAGAATTGTGAAGGATTTATAGAATTAACATGTTTATCATGTGTGACAGAAACTAGTATTAAATATAAAAATTACTGTAATAATTTTTATATTTAATACTAGTTTCTGTAGGTACACAAGAGGTACCAAATCTAATTATAGAGTGCATTTAGCTACACATATTGGTTAGCAGTACACCCGCAGTTCTGACATCAGGATGGCGACCGTATCTAATTTTTTAAATATCATTGTACGGGGTGTAGGTACACAGATTTTCAAGACAGGTAAGTAAATGTACACAGAAGGTACCAAATAACTGCAATAAATTTAGGCAGATCTGAAAAGTACACCCGCGGTCTGATGTACAGACGCCAGCACATCAAGCTACCCGAAACTGTCAAATTTTCCCAATCAACCTTGAACTTTAATGCTTTAGGGATAAAGTTAAAAATCTATTAAAGAAATTTGACAGATTGTAGTAGCTTGATGTGCTGGCGTCTGTACATGCCGTTGCGGGCCGATTCCGTACCTGCTTCTTCCTCTAGTGAAGGATATTTCTGAGCTACAGAAAGTGGAAAGTGTGAATCCGGGATACAACTAGCTCAGCCCCAGTGGCATGCATTGATTTTCAGAATAGGTAGGCAGGAATTTAATTTCGTCGTATTGACTTGAACGAGTAAAGACCAATGACAATGTGCGAATAGTACGGGAGTCGAGTAGGCCGTCTGGCGACTGCCTACTGCCGCGCGTGTTTGTATGAAGATTTTGTTTTTTGTTAGGTATGATAATTTAGTGAGTTTCTTAACTATGGGGCACACACACTAAAATGTAATTGGCAGGCTTATGGTGATTTATAGAGGTAGGCACTGCTTATATGCCTTTATGCAATGCACGCCACTGCTCAGCCCTAAAAAGATTCTTGATGTTCCGACCCTAATAGAACGTGGTAGACTTTCGTATTATAATATCAACAGACGTGTCTACCCGGTCGGCGAACAGTACGCGTCACTTTTCCAGCAGCCGTCGGGCTCGTTGTACACGGGCACGGCCTCATCCCGCGCCCGCGGCGACTGCACGCGCTTGCAACGGGAGGAGTTTCAGGTACTACACTACTGACTACATTCACGCGAACTTTTAGCGCGTTGTTCTAATATGATACCTAAAATAAACATTAAAAGTCCATGCTGTGCTTTGTAACACAGCAAACGAAAGCCAAAGCGGAAGCTCTGAAGAAACCATCGCAGCCGAAAGCTATTAAAGAAGGTGATAAGAAGTCCATTGAAGAAGCAAGTTCCACGACAACTGCTGCCACTACCGCCACTGTTACTTCTACGGAGAAAACCACTAAATCTAAAGCTCGAGTGGAAAAAGAACCGAAACGCAAAGATAACAAAGATGATAAAGAGAAAAAGCTGACAACCAAACCGTCGCTTTCACTGCAACCGGTTAGTGATTCTAATTTAATTTTAATAGAATCGTTCATCATTATAGGGACCCAGACGAATAGGGGACACCTGTTTGCGTCGTAAATGGTAAGGCACTAGGCTCTAAGCGAACTCCGTAAAGACTGGGCTGTCGATCTGGTGAATGTAGCAGAAATCGTGGACGTCTTTCGGATGATTGATGACAAAAATAGTGTAACAAGGATTTTATGCTGTACAGTCACGAGCACCTGTCGGAGAAGGTAGGTCTGTCTCTCGTTAACATCAGGAATATTTTAATTACTGTGGGTGTATCATGGGTAGTGTTGGTTATAGCACAATAGAAAACGGTTTGCAGTTCAAATCAGATTACAGTTTACGAACAAGTCAGCCACACTAGCGAATCACACATTGTAGGTACACAACTCAACGATACGAAACGCCAGGCAGTTTCTAAGCACATGTTGTTCGTACCATGTCCAATGTTTCGATCATCTCGAGAGCTCTGCTCACACCGTTCTTGTAGCCGTCGCTCTCGTCCACCTCCACGAACTCAGGCTAGACTCTATCTAGCGCCACGAGATGGCGCTAGCGTTCCGAATAAACGAATAACTCCGACATACCTATATTACTATGGACAGCTCGGCAATAATATCTGATTTCATGATTCATCCAATAATAGATGATGTGACATCGAAAACACCGAAAGAGTCAAGGGACGCCAAAATATAGGATGCTGCATCGGCTTCCAAAGTGTCAATGCAATATTAACGGACAAGTCTTGCGTCATTAATATCTGCCTACTCGGTTAAATTCAGAACAATGTTCATACCTTGTTGTGATCGAAAATATCAGTCATAACTTTGGCAGCATAAAAATAACAGTATATTCGTTTTCCAGCAATTATTTTTGCACAAAGTTACTTAGTTTGATCTACAGAATGCATAGATGACAGCTTCGTAATGGGTATTTTTACACCTTGTATATTTTTGCGTACTTGACTAGGTGACCGAGTGCAAGCCTACATACGTGCTGTGCTCATTCGAACCTGATCCTATCGTGGAGAAAGAAGAACGCGAGAGAATCAACTTGTTGGCGCAGAGGGATTTCCTAATAAGGAGTTATGGCATGCTAGAACAGGTTAGACATCATATCTCAAGCCTCGTATAACACAAGTTGCGGAACATGGACATTGCTGCAGCATGGCAGAAAATGTTGCCAGGTAAATACCAAAACACAAAAAAATTGCGAGTCAATGTTCTACAATTTTTGCTTTCCATGAATGCTTTGACTTTACTTCTGATATTTCGCTTTCAATTTAATAGAACTGCATTCTAAACGTTTTTGTTACCTGCAGATCTATTTAGTCATGAAAAAAATGGGAACACTAAGGCCCGAAGACGAACGCAAATATGGCGTCTACGGACGACTATCAATGGTCTCTAACACCCCCAAGGTAAATGTGAATCACACTAAGACAATGTTCTCAGGCCACTTCATTTGATTTCGCTTGTACTCTCTTTCTTACTTTCGTTGGCCAACACAATGTTTTTATAAAATAATTCATCTATGAATTGGCACTTTGAACATTGCGAACTGTATCCTCTAAAAATTATCGTCACTATTCTAAAATGTTGTGTTTGCCTACAGAAAGTGTGAATGTTTATGCTGCATGAAAATTAAGCTATATAATAGAAAAAAATTAGTTGTAAGAAAACAAAGAAGGGACCGATAAAATTTTTGTGTACAGACCACCTATATGAAGAGCAAAACAGTCGCACACAGGCCTAACGCCCAAGGGGATAGTTCGGACAGAGGTGAGTGGAAATTGAAATAGGTATAATTCGCGCTGCCTGTGAGCCGCGTACAGGCAGCGCGAGGTCTTGCCAAGCGAATATTTTGCCACAAGGCTCAAGTATTCGCCGCAGCGACTGATGCTCGCAGTGAGCACACACACACACACCATTCATTCTGAGGCAGAGTGTGGCGTCTGTACGCGGTTATTCTGTTTATCCACCCTAACTTGGATACGCAATTTATGGGCTTAAGGTGGATTCATGTCCGAGAATCCGCCTATAAATTCCGTTCATCCAACTAGGCCTAGGCTGGATTCTCGAACATGCGTTTCCGCGTATCCACCTGTGTGGATTTTTTGGGCCTTGGGGTGGATAAACGGAAAGCGTAATTTAGCCATAACAAATGAAAATAACGCCCATCGCACACCTTATCGACTCGTACAATATTGAAATGTGACCGTTGCATCAGTAAAATTTCTCCGTCGGCAATGCGTCGCCGTCGGCGATAACCGACTGTCACTTACGTGATACGAGATAAGCCTCACATTTCAAAGTAATTAAGAATAGAGTTGGGTTTGAGTTGAGTTTGTGTGTGGCTGCTATCAAGCTGCCCATTTCTTTTGTTAATATCATTTGTAGGATTTCAAGTGCAGTGCAAGGATGTAGTGATCTGGAAGCGGCCGTCGCCCCTGCAACCCATTCCAGAGCGCACCACCAAAGCACAAATCGTCCGCACTGCCTACACCATTTGGAGAATGAACTCGTTTGTGTTATGCTCTTATTTTATCTTGTATTTCGTTGAATTTTCTCCATTTTTGACAAGTAGGAACCCGCATGTTGATCTGCTAAAGAATTTTTTCGCTGACTGTACATGCGGTCGTCTCGCTCTTATACATACACTTGTTCTCGTTTACGCACACGCGGCGAGCACGTACCCAGAGCGTTGACCGTTGGCTTTGCTGTAAACCGCCTTATGCTCGGTTCCTATTAACAAAAACGAATCGTTTTGCTTACCAATGGTAGCATTTTTTATTGCCAAACTGAGCAAACAAATAGATTCGTAAGCTAATTTTGTCGTTCCTGTGATAGCTACTACCATGTGGGAGGATCTGCTATGCAAAGGCTATGAGGTTTTTGCTTCATTATTGGTAAAGATACAAGAGTCTGAATTTTAACCAGTAACGTTCCATAAATTATAGGAATAAGCCATAAGTGAAAGTGATAACAGTATTTTCTTTTTTCCAGATTAGTTTCGATTCCTCTGCCCAAGTAAGCGAGGCGCGTGGGTGTGTGTTCCATACGACAATTTGCGACGTTCCAGTGTGTTCGTTATGTTCATGAGACTGTCCATTACAATGCTCCACTTGTTCGAGTGAGTGTTTGTAAACCAAATATAGTCGTAACTGTATGATGATTATTGTTTGCTACAACTGAAAACAATTATAGCTTGCAATATATTCCAGTTACAAATAAGAAGTATTTTTATATTGTAATTGCTAACGTGTTCATTGTAATCATGATAATATTAACATTACCGATAATCCTTAATAATATTAGAGTAATTTTGTCAATGTTCTGTAAATTCTGGTGCATAGGAAAATAAGCAATAACTAACAGATTATTTTTACTATAAACTGTATTATTATTTTTACAGTTATCATTGTTTTTATGGAATAAAAGTATATTTTAATATCAAATCTATATTTTCTCTTATCAATAAAAAAGTTTAATAATATCAGCAAGTCTTTGCAGTTAAATTCTGTCAATTTGTTGAATCAGATAAGTCTGTCTTTACAGTCATCTAAAAAGTATGTAATCACGAAACATAAGATTTGCAAGTTTTTCTTATACCATCACAAGTTTATATAAAACACATTTTAATTTGCATAACTGTAGCAACTCTCTTGATTACATATAATTCACTAACATAATAAACAATCATCTGAGACGCTTTAAGTATAATTATTATTTCGCGTATATGTATACAGGGTCAAATTAAATTAGCTAGCTAAACTAATATCTAAATATGGTAAAACAACAGAGAAATTAATTTGATGACTTTTTTGTGGGGGTCAATGCGAAATAGTAAAGACACTTGTAATAACAGTTTTAAAAAAAAACTGTTTTTTTTTTTGTAAACTTCATAGACGTGATTGGTATAGGTTTCTCAGCACAATAAAACAACAGAAAACAGATTTTCTCATATCAGTATCAACACTAGCTGCGGTTGTTGGTCCCCCAAAAAAATATATCAATTAATTTTTATTTTATCATGTTTAAATATCCATACCCTGCATGCAGAGTTTCGCTAGCTAATTTAATTTGACCTGTAGAATGTGGAATATATTTAGCCACCTTCGTTTCATTGCACGAAGTTTACCCCTGTTTATAATTCCATATGCCACATGTCTTTTTCATCTATTCTATACCCCAACTTCAATGTCATTAAAATCAACAATCATATAGCATAAGTAAATTGCACTTTCTCTCATTGTACTAAATCCAGCAGTACTAAGAATGTCTTAAATTGTTTGTTAGTCAAAACTGTAGTCTCTTTGCTAAGGAGCCACCATCAATGTTTTCCAAAAGCTTTCTCTTGAGTGATGGTTTATCAGCCTCTATTCGATTGCAAATACTCGTAGGCATGGGCAGCTTGGACCCTACCGAAGGAGCTGGTTTGTTGCTGAAACAAAAGTTTATTTTTGTTTAGTTTTATTGTTTAACACCTTTTTGTTTTCGATGGGTCGGGCCAGTTTCGGCCACTTTATAGCCAAAACCGAAACTATGGCCGACACCAGATTTTTGTCCGAAACTGAAACTGGCGCTTAGCGCTCGTGAGCTGTTGGTTTTCATAGAATTCGAACAACTTACAGATAGACAGACTTAGTATAAATGGGGTCCCATTTTCATCCTATTTGTACAAAGCCAAAAAAAATGTGTAAGTACTTATAAATATAAGTCATTTACGTTCTTAGCAGAGATGCAGTTTGGCGACTCGTTTCGTTTGAGTACTGTTAAAGAAATTCGTTCTATAACGATGCAGAATTGTTTGGCAGAGAGACAAGCATTAACGCTAGGTATATCGAGCATCCGAAAAGCGACGGAATTCATTCGGTTGGGTTAGGCGTAGAACATTAAAATGTGTGTCGCCTTACGTCATCCTACGCAACAGGCGGGTTTAAAGGACAATGTCGCTGATTACTAATGCAAAAATTATGCAGAGTTAACAGTTGAATCTTATCTCAAAAATTTGCATATCGTAAAAGCTAACAGTAGCATACCTGCTACGGCTCGGAACAAATACTTGTAGGTCATACAAATATTTGTTCCGTGCGGGAATCGAACCCACGACACGCAGCGCAGCAGTCAATTGCTTAACCACAGCGCCAACCGTGTCGTCAAAAAAAATAAAAATTATCTGTCGATTGAAAAATCATCAAATTATTTCTAACAAATCTACGAATACCGTCGGGTCGGGACGTCATCAACCAAACCTTTTCGGTTATAGTTTGGCCGAAACTAGAAGATGCGCCAAAGATTCGGTTACAATTTCGTTTTCGGTTGAAAATCATGTTTCGGTCGGACACTACATAACAACATAAATTGCGTTTACATACTCGATAATAATAATATTATACTCGAGAACTATACCTAAAGTATGACATCTGCAACGCCTGCGTGCAGTCGCATCGACTGGGAGGATACAGAGACAGGAGGCTCTCCATCAGCTGGATCAGATCGTCAGACGCGGCACTGAATATGTGACGCAGCTGCTGCGGCGGAAACACCTTGAACTGCACATAGTCTGTCAAGTTTTTCATTCCCTGGAAATAAAAAAGTAGAGTGATAGTCAAATTTAATCAGCATCAATGGTGATGCTGTACGCAAAATACGCGCATTTACGTGGAGTTGCGGACACCAGCCCGTGTTACCTGTTACCTATGGTGATGATGCATTTTAGGGTAAAATAATAAAACATAGATGTATGCACAATACATGGTTAGGGGGATCAACTAAAAATAAAAGTTTGAAATGGCTTCTAGATAAATGGATATTCTTAAGATGAGTCGCGAAAAGAAAAGGTTAAACAATTTGAGCTAAAATTTACTTGCATGCATGAGATATTATTTTCTGACTACTTATGAAAATACCCTGTTTACCATCGAGCTCTTTACTTTCGAATTTCTTAATATTTTCGTTATGCAGCAGATCTTGGGTACCTAATAATATTTTTTTAATAATTATTATTTATTTTCAAAAAGTGTGGTACATGCAGTCTGTTACATAAATATAATTTTACAGTTTAAATTTTTTTTTTTGTGGGAAATCATCAAATGACCTCTCTCACTCTGGGCTGAGCGGAAGGGCGTGTCAGACTTTTACTGACTAAAACCCACCCGTGTTCCTTCAGTTGCCTGTGCCAGGGGCCACGGTATCTTTTTCGAAGAACCCGCAGCCCTGGCAGGCATCGGGCCTAACGGACCCCGTCAGTTAGGGCTAAA
Source organism: Apamea anceps (assembly GCA_951799955.1). NCBI lineage: Eukaryota > Metazoa > Arthropoda > Insecta > Lepidoptera > Noctuidae > Apamea > Apamea anceps. The sequence continues at coordinate 12,462,522 of OX637513.1, read as the reverse complement.
TCTCTTTGAGGCGCGCGTGGAACACAACGCGCCGTCAACCCGGGCCTGATCCTTACCGGGCGGCGAGCTGCCCATTGCTCGACGCCCGCAAGCCCGCGCCTACGGTGGCCGGGAGTCGGCTGTTGACTCCCGTCCAGGGCGTCTCCTGCGGCGATTAGGGGGGTGAGGGCGCAGAGATTGCCTCCCCCTCACGCGCTCCGCCTCCTCCTTCGCGAGCATTACTGCTTCGCAGAAGGAGGTAACGGCCTCCCATGCACTCTCGCTCCGTACCATGGCCTGGACCAGAACCGGACGCGAGAGATCGCCGCCGCCGATCGTCGCCACGAGGACACGGCGCGCGGCGGTGCTCCGCCCAAGCCGGGCAGACCTCTACCGTATGCTCCACCGTGTCCTCCGGGCGATCCACACAGTGGTGACACCCTGGCGTGTCCTCCCGCTTTATGTCAGGAAGAAGGTGAGGGCGCCGTGGCGCCTCTCTAGCCACTCCTCAAAGAGGGGACTTATCGCCGCAATTGTGGCGTGCCTTAGCTTTGGTAACCCTACTGCAGTGTTTGTATGGGAAAATTTAAATGATCAATATCTTTGAAACTACGCAAAGTTTCTCCGTTACAAATTCAGGTTATCATTATCGTCCCCGTCACAAAATTTTCCAACACATTTCGAAGGTCGTAGATTATCAGGCAGTGGAGATACATGTTTCTGTCCAGCCAGCTTGAACTCAGGCTGGCTGGACATTAAGTTTTTATTGATTTCACGTAAACCCTTACATGTGACGCCATAAATCAAACGTTATTACTGTTACACATTGCGTCACTAAATGTTAGTAAAGTAACCATATTCGAAAACGCTCCCGTTATTGAGATTTGGAAGTGCCAGCCAGTAGTTTTATACGTAAATTCAAGCTGGCTGGACACAGATTTTTGCATCTTTCTACTAAACTGCTGTACGTATCACAAAACTTTTAGCTCGATGATGTAACGCCCGTTGATATGCAAAAAGTCGTCAAAACCACTTCCGTTACCGAGATTGAGAGACCAGCGAAAAGTGGTTTTTCAAGCTGGCTGGACACGTTTTCGATCGATTATCTAAGATTCTGTAGTGTTACAAATTCTGAAATAAGGGTGTTTAGCCGTCACATCAAGTGCCTTATTGACCTAGTTATTTAACTAGGTCAATAAGGCTATTTGCGGGCTATTTTGAAGATTTGGCCAGCTAGTCACGTCTCATAAATAAATAAATACTTACAGGCCAAGTTTCTTCATTTGGCGTGCCGAATACTTGGAAGATCCGCGACAGTTGATCTAGGTCTGATTCTCCAGGTAAGAACGGTACTCTCAGTAGTAGTTCAGCTAATATACAACCTATTGCCCACATGTCAACACCTGTACCATATTGTCTTGCTCCAAATAACAGTTCTGGTGACCTGAAAAGAGTGGATAAGATTTTTTGACAAATCAATAAAGTAACGCCTTTTTCTCATGGGCATAGGCAGAAATTACAGAACACCAAATGCTACGATCCATACATAATGTTTTTGCTTAATTTTTGTTTCATTCATTTTTTTTTTGTTATAAATAAACCACATTTAAAGTTTCTAGTATGAATGTAAATGGCTATAAGAGTAGGGAAAGACCAAAGAAACGATGTATGGACTGTGTGAATGATGACATGGTTAGAAAGGGGGTGACTACTTTTTTTTTTTTTTTTTTGAGGATGGGAAATCATCAAATGACTCCTCCCGCTCTGGGTGGAGCAGGAGGGAGTGTCAGACTCTTACTGACTAAAACCCACCCGTGTTCCTTCCTTAGCCCTTTATGTTTCAGGGCAGCGGTAACCCTTTCGGACAATCCCGCTACCCTGGCAGGCTACGGCCCTATGGGGCCCCGTCTCTCATGCTGACATCTCTTTGAGGCGCGCGTGGAACACAACACGCCGTCCGGCACGGGCCTGGTCCTGATCGGACGGTGAGTTACCCATTACTCACCGCCCGCAGGCCCGCGCCTACGGTGGCCGGGAGTCGTCACGCGGCTCCCGACGCCCGGAGCGTCTCCCGCGGCGGCTGAGGCGTGAGGTGCGCAAGGCGCGTTCTCTCGCCCACCCCGCCACCTCCTTCGCTAGCATGACTGCTTCGCAGAAGGAGGTGACTGCCTCCCACTCCCTCTCGCCCCGGACCATGGCTTGAACCAGGGCCGGACGCGAGAGGTCGCCGCCGCTGCCGATCGCCTCTACGAGGACACGGCGGTGCTCTGCCCAAGCAGGGCAGACCTCCACCGTATGCTCCACCGTGTCCTCTGGGCGACCCTGACAGTGGTGACACCCGGGCGTCTCCTCCCGCCTGATTATGTGCAGGAACCTCCCGAAACATCCGTGTCCGGAGAGGACCTGCGTCAGGCGGTAGGTGAGAACGCCGTGACGTCTCTCTAGCCACTCCTCAAAGAGGGGTCTTACCGCCGCTATCGTGGCGTGCCCTAAGGGGGTGACTACTGAGATGATGATTAAGAGAAATTATTAGGTATTTTGAAGGTGTTGATTACATAAGAAATTGTTATTAATTACCTATACCATCTAGTCACTACTTGATGTGTGTTAATTCTGGTTGGAGACCCAAAAGCCTTCGCAAGACCAAAGTCACCAATCTTAAGAATACCTTCCCGGTTGATAAGTAAGTTGTTAGGTTTCAAATCTCTGTGCAATATCCAATTTTGATGTAAGTATTCTAAACCTGCAAAATAAGAAAGGTTGATTTATGTTACTGCAGAGAACTTATGTTAATAAATTCATTTTAGTTTAGGTATTGCAGCAACATGAATTATAAATCATGTGTTCTTCATAAATCATGTTTTGCTAAACACTTTCTTGCCACTTTTTCTTCCCAGCATTAATTAACACAAAAAATGTGAGATGCAGACTGGGGACTATCTTTTGGAACTTTGCATGCACAAAAAGTACTGATCTTTAACTGGATTACCATAATGCATGAAAGTTGCTTAGGACCTAGACAGTCCAAAACTTATTTTTTAAACTCTATGCAAAAGATAGGTGATGCGAAGTAGGCATTCTCTGCCAGTCAACCTTTCTGGGTGGTGAAAAGATCATCTGAGGATTGTTGGGGTTTATTTCTAGTCTAACCAGATGCAGCTGAATATTCTGAATAATCTGGCCTCCACGACCCAGTTACTGGGTAACATGATAGGATGACTGGATAAAAGACTTTCGGGCTTTGACAATTCATACCAACAGTGGACCATGAAATAATAACTCACCTTTTAAAGTCATAATCATGTAAGACTTAACATTAGCCGGAGTGAGTACAATGTTACTGTCCTTAACAATTATTTCTAAGTCAGTGTCCATAAAGTCAAACACTAATGATACATTTGATTTTTGTCCAAATACATCTGAAAAGAGGAAGATGATCTTGTGAATATGTTTTAGGACATTGTTATTTACAATTCAAAAATATATTTGAAAGGTCAGTGTATAGCAGCATGTGTACATTAAGGGTTGGTTTATAGGTTTGACTAACAAACTTTCTGGTACACTGCTTATAAAATAGCTTAAAATTATGATGTGTGTGTGTATAAGCTTGACCAGTTGACACAAGGTCTGATTACATTAAAATTTAAAATACAATTGAAGAAAAAACCTAATAATCCAATGAGATTGATATGCTGTAACTCTTGCAACAGCTTTATTTCTCTCAGAGCAGTCCGATTGATGCCATCCTGTGCCTCGAGGCGGGAGCCTATTTTGATCTTCTTTACAGCAACAATTTTATCTGTTTTCACGTCTCTGGCTTTGTATACTGTTGCGAACTAAATCAATTTAGAGGTTATAATTAAAAGTTTAAGTTTAATTTTTTAATGATAAAGAATAGTTGTTTACACTTGGGTAGGTTTTAAAGTAAAAATTACCTGCCCCTCTCCGAGAAAGTCAATTTTCTCATAGCGAAGAATTGGTTCTTCCATCGTGTATGTTTTGTCTAAATTACTTCGACGACTAGCACCTAATACGTAAATATTAAACTTCACTGGCTGTAATAAACTGAATCATAACGTTCTGTTCCACACGTAAGTTTTAGAAAGGTTTATAAGACGAAATTATTGCTAATTTAGCTCCCGTTTGTGTGGACTTTATTTTAAATTCAAAATTTGACAGTTCGCATCAAATCATAACCATTTTTTTTTTTCCTTCGCCCTTCTTGGGCAGGCTAAGGTCTTGGACCATACCGCCTCGTCTTCAGTCTCAAATCATAACCAAGCTAAAGTAGGTATGTTGATTTTATTCGTTCGTAAATTTCGGTAGGCTAAGAAAATCAAAATACACGGCCAAAAAATATGTTTCACATAAAAATTACATATCTTCATAATGTACTCTGTGATATCTTCTGCGTTGTTCATACTGATGCGGTGGGGATCAATATTTGTGTAATATGTATGTGTACTGCGAGTGAATCTGATAATACGTTCCACCAATTTGTCACCACGCCACCCACTGTCACTACAGGCAGGCCGCCTCAGCCAAGCCTCAGCCTGAACAAAGCATTATACTCCATGAGTGGTGCATTTCTATGAAATACGCTTGTAAAATGGAGCTCGTGCTCGAAAAGAGGTGCAATGGAAACATTAGATCTGTTAATACCAAATTCAAATGGTATGGATTAGGAAAATATTTAAGTACACTCAAATCATTTAAAAGATCACACGGTGTTTATTTACACACCGCCGAAAATGATCGTTTCTGCCCAGCAAACGATTCTTAAAAACAATGTTTGCACTGCTAGTGGAACTAACTACTAATATTTCCTTTCTCAAATGGCCCAATCCGTAATTTGCTGTAGCATGATTGATCGTCTAGGGTCCCTCTTATGCATCCAAAATAATTATACGCTTCTGGCTGTGGTGCACTTGCTGCAATCTGCCCAAGGTTCTCGACGTCCATGCGCTCATACGGTACACACCCATACACTACTTTTTAACCACTAACGTGTACGTTACCCCAGCAAGAAAGTAGCTCCTAGAGTGATATGAGTGGAATGAATAATTAGTGTATAATCTCTTGTGGATGTGCACCACATAAAAAATTTGTGCGCTTTGTCGTTTTGGAAAAAAACGACAATACGCACAAATAAAGAGCTACTCGTGTTTGTTTATTCCTCAGATAAAGAATGACTACTCTTTATCTGAGGTTTATTCTACCGGCGCACATGCTATGGTTTTAGCGGTACACGATTCTGCAAAATTTACTCCAGCAGAAAATGCAATATCTCGAAAACATAAAGGCGCACAAATTTTATTTTAGGTGCACATTTTTACACAAATATAAGCTCTCTGCCAATGCACACTAAAATAATAAAAAATAAGTTGTGTTATGGTAACAAGATGGCTGATAAACTACTTATATACATTTTTTTTTTGTATATACATACATATTATAGATAGAAAAACACCCAGACTCGGAACAAATACATGTAGGTCATACAAATATTTGTTCCGTGCGGGAATCGAACCCGCGACACGCAGCGCAGCAGTCAATCGCTTAACCACTGCGCCAACCGTGCCGCCAACAATATTTCCCTCTGCGATCATTCGTTTAGAATTTTCCTGCTGGAACAACGTTACTCCAGCAGGAATCGTTTTTTTCCAAAACGACAAAGCGCAGAGATAATATACACTAATAAAATTATTCGTTCCACTCAAGTCATCACTCTAGGAGCTACTTTCCGGCGGGGTGGACGAGGGACAGGACCTCACGCCTCAGCCGCCGAGGGAGACGCTCCGGGCGTCGGGAGCAGCGTGACGACTCCCGGCCACCGTAGGCGCGGGCCTGCGGGCGGAGAGTAATGGGTAACTCACCGTCCGATCAGGACCGCCCGTGCCGGACGGTGCGTATGTGTTCCACGCGCGCCTCAAAGAGATGTCAGCAAGATTGACGGGGCCCGACAGGGCCGAAGCCTGCCAGGGTAGCGGGATCGTCCGAAAGGGTTACCGCTGCCCTGGAACATAAAGGGCTAAGGAAGGAACACGGGTGGGTTTTAGTCAGTAAGAGTCTGACACTTCTTTCCGCTCCACCTAAAGCGGGAGGGGTCATTTGACGATTTCCCATCCTCAAAAAAAAAAAGGAGCTACTTTCCTGCTGGGGTAACGTACACCCCAATAACCAGGTTGTGGAAATCAAATAAGCAGCTGGCTGCACATCCGGTTAGACTGGATGCCGACCCCGAGGGGGATGGTGTGTATTATTGTATATTTTTGAATTTGAAAATACGATTACCTACAGACTACTATAGGAGTAATTCTGTAAATAGTGATTCCTACTTCCTATTATTATAGGTATGGATTACTATAGTTAGCTCACTAGACAAAAATAAAGTTGAGAGTTTTGTGGTTTGAGCTCCTCTCATTTTATTTATCAAGATTAAATTACTATTAGATTAATATTAATTACTAGTCCTTAGTTTGCGCTTTTATCAAGGCTAGCCTAGAAGTGTATATATTAACCAAAGGGTGGTATTGGGAAGGTGTGATTGTGTAATATGTGTATTATATAGGTACATAATAAAATAAATTATTGCATATAGAATGAGAATTTTATTTCAGAAGTATTTTTTTTTATATTCCACCTCTCAACCTTAATACTAAGTGAAGTGTAGATTCTTTTTGAATGTTGTAATCGGAGAGCGTACGACCATCCTCCAACTGTTTACCGGCGAAGATCAATCTCTGCTGGTCTGGTGGGATTCCCTCTTTGTCTTGGATTTTGGCTTTTACATTCTCAATTGTGTCAGAAGCTTCAACTTCCAATGTGATAGTTTTACCAGTCAGGGTCTTGACGAAGATTTGCATACCACCACGCAGACGCAAAACTAAATGCAGCGTAGATTCTTTTTGGATGTTGTAGTCCGATAGTGTGCGGCCATCTTCCAACTGTTTGCCGGCGAAGATCAACCTCTGCTGGTCTGGTGGGATTCCCTCTTTGTCTTGAATTTTAGCTTTGACGTTTTCAATCGTGTCAGAAGCTTCGACCTCGAGAGTAATGGTCTTGCCAGTCAGGGTCTTCACGAAGATTTGCATACCACCACGCAGACGTAGCACTAAATGAAGAGTAGACTCCTTTTGAATGTTGTAATCGGAAAGCGTGCGGCCATCTTCCAGCTGCTTACCGGCGAAAATCAGTCGTTGTTGGTCTGGAGGAATTCCTTCCTTGTCCTGGATTTTCGCTTTGACGTTTTCAATTGTGTCAGACGCTTCAACTTCTAATGTGATAGTTTTACCAGTCAGGGTCTTGACGAAGATTTGCATACCACCACGCAGACGCAGTACTAAGTGAAGAGTGGACTCTTTCTGGATGTTGTAGTCCGACAGTGTACGTCCATCTTCCAACTGTTTGCCGGCGAAGATCAATCTCTGCTGGTCTGGCGGGATTCCCTCTTTGTCTTGTATTTTAGCTTTGACGTTTTCAATCGTGTCAGAAGCCTCGACCTCGAGAGTAATGGTCTTGCCAGTCAGAGTCTTCACAAAGATTTGCATACCACCACGCAGACGTAGCACTAAATGAAGAGTAGACTCCTTTTGAATGTTGTAATCGGAAAGCGTGCGCCCATCTTCCAACTGTTTGCCGGCGAAGATCAATCTCTGCTGGTCTGGTGGGATACCTTCCTTGTCTTGGATTTTCGCTTTGACATTTTCGATTGTGTCGGAAGCCTCAACCTCCAGAGTAATGGTCTTGCCAGTCAGGGTCTTGACGAAGATTTGCATACCACCACGCAGACGCAGTACTAAGTGAAGAGTGGACTCTTTCTGGATGTTGTAATCCGACAGTGTACGTCCATCTTCCAACTGTTTGCCGGCGAAGATCAATCTCTGCTGGTCTGGTGGGATTCCCTCTTTGTCCTGAATTTTGGCTTTGACATTTTCAATTGTGTCAGATGCTTCGACCTCTAGTGTGATGGTCTTGCCAGTCAGAGTCTTCACAAAGATTTGCATACCACCACGCAGACGTAGCACTAAATGAAGAGTAGACTCCTTTTGAATGTTGTAATCGGAGAGCGTGCGCCCATCTTCCAACTGTTTGCCGGCGAAGATCAATCTCTGCTGGTCTGGTGGGATACCTTCCTTGTCTTGGATTTTCGCTTTGACATTTTCGATTGTGTCGGATGCCTCAACCTCCAGAGTAATGGTCTTGCCAGTCAGGGTCTTGACGAAGATTTGCATACCACCACGCAGACGCAGTACTAAGTGAAGAGTGGACTCTTTCTGGATGTTGTAGTCCGACAGTGTACGTCCATCTTCCAACTGTTTGCCGGCGAAGATCAATCTCTGCTGGTCTGGTGGGATTCCCTCTTTGTCTTGTATTTTAGCTTTGACGTTTTCAATCGTGTCAGAAGCCTCGACCTCGAGAGTAATGGTCTTGCCAGTCAAGGTCTTCACGAAGATCTGCATACCACCACGCAGACGTAGCACTAAATGAAGAGTCGACTCCTTTTGAATGTTGTAATCAGAAAGCGTGCGCCCATCTTCCAACTGTTTGCCGGCGAAGATCAACCTCTGCTGGTCTGGTGGGATTCCCTCTTTGTCCTGAATTTTGGCTTTGACATTTTCAATCGTGTCAGAAGCTTCAACTTCTAATGTGATAGTTTTACCAGTCAGGGTCTTCACAAAGATTTGCATACCACCACGCAGACGAAGTACCAAATGCAGAGTGGACTCCTTCTGAATATTGTAATCGGAAAGCGTGCGGCCATCTTCCAGCTGCTTACCGGCGAAAATCAGTCGTTGTTGGTCTGGAGGAATTCCTTCCTTGTCCTGGATTTTCGCTTTGACGTTTTCAATTGTGTCAGAAGCTTCAACTTCTAAAGTGATAGTCTTGCCAGTAAGTGTTTTAACGAAGATTTGCATACCACCACGTAAACGTAACACTAAGTGAAGTGTCGATTCTTTTTGAATGTTGTAATCAGATAAGGTGCGCCCATCTTCTAGCTGCTTGCCGGCGAATATAAGTCTCTGCTGGTCTGGTGGTATTCCCTCTTTGTCTTGTATTTTTGCTTTAACATTTTCAATTGTGTCAGATGCTTCGACCTCTAGTGTAATGGTCTTTCCAGTCAAAGTCTTGACAAAGATTTGCATACCACCACGCAGACGAAGTACCAAGTGCAGAGTAGACTCTTTCTGAATGTTGTAATCGGAAAGCGTGCGGCCATCTTCCAGCTGCTTCCCAGCGAAAATCAGCCGTTGTTGATCTGGAGGAATTCCTTCCTTGTCCTGAATTTTGGCTTTAACATTTTCAATTGTGTCAGATGGCTCAACTTCTAAAGTTATTGTTTTACCCGTCAATGTTTTAACAAAAATTTGCATTCCACCACGCAGACGCAATACTAAGTGGAGCGTAGATTCTTTCTGGATGTTGTAGTCCGATAAGGTACGCCCATCTTCAAGCTGTTTGCCGGCGAAGATCAATCGCTGCTGGTCTGGGGGGATACCCTCCTTATCTTGGATTTTGGCCTTAACATTTTCAATGGTGTCAGATGGCTCAACTTCCAATGTGATGGTTTTTCCAGTCAATGTTTTAACGAAAATTTGCATACCACCACGTAGACGTAGCACTAAATGAAGAGTAGACTCCTTTTGAATGTTGTAATCGGAGAGAGTGCGCCCATCTTCCAGTTGCTTTCCAGCGAAGATCAATCTCTGTTGGTCGGGAGGAATGCCTTCCTTGTCTTGAATCTTAGCTTTTACATTTTCAATGGTATCAGAGGGTTCCACCTCTAAAGTGATGGTTTTCCCCGTCAAAGTCTTCACGAAGATCTGCATATTGTCCTGTAACATAAATAAATTAGCAATTAACACAATAATTCAAAGTGTCGTCACTATTCATTAGTCTCTAGTTGGAAACAATTGATGAGTCACCGCATTTATGACTAGCTACTTATGTGTTCGTGATGACAAAATATCACTATCTATGACTCGAGTTGTTAGTCAGGTTTCGATCGACTGTGCAATAATATTAATTTTAATGCAAGTGGTTAAGTATGTTTGTAAATAAAATATCTTAACAGAAGTTTGTAGTGAGTAAATAAACAGTTAGGTAACTATTAAATGCGCATAGATACCTGCTAGTGTTTAGGTAGGTAACTACTTAAAAAAAAAAAACCAAATGCTGGCCAAGTAAAAAATCATGAAAATTTGGGCGTTTCCGCAGCATTTATGTAGAACTGTAGGTACAGACGCCAGCAGGTCAAGCTACCCGAAACTGTCAAATTTTCCCAGTCAACCTTGAACCTTATTCTACTAAAGAAATTTGACAGATTGTAGTAGCTTGATGTGCTGGTGTCTGTACTACGCAGAGAGTAAATAATAAAATATGGCCGCGAACAATGCGCTAGTTAAGTAGGTCACGGATAGAATAAACTGGGGTGACCTACTGACATGGCCACCTCTGAATAGTTTGAAGTTACTACTACACTCAAAAAGTGAAATTTATGCTTATTACACAATAACACCGTCCTCATTAATAATTACCTTTACTTAGGTAGGTTTAGGTCGGTGGCAACAGTAGGTACCGTAACTATGAGAAGAAATATGAATAGGTTTTTGTTTGGTGAAAATTTGGTACACGATGGCGGATGGTTTTTAGCTGGTAGAGATCACAGAACACTATTACTCTCGGAGGTACAGATAAATTGTTAAGTATATTAAACAATAGCTTTAGAAATTGAGCATTACATTGCTAACGGTTTTTTTTTTATTGAGAATTAATACTTGAATTTATAAAGGGAACATTATGTTCAGAACAAAACACTTCGTTGTAAAGATCATGCAAAATCTGAAGACTTGACCAAAATGGCGCACGATCAATAATCAAAACTGCGCAGTTCACATAATCGCTTTCCCTAGCAGACGGTGCTAAAATACTTATACTATATACTTATACTTATACAGAAAAAAACAACTTAAATAAAAGAAAATGAACACTTACCGATTAATCACTAGAATTTAGTCTGATATAACACAAAATTTCAATAAAATACTGTTATTTCTCTGACGAACAACTCTAAAAAGTCACGCGCTTGTGAATTCCTTTTTCAATTTCTCGTTTTGAAATGTGCTTCGAGCACTGACGTCCCCTTTATATAGACACGGTCTCGTGAAAAATCAATGACTGCCGAAGTGCCGAGACCGTCGAGGATAGCCGAAGCAAAACTTTTTTCTCTTTTTAACACAGTGGAAAAGACAGAGATAGCAACAATGTTCTAGAACGCATGCGTAGCTTCTTTCCTTTGTGACGCAAATTGTTTGGTCTGGGCAATGAGAGGAAGCCCAACAAAACAAAGCTAATTCAAGGAATCATGACGATCAATAAAAGCAGTTTCGACTTTCGAGTTTGCGCAAAACCGAGACATTGCTCTCTTTATGCCGAGACGAGATATTTCACGCGGGACGCTGAAATAGGTAGGTATTTATTTATATTTTGACCGAGAGTAACAATATTATGTGGTCCCTAGTTCCATAGCTAGTATGACGCAAGTCTTCATAATTAAATTAACTGTTGTAAACTCTTGTCAAATGACCTCGGTAATACGCTCATGAAATAATCGTACCTAATTAGCTAAAAATATTAATTATGTAAGTAGGTAGGCAGGCCTATCTAACAAATTGTACTTACCTAGGTGTGTAAGTAGGTACATAGAGTACTGTACTGTACTATAGAACAATAGTCTACCTACTTAAGAAACGCGGCTTTCCCTTTCTTTGTTTATATCCCTGTGGCTTATTTTATAAATAAAAAAATACCGGTCGTTGATTCGAAAGGGGTCATTAACATCTTTCAGTGTTGCGACCTCTGCTAAGTTCTTTGGGTAGGTAGGTAGGTGTACCCAAGGTTCGTACCTTTGTTCTCCTCAAGATACCTACAGTTAGACATCCACAAGTTCAATTGCATCATCCTCATTTACAGCCTAATAAAAATATGCGCTAGTATCGCTAAATTAGAAACGAAGGAAATAGGTAATAATGTATGGTATGAGTCACCGGTATACTATAGGGATGCCAAAATTGAAATTATTGTGAAATAATCATGCAATCTTTTCATCAGACTGCGGCGGAGCCCAGAGGGATGAATGATGATGAATGATGATGATGATGAGGATGTTCGTTACATCTTTTTAATGCCCTCCTAATAATGGCCCGCCTGAAGGACTAAGTGCGGAACCAAACCCTCTAACATAACATAACATAGAATGCCCTCATTATCATTGTAGTTTCGTAATCTATCTGGTTTCAGGATTTCTTATTCCATGCTCGTGTATCGACGCATTGCAGATGCTGATGTTTTAGATAGGTATCTTGGTTTACCTCATCCTTTGTTGTCTGTTGCTGACATCGATTTGTAGCGGTTGCTGGCTGTTTGTTAGGTGTAGGTAGGTGCGCGGGTGCCTACATACGTAAATTTAGTCTAGATTGTAACTACTACAGTCTTTCTGCAGCAGACATAAGAATTTACCTGCCATTAAATCAATAAGTATACGTTGCCTGCAGGGTACTTTTCTCTCACTAATGAGAGTAAAAATTTAGTAGCAGTCAGCTGATGATGCCTAGTTATCATAGGAACGTGCATTATCAGTTCTTACTAGTATTTATTTAGTATCCTATATCTACCTATGTTTTCGATTATTTTATAATGATTAAGTAATGGTTATAAATAGATGGCAGGGACATCGACGCGCAACCTGATACCGTGGATTCAGTACCCACATGATTCTGGACCGCCCTTTATTGAAATTTTTAGGTTATTTAAAAAAAAACTCCAGTTTCATACATTTTGACCGCGTAGCCTTGCAATTTTTTTTATGAAACAGCAGATTATTTTTTAGATAATTGACAAAAATGTCTACGCTAGGGCACAGATTACTAAATAGCTAGGGTCAATCTGTGCGAATTCAAGGTTACAGTTTGCGCGTCGTTGTCCTTGCCACCCTGAATTTAAAATATTCATGGTAGTTGATGGACTCAGGACCCACGCGTAGATGGCTGGATGAGCTTGAAGCGCCTATGTATAGACGGGATTGGTCCAGACTGGCGCAGGATCTTGTTGAGTGGAACGAGGAAAGGGAGGCTTTTTTTCCTGCAGTGGGACAACACAGACTGATTTATTTATTTATTTCGTTACCCAACTTAAAGTACTTAGTTGTGGTCCACAACCACAATTCGAGTGTTTATTTAAAGTAGGTATTGTAAAACAAAACAATACCTACATTCATGTTTGTTAGGGTTCCGTAGTCAACAAGGAACCCTTATAATTTCGCCATGTCGTCTGTCTGTCTGTCCGGGGTTTAGCTCAAAAACAATTGGTAGGTATGTACGAGAAAGTTGTAATTTGGCATGAGTATACCTACACGTTAATGACGCCGAAAAAGTGGTAAAATGAAATTTTGAAAAAAATAATTACTTAGGGTACCTCTCCTACCTCTAAAGTGGGGATGATAATTTTTTTTCATACCACTTGCTCAAAAAAGTGACATTCTATGCCACAAAAAGCGAACATAACAATAGTCATTTTTAATCTGTTAAAAACAGGGAAAGAAAATTGTACTGAATTTCATTCATCCTCTAGGGGGAGAATGTGATTTAAATTTGGAATACTTACCGAAATTTATACTGAACTACATCTGTGTTTAGGTACACCATTGAGTTTGTATATAAAGCATTATACATCTTTGTGAAAAAGGAATACACATTTATTATGCAGTTATGATTATTAAATAAAATTACGAAAACCGACGAGGCCGTATGAGCTTGATGCCTTTGCTTTTCCGACAAAAAAATATTAGTCTAGGAATTTGCCAAGTTCCTCAGACGCAAGAATAGAGAAATACTCAAATCAACTCATCAACAATAAATGTACCAAACAAAAATGTAACTCTCTCTATCAATAATTGGACCAATGTTTCGAATGTTAACTTTTACTTTTAATTGTCATTATTTTTAATAAATGCTTATCTCATATTATTATTGTGTTAATTTTTTCGCAAATGGTACGAAAAGTAGAGTATTTTCCTCGGTGATAAAGCTGTCTTAGTCTTGGGTGAACTTAAATCCCTCGCTACACTCAGGACTCGTCTTAAATCCCTCGCTTCGCTCGTGCTTTAAGTTTTTAACACCCTCGCTACGCTCGGGAGTAAACCTCGAGCCCTTCGTTACGCTCGCGATTTAAATCATCACCCGCGACAGAAGACACTGCTTTATCCCCTTGGTTAATAATCTACTATTTCGTCCTTCCCATAGTCTGGGATGTCGTTGGATAGGACTTTCAAAAATATTAGGGGTTTGCGAAGACCTATTTTTGATTAAGTAAACCGTTCGTGAATTATCAAGCTTTAAAGTACCAATTTTCGTTAGAGTCAAGTGTCCCCCCCCCCTCTACCAACTAAACGGTTGTAGTTAGAAATTTAAATGTCACGGCAGTAGTACAGACGCCAGCAAGTCAAACTACCCGAAACTGTCAAATTTTCCCAATCAACCTTGAACCTTAACACTTTGGCGAAAAGTTGAAAATTTATTAAAGAAATCTGACAGATTGTAGTAGCTTGATGTGCTGGCGTCTGTACCCATATATAACGAAGTTTAAAGGAAAACTATCACACTTAAGTGGGCTTTACAAGTTTACGAGTAATAGTCGACCAATTGTTTTAGACTCGATAATTTCGAACAACTCCATAGAAACGTCGCGCTATTGTTTCATTCCTAAATAAGTTTAATAAAAAAAAACAGTTGCTAAACCGGCTATGACAAGTCTTATCCAAATCTCAAAAATAAATTAAAACTTTCCGTGCAAAATTGTCGGATCAGGTGAGGATTTGTATAGGAAGTCAACTTAGGTAGGTATATGTTTGGCTTTTATTTGGAGCATGGTACGAAACTATCAGTCAGCGAATACGACCCGCACTTGGCTGTTATAAAAACTACGGAACCCTAGAAGATTGCGCATTAATTTTGTTTAGGTGTGTAGCGAGACTGATGATAAGGAATAACAGTCGGTGTTGTGCCGGTCAGGCCATAGTAAAAGCAAACAAGTACGCCAACTCAAGCCCCGAGCGAGCGATAATAGCCTAAACTCGTAGGGCTGTCACTTATACTTTATTCAATCGTCAAAAATGCATAGTCAATCTCTATACAAAACAATGTTCCCCTGTAGGGTAAGCATCAGGGACCTTTAATACAAAGTTCTTTTTAAAAATTTTTCCTACACACGGCTGTACACATCAAGCTATGAAAACCAGTATTAGCTGACCGTTCATTGTGAGAAAATATCATACAAAGTGAGGCCAAGACAAACTGGTTTTGTATAGCTTGACGTGTAGCCGTGTGTAAGTACATAGACCAGAGCCGACTACATTTTTTTCATTGCCTACGTCATGTTATCTGTTTAGTTATTTGAAAAATTACGATCGAAATATATGACTAATAAAAACGTGGTTTTACTGAATCATGTATTTATTCAAATAAAATTAAATGATTATGAAGTCTTTGTAGTTAAAGGAGGTAGGTAGGTACACGTACAAATTATTTATTACGAGCAGCAGGGCAGCGGCGAAGCGTGCGCGGGCGCGGGCGATATTACCGGCGTCACAGCCAGGACTGGCGCACCTTTAGCAGCGATAAATTTTGTCAGTGTGTGCGTGCGACGACGCATACGTACGAGCGCGCTCACATACAAACCGCGCGCGGTGCGAATGTATGAAGATGTCGTACTTGTTTGCTTTTACTATGGTCAGGCGCTCCGATCATTATCATAAATTCCTACCTACACAAGCAAAACAAGAATATATTTTGATAAGACAACATACGTTTGGTAGGTATTTCGATGTTAGCCTAGAAACGAATGACTGCGACATACCTATCTACCGCTATTGTTCACAACTTCACAAGTCACAATAATTGTCGAACAATAGGAATTGGAATGATAAATAAAGGCACTTGGCTTGTGTGGTTTATAGATAGAACTAAAGATTATCTTGCCGTTTGTGGTAATTGCGTTGTTGTTAACTATCGGCCACCTAGATACGATGTAACGATATACGTCTCGATCATACGACCTATTTATTGTCTTGTTATTACTATCAGTTCACAAGGGGCTGTTCATTTATTACGTAAGAGGATTTGAGGGGGGAGGGGTTCCGAACAAGTCTTATTTTTTCTTGCGTGGGGGTGGGAGGGGTTTAGATTGTTCTTACGTAAGATCAAAAAATAAGCAAAATTATAAGTTTTTAATTTTTTGGATAGGTAGGTACAGACGCCAGCAGGTCAAGCTATCCGAAACTGTCAAATTTTTCCAATCAACCTTGAACCTTAATGCTTTAGCGATAAAGTTGAAAATCTATTAAAGAAATTTGACAGATTGTAGTAGCTTGATGTGCTGGCGTCTGTACTTCCTTTTATTTTGCAATTTTGGTAGATACTGATCTAAATGAACAGCCCCCAAGCTAGGCACATAAACGTCTTGATTATATTCTAAACATAAACAAATAAATAAAATTGAAGTGTCTTTTTTGTAATGTCAAAATAGCAGCTTATTACTAAATACATATGAAATGTATATACCTACGGTACCATAAAACAAAAAACAATTTTAATTTTTTTTGTCTGTTTGTTGCGGCTAAACTCCTTAACGGCTGGACCGATTTTGATGAAATTTGGTATGGGGACACTTAGAACCCTGGGAAAGGACATAGGACAGAACATATATTTATCGACAAACCACGAACAGAAGCTAGTATGAGCTAGTTCTTACACAAGTAGGACAGCAAGATGTGGTCAGTGGTTGAGCTATAACCTCTATGCCTACTACCTCTTGGTTACCCGTCAAAGTAATTAACACAGGTGTGATATTACGAATATTGATGGATGTGACAATAATGACTAATGAGTCTAACGTCAGTGTCTTTGTTGGTGTCTGTTTAGTACATAGTACCCACAGATGCTTTTTGTACCTACCTACCTATCCATCTGTAAAAGTAAAACAAAGTGAGTTTAATTTGGTATGTCCGTATTCAGGATATAATAAAATGAAGACATACTTTATCTTTATTAGTTGCCTGAATACAAGAGTGTCGGTGAACTCGCTGAGTGTAGGTAAATATAGGTATCTAAAAATACAATAAAACTGAAACTAGAATCCGTTTGACTTTTCGATCGTTAACACGAGGAACACGACTGAAACATGTTACAGTTACCTAGTGCGAGTAGACAGTATGCTATTGTAGTCTTTGAGTGCGAGTATTAGGAACTTACCTACATAAAGTCGTGTGTGTAAAATTAACTTCATTTTACGCTCTATACATATAAATTTACAGCCTAAATTATGTAGGTAAAATATAAATAACTATGTTTATCGCTGTATCGCGGATGCTTGTGCACGAAATGAGGAAACTGTGGCTGGAGTATTCTTGTTTAGACTACCGCACACAGGTCGAAAACTACGAAAATCTCGCTACGAATAAAGGGGTTGTCAATGTCGAAATCTTAGCGTGGATGTGTGGTTGAGTGTACCTGTGTACCTATTGAGTACACTAATTAGACTACGTCTAAGCTATTACAGAAAATGAGTTTTATTAGATTTCCCCGACTTTCCGCGACCGCTCGAGGTCGCGCGTGTACGCACCGAGTTCAATGCGTAGGCACCTACGCCGTACCTACTTCTAGCATATAATATACGCGGAACAATTGGATACTATTATTATCACGCTTTATAACTGAATGGCACTGAGCAAGGCTATTGCTTTTGTTTTTTTACCGGGTTGGGAAACGACGCGATTCCTGAGTTCGATTCTGGTTATGTGCCAAGTTTCTGAATTGACGAAGATATACCTACAACAGTTTACAAGAAAAAAAAATCTCGGAAATGTTTTGGGGGCGTTTGTTTTTGTGCGATTTGCCATTATTCTGTTTATAGGTTTTTATCATGTATTTTCCTGTTTTGTTTGTTTAGTAGAGTGCAATAGAGTCATCTGTTTATTAATTATTATAATAACGCGTCATCATCGCGCGGCATAGCAACTCAATGCCAGTCAATGCACGGTCAGATTACTGCATGGACTCAAGGTCCAACACACATTAGTTCTGGTCTATGCATAGACAGCTATGTACAGACGCCAGCACATCAAGCTACTACAATCTGTCAAATTTCTTTAATAGATTTTCAACTTTATCGCTCAAGCATTAGGTTCAAGGTTGATTGGGGAAATTTGACAGTTTCGGGTAGCTTGACCTGCTGGCGTCTGTACCTACTTCTATCTACTTACAGTGTTTCTGATTACGTAGTTGATAACATGATAACTCATATGCTCAAAGTGTAGGTACTAACACATACACATAATTCCTACTAAAACTAATTCAGTAGGTAAGTACTTATTTCATGAATAATTATTAATTAGGTACTTACTTAGTGGTTGAAACTAATCTGTGGGCTATGGTTACAAAAGTATATAGGTTGTCAGGGACATTGACATGCAAACTATAACCATGAATTCAGCACATGATTCTAGATACACTAGCGTAGAAATTTTTCATTGGTTATCAAAAACAAATCAACTATTTCATAGAAAAGTGCAATTTATATGCATTCAGCAATTCCCCTGGTCAATGTCGCTGTCCCTGCCACCATGTATTTGTAATAGTAGTCAATAAACATCCCATCCATAAATAAAAACTTAGTATAATAGGAACAATACAATTATTATTGTAATAACTAACTAGACATACTTTGCAACAAAAACAATAATTTTAATTAAACTAAAGTTAAAAATATTTACAACGATAATACAACCAACACTTTATGGTTTATGGTATAGAGTGCATTCTGTTCACTATTTTTGTTCAACTGCCTCCCATGGCCGAGGCCCTCGTTTGTTTTCCCAATTGTCTATGTCTAGTTTTTGTATTTCTTCATAAGTTTGTTCTAAAGAAACTTCTTTCTCTCTGTTAAGGCCCATTTTTTCTGCCTCTGCCTTACTGACGCCTTTTACTCTAGAGAATTGATATCTGAAAGCAAGAGTTTGAACTTATAATATTGATACATTTGTCCTATATTTCATGGGACTTAAACATAACTAGCAAAAAAATCTACATGTTTCTGCCTACCCTTTCATGACATTATATTGGTAGACTCATCTCTATTTAGAGGGTTTACCCACATAAAAGTATTTTGTCTTGACTTGAGATAACAGGTTTTAATGGGAAATCTAAAGTATTTACAGATAAGAGAAACTAATGTTGTCTTTTATGTCATCAGTATATATAAATGTCTGTGACATTATATTATGCAATCACAATATACATAGATAACACATAACATCACACCTTGTTTCCTTGAAGAGTTAGGCAGAGGTGTAACCCCAGTTATATAATAATAAATAAATAATAATATCCCTGGACATTTCACACAGCGCCATCTAGTCCCAAGCCAAGCAACCTAATGCTTGGGTTATGGTAACAAGATGACTGATAAACTACTTATATACATTTTTTTTTGTAAATACATACATATTATAGATAGAAAAACACCCAGACTCGGAACAAATACATGTAGGTCATACAAATATTTGTTCCGTGCGGGAATCGAACCCGCGACACGCAGCGCAGCAGTCAATCGCTTTACCACTACTAACCGTGCCATCAAAAGTTATGTTTAAGTCCCATTAAGCCTATTGCCATCAACCAGGCACAAATCCAGACTCCAGGCTGCTGCTGAGAAATTTCAGATAGATAAAACCCAATAACACTTTGCCCAAATCTGGGAATCGAACCCAGGACCTCAACAATGACAACGATTAACATAACTAGATATATCAATATTTATGTATAACTATGCATAGTGTAGTATAAGTATGACTATGTTCTCTTATCATTCATTTTAGTTATCTTCATGTATCTAAGGGCTCATTTTCAATCACTATAGCCTGTAGGACTGTATTAAAGGGGTTCTGTATTGAATAATTAAAGCTTAAACAAGTTTTTACATTTTTAAGATTTTCTTGTTCTTAGTGCATAAGATCATAAAGTATTTCATCATCATATCCTTACTTTTCCCTTCTCTATCATGCCAACCAAATTTGGCTTGAGCTAGTCACATTTGAATGGTAATCATAAAGGTATTTTTTATAGTTATACATTTACTAAGTTTTTCACAGATCTAGCGCCGGAACTTCTGTTTCTCTATACATGTATTATATTGCTGCGAGGGGAGCGAGTGTTTTTGTAATGCCGCCCATTGAAGAGTTAAGGAAAGGGATCCCTTGTTACAATTTAAATAATAGAGAACCTTTTAAGCCGTGTTCATGGAATATAAAAATCACCTGATTTGTGTCCATTCTCGCAAACCGAAAGATCCTCCAACCATGAATAATATGAAAGGCAAACCATATTTAAATGATTTACGTTTGCTTAAAGCAACAAATGAACTGCGCATAGAACATAGACGGGCATTTAGATTTTCCAACATTTTTTAAATTAAGTGAAAAGATAAACACCGTGATATAACAACATAACCTATAATTTTCAATGCGATTTGTCAGTTTTCATTTTTGTCACTGTCAATTGATTGAATACTTTTTTTTTTTTTTTTTTCGCCCATATAATGGGCAGGCTAAAGTCTTTCGACCATACCGCCTAGTCTTCCGTGTACAATTTCTTACGTGGTAAGTTTAAAAACAATAATGTCTTTCGTTTATATGCTCATTCAATTATTTATTTTATTTAATATGTCTTTCGTAGTTATTCCTATTTATAATAGTTAGTCATTTTATTTTTGTCTTTACGTCAAATCCATTTTTCTGTCATTTGTCAATGTCAATTGCCAATAGGCAGTTCAAGTACCTACCTATTGACATTGTCTTGACTCTTGAACATTAGCGTTTTACACGTTTTCAATTTTCATCATTGTTTTCATTTTATTTCGTCCATTTCCAGTATTTTCCGAGCTATCTCCTCATATAACAAGTTATTTATTTTATTTACATTTTTCGTGAATTAAGTATACTTAAACTTAGTAAGTATTATTAAAGTACATAAACAAATAATCTTTAAAAACGAAAACCCAATACCTACATAACTAAATACCATTTACAGTCTCTACTATAAATTTGTATAAGTATAAATAAGCTGAGACATTCTTAAGTAGCCCCTGAATGCATTGCGGGACCTCGTCAGGCTTACTATAAATTTTAAGCAGTTCATCCGACAACACAAGGCGCTGAATGTTGAAAGACGAACACTCGAAGAAGATATGATGTAGTGACTGAATTTTTTGTGATTGACAATACTCACAGTTAGGAGAATTGACCATTCTAAGGCGATGAAGATGATAATTTAAATGACAATGACCAAAAACGCATGCGACTGATAATTGAATAAAATTTTCTATTTATGAATTTGTTATATTTGCAGAACCAAGGTATAGAGTTTATTTGAACATCTAAGGTAGCAAACCAAGTACCTTTATTTTCAGCCTGAGTGCGCTGGTATGAATGTTTTCCCCACTCTTGACACATGCGCTGTCTTAAAAGACTAACTGCATCTGTAGATGGTATGAAAACATCCATTTCAGGGTCAGGATTGGGAATTAATTCTTCTAAATCAACAATTTTTTTAGCCAAATAGTCTACCTTTTCATTCCCTACAACACCAATGTGTGAAGGCACCCACACAAAACTAACTACAATATTTGATTGATATAATTCCACCCATAACTGTTTTATTAAATAAATTATATAATTAGTGTTAGCATTTAATTTGTTGTTTGCCAAGTTTTCCAGAACACTCATGCTATCACTTACGACAATCCATTTATTATGTCCTGAATTATAATTTTCAATATGTTTCAAAGCACTCAAAATAGCAACAGCTTCAGCTGTGAAAATACTTGAATTTTTGTCAATTTTTCGACCAATGCCTATATTTGAGGAGGGCTCATATATGGCAAAAGACACAGCCCTATCATTCTTGGAACCATCTGTATAAACAAATTTATGATCTGACCACTCAGATAACATTGCATTTACTTCCTCTTTTGTGGACAAGTCCGTTTTTTTCTTTAAAATTATATTAATAGCTGGAAATTTACCAATAAAAGTTCCTTCATAGCAAGGCAAAATATGTTTGGATTGATGGATATTCAAATTTTGAATAAAATTTACGAGACTGAAGACCTTGTAGCATAAAAATTTGTTTAGAAACTAAAGGAGTAATTGAATGGAGCAAATTGACCAGAAGACTGTTACTAGATACACTATAAAGTTTTAGTATAAATCTTTCTTTTAAGTAATTAAATCGAATGCTTAATGGTGGAACATTACAATCAATCTGCATTGCATTTATAGGAGTACTTCTGAATGCCCCAGTTATTACACGCAAACATTTATTTTGAAGAATGTCTAAACTATTTACAATTTTAACATCTGCAGCGAAGCAATAGAAACCATATTCAAAATGACTACGAACTAATGATTTGTACAACAGTAACAAAATTTTTGGGTCTGCACCCCAATATGAGCCAGACAGAGATTTCAGTACATTATAAGATTTATTTGCTTTACTAATAATATGTTTTATGTAATTATTCCAGGTTAAATTATATGAAAAAAGAACCCCCAGAAATTTAACCTCAAGTGAAATGGGTAATGCACAATTATTATATTGCACATTGGGCATGTTATGACACTGTTTACCAAACATAACAACTTTGGACTTGGAATGATTAACATTTAAATCAAGGTAAGAAAAATATTCATAAAGTTTTACCAATGCATCATTGACTATTTGGACTGTTTGTGATAAATTATTCCCAGATGTATAAACAACCAAATCATCTGCAAACTGTAGATTTTTGACCTGAGTCCCTAAAATAAGATTTAATCTACGTATATATAATATAAATATTAAAGGTGATAGTATACCGCCTTGACAAACTCCTTTTGACGAGAATCTAGGACCATAGAGATGTCTATTAAATTTAGTAAATACTTCTCTGTTGCTCAAAAAACTTTTAATCCAGTTTATAATTTTTACAGGAATGCCTATTTGCGATAATTCATGACAAAGAATATCTACATTTACACTATTAAAATGCAGGAGCTTTTAATAGTGTAAATGTAGATATTCTTTGTCAAAGAAAACTCCAACCAAATTTTTTTTTGCCAATAATGAGTTATGAATATCAAGCTGTAATTGACAAACACTTTCCCTAGCAGACCGATTCCTACGAAAACCGAATTGATTAGAGGGTAAGATACTGTTTTGTTCTACATAAAACTCTAAACGTTGCTTCAACAATTGTTCAAATAATTTTCCAACACAAGAAGTAAGTGCTATGGGACGATAAGACTCAGGACATAACTTTGGCTTATCTGGTTTTAAAATTGGTACAAGACAATCGACTTTCCAATCTTGAGGTATAATATTATTTTCCCAAAGTAAATTAAGAATTTTTAGAAATGTTTCTAAACCTGCAATGCTTAGTTTTTTAAATAAGATATATGGCATTCCATCAAGACTTATGGTCTTGATGGAATGCCATATATCTTATTTAGCAGTATCTCTTCGAGAGGAGATGGCAGATAATAATTCATTAATTGTAAAAGGATTAAGTAGAAAACTATTTTTGGAATTAATACTATCAGTAAGAGTTTTTGAAGTATGTGGCACAAAGTCTGGAGTGTATTTCTTTAAAAAATCTAAAACCCATGCATCATTTTCATTGATATTAGAAATATATGTCTTATTATAATTTGCGCATAAATTTCCATATAACAGTTAAGGGTGTACATCTATTAAAAGTTTCACAAAGAGAAAACCAACTTTTTTGTCTTTCTGTTTTTAAAATGAGTTTTTTAACTGCCCGGAGCCTTTTAAATTGAAGATAAGTTTCTTCTGTTGGATTATCTTTAAAGTGAATATATGCTGTTTTGAAATTTTGTACAGCCTCTGTACACTTTTGATTCCACCAAGGAAGGGAAGGTCCTTTAATCTTATTTCTATGGCAGGTGTGATTGGTGGTATTTGTATTGATATAGCAATTCAAATTATTGGAATTTATTTTGGAATTTGCAGCTGCTGTGCGTAAAATAGTACAAAATTGGAAATATGAATTAAGAAGACTTTTATTCTCTATTTGAAAATCAAGTAACAATTCTTCCACACAATTGCTATACATTTGCCAATCTACGAGTTTATAATTTGGGTAAATGGGCAAATGTTTAGCATTCAAACAATTCCCATATAAAACATTATTTTTGTTTCTGCTAACCATTACTTTTATGATTACAGGGATGTGATAACTACTACCGAGAGGACTATCATGTACAGACCATTCACAATTAAGTGCCAACGATGATGAAACCAAGGATAAATCCAATGCATTGGGACGCCATGTTAGTGAACCAACTGTTGTTGCTTGACCATCATTAAGCAAAACCAAATTATTTTCGTCAATGACTTCTAAGATTTCTCTACCTCTTGGAGAGTCAGAAACACATCCCCAGGAGGTGTGATGGGCATTAAAGTCCCCAGCAAATATAAGAGGACCTGGAATAGACTTCACCAACGAATCAAAATCACCTTTATTAAAAGCTGGATTAGAGTTTAAAGGACTATAAAAACTGACTAAACTTATTTCTTTATTATTAACTGTAATTTTTACACAAATGTTTTGTAACGAATTGTCAAAATAGGTGTTAATTTTAGTATATGTAATACTTTCATGAATTATAATTGCAACTCCATTGTGTTTGTTACCGCAATCATTTCTTTCAATATTGTAATTTTTTATTATAAAAGATTGATCAGGTCTGAACCATGTTTCAGAAATGATTGCTATATGTATATTTTGTGCATAGAGGAAATTAATAAATATATGTTTATTGCTATTAAGACTTTGTGCATTCCATTGAACTATATTTAAGTTTGACAGATCCATTAGGAGGGTGAAGGAAATTTCCTACTTAGAGTTGTTTTTAAAGCCTCTTTAATTGATGATGAGTTAATAGGTACATCTTTAGTGGTAACTATTTTTGTAATTGTTTCTACTAAAGTACTTATAAATTTATCAGATTTAATTAAATTATTAATTTGTACATCTAAAGTTCGAGCAGTTAGAGCTGGGAATGCGTTATTATCGAAAAGATCAGAGTATGTGACAGTTCGTGACTTGATTTTATTTTCTTCAACTTTTTGTTTTTTAATTGGACAAGATGAGGAGATAGCTGTGATTACCTTTGCAGTTTGCGCATTTAGCATCCTTGGGGTCAACGCGACAATTCTTAAAATTATGGTTTAATGTACAAATTGAACATACCTCAGTATTGCGACAGAATTTGGCAATATGTCCATATCGCAGACACTTAAGGCATTGTTTTACTGGTGGTATGTATTTACTCACTTCGTGACGCCATGAGTCCAAGTAAATGTACTGAGGAAGAATGGTGGAGGCGAAGGTTACCGCAACAGCCTGTGTAGGGACGAAAGCTACGCCAGCGTCACTTCTGACCCTGCGCATGAAGCGCCTAACTTGAATAACATTTTTAGAACTACCAATCAATGAGAAAATTTGTTTATTGGACATTTCTACGGGAACCGAAGTAAGGACTCCCGTTACTTCGGTATCTCCAGCCGGTATAGTTGCCCTAAGAGATAACTGATCTAACAACTTCTTATTCTGTAAAAACATATTAGCATTATTTGGTAGATCAAATGTTATGCCGACTTTATATTTATTGATGGTACGTAGATGCATGACGCCTGAAACGCCATGCTCCCGTAAACCTTTTGATAGGGCCATACGATCCCTATCGCTAAATGACATATTTTCTTCATTGTGAGTTAAAAATACAATGAGGTCCGTTTGTTTCGTTTCCTCGGGATATTTGCGTGTGTATCCTTTTACCTTGTATATGGCGTACTTATCCTTTGCATCATTATGTTTGGAGCTTACTATAGTCAATTCAGACTGCGCTGAATCAGAGTCCGAAGACTCTACCAACTGCTGCTGTTGCAAGTCAGGATCGGACATTTCGTCCTTCCTCCGCCTTTTTTTCCCCATTTCGGGGTGCTAGTGGATTATGTACACTATGAACAAACTATTTATATGAATATTTACAAAGAAAATGTATATAATACAATAAATGAATTTTTAAGTAAAATTGTTTGAAAAAACGCGCCTTTACACTTTTACAGTTTCCCGCCTTTTTTCTTGATTGAATACTTCAATTGTGGGATTGTGACATTGACATCACAGCAGCAGTCTCCAAGGTGCGTTCAATTATTTAGCACGACAACGAATTGAGCGCCCTTTTGGCATGAGGTGGTAGTTATAGGTATCAGGCAGTTATCCCTAGTCACCTAGTTGAACCACCATCATCATCATCTGCCTAGCCTTTCCCCAACTATGTTGGGGTCGGCTTCCAGTCTAACCGGATGCAGCTGAATACCAGTATTTTATATAATAATTGAACACACCCGTCTCAAAGATGTTGCTTTTTCAACAGAAATAAGTTTCGTTCAAGATGCTCTTGAACGAAACTTATTTCTGTTGGAAAAGCAACATCTATTGTATAATTATTTCTAATTAATTGAAAAAGCATGTTAAGAGCTACAATCCATTGTAGCTCTTAACATGCTTTTTCAATTAATTTGTTTTGTGGATTAAACCTCCAGGTTTAATCCACAAAACAGTAAGGAAAGTAAGTAAGTTACGAATTTTGTCTTTGTTTCAGAACGGCTGAATCTGTCAAGCAAATGTGATGTCAACAAAAGTGTCAACAGCTGTCAACTCGTGTCAAGTCAAGCAATCAGTCAACAAACAGAACAGCTGATTTCCGCCATTTTCATAGCTTTTTGTAATTTGTTGTCAGCGCCGCCCTAATAATTACTTTCGGATAATCAGAAAATGCTTTTATAACAAACTTAGAAGTAGTAGTGTTTTATAAATGCATCATGGCTTCCACCAGTCAATCTAAAAATATTTATTACGAGGATCTTCCACCCGGTGCTCTGAAAGAAGATGAGTTTTTCTGCACAGAGAGGATTGTGCCGCGCAAAATCAAGCCCCAAAACATAGTCATGCGGCTAATGGACAGAGAAATCTATGGCTCTCGAAAACCTGGCTCCCACTTCCATGTTGTTCGAGAGTTTTACCAGAATGTTTTTCCAAATTTGACTATAGTCAATGTAGAAAAACCCCCTTGCTTCTTGAGGAAATTTAGTCCTGATGGAAAGCATTTCATTGCATTTTCCGCTGATCAAACTTCTCTAGAGGTATGAACTATTACACAACTAGATTTTTTTTTATATTGAGTGGCTGAATGGGCCAACTGCTCTTGGCCTTGATCACGCCTGATGGAAAGCAATGGATGAGATCTGTGATGGAACGAGCATATCCAGAATATGCCTGTTCACCCTTGCTTTGAAGGCAGACAGGTTAAATGTGGAAGGGAACAGATAAATAGCATGGATTGTATGGTATTGCATTATTAGTTTTTAACCCCCGACGCAAAAACGACGGGGTGTTATAAGTTTGTATCTTTACATAATGTTTTGTTTGTAGATCTATGAATACCGAGGCGCCGCCGCTGCTGGGGATCTTGTTGCTGGATATCCTTCAGACTTACTCAATGCTGACGCTGATGTACATCATAGAATAAGAACGCACATTTTCTACAGGTTTTTCAAGGTACCTACTTAAACCACCATTTCTTTTCATTTCAATTAACGTTCAAGTTAAATTTCTTACAATTATAAATACACAAAATATAAATAAATTACCTAATAAAAATTCTTGTCTGTTTACCAGCCTAAATTCATTGTGAATGTGTGTCAACAACGAGAAGCGCTAAGATCTGAACGCAACAATGCTGGTAACATGCCATTGAATGACCAGCAGCTGAACCGAGAGTGCAGTCTGTTCACTGAGGATGGCAGATACGTGATAGTGGGATCAGCAGCACACATTCCAGATGACCTTAGACCACATTTTTACCATATACATAGCAACAATGAAGCTGTCACTCCAACTATAAGGTATGTTTATTCGCCTTATTTAAAAGACTGTGATTTATTAGTTGAAAGGTCCATTACCGAGTAACTGTACTATTAAATAAGACATTTAAAATTGTACATGACCAGAGGGGCAATTCTCGTAATTTTAAGACCGTTGACAGTCTGATCTCAGTCTCAATCTGTCAAAAAATACTTCTAATTTCCCTACATTTTGACAAGTTTTTGACATTTGTTTGTCGCTGAGATGAGACCGCAACTAGATTTTGAATGTTTTAAATTACGAGAATTGGCCTTCAGTTTTATGTTTTTGTGCATCCATGGTTTGATTTATTAATCTTGTTCACAAACAAAATATTTATTAGGCAGTGGTCTTGTATTTTTTTTAGATCAGCTTTGGAAGATTACTCTCTGCATCTAGTGGACTTGCATAAGGGTAAACTTTGTGACACAAAACATTTCAGAATAGACAAAATTTACCTCTCGCACAATCAAGGCATCTACTTGTACAAAGAAGTTCTCGCAGTGCTCTCTGTTCAGCACCAAACAATACATTTGTTTCAAATAGTTGAAGGCATGCTCATAGAAATCAGAAAAATTGGCAGATTTTGTTATGACGATGATCCTTATATTGTCAACTCTGTTTTTGTACCTGTGCACAATGAAAGGCCTTTTCATGAAGAAACAGTAAATAGCCTAAAACACAGATTACTTGTCTTCCTTTTTAAAAGGGCAAAGACAATAAGTGACGAAACGGGAGATCCCCTTGAATTGAGAAAGTTTTATAAATATTTTGACATGTTCAAGAGTTTGAGAATGTGGAAGATGCAGCTGTTAGACGAGGATCATCTGTTCATAAAATATGCCAGTGAAGAAGTTGTAACGTTGCGTGTGGCAGAACCCAATAGCCAGTCTTCATTTTTCGTTATTTACAATATAAGCGAGAGCAAAATACTAGAAGTTTTTGAGAACACGTCAGAAGGACTGTTGCAACTATTCGAGAACTATTGCGATTGCTTCAGAAATGCGAGATTATGTGCTGATTCCCAATTCACATGTTCGCCATCCAATAATTTGTATGCCCGGCTGACGCAACAAAGATTCAAACAAACTATAGTGCGAGCCATTTACGGAGGTCGAACAGAAGCTACAAAAAGAATCCTAGCACAGTTGCCGATAAGTGCGCAGTCTTACAGTGGATCGCCATATTTAGATTTAGGACTATTCAGCTATGATGACAAATGGGTTTCTGTTATGGAGAGACCCAAAGCCTATGGAGAATACCCCATAAGGTAACTAAACTTATTGTTGACTATACGATTTACACTTGTGTCGGATTTTTATGTTGCTACAGAATGATTTATCTTTCCAGATTCTATGCACGTGACTCAGGGTTACTGAAATTCAAGATTTACGCGGGAGTACTGGGACAGTCGGTGCCAGCGAGCGCACGAAGACTCGTCGCGTTTACCTTCCACCCTACTGACCCCTTCGCAATCAGTGTGCAGCGTACTAACTCTGAGTACATTGTGAACTTTCACATTAGAAATGCAGTTTTCAGTTGTTAGTATATTGTATACACAATTAATTGTAATTTTAAGTGTAGATTTTTTTATAGTCTTAGTTAATACTACTATGTAGTATTTAATTTAAAACATATATTATGTATTTTTAATTTTTGTATTAAAATATTAACCGAGCTTATAAAGCGTAGCAAGTTACCTTATTAGCAAAAAGGAATTGCTATTGTTACGCACATTATGAAAAAATATAATATAAATGTAAAATTACATAACTGTTCTTTAATTTTGTTGACTTGACACCTGGTAAAATAGCGTTAGTAAAGACCGAGTGGCGTCCAAGGACTGGACTGGAAGACCAAGTGTCGGTCGTCTGGCGCCGAGATGGGCGGGCGATATTGTTGCCATCGCAAGTACCTAGAACCTGGATGAGGCTGTACAGGAGCGTGGAGATTGGCACATGAAAAGAGAGGTCTATGTTCAGCAGTAGGTGAAGTCGGGCTGTGGATGATGATGATGAGAAAGGCTTGCTGGTATTTCATTTTTATATACCTAGGTACATCAGTTGCCTAAAGATATATGTAAGTGATGGATAGAATAACTTAGGCCGCAGAAACACTACTTCGTAGCTATTGACTTCCCATGTGATTCAGGCTGGCTGAAAAAATCTTCAAAATAGCTCGCATTTAACTAGGTCAATATAGGGCACTATAAGTGACGGCTAAACACTCTTATTTCAGAATTTGTAACGCTACAGAATCTTAGATAATCGATCGAAAACGTGTTCAGCCAGCTTGAAAAACCACTTTTCGCTGGTCTCTCAATCTCGGTAACGGAAGTGATTTTGACGACTTTTTGCATATCAACGGGCGTTACATAGATTTGTAACAGGCATCGAGCTAAAAGTTTTGTGATACGTACAGCGGTTTCGTAGAAAAATGCAAAAATCTGTGTCCAGTCAGCTTGAATTTATGTATAAAACTTCTTTGGCTGGCACTTTCGAATCTCAATAACGGGAGCGTTTTCGAATATGGTTACTTTACTGGGTCACATGACTTCTCAGTCCGAGTTGCAACTTAACTTGGTTGCGATTATGTAGGCACAGGTAACTGATCAGGAACAGCATAAGTTGAAATCATAGATCAAAGTAATTGAAATAATACTTTACAGATTCAAATCTCATTTCATCCACATAGCTATAAATCTGTGATTGAACTGTCTAAAAAAATTAATATGTCATTCACAAAAAGTCAGACAAAATGCCAATAGGACTATCTTTAATTAACAAATGGACATTACCGCATTGATACATAACAAACATACAATAAAACCATTAGAGAACTACAGCAGTGTAGATATGAGTTGAAGAAATAAAGAAGAATCATTTGGACCGCAATCATGCAGTGCAACCAAGCTTTCTGTGGTAACGGTTTCACCAATGGACCATTTTGTAGTTCTACACGTTAGTAGCCTTTACAGTTACAACAATATAAGCCATTTAGAAATGTAGCGAAACTGACTGCCCAAGATCAGTGGAGTAACTATACCGCTTGAGGCCCGTAGCAAATTCATGGGATAGGGCCCTCCTTCAATGTAAAGAAGCTCAACCAACTTATGGCCTTCTCAGGCCGGGGGCCCCCTCCGAGCTAGCGTCAAGATGGAGGGACCAAGTCTTCGATCTCAAATCAGCCGACAAAAAAGTTTAATACTATAAATCTACTATTTGCTACCTTTGTAATAATTTTAGCTACCTCAATGTATACCTACGGAGTTATTTATCAGAATCCTTGGATAGGGTGGTCGGAGGAATATCCTAGCTATATTAGTATTTCAACACCTAAATTTTACCTTAGAAATATGTAATTTGTTTATCTCTAACTTGAATCGTTTGAGAAATATCGACCATAAATGTTGGTCCCTCCATAATGACGATTCAACGATTTGGTCAGGCATGTTAATGGATGGTTTTTGTTTTATTTTTGGACTATTCAATATTTAGTATCTTTTTTCTACCTTTAGATTATGTTATTGACTTAAGTTATAATTGACTTAAAAAAGTACTCTAATTGTTTTTTTAAATATCAGCGGTTCCAAACATTTTTAACCGACTTCAAAAAGGCGTAGGTTCTCAATTCGACTGTAATTATTTTTTTTTGTATATATTGTTACGCGATATCTCCAGCAATTGTGGATCGATTTCGAAATAGTGGTAGGCCAGGCGCGCTCCGCATTTTAAGTATGAAGTTACTAGTACGCGGCGAGCTCGACTTGCCGGGCCAATTCAGTGGGACTGCCACGCGCCGGCCGGGTCGCACGTTAGTTCGATACTCACGCTTATATTCGGCTGCTCAAGGAACCGAATCTCACGTTTTTCTCACTTCCAAATCGAAAGGTAAATCTCCTAAAATCCTATCTGTGTTCTGTTTGTTAAATAACTCCGTATACATTGAGGTAGTTAATATTATTGCAAAGGTAGCAAATAGTAGATTTATTTATAGTACCTATTAAACTTTTATGTAGGCTGATTTGAGATTTTGACGCTAACCCCTCCGGCTGGGGGCCCGTGGTAGTTTTGCCCCTCCTACCACCCTATTGTTACGCCACTGCCCAAGATGCAAGTGTCGCCACTAATCAGCATTTCCAAACATCCACTGCTGGACATAGGGCCGCCACTTCGAACGGTTCTGAGCTTCTCGCATCTAGCGGATTCACTTCCTCCTTGTGGGACGCCTTCCAACACTACGTCTTCCGATACGCGGTCGCTCATGGAGGCTATTTAAAAAACTAATGCAGTCAGTAGGCGGCGAAAGGAGTGATTGCGCTACGTGGTACTGGTTCCATTCCAGCACGGTACAAATGTTCTGGCGCTGTTACCGCCCTCACCATCGACACCTCAGTACCGCGCGCATACATCATCCCAGCGAAGTTTCAAGCGGGTTGTACACACGGCCACACATCAAGCTATACCTTTCCAGTTTTAGCTGAACTCGCATTGTATACGTTTTTCGTACAATCAAAAGTCAGCTTATACTGGTTATGTATAGCTTGATGTGTAGCCGTGAGTACTATACAATAGGAATTCCCAGTAATGGCCAGCAAAAATAAAGAAGTGTATCTGGTGTAAAACTGTTAA
Source organism: Apamea anceps (assembly GCA_951799955.1). Classification (NCBI taxonomy): domain Eukaryota; kingdom Metazoa; phylum Arthropoda; class Insecta; order Lepidoptera; family Noctuidae; genus Apamea; species Apamea anceps. The sequence continues at coordinate 12,429,832 of OX637513.1, read as the reverse complement.
TAACGAACTTTTTTTTCTCTTACTAATTAAATGTACTTTTATAGCATTAAATGCCACTCAAAGCATGTATCCAGAAATAGTGGGCGAAGGACAAGTTACCTCGGTAACATTACCAGATGGAACTGTGCAATTCTTTTTCATGCCAACGCTCAAATGGTGGTCACCCAATGCAGCCCAATGCTATCCATATCCAACCATACCTAATCATATGTTTGCCAACACTAATTATAACATCCCACCACCGTGCAACAATAATATAGGAACTTGGTTTATCAGAAGCATTTCTAGTTCGTGAGTATAGTCATTATTCTTAAATCACTGTTCAACTTTTTCTCCTTTATTCATAAACGTTGCATACAGTTGTCAGTTATGTAATGATTAGCGACTGTTTAACCATACATTTTTGACGTTTAAACATGTCTTAACTTTAATCATCATTTATAAAAAACCCCTTTATGTTTAGTACTAAGGTTGCATAATCTGAAACATACTGAAAAAAAAAAGGTTTGCAATTTTGCTTACATGGCAGGCTGGTGATTTTACTTTATTTTATTTTTTGTAAAGGGATAGACAATAGTCATTGTGACTTATAACATCGCCTTGAATGATTCTGTAAAGGTGTTATATTGGTTTAAATAAATACATAAATACTTGTTCTTTATCCAGATGCCCTCAAAGTGTATGTAACCCTCCAAGCCAGCGAAACGAACTTCTAAGCCTGGCTAATAATACGGACTGCAATTATAAATTGAACAGTCATGATTTTGGATACCAAGTAAAGGTAACATTAAAAAAGAATGTAAAATGTTTGTAGGTAATATAAACGTCAAGTAAAATAAGGCATATCTTATTGTAAAAATGTGATATTTACAGTTCCATAATGATGGTTGGACATCAACAACAGACTTGGTCTACTTTTATCCAAGCTTGCGACAACGCGACTTCGTTTTCACGCCGCCATGCAAGGATGAAACCGTTCAGATAGACACAAAGCCCGTCGCAACTAACACAGTGTGTGATCATGAAGTAGTATGCACCAAACCGTGCGTCTGGTCTGTCGTTGCTAAACCCATGAGTTTAGACTGCCTAGTGGACCCAAACTTGACTCCCAAGAGCAACAATACCTCTACCGACGACAGCTGTTGCAGTAAAAAACTTGATATACGGGGCATGGTTCATAAAAAGAAACGGAATAAATCAAAAAATAAAATTTGTGCTTGTGGCCCGACGGCTAACATTGCTTGTGTAGACAAATCAATTACGACTTATGCAGATGAAGGTAGCAGCTGCACTCCTGCGGGCGGTCGCGAAACACAAACATGTAAATCAGATAAATCAAAATGTGTCGAAGCTAAACCTATGAAAAAGTCCCTGTTGAAGCAGTCCCTATTGAAGCCAAAATTGACTACCAAGACTTACAGCGACTGTTCGATGACTGACGAGTGTTCGAACGACGAAGCCAGTAAAGCACCTAACAAACGAGACGAGGACAAAGAATGTAGACGGAGTAAACCAAAGAAGGGTGACTGTCGTAGTGACTCGTCGGACAACAGTGTTTGCAGTGCTTCGGAAGACGAAACAGTTGCGAGTAAAGGTACGCTCCCACATCGTCGGAATAGGAGAATCCGGAGCGCCGGCATTTGTTTGTCTTTGTTCATATAATGCTGATGCTCAGTGCGAATTTGCCGATCTTGTGAACGGAGTGCTGAGTAATCAGTTCATCCAAACAGAGCAAATCCATATGCTCCGTACGCTCCGATGCCGACAATGAGGACCTTTATTCAGACGAAAAGTATTCATTAATTCCTGCTCTTGTCTTTATTCTTACAGATACACCATGTACATGTAGTACATGTTCCAGTATAACAATGATGAAGAAATCAAAAACACGTACAAAGGGTACTGAGCAAAGAACTTCATGTGAACAGAACACATCATTGCAGCGGTTCAAATCAGATAATTGTATGTGTGATAAATGTGAATCTAAGGGAGAAGAAACAAGGGAACCGTCAGTCTGCCCTTCGAGTGAGAGAGCGACGGAAGGAAAATCTTCAGAGGATTTACTAGAAAACTGTAGTAATGACTGTGATACTGAAGCTAGCACTTGCTGCAGGTGATGGATTTTAGTGTGAATCAATTAAAAAACATTTGTTTAGGTATTTATACTTTGTTATAATACAATTTATTCCTTAAAGTTAAAAATAACTATTTACATTGTTGAAAATTATAGTACAAGTAATAAACAAAAACAATTGAGATTTTAATACCTTAGTTCTTATTTTTTATAAATTACAGATAATAAAAATACAACTGCAAACAATTCAGTCCTTACTACTCTTTAAAGACTAGTAAACAGTTGTACAATCAATTTAATATGTTGTCTCCATAAGAAATTAATACATTTATAGTAAAAGGAAGACTTTAATGGAAACAGCAAAAAAATCAAGTTCCTATGCTTTGGCAGAAATCAAATGTCTTGCATCTGAATCGCTTCATTACATACTTAATTCTCTCAAAATTTCTGATAGAACATAAATATATGGTAAAAACAATTTAACACTTAAAACTAGTATTGCATAAGATTAAACAAAAGGACTTAAAAATGTGGTAGTTGAATTTAAAGTCTCATTTTTATAAAATGCTCAATTTTACTTTCTAAGCTTCTTGTAATACAGAAAAATAATATATTTGCAATTCTTTAGCGTAAATTATAAGTACATGTACATTTATTTAATATTATCATATAGATCATTTTGGAACATGTATTTATTAAGCAATTTTACGCAAGAATTTTACAAGTTAACAACAATAACACAGAAAACTTGTATTTACTTGAGATTCATGGCTTATATATCAGACTATTTGTCATGTTTTACACAAATTCTTTACAACTACCGTAAATTAAATAAAACTATAGACGCAAACGTTTCTTTTGTGTATAATCAAATTGTATAGGAAAAAAAATTTAGGAGTACCTAGCCAAAAACACCGAATACTATTTTTTTTTATGTTAATGATTTCGGGAGAATTCAAATAATGAGTTTTGAGACTGACTTATGTTTAGAGTATGTTTGCGCGTACCCGTCGAGAGGTAATCTTAGCTTTACGATAGCACACAACCTGGTAGTTGGTTTATACAACTTCTTACTATGGCTAAACATATCTTAGTCTATAACACAAAGTGTAAACCAATTGAACTTTTAACACATTAACAAAATGCACTGATTGTTTTAGATCATTATACTATCAGACTTTGATGCTAACATCGTCGTAACGAATTAATAACTCACTCGAACAGCTGCTATTAATTTTTGACACAACACTGAATTTACATATAATACTTCATGAATGTGAGTTGGATTGAACTCATTGCATTCAGTCCACTCGTACTTAATTTCTAGGAAATAAACTAACACACAAGTACGTCTAAAATTTTAAAACTTGTTGTTGCTTACTCGCGGCTTTTTGTTTAAGAATTTTATTTTTTTTATTTGAGCAATTTCTATAAATATTTTTATATACCGGTAGTGTATGTTTTATTTCATGATTTGTTTGCAATCAGTCCCCTTTGATTAATTAAAGTGCAAATACTATAATATGATACAAACAATACTTTGACTAGACAGTACCACAGTACCGACATAACCTTCGTGACCTCTATTGGGTGGAATCTTTACGAGAATATGTTAGCATACATTGAAGTTTAGGCCTTCAATAAAAATTTATTTAAAAAAGATCTTTTAGTGGAACTGCTTTGTGTAAATACTTGTGCTTTATAGTTGTGTTCATTTTACGCTTAAAACTAAATATTATACAATGTTAGTTGGATAAGGGGTTGTAAGCCGAAAGGTTTCCTCAAGTACTCCTGATTATGTTTGGTTTAGTACTTCCCCAAAGTCTATTCAGAAAATAGCTGTTCAAAGAATATTTCTGAAAATATACGTCGTTTACAATTTCGCCCTATGCGGCACTTGCAGCTTTGTGCTTTGCCGCTGTACAACATGGGTATGTAAACTGTAGAATAAAAATACTTATTCACGGAAATAAACCTAATTCACCACCCTTCCGGGTTAGTTCCCCCTTTCCGACTAACACATTATCACTGGAGTAAATATTGACATCTTTGAAAGGTCTGTTAAAGTTTTATTTGATTGTGTGATACCGACAGTGATTCCACTAAAAGTTCCTCCAACACCTAACATCTGACACACATTCTTGTACAACACATCAAAATTACACATTATCTAATCTACATTACAATTATACTTAGCGAGGGAGTGTCTTCAAACATATTAAAATAATTTAGTACTTACAGTATGTATTAATTAATGTATAAAATACATCTCGCCACCTTCACAGCACTTTGCCTATCCCGTGTGTACATTATACACTAATTCACGAAGTCCCACGATACTTCGTCCGGCAACCTTCACTGTAAATAAATGTATCGTGTTAGAACTGAATAAGGGAGTGACGTCACAAACTGTTGAAAATAAATAAGTATTCTCGTTTGAAGATTTACTTTTGGAGGTCGATTCGATTTGGTCACAAGTTCACAATTACTTTGTAAAACATTAATTGTATTTTAACTCTATGCATCAACTTGATTTAGAGCTCGCATCTGCTCAGCAAACTGATGTCTAAAATTTGGAATCACAGTCTTCAGTTATCTTATAGTGAAATAATGGAAACATACTAAACAATTTTTTTTAAATTAACTCCTGTTCGGAAAAGGGGTAATACCGTTCGTATGAAAGATCATGTGGGTTCGGTTTAAAAACTTGGCACAGTTATCTAAGTAAACATTTAATTAATAAAGATTTTAATCATTCGTTTTCCAAAATTACCCTTAGAACAGGGTGGAGGGGGCTTTGAAGTTTCAAGGAGAAAGTACGAAATCCACGCGGGGCGAGAAGCTAGTCTTTCTCTATACAGTTTTATTATTGGTGTCTTAGCTTGCTGGTAAATAAATGAGTACAATGAGCGTCTGTATGAATGTAGATCTGCTCAAATCGGACGAGAGTTGCCAGTTGCAGGTTACCTGGTGCGGGTGCGGCTCGAGCTGCGCGGCGTCGCGCGTGGCGGCGTCGCGCATGGCGGCCAGGCGGTGGCGCGTGGCCGCGAACGTGGGCCGCGCCGCCGGCTCGGCGTGCCAGGCCGCGCGCATGGCGTCGTAGGGGCCCGGCGGGCAGCCCTCCGGCGCCTCCATGCGGTAGCCGCGCTCCACGTGCCGCACCACCTCCGCGAGCGGCTGGGGGACGCACACGCTTTATGTATTGGGCTTAGTACACATAACATCACGCCTGTATTCCCCACAGGGTTAGACATAGGTGTACATATAGTACACCCGCGTTTAGCACTTATTTTTAAGTCCCATGTAATAGAGAGCGAGCCTATTGCCGTCAGCCGGGCACAAATCCACACCACGCTCTGCTACTGAGAAATTCCTAATTGAAAAACTTAATATAATAACACTGCCCAACCTGGAAATTAAACCCTGAAGCTCATACTCAGAAGTAGTGCTTACAACCACTAGACCAAAAAAGACAGTCATCTATACAATCATGTCAGTGATATAAGGTTCAAATACATAATTTCTGGTAAATTTTAAGGAAATAATAAACTAATCACTAAACAGTATACTTACAATTCTTGGGTACGGAACTCTTCCAAATGAATAAATCTCCCAGAGAAGGATGCCAAAACTCCACATGTCAGACTTGTTAGAGAATTTCTGAAAACAGTAAAACATTTTGTTAAAGTTACGATTATTAGAATCTTTTAGTACGTTGTAGCTCTCATAACAGAGTAAGCCTTAATAAAAATCATAAATGCATTCAAACCGTTGGATCTAGAAGCATGAAATTTTGCACAAGAGTTCCCTATGATATAACGGAAGTGAGCCCTAAAGATTTTTGAAAATTCATCCCCTGAAGGAGATATAGATAGAGGAGATGAGTTTATATGGATATTCGTTATTTTTGCCGATGGGAAATCCCATTAGGCACAGGCGTTGTATGGAAAGAAATTGGTACCCATAATCAAAGCAAACTTCATCCATAGCTTTCACCAAGCGAGATTGAGGTTAAGAGCAAACCCATTTATTTGAAAAGAATTAGGACTCTCAGCTTACGTTGTACTTTAGCGCCTCCGGAGCGGTCCACTTGATAGGCAGCTTGGCCTGCAGCCGCGCGGCCTCAGCGGGGTCGTCCATGACAGTATCGTTCCGCGCCAGGCCGAAGTCCGCGACCTTGGCCGTGCCCTCGCCTGAGATCAGCACGTTGCGCGCCGCTAGGTCGCGATGCACTACCCGCTTGGCTTCCAGGTACTCCATGCCGCAACACGCATCGCTGTAACAACAATGTTTTTGTTATCAATTTGACATAACCAAACAAACAATACATACTTAGTTTGTTTGTCAAACTGTTTATAATGAGTTTATTCTAAGTTTTGTTTTATTTTAAGTTCTAAAAATGTTCTCAAGTGAAATCCTTGTAATTTCTTATTGAGAAATAAATATCTTTATCCATAGACTAGCTTCTGCCCGCGACTTCTTCCGCGTGAAATTTAGGCCCCAACCCATCGTTCGCCCGTGCTACTACTTCGTTGTCGCTTAAGTGTTCTTTCTGACTTTTTTAATTTTGCTCGGCTCTTAAGGGTCGTTTCGTGATGTTAAATAGCCTATAACCTCCCTCAAGAACTGGGCTATCAAATGCAATAAGATTTTTTAAAATCTGACAGGTAGTTCAGGAGATTACTCCTTACATACATACAAACAAACAAACTTTACCTCTTTATAATATATATTATATATAGATACGCTACTGGCGCCTAACTCGTAGCTAAATTCAAGGCCTACTCAAACTTGCCGTCAATTCGCTAAGAAGAACTATTTGGAGAAAACTTTTACATTTGTTACGTTTTACTATAGTTTGACCGAAACTGCTGTACCGCGCCTTAGGAATGCGCGGCGAGGCGGGGGGCGGGGCGCCGTGAGAGTTGACGAATGAGCAGCCTGCACTGCCCCCCCGACTCGCCGCGCACATACCGAAGGCGCGGTACAGCGGTTTTGGTCAAACTATATGCGTCAATGTTGTTGCGACATACACGACGTGTACAAGGTCTCGTACACAAACAAAGAAAGTAACGTGTATATTGAATAGTCACAATACTCAAGTAGGCACATCCGATATGAAAACCATTAATAATACAACGTGGCGTACTACTTATACTTACTAAGCGAAGTTGATCTGATTGAGTTGCGTGACGTAGTGTCGTCCGCGGGACCTCAAGTAGTCGAGCAGCGATCCTTGCGCGCAGTGCTCCGTCACGATGCACGTGCTACCACTCGACGTGAACACCAGCCCCAGTAAGCGGACTAAGTTGTCGTGCGTTAATGATCTGAGGAGAACAACAAAATATTGTTTAGAATTAAATTAATTGATGTAGCTTTTACAGCATTGACATAGGGTTTAAATGAAAATAATTAACATAATTAAGCCGAAAGACTGCCATAGGGACCTAAGGCCCTTTATACACACACGTTTTTCTTGCCGTGAAAAACTACGGTGTATTCGCCGTGTGTAGGCACGATCGTGAGTGGTCGTATGAAACACTATGGAAGCTTGTTGACAGACACGTTTTTTCTACGGTGCGTTTTGTGAGCCGTACCGTAAAGAAACCGTGCCGTGTACAAAGAGCCTTATCGACCAATCCTGTGCTTCCCACGTCATAAAGGGTCTGACAGCAGGAAGGAAAATAAAACGTCGTTCAATTGATATAATTATGTTTATACAGACAGGATTGGACTGTCCAAAAACACTAATATTAATCGACCTATTTCCTAATTTACAAGAAACTTTTTTTGTAAAAGCAGCCTACACTATAAAACATTGTGTTATCATTACAAGTACGTTGTGATGACTAATAGACGTTTTTAATTAACTCGGTGACCTTCTGTGGGTAGATGATAAGTTTTAATTTAATTAGTCATGTTAGTTGACAAACGTAAAATAGCTGAACCATGTTAGTTTTTATTATTATTGATAACTAGCTGTAGCCAAAGTCAAATGATTCATTTTAAGTAGACCATTAAAAGGCACTAAAACATCAAAATTTATAAGAAAATAGATTCTTTCGATTTCCAAAAGGTATGTAATAGTTATTGTTTTAAAAGTTTTGCAATATTTTGTATACCTACATAGCCTATGGCTTCAAGTTTCAATCGCATCCCAGGGGATCTAGTCATAAAACCAGATTATTGTTAATCCCAGACTATGGCTCATCTGAGTGCCAGCCCAGTTTCACCCAGATCAGTTCCGCCATTTAATCCTAATTGTGTAACAACCGTCTTCACAAACTTTCACATTTTTAATAATATAGTAAAGTATGTGTTACATAACTAATAGATATATATAAATAGAACTAAGTACTAACAACAATAACATAGCATGTAAGCACAGTTTGTTACTAACCACTAACTACGTATGGACTGCTTAGGTCTGAAATAAAGATATTTTATTTTTATTTTTATTTATTTATAACTGGTATAAGTGGCGATGTTTAGGGGAGGCATATGTCTAGCAGTGGACGTAATTCGGCTGAAATGTTGATGATGTGTTACTTACGCCATCACGCTTGCTTCCGCACGGAACTTGCTAGCCGCTTCCCGATCCTTCAAGATTTTGACTGCGACCTTCTGTGACCCGTTCAGTATACCCAGCATCACATCACCGAACTCCCCCTTGCCTATGTTTTCACGAATCTCTAGGTCACGCTCGTCTATTTTCCAGCCTGAAAAGTGAATTAATTGGTCATTATTTATTAATAATTGAGGCAGTAACCGTGTCTAGACTGGCTTGCATTGCTGCACAAACCACGTATTAAATTCATGCTTGAACGCAACTGTATTTTGTTGCGTATTTGTGTGGACGTTTTATAACGTATTTATTTACAAAATGGATAGTATGCGTCATGCGTATTGTGATCACAACATATTTTAATAATTTTCAAAATCCATAGAATGATTATGTTAACGATTTTTAGAAGACTAATCCTGGAGTGTTTTATATAGTTTCAGGACTCAGGACAGACCTGAAAAGTATGTTTTTTGGATTGATTATAAATTATGAAACAGTTATAAGGGTCAACCAACCCGCACCGATCCCACGTGGTAAATTACGACCCACTTCCTCACACAGAATAGATAGTGGACACATTATAGACTGGTCATCATCATTCTCTTGTCCCTATCCCAATATATTTGGGGTCGGCGCAACATGTCTGCCTCTTCCATACTCCTATTAATCGTCATCATAATAGCCTGATCATGGATGGTGAATTACTCACGTGCATCCACAAAGTTCTGCGGTTGTAACGCGCTGTCCGTCTGGTCCGAGGAGGCCATCTGTGTGGAGTACGTGTGCTGGAAATGTCCCGAGCTCAGCGCACTGGACACGCTCGGCGTCGGGGGGTAGGGCGGCGGTTGCTAAAAAAACAATATTAATTATAAGTTTGATATTGTTTACGAATCAATGTCATATCTATACTAGAGTCGCATTAGCGTGGCAATAGTGGTCATTGACCCATATTTACAGTCTATGTAAAATCCATTAACGTCCTGAATCACAATATCTATCATGATTTTCAAAATATTTCAATAACGGAAAACCATACCTACATAGTTTATTGTTTGGGTTCCTACAGAGAGATATTAAGGAAAGGTTAATGAAAGCTATTCCCATGCTAAAGCGACTCGGGTATAGCTAGCTATTCTGTATTAAAGAGAAGCAATGCAAGTTTTTTTTTTGACGCCATTGACACTAACGCTAGATTTGGTTGCTATTTATTTTATTTATATTATTACATAAAGAATGCGAAAGCGGCATCTTAAACGCTAATTCAGCTAAAATTTTTCTAGAAATTAACTACGTATACGTAGACGTCCAATAAACTTGATGTGATTTATCAGCGAAAGTGATCTTGTTGCAAAGAATCGTTTTAAAACGATTATTGTTCCTGATAAAATCATTTTCTTGTGCATGACATGCGTTCAGTTTTGCTAACTTTAATTATTCTACGTTTTTGAAAGTATTTAAAAAAAATACAGGCTACAATGGCTCATAGACTTTACAAACTATGTAGCATATGGGAATGATGTATTGAGGCGTAACTTAGGAGATTAAACAGAGACAATATAATACAGGTGGTGTGTCGTTACCTGCGGATGCGGCGGGTAGGGCGGCTGCAGTACTCCATTGTTGTTAGCGCCGTTCGGCGACGACTTCGGCAAGCATCGCACTAGCTTCGTGCACAGACCATCCGCGTCTTGTAAGTAGTGCTGAGGGTACATGAAAATGATGGTCATGTTACTGGTAGTGTGTAGTACTAGATGTAGAGGAAAAACTGGGCGGACGAACTAAACATGTCAGAAGTCGTGGCATATTATTGTGTGAAGATGATCATTCGTAGATCGAAACGAGGAAACTAGAGCTCGAAGATCCTCTTGGTTCCTTGTGGAACGCAAATAAATGAATATGAAGATGCAAAATAATCACAATGCTCAAGAAAAAGAGGGCAGAGTCAATTACATTATTGTATTAATTTACTGTTTAAGGTTTACATAACTTGGTCAAAGTCAAAAATAATTTATTTTAACTATGCACATAAAGGTCTATCCACATATATCAGGGTCATGCCCGGCAAATGAGTACGCGACGGGTCCGTGGCATACACAAGACAGGTACTCAAGCCCCGTTGCCGACCTGGAAAAGGACGTGTGTGAACGAGTTCATATAAAATGTACACATCGATATTTTTTTCGAGTCTCTGACGGAGCATGGTCCGTCCACGTCCCGTGCACGGCTCTGACACGTGTATAGATAGACCTATAAAGGTACCCTTTAAGGGCCTTTAAATATTGAAAATAGAATTAATTCTAGATGCCCCTTCTAAAAGGGGAAGATTCCGTTGGCGCTTCCAATACCTGACAAAGAAAGCTTTTTTTACATAAAATGTATGTACTGGCTTTTAGTGAGGACTATGGCTATCACTTACATGGATTAAATCCGTCATGTTATCGAAGAATTCTTCATCGTCTATAGTTAGACGTTGATTTTGATTGTCAGGAGCAGTTGCCCATTTCACTCTGAAAAGAATAACATACCAATATTTTAACTCATTTACAAGGTACGCAACTATCCTAAATAATAATACAAATGCGAAAGTGAGTTTTTTACGCTTTCATTCTAAATCGTCTGAATGGATTTGGTTGAAATTTGGCACATAGGTAGTCCATGCCTTGGGTTAGGGGTTTTTATCCCGGTAATACATTATCGTGGGATAATTTCTGACCTCCACGCAGGCGAAGCCGCGGGCAAAAGCTAGTTTCGCATATACAATGGGTGACAAATAGTAGAAACACCTTTTAGCAAAATAAATAAAGTCGCAGAATAAATAATAGGTAATGTATAGGACACGCCATTTGTGGTTATTAACATAATACGTACTATTATTCTCTGATGACGCGGCTGCACATGTTTCAAGCACTTTTATTGTTTAATTATGTAGATAGACTAAGTAAACGAAGTATCCGTTTACTTACAATACATTAAATAACAAAAATATAGTTTTGTAAAGATATTTAAAATACAATAACCAGAACCAATTGTGAAATCTTTTAAAATGAATTTAAAACAACAAAAGCATTTTCGTACAGACAGTCCTGCCGCCAAGTATGAAAGCAGGTTTATCCCTGTTCACTACAGGCTTTGTGACATCTACCAACCTGCACTGGGCCCGCGTGTTGGATTACAGCCCACTCCCTCTCGAAGAGAGGAGGCCTGTGTCCCAGTAGTGGGAACATTAAAGGCTGATATGTGGGCTTTGAATCTGAGATGGTAGCACATCTGTAACGATTCTGGGATTGTAGATACCCTCTTTCGGCCACTTACCTGGCCACCTGCTTGTTTATCACCAAAATAACATAAAAGTTTTTCTTACCGATAATGTTCGACTCGTCCTCGATACCGCACGCAGAGCGTATGGTCTCCGGGGAAGTTGGTACTCTCTCGAACTAGAAACACGCCGTCCGGAGAGCCCGATAATAGTGCCTCTGCACGTTCGCGGGAGATCGCCCCGTGGTGCCATCTGGTGACAAAATTATAATGACGTCAGTATTCAAGAATCTTTGCATCACTGTCAAAATCAAGTGATCTTTACTCTCGTGCCAATAAGAGTGCTGTTTGGATTGCTGTCAGGTGTAAAGTAACTATGAAAGGACAGTATTGCCTCTATGGTGTAGTGGTCGTAAAAGCGACTGCTGAAGAGTTCTGGGTCCGGATTAAACCGAAGTGTAATTGGGTTTTTTGATCAGGAGTTTCTCGCCTTCCATTACATAAGATCCAAACGGCCTCTGCCTACCCCTTCGAGGATGTTATATTTATGTTGCAACGCTTCCGAAACAGCCTAACAGCATCGAAGTTACTGCTGTTTGTTCTGACTGTTCTTCCTAAACAATGGAAGGACAAGGATGAAGGTGACAATTTAGTCTTCAAATGTTACTACTGTTACCAACTTCATTATTACTAGCACATTATTTTCCATTGTTCATTACTAAATAGATCCTAGTCTTCCTGATAAGGATCACATATTTGCAACAATAAGATTAGCAATAACGCCAGGAACATAATTATTGATACAAAGGACGTCCTGTATTTGATAAATACTAGGTCACTTGTAATCGAGACGTTTGATAGATATTGAAGATAACAATAATAACATCGATACCGCCGATATTGAAATCTAGAGATGTTCAATTGTTTTGTAAAGAATTTGTTGTTTGTGGGAAATATATTATTACAGACTGATGCCTAATGGTAGATTATATGTTTGATTTTATCTCTATTGTGCGAAATTTAATTAATAATTACTTCGACGATATATCTGATATTAACCTGGTCAACACTTCGTGACCAGAGGGCTGGTTCGTTATTGGGCCAAAGAATTTGCATGGCCATTCATCGCGGCAATGCTGCCAGTCTTCTGGGCACGTTTCTCGGATGACAGTAATTTGTTTTTGTATTTATTTGTATAGTTAGTTAGTTAGTCATTTAATTTAGTACCTAGTGTAAATAATTAATAGATATGTAGAATCTTAAGTTTGGAAACCTACTAAATATATTAACCTTAATACCTTAATTAAATGATTATTTGTTAGTTAGCGTTCGAACAGGCTAATTAGAAACTTGTTAGGTATTGTGTGAATATACTTATTTACACTTTAAAAAGAACTTTCGTTCGACCTTTATATACTTTTTATATAAGTAGATCTTGAATATACTTCTTTTCTGAACCTGGGGCAACCTGACGGCTTAACTTCATAAACTATTGTGACAACTTTGCCAGGGCAATGACTGAATGCTTAACTTCCATGGTTGGCATGGTAACCTAACTCATAGCATTATCATGGCGACCTTGACCAGTAAATCATTAATTTTATGATAAGCTAGCTTTTCCGGCGGCTTCGCTCGCGTGGAGAAATATTCCCAGGGAAACATACTACTAAGTATAATAGATCTTTTTAAGAGGAACAATTCATTGTACATTATTTTCATATAACTATTGGTTTACGCGGCGCACGCCAGTTTAGCTCCCAGTCGGCATGATTTTTTTATTTTTTTTTTTTATTTTATTTATTTAAGGAAAAACAAACAGTAGCACAATAAGAAGCAGACATATAATCTTAAATATAACAATTTACAACAATTATGCTACCCACTACGTTCTCCACAGATTACCATTTAAAGTACTTAAAACTAGCTAGTTGCACAGATGCATAACTCGTACTTATCTGGATATATAAATGTGTAAAAGAAAAAGCAAATTTGTAAATTTGTGTGCGTACGTTATATAAGGCAATATAAAAAATATTAAAAGAAAAAGAAAATAAGACAGGGCAGGGCAGGGAAAATAATCAGAAAAAAAAATATAAAAAAATAAAGGTAATGTACATTGTATTATGCTTTTAAACTCAATACTCTAATTGGGGTGAATAAGGTCTTGCGTCAATTATGTCACACATTGTATATTGGTTTGCTGATCTCTAAGGGTTGCCTGGATTTGCTTCCTAAATACATTTTTACTAAGAAAAAGAATGTCGATAGAATTAAACTCCTCATTATATGTCTCGACCAAACGATGAAGTGGTGAGCGCGAGCCAGCGTTGGATTTGCATAGGCTGGTAGAAAATAGACGTCGAGTGCGTACCTCACGTATATGAACTGTTCGAGGAACCAGGTAACACAGACTCCTAACTAAGTCTGGACAATCAAATCGATTGCGGCACACATTGAATAGAGTCATAACTTCCAGAAGTTTCCGTCTTGACTTTAAGGTCAGAAGATCATATTTTTTAAGAAGTAAGGGGTATGACATTTTATTCCGATAACATCTATAATTCATAGCACGAAGATATTTACGTTGCACTAGTTCTAATCTTTCAATATATTTTACGTAAAACGGATTCCAGATAGGTACTGCAAACTCTAACTGTGGCCTGATTATTGACTTGTATAAGTGCAAAAAGGTGGAAGGTCGACGGAAATCCCTGGAAGACCTCATGACAAAACCAAACATTTGGTAGGCTTTGTTAACAATTTTATCTATATGAGCATCCAGATGGAGCTTCGAATCTAGCAGAACACCGAGATCGCGTAGAAGACTAACCTTACTAATTGGCGTACTGGCAAGACGATAATCGAACTCAGTAACATTCTTCTTTTTGGCAAATGTTATAACATGACACTTAGGAAGGCTGAGGTAAAGCTTATTGGAAGAGCAGTAGCTAGAGAAACGGTCTAAATCCTGCTGGAAGTTAAAACAATCGACTTTATCAGAAATCATTTTATAGACCTTTAAATCGTCTGCGTAAAGAAGAAATTGTGAATTTTGAAAACAGTCTTTTATGTCGTTGATGTATAGAATAAATAGTAAAGGGCCTAAAATGGAACCTTGAGGTACACCGGAGGTGACCCGAAAGGAGCCAGATTCAAAGCCATTAACAACAACCTTTTGTGTTCTGTTAGTTACATAAGATATAAACCACCGTAAAAGGTCCCCTCTGATTCCATTGTAAGCAATTTTATTAAGTAGAAGTGTGTGGTCAAGTTTATCGAATGCCTTCTGAAAATCCGCGTAAACCACATCAATCTGCTGTCTATTATCCAGACTATCAAATAGTTGGGAGGTGAAAATGAGGAGATTGCTAACGCAAGATCTGTCTTTAACGAAGCCATGCTGTTCCTTTATTAAGACACTGCGAATAGAGGGATACAATTTATTATGTACCAGTCGTTCAAATAGCTTGGAAAAAGCAGGTAGTATAGAGATAGGTCGATAGGTCGCTACGTCATGCTTGGAACCACTCTTATGAACTGGAACAATGTTTGCATGTTTCCAAACTTCAGGGAAAATACCACATGATAAACATTTATTATATAATATAAGTAAAGGATAGCATAATGTATCACACGTATTTTTAAGAAAAACCGAAGGAATCCCATCAGGACCAGGACCTTTGGTTGAATCAAGTGATTTTAATTCTTTATGTATTTCCTCAAGGGACAGTTGCAGTTGGCTTAGGAAGACATCGTGGTCAGCATTTTTGGATGGTGGTTCCCAGGAGTTACAGTCAAGTGTTAAGGGCTCATATGCAGACTGGAAAAATGTAGCAAACAAGTTGCATGTAGTAGTAGGATCATTGGATGAAATTTGATTGTAATGAACCGAGGATGGGATTTTATTTAAAGTTTTACGGCTAGCAACGTACGTCCAAAATGTCTTAGTATTGGTGGCAACACTGTCTTCAATTGCATTAATATATTTACTATAGCAAATGTCAAATACTTTTTTAAACTTTTTCCTGTTACTAGAGAATACCTCATAGTCACATAAATTCCCATACTTCTTCCACTTTTCACTTCTTCCAGATTTTATCCGACATCAACAATCACTGTCATATTTCAACCAATTTACACAAAACCTTAACGAACTATACACCTAAACCTTCTTCATAAATCACTCGATTGGTAAAAACCGTTTGAAAATCCGTACGGTAGTTTTTGAGTTTATCGCGTTCAGACAGACAGACGCGGCGTGGGGATTTGTTTTATAATATGTAGTGATATTTCTGGGTTTGGGTGCCACTCAGATACTGTTGCATATATCTCAGACAAAGGTCTTATAGGCCTCAAACCATCTAGTCTAGTTAAAGAGGTCTAACAAAAAGGATGGCTTAAACCTAACACCTTCTAACAATTTTCATTCATTTATCACAACAACACCTTTCAAATACTGGCTGACAACAAATTAGTAGTAATAGAAAAAAAAAAAAAACTGAATATTTACTCGACATCCTCGTCAAAGACCGGAGGTATGAACAACAACACTTTGTGTGGTTTGTTGTAGCACCGGGTAATGTCACACACACACTCCATATTCGTTGTTTCAGCAACTGACGAATAAACGCCTATTATCACTTTGATAACCACTGATAACGCGATCTTATCAAAAGTGTGCTGGTTGTTTAAGTAAATTAGTGTTTTCTAAATACAAACAAGGCGTATTGTGTTAATTTGGTGTTTGTTTAGACTGTAAAGGGGTTTTCAAGTTCTCAAGAGTTTATTGATCTCGAAATATGTAGTTATTTATTATTTCGTTATTTTTAGTTTATTGTTGTCGAAAGATACGATAAGATAGATAAAAGTGATTGGAGAACTGATAAGACATTTATTTGTATTAACATAATTAAACAGACACTTCAATTTCATTAATTTAACTAACAAACTATTAAAATATAAAAACCAAACCTAACTACAACTATTTACAAACTGATATATGGCGTCGATAAATTCCTCCGCATCACTGTGGACCGGTAATGTACCCAAGAGACTGGCGGTATTCCCACGTTGTATGCCAATGCTTAGCCTCTGGCCAAGTATCAACCAGCCGTTTGGAGATTTCGTTGAACAAACCGTGAGCACTCAGGCCCCACGGCCCGAGGGTAGAATTATTCCGATTCTCTCAGCATTCATAGCTTCATTCTCAATTTCAAAGGCCAAAACCAGAAGAGCAAGGAACTCGAAATATTATTAAGAAACGAGGTCACAGGAAAGCTTATCTCAACTTAACAAAAAAAAACGAATAGACGTCCTTCTGTTGAGGATGCTAAAGAGCTTATCCCGAGAACTGAGATAGCTCGAACTAATTAATTTGTCGATACAGAGAATCCCCCTACACAAACAGCTTATACATTTAGAACCGAGGAATAAAAAGGTTAAGCACCGTTGGGCAATTTTTTACTTGAACTGTGCAAGGTACATATTTTTTTCGACTACGCCCTGATCATGTATTTAAAGATTGCTTAACTTTTTCGATCCTCGAGTATACATCATACTGACATAACATAAAGATAAGGTACATACGGCCACTGAGTCATGTTGACGAGCCTGTTGCCTGCAGGTGGAGGGTTCACGCACGTCGAGTTCACCAACACGTCGCTCGGCCCTTTGGGCACCGCTGTTGAACAAATAATTTTATTTATATGTTTTGCAATTGATTAGCGCCTATATCAGAGCAGAACTTTGGACGGATGAGTGAACAACTCACGACCAAACTCGTAACTTTGAACGGGTGAGTGCTGTAGCGATTGTCTATCCGACTGTCTCAGTCGTCGTCGTTCGAATACTTATAAGTTGTCACATTTACGGGTTTTAAAAAGTTTGAAAGTAAATCGATATAAACGTAGATTTATCGTTATCGCCGGTTTTTCTGAGATTTGTCCCTCAATGCAAGATACAGCACGCATTTGGCCACATCTGACTCTGCTGGAATATGAACCCCATATTTGGCAACATAGCCGGAAGAACTCAAGTTTTTCCTATAATATCTTCGCTCGGTCTTAAACCTACATAAAGAAGTGTCTCGAAGTAAATGTGTTAAGCAAAAGTTGCTTATTCATCTCCTTTGTATTAGCCTTTTCCCGGCCTGCTGCCAAGCTTTGTGCAGCTTTATAAATAATACTGCAATGCAATTTTTGCAAGTCATGAATGCCTATATTCCTGTGGCGTCATCTTCTGGCATTCAGAGGTTTTGTTGTACATAGTTTCTTTGTGACGAAGGGGTTAAGCTCTGTATAACCTGGAATATATGCACTGATGATATCCCACACATAGCGAAAGGGAGGAGTAGTAGGAGGGAGGGGAGGAGGTCTGATTAAGTGAAGAACAGACACCAATTCATCGGTTAGAATTCCATACCTAAGTAAGGTGTATCAAGTAAGGTGTTTTCTAAAACTAGTTAGTAATTAGCCTACTTTCTGTCCTCACCTGGGCAGACCAAAGGCTCCATACTCCTGCTCCGCTTGCAACCAGACCGTGAGGCGATTGCAATTTAAAGAACTATACTGCGAATAACGAGGGCCGATCGTGATTTGCATGTCTGAATACATTACATTAGAAAACGTGCGTAACTGTCTATTTACGCACACGTGGTACATTCACATTAACTACATTACTACGCATGTTAGATTAACGTACTTGTTAATAGATTATACTAGTTCATTTCAGTGGCAGATTTATTGGTGACTGGCGCGGGCGTGACGTCAAACGAGAAATTTTCTTTTTATTGTGTAACTTTTGTGCAATAGGGATATAAACTCAAGGTGCATGCATGACAAACTTGCACATGTTTGGTTGTATTTATTTATGAATCATTAATTGGTCTCTGACTGTAGAGATAGGAAGTGTTTTTATGAGTAAACTTTGATTATTCCGTTCTGATCCGGTAGTCTGTCTTTGTATTTATATAACATTAGCTAATGCTTCACGCTAATGTTATAGCCAAGAGAGATGGAGTAATCTTCATCATGACGGCCTCTAAGGACCCCAAAACTCTATTGTTCTGTTCTATATGACTATATACCATAGCCGTCACACGTCAATATTGAAGTCAGAAATGGACATAGTAAACATAGTTACCAGACGTGGTCTGCGAGGTGTGCATGGCAGAGGGCGCAGGCCCGGGCGGCGCAGGCGTCCGAACCGACGATGACATTACGATCTGTTGACAACAATATTATAAAAATTTAACTTTACGATCAGAACTAAAACAACATAAACACTGCAATTCCCTTTCCTTATCCATTGTTTGAAAACAAAAACAATCCAACAAGAATCATTGGAAACTATTCATAAATCATAAACACCATTGTCGAGGCAGACACGATGCAATTTTATAAGGACTATGGAAACCTATACAAGTAAAATGCCATCGTACTAGAGTGACGATGGCATAGCACCTACGTGGAATGCGGGTATTGTCTCGACATACATAAATAATGTAACTAGGTGAAGTTCAATTTAAAACTAGGGCAGAAGTATTTAGGACACCACTTATCGCATTATTCTTTTAATCCTTGTTACAAATATAAACCGTCAATGTATGCACGAGTTATATAAAAAAAAATCTTTGCAAGCACAAAGCAGCTAACGAAGAAGACCATTATACAAGTTGTAGAATGCAGTGCACGTAGTCCAAATAGTTCCATTCGCAGTATGTGCAGCAAAAATAATATAAATAAATTGCACTCACATTATGTGGAATGGAATTCTGCAATGCGGTGGGCGAGAGAGGCGCGTGTGGCCCATTACTACCGCTCACACTACCTCCACACTGAAACAAAGTTTTAGACTATCGTAAAAATAACCCACATGTATAGTGGAAATGCCTATTCTAGGTGCCGAGTCTACGCTAACGCCACATCTGCCTTTAGTGAATAAATATTTACGTTTGATCCGGCGCGGTGTCTTACTTTCTAAGCAACCGTGAGAATCTCCATCGCATACAATGCTCGTTGTGACAAAGGTTTTGAATGAATGAACTCTACTTTCCGTTGCCGGTAAAGCGTGGTTTAACGCAACATAAATATGGTTAACATTGAGACAATAACCCACAAATCATTTTAAAAAACTTGTCACATGGCAGTGGAATCATGCGACGGTGATAATGTTACAATTGTTTAGTTTCAACTACGTGCAATGGGAACTTGTCTCGCGCTTAGCCTTGTGAATAGATCAATGTGGCCGCACAAAGGGACATAAATTAAGTGACATCGTTGTAATAACTATGCCACTGTGCTTCTCGTTCTCAATGCTCTATGACGAATACAATAAATCTCGCGTATCGACATAATGTACTATGTTGCCTATTAAGAAGTTTCTAAACGCAGTCGTTTGTTAGGATTATCGCGTCTTGTTCTGCTGAATTGTTTGCAAAATTACATTTTAAGTTACATTCCTGCGTGGTTAATACTTTATGGATCATATATTTTATGTAATGATGAAATCATAGAATTAAATCGTACATACAATCAGAATGGAATTACTTAATTAAAATTGTATACCCAAGAAGTTTGTTACATGCTGCAATTATAATTGCGTTGGGAAATTTTAGGTGTCTTAATAATCCTAACCATGAAAATTAACAATGAGCCTTTAATCTAGCTGCTGTTTTAATGGTTACAATTTTTTAGGGTTCCGTAGCCAAATGGCAACGGAACCCTTATGGATTCGTCATGTCTGTCTGTCTGTCCGTCCGTATGTCACAGCCGCTTTTTTCCGAAACTATAAGAGCTATACTGTTGAAACTTGGTAAGTAGATGTATTCTGTGAACCGCATTAAGATTTTCACACAAAAATAGAAAAAAAACAATAAATTTTGGGGGTCCCCATACTTAGAACTGAAACTCAAAAATTTTTTTTTCATCAAACCCATACGTGTGGGGTATCTATGGATAGGTCTTCAAAAATGATATTGAGGTTTCTAATATCATTTTTTTCTAAACTGAATAGTTTGCGCGAGAGACACTTCCAAAGTGGTAAAATGTGCCCCCCCCCCCCTGTAACTTCTAAAATAAGAGAATGATAAAACTAAAAAAAATATATGATGTACATTACCATGTAAACTTCCACCGAAAATTGGTTTGAACGAGATCTAGTAAGTAGTTTTTTTTTAATACGTCATAAATCGTAAAACGGAACCCTTCATGGGCGAGTCCGACTCGCACTTGGCCCGTTTTTTATAATATTTATAATTTGTTGGCTTGCCTTTTATCTCTTTGGGGTTGATCTAGGTTTGGACATTTCTACATGTTTCAAGAGGCTCCTATTTAAGAAAATAAAAATATTTTGCAAGTGAGAAGTATATCTCTGTCACCGTCCTAGGGAGCCGACATGTTAGACGCTTATCATAAATATGATCGCCTGTGGTCAGTGGTCCTCCTCGTAGTTAGCATTACAAGGTTGGTTTTAGAGCGCTTGGAAATTAGTCTTTGCGCCGGCTTATACCCATAACAGTAATCGATTGCGTACACAAGTAGGCCGCTGCAAACACAATTTGCCGAAGTGGGGAATTACTGACTCATCTAACATCCAGTGCTAGTGCGGTGCTTCTAATCAGACCATGTCTCATTTGCTTGACTGTTTTTAGTGCTCGATCATTTGCACCTTTGATCACCTAATAATGAATAAGACGAATACCACTGATGCCGCAATCAAAGTGGCCAACTACTGGGCTTAAACAATATAATGATATTCAATCAAAGTACAATTGACATGAAAAGAAGAAGAACAATTAGATTTATACGCACTGGCAGTTGGTGAGGGGGTTGAGCGCGCTTGAGCCGGGCCGGGGCAGTGGGAGCGGGCGCGGCCGATGCCGAGTACCAGCCGCACGGGCCCACGCCCTGCGAGCCCGCGTGCACGCCGTGCTGTAACAACACATATTACTGAGCATCTAATCTTAATCGGTTTTTCTTAATGAAATATCAGGAAACTGATCCTGTTCACAGTAAACGTCGGATTATATAGTAGGTAGTAGTAAGACGGAGAAACTTAAAAGTTGTCCTTTTTGCCTTGGGTTCCATCGCTTGTGAATGCTTACTCATCACGTGGTCTGTGAGATCTATTCCCAAACAAAACTATTAATACAAACAAAAATGTCATGTCCTATGAGGACAGAACTTAGGACCCAGAAGTATTAGCAAACGAAAGTAGGGCTTGTTATCTTTAGGCTATAGGTAATACGAATATATCAAATATTTCAGTAATTTCAATAATATTGCAGAAATAGGAGTTATCGACACTAAAGAAACATTAAGGCTGGAATTCAACATACCGGGTGTATTAACTAAACTAGAATATCGTGTCATGAGCTGCTTATACACGAACGAACATTTTCAACACTGCAAAATAATTGTACACGTTCGCATAGAGGTCAAATCTCAATGTAAAACAGGCAAAATCCTTGCAAAAATAAGAAAAATCTGGACTTCAAAGTGCGTTTACTCATTCCTCGTAAAACATTGATAGTTTACCCAGTAGCACGAATGAAAATAAATTCGCTACTGTTGAATTTAATATCGTGACAGGCAAGGCTGACCGCAAACCGACCTTTCATGAATACGACTCATGAATGTAGAATTGCAGAATATTGAAAAAGTAAACTAAAGTTTGAAGCAGTCCTAAAATAATGAGGGCGCGGATTAAGAACCGATTGATATAGTAAAAGATAAACAGTATACAAGACAGACAAGTGTTGTAACACAACCGTAATTGTTTAGCAGTATAACGAATTGGAAGCACTTAGATAAACGATAATGTTCCCAGTAACGATCCATTGAAACGCACAGCCTTGGACAGACGCCAAAACTGTTGATGCAGGTACGCTGAATAAAAATTTTTATTGCGAATTTTCTTTTTCACACTACTTTTGATGTGGAAGATAATAACGCAATAGCGGTTTCAGAAATGGTTACAGTGAAAAATGATTTTACTTAAGAACTTGGTCATAAAATTGCTTTTATGCGAAATTTTCACAATATAAGGTACACGCTACGGAAGTATATGCATTAAAGAAAGTCGGGCACAACAGTGCATGCGGCCCCACACGGATCGAGGACGAACGTTGCGTACAGAGTGGCTGATACATCGATCAAGAATTCAAGAATGTACTACAGACGTGTTGCTCTATAATTTTAGCTTACTTGCATATGTTACTGAAAACCACCACAGAGATGATGTAAGTAACAAGGAAACCCTTTCAGTGCTGCGAATACTTCGAGCCGGTAGTGACTGGATCCAATACAAATGTATGTACAATTGTACATAAACATTTTATGTAGGCAACAATCTGATTTGTTAATGTTACCCTTATATTCCTTTTGAAATAATAAATGTGTAACAGTTTTGAGCTTTGCATTGATCGTTTTGAGAATTGTCTCCGATGTTAAAACTTTCATAGAAACAGTTCGACTGTTGGTGCAAACTTTCAAGTAATAGCGACACCGCAGATTTCTCCGAATAGTTTCACGGGTATTTTCCTCTATTCATTTGAATGGTTTGAAGTATATAGCATGAAGAATAGTCGACCTCGTAATTGCTTCATCACCTTAGGGTTGAATGCCACTTGCACGTCAAACGTCAAGGTCTATTTCTGCTTTAAGACCAATGGGTGTTTTTATAATGTCTAACGTGACGATATTATCATGGAAATCCATGGCATCACGATAGCACAGGGAAGTAAAATACTTATATGAAAATTCTTTAAATTTCCGTCCATGATAACCTTCATAACGTTATCGTGGACGGATCGTGTACGTATTTCCAATTTTCCATACTTTTTATGGACGTGAGCGTGGACGTCCACGATAATATAGTTACGTTAGAAATTATAAAAGCGCACAATGTGACAGTTAGTAAAGTTCCAATTTACTGGAAGTTTTTGTCAAAAGTGGTATTAAAGAAATTGTTACGAGGTCTACACAATCTTCAAAAGTTAATGAAATATTTACCTGTGCCAATGGCGGGTGCGCCTGGTGACGATGCACGTCAGAATTCATGTCGCGCTCCTCCTACCACGACTGATTACCCCTCATCATCTGTGGACAAACATTGTAAATCATTACTACAGTAATCAACAGTAACACCTCTTTTTCTTCTTATACTTACAGGTTTTAATTTAGTGATACATGCCAGTAAATAACTTTTAAATTTTATTGACAGGACGACTGGTAATTACAATAATTTTGTAAACGAATGGTGGCGGTCTACACATCGATAAATGGGTAGGTAATTGCTATAATTGGACATAATACTGTCATATAATACAATTTAAGGAAATTGGCTGATATACCAAAACAGAGTTACTTTATAACGGTTCCGAACATGTGTGTCAGTACGGAGCCGCCATAGTTTGAATCAGACTGTACTTAATGTAATAGTTCTAACATTTCTTGAATTTTTCAAATGACTCAAATGAATGGTTTTCCTTCCTCCACGACATCCATGAGCTATCTTATAAATAATTATTATAGTTCGTCACAAACCTAAATAAGTAAACAATATTTTCCGTTACATTAAATTGTTTTTCGTAACTTACACGAAAACAAAGCCATTACAGATGAAATATTGGACTATTTAATTCAGCCAGTTTTATTAGCAACTGTAATGCAAGAGTTCTGCGTTTCAACATTAATTAATTTCTAACTGGTAGCTGGGAAATTGACGATGATTGTTAATGATGAATTTAATACTTAACATCAACTGGGTTTTTGGATCTGATTGGTGAAATATTAATTAGCAAAAGTAATCTGTGATTCCATCGAGGTTCTTCTCTAGTTAGGAAATATAAGTTGTTGCAAAAAATATACTTACATACGAAATGCTAGGTATAGGTAAATCACAGTCGATAGTGATGTGCTAAGTATACTCGGTACTCG